>OX387346.1:21285000-22602500 GCA_947563465.1 Archips xylosteana
TGCGGAGGTCCATATTAATGAACTGAAACAATAAATTCGCTCACCCGCGACCAAATCAGTAATTAGGTCGCAGGTGAGCAAAGTACCCCATATGGAAAATGTCGACTTTATAGCGATTTTAAAACGACCAAAGTTGCTCCAATTTGATGAAAGGTATCCCGGTTTAAGTACGGTAAGGTCCTAGAGACATGGCGTGGGAAGGCCACAAGATGGACGATCTTGTAAAGGCCCGGACAACTAAACCACTTTGACCGATCGTTGTAGAACTCTTCAGGGAAGGATTTTGTCCAGCAGTGGTCGTTTTTTAGCTGATATGATGATGATGACTATTTAATATTCTCAAGACGCCCGACCATTCGAAAACAAAGCATTAACCTAACGTTGTTTTAAGCTCATTTTTACCCGATCGGATCAATTTATTTCCCAACTTATTTTTCTGATTGCCTTCTACGCAACCTACTGGTTTTCAAGCGGATGTTAAATATTTTACACGAATATTGCCGTTACAAAATAAATGCAAAGACTTGCACGTTTAGGTTGTTTTTAGGTTGGCAGTGGTGTCGCGGAAAAAAAGGTTTGATATGAAAATATCGGTGTTTCGCATGTAAACAGGCCAGGTGCGAGATAGGGAGGAAATGGGCCGGCGATCGTGACGGTTCCGTGCGATAATGGATATTTCGCACGCTTTTCGGAACCCCGAAAAAAAGGTTGACGATCAACGGCCGTGCTGTGTAAAGTGTGTTTATGTTTTTGAACTAAACGGGTGGAGTTCAAATAGTAGGACGTCTTAACGACGGTGGTGGTTAAAATTTGTATGAAAGTTTTTCCTTGTGACACCGAAATTTACCATAGGCATAATAGGTACAATTGTATGGATGATAGGTGGTGCCTTCGACTTTGATGCTCCGCTCCTATTGGTCCTAGCGTAATAGCGGAAGTAATAGAAAATACTGGAAAATGGTAGTTTCCAGAGCCCACACAGCTCTATTATTTTTATAAACATTAGCTCATTTGCCTTACAAACAAAATTAATAAATAGAGGAACGGGAATTAGAAAAAATGTAAACCAAAGTTACGGTGATTAGAAACTTACGTGCGTCGTAGCCATATATTTCGACACTACCACGTCCACACTGTTTGGGTGCCGCGGTACGATTAACAGTTCGCGAGTGACACAATAGTGATGTGCAAATACATCGTTGTTTAAGAATGATCACTTTGAAATTGAAGGGCGATGGTATTCAGGTGTTAAGGCTGGACAGTCAGATATTTGGTTATATATTTGAAAAAGAAGGTTTTGTCGAATTGTACTTTAATGTAGTCAAACAAACTGTATTTTATCTACCAGGATTTTAAATGACATATGTGTAATCCACTCCTAACTAAAATGAGAAACAAGTTTCAAGACACAGATAGCGTGCGGACAGGCTACGGTAATCGAAGAAAAAGGGTTTGAAAAATAAAATAAGTATGATAAATAAACAATATAAAGCTAATTCCTTCTAAAACCTTTAGATAAAGTTAAAAACTATTTGAAAAAAATATTTTCACTCGTATTTGATTATATTTAGAGCTACTTAATAGCTCGGACACGCAAATGTTTGCAATTCTGAGAATGGTCGGGCTAAAGTAGCACGTAGCACGGCTTTCAATATTTTTTACAAAATTCGAATTAGGATTTTTATGGCAAGTTTACAAAATAGTTTCTCTCATGATTAGTTTATCATTTTGCATTTTGTACAATTATAAGATTTTTCTAACAATATGCCAATTATATGCCAATTGACATCTCGAATTGTCAGGAATTTAGACATGGGCCCAATTGCATAACAAATTACAACTTATATTACAAGCGGAACTCCCTTTCTAGTTAATATAACTGAAGCGAGAGTTCCGCTTGTAATATTAGTTGTAAATTGTTATGCAGTTGGGCCATAGTAGCAGATAAATAGTAAGGTAGCCGATAATTTATTTCGATATAATTTGTATTAGCATTACATAATTAAGTAGGTTTTGAAATCTCGTGCCTTATTTAGTCCACTCGACAAAGCCTCGTAGCCTAGTCATGGTGCTCGGCTTTAAGAAGCCCTATTATGTATCGATTGTATAAAATACTATATCTTTAATACGAGTAGGTCTTTAAAACGAAAGACTGCATACGAATGTATGTCATGTGAAGTTGGAAGCAATATGCCGACAGCGTTTCGGCGCGGCTTAAAGCAATCAAATCAGCTTATATTGCCGAGTGATCAGGCTTACCGGTGCCCAGTCCGGGTTGCCCGGATGCCGCAATACCCGGAAATTAGGGGGATTTTGAAGAGTACGGGGCAGTCGCAGTTACGGAGTAAAAAATCTAATATATAAAAATCTCATGTCACGGTGTTTGTTATCGAACTCCTCTTAAACGGCTTGACCGAGTTTTATGAAACTTTTTTCTCTGTATTCGGTAGGTCTGAGAATAGGTCGTAGGCTATTTTTATACCCCTATTCTTCGCAGACGGAGTCGTGGGCAACAGCTAGTTTGATTATAAAATCTTAGAAAAAAGGGAAAGAGGTAATAGTCAAATAAGTCAGCTTATCATGAAAGAAGCAGCAGAAGGGGCTTCTTAGCCGTGATAGCCTAGTGGTTTGGTCTAAGGCCTCTCAAGCGGAGGGTCGTGGGTTCGAGCCCAGGCTGGCACCTCTGAGATTTTCGGAGTTTACATGTGAAATCGTATTTCAAATTTACCATGAGCTTTACGGTGAAGGAAAACATCGTAAGAACATGCGAAGAAATTCAATGGTGTGTGAAGTTCCCAATCCGCACGAGATCCGCGTGAGAGCTACGGCGAAAGCTCTCTTATTCTAAGAGGAGTGTGGTGTCCTGCATTGGGGCGTATATAGGTAGGGATGATGATGATGAACATAATATATAAATAAGTGTGTTATGCAATTAGTATGGAAAAGTGGATACTTAAGTTAGGGAACCGACCCTACAATGCTACTAATATTTTAATGATTATTTTTATGTTCTCGTAGTAAGGGAATTGGTTTTAGTTACCTATTGTATATTCGTCAAATTTTGGTAGCGCAGAAAATACGGCGTTTCCCTTTTATTTCATCATCATCCCACCCTATATACGACTCACTGCAGGGCACAGGCCTCCTCTCAGAATGCGGATTGGGAACTTCACACACACCATTGAATTTTAAACATGAAACTACCGTGAGACTCACTCATAGTGAAAATAAACGGATCTCGGGCTAATCCGTAGCCCTTCCTCTCGGAGTCGCACGTCACGGCGGCTGCCACACGTGCACAAGCACGTGCACAAGCACGTGTGGCAGCCGCCGTGACGTGCGACTCCGAGAGGAAGGGCTACGGATTAGCCCGAAACATGTCGAGTTAAACTCGTTTTGAGACGTGAGTGATCCGTTTATTTTCACTACCATTGAATTTCTTCACAGGCGTAGGTTTCCTCACGATATTTTCCTACACCGTAAAGCTCATGTTAAATTACAAATGTAATTTTGCACGTAAATTCCGAAAAACTCAGAGGTGCGAGCCGGGATTTGAGCCCACAACCCTCTGCTTGAGAGACCATAGGTCAAATCACTAGGCACAACGCCTTATTATTTTTACCCCTTTTATTTATTTATTAACTTGCTGGGGTTTTGAACGTCAGCCTGGCAACCCCAAACCGGACCAATGCCGAGATGAAATAATAAAACGTACGCCGTAAACATTACGATGATGGAACTTTTACGGAGTCCATGATAAATTTGTTTTTGGGAGAGATTGGTCCCGGCTTAGCCCGTGTTACAACCGAGCAGCAGATTACCAATGAATTACAAATAAATTACAAATGAATTAGGCCCCGCGGATTACGTCGATGTGCAGGTTAAAAAGTTAGAGGCGCCATTTTAAATGCCGACGGACAGTCAGTGCTTGAGATCTGTGGTTCGCTTGTTTTTGTATACAATAACTGGCTGTTGCCCGCGCGCGACGCTGTTTGCGATGAATAGGGGTATAAAAATTAGCCTACGACCTATTCTCAGATCTACCAAATATAAAGGAATTTGATAAAAATCGGTCAAGCAGTTTCGGAGGAGTTCGATAATAAACACCGTGACACGAGATTTTTATATATTAGACTAGCTGTTGCCCGCGACTCCGTCCGCAAAGAATAGTAGCCTACGACCTATTCTCAAACCTATCGAATACAGACAAAAAAATTCATAAAAATCGGTAAAGCCGTTTCGGAGGAGTTCGATAGCATACATTGCGACACGAGATTTTTATATATAATCTCAAATTAAGAGGGTTTATACCTGCTGAGCTGGCAACGTTGCATTTTTGTTAGTTTTTCTCGATTATTCCATTAAAATTGAATGAAAATTAAAAATGTTTTAAATACAAATTGTTCTAATATATAAGTTAATGTGTCTACTGCAATAATAATTCGTGATAGACTTTTATTTTCTTTAAAAACGAACACATTATTACCTAACGGTTTTTGAATAAAATAAAAGTCTATCACGAATTATTATTGCAGTAGACACATTAACTTATATATTAGAACAATTTGTATTTAAAACATTTTTAATTTTCATTCAATTTTTATGGAATAATCGAGAAAAACTAACAAAAATGCAACGTTGCCAGCTCAGCAGAAATAAATCCTCTTAAGCAAAGCTTTATAATTAACTAATACTAATTTACACGCATACGCAGATACACACACACACACATACTCACACACACACACACACACACACACACACACACACACACACACACACACACACACACACACACATTTTTAAGTTTCCTATTTCTATTTGTTAATTTATGTAAAACTTGAGACAATCTTGTCTAATGTAAATAGTTTGGATAGAATCCACTTTATTATGTAAGTACCATTTTTTGTTATGGAGGAGCGGTGTCTTCTGACACAAGCATGCCTAATGCTTAATAGGAGACTCCAACGTCGTCTGTTGCAATGTGTAAAGAATGCAAATAAACATTTTTCATTTTTTTTTCAATATACACAAATAAATTTTTTATATATTAGATGGTGGTAAACGAAAATGTGGCTTATAAGGTGGAGAATTCTGGCAAGTACCTATCGAAAATATGACCACTGCTGGACATAGGCCTCTCTCAAAGAACGCTACACTGTACGTGTGCATGTAAACCCTTTGCTTTATTGTATAGAAATAATCAAAACACTATTATAGTGAAAAAAGACGGATAACTCACGTCTATGATCGAGTTTAGCTCCGGACTAATCCGTAGCCCTTCTTCCCGTAGCCACACGTCGCATTGGCTGCCAAACGCGCATACACTACTGACAACCGATGAGATACAATGTACAAAGGCAAACTTGTACATTTAAGGGATCTCTACCAGTCATACATGCTCTGCTGGTATCCATCGTACTCCTGCGACCTTTACCAGGTCATTACCTGGACAACAATCTTTAGTTCCTCCATGTCGTGTGCGACAAAGCCGAACCTTTAAGCTAGTTTGTTCCTTGTATTCCCGAATATGGTGTTAAGAAATAAGTATTAAACACTGGGAACACATAAGGAAAACACGTCGGTTACGAACGCCACTCTTTAATTATTCCATTTCATGAACACAAAAACGCGTACAATTATATCTATTTTACATAGACACACAATTTACTTTTAGATTGCTTTCTATAATCTTAATTATAATCCAGTACAACCAATGGTTACATTTTTCTACATAACTTACGTTATTTTGGGGAAAAATATGATTTAACAACTTAGATTTAATTATAACGTACTTCACACAAAACCCGCAATTAAAGATACACTTTGCAAGCTAAATAACGCCTAAATAGCAAGGATAACACGGTAACAATATAATACTTAGCTTTCAGTTCCACGGTCGTCGCGATACTACCGCGGTTCCAGTTGCCGTCCCTGCTTACCCCCATAACAGCACGAAAACAAATTCCAACGGTTTTAATCGATACATGTATTGATTTAAATCAAATTATTATTGTTTAATACTGCAGCCAAATAATTAATTAAATTACATTATGTTGCACCGTAAAATGAGTGCTTTGTATATTTTTTTGAAAAATCTTAAGTTATTATACCGCTCAAATTATTACGTCACAACCTGTCATCCATAAATTTTAAATATTTTGGTCTAAATTAAATAAACAGGCTCCTTATTTATTATGATCTCAACAATGGCTGGCAAAGCCAAACTTTACAAACAAACAAACAACAATCTTAAATAGTTTAAGGTTACAGAAAAAAAAATTTGTCTATATTATAACCCATTCGATATTTTAATACATGCGACACAACTTCGGATATTCAAATATGCGCCTATTTCACCCTGCTCTTTAATTACCAATCCACTAATTCAAACACTTCAAACTGCAATAAAGAAACCACTAGCCATTGCCAAACTCTTAACCAGCCCCCGTTCGATCCGAAATCTCAGCACCCCCTCTATAAATTGATACAATTGATCCCAACCTCCCCCTATTAGCATAAATAAGTAGTTACTAAGCCGAACGCATGCCATGTCCTCCGCTTAGCGTAACGAGGCTTTTTCTAAGCAGTTTCTGGGGGTAGACGGCGAAAAAATGTTTAATTTGTTTTTAGGGGGATTGGGGAACTGCAATATGAACAGCTATACAAACGAGTAAAGCCGTAACATTTCATGATAATACCGTAGCGTTAACATCGTAAGGCCCTACATCCTAAATTTAAGACATCATGATCCTCGTCATTCCAGCCCGTAAAGGTACGTCCCACTGCAGGGCACAGATCTCTTATAACGAGAGGGCTTGGGCCGTAGTTCCCACGCGGGCCCAGTATGAATTGGGAACTCCACACACAGCGTTGAATTACATCACGAAAAACTCAGAAGTGTGAGCCCGGATTCGAACCCAGGATCCTCTGCTTGAGAGGCAATTAGGTGAAACCACTAGGCCACCACGGCTTCTTACACATAGATGTATAAAATTCCAATCCATCCAATTCCAAACCTTCGATACCATGCTGAACAAAACACATAGTACAGTTAAAACATCCGACTACATTTCACTCTGGAAGCTTCCAGAATATTCTGGAATATTTCATTCCTTACCGTTCTGACAGCCAAGCTAGGAACTAAAACAAAACAACGTGGCATTTAATTGGCTATTGGGGTATTCCGAGCGGTACCACTCGAGGTATATTGGCCGTCACCTTCGCCTAATTGGTTCGCTCGGGAGTGCAATTCACGGTCTTAATTGGGAAAACACCACGCTTAGACGTGATTCGAAGTTTGAAGTTTAAAATGCTAAGCGCTGAAAGAATACTAATGATTGCCTGGAGGCAATTAGAGAAGTGGAAAAGATAATTTCGTAAACATGCTTTTAATTTTTGGTTAGGTATATTTCTGTGAAACTCTATGTTGATGATATTGTGGTTGATCTGTGGATATACATGAGAAGTATTTTGTGCTTCATTCCATTAAAGTGCGACTTACTAATTTTTAAATTCAAACTTGGTAGAATAGATAAAAATGATGGAGTTGGGGTCGCAGTTCTCACGCAGCCCCGTGCAGATTGGGAACGTCACACCACACATATTCATCATCTTCATTCATTTTTTCATTTTGTTTTGTTGTTTTGTGTTTTATGTACAATAAAGTGTTAACATACATACAATTTGCAGATTTGTGCTGGTTTCCTCATTATTTTTTCCTTCATCGTAATTGGTATAGAAATAGGAGTAAAGTAACAATGATGACAACCGGATTCTAAATGGTAAGAGAACATGACTATGAAGCTTGAGGTCCTGGGTTCGATACCCGGTCGGGGCAGATATTTGTATGAAAAATACGAATGATCGCCCAGTCTTGATATGTATTGAAGTATGTATTAATTTATAAGGATATTTATCCGTTCCCTTAGTACCTATAGTACAAGTTTCCCAATAGTTCATGCCTTGCGTTTGACAACCGGCAGCGACGCGTTAGGCAAAAAAAAAATCGAAAAGGTAAAATTGATTCATTAAAAGCCCCTACGCTTGCCGCAAACATTTCCCCAAACTCTGTTCCTGACTCCTAGTCCCACCTGCAACCATTGTCCGACGAACAATGCCACCTGCCCGAAAAACGTATTCCCTAACAGATAACTACAAAGAGCCCTTCAGCCCGCTGAAACGATTGCCGCCGTGAAAATCTTAACACTCACTAAAGGGAAGCTCTTCACAAAAAACGGGACCTTCTCATCAAAAACCAATGTAAAAAGACCTGAATTTTGTACTCAAAGGTGTCTCGAACAAGGTCGGGACAAAATGGGGGTCCGCCCTAGGTCCTTGAAGATCATTATTCTAATTGCTTTTCATACAGAACTCAAACGGTTTACTCTTTCAAGCACTCTCACAAGAGTGAAAACGTGAAAATTAATTTAATTCCCGAGGGTCTCAGATTAATAGGGGATAATGGCCGCTTTTCTTATTGTTGTTGGGTTTCGCCTCATAATTTGAAATTTCATTAAATTTCATATTTTATTTTTGGCAACCGCTCGAGATCTTCAGACGCTTTCGTATTAAATTGGAAGGGGATATCTGTATAATTAGATCATTATCATCACCATTAGCCTATGCTCGTCCACTGCTGGACATAGGCCTCTCCTACGGCACGCCACTGAGCACTATCCTCGTCCGCTCTCATCCAGATCTGAGTTCCAAGATCATCGCTCCACCGAGTCTGACGATTTACGCGACGTTTGCCGTCTCGTCAAAAATTCACGGGATAAGGAAATAACGGGATTTATATTATATTCGATTCAATGGGACCCTATCTCACTTATCTCAGTAACCATTCCTTTAGGATGATAAAGGTGCAGTACAATTGGATTTTTGGATTTTTGGATTTTCCCGCGGGATAGAGATTGGGAACCAAGCATAAATTTTATTTGAGCGCAGACGAAGTCGCGGGAAAAGCTAGTACTAAATAAACATAACGATACCTTTGACTAAAGCGAGGTTCTTGTCATATTTATGAATGGTTTTGTTTATGCTATATCCTGCTGGGGTACCGCGATCGAACTCTAATTGTTATGTGATTTGATTGAGTGTAGGCACAGACTGCATAGTAGTTACTAAGTAACAGATTCGACACTCGAGTTTAATAACCGGTTCTACCTTTTTTGCCCATATTTTTTTTGACTTAAGTATCGTTTGGCATAAATTATCATCACATAGCCGAAAGTCATATTGCATAATCATGTTTGGCCTAATAATGTCTTAGATAGGTATTTAATACGATTATCGTAATTGTTTATAAAGAGCAAGATTTTCTAGGTGGTTATAAAAAAAACTAACACACTTTTGCCGTCGAATTTAACCGTTTCGAGTCACTTCTGTTTACTCGCTGTTTGCGGTTTTTTCATAAGAGTATTATGGGAAATAATAATAATAATAATAATAGGCCTTTACATCTGTGACAGATGATTTAAGTAGCAAAATAAGGAAATAAGGTTATGCAAAATCATATTCGGGGAAAATCTTATGCGAAATTATTATAATGGCAAGTACACATTATGGGAAGTACCTATAGTTATTTTGCTAAAAAGTTTATCGATACGCTAAGTGAATTTCGGGCAAACAAGATCATGAAATTTCACCAGCAATTACCAATTCATTAAGACTTTGAGACCATAGAGGTGCACTAAAAACGTTTTTTTTTGAAATTCCCACGGGATAGATCCAGCTGATTTTTCATTATTGTACAGGTTTGATGCCCCGGGAAAAAGCATCTTAAAATTAATAAATAAAAAATAAATAAGTCATGGGAAAATTAACATTTAGTTGACCTAGTTACAAACTATAAGCAAAGCTTGTACTATGGGTACTAGACAATGGATAAACATATGTGCTTATTTATATAAACACAGACTTAAATACATATTAAACATCCAAGACTAGAGCTTTGTGCTTTTTCATACAAATATCTGCCCCGACCGGGAATCGAACCCGGGAGCTCAAACTTCGCAGTCAGGTTCTTTAACCACCAGGCTATCCGGTCGTCGAAAAGTGAAAGCTTCCACTTTTCATTACTCACACGGAGCAACTTTACGATATAACCTATCCCTCTGGCCAGTCTGCAATCAAATTACTCTAACGACGTCGGCTAGCATAAAGTTCGCTAATGCCGACTATTAAATAACGCCCCGTCGCGCGATTTATGCGCAGGAGCATCCGTCAGGGCTTCGGGTGGTAAAGGCTTCTTTACACTAACATTCAAAGTGATTCTAGAGACATAATCGAGACTAACCTTCACAACTAAGTTTTTTAGTAGGTAGTGGTAGAGCCATGTTGTAGCTAGTCGCTGCATTACGAATGGGCCGGCTCGTACGAGGCAGTACCACCTTCTCACAGAACACCGGCGTGAAGCATCCTCCTGCTGCGTTTCGTACGGTCAGTGAGAGCGCCGGGGGCCCAATACCTCTCCACCTCCCTCTCCGCTATTCCCTCTCCCTTTTAAAGGCCGGCAACAGATCAGTGACTCTCTTTGAGTTGTTGATGTTTATGGGTGGTGGTGATCATTTTCCATCAGATGACCCGCATGCTCGTTTGCCTCCCTCTCATATAAATAAAACTCGATAATCGTATACAAGTGTTTTACTATATCATCATCATTTCAGCCGAAAGACTTTAGGCCCCTTCCTCACTTGGCGGTGCGGTATCGGTGCAGTAAAGTACGCTCGGTATTTTTTTTACCGATTCGTTACCGAGCGCTTACATTTTAACTTGCTTGGAAGAACAAATACAAACACAAAACTCCGAGCTCACACCATTTCGGCAGCTCCTCTCTCCTTTTCAAAAAATTGCAAGTCCCTGACGATCGATGCAGAAAAATTATCACAATGACTTGACCTCTAGCTGTCAAAACATACACAGAAGTCCGGTCAAAGACAACCAAAACAGAGCTGAAACAACTATCTCAAATTTTGAAACGTTTCACTAAATCGGAAAATAATTTTGAATTATGAAAAAAATCCGAACCTCACAATCCCTAACATTTATTTAGTTTTTGATTTGATTTAATAACAAAAGCCTCATCTAGCCGCAGCTGTTGCCAACATCCATCGTCAGATGTCGCCCTATCCGAAAACGTATTGAATCTTAGACCGCTGACGAACATCCTCGCTAGATGGCGCTACTATATACAAAATGGACCATATTCTTATGATAAAGTTATTATTGCCGAAAAAATAACCACGTAAGGGTGAAGTCAGACGAGCGTAATTTTGTGAGTCGTGAGCGGTAGAATTTCGGTCGCGCTATACAATATGCAGGTCATCACGTGACACTCACGTGACACAATGTATGCGCAACCGAAATTCTGCCACTCGCGACTCACAAAATTACGCTCGTCTGGCTTCACCCTTACAGCAAGCTTTCTAATTGGCGCGGACTACGCGGGAGCGGGGCGGTATGCGCGGTGCGGATAGCCAGTAAAAGCCTGCATGCCGAACGCTTCTTACCGCGAGTGATTTCGTGACCAAAATGGCTGCAGAAAGGACCTGATGGATAAAGTATGGGCAGAAATTGTCAGTAAAATAAAATTGACTGGTGAGTATTAACTAAAGCATACCGACAATATACCGTCTAGTGAGGAGATCTGGCCGACGTTAGTAAGCTCGCGGTATGAAATAAATGCAATTTTTTTAATATATCGCATATAGATACCGCACTGCCTAGTGAGGAAGGGGCCTTTGAAAATGCAGTACCACAACAGTGTGCCTTCTTCTTTACCCAAACATGTCGGATCGAGCCTGTGTGCACCCCCCTTGCGAACAACTTGATGATTTGTTATGATCACCTCGACTGCGCTCAGCGGGCGGCCAAAAACTGCATTTAACTTTACCCCCACGTCACAAAGCTAAACGAACTTAACCACTTTATCACAAGATTCAAAATAAACACGCAAAGTGCTCGCCAAAATCGCAAAACAAATGAAACGTTACAAGCCGTAATAATTAAGGAGAAAATAATTATTTAAATGGCGCGTTCTTAAATAAACCGTGTTCCATTGTTTTGTAGTTGGTTTTCGTCTGTACTGTCTGGTCTGGAATTAAATGTTTTCTAGTAACGACTCTGTTGGCTCATATTTTTAAAGGCAAGACAAGTGTTAATAATTTATTCTATTTCAACGGCGATGTTCGCTTGTTTTTCTAGTTGTTAAATCGTTTAAGTGCACTTGGTTATGATATAGTAAAAAAGTTTTGAAAGGGAATAAGAGTACGTGCCAGTAGCGTGTGGTGTGAATATTTCCGACAGGCAAATAAATTGAGTTGAGGTAAATGTATGTTCATATACATACAGGTGTATGTATATGAACTAAAACATCTTTAACTACGTTACGCTTCGCTCCCACCTTAGCTTTCTAAACCTAAACTATCCGAGTTACTTCTGCTCTACCGAATCAATTAATAAAATTACTTATGGCTGTTCATTCTGTGAATTATTGCAAATTATTGTTATTACATAAGATATTAGGGATTATGAACATTGTAAAGAGTAAATACATATTATGGTATCTAATATTAGGGATATTGAACAATGGCGCTTGAGTATTATCGCACGCACAATTATGTCACGAGATATTAGGGCAAATTAAGGTTATGGCCGGTGATCATCATGTAAAATGAAGGGATATCGTTTTGATAGTTTCCAAAATAGGCAGAATAGGTCATGTTGGTATTGGTAGATAGGAAGGCTAGGAGATACCAAAAAGTCGGTAGATATTGACATCACAGCATAAAGGCAGTGTTGTTATTCTGTGAATAAATCAGACATTACTTATTGAAGTAGGAACAGCGGCTTACGAGGCCGCTATTAGAAATTCATTAGCATGGTTCGGCTGACATTTCTATACAGTATGTTAGTATTGGAAATCGATAGTCGTGTCGTGTAAGACTATACTACATATACTATATTATGTGTAGACTGGCCGCAATCAGGGGTTTGTTCTATTTTCGAAATGTCATCGTCATCATTAATTAGCAACTGAACATTATTCTTCGTCTTTAGGAAAAGTACCATGGACTTGTGTTTGTGTAGAGTCCTACCGAAACATTTTATTTTATTTATGCTAACGCTTTCGACATTAGTACGCGTGAAGCCGTGCTAGCCTAGTGAGTTGACCTTTCAAGCGGAGGGTCGTGGTTCGTCGTGGGTGGGAGAAAAAAATATAATTCATAATTACTATACTAAACAGGACTATCTCGCAATCGCAATCGAGTGCGGGAAGTTCGAAAGACTCGAGCGGCTAAACGAACTTGACACCTTACACTTCAGTTAATTCGTGACCACGGCTGCTGCAATGTGGCCGAAACGTCGAGGTAAATATTGATTGCGTGATAAGTCCCGTTTAGTATAGTAATTACGAGTGAAAATCACGAAAGTTTAAAACAAAATATAACTCATCATCATAATTATCATTCTAGTCTATATACGACCCACGGTATGGCACAGGCCTCCTCTCGGAGTGAGAGGGCTTGGGCCATAGATCCTATGCGGGCCCAGTGTGGATTGAGAGCTTCACACACACCATTTCATTTCTTTGCATGTATGTGCAGGTTACCTCACGATATTTTCCTTCACCGTAAAGCGCATGGTAAATAAAATACAATTTTGCAGATCATCATCATCATCATCCCATCCTATACACGTTCCAATGCAGGGCACAGGCCTCCTCTCAGAATGAAAGCGCTTGGGCCGTAAAGTAGTTGCCATGCGGGCTCAGTACGAATTGGGAATTAACTTCACACACACCATAGAATTTCTTCGTATTAGTGCAGGATTCCTCACGATGTTTTCCTTCACCGCTAACCGCATGGTAATTTTCAAATATAATTTTGCACATAAATTCCGAAAAAATTAGAGTTGCATTAAAAAAAAAAAAATAAAAAAAAATAAATATCACGGGACAATTCACACCAATAGACCTAGTCCCAAAGTAAGCTTAGCAAAGCTTGTGTTATGGGTACTAGGCAACGGATAAACATACTTATATAGATAGATACATACTTAAATACATATTAAACACCCAAGACCCGAGAACAAACATTCGTATTTTTCATACAAATATCTGCCCCGACACGGGAATCGAACCCGGGACCTCAAGCTTCATAGTCAGGGTCTCTAACCACTAGGCCATCTGGTCGTCTAAAAAATTGCAAGTCCAGGCTCGAGCCTGGGGTTCGAACCCACGACCCTGAGACTTTTGAATTTATAGGTCGAACTACTAGTCTACCACGGCTTTTTTCATGTAAACAGGTACAATAGAGAAACTAATAAAACTAAACTACAGTCCGACAAACTCGTGCGCGACCCTCCGTGGAACCCTGTCGCAGTCAACATTTGCCGCACTTATTAACAAGGAGCGGAATTTCTCATAGCAAAAATCAAACATCAAAGGGATTGAACATAAGTTTTTCGACTATTCCAGTTATCGATGTTATCGAATCGACTTTTCGCTTGTTATCGCCTTTTAACATAATTTGTAACATTTGACCTCTTTGATAAGCGACTTGCATCTCCATTTTAAAATAAATCGCGTCAACGTCACATATGACATTTATGTCGCTTGAATTTTTCTAAATCATTCCCGTGTTATTAAAATGGTTAATCCTAAAAGAAAAACGATTAACAAATGGATAAAAAACATCCCTTACTTACATCAACGGAGGTAGAACACTCTTTCTCAAGCTATAAATGGATCTACAATGATAACAGGACCAATTTAAAGGGTGTCAATATACAAGTAGAAAAAATTATGACAGTTCTCTATTACTACAGAGAAGATGAAGAAAATGCGATTAATACAGAAATAGATTTCGATTGTTATTTTGAATGAAGGTTATATTTTAGTTTCGTTGCATTTCCGTTTAAGGTTTTATATTTTAATTATAATTAACTTAAAAAGTGTTATTTTAAAAGTACCTACTATTTGCTGAAATATTTATCGATAGTCGATAAAACTTATGTTCAATCCCTTTGATGTTTGATTTTTGCTATGAAAAATTCCGCTCCTTGCTTATTAAAAACAATCTCGTTAAGGACAGCAGAGGCTCCCTGCGACAGGGTTCCGCCGAGCGCCGCGCACGCGCTTGTCAAGGTATAATAAAACAAGTAATTCGATCTAGCCGTGAATCCTGCAGGGCATCTTTTAGGGAATTAGGCCTGCCAACGTTGTCAGCCCTTCACGTTATAGAACTCTGTAAAATAGTTCGAAGATATCCACAGTTGTTTCCTGCTAAAGCATTCTTTAGCAGTGACAGACTGAATACATTGTATGCGCATGACGTTAGGGCTTCTGCTAGTAAAACGGCGATGTTTCGAAGGCGCCCTAGGTATGTTGCGGTTAAAGTTTATAATGCGCTGCCTTTCGAGATGAAGGCGTTGACGGACAATAAATTCTTGGTTTCATTGAAGAGGTATTTAGTGGTGATGTGTCCCTATAATTTAAATGAATTTTATAATAATACTAATAATACTAATAATAATAAATAATGTTAAAATGATGTTTGTAATAACAAATATAATATTAATGTTGACTATATTTTAAATTAATTGCTACACCCAATGGGTAATATTGTATTGAGACACTACTGATTGCATGTTAAACTAAGATCTTCATGTATATAAACATACAAATTATGGTGAATAAATAAATAAATAAATAAAATTTAAACGTAAACGATAGGCGGCCTTATCGCTTCAAAGCAATCAATTCCTTTAAACAGATCCATTCCATTAAAAGCACGTGTATCCCAGATCGCTAACTTTCAAAACACTAATAAAATTAATCCTTCCAATTAAGCAATAAACTAGGGATTAGGCCTTTTACTGCGATAGCACCTCGTTTTATTGTCAAACCTTTTAGCGAGGACATAAAACTTTGGATTACTATGGTATTAACGTATGCTTGTATTTATTTATATCTATCGGCCCGTATCGGTGTGTGTTGCCAGTGATGACTTATGGCACTGAGACGTGACCGCTAACGATAGGCCTCATAAGAAAGCTCAAAGTCACTCAGAGGGCTATGCTCGGAGTTTCTCTGCGGGATCGCATTAGAAATGATGAAATCCGCGCAAGAAGTAAAGTCACCGACATAGCCCGAAGAATCGCCAGACTCAAGTGGCAGTGGGCAGGGCACATCGCTCGTAGAACTGATGGCCGATGGGGCAAAAAGGTTCTCGAGTGGTGTCCACGGACCGGAAGACGCAGTGTATTTAGGCCTCCAATAATATGGAGCGACGACCTGGTTAAGGTTCCGTGATCGCGTTGGATGATCTGCCGCGGGACCGATCTGTTTGGGCCTTGGGGGTGGCTTATGTTCAGCAGTAGACGTCTTTCGGCTGAAATGATGATGATGATGATTGGCCCTATGACTTCCGATAGACTTGAGACCGTATTGTCGTATTGGCGCTTGTTATCGCCATTCACTATTTCTTTCTGTCAGACGGTATAAGATGACAGAAAGAGATGGTGAAAGCGGTGGCAAGCACCCGCGCCTTAGACGATACGGCCTCTGGGCTCTAACATTTCGGTAAAAAAACATACATAGTTTGGAAACAATGCAAACAAGTTGTGTCAGAAAAAAACGTATTTTTTCTGACTCGATTACGTCAGGTCGACCTATATACGTCCCACTGCAGGGCCTAAGTACTTTTAGAATGAGAGGACTAGGACTAGGACCGTAGTTCCCACGCGTACCGTGTGCGGATTGGTAACTTCACACACACCATTGAATTTCGTTGCAATTGTACCTATACAAGTTCTCTCACGATGTTTTTCCTTCATCGTTAAGCTCATGGTAAATTTCAAATGTAATTTCGCACATAAATTCCTGTGTTCGAGACGCTATAACTACTAGGCTACCATGACTTAGAAAGATAGGGCTAAATAAAAAGCAAATTAAAAAAATGCTTTTAAAAACCTGTGAGAATATTCAGGATATGTATAGATATTGTTGTTCTTGAAATCGTTTTGATCGAGAATATAAAAGTTACCCATTAAGCAATATAATTCGCAGGGGCGGTTATAAAACCAAAATACAGCCTCTGATACCAGCAAGCGTGTAAAAGCAATAACGCAATACAGCCTTGAAGCTTACTGCACCGTTACGCGACCGAGCGTACGGTGCGTGCAGCTTCTAGTCACCTAACAGCTATATAGGGGGTTCTGTTGTGACTAAAAACGCTACGGATTAGTTTGACACTCAAAACTTTTGAAGTTTAAAAACATAGATGATGTAAAACTTACAGTTCCATCCAGATGCATCCGTCAGAGTGAATAGGATCAAAGTAGAAAGTATATTTTGCAAATATTCTGCAAAAAGGCTCTTTTACAAGCCTTTTTTGAGTCTAACAGTATCTACTTATTTATTGCCAAGAAGAATATGCCACAAGAAATTTGGTAGAATTTTTTTTCTACTTCTCCACAAAAATAACAAAAAATATTCATTCAAAATGAAATGAAATGAAGGCTAGGTTAGGTTGTCTATCGCCATTCATCGTGTAACGCGGCCAGTGTGATGGATACCTTTGCGCCGGGGACAACTCGTGGGGGACTTTTCGATTACACTAAGAGCCATAACATACTGGCGATTTACGTACGTATTAGAACATTCGCGGCGAATCCGTTGAGCGCTCGCGACGAACATGCTGCGCGTTCGCGCTGCTTCTAATCCCCAGTGTGATTATGGTTCTTAAGCTAGTTTTAAATTATCTTAAGTTATTATGAACTATGATTTTTTTTCATAGTCAAAGTCAAAGTGATTTATTTGCAAACATAGGTATTACTGCTGGTTACAGCGGTGGTCACAAATGTGTATTTTAGAGACACTATGCTTTGCTTATAAGCATGCAAAATCAAATGCCAAGTTGTTAAATTAAATTAAATTAGTACAAACATTAAACAATTAACAAATATTATTCATCTCATAATTACATTCATAAACATTAAACATTAAAAGAATTAAAAAAAGTCACGAAAATAATCAGAAATTGAATAATAGCAACCATCAATAAGTAATGTCATTAATTTTTGTCTCAATTTCGACAGTGGTAACTATTTTAGCGCAATCGGAAGTTTATTGTAAATTTTACTAGCTAAAGAGTATATACTTTTACGCATTAACGCGGTCTTTGCACGAACGGGACAAATATTTTGGCTATAGTGTGTTCTTAAACTTCTCTTAGATACAGCATGATATTTTTTAAACAAATTCGGATTATTCACTACAAACATACATTCAAAGATGAAAAGAGATGGTACTGTCAAGAGTTTTAAATCTTTAAAATGTGGTACACAACTAGTATCAGTTGATTTAAGACCACGCATTGCCCTAATACACCTCTTCTGCGCCCTGAAAACATGTTCTTTATTCGTTGAGTTACCCCAGAAGATTATGCCATAACGTAATGTATATGCGACCAAGCCATGGTATGCTGTTAAAACCGCATGAGGACTCGCCTGTTTCGCAAGTTTATTTAGAGCATAGGCTTGTTTGTTAATCCTTTTGCATACATCTTCCTTCATCTTCTTTTGTAGTTTATATGAATCTTAAAGTTATTTATAAAATGATATACATATTTCGCATGCTTAGTAATAAACGGGCTTAACTCAAAATCGTGAATTATGGTAAATTGAGTTTAAAGTTTAAACTTTAAAATCGGTTTACCATAATTCACGATTTTTGAGTTAAGCCCGTTTATTACTAAGCATGCGATTTATTTAGTTCTGAAGCAAGTCCTATGCATTTCTGAACTCCATACGTGTTCGGGCTGTCGAATCTAAAGTTCTATAGAATCTCGCAATCGAGGTGTCATTCAATAAATAATAATAAATACTAAGGGACAATTCACACCAATTGATCTAGTCCCAAAGTAAGCTCAGCAAAACTTGTATTATGGGTAATTAGCGACGGATAAACATACTTATTAAGATAGATACATACTTACATATATATGAAACACCCAAGACTCGAGAGCAAGCATTCGTATTTTTCATACAAATATCTGCCCCGACACGGAAATCGAACCCGGGACCTCAAGCTTCGTAGTCAAGTTCTCTGTCCACTAGGCCGGACGTCAAACGCTCAATAACGCTATAGAGTTTCCATCGGCGGTTGCTCCCACAAAACCTCCCCGTACGTAGCTCTAAGGCTTCAACAATAAAATTTGCATAACTACGCTCCACAGCGTCTTATTAAATTTCCACCCTTCCCGAACTCATTAATGGTTTGCTCAAAACCGCGCCGCGGCGTTGCCCACATTTATCATAGTCCCACGCGTGGGGCTGACTTTTATTGCCATCTCGAGAGGCTGGTAATCCCCCATAGCGGTGCCTGGATTATGGGTAATCTTTTGTTTATACGTATTTTTTCTCGTAAAATGTTTAAGGCATATTTGTAGATGTTTTACGTGATAGCCATTGAAGGGAGTAGGTTTCGGATAGACGGCTTCGCTAATTCAAATGGAAATTTAGCTCAATGTATGTGTGTAAGCTGTTTGAAGTGATCTTCTAATTTCATGCTATGTCATGATGATAAAATAAATAAATCTATATAAAATAAAAAATCTTGTGTCACGGTGTTTGTTATCGGACTCCTCCGAGACAGCTCGACCGATTTTTATGAAACTTTTTTCTCTATATTCGGTAGGTCTGAGAATAGGTCGTAGGTTATCTTTTATACCTCTATTCTTCGCAGACGGAGTCGTGTTATGGGTAATAGACAACGGATAAACATACTTACATAGATAGATACATACTTAAATACATGTTAAACACCCAAGACCCGAGAGCAAACATTCGTATTTTTCATACAAATATCTCCCCCGACGCCGGAATCGAACCCGGGACTTCAAGCTTCTTAGTCAGGTTCTCTAACCATTAGGCCTTTGTTCGTCAAATTATGATGATGTCTTAATTGTGTATACGTATGTGTGTTCAAGGCTAGAGTGAATAGACTGTTACTGAACTTTGGTATCATCTGCACTTTTCATTAGGTGGGAATATAGAGATAAAAAGAAGTCTACTTATGTGTTATTTCAGACATCCAGCTATCTACCTATAGGTATAATATATCATATTTCATCTTAATCCGCTCAACCGTTATAGAGTGAAGGAGTACACATATACACACAGAAAATTTTCCAATTTATAATACTAGCTGTTGCCCGCGACTTTGTTCTCGAAGAATTCGCTTCCCGCTATCCCGCGGGAAATATGCAATTTTTCGGGATAAAAACTATCCTATGCCCTTGGCAAGGTCTCGTATTATTCCCATCATCATCATTTCAGCCGAAAGACGTCCACTGCTGAACATAGGCCTCCCCCAAGGCTCGCCAAACAGATCGTCCCTGCGCCATCCGCATCCAATGCGTTTCCGCCACCTTCACCAGGTCGTCGCTCCATCTTGTTGGAGGCCTACCTACACTGTGTCTTCCGGTCCGCGGAGCATACCTCATCCCCATACCTACCATACCATACCTCGTCTAAATCGGTTCAGCGGTTTAAGCGCGTGAAGAGGTAAGAGACGGTGTTAGTTACTTTCGTATTTATAACTTTACTAGCTAGTGCCCGCCACTCCATCTGCAAAGAATTCGTTTATCGCTATCCCGCGGGAACTTTGCCATTTTTCGGGATATAAAGTAATCTGTATGTTATTCCAGGTTATAAACTATCTCTGTGCCAAATTTCATCAGAATCCGTCAAACCGTTTCAGCGTGAAAGACTAACAAACATCCGCACATCCATCCATCGAAACTTTCACGTTTGTAATATTATTAGTGAGAAAGAGAATATCACGCTAGCCATGCAGATATGTAAAACAAACAGAACAGAAAACATTTACAATCCCCGTTTCATTTTCGATTGGCTATGTCATCATAAACAGACGTCGATAATGAACGGCCAGACATGAAATCAGATGTATCGGATTACCGGCCCTCACACAATTGCCATTCGTTAGTCGAAATTGATTCGATCACGACGCGGTCATGCAAGCTCTCATATTGTCAATTACGTTAACTGTCGCATCATCAGCTAAAGTGACATGGCTACCGAACTCAAACTTCAATTCACCAAGGAACTTCAAAGATGGAAAGCTACCTTGCTCGCAGCAAACTGTCGTATTCCCTGAAACAGTGCAGGGTGCTGTGAGATTACAATCTGATAACTTTGCCAAAGAACTCATCCTGCCTATTACAAGTGAGATCCTATTAGAAGGAGCTTTGTATTTAGGAGGCGTGGATTCCAAAGAATGTGTGAAAGAGAACAAATATTTCATTGATAAGACGCTCTCTTCATGGTCTCATCCAGATGTGTGGGCGTCACCCAGATTTAACGAGGCTACTCCTGACGCAGAAAGAGTACCCTGTTCTGATGATTCAGTCGAATTCCCAAGCAACTCTGAGTTTTCGCTTGTCCTTCCTCAACTAACTCAACACATCCAGGATCTAAAAATAGGCAACCAATATTACGACACGGTGACCTTCGCAGACCGAGCTTTGGAAGAGAACGCGGCTCAGCAATTTTATGTGAACGACCATCAAACGATTGGTGTTGTGGTAGAAGCTAACAAATGCAGATCACAAGCTAATAGAGGGTGTCCCTGCCAAGAGTTTACTCTTCAAATAGACTGTGAGTCGAAATATTGCGCGATGCCAGCATGCTCGCAACCAATAAAACCAATCGGCCACTGCTGCAAAATCTGTGGTGGTACTGTGTCCTTCGAAAGGGAACAAAGCTTCAACTACATGGAATTTAAAGAGTTTGTGGACAAAGTCGTCGCTTCGTACAAAGACAGCAGCATAGTTTACCATGTGGGTATAATTCCTCCTAATACAGTTCAAGTGGTTATTGTAGAAAAAGGAGAATACACAGGTTTGAGTACAGTGATAGCGAATGACATCGATAGTCAATTGTTGCGGCATTGGTATCTTGGAGTGGAAGCTGTGAGTGTAAGTGGCTCACCGCTTTCTTCTTCTGGGTCTAGCTTCACGATTGTTATTTCAATGTTCTTCGCAGTTCTTTTAGTTTTCGGAGGCGTTTACGCTTATTATTACAAGATACCATCGCCAGGGGCTTATTTGCCGTCTCTACCGGCTTTTGGTCGAGGTTCTAGTGCTGGTCTTCTTTCAAGGTTTGACAGGAGGACTGATAGCGTAGTGTCGTTGACGAGAAGGGATTCTACAGCGACTGTGGCTTCTGGTGTTGGCTTCGCTACTGCTTTTAGGAATCCCTTGTATAACTCGAAAAGGGGGCGTGTTGATGTGACGGAGTCTGAAGTTGATGATGATAATAAGCAGTGAGAATTATTGTGATAATAATAACTTACTATCAAGTACTGATACAAAGAAAATATATTATAAACTGTGAAGAAAAAAAAGCTGTATTTTTTACCCTCCTGGTATTTACAAGTGTTCTGTTTCTGTATTCTGTATGTTCAAAGCAGTTTTTTTCTAGTTAGGTTTCTGGTTTAGACACAGACTAATACTTAAGTAAGTGGATGACGTGAGTCGACTTACATTGAGTGTCATAAACACGTCCTAATCCTAAATTTTTATCTGTGCCGTGTGCTGAATTCCGGCCTGGAGAGTATGACTTCTAGTGAAATTAATGGCACAAGTGGCATTCTATCTTAGCTCTTTCGGTTGGCAATGCATCTAGAATCCTTTTAGACTACCAATAGGTAGTGTCTATACCTTACCTATAGAGTGAGTGTGTGGGTGAGTCCCATCTTTTTTTTTTAATGTATACACCTACTTTGTGTGAACATAGGGGGCGTTTCCTTTCAGATAAGGCGGCCACTAACACGTGCTCCAGTTGTATGCAAGTCCGCGCAATGAATCACAGCATAGAACGCCATCCAGCAAGACATGTTCAACCACATAAATCAAACTAAGTCGTATACAATGTGAAATATCTGATTTATATACGCTATTATTCATTTAGCTCGCTTAAATTAGCCGTTTTGAAATTTAAATATGGGTATAAATTTCTTTGGATGGCCGTAGAGGTTTTCAGACGAAATATGTCGGGTTAAAGTTAATTTATCCGGCTGTTGAGCATTAATTTTTAAACAATTTGTTGAATCAGGCGTTACTTGGCGGAGGTCTATATCAATGAACTGAAACAATTACTTTGCTCACCCGCCATCTTAATGGTTTGGTTATGGTCGCGGGTGAGTAAAGTAATAGGGATGTTGACACCACCAATTAGGGTTGCCAACTATTTCTTAAGCAAATATAGTATTTCCTAGCCCAAAATACAAAAAATATAGTACTCTGAAAAAAAAATAGTACAAAATACTTAAAAGATTGAAATTTGATTCATTAAACATTATATGTATAGTAAAAATGGCCTACCGAAACCGCATGCGTAAGGACTGACCGAAATATAGTATTTTTGCATACTATATATTTCTTCAACAGAGTACAATACTATATATTATAGTACAGTTGGCAACCCTACCACCAATCAACTGACGTACGTTTTATGAGCTGTCAAAACATAATTCTCCCATAGAGTTTGAATGGCAATAGCAACTTATGACGTCACTTGTTCACCAACTCAGTCAACTAACTATTAATTTGTTTTAAAGCAACAAAAAATCTAATTATGCAGTTAATCGAAAATTAATCTGGTTTTCAAGACTAAAATAAAACTCTTTTTTACTGGAGTCGTGTCTTCGAATTATTTTTTAATGGCATCAACATACTAATTGTTTTAGTTTATTAATTTTTACTTGAATATGCCCGTATAAAGCAAGTGAAATTGTGAAAATAGTTTAAAATTTTAGAGCTATGGAGCCACCGAGCATATACTATCATCATCATCATCCCAGCCTATATACGTCACACTGCCGGGCACAGGCCTCATCTCAGAATGAGAAGGCTTAGGCCGAAGTTAGCACGCGAGCCCAGTGCGGATTAGGAATTTCACACATACCATTGAACTTTTTTACAGGCTCGTGTAGGTTTCCTCAAGATGTCTTCCTTCACCATAAAGCTTTTATTTTAGGTATTTCCCTTATTTTGCGTTACATCACGATCCCGCAGGAAGATCGGAATAAAAAGCAGGCTTTGAGTTATTCCTAAAGTTTAGCTACGTATTAAATTTCATCCTTAGTTGAGTTATGGAGGTCAAGAAGCTAATAAAAAAAAACATCAAAGTCCGTCTAATAGGTTTTAGCGTGAAAGAGTATCAAACAAATACTAACTTTCCCATTTATACATTTAGTAAAAATTAGCAGAAATAATAATATAGTTGTATGGGTCACATTCCTTTACCCAATTTTTTAAGAAACTTGAAATGTCATTCTAAAGTTGATTAAGCGAGGCTGTTAGCTAAAGGACTGAAACCATCAGACCCTTTGTCCGCCAACAGCTGACGGAACCATCGTTGGGACTAGAGCTGTCACTGATTCGTTAATCATATTTCTTTCTACGTTCGACCGTTTAGAGTGCATGGACAATCCCATTAATATTTCATTATATACGTGAAAGTTTGTATGGATGTATGTGGCGATGTTTGTTTCACGCTAAAACGGTTTGTCGATTTCTAATGAAATTTAACACACAGATAGTAAAGTTTATAACCTGGATTAAACATGCATAGCCATAAACGAACTCTTTGCAGACGGAGTTGCAGGTATCAGCTAGTTTTTTTTAAAATATATTTTTAAGTATGTTTATCCGTAGCCCAGTAACCATAGCACAAGCTTGGCTTACTTTGGGACTAGGTAAGTAAGTGTCAAAGTGAACCGTGATTTTTATTTATTTATAAACTAAACACAGTCATAAACTAACCTAACCTAACAGTAATAAACTATCTATGTGCCAAATTTCATCAGAATCCGTGAAACCGTTTTAGCGTGAAAAAGTAACAAACATCCACACATCCATACATCCATCCTTACAAACTTACGTGTTTATAATACACACATCTAAAAAGTATTGGGAAACTTGTTATCCCTAGACAAATTTGATGTTTTGACTCAGCAGTAATATGCCTCATACATATTGGTCACATAGTACGCAGAATACATGGCCGTTAGGACCGAAAAGTTCTCGAACGGAGACCACAGACTGGAAAACTCCGCGTGGGACGACCACCAACGAGGTGAACGGACGATTTGGTAAAGCCTGCTGGTTCAAGGTGGATGCCAGCCGCTCTCAACCGTAGTGATTGGGTATCAATGAGAGAGGCCTATGTCCAGCAGTGGACGTCCTGCGGTTGAAATGATTATAATGATGAGTAATATGCTTGTATTGAAATGTTCAAAACTGTCTAAAAAATTTCCTTAGGCACATTTAATGAGTTATTAGTAAGTAAGATTATCGCACACTCTTTCACCGTATAGCAACACCGTCAAAGTTCAGCGGTGCGCCGGTTCTCACAAAGCGACTCGCTCCATTGTCATCCCATTGTTTTTATCTGAACATTGATTTATGTCCCCAACCGTGTTACGCCTACAAATGTCAATGGCAACCCATGTCTGGCAACACTTTCACAGCTTAAAAACAAATGAATGCCGACTCTATTTGAAGAGTAGGTACATGGAAAGATCATGCCTAGTCACGTTTTTTGAAAAAAGAGATTTTAATCTCAAAACGTTAGAGGTCGTAAAGTACCTACTATAACTTACCATTGCATTAAATATTGGATACCTATCTGAAATCTATTACATAAAAATCTCGTGTCACGGTGTTTGTTATCGAACTCCTCCGAAACGTCTTGACCAATTTTTAGGAAATTTTTTTCTCCATACCTACTTGGTACGTCTGAGAATAGGTCGTAGGCTATTTTTTGTATACCTACCCCTATTCTTCGCAGACGAGTCGCAGGCATCAGCTAGTCTAATATATGAAAATCTCGTGTCACGGTGTTTGTTATCGAACACCTCCGAAACGGCTCGACCGATTTTCATGAAACTTTTTTCTCTATACCTACTCGGTTGGTCTGAGAATAGGTCGTAGGCTATTTTTTATACCAACCCCTATTCTTCGCGGATGGAGTCGCAGGCATTAGCTAGTCTAATATATAAAAATCTCGTGTCACGGTGTTTGTTATCGAACTCCTCCGAAACGGCTTCACCGATTTTTAATCAAATTTTTTCTCTATATCAGGTAATCTGGTTCTCAGACGAGAATAGGTCGTAGTAATATTAACGGAAATAAAAAAACATGGTGTATGCAGGGATCCTATCATCAAAACAGCTCGAAAGTCAGACAGCGCTTAAACTCGAGCGCGATAAATCTGGAGTCGTGCGCATTTTGTCACAGGCACTGGCCTGAAATGTCGACTTGCACTTTTTACGACACTATAAAGTGATCTACGGCGGTTCTATGACGTCCTGGAATGGGCTTTATAGGAGCACTAAAACATTTTATTAAAATAGATACAGACTGTTAAAGTTGTTAGGTTTGAATGCAGTTTTTTTGGTGTTTATTGCTACAATAACTAGCATTCACCCGTGAGCCTCGCATTTTAATTGATATGAGTATTTGTTATTAAAAAAAATAGTTGTTTTATGTACTACTAGATTTACAAGTATGTGATTAAATAATACTTTATAATTTATTGAATCAGGCGTTACTTTGCGGAGGTCATATTAATTAACTGAAACAATACTGTATGATTAGTTTGAAAAAAAAAATAGTTACCTTGTTGAGTTTCTTGCCAGAATTTCCAGATTCTTTTCAACATTCATAACTAATTTTTATAGCTTAAATTGAACAAATATATTTTTACTTTGACTTTGAAATTACGGCATATTATTAAATTTCTTAAAATTAGGTACATCGTGGTAGTCCAGTGGTTTATAATATAACCTTATTTACTTTCAAGAAGAGGGTCGTGAATTTTTCCGAGTTCATGTGCGAAATCACATTTGAAATTGAATACGAGCTTTACAGAGAGCGAGAAAATCGTGAGAAAGCCTGCACGCACTTCAATGAGGCAATTCAATGTTGTGTGTACTCAGTGCAGAAGGAATAGTTCATTCTAGTACAGTCAAAGTAATAAATATATGGACGTTACCAAGGCGTCAAAATATCTTGTAACCCTATGCCAATACCCATAAGGTCGTCTGAACGATATAATCCACAGGGCTCTGGTTTCGGCTAACGTCCCTTGTGTGTTGGAGTCTCCAGGTATTAGCCGGGCAGATGGCAAATGACCTGATGGTTTGACCTTGGTGCCCTGGCAAAAGGGAAACTGCTTGATTTGGGACGCCACTTGCGTCAGCACTTTGCCTCTTCGCACCTTGGTCAGCTGCTGAAACGGCAGCCCTTAAAAAGCGCGAGAAGTACTCGGCTCTCGCAAATTATATCTTTGTTCCACTTGCGGTGGAGACAACTGGTTGTTGGGGTTCCGAGGCCAAGGTTTTTTTTAAAGAAGTGGGGCGCCGTCTGCTTGAGAGACGTCTTGACCCTCGCTCTGGGTCGTTTCTGGTGCAAAGGTTGTTCATCAGGACGGTTTGTTTGCCTGACAGCATTTTATGAATTGTACTTACTATACTTTACTTACTTTTGTTACTTTTTATTAGGTTGGTGTTTACATATATTTGACGCGATAGCAGTATATATACTTCTGCCTTTGACTGTACAGTGTCCTCAATCTATTATTTTCAGTACTTTGTACACTCAAGCCCACTGCTAACACTAGACGTACCTAATTTATATTATAAAATGTGAACGCGTCTCAACCGACAAGTATTTCAACTACGCAGACAACTGAGCGGCTACTCCGAAATTGTAAGTTCGTATTATCCTTTTCACTCTCGTATTAAATGGCATCAGCATGAGCGAACGGCACGATACCAAGCTCTAATCCCGAACTTTGCAGTAAAAGGCCTGAACATGGCACGTCGTGCTAACCATTCAAACATCCATTTGGCTCAAAACTATCACAGGGCATGGGGTCCTAATTCGATTACGCGTCTCATTTCGCTCGTTTCTCGCGCGAGTTTCGAACGTCTCAGAATAGGGGCCGAATTAAGATGGATGCGAGGGGTGATAAGTACTTTTGAACCGATTTTTAAGTAGCTTGCTACCGCTTGCGCTTGCGTGTTTGTTTTTGTTGTTTGTTTTAGGCTTGGACTTAAGAAATCGTCATCATCATCTATCGTCATGTCAATCGGAAGATGTCTACTGCATAGTTTCCCCAAAAACCTCCATATCGATTGTCGTAAATTTTTTAACCTGTATGAAAATAACATTATAGAAGGGTGTAGTAAAAAAAGTGAGCTGTCACTTAAATAATAGTATAGTATAGGGATGGTTTTACGTCGACTTTGGCAAAATACGCCTTGCTAAAATAGCACTGGTGAAAGCCAAACAAAATAAAAGGTGTGGTGACGCCAATAAAAAATAATTCGAAGACACGACTGCAGTAAAAATGCTTTATTTTAGCCCTGAAAACCAGATTAATTTACAATTAACTGCAAAATTAAACTTTGTGTTGCTTTAAAACAAATAAAATAGTTGATTGAGTTGGCGAACAAGTGACGTCATAAGTTGCTATTGCCATTCAAACTCTATGGAAGAATTGTGTTTTGACAGCTCATAAAAAGTACGTCAGTTGATTGGTGGTGTCAACATCCCTGTTAATAAAAAAAATGAACCGACTCCGAAAAACAAAGAAAGAAAACTTTCTACTGATGCGTTTGAAGTCACGCGCTAGCAGGAGTAGTAGAATCCCAGTAGATAGTATGTAGGTAAAGTACATGACTCCCACAGGTCTATTCCTACTGACTTCAAACAGATTGGTAGAAAAATATTTTTTGTGTTTTTTTGGAGTCGTTTCACTTTTTATGTTATAAAGTTTTTGTTGACAGTAATAATTTACCCACACGTTAAATATCTTTACACTCGTATTGCATTTCAATTTATGTTATAAGTATTTCTACCTGACAAATTCGGAATGAAAAATTGTGACAAAATTTGTTATAAATGGTACCTACCGGAAGCAATAAACGTGGAACGTTCAATTTGGGGGTATCCACACTTTACATTTCAAAATTGGAATGTGTCCAAACGTTTTCGGTCATAAATTCAAATTTGTCCATAAAATAAATTGTATCAGGAGACAAATGGGGGAAGTGCAAATACAGTTTTTAAGTTTCAAATGGCATAAAAGAAAAACGACAAAATGACATTAGCAAGATAACTAAGTTATACAACATGCCATTTTTTCCGAGCTATTAATCTGTATGTTTTGCATTTTTATTTGTTATTTTAACTACTATTGTCTATATTTTTTTATTGCTATTGACATATTTATCAATAATATTATTTTGACTTTAACTTTGACAAAATTAATGTTACATTCAAAAACAAGTACCTGATAAAAAATAAAAGTTGCATTTTTTTTAAACTGGCAACATTTGAAACAGCGAGTGAAGTTGTCAGCAAATCCAACTCTAATGCTCTTTCAAGCGTGTGGTATATGTGGATATCACACAGCACATTTCCATGCCCCACCGAAGTAATGCCGCCTCCACACTCTCGGCATAATGACAAAACTTCATAGTGTTCACGCTAAGCGCCCTCCACACGAGCACCCTCGAACATCTGTCGCGTGAAAGAGCTTAGTTTAAATGCCGGATTGAGGGTTTGTGAAGTGTAACCTTTTTTCGAGTTGCCAGGGTTAAAAAGCGTTAGTTGGAGGTTTTACAGCCAATGGCTGAATGTAGCTTATTGAGGTGGGTGTTACCGTTAGAAATAATCGGATTAAGGGGCTGTTTCACCACTTTTTTAAAGTTCGGATTAGCTTGATCATAACCTTATTTGTCACTTGGAATAAAAATTTCTGTTTCACCAGTCTTGATTAGCGCTAAGTGACGGACAAACTATTTCTTAATTTGACCATCAGATCAGGTGGCATTTAGCATTTTTATCCGTCACATATCTTTTTAATTAGTTAGTTTATTTTTTTGTGGCCATGGTTGGAGAGCCCTTCAGCCGGTTTCAGAAAAATAAATCAAAGTATCTTTTATTTTTTAAAGAAAGAAGTCATGCTAAATAGCAAACGAGAATTTAAATATCAAGATTTGAATAAAAAATATAGGTACGCTTTTAGTATTTAAAAATAAATCCAAAATTTCGTAATATTTTATAATTACAGACTTTTTTTCAGTGGCACAATCGTTTGTTCTACCTGAACTTGTACATCGCCATTAAAAAAAAAAGTTAATCTGTCAAAGGGCTTGGCGCCACTTTTCGATTCGTTTTACGTGATTTTATTTTTCTTTGTTATTGTTAACCAAAGTATCGTAAATAAATATCGTTTTTGGATTAATTATAATGTTACACATTTGTTTATGCAAAAAAATAGATGTGTTTAAAAATTACATAGTTTACGATTTATTTTGCTTTAATAATGAGCGACTCTTTGAACGAAAATATGCGAACAGGAACCCGTGGTCGTGAAATGGGACGTTGCTATTCCGTCTTTTTGTTATACCGACGATTAGTTAAATGATACGTAGTTTGCACAGGACCGGAGTGGTGAAACTGAAAAAAAACTGGCCGACAGATTTGTGCAGTACTCAGTTTATTCATTGGTTACGTAACCAGTAGTTTGACAATAAGGTGGTGAAACAGCCCCTTACAATAGCATATTGCATATTGTATTTCAATCGGGAAAAGTAGGATCTTAACCGGAATATTTACGACGGCACCCGAAGTGTTAATCAATTGTTGTATTAAATGAGTGACATTTTCGTATCTATTAACATGGAACTTTATTTAAATGTAGTGTTAGACACCTGAAGCTAATTGGGAGAGCACGATAAATACAAAACCATTATGCACCAAGGTAAACGTACTAATGCTCGACACCTCAACGCCCAGTAGATGACACCTCTCGATGACATAAGATTGAAGGTGCCATGTTTTGGGTCAGTGTCGAGCACAGGGACGTTTAACTTACATTAAATCAATGACTCTTTATTGAACACCAGATAACAAGGACGGTCAAGTGCAAAAATATGTATCGATTTAATGCTCTCATAATTAAAAATCGATACTTAATTCGACCACATAAGAGCTATGCGTATTTATGAGCAAGTTGTATGCTCCCATATTTTTACGCTTGACTGTACATAGATTTACTAAACGTTTTAATGAGTGTAAAAATAACACTTTATTGTTATACTAGCAATCAACGTGATTGACGGAAGATTTGATAAAAGCCGCAGGTTTAAGGTGGATGCAAGTCTCTTCCAAACGTCATGATTGGGTATCAATGAGGGAGGCTTATGTTCAACCTTAACCAAGTTGTCGCTCCATCTTGTTGGAAGCCTACCTACACTGCGTCTTCCGGTCCGCGGACCACTCGAGAACCTTTCGGCCCATTGGCTGACAATTCTACGAGCGATGTGCCCTGCCCACTGCTACTTAAGTCTGGCGATTGTTCGAGCTATGTCCGTGACTTTAGTTCTTGCGAGGATTTCATAATTTCTAATGCGATCCCGCAGAGAAACTCCAAGCACAGCCCTCTCCATTGCCCTCGGAGAGATTTTGAGCTTTCTTATGAGGCCCATTGTTAGCGGCCACGTCTCAGTGCCAAATAATGATTATACTAGCCTTAATCCGCGACTTCCCTCGTGTTAAGATTTAGCAGTCGAATTGAAATTTGATGTTTTAAGCCGTACAATAAACAAACATTGAATCTTAAGGTGGTAAAGGAATTTCTTCGTCGAATGTACCTACGTAATTTACAAGATGAACATTTACACCTAAAACTAGTTATTTCTTGAAAAACGAAACTTCCCTCCACTGACCGCCTTTTCCTATCGTATTTCGGCCAACCTGTATTCCATACAACCCATAAAGTACTTTTGACAGGAGTTGAATTTAACTATGGAATAGAAAAAAAAAGGAAATGGCATACGTCTGTTTGTACTGAAACCTGTGTGGCCAGAAATCCATAAAAATGTCAATGTTCGCAAGCGCATTTATACACACTTATAATAATGTAACTTTCACATTATTCCATATTCGACGACCGGACAGCCTAGTGGTTAGATAACCTGACTACGAAGCTTGTGGTCCTGGGTTCGATTCCCGGTCGGACCAGATATTTTTATATAATATATGAATGTGCTCGAGTCTTGAATGTTTATTATGTATTTAAGTATGCATTTTTCTATATAACTATGTTTATCCATTGTCTAGTATCCACAGTTCAAGCTTTGCTTAGTTAGGGCCTGGTTGAATTGGTGTCAATGGTCAGATAATTTATTATTCATTTATTTACTGGGTTATATCTGGTAGAGATGCTTAAAAGGGATAAGTTCAATGTACATGTATCTTATTATTTGTCAAGTGTTTTTACTTCTTTACGTAAGTACAATAGTATTAACATAACTATACAATATCACCAAGCAACTGACACATTATGATCCCTTAGTTACCGACACTTGCCTGGAGAGAGATGCTCTATTGTGGCCACATTTGCGTGGGACCATCTCTTGTCGTAAGTGGTTGGTGCCATAGCCCGATTCACTTACGCTTATTTACCGCCGGCCACAGGTTAGCGCGGCACAAATAAATCCACGGAGGTTTTAGTAACGGGGCAATAAAAATAAATTACCAGACGCAGCACGAGTGCTTAGAATTAATGAAACGCATTCGATTTTACGTGGAGGAAAACTGATTTTTGCTCGTTGAATGCTATAGTGTTATTTGGCTTTGGGTCAGGTTTGAAGGGTTTGGTTTCGCAGAATCGACAGACTCGAGTAGCAGTGCGCAGGGCACATCGCTCGTAGAACTGATGGCCGATGGGGCCTAAAGGTTCTCGAATGACAAATGACAAATGTAAATGCTAATACTCTATTCAAGACTTTTTTAATGATCAGGATAATAATATGAATGAATAATAATACTTTTATATAATGAATTTAATAATAATAATTATGAAACTGATACAATGCTAGTATACTGTGACATAATAATTAAATGCCTTTTTATGCATATGGCTTAATCATTCCCATATTGTTTATACTAAATAATAATAATTCAATATTGCACGCCTAGATAGGGTAGAACATAAGAACATCCTGTACCACTAAGATCTATTATATTTACTATGTTCTGGCAATAAACGTATTTATATTTGTATTTGACGTCCACGGACCAGAAGAACCAGTGTAACCTATCTACACAAATGATGGAGCGACGACATGGACGTGCGCTGGACCAGCCTGTTTGGTGAACCTTGGGAGCGGGCTATGTTCAGCAGTGGAGGTCTTTCAGCTGAAATGACGATGATGGGTCAAGTTTGGTACGGACTGACACTAGCGGGGAAGAGCGGGGAGCCGAGTACACATTGCACGGTGCCGACTAGAGGAGTCCCACTCGGCCATTGAGGATCGTGGTAGACACTTCATGGGAACTTCCAGGGAACTTGTGGTTTTTGAATGGGTATGCCCTCGGAAGAGCCCCTTATGCCCTCTGTTTGCCCAGATAGAGCTAAATGCATAATGTTAGGGGACGGGGGACCAAGTGTTCCCTGTCCCTCTGGCGTGGGAGCCCCGGCATAGACGGGGCGGCTAGCAGATGTCATGTTGTCACTCAGTGTTCCCATGGCAAGAGTTTTTGAAGTGAAACATCTAATGCGACTTCCAACAAGGTCGCGTTAAACGTTTAACGCTACCATGGAGGGGGTATGAAAGTATTAGTATATGTACTGCCGAAGCAAGTAATCTGGCATTGTATATATACTAACGGATGTTGAAAACTTCGACAGTGCGATGCAGAACTCATACTGTCTGTGCAAATTTGTATGAGACTTGATAAAAGCGCCATCTTGTGAGTAATTTAAACACATAGATGCATATTTGCATAAGTAAATTTAGTTGTTTAAGTTATTGCAATAAGGTTCATATTGATGTATAAGTGCCTTTTTCATTTCCACATTACGAAGTCTCACTTCTTCAGCGCGGAGGAACTGCACGCACGATTTTTTTTGTGGGTAGGCCTCCCTCTCGTTCCATTGGGAAGTTGTGGGGAGGATAGAGTCCTACATAACATTCGCACCGTCCTAACAACACCTACCGCAAAAAAAGGTTTTGCCATGGTGGTTACTGTTACTCGTGACGCTGCAATGTCTGTCGCTGAAACGTCGAGATAATTTTAACAATATTTAACCCATAAATCGGAACTTACCACGACAATATAATAATTTCCAGTCTATGTGCGTCCCAGTTTTGGAAAAAGACCTTTTCTCAGAATGAGAGGGCTTGGGTTGTAGTTTCGCGTGAAATCCGCACGATATGAGAGCAAAACTATACGAAAACCTTCAGGCACGCCACTTAAAGTTCATTACACCACATGGGCTTTCGTGTTTATCGGCAACAAAACAGAGTGTTCACTTAATTTTACGCTTTCGCAAATTCGGTGCAGTAACGATATAATTATAAATGTCGTTAGCAACCACGGAAGAGCAGTTATGGCGTCGATTAGTAATACTACCCGCGGTTGTTAACATTTTAATTATGGAATAGGAGAGTTTGTTAGGCTGCGTTCACATTAAGGCTCTAGCAGCGCGACAGGCTTTCGGCGCAAGCCGCACAGAAGAGACGTGGGACGGGAGCGAGTCGCAATCCACGTCGTTGATCGCAGGCCGCGTCTCTGCCCCGTCTCTTCTGTCTGCTTTGGATCGCGACGCTTCTATACATTTAGTATGAAAACTGATTGAAGGGGCCCTGAAACTGCAACGCGCCCCCGTCCTACGTCTCTTCTGAGTGGCTTGCGCTTTAATCTGCGAACTAGACACTGTCGGGCAGCGTGGCGAGCGTTTTATGTATTCATTGCGTGTGCTTCCGGGTAAGCTATGCAGTGAGCGTTTCGGCCGCGCAATGAACAGAGTACACGCTCACCACTCCGTTGCCCGTCCCTCTGCCTGCTAGCTGTGGAGCTAGACGGTCTAAAACTTGTTGCTATGCCAGCGCTCCTCCGCTGTCGCTCTGTCGCCATTCTGCCGTCGTTCTGGTGGCATTATGCCGCCGCTCTACCTTCACTCTGGCGTCGTTATGCCATCACTCCGCCGTCGCTCTACCGTCGCTCTGCTGTTGCCCTACCCACGTTCTGCCGTCACTCTTCCGTCTTTCTACCGTCGTTCTGTTGCTGCTCTGCCGTCGTTCTCATGTCACTCTGCTAGCGATACCAGCGCCCCAAAATGTAAGCCACTTTACGTATTAAACTTCATTGGACAATGCAATAAATATCGTGGGAGTTGTGGTACATTGCTGTCGATGGTCGATCACTTATAAACACATAGCAGCACGGCCCCGCAATGTAACGAAATTCACACGATAATTTCTTGTACCGTCTATCTATATGAAACTTAAACATGATCCAAAACACACAAGAAATGCATGTCTCAAAGAGAAAGTGCAACCTTGGACATTTGGTTCGTACAAAGTATTCGTTACGGTCTTATTGAACACGAATGATTCGACAGTAACATCGGAGGAACCAAATTAAGACTACCAATCTATGTCGCGAACCACTGGGGTTATAGGGAATTTAGGTAACTGGCCAGTTTTCACTAATGTAATAATAAGCACAAAATTACAGGAGGTTGAAAATAGCTTTATTGGATTCGAGGAAAGGACGGTACCTACGGCTTTGTGCCTTTGTTTTGCTCGAATTGGCGGGGGCACTGCCGTGACTCCAGATGTTGATAGTAAATTCATTTATTGGCACAGACCAAATCGCGATTACACAAGAAAGATGTAAGTACAGAAAAAATTAGGATAATTAACACACAAAGGCATTACACATTTAGCAGGTGGCAATGGGTTCAGCGTAAGCTGTAAACAAGGAAAAGCATCCATGTCTAGAACTATAGTTGGGTGACATATAAGTTTTTTGTTACGAAATATACTTAGTGGTAAATGAGCGAGTGTATCTGAATTGAATGAGTGATTGTATGTGAAGTGTAAGTAAGCAGCACGCATAGACCTTGCAATGCCAGAGGATTGCGGATGTGTTGCTAGCCTAGAAGGCAAAGATAGAATACCTCAAGTGTTAGTACCTAATTTTTACCATCAGTCTTACTTTCCACACCGGAACTGCTGCTTGTCGGCAGGATTAATGAGTAAGACAGACGGAGCTTAAGTCACTCTCGCACACAAAATCCCGTACCACCGTACACTTATCTTTAGTTACGATCAGATCATCAGTTTTTATAATATTGGTGAACCACAGTATTTATTGAACGTCTAGCCTTAGCTAAACACGCGCAGTCGCGAAATGGCATTTAAATGGTAAAAGTTTGAAACATAATTTTAAGTGGTTTTAAACAGCTACAATATGTTACTGTTGACTGCATTGTACAGTCAAGGAATTTAACTTCCAACCCACCTAAGTTTGAATATCGTACAGCAAAATAAGAGCTAGCATCGATGTTGTTTGGACGTGTTCCAATTGACATTTCGATCTTAATGCATTGCGAATATTACACGACATTTTTACGAAATGGATAGGGAATTAAATTCCTTGACTGTACATATAGTCCGATTGTATCTATTTTCTGGTTAAATAATTAATTAACCTAGCCATTATCAAAATACTCTATTTCACTACTCGTAAGCAGCAGTAGAAAGCCGCTTCCTTATACGGCGCTCGCCTTGCACGGTCGTCATTTAGATCATAAAGAGCCGAGAGCCTTTGGTAAGAGGATCAAATTATCGGGCGGCTTGATTGGTCACTGGACTTATTTGGTCGATTGGTATATTAGAGAAATTTAAGCACTTAATACAACCGGACGTTAGTTTTTTACAAGCTTTTTAGCTGACTTGAAAAAAGGAGGTTATCAATTCGGGTGTATATTTTATGTCTGGGAATGCCAATGCCTCCGGCAACTCGAGCAAAACAAAACCACGGCTGAAAAACATAATAATTAAATGACCCGTGTTGTATGTAGGTAGTATAACGTGTTCGTATGAACAAATTGACAATTCAAATTTGAAAAATTACTTAAGATCCATATCAATTCTGTGCAATACTCATCATCATTATCATTTCAGCCGAAAGACGTCCACTGCTGAACATAGGGCTCCCCCAAGGCTCGCAAAACAGATCGACCCTGCGCCATCCGCATCCAATGCGTTCCCGCTACCTTCACCAGGTCATCGCTCTATCTTGTTGGAGGCCTACCTACACTGCGTGAACTGCTGAAGGAAGTGCGTTGGCTATTAGAAATTACTACGCTTGTCTTTACGTACATTTGACTATCCAAAAGGAATTCACTGTCTATATTTGTATCGCTACCGTTACTCGAGACCATTACAAATATGGGATGCTCTCTAGATACTCTATTTGGATAAAGGAATGTCATTTTTTGTGTATTCACAAGGCGGTAATAGCATGCTTAGATCTTACGTGTCAAAAATATCATTATTTCGATTAGGATTTTTTGATAACGGTCATGACGGTAAAGGAGTGTTTTAGAGTATGGTAAAAAACCGGTTGTCTGTAAAGTCAGTTTACGGACGATAGTTTAACGTGACAACGTTATAACAAAACATTCAAAACACAAAAATGAAACCAGGCAGTCACCCATCCAAGTACTGACCGCGCCCGACGTTGCTTAACCTCGGTGATCGGACGAAAACCGCCGTTTTGTCAAATATCTTGAAAACGGTGCATCCTACGGCAAAATCAATGAAACTTTCATCCCCCTTTAAAGTTCCCGTATCCCCCCCTCAACCCCCCCCGTTTCTCACGTTCTTCTTTAGCGTGGAGCTCATGGTAAATTTCAATAGTAATTTCGCATAAAAATTCTGAAAAACTCAGAGGTAGCCCGGGTTCAAACCCACGATCCTCTGTTTGATAACATTCTTAATGAAAGGAAATACATTCATACTAAATTCCATCATCATTATTTATATTTTTCTGCTCCCCTTCAATATAGATTTATTAGCAATGCAGTTTAACAACCTCCCAGGAATCAAATAACCCATACATTTATGTAAGGCTGCTGATGTATGAAAGACGCTACTCCGTAATCCCGGTTATAACGATAAAGTATCAATAAAACATTCATGAGCCACTCAATAATAGTATTTATAGTGTTCCATATAGCGGTTATAATGCCAGTGAGTGCACTTGAATAGAAAAACGCTGACAGTTTGCCTTGGTTATTTACGATATCTTTGTAAGTTGACAGCGCCGAGTGAATGGCAACTTTGTAGTGATAAAGACAATAGTTTTTGTAAGTTTATGTTAAAGCAGCTTCCTTTCCTGATTGTAACTTTCTGCCATTTAAAGGGAATTGTGATAAAGTCGACAAAAACGTCGATTTTACTTCATCCCAGCATGTACACGTCCCACTGCAAGGCACAGGCCTCCTCTCAGAATGAAAGGACTTGGGCCGTAGTTCCCATATGGGCCCAGCACATTTTACTTGCTAGACAAATTTTGACTAACAAGGAAAGCATCACTTCATTGACTTCTTAATCAACGAAGCATGAGTTGGTAACGCTTAATGTATCTTTCGCATTGCCCGCAGGAAACCTGACGTTTGGAAAAGCTGATTGGTCGAGGTGGTAGGCAAGATCAACGAGGAAAGGCAGACTTAGTTAAATCTCTCAATGACCTCCATAAAACTGAAGTATTAAACTCTGCCAAAAACAAAAATGTGGAGATGATTAGTGTATTTCATCTTGCTGGAGGCCTACCTACACTGCGTCTTTCGGTCTGTGGACGCCACTCGAGAACCTCTTTGCTCCATCATTTTGCTTCAACAAGATGGAGGGACGACCTGGTTAAGGTTGCGAGATCGCGTTGGATGCGGATGGCGCGGGACCGATCTGTTTGGCGAGCCTTGGTGAGGCCTATGTTCAGCAGTGGACGTCTTTCGGCTGAAATGATGATGATGATAGTGTAATTGCGCAGTCTGCTTTTCTCAAAATAATGTTTTAACAGTTTTAATTAATTAGGTCATAAGTTTTTGAAGAGTTTGTTAATTCTAACTAACTATATAAATTGCTGTTTCGAGAACTATTTACATCATCCAAATCAAAATATTTTTTTAGCTTAAAATATGGTTGTCCAGAAGACAAGCCGTGCAAATCGAGGGACAACCTTGGTCTGTTGGGCAACCATGAACACAACATTTAAACATAATATGAAATATGTCTACATAGTATGAATGTGAAAAAGTTGACTGACCCAATTATATCGATCTTCCCATATTTGTTAGAAATACCAGCGTTTTTAAAACAGAACAATCAAGCTGTTCTAATCTATATACGATCGCACTAAATCTCAATATCGTCCGGGCAATATTCGGCTTCGGACTTCGTCTTGCTCAAATGTTTGCTATTTCATAGACACGTAAATCTATTATTGTCTAACGGTGTACATTGATAACTTGGGACCGTTGGCTCCGTACGGAGACAGTCTTTCGTACGAATGATAAAGGCTGGGCAGTTGGGTGTTTTAGTATAGTTATTAGTATTTGGTAGTTAAACGTGTTTGGAGGCTTAAGTGGTAGTGAACTGAGGTAGTGGACGTAAGTGACAATAGGTATTAAGGGGTTCATAGAAACTTTTGATGGAGTACTTAATATAGTACAGTCGCTATCATAAACATTGGAGCATTAAAGGTGATCAAAAATATCTGAACATTCATGACCATTGACCGTATCGCGTACGTTCAGATAGGTATTTTTGAGCACCTTGACTTTGATATTTATGATGATGACTGTACTTACACAAAGTGGTACCTTACTACGCCTCAATATAGTTTATATTATCATCATCATCATCATCATCATTTCAACCGAAAGACGTCCACTGCTGAACATAGGCCTCCCCCAAGGCTTGCCAAACAGATCGATCTCGTGCCATCCGCATCCAACGCGTTCCCGCAGCCTTAACTGCGTGTTCCGGTCCGCGGACGCCTTCGACCCCATATGAATATTTGAGTCTGAACCGACAAAACCGATCAGAAGACGTGGCGTGGGAAGGCTCCCAACAAGATGGACCGACGATCTGGTAAACTTCAGAGGAAACACTTGGATGCGGGCAGCGAAGGATCGATTACTGTGGAACGCTTTTCGCAAAGGGCCGTTAATTCAACTTGTGTTGTGGGTGTCCATGGGCGGCGGTGATTGCTTTCCATCAGGTGACTCGCCTGCTCATTTACCCCTATCATATAAAAAAAAACTCTTTGGGGAAGACCTTTGTCCTGAAGTGGTCAGATGACCACTCAAATCATCAAGATCGATGATGATGATTACTTAAATCTGAAATTTCTTGAAGCTAAAAACGTTCGCGCGATCGAAAGATACAACCTTTTGAAAGTGTAATTTCATATTGAAACTGGATATTAAAACCTACAGAGTACTCGTACTTCCAGTCAATACAGAAGAACAATTCAAATTTTGGCAGGAAGTATGCTATCACATAGCACACGTCAGAAAACAGTCCGAAGTCGCTGATGTTCCATAGAAACATGCTGTTGAGCCAAACTAAACCAACCACCTGAAATATTAAGGTTCAATTTTCAATCTTGTGTATTGAGCCCTGCAGTTCCTAAAGTGCACTTCAATCAGGCTTAGTGGAACAGTCATGCATAAATGATAAGTATGTATATAAATAAATAAATCATGGAACAATTGGCACCACTGGCCTAGTCCCAAACTAAGCAAAGCTTACTGGTACTGGACAACGGATAAACATACTTATATATAGTTAAAGTCATATTAAACATCCAAGACTCGAGTACAAACCATTCAATCAAGCGTTCGTTTTTTCACACAAATATCTGCCCCGCCCGGGAATCAAATACGGGACCTCAAGCTTCGTAGTTAGGTTCTTTAACCACTAAGCTATCCGGTCGTCTAAATTTAATACATATATAACATGTTAATATGACATACGCAATTAATATCAAAGAGTATCAATAAACAACTCCGATACTAATTAATAATGTCGTCTACGTAACCCACAAGTTTAAACCCGGGTGTAACGCAAACAAATTATACCAACTTAACAAATTAATTCCGCGCGTAATCCTAACAAAATAACCTCAATTTCCGAACGAAATCATTGAACTTTTTCAAACTTAATCTATATCGGCAACAAGCTGTTCAGAAATTCAATTTATAAACAAGTTAGCATCTCGTTAAAATTCTTCCGATGTAATAAGGCGAGTTGGCTCCTTTGGCAGGCATTTGTTGAATAGATCTTTTGGAGTCGGCAACATTCTTGCGGAAGTTCGATAATAACCCTCCGTTTTTAGTATCGCTTGTGTGGATGCTATTATGGATGTTTTTGAATTTGAGCGGGTTGCGCGTTCAGCTTTGGCCGATCAAGAATATGTTTATACATTTGGGGAAACGTTTCGACTTACGAATAATTTGACTGTACTTGATAATAATTGTCGAATTTATACAGCAAGCGACAGAACTCGAGAAAAGTTATTTCATAAAATTCATAATGCCTACAAAATGTACGCTTTCATAATTTGTCATTTCTAATGTTACACTTAATTATGGCTTGATTATCGTTACGTATGTGTATAACAATGTAAATGTATTGTGATGTCGCGACAATGTAGGATTAAATAGCATGTGATGCGTAATTTGTGTGAACTGGAGAATTATGCGAGATAAAGCTGGGGTTTTATAGGTAGCGAGTGTGGAAATTAATCAGTTTTTTTAGCCTTTTAAACTGTATTGTTGTTGGAAAATTGTTTTGCTTTTTTGCGCCACTTGGGTTTGCCTGAAGCATGCTTCTCCTACTGTGTATGATAGGTTATTTTCGGTCCGCCTGTACTTCGACAGCCATCCCACAATTTAATGGATAGCGATCAAATTATTAAGTTAGTTATGTGTATGTTTTAATCTCTATTTTGTAGATATGAAAGTTTCAGTGGACAAAACTGGAAATTAATCCTTTAACTGTATTTAATGTAAGTTTTTACACAAAAATAAGTCTTTAACGCTTTCGCACGTCTCATTTACTAATTACTAGTAACATACTAGGACTGGGACAAATAGCAGCGCTTGAAGTGGGACGTATATTAGGCTGGGATGTTGATAACGTTAGTGACGAGATGTGGGGAGACCCTAAGACTCAAAACACCGGTATTCGGTAGTAAGTATATACGGCAGAATCGCTCAGCTATTCTCTAACCACACCTTTACCCTGTACCACCAAATTATGATTTACCACCGGTATTAGGTAGTTATGCAAATGTGCCATCTCGTTCCCACGCGCTGAGTTACGGCCGGTAGCATTGATTTATTGTAATTGGCCGTCATTACCCGTTTATTATTATTTATTGACGGGTGTGCCTTTCTAAATTATTGTCATTGATTAAAATTCTTTCACGCCTGGCTTACAACAACGATAGTAAAGCAGATTTCTCTAATTTATTGAATCAGGCGTTACTTTGCGGAGGTCCATATTAATGAACTGAAACAATTACTTTGCTCACCCGTGACCTTCCTTAATTTTTTTTTAATTTTATGATTGTAAGGCCGCGGGTGAGCAAAGTAATTGTTTCAGTTCATTGACGTGGATTTTTTTTAAACTCGGGACGTAAGACGACTATACCACAATAAGAATACGACGGCATAAAAGAGATGAGACAGTCTATAAAATGATTGGCACATGGTTACTCTATCTTAATAGGAGACTCCAACCTCGTCTGTTACAATGTGTAAAGAATGCAAATAATCATTTTTCATTTTCATTTTCATTTTCATTTTTTAATTTTTTTTTTCATTTTTCATCTTGGCCCTAGGCTAGGCTGTGTCAGTATGAACATCGACCCCTAAGCCGTTGAGTGAAAAAAAAGTAACAAACTTTTTATATTTTCAAAAAGATAAAGGAGTGTAGGCAGTTAATCTATTCTTCTCTCAAATCGGTTAACTCAAGAGTATTTTATCTGCTTTTTAAGATTAATTATTTCAAGTCCCCTCTATAAACTTCTCAATACACTAACGACTTAAAATTAAGAAGCATAAATAAATTGATTAATGATTGGCAACCCTAGCGGCCCCAAGCTTGGCTCAACCCTAACTTACCGCGTCTAAGAGTTCAACTGAAAATTAAAAAAAAAACGACAGTCGTACACTTCAGTGCAGTTGCACAGATTTTTTTAATGAAGTGAAACAATTACTTTGCTCACCCGCGACCTTCAACCTTTTTTTATTTTTTTTTAGGTCGCGGGTGAGCAAAGTAATTGTTTCAGTTCATTAATATGGACCTGTGTAAAGTAACGCCGGATTCAATAAAACAGATTTTAATATGTAGTTTTTAAATCAATCTCGATTATTTTGTCAAATGGTTGGATTAATTTGAATGAACGTGAACAGATTTGATGCCGACTTTTCTGAATTTTTGAACATCGACTAATGCATGCAAAAATTTGCCAAACTCAATCTAAAAAAATCCTGAAAAATATACCGCATTGTCGAGTCACTTTTGACTTAAAAGGTAACTTTGGCCATTGGGACTAACTCTGTATAATATTCTATATTTTATTATTACTTACATTGAAATGATTGCCTCATAGCTCGAAGAATTGCCAGACTCAAGTGGCAGTGGGCAGTGCAAAATGGTTTTCGAGTGGCGTCCGCGGACCGGAAGACGCAGTGTAGGTTAGGCCTCCAAGAAGATGGAGCGACGACGTGGTTAAGGTTGCGGGAACGTGTTGGATGCGGATGGCGCGGGATTGATCAGTGGACGTCTTTCGGCTGAGACGATGACGATGACATATAAATAAATAAATAAATATAAATATCACGGGACAATTCACACCAATTGACCTAGTCCCAAAGTAAGCTTAGCAAAGCTTGTGTTATGGGTACTAGGCAACGGATAAACATACTTATATAGATAGATACATACTTAAATACATATTAAACACCCAAGACCCGAGAACAAACATTCGTATTTTTCATACAAATATCTGCCCCGACACGGGAATCGAACCCGGGACCTCAAGCTTCATAGTCAGGGTCTCTAACCACTAGGCCATCTGGTCGTCAAATATATTTGTAGATTGGATGACAATCTCAACTAAAACTCCAATCATATACGTTTTTTTTTTAAATGTTATAGTAAGTATTTTTTGGTAAAAAAACTTCTACCGTGAACGCCAGTGGATTAACAAATAACGAGCCGTCCCGCAAGAAGTCTTAATCACCGCTGCACTTCTTTCCCCAAGATTAATGACGTTTTGATAAATGGCGGTTAATGGGGTGGATCGCGGATGTGTACTAGTCAGCGGACCCTGGCTGAAACGCTGGAAGCCGCGGCTAGTTTGAAATTGGAAGCCGGGAAGCCAAAGTCGTTATGCGGCCAGCATCAAACGGGAATTTTGTAAAGAATAATGGACGAAATATATAATGGTCATGTGATATAATTTTCGGTGAAACTATTAATCAGACGAGCTTTTTTAAGTGACTTTAAAAAAAGGAGGTTCGGTTGTACTTTTATTTTTAATTTTATGGAGTGGTAGATGCCCAAAAAATAATATGTAGGTTGTAGATGACTATTTCCACTACTGCTGGCTCGCGCTGAGGCATCGATTTCAAACAGATTAGTTGAAAGTTATATTCATGGCTTTTTGAAACCGGGTCAATTTTTATTTTATAATTGTCTTTGATCGTGAAATCTACAAATTGGTTTAGGTTTTTAAGGTTTATTTTATAACACTCGAAAAAAAAAAACTATAACCGATCAAACAAATAAAAAAAATCAAATCCATACTAATATCATAAATGCGAAAGTGTGTCTATCTGTCTATCTCTTACCTCTTCACGCTCAAACCGCTGAACCGATTTAGATGAAATTTGGTATGGATATAGATTGACACTCTGTGAAGGACATAGGATAGTTTTTATTCCGGCAAATTGCATAATTCCCGCGGGATAGCGATAAACGAATTCTTTGCAGACGGAGTCGCGGGCAACAGCTAGTCGTCAATAAAACATTAATATCAAAGGCGTACTATAAAATTAATAATTATACCTATCATCCCTAGTTTCAAATCGCTGATCAGATGTGTTTAAAAAATTTGGTTATGTTAAATGTTGTACATGAATGTACCTAGTTAAAAAAATATATCTGTTTAAATAATAATAATAATATATAAATATTAGGGGACAATCTCACACAAATCGACCTAGTCCCAAACTAAGCAAAGCTTGTACTATGGGTACTAGACGACGATAAACATACTTATATAGATAAATAAATACTTAAATACATAGAAAACATCCATAACTCAGGAACAAATATTCGTACTCATCACACAAATAAATGCCCTTACCGGGATTTGAACCCAGGACCACTTGCTTCGTAGGCAGGGTCACTACCAACTAGGCTAAAGCGGTCGTTAAAAAATTATTGTGTGTGTGAAGAATTTTTGAAAAAAAATTATTGTGTTTCTTGCCGGATGCTTATCAACAGGGTTTTCCAAACCTTTAATAGATTCCTCGACATCCATAAGTGCTTGCTATAGCCTAAGTTGAGTTGTTAAATTATCAAACTCCAATATGTCCACTCTATGGTGATTCTTGATTTTTTTATGAAAATAGAATAAACTAATGAAAATAAGGATCATATCTCTATGTCACTTATTGAATCAGGCGTAACTTTGCGGAGGTCTATATTAATGAACTGAAACAATTACTTTGCTCACCCGCGACCTTGACCTTGCCGTGGGTGAGCAAAGTTTCAGTTCATTCTGTCTATCTATTCTAATACCTTTAAACGAGCAATTCTTGTATATATGTATATACTAGCCTTCCGTCCGCAGCTTCACCCGCGATAAAAGTAGCCTATCTCACTCTGCGGTAATGTAGCTTTCTAACGGCAAAAGAATTTTTGAAATCGGCCCGGTAGTTTCGGAGCCTATTCAATGCAAACAAACAAACAAACAAACATACAAACAAACATATAAACAAACATAATCAGAATCTCAGAAACGGCTCCAACGATTTCGATGAAATTTGGTATGTGGGGGTTTTCGGGGATGAAAAAATTGATCTAGTTTGGTCTTATATCTGGGAAAACGCTTGGTACCAAGTTTCAGCCCGAGTGGAGCTCGGCCGCCCAGGTACTGTCATTTATTGCGGACATATTGGAGTTTGATATTTATCAACTCAATTGAATAAAGATATGTTGACTTGACTATAGAGTTGTGACGGTTCAAGAATTTTTGATACTTTAAAGTAGTCATCAAATTATAAATGTAAATAATCTGTTCTAAACTACACTCGGCATCATAGAAAAAGCTCAAACAGATCCTCTCCTTGTTTACCAGCCGACCTCTTAATCTTATCAAGCTCTAACCACGTTTAAGAGGAATCAAATTAGAAACCCGAGCGTTTCGCCGCTTTCCCCATTCAGCAATTAAACGAGGATCAAAGACGTTTTTATTTTGTTTTACACGGCCATAAAAATAAATTATGGTTTTCAATTTCAGACATAGATAGCGCTTTGATAGCATAAAGTCATCATCATCATTTTAGCCGAAAGACACTGCTGAACATAGGCCTTCCCCAAGGCTCGCCAAACAGATCGGTCCCGCGCCATCCGCATCCAACGCGATCTCGCAACCTTAACCAGGTCGTCCCTCCATCTTGTTGAAGCAAAATGATGGAGCAAAGAGGTTCTCGAGTGTCGTCCACAGACCGAAAGACGCAGTGTAGGTAGGCCTCCAGCAAGATGAAATACACTAATCATCTCCACATTTTTGTTTTTGGCAGAGTTTAATACTTCAGTTTTATGGAGGTCATTGAGAGATTTAACTAAGTCTGCCTTTCCTCAACCTCAACCTTAACCAGGTCGTCGCTCTATCTTGTTGGAGGCCTACATACACTGCGACTTCCGGTCCGTGGACGACAGTCGAGAACCTTTGTGCCCCGTCGGCCATCAATCATCATTATCGTAGAGCATAAAGTATCGAGATGTTTATCCAGTATTTGCGAAACCTGGACGGATATCATATCACCTTTTTTGAGGCTAAAAGGCTCGAGTCCAGTGGAACTCTACTCACATGTCTAACCTATACGGTGAAGGGTACGCTACATGTATAGCCGTGCAGATCCACGGCAAAAGGCGAGTGCCGTCTTTTGTGGCGCTAGTCATTGTGGCGATGTCTTCACAAGTGCCACCTTTGTGTGGAAGCATGTTCACATATTGACGAGTTACTTTTTATTAGCCTCGTAAAGCCCACGTCAAATTATGAGCATAGCTCGGACAGGTCACGAAAACAATCGACACACGGTAATAGAACATAATTAACAGAGTCGTATCTTTTTTTTTTATGTTAGAGAGGCCAGACAAACGAACTAGTGGGTCACCTGATGTTAAATGATCACCACTGTCCATAGACACCCACAGCGCTTTACGCGATGCCAGTGCGTTGTCAGCCCTAAGGAAAAAGGAGAGGGAATAGGGGAGGGGGAGAGGTATTGGGCTGCGAAACGCAGCAAGGAATACTGCTGCTTCACGCCGGTGTTCTGTGAGAGGGTGGTACTACCCCGGACGAGCCGGCCCATTAGTGATGCAGCGGCTAGCTACAACATGGCTCTACCACTACAAAATTAAGTACAATCATGCACAATTAAGTAGTATTTTATTTTATTTTTTAATTACGTTTATTTATTTTATGGCGGTCCTGACCCTTTGCGATTTTTCGAGATAACGTGTTTACAAATATGTATTATCTTTCTGTTATAGACCGACAAGCTCGTAAGCGACCCTCCGTGGAACTCTGTCGCAGTCAGCATTTGCCGCATTTATTAAAAACAGTCTTGTTACGGACAGCAGAAGCTCCCTGCGACAGGGTTCGGCCGAGCGCCGCGCACGAGTTTCTCAAGGTATAGGCCACAGCGAGCTTTTGGCGCATTTATTGCATTCATTTAATCCCTTGCTGTACCATTACTAGCAAAGTTTTAGTTCTGAAATTCATGTGTAAGATATTTGAGGATTCACTCTAATGACCAGTGATTTTCAAAACACGATTACTTGTAGTTTGATTAATAGAAAAAAAACTCCGAAGACGTCTCTAAAAAATAAAATAAATCCTTAGTACGGCGTAAATACTGCACAGCAGGTCGTGACCTTTTGAATGTTAATAAAACAAGATGTTTTCTAGAGCGTAGTGATGTTACATTTATAAAATACCTAGGTAAGTATTTGTTTTAGTAATACGATGAGAATACCGAAATCGCGGTACGACCAACCTATCTTGAGCCGTCGTGCTTCCCCCTTATCCGTATAGTTAGTTGTGTTAGTTCTCCTTCGGCCATCGGACAGGGAACTTGTTGCTTTGATTCTAGCCGCTCTCACGCACACATACACGAGTGCTAAAAGTGTTTCAGGAATTTGACAGAAACGTAACTAAAACAGGTCAATTAATTGCGATAATATCCGCTTACTAAATAATGTAAAAAGGGCCTTTCATAAGTGTTTTACTAATTCTTTTTGGCAGAACATTCCCATAAACAGCAGCAGTGCCTGTACAGTGTACGAGCACTTGGCGGAAACGTCTAGGAGTTGTCACGCAGCTAAATGGCCTGTCATCGCAGACGGGTATTGTCTGAACGCACACATTACTCAGCGAGTGCCTGCGGAAGCGTCAGGGAACCCTCGAGTTTTATAGGGATTTTATTTCGCATATTTTGAAGTTATAGGCATTCCGGAAAACTCAGTAAATAATGATAAAATCACGTGACAGCGGGTAAGGTTCTCGAGTGGCGTTCACAGACCGGAGGACGCAGTATAGGTAGGCCTCCAACAAGATGGACGACTTGGATAAGGTTGCGGGAACGCGTTGGATGCAGATGGCGCAGGACCGGTCTGTTTGGCGAACCTTGGGGCATATGTTCACCAGTGGATGTCTTTCGGCTGAAAAGATGATGATGATGATGTAGTGGAATAACTTACCATGGAAATAGGAGCTTTGTCTCTAAAAAGGCTATAGCCGATCACCCTGTATACAGCATAGAGCATGAAGGGACGTGCGAGGGATGTGCACCCCTTATGTTTCATTAACGACGGTTGCCGTAGAGCTGTGAAGGTCTAGAGCAGGCTGAAAAAAAATAGAGTAATACAGTAGCCAAGGGACATAAATTAATATCTTGTTTAGAAATAATAAGTTTATGTTAAGAAAAATAAGTGCAAGTAAAATAAGTGTCTTAGTGAGACCTGCGAAGGGAGTAGTGCATGTTAATTAGTATAGTTGTTTGTCTGTATTATCTTCTGTACAGTTATTTCTGTTTGTTCTCCAAATAAATAAATAAATCTATCGTCATTATCGTATCAGCCGAAAGACACCGATGAGCTTTGATCAATTATAACTGTAGATCCACAGTCATCATCATTTTTCATCATTTCAGCCGAAAGACGTCCACTGCTGAACATAGGCCTCCCCCAAGGCTCTCCAAACAGATCGGCCCTGTGCCATCCGCATCCAATGCGTTCCCGCTACCTTCACCAGGTCGTCGCTCCATCTTGTTGGAGGCCTACCTACACTGCGTCTTCCGGTCCGCGGACGCCACTCGAGAACCTTTCGGCCCCATCGGCCGTCAGTTCTACGGGCGATGTGCCCTGCCCACTGCCACTTAAGTCTAGCGATTCTTCGAGCTATGTCCGTGACTTTAGTTCTCGCGCGGATTTCATCATTTCTAATGCGATCCCGCAGAGAAACTCCAAGCATAGCCCTCTCCATCGCCCTCTGAGTGACCTTGAGCTTCCTTATAAGACCCATCGTTAGCGGCCACGTCTCAGTGCCATAAGTCATCACTGGCAACACACACTGGTCAAAGACTTTTGACTTGAGACACTGCGGTATATCGGATGACAAGATATTGCGGAGCTTCCCGAACGCTGCCCAACCGAGTCTAATTCGTCGATTGACCTCTTTCTCGAAGTTGCACCTACCCAATTGGATTGTATGTCCCAGATAGATATAGTCGTCAACAACTTCGAGCAAAGTATCTCCGATTACGACGGGAGTTGGTACAACATGGGCGTTCGACATGACCTTCGTCTTGTCCATGTTCAATTTAAGACCAACTCTCTCGGAGACACTTCCGAGGTCAGCGAGCATCGCACTGAGGTCCTCCAAGGTCTCAGCCATAAGCACCACGTCGTCGGCAAATCGAAGGTGAGTGAAGTATTCGCCATTTACATTGATGCCACGCCCTTCCCAGTTCAGAGTCTTAAACGCATCCTCTAGTGCAGCGGTGAACAGTTTCGGAGAGATAACATCTCCTTGTCTGACTCCCCGCTGCAATAGAATGGGCTTCGACATCTGATCCTGAAGTTGGACGGACATTGTGGCGTTATTATACAGACACTTCAACACTTCGATGTACCGGTAGTCTACTTGGCACCGTTGGAGAGACTGCAGTACAGCCCAAGTCTCGATCGAATCGAAGGCCTTCTCGTAGTCCACAAATGCCAGGCAAAGGGGGCGGTTATACTCCTCGGTTTTCTGTATAACCTGCCGCAACGCATGTATGTGGTCCACGGTGCTAAAGCCTTTTCGAAACCCGGCTTGTTCGGGAGGCTGGAAGTCGTCTAACCTGCGCGCGAGACGATTCGTGATGACTCTCGAAAACAGCTTGTAAACATGGCTCAGAAGTGAAATGGGTCTATAATTCTTCAATAAGGTATTATCGCCTTTTTTGAAGAACAGCACCACTACACTTCTGTTCCATGCTTCTGGTGTTTTCCCTTCACGGATGGCGGTATCGAATAGTTTCTGAAGGGCTTTGAGGATCGGTTTTCCACCCGCCTTCAGAAGTTCGGCTGTTATTCCGTCATCACCAGGGGCCTTGCCATTCTTTAGTTGTTTGAGAGCCATACTAATCTCGTACAGGCTGACGTCCGGGATGTCTTCGGTATAGTGCCGGGTTAATCTAGCTCTCGGGTCTTCAGCTAGATCCATGACGGGTTTCTTCGTTGATGTGTACAGCTGTCCATAGAACTTCTCAACTTCTAACAATAGCTCCGGTTTACCGATCCACAGTCGCGCGCCCGAAAATGTCCGAGCCAAATGAGCGCCACTTTGATAAAAGTGGCCTTCTTTTTTCTCAGTACGTTGCGTGAAATTGTCAAGTTTAGCTGTCAAGTGTCAACCGAAATTCGACTGTAATGAAGTAAAGACTAGGTTCAAATTTCTGTGTAGGTGATGATTTTAATTGTTATGCAAACAAATAAAAAAGTTCGGACATTTTTTGAAGGGGATTTTGTTCGGCAATGTGTATCTTCAGTTATAATTGATCAAAGCCGATGAGCAAAAAAAAGCTTTGGTTTTCAAAAAAAATAATTCGACATGCAGACAGTTTTGCTTGCCTTTAAATTGGCTTGGAACTCTCAGTGCACCGGTCCTACTTGGACTTTGCAGTATTTTCCTGTTTGAATTCCAATGTGTCATCAGCAAATGTTACAATATGAGCATTCTTTAGTTTTAGGAGACAAAGTTCATATTTTATGTATACAAGAAAAAGGGTAAGGTCTAGCACACTGCCTTGTGGTACTCCGAAATAGAAGGTTTTTTCAGAGCTTACTTTAACTACTTGCTTTCTATTTTATACCTATTGGTAGTCATTCGAAGAGTAGAAGTGGTAAACCTGGCACTCCTATACTTTCTAACATTAGATTAATTAAATCTAAAGTTAGAAAGTATAGGAGTGCCAGGTTTACCACTTCTACTAAATTTTATACACTAGATAGAGCTTAGGCGGCATGAAAACGTCCCGAATAATATAAGCCAACTGTTGGATTATATGTAATTTGCCTCTCATCAGTTTGAATGACGTAACGCGATCGTAATATGAAGCTGTCAAATGGATTTTTGGACGTTTTGTATCGCAATGTTTGCTACTGACACTCTATCTAGTTTATAAATAATCTAAGTTTCTAACCTCTTAATTATTTTATCAATTGGCCAATTAAATCCTATTGAAACGTTCATAGCTCTGCGCATTTCCTAGTCCAAGAGCGCCGACACAATGACCCCGCGTAAATCTCCAGCCCCCACCCGACACCGGAATTCATAAATTATGATTCACTTGCTCACTGAAAACCTTTTTTATGGTAACGCTTATTCGGTGAAAAGCGGCCATTTTTATTTTACTCGTTTGTCGCTTAACGTTGTTTTTATTGAAGGGGATTTTCCACGGTCTCCCGGCCTATATCCTTGTTTTGGGTATTTGAGTTTACGCGTTTTGGAAAGGTTGGTAAATAAAATATTATGTTACAGCGTTGGGCTTAGTCTGTATGGGATTAAAGATTGGTCACGGGTTAGGAGCTCTTTAAATATGTGTGGGTGTCCTACAACGTGAAAATCATGTATTTACTGGATACCTCTTTGTGTAAATATAGATTAGAGACTCACATTAACCCGTTACCTAATTGTGAGTTTGCTTTCATGTACCTTAATACAATCGATTACAAAATAATGTATACTTTTTTTTCATTTAACCCCCGACACAAAAAGAGGGGTGTTATAAGTTTGAACGCTATGTGTGTGTAGGTGTGTGTGTGTGTTTGTCTGTGGAATCATAGCTCTTAAACGGGTGAACCGATTTGGATGCGGATTTTTTTATTTGAAAGCCGGTTTCTTGGCAATGGTGTTTAGGCAAGTTTCATCAAAATTGGTTCAGCCGTTTCAAAGTTATCAGCTCTTTTGTTAGCTGCGGAAGGGATTTAAACGCACAATGGGGATTACTTTATTGTTTTACTTATTTATTTAAAATTCTCTACTATTGCAATTGTTTAATTATCAATTTTAATTCTTGATTATGATTATGTAAATTTTAATTTCCAAGTTTATTTTAATTTATTTTATTTTATAGTTTTAAATTTTAATTTTATTTTATTTTATTTGTGATATTGTTAATGTAATGTTTTGATTTTAATGTAATCTCATGTCCTATTTTACTAACTGTAGTCTTAAGCAACCTTGTTACTTGTTAGTAACTATGGACATGTTTTCCGAAATAAATTATTATTATTATTATTATTATTTATTTTCAAACATATGTGTGACCTAATTGAGTTGGGAGATTTAATTTTTTTAATTTATAGTTGTATATTATAAGAAGCTTATTTTATTGAAATATATACAATATTTATGATGAAAACGTGTATGCAGATCTTTATAGACGACATTATGGATCATACACATTTTGTCGCAATATTTCTGAATATTACGAGTACCTATAAATCATCGGCTCGGCCTGTGTACCCATGTACCTATGTCCCACTGTAGGGCACAGGCCTCCTCTCAGAATGACGAGTGTAGAGTGGCTCTCAGAGCGGCGGGCCCAGTGCTGATTGCATAGGTGCGAGCGTGGGGAATCTACGACTCTCTGTCTGAGAGGCCGTAGGGCTAGCCGCTAAGCTATCCAACCTTTTAGTAATTTAACCAAATTTAAGTTAATAATACCCCCTCTTTTTTGCTTCGGTAGTTAAAAATAAGTATATATTTTATAAGATATTTAAGTTCTAAATTGGTTTTAATGACATTCTTACTCTTTCTCGACACAACATATGTCATCAAACACGATAAAACATGTCGTTGACGGACATAAACGTACCGCCTCGACATAAACTTTATATACCCTGTAGTGACACAGGCACTTATAAATGTATATATAAAATGTCATAAAATTTACGAACTGTAAGGATATTCACGAGTTTTTATACGACGAAAGTTTATGGGTTTTCTTCTTTTACTTAGACGCAATTTATGAAAGGAAAGCGAATAGCAGATTATCATAACAAAAAGATAGCTTGAGATGAAGATATTATCTCGGGAATTTTATCTTTACCATTTATATTCGATACCATGAATGAACACTGAAGTTACTGACGTAGCACGGAGAGTCACCAGTGCCTCTACCATGAGTTACACTAGTTTACAGTGACCGTACTCGCTAGCGACGACGTAAATGATTTGTATGGAGAATTGTACTTCCGTAAGTGACCGCTAGAGGCGCTGTACACAATTCTCCATACAAATCATTTACGCCGTCGCTAGCGAGTACGGTCACTGTAAACTAGTGTAACTCATGGTAGAGGTACAGACTTAAGTGGGAGTGATTTGGCAGTGAGTGACGATAAGGATATAGTATAAATCTTCCCAGGTGAATTTTTCGCTTCGAGCCCTTATCTTTCAAAACTAACGGTATCGTCATAGTATTAAGGTTCAAATTTAATGTAATGGCTCGAAGCGAAAAATTCACCTGGGAAGATTTATACTATACACAAGTACTAGCTTTTGCTCCCGATTTCGTCCGTGCCGAATTAAAATTTGCTGTGGTAAAGCTTCTTCATCTCTTTCATTGAATAAAGCAAAAAGCCGGCAAAGCAATATCCGAAAATCTATCATCACCATCGGCATCAGTTAGTGAGCAGGTATATAAATCCCGTTTTTTCCTTATCTAGTTCTCCAGTTCTAAAACCTGTTCGTTCCTGTTATGATCACGTGGTAGATTCTTCGACGTTCATAGGAGCATCAATAAATTGATGCCTAAATTGAATAAAGAATTTTGACTTTGACTTTGACGTGTGTCAAATCATAGTTACAGAGATAGGGTCACTCTGAATCGAAAATATATTTGTTAGAAATCCCGTTTAGTCCCTATACCGTGGCAATTAAAAAAAAATCCGTCCTTATTTCTTGCTTACATTATAAAGACAACATCTATGCAAAATTTTGTCGTTGGTGAATAGTCAGGGAAATATTTCTCTATTGTTGTTTAAATTGAGTTATTTAACCGTATAAAATTGAGTTAACAAGTCAGTCAGTCAATCAGTCCAGACCTTTCTTTTTATGTGTATACAATTATGTAGATATAACATTATGGTGAATTTCGAGCTAAATTATTGCGTAATTCGTGTTCAATTAATTGTTGTATCCTCTATGACAAAGCCATTACACAATATGTTAGGTACTATATTATATTATAGATATACTTGGAAAGCAATTAATGGCGTGTTTAGCATATTAGGTATGAAATGCACAATAATTTATATCTAGCTCTGCAACGTAAACTCGTTTCATTATCTACTTAATAGCCATGTATCTATACTTAGTTTTGTATTGCTCTAAAGACACAGTGACATCACAAATCAATAATTCCAAAACGTGACTTTATAAAAAACCAGTTTAAAAAAGACCAGTTTAAATTTCAAATAATTAAAAATAAGACTTTTTTTTAGTTCATCATTTCAGCCAAAAGACGTCCACTGCTGAACATGGGCCTCCCCCAAGGAGCCATAGGGGGGTATTTGCCGTAGTCGCCACGCTTGGCAGGCGGGTTGGCGACCGCAGTAAGATACCGAAATTATTAAGACGCTGTCAACACCAACGTCGGCGCACACTGTCTATTTGTATCGGAGTAAACGAGATGCCGCTATGACTGGGCAGCCGGGTATATTGAAATTTATCGGGCAAATATTGAATTAAAAAAAAACTGTGTATTATTTGTGAAATATGACTCGTTAGCGGTTTAGGTATGAATATGTTCACTTCATGTTTTTAATTGCAGACGCATACGCCAAAAAAATAAAGACATAGAACCGTTTAATGATGATTTTAAGACCTATCTTTGCAATTATTTTCTATCGAGCCGATTTCGTCCAATTATGTATCGAGTCCGTCCACGGTCTTTGAAATATGATGAAATATAATTTTTTGATGTGCTAGAACAAACAGTTTTTCTTAAAAAACTGTTTAAATGACATCAATTTCAACAAAATTAGGTGTTGTCAGCCTCTTAAGGACGCTGCTGCCCGTCCTCCGGTATTAGGTACTGGCCGCAGTTTAAGAGCGTTTATATCTGCTGAGCTGGCAACGTTGCATTTTTGTTAGTTTTTCTCGATTATTCCATAAAAGTTGAAGGAAAATTCAAAATTTGGTGTATACGAATTGTTCTAACATATAAGTTAAGTAATAATTATTCGTGATAGACTTTTATTTTCTTTAAAACGAACAAATACGAACCAAAACGAATACGAATAAAAACGAACCTAACGGTTTTTAAAGAAAATAAAAGTCTTATTACGAATAATTATTGCAGTGGACTCATTAACTTATATATTAGAACAATTCGTATACACCACATTTTTAATTTTCATTCAATTTTTATGGAATAATCGAGAAAAACTAACAAAAATGCAACGTTGCCAGCTCAGCAGGTATAAACGCACTTAAGGACATGTCCGGGAATTTTTAGTTGCTTTGAAACAAATAAATAGTGAATCGATTGTGTTGGCAAATAAGTGACGTCGTAGTTATCTATTCATATTAGCTACTTTATTAACCAACTTCAAAAAAGGAGGTTCTCAATTCGTCTGTATGTTTTTTTTATTCTTCAGTTAGTTATTTGATATTATTATCGTGGTAGCCTAGTGGTTAGCCTAGTGGTCTCTCAAGCAGAGGGTCGTGAGTTCAAGCCCAAGTTCGCACCTCTTTTTTTATTGATTTACGGTGAAAGAAAAACATTGTGAGGAAATCTGCTCACACCTACGAAGAAATTCAATGGTGTGTGTGAAGTTGAAAAAAAAAATAGGTATTTAAAGGAGAAAAAAACATCTAAAAGGTAAGATTGTGAAAAGCGTAGAAAGTAAATTAAGTATTCCGTTGTCATTTAATTGGTTGCTCTTACTTATAGTAAAAACATTTTCGTTAAAAAGACGTCAAAATTATTTCAACAGCGAAAAATGTATAGTCACGCACGAGCAAATGCGATTATTATTTTTCCCGACGTGACAACTAAAAACCATACAAACAAATCCAGTCGCTTGTTGTTTAACGCTAAAAACTTCCAGTTCGACTGACTAGTGTCGAATGTTGGATTAAGTTTAGCGCCGAAACACTCATATCTGATGTCGCCACGTGTTGGTCATAAAACAGTTGTATAAAGCTCGTAAAGCAGCGTATTGCTGCTTACTGCTGTTTAATGCGCGCTTGTTGTCGCCGGTTTAAAGCTGTTTGCGATGTGACGAGTCAATGTGTGATTGATTTAGTGGTTACTAGGTGATGCCCGCAACACCGTCTGCGAAAAATATATTTAATGAACTGTACGCTTAGTATAAGTTTTGCTTCACTTCAATACTTCTCGATCGCGTTTACGTAAAAAAATCAATTCTATGGAAACATGTGATAGCGCCTCCGCGCTCGCGCGTCCATGTTTCCATAGAATTGAATTTTGTACGTAAACGCGATTGAGAAGTATTTGGTGAAGTAAAAACTTATACTAAGCACTCTGAAACAATTGCTTTTCTCACCCGCGTCGTGAGGCCGCGGGTGAGCAAAGTAATTATTTCAGTTTAGTAATATGGACCTACGCAAAGTAACGTATGATTCAATAGAAACCGTCAAACCGTTTTAGTTTGAAAGAGAAACAAAACATCCATACATCAATCCATCCATACAAACTTTCAAGTTTATTATAATTAGTAGGTTTATGTACATGGTCTTTGACTGAGAATCAGAAATCCAGACTGAAGGTTTGCCAACGAGCTATGGAGCGCAGCATGTTGGGTGTGAAGAGAATCGATCGTATTTGGAACACCACTCTGCGCTCCAGAACTCGAATAGCCGACGTGGGAAAAAAGACCGCCAAGCTCAAATGGGGTTGGGCCGGGCATGTGTGCCGGATGCATCCTCAAAGGTGGGCGCACTCAGCCACGTGGTGGGTGCCGCACGACGGTTACCGGCGGCGAGGCAGGCCCAGGCGCAGATGGCGAAACGACCTGGACGCAGAATTAAACGATTGGCCAGATTTCGCTCAGGACAGGGAGCTGTGGAGGATCAGAGGGGAGGCCTTTGCCCAGCAAAAAGCGAAGCAAAAAAAAGTAGGTTTATATAGTGTCACGTGTCGAAACGAGTTTAACTTGACATGTTTTTGTTTTGAGACGTGAGTTGGTAATACGTATTATTTCACTACTATGAGTGAGTCTCATGGTATAGCGTGTCTAGTTTAAAATGACGCGCCCCACCACCGTACTCACGCACAGGATTCGAAACTAAATTCAAGCTACAATAGACTCTATTGTAGCTCAAATTGAGCTCCAAATCCCGTGCGCAAACGCGGTGGTGGGGCGCGTCATTTCAAACTAGACAAGCTCTAGTTTCATAGCGCAAGTATACGGATTACTCACGAGTTTAACTCGACATGTTTCGGGCTAATCCGTAGCTCTTCTTCTCGGACTCGTTTTAAGACGTGAGTAATCCGAATACTTTCACTATGTCTCACGGTAGCTTCATGTTTAAAATGCCAAATCTGTCATATGAGTTAACCTTTTTGCTAGCAACTGTCGTTTGTATTCAAATGAGTTATTGTGTACTATAAATGCTTAATTAAGCACCATTAAAATCAACGTTCTTATCAAGAAATTTAATTAAACGGAAACCCTTTTCACGTCACGCGACGCGAAAAGGCGTGTTTTGCAAAAAAAACTAGGAATGACGATTGCTCAGTTACACTTTTAGACGCGTTCGGGTAGACGAAAAGTTAAAAGAAAAGAGCAGGTTCATTATTCTAGCATTTGTTTGAAATTAAGTTTTTGCACAAATGGCTGAAGATTCTGATACAGTTCCAGTTATTCAGTAGAAATAAAGGATCTCTAATAAATTACTGAAGAAGTCATTAAACTCGGTCGGAACCAGGGACCACGGAAGTGAGACGGTTGAAACGCTTGAATAACGTAGAAATTAAACTTTTTATATGACGTCAAAATATCAGGAGACGCCATCAGCCCAGCCTATATACGTCCCAATGCAGGGCACAGGCACTCTCAGAACGCGAGGGCCTGGGGCGTAGTTTCCACGCGGGATTGACCTTCAATTTCTTTGCAGATGTATTCAGGTTTCTTGGCGATGTTGTCCTTCATCGTAAAGCTCAGTTTTTGAATGTAATTTTTCACATAAATTCCGAAAAACTCAGCGGTGCGAGCGCGGGCTCGTACCCACGACCCTATGCTTGAGAGGCCATATAGGTCAAACTACTTGGCTACCACAAGTTTTTGACGTGATAACGTTTAATAAATCGATGAACGCCGGCTGCATACACGAAAAAGGATGACGCAATGTAACGTACATGTACCTACAGAGCCAAGAAGGCCAGTTGCAAGAGAGCGTTGAACACCAGGATATACAATGCGGGGGGGGGGGGGGGAGGGGGAGGTTTCAAAGGGGGGATGAAAATTTCATTGATTTTGCCGTAGAATGCACCGTTTTCAAGATATTTGACAAAACACCGGTTCTCGTCCGATCACCGAGGTTAAGCAACGTCGGGCGCAGTCAGTACTTGGATGGGTGACCGCCTGGTTTCATTTTTGTTTTTTGAATGTTTTGTTATGACGTTGTCACGTTAAACTATCGTCCGTAAACCGACTTTACAGACAACCGGTTTTTTATGTAAGGGTATATTATTCTCTTAATAAACCTCGTTCATAGTTTTAGCCTTGAAGCCGTGGTAGGTATCTAATTAAAAGTAAAAAGGTTGGTAAATTAAAAAAAGTTTTTTTTATTATTATTTTAAACTGGTCTACTCGAACCAAGCTGCAGTTAAAATCAAGACGTCCCCTCTTTATTCGTCAAACATTTTCATTTAACCCCAATCTTTTAAAAAGCACGCACCCCTAATTGCACCACAGGGGGGTGATTCATACAAAGTACAGGCTTTTCCGAAGAAAACAATGCACACGTACTTTTAGTACTCAAATGTTATTTAAACGTGATTGAATTAAAAATGCCCAACTTTTTTTTTCATGGTTACTTTCGAGTTTGATTTCGCGCATAAAATCCCGAAAAACTCTGAGGTATCTACAAGTCTGGATTTGAAACCACGACCTGCTGGCTTATTGTCTTATACCTGGTTTACACTCGCGTACGAGTGGCGAGACGAACTGCGGGACGAGCCACGAGACGAGAGTGTGAACAGGCGCGCCTCGCGCCTCGTCTCGTGATTTGCCTTGATTTTGAGGCTCGCGTCCGGAGCGAGACGACGAGGCGAGGCGCGAGGCGAGGTGACGAGGCGAGAGTGTATATCAGGTATAACGCTTCTGACGCTTGCCTTCGCAATCACTATTTCTTTCTATCAAACGGTATAAAATGATGACAGAGTATTTAGTATAAGTTTTACTTCACCAAAATACTTCACGATCGCGTTTACGTAAAAATTTCAATTCTATGGAAACATGGACGCGCGCGCGCGGAGGCGCTGTCCATGTTTCCATAGTAATTGATTTTTTTACGTAAACGCGATCGAGATGTATTTTGGTGAAGTAAAACTTATACTAAGCGTACTGAGTGCTTAGTATAAGTTTTACTTCACCAAAACACTTCTCGATCGCGTTTTCGTAAAAAAATCAATTACTAGGGAAACATGGACAGGGCCTCCGCGCGCGCGTCCATGTTTCCATAGAATTGAAATTTTTACGTAAACGCGATCGAGAAGTAATTTGATGAAGTAAAACTTATACTTAGCGTACAGAAAGAGATGGTGAAAGCGAAGGCAAGCGTCAGAAGCGTTAGACAATACGGCCTCTGCAGGGTAATTGTGCAACTTTTTTGACACTTGGCATCGGATTGAAATGACAGTTTTTGTATGGCTGTGACAGCTGGCTGTTTCCGATACCAATTGTCAGCCCATACAAGAACTGTCAAAATGAACGCGATGGCGATTGCGAGGGATTTAGACAATTAGCCTGCTGGGGTCGTATTGTCTAAAGCGAGGGCTCTTGCTATCGCATTAGCTCTTTCTTTCTCTCAAATGGTACAAGATAGTGACAGAAAGAGATGGTGAGTGCGACAGCAAGCGCCCTTGCGTTAGAGATATCGCTCTCGTCTACCATTGGGCTATCACAGCTTTCACATTATACATATAGATCCGAACGTATTTAGACGACCGGATAGCTTAGTGGTTAGATAACCTTACTACGAAGCTAGAGGTCCCGGGTTCGATTCCTGGTCGGGGCGGGGCAGATATTTGTGAGAAAAATATGAATGTTTGTGCTCGAGTCTCGGATATTTAATATGTATTTAAGTATGTATCTAATGTATAAAAATCTTTTGTTACAGTGTTTGCTTCGGACTCCTCCGAAACGGCTTAACCGATTTTTATGAAATTTTATACCCCTATTCTTTGCAGACAAGCAAAGCTTGTACTATGGGTAATAGAAAACGGATAAACATACTTATATATAGATATAAACTAGCCTATCCCGCCTAACTAAACTACCCTGCCTAACCAAAGTATCCCGCGGGAACTATGCAATTTTCTGGGTTAGAATATGTCATTCCCAGGGTCTGAAACTGTCTTCATACCTCACATAGTTTATTAGTAGTACACATAGTTTAGAGTTATTGTCGCATTTATTGTATTAGTAAGGAATTTTTCGTCGATTTACAGTTTTAAATATTCAAAATGGCGGAGTTATTTTTCAAAAACTCGCCAGGTCTGGAGCTTACAGCCACCACTTTATACTTTATCACGGTTGTATCTTGTCATCATCATCATCATTTCAGCCGAAGACGTCCACTGCTGAACATAGGCCTCCCCCAAGGCTCGTCAAACAGATCGGCCCCGCGCCATTCGCATCCAATGCGTTCCGCCACCTTCACCAGGGCCCAGTTCTGCCGTGTCTCGCCTAAGTAACGTATCTCCAAAAACGACGATTAGAGAAAAACGCGATCAAAGATTTTGTTTATTCACATCTCATTGCTTGTTTACCAATGAAGTTTAAAATTTGAAATTTATACAGTAGGTTAGAAATATTATTGTGACGATGTATTTTTAATTTTAACACTGTGCTACGAATCAATTTGAAAAAAGACGGTTTTTAAAGTTTTCGCGGCCTTATTTTTCATACAAAATTCTGTAACGCAAAGTTGCGTATCTGCATATACGTTAGTTAAGCGTGACCATGCTCTTTTTATTACCCAAAACTGTGTAATGGCTATGACCTGTATCTTTACTTACATTACTTTTTGGAACCAAGAAACAGAACATTTAAGTAAATTAAAAGTGGGTTGACTCTTTTATCTAGTCCCGTTATTTTATTTTATAGATATACAAATCAGTAAAGGAAGGAGGTAGAAGGTTAATAATAAGTAAAGTGGAAGCTTGAAAACTTTTACTTAATTGAATTTTATCACAGCAACAGGATTTCTATTAATTCTTAACTTTTAGGTATCTTTTTTTACTAAATAATGCATTTGATGTAATGCAATTTTCTTGGAAATTCTCAACTTTACAGGATTTTCATAAAATAAACCTAACCTAACCTAAACCAATCTGTAGATTACATGATTAAAAAAGTTCGTTTTATTAATAGTTTCATAGAAAATTTTAGTATGTATTATGACCATTATGTATTTCGTCCATTATTCGTTTAAAACTTTATATATTTTGATACGTTCCCGTTTCAGAAAGTTTATGAAATATAATTAAAATGCCTTTTATAACATATAACAACAACCTGATTTGAATTAAACTGCACCAAAAGATTTTTCAATTTCGATTCTGCGGGCGAGTTCTGTATGACCTATCTAACGTATTTGAAATACGGGAGATATCCATTACAAGTGCGTACAAAATTCCCAGATACGTTAGTTCGGCTATCGGTGTTTTTATTGAATTATGGCAAAAAATGAAAATCTTCGATATGTATCAGATTGTATAGCGTCAAAAATGTCGATTTAGCACTGTTAAGCGTAACTAACGTATCTCAAGTTACGTTACTTAGGCGAGACACGGCAGAGTTGGATAACAAAGTACAACTAATATAACAAGCGGAACTCTCGCTTCAGTTATATTAACTAGAAAGGGAGTTCCGCTTGTAATATAAGTTGTACTTTGTTATGCAATTGGGCCCTGGTCGTCGATCCATCTTGTATCTTGTAATTATTTGTTAATAGTGTCAACTACTGTAATGTCTTCACGTCGCTTTCATGAACGATCCAGCTCACCTGCGAGGTATCTTTATTTGCCAGGAACGCTATAATCCCCTTTACCCTAAAGTTGAGTTTACACCAAAGCCCCTAAGAACTTAGTTGTAAGCACAGTTAGAAGTTGAGGCAAGTTGAGTCGACAGCACCTGCGACTGGGAAAGGTGTTTGAATCAGTCCTTGCTTGAAGCATATGTCGACGGTCCCCGCGAAAATGGTCGGTTCTGAAATTTTGTCATTTTTCGAGTTAAGGATTTTAATACTTTTTTTTAATAAAATAAATAAATAAATAAATATGTCTGAAATAAATAAATAATTATTATTAATGACAAATTACAATTACAGTTACAGTTACAATTAATTAAATTAGATTACATTACAATAATAATAATACAATGTCAATACATTCTGCATTTCAAATGGCATAAATAAGAACAAAATCACAAAGAGATCGTAAAATAAATTAAAAATACATTAAAATAATATGTCGTACCAAAATCAAATGTCACAAAGAAAGTTATTATAATAACAATAATCAAAAGAAATTACAAAGATTACTAATCTAAAATAAAAACAAAGTCATAAAAAACTAAAAGTAAAGACCACCACCCCGCACCATACCTGGCTCAAAAGTGCCCATAATACCAGCCAGCATAAATAAATAAATAAATAAATATCACGGGACAATCTTACACAAATCGACCTAGTCCCAAACTAAGCAAAGCTTGTACTATGGGTACTAGACAACGGATAAACATACTTATATAGATAAATAAATACTTAAATACATAGAAAACATCCATAACTCACGAACAAATATTCGTGCTCATCACACAAATAAATGCCCTTACCGGGATTCGAACCCAGGACCTCTTGCTTCGTAGGCAGGGTCACTACCAACTAGGCTAAAGCGGTCGTTAATAATTAGTTCCTGGACCATGCTTCGCTCTAAAACGTGAATTTTCGCAGAGATAAGACCAAGCAAGAAAACCCCCACATAGCGAATTTCATCGACATCGTTAGCCGTGTCCGAGATTCCTGGAAAAAATAGCAATAGCGAACCAAGTGTGTTTGTTCAAAGTTCAAAATCGCTTTTGGCATTATAATGACATTGCGTGTAGGTGATGACTTTTGTATAGTACAGTGGCGTTCAAAGGGTTAATTATCTAAATGTGCAGAAATTGGCGTTTGTTGTATATCTGTAACTTTGAGACCGGACACAGTGGAAAAGTAAAAAATTAATACAGTCTGCATTAAAACATAAGTACTCTTGATTCTGAACATACTGTTTTCAGGTTTTCAGTTATTTAATTAAAATATTGTAGATATCCACAATTCGTCGGTAAGAGCCCGTTCCCAGTATGTCGTTGTCGGATTCCGATTTTAATCGGGCGTTCCAGTGGCAGAACATTGTGGCTCTAACATTAATTAATTAATCTACATAATGCTTCGTTATTTAAACCAAAACCCTAAGTTTTAAATTTTGTTTCCATTCCAACGGAACGCGGATCTATTAGCGTGGAATACGATAGTATGAACAATAATGAATATTCAAATTGTCTATTTCTAATTGTCTTAAGAGACACAACTGGCGAGATACTTTACAGACAGACAACTCGGACAGGTAATTGAATCCCAAGAAAAGTGTCGGATGTGTCACTTCTCATAAAACACCAAATTGTTCTGTTTTAAAATAGTTCATGTGCCCTAATTTAAAACTTGTACCTTTAAACTCCAAACGACAGACAGACAGCGGAGGCGTGACGGTGACGGTTGTGATATTCTAACTTGTATGAATGAGTTCGCGGTACGGTACCGCACAACCGTTCATACAAGTTAGAATATTACAACCGCGCCGTCCCGCCAAGCCTCTGCTGTCTGTGCGTTTGGAGCTTTAGCGAGAAATTCTGAAATTATTCAGTAAACGATATCAAATAAGAAGTGACTACTAAAAACCTTGAATTAACAATTTCATGCAGGAAAAGGGATTGTTTTGGAGATACGACTGTTTTTGTAGGGACCGTCGATGTATTAGAGAGTTTCTAAGATGCGAACTTCTGGGTTGAGATCGGTGCGTGATGAGTTCGAAATGTTTGAGTTCGAATTTTGCGTGTGCTCTGTATTTGATTGCGCATGTCTATATATTTTATTTCTGTTTTACTTTGAATGTTTACGTAGAGATATTTCTCCATGGCGCAAAATCACCGGAAGAGTCGACAAATAGGTACTAAAAGTTGTGGAAATTTTCATTTTCCGATACTTATTTGTTTTTATTTACAAGGAGTAAGACTTTCTAGTTAGAAATAGTAGTTATTTGTTATATGTAAGGCTGGAAAGTGAGTGTTTGGTGTTTATATTGAATTGAGGAAGCGAAGGATTCTAGGATAGAACCACGACCACGAGCGAATCGACTGTTCAAAAGAAGAATCCCGAGCTGAGCTGAGGGTTTTAAACCACGAGGGATAGCAATAAACGAATTATTCGCAGACTCCGTCGTTGGCAACAGCTAGCAGTTTATTATTTATTTTTGCTTTAATGTACTAATTTTTTTTTGTAATTTACTACCAACCTTAATAACAGAGTTATATTACATGCAGCAATGTCAAACAAACCTCACTTCTGAACTCGTTACTGTTTTATTTTCTAATCTAAACAAAAAGTTATGTGTAGACATCAGATTATATGCACTATCTAAATGCCAAAATATGCATGCAAATATGTACTAAAAAAGGTCGGAATATGCACGAAATATGCACAACCAAAAAACCATTTTCTTATTAGAACTTACGATTATTTTTACAATAACATATTTTTCCATATTTTCTGCAGCAAACTTGCGACGTCTGTTAGTCACTTAATATTAATCTATAGGCTGAAAATGACCTTTCGACGTCAACTGACGTTACCAGGCAGAACTTGAAGTTTGGCGCGATTTCTGCACAGACTTCTTCAGGCAGAGTTTGTTCGGTGCCGTTGATAAATGCATCAATTTAAGGCATAATACAACACGCCTAACACGAATTACTACAAAAATAAGCACTGTTTAGTGGAAAAGCACCAAAATATGCAATAACGCTATAAAAATAGAATTATATGCATTTGCAAACATGCAAATGCATACAATCCGATGTCTAGTTATGTGCAATGCACCACAGTTCATAGTCACATTCGAATTTCAAAAACCTTTTCCTTTTAATTTCGAAAGAGGAAGAAAGCCTTTTCGAGCTAGTTAGGAAAAAAAAACAACAGAAAAAGTTGGCAATTAATTGAAGTGAATTAATTAGCAAGAAATAAGCATCAATGTCGCACAAATGTGTAGATGGAGCTTGGCGTTAAAAAAATCCAGAGTACCATTACGGATTTTCTAATCAGTCCTGAAACTGACAAATGGACACCAGAGACTTATCTGGTAACAGGGTTCCAAATGCACCCTCTGTGTACCCTCTGTGTACGTAACCCTAAAAATTACAAGACTTATAAAACAAATTAGCAAATATTTAATATCGTAACTGAACTCAAAATTTAATCAAAACCTTTGTAATATAACTTAATAATTCCGGATAGAACGAGTTGACTCCCACAGACATCCGGTGAAGGGCCAAAGGCTCACAATAATACGATTTCTATTTATTTGAGCCGCGGAATTGAATTATAATTGACGGCAAAGATGGTGTCCAGAAAAGTGCCCGGGCGACATTCTTCGCCCAAAGTTCCGGGAATATTTGAAGGTTTATCTTGAGGGTGCACACGGAAGATATTTCTGGACGTTACCTCTGGAAGGTCTATGGGCAGAAATATCCCCACCCACCAACAGCGCTATAAGGCTTTTTACGCAAATAGCAAAAAGGTTAGCCGACATCACAGGAGACCGAGGAGCTGGCAGCTACCTCGGACAAAGAATTAGTTTAGCTATTCGAAGGGGGAACGCTGCCAGTATCTTCGGAACCTTGCCTAAAGGGACTCCCTTTAATAATATTCATATTTTAGCTAATATTATCATATTTGTTAAGGTTTATAGTTTTAGTTTAACCGTTCTTGTATTTAAAATGATTATTTATGTATATTAGTTAATTATTTAATATTATATTTATGAGAGGAAACATGTTAAACCATGTTGTGTTAGTGTGTGAGAAACCTGATGATTTTTTTACAAGCTAGACGACAAATAAAGAACTCACTAAGTATTTAGAATGTAGACATTTGATAATCTAAACCCATTCTCACTGACATCTGCATCTGACATGCGATCTGGATGCCGTTAGATGCGCCAAAATTATGTCTACATCTTGTACAGGGTAAAATCGGAGTCAAAACCTCTTTAGCAGATACGTTAATTAATAGCTATTTAAAACCAATAGTACTTACATGAAACGAAAACTGTTTTTTTAATAACTATTTTAGCGATGATGATGGCATCCCATTTGAAAAGATATTTAAATGATAAAGACAGCAATGGTGATACGTTTATTTTTGCATCTCTTTCCTGTGAGTAAAGTGACCACTCTGTAGACACTAAATTATTGAATTTTGAACATTGTTGAGGTTAAGTATAATTACAGGAAGATGATTTCCATTTTGACACTCGGGACGTTTCAGTTTTAACCGTAAAGGTTCGTGTTTTCCCATAGGGTACTTATTTAAATTCCGAGAATTTAATCACATAATATATCCAAACCTAAGTATTGCACTTCCAATCTCTCTCGATGTATGTCGAGAATTGCCGAGTGCCATAGTAGAAATAATCTTACTGTACTGCATTTGATCACCTATGTATAGTCGGGGTAAGAAAAGTTTCGTCACTTTTCGACTCTATGCCAATGAGTTAAGGTCGAAAAGTGACGAACCTTTTCTTACCCCGACTATACTTATGTTATTACTTATTATGATCCCACTTTAATTGTATTCTTTTATTACGTTTCCAACGTCACCCTGCATTAAATATGTTTAATTTGTTAACTTTATAAACGATCGCTTATTCTCAAAGAATCCTTCCGTCCGTCCTCAAGTTATCAGGACCTCGCCCGAGGCCGGAATTTGTTTGTCTCTCGCCCTTTGACGAGACGAATTTAGGACAAAAAAACCCTTCCGAGGGACAGTTAGGCGTCTTCATTTCGCTGTTTACCGCCGGCTTGCCAAATAGAGCCCTATATTTAGTTGCATTCATGACGTTCCTAAGGGCTTTTCTATTGGGTCCTTCATAAATGGCCTAAATTGGTTTGAACCGGTATTTGGGAAAAAATGTTTTCTTTTAGTGTCCTACTCTACTTCCTAAGCTAATACTAAGCTTATGCTATCCATCCATCTGATTGTCTATCATAGGGAGGGTATACACAGATACATTGGAATGTAGATTATTTTTTGTGATATTGTATTGTTTAACTAGTAGAAATTATTGTTTTGTATGTATAATTTAAATTATGTCGTACTCACCAACAAGCACTACTAGTGTACTCTAAAGTATGGCTGCTATGTGTATAGGTAATTAATAAAATATCTTGGCAGTTGGAAAGTTTGCCGAATTCCTGTCTACATAATAACAGATTAAAATCATAATTAATGTAGCCACAAATATGTATAGGAGCGAGCAATTATACAGTAATTCAAGCTTGTAACTGTAACCGCCGAAATTACTCGGGTTTGTTCTAATGAGGGTGTTGGGTTGGCTTGATAAGGACGTTTAAACAAGCGTTTGACGACGGGGTTTCGGCCATTTGTTTAGACCAGCAGGAAAAATTGTGCATGTTGCATTACATTGCTAGGCCGACCATACGAACGAGTTTGAAGTGGGCAATTGACCGCCGCAAACTAATCCTAGCAGCCAAACAGTAACAATAAGTTACTATAGTATAAATCTTCCCAGGTGAATTTTTCGCTTCGAGCCATTACATTAAATTTGAACCTTAATACTATGACGATACAGTTTGTTTTGAAAGATAAGGGCTCGACGCGAAAAATTCACCTGGGAAGATTTTCTACTATACCTATATTTTTTTTATTGAGCCATTTTGATTGAGTTTTTCTTCGGCCGCTAGGATTAGTCTGGCTGCTTACAGGAAGCATTGAAAAAATTCCCTACATACTATAAATATAAGGAACAAAGTAAGATTACATAATTTTTCTAAGAGCTGGCAAGAGTTGTCGCCGGTGGGAGAGATCTGGCAGTATTTATTATTAATTTCTAACAATATTCTCTAAAAGATTCATAAAAATCAGCCATGAGAAATTAAGTCTTTTCACGTACCTTTAGCACCTGGTATCTGTAGATTGGCCGTCGGCCCAAGGTAGCAGGTATACAATATAGTAACACTATTTTATCCCGTATATTATACTCATGACAAAATAAGTACTTAACGTCTGGCAGCACTGGGATCTTGGACCATATAAGTACATGACCATGCGCTGGACAGATCAGATCTGCGTTACCACAAATATAACGCTACCTAAGATCGTGTCGAATGGAGAGCGATCATCCGGAAAATGTTTTTTTCTCAAAGATGCAATGAAATGTTAACCTTGCGTTCCAAATAATAGGTCGGGACGTATCACGTTGCGGGCGCGGTTAGACGAGACTATGTAATGGATTTTCATACAGATTTGCAGGCCTATACAAGCCTCGGCCGGAATAGGGGTTGCCGGCCTCGTATCATGCCGGCCTTGTGTACTACTTGGCCGTCAAACTTACTCACCCGGCAACCCCTTACTTCCCGGCCTCTGTAGTAATGTAACTATTGTAATTACAGTTATTTTCACTCTATGAAATGTAATTTCCTAGCTTCTATATAACACAAGAGAGAAGGAACAACTACTAACTTGTTTCTGAGTTCAGTTATGACACGGCTGCTCTGAAATCTCGCAACAAATAACGACCCAAGAAGACAATATTGTAGAACTAAATTCAACTTCAATTCTACAATGTACAGTAAAGTTAGAAGCGAACGGCGACTGAACAGAACGTCCGTTCAATTTCGAACAACTAAAGTCGATGCGATGTCTTTTGGATCAATTTCTTAAAACGAAACTGAAACGTGATGTCTTTTTATTTATTTTAAAATAGCCTTCCTCTTTGTTAAGAAAAACTTTTCTGGAACTGGCAATTCTCATCGATATCAAGATAAGTTAAACTGTAAGGGAGCACTTTTATAAAGACACTTATACATCAATATGAACCTTATTGCAATAACTTAAAGAACTAAATTTACTTATGCATCTATGTGTTTAAATTACTCACTAGATGGCGCTTTTATCAAGTCTCATACAAATTTGCACGGAAAGTATGAGTTATGCATCGCACTGTCGAAGTTTTTAACATCCGTTAGTATATATACAATGCGAGATTACTTGCTTCGACAGTACATATATTAATGCTTTCATACCCCCTCCATGGTAGCGTTAAACGTTTAACGCGACCTTGTTGGAAGTCGCAAGAAGTTTCACTTCAAAAATGGACTGGCACAGAACTAATTTGATAATAAGAAGAAAAACGCGAGGCACTTACTAGTACCTAAATATATGGCTAAAATCTTGCATCCATTTTCCTGTCTCAGTCTGTAATGAATCGTTTCGAGTTAATTGAAGTAAACTTACCAACGCTCAACACTTCAACGCCCAGTAGATGACACCCATCTGTCACCTCTCTTACTGTGTTATAAGTTCGTGAAGGTGCCATGTATTGGACAGTGTCGAGCACAGGGACGTTTCACTCAAAAATTAGGGAAACTTATTTTTACACATATGCAAATATTTGTGTAAATATGACGATCTATAATTTTAAATACCATTGAAATTAAACAGTTCCATGTTTGGATCCCCGTTGACTTTAAAAAACGACCGCAAAATCAAACGAAAAACTTGAGCGTAAACTTCGCGAGTGCCGAAGATTTCAGCTTTTACTGTCGTGTACTCTGTCAAACAAGTTCGGACGAGCAAAAGGACGAGTCTAGACAAAGACAACACGGGAGAAACCCAACAGACACATAGCTTCTTACGGTCGAGGATTCTGAGCCATAATAGAGTAATTGGCAGCTGTAATAGAGTCTTTTACATGCTTCACCATCAATTCCACTTCACCATAGTTTTATTTATGCAACCATATTTATTTATGTCCATATTTTACAGGGACTGAACTCTAAACTATAGTGTAACAATTTATGTCATTAAATTACCTACATATTGTTACCTGTCTATATCATATAGGTTCAAATGTTATTACAAATAATTTTGACTAAGTGACATTACTAAGTGAGTAGGGGAACTAGTCAATTGTCTCTCGCATCAAATAATCGTATTCCAATCCATGAAATACTTATTGAGTAGTAGTTCGAGACTGTTGTCAACATCCATAATCCCCATCATCATACCCACTTCATCAAAAGGTGCTTTCCGAGAGCAAATGCAGGAGTTACCTAATAGAAAAATATCCAAGTCGCCATAGGTGCACATGTATTTGAAAAGTTCCTTCAATTTCTCTACGATGCCATCATCAGATCGGGACCTGAAAAGTATACTAGTTTTGGGTATGGTTGGTCTTGAAACACTTGAGCTGAGAAGGAGGTGCAGCATTACGCTGCCGGTAACGAACTTTTTTGACACGCGAAATTGAAATGTTCCTGGCCGCCTTGTCAGTGTCAATAGACAAGTTCTAGACAAAAGGTTTCGAGTTTTGCACGACTGGGATTGATGTTTTGGCTGTCAAGCGATTGAATTACTCTAAGACGAATAAAATTATTTTTATTTTGATAAGAATTAATAACGTGACCATATTGAAGGCTGTCCCACGGAATAATAAAGGGTTTTTATTTTTTTGTTCTCATTTGAAGAATTGAACCACCAGAACTGTTTATAAAAAATAATTGGTTGGAACCGTTTTTAGCGGGTATGTATTTTTTTATCTTTTTCCATATCCACCGCTTCTCTTCCCGTACTGTGCCTATTTCCTACCAGTTTATATTTCTTTTACAGTTCCACCTTCACCCCAAACCTACTCACTTCTTTCTCGTTGGAAGATTCATCAAAAAGCCAGCTAAGCGATAAACATTTTATTTCATTATTTCGGCATTCCTTCTTTAAAATTTGTGTGTAATTTTTATATGATATTTTCTGCTTTTTTTATATACATTTTGTAAGTTGACGAGTGGGGCCCATTCTCCAACAGTTTTAGTTAGGTTTTACGTGTAAATATTTCTTTTTCATATCCTTTCAAAATTCCAAAAGACGCAAAGCCCGTCGTTCATTTGTTTCGGTATTATTCTTTAAATTTCCTTGGTTAAGTTGGTTAAATTTTTTTGGTTAAAATTGGTTAATTTTTTTTTTTGGTTCAAATAAATATTGTACAGTTTGTAGATTCTTTTTTTTCTCTACAAAAATTGGCGCCCGAACTAAAAAAGATTTTTTTTTTTATTTTATTTTTTCTTTTGTGGGGGGATGGTCTGACCGTTTCTCGGTCATTGTGCATATTTTTTCTTTCTTTTTCCTTCTAGTTTTATTCTCTTAGTAGATTGCTCTTTTCTGTGTCAGTCATGTCTTTTAACCACTCGGTTAATACAAATCCGTTCATAGTTCCTGAGTCTCACGACGCAGAATATTTAGAGGGCCGTGCAAGTTCGAACCCTTTTGTTAATCCTGATCTTCGCGACGAGGAATATTTTGATTCCGCGACATCAGTGAACATGAGACCATCGCCTGCGGATCAAGTTTATGTACCGGTTAGAGGTGAATCACTTACCAAATGGGGTATCGTGTTTACCGGTAAAACATGTGTGCGCGAGTTCTTTGCTCTCGTCGAAGAACAGGGAGTTGCTCGTGGAGTCGACCCGTCGTATGTAGTGCTGAGGTTTCATGAACTGTTAGCTGACAGCGCACTTAAATATTTCCGAGCTATCAGACATCCTCGATTATCCTACGCTGATCTGAGGGCTGCGTTCTTGAAAACCTTTGATGTGGTCGATTACGACTTCAAAGTCGAGAGTCAACTCCGTGCACTTCGGCAAGGGAAGGATCAGTCTGTTGTTGACTTCGTCATTAGTGCGCGAGATCTTAATGCAAAACTGCGCGTGCCGATTTCAGAGGAAAATCTCTTCCTGATAATTAAATATGGGTTGCATCCACGTTATCATGCATGCCTTGCAACCAATCTGATTGACGATTTGGATGGGCTTCTGGAAATCGCGAAAAATTTTGAATCATTTCAGGGTCAGCGACCTTTAGGTTTTTCCGTGGCACCTGTTCAATCTGATGCAGCAGTAGTCTGTCTTAAGTGTAATGTTGCAGGTCATCACTTCCGATTGTGTCCTAACATAACAGAAGCCGTTTGCTTTAAATGTAAACGTGTTGGTACTATAACGCGTGATTGTCCACAGTGCTTTCCGAGTTCTTCAAAAAACTAATCCACGGTGACACGTCTTGCCCAGCGTTGTCACCTCTTGTTGTAAACAATACTTCTGATAATCGTTTATATGTTGAACTTTTGATTTCCGGGTCGAATGTGAAGGCCTTACTTGATTCTGGTGCGCAAGCGTCATTAATTGATGTTTCCTTATTGTCAAGATTAGGTATCGGTTTTTGTAAAAATATTCGCCCGTCCGTAGTATCCGCTGATAATTCTCCAATTACAATTTTAGGGGGAGTCAATATACCTATTTCTTTTAACGGGTTTTGTTTTGCTCACCCTTGTCTTGTAAGCGATGGTTTGCCAACGCAATTTATTTTAGGAATTGAGTTCTGGAATAAATTTGGACTTACTTCTTTATTGTGTAAAGCTTTTAGTGATGTAACGAGTGGTAAGCTTTTCGTACCGCACCCGCTCGATGTTAACACCGAGTCCCTTGAGGTTAGTGAAGCGCGTTATATTCATCCACGTGCTGTTTTATCCGCTGATCAAGAAGCTCGTCTTCAGTCCGCGATTGATTACTTTGAAGAGATTTCTTCCGCAAAGATTGGTCTAGGGTGTACTTCGTGGCTTTCCCACAAAATTGAGACCGTCGGTCCACCAATTCGGCAACGATACTACCCACTTTCGCCTGTTAAGTTGAAAATCCTCAATGAGGAAATCGATAAAATGTTAGAGATGGGAGTTATTCGTCCGTCTCGCTCTCCATGGGCTAGTCCTGTGGTAATGGTCACAAAAAAGGATGGAAGTATTAGATTCTGCGTTGATAGTCGAAAACTTAATAGCGTCACTATCCGCGATTCTTATCCGTTACCGCGTATCCAAGACATCCTTAACAATCTTCGTGGTGCTCGGTATATGACTTCTTTGGATTTTAGGAGTGCGTTCTGGCAAATTCCTCTTGCTGATAAAGGAAGCTGTGAGAAAACTGCTTTTATTGTACCTCAGCGAGGGTTATTTGAATTCGTGCGAATGCCATTTGGTTTAACCAATGCGGCATCTGAAATGCAGAGACTGACAGATCGGATTGTAAATTTTGAGTTCACGGCCGAATCAGATGACTTTGTTTTTGGTTATGTTGATGATCTTATTTTGGTATCACGTGATTTTGATAGCCACTTACGTCTCATCCGCAAGGTCTGTGATAGGCTGAAAGAAGCAGGTCTTACGGTCAATTTAGACAAGTGTGAGTTTTGTAAATCTGAATTGAAATATTTGGGTTATGTTGTTAATGAGCGTGGGCTTCAAACAGATCCAAAAAAACTCGAAGCTATTAATGACTATCCGACTCCAACAACAGCTAAATCTCTTCGCTCTTTCATTGGCATGTGTTCCTATTATCGTCGTTTTGTGGATAATTTTTCCAGCATTATAGCTCCGATGACAGCTTTAATCGGCAAAAGAAAGGGTCGTGAGCCTATAGAATGGAATGGGGACGCGGCAGCTGCCTTTCGGAAACTGAAGGACGTTTTGATAGGTTCACCGTTAATGGCCTGCCCAGATTTTTCAAAACCTTTTGTTTTGCAGTGTGACGCAAGTTTAGTCGGTCTTGGGTCCGTTTTGGCTCAAGTAGTCGATGGTGTTGAGCATCCAATTGCCTATTATTCTCGGTTGTTCACAAAAACAGAAAAGAATTACAGTACTTCAGAACGCGAGCTTTTGGCTGTTTTGGATTCTATTAAACACTTTCGTGGGTATCTTGACGGCATGAAATTTACAATAGTAACTGATCACATTGCGTTAAAATGGCTTATTACTCTGGATAATCCCACGGGCCGTCTAGCACGTTGGGCAACAATTATCTCTCAATATAACTTCGAAATTGAGCATCGAAAAGGCGTGTTAAACGTAGTTCCTGACGCTTTGTCTCGATACCAAATCGGCTTGATAAATTTCGTACGAGGTACAGATGATACTACCGATCCATGGTACGAACGAATTTACAGAGGTGTTTCGGACACGCCACAGATGTTCCACGCCTTTACAATTCGTGACGGCATGCTTATGCGCAGGATGTCTGTTGAGAATCCTTTATTGCCAAACCCATGGCGGATCGTTTTACCTGCTACGAAGGTGAGAGAAGCTATTGCGGAGATTCATAATGGTTTTCCCAATGTACATCCCGGCGTTATGAAAACCTATTTGAAGGCTAGGGAGCTCTATTACTGGCCCAATATGTATCGGGATGTTGCTTCATTTTTATCTGAATGCACGGTCTGTAAGGCGTATAAAATTGCCAACACGCAGCCTCGTGGTCAACGATTATTTCCCAGGTCAGTTAATGCGCCTATGGATCTTTTGTCTATTGATCTTATTGGACCATTGCAGCGAGTGGATGGTGGTTATCGATACATTCTTACCATGGTTGACGTATTTACCAAGTTCGTGTGGCTAGTTCCTTTAAAGAAATATGACGCTAGATCTATTTCTAATGCTCTGGAGGTAGAAGTTTTCTTGCGGTATGGTTTTCCGTCTAATATCCTTTGCGATAATGCAACAGTCTTTCACAGTGCTGAGTTCCTTGAATTTTTGTCTTCTTACAATATCCCTAATCCATGTTATACACCTTATTATTCACCTCAAGCGAACGTTTGTGAGCGCTACAATCAGACTGTAATTACGACGCTGAGTATTCTTGTCGATGGTGATTTTCGTCGTTGGCGTGAACATCTTCCTAGAGTTTCATTATACTTGAATTCATGTATAAATCTGGCTACGTCTTTTACCCCGAACTTTCTCATGTATGGCCGTGAGTTGACGACTGTTCAGCAGCGTGCAAGCAATCAGACTGAGGATCCTGGTTTGGCACTCAGTCGGGTTCAGCATGCAACGAACCTTTCAACTCTTCGAGAGGTATATGCTAAAGTTGCGGACGCAATGACCCTTGCTTTCCACCGTAATTCTGTTAAGTTCAATGCAAATAGGAGTGCCGTTAGGCTTCGTATCGGTGACGTAGTTTGGCGTCGGAACTTTCAACGGGGTACTAGTGATGGGATTAGAGGAGGTAAATTTGCTCCCCGTTTCTCAGCCTGCCATGTTATTAGGATTGTGTCGCCTCAGGTTTATGAGTTGCGTGACGTTGATTCACCGCACGTGGGGGTTTATCACATAAAAGATATTTTAAAATGATCACCCGCTGCTCCTTTTTTTTCCAAATTCAAACCGACACAATTAATGTCTGTCTTTTATACGTTTCGATTCATTTCAATGAATTCCCTTCATTTTTTTTCTTTGCTTCGCTTTCAAACCATTTGTACATTTTGCTATATTTTATTACTCGTTACGTCACAGAGCTTAGGTTAAGCTTCCTTTGGTGGTTTTGGGCAGCCACTGACGGAGGCGCTTGCTTTAAGCGATTGGCTGTCAATAGTTTCCTGGTATAGATGGAAACTTATTTGCCGATTAGGTATATGCATATTTTTGTTATTATTATTATGTTTTTTTTTTTGGTTGGGCGATGTCTGCAGCATTACGCTGCCGGTAACGAACTTTTTTGACACGCGAAATTGAAATGTTCCTGGCCGCCTTGTCAGTGTCAATAGACAAGTTCTAGACAAAAGGTTTCGAGTTTTGCACGACTGGGATTGATGTTTTGGCTGTCAAGCGATTGAATTACTCTAAGACGAATAAAATTATTTTTATTTTGATAAGAATTAATAACGTGACCATATTGAAGGCTGTCCCACGGAATAATAAAGGGTTTTTATTTTTTTGTTCTCATTTGAAGAATTGAACCACCAGAACTGTTTATAAAAAATAATTGGTTGGAACCGTTTTTAGCGGGTATGTATTTTTTTATCTTTTTCCATATCCACCGCTTCTCTTCCCGTACTGTGCCTATTTCCTACCAGTTTATATTTCTTTTACAGTTCCACCTTCACCCCAAACCTACTCACTTCTTTCTCGTTGGAAGATTCATCAAAAAGCCAGCTAAGCGATAAACATTTTATTTCATTATTTCGGCATTCCTTCTTTAAAATTTGTGTGTAATTTTTATATGATATTTTCTGCTTTTTTTATATACATTTTGTAAGTTGACGAGTGGGGCCCATTCTCCAACAGTTTTAGTTAGGTTTTACGTGTAAATATTTCTTTTTCATATCCTTTCAAAATTCCAAAAGACGCAAAGCCCGTCGTTCATTTGTTTCGGTATTATTCTTTAAATTTCCTTGGTTAAGTTGGTTAAATTTTTTTGGTTAAAATTGGTTAATTTTTTTTTTTGGTTCAAATAAATATTGTACAGTTTGTAGATTCTTTTTTTTCTCTACAGAGGCTTCTTTTGCTCACCTTCTACCTATCAGTTGTACACCACCGAGTGAATAGTCCAACATTATTAGAGAAAATTGGGTTGATAGTGCCGAAGAGACTGCCTCGGGACGCGGCGGGGGCCGTGGCGCCGCGCCGCCGGCCGCGCCTGCTGAGCTTGCCATGCTGCCGCACGGTGTACGCGAAGCATGCGCCTACTATGCGTGCTCTTTCGCTACTTAATTCTATGCTCGCTCAGCACGCTGACGCTGACATGTTCGCTGATCGCTTTGCCTGCCTCTGTGGTATTGCAAGGCAATTTCTTTTTACCTAAACATTGTATTTTTTTTTTGTTTCCCTTTAGATTGACATTAATTTAATTTCGTTTTATAAGTTTTTCTATTGTGCACTGACATTGTTTGTTATTTTAAGAATTTGAATCTAGTATGTAAGTGACTTGGTGTTAAACTGTAAACTTGCACTATTAATTGAATGAATAAATAAATAAATAAATAAATAAATAAATACTGAAAAATACTTTTTCAACACAGTTGCTCGTAAATTGACTCTTATTACACCGTTTTTAGTTTCATAATTCCAGCATATTACCACACTTGTGCTGTAAAAACATTACCGTACAAGTGCTGTAATATAAACTTTATTTTAAAATGGAGTAAAAGTTTATGTCTAAGAACATTGAATATTTTCACGAATATTAAATTATTTTAGGGTTAAGATGACAAATAAACATTTTATTTCATCAAATTGTATATTTATAAACACAAATTAACTTAATTATCGTATTTACAAACATTAAATTTATAGTTTATTTTTTTTTTTTTATTGCTGCTGCTCTGGCTGAACAGCCGTTTTTCCAGTGCCTTTATTGAACCTGTGCGCGCATCGAAAGTGCGGCGCGCGAAAAAAAACAAAACTAGTGTGCCATTTTACGTAAATATTTGGTTAAGTTGCTGCTGTGTGGTTAATTACTATCAAAAACGTCTACTTCAAATAGTGAAGACCAGCAAAATATTTATTCAACCCCGCCGGAAATACTTATCGAGGCACGAACGCAAGTGATAGCATAAACTGGCAAGTAAATACAAGCCCAGCTCCTTAGATTATTTATGCACTAGATAGAGTGTCAGTAGCAAACATTGCGATACAAAACGTCCACAAATTTCTTTTGACAGCTTCATATTACGATCGCGTTACGTCATTCAAACTGAAGGGAGGCAAATGACATATATAAGCCAAGTTGGCTTATATTTTTCGGGACGTTTTCATGCCGCCGAATCTCTATCTAGTGTAAATAATCTAAGCCCAGCTCGTTATACTCCATGTTGAAAAGCACAGTAAGGACCAAAAATGAAGTTGGTAAACATATAATACTTAGTAACTTGACGGCATTTCTAAAGAGACATCCTGGCAGATCTATTTATTGGTCGAAAGTCAAAGGTGTCGTCACCAACCGATGTTGAAAAGTTTTTAAAAGAAGCTCCGGACAGTCAGTACTTGACAACAAAGGTCAGTTGAACATTATAAATGTAAATTTATGTATCAGCTCTATAATTGCGTTAAGTACTATGGCAATACGTTCCTACAACTTTACTAATATACTTATTTGATCTCTTTGCAGGTTGCGTTAATATTCGGTATTACTGGTGCGTTTAGACGTCAGGAGCTCAATAAATATTACAACCAAGGATGTCGAAACCCACGGTGAAATGTTCCTTCTAAAAATTACAAATGTTACTAACAATACAAGTTTGTTTTTTTCCTCGCAATTGTGTTGAAAAACGTCGTATCATCGTGAAAAATCACTGGTTTGCGAGAGGTTTGGGCTGAGATTGGGATGAGCTTTATTTATTTATTTATTTACAAAGCGAATTAACAGGAAAATAAGGCTCATCCCAAGCTCAGCCCATTCTTATCCTCTCGCAAACGATTGAATTACCGCTCGCAAGCCGTTGGGCCGTTCCTGAATTTTGCCCCAGAGGCTCTACCATGAGTTACACTAGTTTGCAGTGACCGTACTCGCTAGCGACGGCGTAAATGATTTGTATGGAGAATTGTACTTCCGTAAGTGACCGCTAGAGGCGCAGTATGCTTAGTATAAGTTTTACTTCACGAAATACTTCTCGATCGCGTTTTCGTAAAAAAATCAATTACTAGGGAAACATGGACAGCGCCTCCGCACGCACGCGTCCATGTTTCCATAGAATTGAAATTTTTACGTAAACGCGATCGAGAAGTATTGAAGTGAAGGAAAACTTATACTAAGCATACTGTACGCTTAGTATAAGTTTTACTTCACCAAAATACTTCTCGATCGCGTTTACGTAAAAAAATCAATTACTATGGAAACATGGACAGCGCCTCCGCGCGCACGCGTCCATGTTTCCATAGAATTGAAATTTTTACGTAAACGCGATCGAGAAGTATTTTGGTGAAGTAAAACTTATACTAAGCGTACTGTACGCTTAGTATAAGTTTTACTTCACCGAAATACTTCTCGATCGCGTTTACGTAAAAAAATCAATTCTATGGAAACATAGACGCGCGCGCGCGGAGGCGCTGTCCGTGTTTCCCTAGTAATTGAATTTTTTACGTAAACGCGATCGAGAAGTATTGAAGTGAAGGAAAACTTATACTAAGCGTACTGTACACAATTCTCTATACAAATCATTTACGCCGTCGCTAGCGAGTACGGTCACTGTAAACTAGTGTAACTCATGGTAGAGGTACAGGTTCTATTCAGTTGCGTCTCTGTGTGGCATTTATTATTGTGGAAGAAGAGAGTTGGAGATAGCGGGCTAGTCGAGGACTTGCAAGATGCGGTTGCAACTTGAAAAGTTTCCACTTAATGTTAATGGGATTTTTAAGTTAAATAGTTTCACTATTATGACTGTAATAAAATTTATGAAAGAATTTTGTTTCAACGTTTTAGCAGAAAGACATTCACTGCTGAACATAGGCCTCTTCCGAGGTTCGCCAGTAACCAGGTCGTCGCTCCATTTTGTTGGAGGCGTACCTACCTACACTGCGCCTTTCAGCCTGTGGACGCTCTGGGCTTCCAGATCCTTTTTGCCCCATCGGCCATTAGTACTACGAGCGATGTGTCCTGCCCACTGATACTTGAGTCTGGCGATTCTTCGAGCTATGTTGGTGACTATAATTCTTGCGCGGATCCCGCAGAGAAACTCCGAGCATAGCCCTATTTATGCTTGGACGTGGACTTATGTGACCCCAGTGATATCAAGTATGGCGAAGGTGGTTAACACTTACTACTTACCTGCAAGGATTGCAAGCAATAATCGAAGATTATTGCACGCACCGCTTTTCAAGAAGATGAGAAATGGGGGGGGGGGGGCTCTATTGGCATACAATTTAAAGTTCATCAATTTGTCAAACTCTTTTTTCTCAGAAACCATTAATTATTCAGGAATTTTGAAATGGTTATCCTGTAGGACTCTATAGGTTAATTTAGGTTTGTATTGAAACAATTCTGTAAAATTAATGGATTGAAGATTTCGATGAAATGATAAATTCCGACAAATAATGAATTCGGACTTTAAATTTTATGTAACCCGATATGGACACGAGAAATGGTGCAATACGTTTACTTTTCAGAATCAGAATCAGAATCAATTTATTGCAAAAACTGTGTAGGTACAATGGTGTTATACTTATAATAATAGTTCCAACAGTTGCCCAGTGAGGACATACAATATTCTTAGTCTACAAAACTATTGCTCAACTTAAGAGTTATGCTAACTTAGGTACTAATTTTTGTACTTTAAACATGAAACTACCGTGAGACTCACTCATAGTGAAAATAAACGGATCACTCACGTCTCAAAACGAGTTTAACTCGACATGTTTCGGGCTAATCCGTAGCCCTTCCTCTCGGAGTCGCACGTCACGGCGGCTGCCACACGTGCACATCAAAAAAATCATACAGCAATCCAAAAAATGCAACAACCTATTATAAATTACCTTCTCGTAAATTTTAGAAAAACTAGGCAGTAAAGAAATAGGCCTGTGATTGTCCATCACATCTTTAACGCCTTTTTTGTGTAGCGGCTTAATAAGTGCTTTTTTAAGATCATCTGGGAATATTCCACCTTCCAGAGTTAGGTTTATTAAATACACAAGAGGGCCAGCAATGTGATCAATGCAGGCTTTAATGAGCTGCATAGGTATTTCGTCATGACCTGAACTGCTTTTATTTTTGAAGGACTTAACAATTTTTTTTAATTCATAAACATCAACAGGGAAAATAAACATACTTTTGCTTATTCTATCTGAAATTACTTTGTGTTCAATTTTAGGGTTAGTGTTACATTGATTTCCAAAAAAATCATTCAAAGCACTAGCTATTTCAGCTGAATCACGTAAAATTTTATTGTCTTTTTTTAAGCTCTCAATAGTAGTTTTTATTGAATTGGTCGCAGTAGTGTGCTTTTTTATTAAATTCCATATGGCTTTAGATTTATTACAGCTATTTTTGATAAATTTGTCATTACATAAAATTTTAGATTTTCTAATTACATTTTAAACAATTTGCAATACTTCTTATATAAAGGCATTTTCAAGACATTATTACATTTTAATAATCCAAGATGCATTTTACGTTTAGTGTAACTAGCCTTTTTTATACCAGTGGTTTTCCAGTTGGGCTTCATTTTATAGGTAATTTTAATTTTTTCTAAGGGTATACAGAGGTTATAAATCAAATTAAATGAATCCATAAAAGTTCCATATGCAAAATTGGCATTTGGTTTTTAGTTTACCACTGACAGATGGCTTGCCTTCATTTAATTTCCAACTTTAATACCATACAAATAAGGTAGCTATTACACAATCTGCAAACGTGGGTAACAGTATTCTACAATTGGCTTTATTTGTAGGTTAAATATTGCATTGTCATCCAATTTACACATACGTGCAAAATTTCAGCTCAATCGGAAACCGGGAAGTGGGTCAAAATCGCGCCCTAAGGAGTCGGTTACAAACATTCATACATACATACAAACAAACAAACAAACATACAGGTGAAGCTAATATAAAGCGTGTAAAAAACAATTTAGTTCTAGGACAGCCCTATCTCAATTTATACATCAAAGGGCAGCCGCGCCAATGAAGACTTCCTGAGTTGTATACAATTCACCAGCGCTGAGTATACACTGTATACAGTATACTCGCTTCACTAGCTTGTTTATTGTTTACAGCTAGCGGCCTGGCTAAAAGGGGACAAGGCCGGGTGGGATGATAAAGTTGAGAAACTTTGATTTTTATTCTCAATAGGAGGTTTGCAACAGCCTTAAGAATCATACATTTATATTTAGTCCGCAGTTCAGTTTGGAACGAATCATTAAAAAAAAAATATTATGACAGTTCTTACATTTTTTTTTATTATGAGAGGGAGGCAAACGAACAAGCGGGTCATGTGATGGGAAATGATCAACGCAAGGAGTCACTGATCGGCTTTTAAATGAAGTATAAACCGTAAATGAAGTATAAACCATCTGTCAGTGGTAAACTTTATGTAATTTTACTGTACCTGTATGTTTTTTTTTGTTTCGGCTTCATCTGCAAAATTTTCGCGCCCCGTCACTACATCTTACTATCTCAGGCTGGCAACCCTGCTTGTTACAGCTTAAGCCACCTGCTGCTAAGTTGCGCTAAGTTGTCAACTTTAATCACATCGAACTAAGCGCTCTTGTTAGAACTAACTAGTTATAACGAGGATCTGTTGCTAACTTTACTTCATTGTTAACTTTAGGTTGAACATTGAACACTAAACCATGGTGGCCTAGAAATTTCACCTATGGCTTCTCAAGCAGTCGTGGGTTCAAACCCGGGCAGTGCCTCTGAGTTTTTCAAAATTTATGTGCGTAAGGGGCCATTCATTTATTACGTAAGACGATTTAGGGGGAGGGGGGTCGAACATGTCTTATTTTTTTCTTACAAGGGGGTGGGAGGGGGTCTTGATAGTTCTTACGTAAGATCACAAAAAAGCGCAAAGTTAAGATTATACTTTGAAAAAGCGCGCGCTCGGATAATATGCGTATAGGTAAACGATTTCCATGGCAAGAAAAATTCGAAAATAAAACCAAAGTTGATTATTGCCAAAAAATAAAAAATATTAGTAACATTACAATAAAGAGACGTTCCTAAAAATAGTCTCTTTGAAAAATAAAAATTAAAACATCCAAAAGTGTACATTACATACATGTGTGTGTGTGTGTGTGTGTCATTTTTTTCCTTTAGATTCTTACGTAATTAATATTACACAGGGGGGAGGGGGTTGGCCGATTCTTATTTTTTCTTACATAGGGGGAGGGGGTCAAAAACTGGCAAAAATCGTCTTACGTAATAAATGAATGGCCCCAAATTACATTTGAAATTTAGCAACAAACATTTACATTTTTATTTTTACGGTGAAAGATATTATATTGAAGGAAACGACTTTGTTATGCTGATGATATTAGTGTATTTCATGAATTTAAATATTACAGACAGGAGAGAACAGTTTACGTTAAAGCTAAGATTTTGACATTCAAATTAGACCGTTAGTTCCGCGTGAGGGCGTCGCGTTTCATTGCACGCATTATATTACAACAAAAGAAAGCATTGTGATGAGACCAGCAGGCTTATAGTCTAACGTTTCTGTCGCTTGCCTTCGCAATCACTATTTCTTTCTGTCAAACGGTATAAAATGATGACAGAAAGAGATGGTGAAATCGAAGGCAACCGTCAGAAGCGTTAGACAATATTATACGGCCTCTGCTCACGCCGGAGAAGTTAACGGTGTGCGTGAAGCTTCCAAAACGCACGCGTAGGAATAACGGCCCGATCCCTCTCATTCTGAGAAGAGCCTTGTGACTTGAAGTGGGACGTGTGTAGGCTACTTCCACGCTTCAAACCCTATGTGATATTTTTACAACAAAAACCATCTATTTTTTTCAAGTGACTAACAACTAAATCTCCGCCAAATTTATTGCATGACGTCACAGCGACGTCCGATATTTACGACGTCACGCGCTATTACGCTTTCTGACGTATCGGTTTATTTGCTACGAAAATACGCCTTTCCCAAGACTTATTTTATCGGGAAAATACGATTTGTGGCAATAAATGTTATGTTTATCTGTGGTTTTTATTGCGGAAGGATTTTTTGGAGGAATTTCAGCTCGATAATTAAGTATTAAGTGCGAAAAAGCCGTGGTAGCCTAGCGGTTCGACCTATGACCTCTCAAGCAGAGGGTCTTGGGTTCAAATCTCGACTCGCACCTCAGAATTTTTCGGAATTTATGTGCGAAATTACATTTAAAATTTAACATGAGCTTTACGGTGAAGGAAAATATCGTTGGAATTTCAACAAATCTGTCCTTCCAAATTCGTCCAATTCCTTATCTACATCATAAAGAAAACCTCTGTGAAAAATTTAAATTTTTTAGGCTTTGGGCGAGTGAGCCAGTGAGCCAGTGAGTCAGTCAGTTAGTCAGGCCTTTTCTTTTTATATGTTCGAAAAATGTAAATGACTATTCAATTTCCGGAAATGTTTAATGGAAGTAAACAACGATTATTCTTCCCGAGATTTGTCAACTTTTAACCGAAATCAAAAAAGGAGGAGGTTCTATGTTCGACTGTATGTATTTTTTATGTATGTTCACCGATTTCTCCCCCAATTGTGGACAGATTCTCAAAATTCTTTTTTTCTTTGAAGGTGGTCCCATTGGCACCCGATGAATTCATCAGTCAAGTACTTTTCTTTTTATACATACTTGTATGCTAGAAATATACGACTATTCATTTTCCAGAAGTGTTCAATGGAAGTTAATAACTGTTATTCCTCCTAAGATTTGTTACTTTTCTTTTATAGCTATCACAAATCTCCATTATCTTCATCCAAAAGAATTTCAACAATGCTCATCGTACCACGTCACACGCACCCTATCTTAATTTATGATGTCACGGGCTATCAGTGCAGTCAGAATCGCTAATAGCTTTATTGTGGGGGTGCCATAGGTCATGGGGTCAGACCTGCACTATGCACTATACTTCATTTAATTTAGAATTAGAAACCAGAATAACATCATATTGCGTCTGGTCAACTATTTCTTACCTAGCAAATAGTACAGTACAATAGTCTGGGAGCCGCAAAATAAAATTGTTTTAATGTCACTTTATTTGCGTGTCGTCAATTGTTACTCTAGTAAAAATTGTAAAGAGATTACAGTTCACGAACCGCAATATAATGTTGTTGTGGTTTCTAATTCTAAATTAAATGAAGTAGGTATAAATGAATAGTGACTTAACTGAGTTGACTGACTTGAACGTTGTGTCTTAAAATCCTATTCTTCATCATCATCATCCCAGTCTATATAAGTCCCACTGCAGGGCACAGGCCTCCTCTCAGGATGAGAGGGGTTGGATCGTGGTTTCCACGCGGGCCAAGTGCAGATTAGGAACTTCACATACACCATTGAATTTCTTCTCAGGTTTATGCAGGTTTCCTCACGATGTTTTCCTTCATCGTAAAGCTCATGGTAAATTACGAATGTTGTTGTTTGACGACTAGAAGGCCTAGTGGTTAGAGAACCTGTCTACGAAGCTTGAGGTCCCGGGTTCGATTCTCTTTTTCTTGCTGGATTCTTCTCAACAGGGTTTTCCGAACCGGTGGTAGATTCTTCGACATTCAAGTGCTGAAATTGAATAAATATAAAAAAAAAATCCACATGACATCACACCAATATAATTGACCTAGCCCCAAAGTAAGCAAAGCTTGTGTTATGGGTACAAGGCACAAACATTCGTATTATTCACACAAATATCTGCCCCGACCGGGAATCGAACCCGGGACCTATAGCTTCGTAGTCAGGTTCTCTAACCACTAGGCCATCTGGTCGTCTAAACATATTTTGCCTGACTTTTACACTTCTGAATGTCGAATTCTTTGCAGGGGGAGTCGCGGGCAACAGCTAGTTTTGTGATTGTTTATAGCCTAACACTGCACAACACAACTTTGCAGGCATCCCCATTGCACCAAATTTATGACGTCACGGCCTATTAGTCCGGCCGGGAATGTCACTAATATGTTTAGTATGACTTGGACGGGGGTGGACGTGTATATAGATGACATGGTTGTATGGAGGGTGACGCTTGTCGCAGGAGATTTGTTACGATTAGTTATGTGTAAGAGGAACATGTAACAGTAACAACAAATTAAAATATGTAGTTATGAAGTTTATGTTAGTCACTAATCATAACTTGTTCATAGATACTACTCAAATTCCACTTACCCTAGGTTTTGTTGGCACTGATATTCATTAAGAAATTTCGTAGATTGCCTAGAGGCGTAGGCGTAGTGCCACATAGCAAAGTAAAAAACGTGTATGATGTGGCAGGGCTTTATTGTTACATAGATTATAGTATGTACCACGATAGTAGTGTGCGAGTGTGTGTAGCCAATTTTTATTGATAAACTTTTTGAACATTCGGGCATCCGGATTTGAACCCACGACCTGCTTGAGAGGCCATATGCCAAAATAGAGCTCAAATCAAATTTCAAAAATATTGGCTAGATTTGGGGGCAGTAATCTTCTCCCCAGCTGAGAAAAATCTTCTTCGTGAACATTATTAAATTGTTAATTTCTTAGACACATGTCCTACAACAATGGATCTTTCGTTTCATACAAAACACCAAACTAACCTCAAGCCGCACCCATTCAAACTTCAATCTATCAAAAATCAGTACAACAAAGTATGTGCCATTTAGAATTCCCTTACGATTTCAATTCTTTTCATACTTCGTCATTGTAGCATAATAACTTCGTGCCGGCATGGAACCCCACGGAACCCTCCAGTTGTATGGAACCCCTGACAGCAACCCTCGTGAAGGAATGCATTCCAAGAGGATATTAAACTCAAATCATCAAGGGTGAGGGTAGTCAGTGCAAACATAGGCCAGGAGACGATCCCCGTACATTTTCATTTATTTTTAACTTTTTATTTAACTCTCGGGATCACGGGACAATTTCACCTAGTCCTAAAGTAAGCAACACCTGTTTTATGTATGTCTCATACAAAAATCGGCTGCTTTGCAGTCAGATTTTCTAAGCACTCTGCTATTCGGTCGTTAAACTTGCCGACTTGAGCAATTGAATGATTTAGGCGTTTCTTTGAGGTGGTCCATATCAATGAATTACAACATACCTTGCTTCTGCTTCTTGTTTTTATTTTATTGTTATTATTTTTGCTTGCTTTCTTTTTATTGTTAGGTTGGTAGTCGAGAAGTAAGTTAAAATTTTGTAGTTCAAAGTTAGTATATGCTGGTCAAATTTTGTTCATAGATGTAGCTGTATTCCACGGCTTCAAACCGGGGGCAGTATAATGAAAATCAATTCGTAACGTAAACTCGAGTGCCAACTCTTAGCCTATCCACTCAAGTGCAACAAACGTCCACTGACTGGTGACTGCAACTAATGACCTGCTGTCATCGGGATGCGCGGATACTTGCAAGTAATGGGGGGGGGGGAGGTTAATTGTTTTTGAGGTTTCACTGTAAAGTGGAGAGGCTCAAGTCCGTACGTAATTGACTGACTCTGCAGATACTTTATGGCAAAGGGCCTCAGAAAATATTCTGCTTTTTCCTTTCGTTGTCTAATGTATAAGTACCTCGTTTATTTTAGCATTAGAAAGAGGGTAAACAATCTTGACGAGTCTCTTTAATAAAAACTTGCTCAATCCCTATACAAAAATTTGTATTTTCAAGTAGATTAAATTTGGTCCGGTTTCTTACTACTACAAATCCAATTTTTATATTCCCTTCTTTCCATCGTAAATATCTCAGACCGGTTATCCAAATCCATACCGCTTTTCATGATAACGACAATCCCATATCACAATGCCATTATATATCCTAGTAAACATAACCCTAGATCACATGAACACGGAAACCGCCCCGTCACCACTAAATCTTCCGCGAATTTAATATAAAGACCGTCCCAAATCCAACCGCCATATTTTATTTATAAGTTGAACCCCGCCGTTCGATGAAGGCTGTATATCACTCCTTTCAGACTGGCCACAATGCCTTTTATTCTGTTCAGCCTCTTAATTGTGGCTGAATGTGCGCGGCTCAAGCCTTTGTTGGGTGTAGTGTCGTTTGAATTTGGAATTTCAGGGCGAAAATTGAATAAAGAATCGACGATGACGGTTCGAAATATGGAGTGTTTGTGGGGAGAGCTTGCGGTGGCAGGCACGAAACTTCTTGGAGTGTCGGTACTCTACAGGGTGATTTGGAGACGTGATCTGGATCAATACTACACCCCCAGTAAATGATAGATAGTGGATCGTCCACCGTAATATTCAAGATAAACAACCACACCTTTTTCAAATCAAAAAGTTAAAAGATTAATTATTTAAAATAATGGTCACCTTACCCTAATCGTCAGCTAACTATCAAAGGTGTCTGTTACATTTTTTTTTCGTTAATTATGAATACAGTAAATTGTCACATTTTGACAATCTCAATATTAAGTAGGTATTTTAATTGCAAAGTGACCATGCACTTACAAAATAATTAATTACCTACTTTTTTTCAACATTAAAATATTGGAACGAAATAGTAGAAGATATCAAATAGCGGTTTATAACGTTTAAATTCGACTAAGCTATATAGTAATCAGGATAGATTAGAGCTCGTTGCATGCATTGCGTGTTATGAGTATTCTGCCCTCATAAGGCAATCCTAATTAACCATCAAAATTCACTAAAAAAGTCAGTGCATACAAGCGATATTAAAAACCCCCTATTATACACCAAAATATTTTTGAAATAGCCTAAATTAAATTAAGTTAATCCTCGAAAAACATTTGGCAATTATCCGGTGTACGAAACTAATACCCACTAGTGTCATTTCATAATGAACTCTCAGCGTTAGGGGTCTGTTACTGCATGGAGCATCATAACTGCGCCGTGCTGCTGCATCGAGTTGCGGCACACCCTGTTCCGATGTAGATTGTCTGGAAGAACCAAGCTTAATGCAACGTTGGGTACTTCTCAAATATATAAAGTTTGAAAATAATGGACACAAAAAGGCTATGCTCGACGTTTCTCTGCGAGGTCGAATTCATATAGGAAGGAGTTGGAGTTCCGCAGAGCAACCAACGTAAGCAGAAATTGCTAAAGTTAACTGGCAGCGGCCGCAGTACATTACTCGAGGAGTTGAAGGCTATTACGACCAAGTTGAAGACGCAGGATTCTGATGGATGTACGCGGCGCACGACGGTTAAATTGTGGTGTTCTTTTGTCTCTCCCATTCCCAGGTTGCTCGAGGAACTGATCGCATTGGAGCCAAAATAAAGATGCAGTGCGGGCAGACAAGGTGAACTGATCTTGTGGCTAAGGTCGCAGGAGACCGATGGATAGACCGGTACTTGGAGCGTTCTTCGATGGAACCTTTCACCGGCAGCGGTCTTTCGATTGACGACAATGATCATATAATGCAATTTTCTGCGTCGCTCAACGACTTTATCTCCCAGGCGTTCTGCATTATTGCTATATCATCGACCCTTTAGCCCTCAGATATGTCTGACGCGGATGGAAAAAGACCTGGTAAAACCCTTGGCATGGGACGATACGTACACGAATTTTGCAAGAGGAGCTCTTTAAAACAAAAACGTACCTTTAGGAAGTTCCATTATCACCTCCATCTCTGGCTTATTATTACACTTCTCACTAAGAATGAGAGGATGTACGATGTAGTTCCAACGCGGGCCCAGTGCGGATTGGAAACTTCCCACACGCCATTCATTGAAGCACTTCGCAAAGCGTGTAGGTTTCTTCGCGAGATTTTTCTTAACGCCGTGATGTAATTTCAGTAATTTTCATTAACTCAGAGGCGCGATCCCGGGTTTGAAATCCCGATCCTCTAGGTTTCCACGGTTAGGATGTTTCGCTTCCAGTAAGTTTATAAGAACCCTGCTATCTCTAGCAACACTAGGAGCACGTCCTACCTGACCCAGATTTTTTATATCTCTACAGAATGAAATTGCTCGTAGCAGTAGTTTTATTTCGCTGCAGCTTTTTATTTTCATTACTGCGATGTAAAATGTACGTCAATGGATTAAAAAGGTACGTTCTGTTAGCTTTTGTTGGATGTGTTATGTGCTACTATGCTTTGTTGTTTATTAGTTGTTACCCGTGGTTTCGCTTGCCTAAAACAATTAAGTCGACTTGAAATTTTGGGTTTGACGAAACTCTCATCTGGAGTTCTTCAAAAATTAAAACGTGGTCTTCTTAGCTGTTTCCTGTGATTCATCTGCGAAGAATTTGTTTATCGCTATCTTGCGGCAACTATGCAATTTTCCAAGATAAAAATGTCTTATACGTTTTTTAGAGTTGTAAACTATCTCCATTCATACCTAATTCCATCTAAATCGGCAGTCTAAGCGTGACGAGCTAACAGATATACACATAAAGATAGAGTAACGTTCGCATATATTTATAAAATTAATAATATGGATAAAAGCACTATTGCTGGCAACATTAGATGATGTCATTAGTGCTAACGCACCGAAGCATGTCTAATTTCTAATGCTATTACAGTATCTTGAGCTGACAAAGGGACATAATACTATAATTTAATGTTTATGTCTGTAGGTAGCTGGACTTCGCGAAACGTACGTCTGGATCGCCGCCATCATATTACTCACTAATCTTCCTTTTTATTAGTTCTACGGGTATAAGAAATCTTTTATCTTTGTCTTTTTATCTTTAGCTCCAGTTTCTGGATGGTTAAAGATGACGAGCTCAACTGCCTTCCACACGCCCCGCCGCCCGCAGGAAGTCCGCAGGGATGCACCGCATGCAGTCAAATTGCCAGAGACATGCACCGTTGGACATACCGGAATATTGCAAATTGGCGTGTGGAGGAATGGCATATAGGATGTATAGGATATAGCATGTAGGGGGTTGACGTTTGATCTTTGGAAAGGCAATGATGGTTACATCCGTTTTAGAGAACGGTTGGTAATTAGCTGGCAGGCAAAAAATCCAAAAACTATAACCGACGAAACAGATGCAAAATTAAATCTATCGTCTAGAAAATATTAATATCTTAGGCGTACAATAAAATGAATAATATCATGGACAGGGATATTTGGAATGGAACGACATTGGCGAACCCAGGTTTCAACAGCGTGCGTGTTAAAAAAATGTAGTTGTCTGTAATGAAAATAACATTGTACCTAGATGTGTCTGATAAAAAAAAATATTTGCTGGGTCTCTTGATGGATTCTTCTTAACAGGATTGTTCCGAACCGGTGGTAGGTTCTTCGACTTTCATAAGTGCTAGTTAATTTAGGCATTTTGAACAAAGATATTTTGACTTTGATTAAATTGCGTTGGGTTGACCACAATCAGGCAAATTTTAACACCATAATACAATGATTTTATTCCGTTCATCATCTTTTATGCCTTCCACGATGTATTTGATGGCGACATATCTAAAAGCGAAGATTAGGTCTACGATGAAGCACGGTTGCCTAAGTAAATGCTCATTCACCCTAGACTTGAAAACCTGTGTATATCCGTACCTACAAAATAACAAGTCAACACGATCACTCAAAATGGGCGAGACCACATAATTATGAGATTGTTTCCTTTTTTTTATTTAGCCTGTTGAAGAGGCCTCACTGCTGGGCAAAGGCCTCCCCTCTTCCTCCCACCCTTATTTTTCTTCAGTTCGCCAGTTCTTCGCGTACTCTCTTTAACTCTCCATAATTCCATTGTATGAAGTGATAGAGCATTTCCTTGACCGCTGCAGTGGTCACATCGAAGTGCGCAAAGTATAGCAAACCCATTCCGTTCGGGACCCGTAAATAAAACCTTAACCTCCCTAAACAAGTCGGCTATATTTAAAGGGTTGGGTCGGCATCCGAGGAACGCCGGAGCGCGCCGGATTCCACGCGGGGCATTCCGGCGGGATCTACGAAGCTAGAACGTAGCTTTAGATATCATTTATCATCATCATTTCAGCGAAAGACGTCCACTGTTTATTTCATACTAAATATGAAGTGAAACACACACACACAGAAAAAACACAGAAAAAGACCAGCTCCGGGAATCGCACCCGGGTCCTCAGCATACCGAGCTGCGTACTTTTACCCCTACACCACAGCTGGTCGGGATATAGGCACGAATTTTTCTTATGCATCACACGTCTCAGCTCGTTTTTGATCACTTATAGCAGTGATAAAGCTACATCTATGTTAAAACTCTCAACGAGAGACGTCAACACTCCTTCGGAACTAACCGCTCAGCCCGACCAAGAGATGTCGCTACTAAGCCATACTTTTTCAAGTTTGGTATGGATCTTTTTGTATTTTAATTTTTCAACTCCTTTTTTTTACTTTTACGGTCATCCCGTGAAATCCATATATTTCACTCGTCCACTGTTGTACATAGATCTCCCCCAAGGCTCGCCAAACAGATCGGTCCCGTGCGATCCGCATCCAACGCGATCCCGCAACCTTAACCAAGTCGTCGCTCCATCTTATTGGAGGCCTACCTACACTGCGACTTCCGGTACGTGCACGCCACCCGAGAACCTTTTTGCCCCATCGGCCATCAGTTCTACAAGCGAAGTGCCTTGCCTACAGCCACTTGAGTCTGGTGATTCTTCGAGCTATGTCGGTGACTTTAGTTCTTGCGCAGATTTCATGCGGAGATATCTTTAATTGAAAGCAATTTTAGCTAACCAGTATTACTTTATTCATAACTAGCTGTTGCCCGCGACTCTTAAGCGATAAACGAAGAATTCGTTTATTGCTATCCCGTGGGAACTTCACAATTTTCCAGAATAAAAACTATCCTATGTCCTTCCTAGGGTTACAAACCATCTCCATACCAAATTTCGTCGAAATCGGTTGAACAGTTTAAATGACAAGAGGTAACAGACAGACACTGTACAGACAGACACTACTTATCTGGTTACGGGGGGTTAGGATCTAAAAGACTTTTGTTTTAGTACAGTCAACCAATGTGATTTCTGGGCCACTATAGAACCATGTCATAATGAATCAATTATTTATCTTCTACGATAGTGATTGTTGGGTGATGTATGTCATGATTATATCTCGATCTTTGCGAACATGTATCAATGATAATAAATAGGAAAGGAGTTGGCTTGTGTATTAATAACTTGAATTGTCACTGTCCGTCTGTCCAAACTTCTTTATCTTCTCATGTCATGGAGCGAAAACGTTTATAAACTTTTTACGTTTATTGCATGTTGTGATCGGAAAGTTGATAATCCTTTGACTCGCAATGACGTTTTAATTATCTGGTAGTGCGACAAGATTCTATGGTTACCTTGGAATCTAATTAGTTGACTGTGCATAAAATGGCGAAATCTATAACAATTTCACAAAGATAAACTGTAATCTATTTGGTAATTGAAATGTTTACAGGTGCCCGAACTATATAGGCAATATTTTGCTCTTTCATTCCTTTCCTAACTCCTTGTATCTCCAGAATACTGACCGTGTGAGCGTCTAGCTCTCGGAGATCAAATTGCTTTTTTACCTTTCTCCGACCTTGACGGAACGGGTAAGATACGCAGATACGCAGTGGGAACGTGCCCGCTTAATGTCAATTGGGACTTATTGGTACACGTACGGTACGCTGGCAGCTGTTTATTGGAGTTAGAATATTAATAGAGGCTATGAGATACGTTTTTTAAAAAACAATTTTCACACACAGGCCTCCTAAGAATGAGAATGCCTGGGTTGTAGTTACCACGCAGGCTCAGCGCGGTTTGAGAACTTCACACACCATTGAATTTCTTTGCAGGTTGCAGGTCTCATCATGTTTTCTTTCACCGTAAAGGTCTAGTAAATTTCAAACGTAATTTGTACAATAATTATGACAAACTCAGAGGTCCGAACCCACGACCCTCTGGTTGAGAGAACATAGACGACCAGATAGCCTAGTTATTAGAGAACATGACTACGAACCTGGGTTTGATTCCCGGTTAGGACGGATATTTGTGAAAAATATGTATTTTATCTATAATAAGTCTTTTTTTTATCCGTTGTCTAAACCCAAAGTAGAAGCTTTGCTTAGTTTGGGACTAGGTCAATTGGTGTCAGTCACTATTCCCGTTATTTATTTATTATTTACGTACTACTTAACTATTTATAGGTGAAACCACTTAGCTTTCGTGGCTTTTTACTTGAAGATAATCCACATAAGTCCATAACTAGCGAATACCTGTCGCGCCTTAAAATAACGACTTTTTTTAGCTTAAATAATATCTTTGATCAAAACAAGTCGCCAACTGAATAATTAAAATGAAACTGTAAGAATTTGAAATTCAAAAGTCATTAAGTTTGGCTACGCCATTAAGTAACCAGGGGTTATAAAATAAATAATTAAATGCTGAATAAAAAGGAGTTTTTATTAATTAAACAGGGAAAGGGCTTATCCCAAATAATAATAAAGATCGTTAGGGCGAGTGTAGTCGAGGCGTCATTACGTACAGACGCGAGTTTGTGGACTCAGTGCTGGCGAGGGCGGGAGGTCCAGAAGCTGGGCACAGTTGGAAACGTAGACCAATAACTTTAATTTCAATACTAGATGAAAAACCCTCCTGTATAATTCCCGTTCCCATGGGAATTCCAGGAAAATTTACACCCTATGTCACTCTCGGAACTGAGACAAATCTAATGACACGTCACACTTCAGAATCCATTGAGCCGTGAAGGCTGCAGGGCATGCGAAAGAATGATATTTACATACATACGCGCGAAAAACATGACCCTCCTTCGACAGTCGGGACTTTCGTGATTTTCAATCATTATGAATTACACAGGATTCACAACGAATAACTAAAATCAACACATTATTATTATTGCCATCCAATATACTGCAGTGTTCAAGTCAAAAGTCTTTTACCAGTGCCAGTGTGTGTTGCCAGTGGTAAATTATGATGGCACTGAGACGTGGCTGCTAACGATGAGCTTTATAAGGAAGCTCAAGATCAGTCAGCGGATGATAGAGAGGGCTACGTTCGGAGTTTCTCTGCGGGATCACTTTATAAATAATGAAATCCGCGCAAGAACTAAAGTCACCAACATAGCTTGAAGAATCGCCAGACTCAAGTGGCAGTGGCCAGGGCTCGTAGAACTAAAGGCCGATGAGGCCAACAGCTCTTGGTCAAAAGAGGATAAATATTTTTGTCCAGGTGAGCGGTTAGTTCCGAAGGAGTGTTGAAATCTCTCGATAGAGGGTGTAACATAGATGTGTGCTTGTCACTGCATAAGGTGATAATTTAGCAGACTGAAATGTATGATGTATAGGAAAGATTCGTGTCTAATCTCTAGACCAGTGGTGGTGTAGGGGTTTAGCACGCAGCACGGAATGCTGAGGACCTGGGTTCGATTCCCAGCATTGGTCTTTTTCTGGGGTTTTTTCTGTGCATCTATATTTCAGTTTGTATTTAGTATGAAATATATGATTTCACGGGATGACCGTAAAAGTTATAAAAAATGAAGTTGAAAAAATAAATACAAAAAGATACTTCATAGCATAGCTAACTTGTTTAAATATTTAGCGACTGAGTAAGCCTCACACACAACAAATAATTTTATTTTCATCATACCATTATCCTAATTAAGATTCACTGTCTCTCATAGTATTTTAGAGTCAAAGTCGCTTCTGGTCGCTAGAACTGAGGACCCAACTTAAATGCAGATGCTTTTTCCTTTTATTTTATAGGTGAAGCAATTAGAAGGAAGGCCTTTTTAAAGAATAAGGCTGAGGGAAATAAAAAAATCTAAATTGCACATTAAGTTAGGAGAGTTTTATTGTAACAAGACTGAATTAAGTTTCTTAATCGCTAATCTTAATCATTGATGCTTGGCGTTTGTTAATGATGCTAGGTTCAAAAAATGGATATCTTATCATCGTATTATGATCGACAAATGTTTGACAAACATCTTTTGTAAAGCATACTTCACATTACACTTTCCTAATCCTTTTAGATAGAAATTAATTTCTTTATGATAAGGTAAAATTATGGAAAGCGATACATAATGGTATACTTATAATATTTGGGCGAACGCAAGAGAACCCTCATGCTCGTGGGGACAATTTTTGCAACCGAATGAAAGGGCAGCTTTTTATTGTGTTTGAGGTCTTAGAAAAGAGAAGACGACCAGCCCAAAATATCATGTTCCGATAAAATGACCAAAAATGATGACCTACTGAGAATTTGACCATCACAGAGCAGGATGTCCCTAGAAATTGACTTAAAACGAAGATGAGCTACTGAAAATCCAAACATAATGTAACAAAATGTTGCTAAAAGGGTGGGACACCATATTAAATAATAATTGGTTCTCCGGTTACAATGTATTTTTTAATATTTTTATATGAATTATTAAGAAAAGTGTGAATTATGTTTAGATACGAGCTTTTCGATGGAAGATAGGTCGGGTGCTGGTATGGGATGCTACTTGTTCAGACACGCTGGCCTCTTCCCATCTCCATGGAACTTGCAATAGACCTGGTGCAGCCTCTGAAGCTGAAAAAGTGAATAAACTGAAATACAGGGGTCTAGGCAGCGAATACGATTTTGTCTCATTCGGTGTCGAGACCCTTTAGAAGAAGAAGAGACATTTCTGAGAGGTTAATCGATGTCACAGGGGACCGAAAAGCTGGCAGCTTCCTCGGAGAAAGAATTAGCTTAGCTATTCAAAGAGGAAACGCTGCCAGTGTCTTCGGCACCTTGTCTAAGGGGACTACGTTTCAGAATATTTTTTAGTTATAATTTTATCATTATTTTATATGTAATGTATGTAGTACATAGTATGTAATGTAATATTGCTATGAATGCAATGGGGATGATAACACCCCCAATCAACTGACGTACTTTTTGTAACCAGTCAAAACATGATTTTCCAATAAATTTTGTATGGCGAAAACTAGTTAGGTATGACGTCGCTTCTTTGCTAACTCAATTGACTGTGAGGCCGGGGCCGCACTGGTAAGCCGACTGGCGACGCGACGCGACGGCGACTAAATCAAACATATGGGATTTAGTCGCCGTCGCCACTGCAGCCGCTGCGCTCGCTCACATAACTCGAACTATGTTTGATTTAGTCGCCGTCGCGTCGCGTCGCCGGTCGCCTTACCAGTGCGGCCCCGGCCTTAATTGAAAGCTAATCTGGATTTCAGGGCTAAAATAAAGCGTTGTTTCAAGATTGTTTGTTGTCGCGTTTGGAATATTGTTTCATGGTGTCATTTACACTATTCCAATACCAATTGCGTAATTGATAGATTTCCAAACAGAGCTATTGACTAAGTTAGACGAAACTAATTGAATATGGTTAGTTATAGTTTGGTCTATCAGTCTGCGGTTGTTAATTGCATTTGGTAAACGTTTATGAACGGGAAGGTAAATGTTTGTGGACAGATGAACATTAGGTGATGGAACGATGGAGTTGGATGTATTAATGACGCCTTTTTGAATTCAGTATTGTCTGTGTAGTTTATCAAGAGTTAATCAAACGCGACGTTCGTCAATTCGGCCTATAATATAAAATCGCTGCTTAATTTTTTTTTAAATATTATTTTTATTTGTTTCGCTTTTGTAATCCAAGGAAAATATTAGTATTAAATATTCGATAAATCGTTTTCGATTAAATGAAATTCGACAAATAGTTTGTCGAAATTTCAAGGGGCATCCTTAAGCAGCGATATGTCCTATTGTGGGTTACAACGAAATTTAAAAGTCCATTATGTATTTAATTGAGCCATCTCTTTCACTCTTCTGTTTAATACTACTTATTAGGGCCTGTCCGCACAGCGATATTTCACCGCGCGGTTTTTTATTCGCAATTCTGTAACACATTGAATCTTATGAACGTAGACACGCGGCTACGTCCATAAGATTCAACGTGTTACAGAATTAGGAATAAAAAGCCGCGCGGTGAACTATCGCTGTGCGGACAGGCCCTTAGCGTGAAAGAAAAAGCACGATACGAATTTCGAAAATCGAATTTCGTAGTAAGGCCGATGAGAAATATAAAACATTGAAGGGTGTTTTTTTTAGCAAATACGAATTAGAGTCAATATCACAAAAGCATGCTCATAAATTCTTAATTATTTCATCAAACCAGTAATAACTAGAAATTTGCTTGAAAATAAATTTCTAGGTACAGAAGTTAGAGGGTTTAGTCACTTTTCAGTGCTTTGGAGGACCATGTTTCTCCAAATAGGTTGCGATTGTTCAGCTAAAAAAATACGTGTTTGTTATTTTAGACTACTCTCTATGATATATAAATCAAATTGGAGCCGGACCAAAGAGTATTGTAATATTATAAATGAACAAGAGTGGCAACCCTATGGTCAAAAATGCATGTATGGAAGGTGCTGCCGCCCTACGGCAGCTCAAGAACTAATGTGACGTATCTATAGATATATACCTATCTATATTGATATGTTGGTAGTGATGTGCAGCTATAGATACGCGTACCTATAGCAATGTACAGTCAAGGATTTTAATTGATAGGCTAATTGCCACTATTCGTATTTTAGCCGTCTAATTCAAATCAGCATATACGAAGTATAAGCGGCTAAACCCGATTTGAAAGAAAGAAAGAAAGAAAGAAAATACATTTATTTACAACATCACAAGACACATCATCAATATTTTACAAAACATAAGGCAACACTAAAGCTAAAGATAGAATGTGTCATTGCGGTTGCAAATCGGACACTGGCTCAGCATAATGCTGAGGCGTTTAAAACACCCCAGCGCTGATTTTCAGCCAGTACCGTTGGAGACACCTGGATCGCTGTTTAGATAGATAAATAAATAAACTGCACACTAATAGCTACATACATAAGACTACATGCGTAAATAAATAATTTGTAAATTGTAAAAGCAAATAATAATAACAAAATTTCTTGAACATAATTAGTATATCTCACATTTGCATTATACGGCTAAAATACGAACATTGGCAAGTGGCCTATCAATTAAAGTCCTTGACCGTACAATTTGGTACGCCATGGCCATGGCCGATGAATGACAACTGACAAGTTTGACAAGTCAACCAAGATGGCCGCTAATTTAGTTCTTCGGCAAACACCAGAGATCGCTGTAGTCGCATGAAAAGTGATGATATATGTAAGTGTGCCCCCCCTGAGCCGGACAGTGTTGGGAACCTTTCCTTGCGGGTACTGCAGTTTCGGCGAAAATTATGTCGCAAAAATGATTAATTTGGCAAATATTTCATTTGGCAACTGTTTATTTTTTCTGAAACTGTAAACTATTCAGGATATATTTCAGGACTATCCTGTAGGTAAGGTAAGGTTAGGTTTGTTTTAGAACCATCCTGAAAAGTTTACAGTTTCAGAAAAAATAAACAGTTGCCAAATGAAACATTTGCCAAATAAATAATTTAGTGAAAAAATTTTCGCCGAAACATTAGTAAACCCTTTCCTTGGTAGTTAAGGTTATCTAAGAAGTGCGTGTTTTCGTTTTAAGGTTGCCATGAATTTCAATGATACTCATATTTACAAAAAGCTTTATTTTGGCTTGACGGTAATAAAATCGTTAAGAAGCTTAAAGACGGCGGAATCGAACCGGAATACCCGCCTAACTTGGAAAGAGCAAAGCCGGGAGCGAAAGTTAGTCTTATAGATTACACAATACTTAACCAGTTGGGAAGTGCACTTCGTAAAGTACACAAATGTTCCCCCATCATAATGCTAATCGGTTTAAAGAAAAAAGCTGCTTACTGCGTAGGTAAAGTCGAGGGAACTGAATCATGTGCTAGAGTGGAACCTTTTCGCAATCAATTTTACGATGATTTCTGTGCAGATGAATGGAATGTCAACATGGTGCTTGGAGCAATAAGGTTCCACTTTGGCGCGTGATCCAATGTCTTCGACTGTATTTGAATTTAATGCTGTAGTCACGTGGATAGAAACTCTAAATATAATACAGAAGAATACAGTTAAATGATCGTCTTTTTTCATGATTCTGTAAATCTGTTATGTTTATGTGTTTATCTGTTACCTGTTTAGATTAAGGAAGCTTGGCTCTATTATGAGATCTAATAACTTTTTGACCGAGCAAGGAATATAGAAAGAAAGAAAGAAATACATTTATTTACAACAACACAAGACACATCATCAATATTTTACAAAACAAAAGACAACACGAAAGCTAAAGATAGAATGTGTCATTGCGGTTGCAAATCGGACACTGGCTCAGCATAATGCTGAGGCGTTTATAGCACCCCAGCGCTGATTTTCAGCCAGCACCGTTATATGGTCTCGTTTTGACCAAATTTTACATGAAATGTTTTTGGTGGGATTTCACTTCTTTTTGTAAGTTACATAAGACAATTTTATTTTTGAAAAGTTCCAAGTTTTATATTTTTTTTGTAGTTTGTGTACTTATAGTAGCTTACATACAAAATTTCAGCTTTCTAGGACTTCAGGAAATACCCTATGAATTTTGATGATCATCAGTGAGTCAGTCAGCTATGCAATTGAAACTTTATCAGTCAGCTATGCAATTGAAACTTTATATTTTTGATGAGTCTACTATTGACGTCATATCCCGAAAATTTTGTTTATCACTGTTTATCGCTTCCCGCTGTCTGTCCCTATGTATGCTTAGATCTTTAAAACTACGCAACGGATTTTGATGCGCTTTTTTTAATTGATGGAGTGATTCAAGAGGAAGGTTTATATGTATAATACATACATGAATAATATCAGCATTGCACTCGTGCGAAGTTGGGGCGGCTTGCTAGTCTGGTATAATCCAAACTCAAGTTATGAGGGTTCAAAAACACAACGAAGCGCTTCGATAAAAGGCAGTAGTGGTGCCATTGCGTTTTGCTTGGCTCGCCTTGGAGATATTTTTTCTTACAAAGTTCTATCGACAAACAAAGCGGTGACGTGGGAAAAGTACCAGCACGGAAGCTAGTGTTCATAAATATGTTGGTATTTTGGCTGAGAGCTTAATCTCACCATGACTCGGAGGCAAATATCGAGTTTATTACAAACAACGAGCGCGCAATTTGACGCTCGAGCGGGCGCTGTAATACGTCGCCGGCGCATGCTCCACGGTAAAAACAGTACGAAGAAAATTATAATACCTTTTAAACGAGCAATTTTATTCTTATTTAATTATAATCAGAATCTCGGAAACGGCTCCAACGATTTCCATGAAATTTAGTATGCCGGGGGTTTCGTGGGCGTTAAATCGATCTAGCTCCGAGCAAACCTCTGGCGCCCAGGTACTCAAATCTAAATTAAGTAGTTTACACCAAGGTTCAAAACGTAATCCTCATTAACTTATTGAATCAGGCGTTACTTTGCGGAGGTCCATATTAATGAATTGAAACTCGTGACCTTATGATAGTTACGTTTATGTAAGAAATGCGTGTTCATGCAGTTCATGCTGCATGAACACTCATTTCTTACAAAAGTTAATGGTACAATTTGAATCTAACCTACGAAATACTTAATCCTTGTTACCCGTCCCATAATAATTAAAAAGAACGTGTAACCCTGTCTTACTGTATTCAAGTTATTTACTGTGCACTTGTAAAGTGCCATTCAAGTGGCATATTGAATTCCCCGCCAAAGATCGTTACAAAGATTTGTTTAAGAGTTTGATCAAATAAAATATTGTCAGTTACTTTGTATGCTGTGTATTATATTTGGCCCGTTTGCTAAAGGAGGATATAATATATTTGTCAGTATCATCATCATCATCATCCCAGTCTATACTCGTCCCACTGCAGGGCAGAGGCCTCTTCTTAGAATGAGTGGACTTGAGTCGTAGTTCCCATGCGGGGCCAGTGCAGTATTGGAACTTCACATACAATCATTGAATTTCATACGTAAATTCTGATGAACTTAGTGGTGCGAGCCCGTGCTTGAACCCACAACCCTCTGCTTGAGAGGCTATAAGTCATAAAGTAAACGTCCATGTGCTCGACACTGACCCAATACATGGCACCTTCAATCTTATGTCATAGTAAGAGAGGTGACAGATGGGTGTCATCTAATGGCCTTGATGTGTCGAGCATTGGTGCATTTACCTTACCATTATGTTATCATGGTATTTACGCGTCTTTATAAAACAGAGACAAAATTTTAATGTATACTTAGGTTCGTGCATGTTATTAAGTTAAAAAATTGCTTTTTGTAAGTTCATTTCAATAAATCGGTGTGGAAAAAGGATAGTACATTATTAGGCAAATTAAATTTCAACAATGGCAATACAAAGAAATAATCATCTATGGCTGATCGCATCCAAAAAATATGTTACTGGCTTAAAAATATTAAACACGGCGTCCTGAGTTTGAAATTCGATTTTCAAAATTCCTACAGCGCGTCCCCTCGGATGCCATCGCCACGCGGACGCCTCGACGCGCACGCTTCCAAATTCAAACCGTGGACACAGCAAATTTGACTACAGAATGTTCACTTCGTTCAAAATAATAAAAATTGATACCCTTCAAAGTAATAGATAAAAGTATTTCTTGTTTTTTCATTTAACATTATTTTGTTCTTTTGTTGCGTTAGTTTTTGCGTGTTAACTATCTGACAAGATGTCTAAGTTAGACTGAAATAATTATCTTACAGTTACAAAATAATTTAATTTAAGTACCCCATGAATACTGGATCACAATAATTATAATTTATTCCTAGGTGGCAAATTGTAACTAGTAAGAAAATCGAACTATCAACCAACCAACAATCATCAACCAACATATGTAGCCAAAATTACAGGAAATGCATTACCAACACCTAATTAAGACAGAAAAATTTAAACGATAGAAAATAACTTAATGCTACATACCTACCAATATCAATATCAATATGACATCTGGGCCCAGTTGCATAACAAAGTACTACTAATGTTACAAGCGGAACTCTCTCTTCAGTTATATTAACTAGCGTCAGGCTACTGGAATGATTTTACTGGAACAATGTGAACAGGGCCTGATGCAACTGGGCCCTGGAAAGAAAACTTGTTTATAACTTTCACTTTAAAGTGGTCAAAAATAAAGTCACTTTTATTTAATAGAATTAATAATTAGGTATTTTGTTCTCGTTTCATTTGACTTTTTGACTATATTATTCCTCAGCAAACCAACCTTCTGTAAAATTTAATTTGTGGTTCAACGGTTGACGTTCTAAATTGGAATTATTTTCATTTTTTCAACCGCTAAGCGAGTGTGCCAGTGATTTTTGGCCGAAATTCGGCTACACTAAGGTTTTAACTGGTACGTGGCTATAGGCTATTAGTAACACTTCGGCTTTGCGGTGTTAAAAAAATTGCTGTGATTTGAGGGTGTGAAAATTGTGGTTGAGGATAAAAAGATAGTGCAGTTATAGTTGGAATTTTATAAGCTGGGGGTTTATGACAACAGAACTCGTCTGGTAAAGATAACATTGTTCTCGTTTGTAAGCCTAAAGCTAATAACAAATCAGAACAAGTAACAAAAAAATAGCTACCGTCTTATCTAAGTTACAAGGTTGAAATTGCAAAAGCTTCACTCATTAAGAAAGGCCCTTCGTCATTGTAGTGTGTCCATAATAGAACAAACGAGAACAATGTTACCTTTACCAGATGAGGTCTGCAGTCCTAAACCCCCAGCTTATAAAATTCCTACTATACAATGTAAGGCGCAAGCCACACAGAAGTGACGGGGGCGCGTAGCAGTCCGCGTTGTTTGTCCGCAGGCCGCGTCTCCGTCCCGTCACTTCTGTCTGCTTTGGATCGCGACGCTTCTGTACATTTAGTATGAAAACTGATTAAAGGGGCACCGCGACTGCGACACGTCCCCGTCCCACGTCTCTTAACAGTTTACAAACGATCAAAAGTTGAGTCCCTATAATCATATAATTTTTTTATTTTTATTTCGAAAAACCGTAAAAACCATGGTAGCCTAGTCCGATCTATGGCCTCTCAAGCAGAGGGTTGTGGCTTCGAGCCTGCGAAGAAATTCAATGGTGTGTGTGAAGTTCCCGATCTGCACTGCAATGGACTTGCGTGGGTAGGTACTTAGTGCTTGGGCGCCCTCTCATTATGAGAGGAGGCATGTCGCCTGCAGTGGGACGTTAATAGGCTGGGATCGTATGAGATGAATGGATAAACTCAAAAACCACTTTTCCCATAACTAAAAAAAAATCAATCACCCATAGAACATCACCAAATAACATCGATAGGGCACTTTTCCCAAAAAAATGCAATACGCGGAATGCTTACAAAGTTGCAGGCAACCTGCTAGTCCTGTTCATATGTAATAGAAGTTAAAATACCTTCACTAAATTTCATCAGCGAAATCTTGATTTATTCAGCAAATTCACGGCAATATGGTTTCACACAAAATGTACGCGTATCTGAGTTAGACGAGCGTAAGCCGTCTTAAAAAACGCCCTATGCCCTATGCGCTTCTATGCCCTTCGTAATCTTAAGCGTATAACTGACCTAAAGACAGCTCTTGCTGCATACTATGCGTACGCTTACTCGCGAATATCGTATGGCTTAGTCTTATGGGTAGTAGTAGTGACATTGATAAAATCTTTACATTACAAAAAAAATGTATAATAAGAATCTTAGTTAACATAGACCAAATGGAATCTTGCAAACCCTATTTTATCAAGCTTCAAATATTAACCGTTACCTCCATGTACATTCTTGAATCAAGTAAATTTGTCAGAAAATACACGAATTTGTACTCACCACCTCTCATGTGGCTCACATTTCATGACTATTAAAATCTACAATCACCTTCCGAATTCAATAAAAAACCTGGACAGCTCAAAATTAAATAAATAAATATAAATAAATATCACGGGACAATTCACACCAATTGACCTAGTCCCAAAGTAAGCTAAGGAAAGCTTGTGTTATGGGTACTAGGCAACGGATAAACATACTTATATAGATAGATACATACTTAAATACATATTAAACACCCAAGAACCGAGAACAAACATTCGTATTTTTCATACAAATATCTGCCCCGACACGGGAATCGAACCCGGGACCTCAAGCTTCGCAGTCAGGTTCTCTAACCACTAGGCCATCTGGTCGTCTAAAATTGTTTTGTAAACACCTTCAATTGTTTTTAGTCAATAAATGTTTCTATAGCTTAACTGAATTTTTCAACGATGTCAATAAGTGAATAGAAATAACGCTAATATATTTTGTGCCTAATATATTTTGTAAAATATAATTTTTTAATTGTATAATATAATTGTGCCTAATATAATTAATGAACTAAAACAATTACTTTGCTCACCCGCGACCTTACAATAGTTACGTTTATGCAAGAAATGTGTGTTCATGCAGTTCCTCCACCTCCACACTGTACGAACACAGTCATACAAATCACATAAACACAACTATCACCGTACAGTGTGGAGGTGGAGGAACTGCATGAACACACATTTCTTGCATAAGCGTAACTATTGTAAGGTCGCGGGTGAGCAAAGTAATTGTTTTAGTTCATTAATATGGACCTCCGCAAAGTAACGCCTGATTCAATAAATTACCTAATATAATTGTATAATGAAATAAGTACTCAATTGGCCCTCTAATATTGCTGTGTCCTTACAGGGCGTCACATGTATACCTGCATACCTATAACATCTATTTTTTTTGTAATGTGATATGCAATAAATAAATTGAATTGAATTGAATTAAACGACGAAACGCGTTTTATATGCTTATAATAATACGGGAATGTCACCCAAATGAGGACATCAAGTTGCCCTTAAAATTAAACACGGAATATTTTTACGAGACTCTTATATTAAAACACCTCTTAACGTTCGAATGACAAAATTAAATTCCAAATTTAATTTTATAACGCATTCATTGAGCATGCCGGGCGGGGGAGCTAGGACGTGTTTTAGAAAACGTCTCGGGAGTAACGACCGAGGTACGTCTTTATTTTATTTCGAGACTAGATTTTACCCGCGGTTTCGTTCAAGTAAATTATTAGATTTGATAGTCCAATTGCAACCGCAATGACACATTCTATCTTTAGCTTTCGTGTTGTCTTTTGTTTTGTAAAATATTGATGATGTGTCTTGTGTTGTTGTAAATAAATGTATTTCTTTCTTTCTTTCTTTCTTTCTTTTTCTTTCAATTGAAGTTTCGAGATTTTCATGGGAATTCTAAAAACCGGCCAAGGGCGAGTCGGCCTCGCGTATCGAGGGTTCGTACAAATTGTAAGGTATGTCAAAATATACGGCGTAAACTGCCTTAATTATAATAATCCAGTGTCAGCAGAGCCCTGCTTCTACGTACTAAATTGCACACAAATCCGTCCAACACTTATCGCCAGAATAACGAACACACACAACTTTAGCATTTATAATATTGGTGGGATTCAAATGTAAGGTAACGGTTTTGCTTAGCGACTGGAGTTTGCGGAATTCTATTGTTTAAAAATGGAATTTGAATTCTTCAATTGTTTGTTATCGAGTTCTAAAATCAACGTCTCAATTTTGTGGCATTCTTCTAACTGGCCAGATACTCAAGCTCTTTTAAACCCAAATGGTTTATTTTGAATTTTATTTGTCTGCTGCGTATATTCACTGTGGACCATACAGGAATGTGGACGAGTCAACACTGTGGACCATGTAGAAATGTGGACAGTATAGAAATATCGATGAATCAGGAAAATGGACCATATGGCAAAAAAGGCAAGTTAAGAAGGTATGGATGAAATCTCACTGATCCGGATCGTCTGTCAGTATTAATACGATAGGAGTCCACTCGACACACGTGTCGTGCGACTCATTAGGTTTTATAGACGCTGCCCATGTGCCTTTATAGAGCTTGAGCACATTGTCAGACGTCACACGGTTTCTAGAATGTAGGTACTGAAGACTTAGCGTTGAAAACGACGGCGGAAGGTTGTACAATGGAAAAAAGTAAATGTTGGCTACGACAGCTCTTTTTGCTCGACATAATATAATATTGATGTTTAACAGAACTATAATCCTACTAATATTATAAACGCGAAAGTTTGTAAGTATGGATGGATGGATGGATGGATGTTTCTTACTCTTTCACGCTAAAACGGTTTGACGGATTCTGATGAAATTTGGCACACAGATAGTTTATAATCCGGATTAACATATAGGATACTTTTTATCCCGGAAAATTGCATAGTTCCCGCGGGATACGATAAACGAATTCTTCGCAGACGGAGTCGCGGGCAGCAGCTCGTAATAAAGTAAATCATGGAATTATTGATACCAATTGACCTTGTTCCAAATAAATCAACTCCTTGCTACTATGGGTATTAGGCAATGAATTTTAAACATACTCGTACTTATGTAGATAAATACAGACGGGGTATGAAAAACTTCGCCATTGAAAAATGGGAAACGTCAATACGATATTCGCTGATCTGCACTACATGTCGTAGCAGTGGTGTTTCTACATACTTAACCATCATAAATATCCAAGACTCGAACACAAAAATTTGTATTTTTCATACAAATATTTGCCCCGACCGGGAATCGTACCCGAGATCTTTAGCTTCACTAGTCAGGTTTTCTAATCACTATAGTGATAGCCTATAGGCTCCCCGCTGGTCAACGATACGACACGCCAACAATGTAATGGGCCATACATACAACCCTAGTGTGAACAACAAAAGGCGCAAAGACATAGTTTTTGTTTCCAACTCACCTCCCATGCTTTCGCGCATAAATTCTTTCCCTTTCTTGGACCTTATTTATACAATAAAATCAATAAAGTACTAAATATATATGACTTAAACTGTAAAGTGTGCAAGGTTAAGGTTATTGCGTGGCTGCAAGGTCTATCTTATGTTGACACTGAAAATCTGCTGACGATTGCAAGGTGAGGGTGACGCTGTGTAGCCGATTGTTCTTTGTTTATTTTGTTATTTGACACTTGATTGCATTATTTTAGTTTAATTAATTACCAACTAAGTATTATGTTTTAAGATATTGTGTTGCGATGTTTTTATGCTCGAATTGTACTATAATTCCTTAGATTCCTTTTGTCTATAACACAGGTTACACTTGTAACCTAGTTTAGACTAAACCAAATTTACTAACTAGATGTTTATATTTTGTATCTTAACACAATTTCTGTTCATAGTGAAAATAAACGGATCACTCACGTCTCAAAACGAGTTTAACTCGACATGTTTCGGGCTAATCCGTAGCCCTTCCTCTCGGAGTCGCACGTCACGGCGGCTTCCAAACGTGCACTGCGTGCTAACGCCCTGGTCGCGCGGCTACTCGACGCAACTGACAGCGACACACAACTACCCCCGTTTTCATCATCACTTTTATTGTCATTGTCAAATGTAGGGTAGCACACAACACTAACCACATTACTTTGTAAAGGTTCGTTCACACTCACCGTGCACGCGTGCGCAGCACGCAGTGCACGTTTGGCAGCCGCCGTGACGTGCGACTCCGAGAGGAAGGGCTACGGATTAGCCCGAAACATGTCGAGTTAAACTCGTTTTGAGACGTGAGTGATCCGTTTATTTTCACTATGAGTGAGTCTCACGGTAGTTTCATGTTTAAAACAATTTCTGTTCGCGTCTCTCCCGTGGACAATTGGACAGATATCCAATGTTCCTTTACTTCCTTAACTTTTGCCATTCCGTCCAATTGCATAAACCTTTGTTTATAGCCATTATTTTTTTAGTCAAGTCTACATTGGCGAGTGGGACGCCTGGCCAACTTTCGGCCCATTCATATAAATCTTAAGTTTGCTGACTCGGAGTCGCTAATTTTATGTCCACAGGAGAGGCAACTTTTGTTTCTTACGCCGTGAATGACTATAATGGAAACAAGCTAAAGTTGTCGAAAAACGTTCCCAACAGTCCCAACACCAGAAACGGCTTATTCCCGCATCTACCAATGTTAACGTTACATTAGCACACACTATATCCACTAACGTCGATTCACGTCGTCGTAACATTTTACGAGTGTTCGTAGGCGAATCAAATACCGAAGTCAATGTAGCTCGTTTATGAGTATGACATTATTTAGAAGTATTGCACAACGACCGCCAATTGTTTTTGCTACTGTAGAGACTGGCCACCGAGACCGTGTCGCTGTTTCGTAAATTTGAATTTGTCTTCTAGAATTTCAATCAAGAAACGAACAGCGGACGGAAGACGGTCGCTCGAGCAATGCCTCGATAGATTCTGTTGTGATATTAGATTGTTTACACACTAGCAAACACTGCGAAACAAAACGTCCAAAAACCCATTTGACAGCTTCATCTTACGATCGCGTTACGCCATTCCGGTTGAAGGGGCAAAATAATGACACATAAGGCAACAATTATTGGCTTATGTATTTTTCGGGACGTTCTTATGCCGCCTAAGCTCTATCTAGTGTATAAATATCTAAGGTTGTGATTTGTGTGATTGTAATTTACAGTGATATGTATAATAAAACCAAGTCTTGAAAAGTAAGTTTTTATTTAAATAGTTAAAGTTAGCTCTTCTCAGCTATGCCCCCATCACACTGCAGTGCTGCACTGTATTTGTTATGCTGCCTGCGTATCGACTTCGCGCGGCAAACCAACGAACATTGGCTCGCGGGGCAGTCGCGCACTATGGATACCGTACCGCCGCGCGAGGCAACTCGAATTAAAAAAATTATTGAGTCAGGCATTACTTTGCGGAGGTCCATATTAATGAAATTAAACAATTACCTTGCTCGCCTGGAACCTAAGGTCGGTCTATGACCCTTGGTCGCGGGTGAGCAAAGTAATTGTTTCAGTTCATTACTAGCTTTTACCCGCTGTTTCACACCCGTAAATCTTTAAGTGTATCAGCCAATTGAATTAAAACTCTGGAATTTTACTAAAGTCCCATCAGAATTCCCACAAAGCACATCGCCGTCTCAAGCGGAGGGCCGCGGGCTCGAGCCCAGGCTTGCACCTTTGAGATTTTCGGAATTTAAGTATAAGCCAAATTATATTTGAAAACCATGAGCTTGTAAGCTTGTAAGTAAGAAGACACTTACAAGCTTTTACACTTTTCGATTTCCAATTGAGCTGTAATTTTGCATGCATGTGTAAATCGGATGACAGTGCAATATTATTATGACATAGAGCTGATCTGATGATGGGACTGAAAGGTGGCCATAGGAATTCAGTAATAAAACTCCATAACCCCATCGATTTGCGACTTGTTTGATTTGTCTTGACGAGTACTTTGGTCCTAGATAGTAACCTGGTGGAAAAAGTATAGTCAGCAAAAAAGCTTGTATTAAGAATGCAATTTTTAACAAAACATATTTAAACTTGTTGATATTCTATACAAAAATCTATTTATTTCCTATACTAGAGTAATCAAATGATACTTCCGATTTCTAAAATATTTCCCGTTAATTCTATGTACACTCTCCACAAAAGGTTCTTTGTTGGTATCTTCGTTGTCTGATAGGTCTAACGCTTTATCTAGGTTGTCTCCATCAGATGATGGCTCCTGCAGCAGCGCCAATAGTTGAGGACTTGGCTGGTTCCAATCATGGTTGGATTTCTGAGCTGGTTTTGGAGCTTCGGAGAAAGCTGGATCTGCAATCTTAATAAAAAGCCAAGTGCGAATCGGACCGTGTTGTCGTCTGTCCGTCGGTCGTCGGTCGGTCTGAAGAGACGTGGGACGGGGGCGCGTCGCAGTGGCGGCGCCCCTTGAATCACTTTTCATACGAAATGTATAAAAGCGCCGCGGTCCAAAACAGGCAGAAGAGACGGGGTGGAGACGCGGCCTGCGAACAAACGACGTGGACTGCGAGGTTTCGGAACGTTAACAACAATCTTAAAAAGTTAACGGTACAAAAAAAAAAACGTTTCGGTCTTTTGACCCATTCGATGTTTTAATACATTCGGTCTTTCGTACTTCGGTATTGTAATACATACCCGTTAAAATGAACTTGAATAAAATTCCAAGGTCGTAAGTTGTTAATACGTAGGTATGTGTATTTGAGAGACCTCTTTACAAGGGTGTTTTGACATGCTGATGCGATGAGAAACGGGTCTTTTGGGAATACGGGTGTCATGAGAGACGGATCTTTTGGCGTATGGATGCTATGAGAACCGGGTGTTTTGACATTCTGATGCGATGAGAAACTGGTAGTTTGGCTACGTTCATTTTGAGAAACTTTTATTTTGGAACGGATGTTTTGGGTACGGGTGTTTTGGGAAACGGATGGAACGTTCCGAAACCGACTGCGACGCGCCCCCGTCTCACGTCTCTTCTGTGTGGCTTGCGTCTAATAATATCAAGCGACCAAAATGACCACTGAAAGGTTGTTTATGTGGCGTTAGGCTACAATAGTGATATCTTTCTCCAGGCAGATGTTATCCCTGAGGACCGTAGTTTTAAGGAAGAAAGTTGGAAGTTGTATTTATGCATTTGAGTTTAGAACGATAGTGCGATGTAGAATGTAGTGGTCTAATTGATGGCTAGATGGTGCTAAAGGTCCCTATACATTTGGATAGTTGTTTGCCGATTGCCTATTCAAGAGATTGTTAAATACTGTAAAGAATGATAGACGGGTTTACCTTGGAATCTGATGGCCATGAGTCTTCGGGCTCAGGTGTCGGTTCGGTAGGATCTTGCCTTTTATTTTCACGACTAGATGTGTTGGGGCTAGATAACCTGTGGAAGAAACAGCTTGATTAGTTTTTATATTTACGTACTCTAAGGGTCCGCGGACGCCGCTCGAGAACCTTCCGCCCCCATCGGCCGTCAAATCTACGAGTCGGTCCATAGCCCGGGAGACGCATTGCAGGTAGGCCTCCGACAAGATGGAGCGACTACCTGGTTAAGGTGGCGGGAACGCATTGGATGCTAATGGTGCAGGGCTGATCTGTTTGGCGAGCCTTGGGGGAGGCCTATGTACAGCACTGCAGTGGACGACTTTCGGCTGAAATGGCGGTGATGATGATGATGATGATGGCTCTAAGGGTGCCGAACAGGGCTATATTCCTTAGTTTCCATTGGGAATGGAATTCGTCTCCATCGTCTGAGAAGATGTTTGGATGGTGACGTATTAGTCAATCATGCAATAATTGTTGAACGGATTTAGATGAAACTTGGCGTATAGATATATAAAGATTTGGATTGAGGCGTAGGATACTTAATGTCCTGGTAATGCGTACCCGTTTTAACTTTAAATAAGAATGAATAATGAAGAAGAAGGTGGTAAATTTCAAATGTAATTTCGCACATAAATTCCGAAAACCTCATTCACCAACAACCCTCTGTTTGAGAGGTCATAGTTCTAACCACTAGGCTAGTTATCAAGGTACTACCAGAGGTGTTTCACTCCGCAGTTTAGGTATGTTCGGCCGGCGCGCTTCCCGGGCAGGCGTATGGCTGTAGGTTGTCACTCGGCCTACGGTTCGCACGCTAGCCGCGTCGCGCGTAATTAAATTCAGCATCTTTTTTTCTGTGATTTTTGCAACAAACAATGACTTCTAAACGACCTTATATATAATTAACTTACTAAAGGTAGTTTACTGAATTAATACACACAGTTATCTTTCTTGATTTACGAGTTGAACCTACTTAAATATCGGCGAGTGGGAACCCTGTGCTCCTTGGTTTCGGATCAGCGGTGCCCAACAGAATATAAACGCTCGTATCACACGATAGGTTTCAATTTCGTGTGCAAGCAGTTAACGGTCGTAAGAGTAGGCTAATTTTTATACCTAAAGTTGACTTTTGTTCGAGAGTGATCCTTCTGTACGTTAGTAGGTACTATTACTTATTCTGTGGTACTACATCATTTTATTAAAGAGAATTTTTTAAGTCCAATAGTACAAGCTTACATTTATAAAGCTAGTTTACTTCTCAGCGTGTTAAACATCCTGACCAAGACGAAAGTGTAATTACTTAACTCCACACAAGAAACAGTGCAGCTAACACGTGGCTGCCTTAACTCAGACTAAGTGCTCCATCTTTTATAGCAGTAAGTTATAGCAGTGGGAGTTTACTGGCGCTAAGAAAGTTAAAATGTAACCGTTTGGTTGTCGGTATACAGTAAAATGTGGAATGTTAAAGTAGTTTGTGATACTTGGTGGGTGCAACGGTGGAGTTCATGTAATTCAGAAATGGGGTTACGTTAAGATCATTAATTCTTTGGGTTACGATAGATATCAGTGTAAATAGAATTAACAGATTAGTGTTTCGTACCCCAGAACAAATAAAATAAATAAATAAATAAATATCACGGGACAATTCACACCAATTGACCTAGTCCCAAAGTAAGCTAAGGAAAGCTTGTGTTATGGGTACTAGGCAACGGATAAACATACTTATATAGATAGATACATACTTAAATACATATTAAACACCCAAGACCCGAGAACAAACATTCGTATTTTTCATACAAATATCTGCCCCGACGCGGGAATCGAACCCGGGACCTCAAGCTTCGTAGTTAGGTTCTCTAACCACTAGGCCATCTGGTCGTCTAAATGGAGTGCCTAGATCAATTTACCAAAATCGTTATTTCTTAGTAGCAAAATTTATTTTTGCATTTTTTCCGAAATGCTTTTTTTCTCACTATTGTTTTTTACTGAAGCTTATTTTCACAATCGCGTATTTTCCCAACTTTGATCGACACAGAAACATAGGCAGGTTCAGGTTCTGTTAAGCTTGCATCGGCACTATTTCACAAAACTTCTTTGATTTTTATTGTCTCGGTTATTTCATTTTTCATTTTTCGTTTTAGTCCGCGCAGGGTTGTATACTTGGCAAGTGAGATATACTAAAATTAAAAATTTTGTTATTATTATTTGCTTTTACAATTTACAAATTATTTATTTACGCATGTAGTCTTATGTATGTAGCTATTAGTGTGCAGTTTATTTATTTATCTATCTAAACAGCGATCCGGGTGTCACCAACGGTGCTGGCTGAAAATCAGCGCTGGGGTGTTTTAAACGCCTCAGCATTATGCTGAGCCAGTGTCCGATTTGCAACCGCAATGACACATTCTATCTTTAGCTTTAGTGTTGCCTTATGTTTTGTAAAATATTGATGATGTGTCTTGTGATGTTGTAAATAAATGTATTTTCTTTCTTTCTTCTTTCTTTCAAAAGCACATAGAAGAAGGAGCTCCGCGTGAGCGGAACTCCGTCGACACTGTTTCTGTGTCAATTCAAATTGGGAAAAATCTGTGGAAATAAGCTTTAATAAAGAACTATATAGTGAGATAAAAAGCACTTCGAAGAAAATGCGAATGGAAATTTCGCCACTAAGAAATAACGATTTTGGTAGCCCTGCTGTGGGACGTAGGTATATAGGCTGGGATGATGATGATGATATGTTCGCTTCAGTTGGAGGATCCGGAATCCGGATGAACGCCGAAATTGAGGAACTTGTTGCTGAACCCAACATAATTGGAGGGACCAGAGCTCACAGACTTCGGTGGCTTGGCCACCTCGAGCGCATAGGCTAACAGGGTCCCGTTGGTCGCCCTTGATACCGTTGGGCAGATGTGGTGGAGGCGGATCTGCGCGAGCTTGAGGCTGGTGACTAGCGAGAGACGGCACAGAACCGGGATCTTTGGCGTGCACTCGTATTGGAGGCCAAGACACAGTTTGGGCCGTTGCGCCAGAGGAGTACCGTAGTAGTAGGATCGGGTCGGGAACGGTGGCTCGGTCAGGTACACTGACTCGCGCCTATATTTCCTAGATAGAACAGCAATATCTATCTGTCTCCTTTATTTGCCGGGAGCGCTCGACACCCGAACACGCACAAACCAGTGATCCGTAAAATGCAAAGTGACGTTAATATGCTAGGCAATGACATAGATTCGCATGTCTTTCGGTAAGCCAGGTGAAATTTATGCGCCGGTAAATTCAAAATGGCTACGGCGTGGCCAGTGGCTCAAATTTAAGAGGTACATAGTGACTCGATAGTCACTAAGTACTTTCTTGAGCCACCGTATACCTACTTTGTCTGGTAAGTACACTTAAAAAAGCTTAGAGTATATTTAAACAAATAAATGAAACTGAATGTAAATTATAGTTTTAGTTGAATATTATATACTTGAGCCACTGTATATTTTTAGAGTCTCTGTGTACTACAGGGTAGAGTCACAGTACCCCAGTACTCGTATACAGTGGCTCATTTCCCTTTTTTTAAAACATTGTCTTACTACTTTATTATTGTCTTGATTGAAAAACTGATAATGCAGGGAAAAAATTTAAAAACCAAAGCACGTTGAATGTGAATTTCAGCCCGCTACCAATACTTTTTCTTCATAATATGAGCGTCCGAAAAATCCCGAGCCACCGTTCCTGACCCGACCCTAGTAGTAATATAAATAACAGTGGTTTACCTGTTATTATTTTTCTTAATCTGCTCCAACAAATGCTTAGCCGCTTTCGTCGCAAAATCATCAGCCAGTTCTCTTAAATACTTAGACGACATCATCGATTTAAACGTATCGATTATCTTTTCCGGGGACACTTTTATAACTATATCTTTCTCAGCAAAAATTAATTTCACGAACAACAAGCACAGCGTGCCGGGTATCATTTCGATTGCGGACGTAAAATCGATTTGAATGTTATGGATATTTTTTATCGATTCTAAGATTGTAATTAAAATTGTTCGGTATGCTGTAGTTGAGTATTGCTGGCATATATGAAGAAAGAAACAGTTACAGTAATCCCTAGTAAAATGAAATCCTTTTTGAAGCACATTTCAAGGACCCATTTTTAAGGTTCCGTACCCAAAGGATGCCAACGGGACCCTGTTACTAAGACTCCGATGCCGTGCCGCAATAGCCAGATATAAAAAAAATAAAAATTATAATTTAATTTTAATTAATTATTTTTTGAGCTTCTTACTTTTTGACTTTAATTTTTAATTTGATTCTGATTGTAATTTTGATTTTAAATACATATTTATGCTATTGCTTGGGCCGTAGTTTCCACGCGGCCCAGTGTCGATTGAGAAATTCACACACTCATTTGAATTTCTTCTCAGGTATGTCCAGGTTTCCTCACGATGTTTGCCTTCACCGTAAAGCCCACGGTATATGTCAAATGTAATTTCGCACATAAAATTTGAAAGCTCAAAGGTGCGAGCACGGACGGGTTCGAACCCACGACCCTCTGCTTGAAAGCCTAGAGATCAAACCACTCGGCCACCACGGCTTATAACGTAACGTTACTCGTTTTTAGTTAGTTTTGGATCCAACCGCTGGACCCAGCGACTGAAGCTAAACGCACCAAGGGTACGGTTCAACACCGCACAGTCATTTCTAGATTAACGCGCGTCCTACTTTAATTTGCGTGGTATTGTCGACCACAGCAATATTTACCTAAAACTACAATATAAATTAATCTCAACGCGCACTCCGTGGGTCACTCTCTCACTCTTAATCTCTTACACTAACGTCAAAGATACACGGTCTCGATTTACTAGTTTGTTAATTTAATTTATACATACTTACCAATCAATTATTAGAAGAGTCATAACTTTAACTATCTACTTCAACTACAACCTTAACAAGGAGCCCTACGGAAACTCGGTAGCGGCCCCTACACCAACCCCAAAACTGTTCTGGTTCTTGAAATCCCTAACCATTCTCCTAAAGAGGCTACATTTAATTATTTCCAAGCTATTGATCATACCACAACGGCAATATCAAATCAATTATTGACGTGCGTATTGAAGCTCCAGGTGGGCATGCATTATTAAACACAAGGAGCTGGGAGTTCATTGAATTTTGTATCCTATTTACTAGTCAAATAACGTTTATTATAGCTCTGTTTAGTGTCGGATTGGTTTCGATTAGGGTTATTAATGTCTTGACGTATAGTGTGCTGAGTGGTTAATGCTTTTGTGTGCTATTGTCTTTAGGACGCTTATAGCGATGGGTCCACGATTTTAACGTTAACGGAATTAGACAGTTTATCGTTTATCGACTAGTCCATGGACTAGTTGAATTCGTTGACTAGTCGACATGATCTATTCATCTTCATTTTATTTAGAACTAGCTTTTGCCCGCGACTTCGTACGCGAAGACAATAACGTAAAAGTTGTTCGCATGAAATTTGGCACACTGGTAGTTTATTACGTGGATTAACACATAGGGTAATGCCAGGAAAATGTAAAGTTCCCGCGGAATTCGAATAAGTGAATTCTAAAGCCGGTAAGCCGCGGTGGCCTAGTGGGTTGACCTATGGTCTCTTAAGCAAAGGGTCATGGGTTTGAGCCCGGGCTTGGACCTCTTGAGTTATTCCGAATTAGTGTGCTAAATTACGTTTGAAGTTTACCATGAGTGAAGGAAAACATCGCGAGAAAAGCTGCACACACCTGAGAAGAAATTCAATGGTATACACCCGCGCTGTACAAATCGCACTGGGCTCAAGTGGGAACTAAGGCCCAAGTGTTCTCGTTCTGGGAGGAGGCCTGATTGAAACAACAACATTCTATCCCGGGAAAGTGTATCTACAGCATACCGCGGGATAGAAATAACTGTCAAAACATTTTGAAAATCAGAGACAGTGCAGCTTTTTATTAGTGAAATAATTTTATAAATCAGCCCCCACGTTCTATTCACTTATTTCTATCCCGTGGGAATTTTGGATTTTCCCGTAGAAAGTAGCCTATGCTAATCAGGGATATTGTAGAAGCTTTCAAATTGTAAAATATTTTTTAAAATCAGCCCCAAGTTGAATTTACTTATTTCGATCCCGCGGGATATTTGCGTTTTCCCGTAGAAAAGTGGCCTAAGTCAATCAGGGATATTGTAGCTTTCGAATTGTAAAATATTTTTAAAAAACAGCCCCTTAGTTGAATTTACTTATTTCTATCCCGCCGGAAATTTGTATTTTCCCGGAAAAAGTACTTTATGTCAATGAGGGATACTGTAGCCTACTATTGGTTAAAGAATGTTCAAAATCAGCCCCGAAGTTGAGTTCAGTTTTTTCTATCCCGCGGGAATTTTGTATTTTCCCTAAGAAAAAGTAGCCTATGTCAATTGGGGATAGTCATATTAAATCATATGAAATAATTTTTAAAATCAGTGCCGAAGATGAATTTACTTATTTCTATCCCGTGGGCATTTTGCTTTTTCCCGGAGAAAAGTACCCTATGTCAAACAAGAATACTGTAACTTACTATTGGTGAAAGAATTTTTAATATCAGCCCCAAAGTTGAATTCAAATTTTTCTATCCCGTGGGAATTTTGTATTTTCCCGAAGAAAATGTAGCCTATGTCAATTGGGGATAGTCATATCATATTATATGAAAGAATTTTTAAAATCAGTGCCAAAGCTGAGTTTACTTATTTCTATCCCGTGGCAATTTTGCATTTTCCCGGAAAAAAGTACCCTGTGTCAATCAAGGATACTGTAGCTTACTATTGGTGAAAAATTTTTTAAAATCAGCCCTAAAGTTGATTTCAAATTTTTCTATCCCGTAGGAATTTTGAATTTTCCCAAATAAAAAGTAGCTTGTGTCAATCGGGGATAGTCATAATCACATAGTGTGTAAGAATTTTTAAAATCAGCCCCGAAATTGAGTTAATTTTTTTCTATCCCGTGGGAATTTTGCATTTTCCCGGATAAAAAGTATCCTTTGTCAATCAAGGATAGTGTAGCTTTCTAATTCTGAATGAATTTTTAAAATCGGCTCAATAGTTTCAGAGATTCCGCTACAAACAAATAAACAAAGAAAGTTGAGATATTACCCTATCCCGTGGGAATTTCGAAAAATCCTTCCTTATTGCACCTCTACAATACTCAAGGTATATGTGTGCCAAATTTCAAGTCTCTAGCCCCAGTGGTTTAGGCTGTGCGTTGTCTGTCAGTCAGTCAGTCAGTCAGTCAGTCAGTCAGTCAGTCAGTCATTCAGTCAGTCAGTCAGTCACGGTACTGTTTTATAGGTATATATTGCGGCTGGTCAACTATTTCTTACCTAGCAAATAGTACAGTACAATAGTCTGGGAGCCGCAAAATAAAATTGTTTTAATGTCACTTTATTTGCGTGTCGTCAATTGTTACTCTAGTCTAGTACAAATTGTAAAGAGATTACAGTTCACGAGCCGCAATTATAATGTTGTTGTGGTTTCTAATTCTAAATTAAATGAAGTAGGTATATGCGTTACGTAGATGCTCAAACCACGTCGATTTCTACAACTCACTAGTCTGTGGTTGCAGTTGTCTACAGTCCCACTTTTATTCAAATACGAACTCTGTAGTCTATGAAACATTGTTCAAATTTGTTTGGTTGAACTAATGAACTGTATTAACCGACTATGATAACGTGCCGGCGTCGCGTTTCAACTAACATATAAACAAATTGTGACCACTTGGTTTGGCCGTCTAAGGGCCGATTTTTCAACCCCCAGATAAAAGTACCTATCCAACATGAGATAGAGCCTGGTGAAAGACGGACGGACGGACGGACAGACGGACGGATAGCGGAGCCTCAGTAATAGGGTCCCGTTTTTACCCTTTGGGTACGGAAACCTAAAAACTAATCACAAAGCCACCAAAACTCTTTTATGACAACTATAAAGACCCTCTATCATTTCAGCCGTCTTAAAAACGCATTATAAATTGCGGCATGGAATGTATTTGTCGTTTAATACCAGACGCCGTGCGGCATCAATAATTCATGCCTCCTGAGTTATGGTCGGCGACGATCTAGGATTTTAGCTCTGGATTTTCAGACGACTGCCATTTTGGATTTTTTTGTTCACACATGCTTACTCGGTTTTTAAAGTGATGTATTGGTGAATTCCGTATGCAATTAGCTGACTGTACTTTCTAGCTCTGCGTTTTTCGGAATTTATGTACGAAATTACATTTGTAATTTATCATGAGCTTTACCGCGAAGGAAACCATCGTGAGGAAACCTGTATACATACAGAAATTCAATGGTGTGTATGAAGTTCCCAATCCTCACTGGCAACGGCAACGCGTCAGTGTAGTTTGGAGGTGATGATTGTTGGGTTTGTGTTATTTGTGTGTGTTCATACGGGTATGTATTACAATACCGAAGTACGAAAGACCGAATGTATTAAAACATCGAATGGGTCAAAAGACCGACACGATTTTTTTCTGATACCGTGAACTTCTCTGAATTTATTAAAACGGCATCATACAGAACCCATTAGGTTAGGTTAGGCTTGTTTTATAACAATCTTAAAAAGGTAACGGTTTTAGAAAAAAATCGTGTCGGTCTTTTGACCCATTCGATGTTTTAATACATTCGGTCTTTCGTACTTCGGTATTGTAATACATACCCGTTCATACAGTGTGGAGGTAGAGGAACTGCATGACCACGCATTTTTTTTACATTACCGTTACTATCGTAAGGTCGCGGGTTAGAAAAGTAATTGTTTCGGTTCATTATTAGTGTGTGTTGCCAGTGATGACTTATGGCACTGAGACGTGGCCGCTAACGATGGGTCTTATAAGGAAGCTCAAGGTCACTCAGAGGGCGATGGAGAGGGCTATGCTTGGAGTTTCTCTGCGGGATCGCATTAGAAATGATGAAATCCGCGCGAGAACTAAAGTCACGGACATAGCTCGAAGAATCGCTAGACTTAAGTGACAGTGGGCAGGGCACATCGCCCGTAGAACTGACGGCCGATGGGGCCGAAAGGTTCTCGAGTGGCGTCCGCGGACCGGAAGACGCAGTGTAGGTAGGCCTCCAACAAGATGGAGCGACGACCTGGTGAGGGTAGCGGGAACGCATTGGATGCGGATGGCACAGGGCCGATCTGTTTGGCGAGCCTTGGGGGAGGGGCCTATGTTCAGCAGTGGACGTCTTTCGGCTGAAATGAATGAATGATGATAATTATTAGTAAGTAGTAGTAGTAGTAGTAGTACTCTTATTGTATGGATAGAATATAGATAGAAGTATATTGTTTTTATCTATGTCTGTTTGATGTTGTATATTAGGTTGTTTTTGTATAGTGTTTGTTTAAATTACTATTTATTTTTTATATATTTGCACCACCTGCTGTAATATATTCCTTGCTGTCATTCTTTTGTAAAAAGGTTGCCTGGAAGAGATCGCTCTGAAGTGATAAGGCCGCCTATTGCTTACCGTGTATATTTTTTTCCATGTACTTATTTTCTGTATTTCTATCTTTGTGGTGGACAATAAAGAGTCATTGTATTGTATTGATAGATAACCACTTAGTATTCAACTAAGTCACATTACACAACACAAGCGTGTCTGGTGCAGATTCATTAAAGATAGATAGGTGCCGCGTGTTATTGGCAGGCACAGAATAGCTGTGACAGCATACGGGTCCTTGCTCCGATGATGTACGAAAATAAAAGCTTGCATGCTTTCACACTCACACTTGTTAATATTTATCTTGTATTCAAGTAAGTCAGTTTACACACAAGTGTAATCACGTGAAGGTTCATTAAATATATATGTATAGCTGATGCTATGTGTTATTGATGGGCTCCCACAATATCTGCGACAGCATATGGGTCCTTGCTCCGTTGATGTACGAAAATAAAAGCTTGCATGCTTTTACGCTAGCACTTGTTAATACTTAGCTTGTATTAAGAGAGTTACGGGATAGGTTTTTTGTTGCCTATTTTCACTACAGAAATAAATAGATGTGCCCGCAAGACACCTACTTCTAAATTTATCTGGTACGTACGGACAGTCAGATAAATAGACAAAGCGACAGATTTAAGAGTTTCTTTACTGTATGAACGTCCCTATAAATTCTTAAATTACGCCTAAGGTGACCATTTCTCAAAAAAAAAAATGCCACTTTCTTATTTTCTAATTCAGTGTAAGGGGTTGTTTCGCCACCCATTGATTAATTTTAACTGACGGATAAATGTGATGCCGTCTCCGTCTATTCCAACAAAACAAACAGAGACGGCATCACATTTATCCGTCAAATAAATTTGATCAATGGATGGTGAAACAGGGGGTATGAGTGTGATTTAACAGTGAAAAATCTTAGGCATAAATGAATAAAATTACCTACTCCATCACAAATCACTTCGTGAACCATTTTGTACTTCCATGTGAAGTTCGCGTTGTGCAAATCCATTTGCTAATTATCAGAACTGTATGTACAGTTGGATTGATAAATTATAATGTTATACACAAGGGCAAGTTTTAAACCTGATACAAAATAATTATGTTCGTGTTTCTAAGTCGTAAGATATTATCATTCAAATGCATAAGCGTGAAGAGGTAACAGAGATACATACTTTCCTAATTATAATATATGTATGGATTCGCTATTTTAATACATCTATACTTATTAATAATATAAATGTGAAAGTGTGTTTGTTTGTCTGTCTGTTTCTTCTTCACGCTTTAGCCACTGAACCGATTAGATAAAATTTGATTGAATTTGATATGGATATAGTTTGAGACCCTGGGAAGGACATAGGATAGTTTTTATCCCGGAAAATGCATAGTTCCCGCGGGATAGTGATAAACGAATTCTTTGCAGACGTAGTCGCGGGCAACAGCCAGTACAATATATTAACTTTCGATATTCAGAAACGCAATTGTGGCTGATTGTACTAAAGCGAGCGCTGTGTTCCGATCGCTGCGATTGACACGAACACATATATTATTTACCTGTTGTTGGCACTGATAGTGATTGGTTCGTAACATACATTGTTTATGACTGATATGAAGACCGCATCTCGATATACGAAAACCAAATTGTTAAATACAATATAGGTACATACACCGTGACTGAAGAGTAACCCGTTAGAACTGAAACAGTTACTTTGCTCACCCGCGACCTTACGATGGGTATGTATTACAATACCGAAGTACGAAAGACCGAATGTATTAAAACATCGAATGGATCAAAAGACCGACACGATTTTTTTCTGAAACCGTAAACTTTTCAGAATTTATTAAAACGGCATCATACAGAACCCATTAGGTTAGGCTAGGTTTGTTTTATAACAATCTTAAAAAGTTAACGGTTTCAGAAAAAAATCGTGTCGGTCTTTTGACCCAATCGATGTTTTAATACATTCGGTCTTTCGTACTTCGGTATTGTAATACATATCCCTTACGATAGTTACATTTATGTAAGAAATGTTCATGCAGTTCCTCCACCTTCACACAGTACTAACACACACAAGTCACACAAACCCAACTATCACCACCACCAAACTACATTGACGCATTTCGAACTCAACCAGAGCCACAGAATATATAATAGTACTGACGTACAGAATGGAAACGGTCCGCCCCGCACCGATTCGAATTACCTCACCCCTCAAGGCGCAGATAGCCGGAAATCGCCAGAAATCAGAAGAGTGCGCGCGCGATGTATGTAGGCGTACGCGTGTACAGACGTCGTCGTGCTTATGTAGATTCAAGAACGCGTATTTGTACGTCGTGTCCGCCGCGTGCCAGAGCTCATCTTCAGAGTAGGCACCACAGCCGTTGGCTATGCTACTTAATGTTAGACTCTAACGTTACGGTCGTCGGAAGGTCGCGGGTGAGCAAAGAAATTGTTTCAGTTCACTTATACAGGGTTATTTGTAATTCACTAGCATCCTTTTAACCCTAAACTCCTACCACTTAAACAAATGTTTTTTGTTTTACGACTTTTGTCATAACTTAATATTTTTGGTGTAACAACGTTTTGAAAATTTGAGATTACCTCTTATTTTTACGATACTCTGTGCATTTGTATGGGAAAAAAAGTGCTTCATTTTAAAAAGTCGTAAAACAAAAAACATTTGTTTGAGTGATAGGAATTTAGGGTTAAGAGGATGTCAGTGAATTAAAAATAACCCTGTATAATGAGTCTTAACCGCACCACCGCTTGAGCTAAAAAAAAAATATGACTTTTCAGCCACATAGGCGTCTTGCGTTTTTAGCTCGACGTTGCTATTGTTCTTATTGTAAGTTCTTCGTTACAACCTGTATTTAAAAACAGTACGTTTATTACTCTGCCCTATATTTCCACAATGAACCCCGTCACTCTTCCTCCGTCCTAAGTGGATTACAGGCTTAAGCAGCATTAACGTCAGATAAATCAAGATGGCTACCGTTTTTTGCTTAGATTTCATGTTAAGGGATTTGCTTATTGAGCCGATGTTGGTTGACAGTTGGGGAATTGGTTCGTTCGGATTCGGAATCAAGAATTGGGATTCGAAAGAATTTGGAATTATTATAAAGTACTTAGTTCTGTTGACGTTTGCTGTTTGGTTTTGTCTGATCCACTGTGGAAGGGATGTAGAGCAGTAAAAATTTCAAATTTTTTGATTTATGTTTATTACCCGACTGCCTAAGGAGGGTTATGTTTTTCGAGGGTATTGATGTATTTTTGTATCATTCTTTCGCATCTGCGGTATAAACTGCTCGATGGATTTTGTGAGAGATGTCTTTAGATTCGTCTCAGTTGGGAAAGTGACACGGGGTATATTTATATTCCCGGAATTCCCGTGGGAACGTCAGTTACACAGGAAACACGGATTTTAGACGACCAGATGGCCTAGTGGTTAGAGAACCTGACTATGAAGCTTGAGGTCCCGGGTTCGATTCCCGTGTCGGGGCAAATATTTGTATGAAAAATACGAATGTTTGTTCTCGGGTCTTGGGTGTTTAATATGTATTTAAGTATGTATCTATCTATATAAGTATGTTTATCCGTTGCCTAGTACCCATAACACAAGCTTGCCTAGCTTACTTTGGGACTAGGTCAATTGGTGTGAAATTGTCCCGTGATATTTATTTATTTATTTATTTATTTCCGATACTACTTATACGATACGTGGTGCTTCACTATAGGCCTGATGAATAGGCTCAGAGCCGCTCAACGAGCTATGGAGAGGGCTATGCACGGGGTTTTTCTACGGAATCGAAACAGGAATGAGGAGGTCCGTAGAAGAACAAGGGTCATCAACATAGCCAAACGGATTAGCTCGTTGAAATTGCAATGGGTAGACCATATAGCATACAGAACAGATGGCCGTTGGGACTGAAAAGTTCTCGAATGGAGTTCACGGACTGGCAAGCGCAGCATGGGACGTCCACCACGACGGACGATTTGGTAAAGGCCGCAGGTTCAAGGTGGATGAAAGCCGCTTCCAACCGTGATGATTGGGTATCAATGAGAGAGGCCTATGTCCAGCGGTGGACGTCCTGCGGCAGAAATGGTGATGATGTGAACTTATACCTACGAAATCAAAAGTTCCTTTTAAATGAAATTTAAATTTGGTACTTATTATTTAAGTCGATGACCCAAAGATGGGTGTGTAACGTAAATAATACACAATAATAGATCTTTATGGTGAGGTAGGATAAATCGCTGATCAATATCGAAAAAAATAGAAAATTAAATTCTTTTTTACACTTTTTTCAACTAAGCTGAGCAATCACTAAGTCCATAATCATAACAAACTCCTCCGATTACAAGGAATCAACGTTTTCTTAGCAAAAAAACGGCTTACCCGGCGTCGATTCCCGGGGGTACTTTTCAAAGGAATCTTCTGGAAACTTTGCATTTTCAAACAATCGACAGCGCAGGAAGCTAGATAAACTTCATTAAAATCTACAAAAAGGGAGTTAAAAAAGTCACGGGACAAACTAGGATGAAAAAAAACGAAATGAAATGTGCTCGGGATCTGAGGAAGATAAGCGGAATGGAAACGTGAGATGCCGGCGATGTAAGATCGCTGGAGGTGGTATTTACAAGTCAGTTTCATCATTATTTCAGCCGGAAGACATCCACTACTGATAGGCCTTCCTCAAGGCTCGCCAAACAGATAGGTCCTGCGCCATCTGCATCTGCATCTAACGCGTTCCCGCAACCACGTCGTCGCTCTATCTCGTTGGAGGCCTACCTACACTGCGTCTTCCGGTCCGTGGATGCCACCCGAGAACCTTTCAGCCCCATCGGCCAACAATTCTACGAGCGATGTGCCTTGCCCACTGCCACTTAAGTCTGGCGATTCTTCGAGCTATGTCCGTGACTTTAGTTCTTACGCGGATTTCATCATTTCTAATGCGATCCCGCAGAGAAAGTCCAAGCATAGCCCTCTCCATGGTGACTTTGAGCTTTCTTATGAGGCCCATCGTTAGCGGCCACGTTTCAGTGCCATAAGTCATCACTGGCAACACGTAAGACTTTGAGACACTGCGGTGTATTGGATGACAAGATATTGCGGAGTTTCTCAAACGCTGCCCAGCCGAGTCTAATTCGTTGATTGTAACTGTACATACAGTTGTTGTGTTACAACTGCACATACATAAAGAAAAAAAAATGTATACTTGCCTCATCCATTTTTAGAACCAACAGCTAAATGGGTGCGAACTCTCGGCCCCGCCGCAGGGGACCGAAACCGGAGAACTGCGACCTATTTTGTATTTTCCTTAAAAAAACTATAACCGCCAGTATTTTTATAGCAACACTCCAGTTTCCAATAACGGAATGTTTATTCTACGTACGTTTGAAGTCTAGATTAAGTTTCGCATCGGATAGAAGGGTAAATAAACTTGTTGGCTCGTGAAAATATTCTGCCGGGATTTTGTTTTGAAAACTATGTTTTCACGACACTGCTCGAAAATGTGGCCATAGATAACCTAAATCCAGTACCCAAAACTGCCTATATATGTGCATTTAACAGCTGACTCATTTATGGCGCGCAAAACACGACAACTATGTAACACATTACGAAAACAGGACGTATCAATATAATAATATGTATTTCATAACACGATACGACTTTTTGAAAGATAATTTCTGAATTTCATTCCCGGCGCGCTGAAACGACAATTCGACCAACCAAAATTAATCGTCTGCTTCACGTGAAATTAAATTGACCAATGAGAATGCGTCATTCATGACTTTAATGAGGTGTTTTTTTTCCTTACACGCATAATATGCACAAAATGCTTTAATTTTTTTAAGTATGAAAAAACGCCACAGCATTAACTTTTTAAGCCTGCTGCACACTGCACTGCACTGGCTGAACAGCCAGTCTCGTCATGTTCATCGTGCTGCCGCAGCTAGACTGCTCAGTTCGCGAGTATACATACATCCTCGTCATGCCCGACTTGCTGCCGCAGGTCGGACATACGAGGATGAGGTTTTTATTTTTTAATTATGTGGTTTTGGGTACTGGCCACTAAGTATGGCCTCACTCGTTTAAAAAAAATAATTTTGTCACAAAAGAAAAAGTAAAATCGGCGGGAGCAACGCAGTGTTTCGATTGTTTAATTGTTATTTCCTCGCATTAGTCGTGAAAAGCACAATGTTTAGTCTCGGCCAAAAGTGCAATAGATGGACTCGTACTTTCGAACTAACTCGTCCATCTATTGCTTACTTTCTAGCCTCTACAACAATGTACTATAGTTTTCAATATCGCAGAAGTACGAGTATGAACTATTTGAATATTATTTATTTTATTAGCAGTACGGCTGCTTACCGAATCTAAGATTATTTAAAAGCGAAAAAGTTTATCGGGTGCGCCGGTGGGATTCGAGCCCACGTCTCCTGGGCATACACCAACCTGAACTATTTGATTCTTGGTATTCATTTTTGAAATAAAAACATTTGAAGATGTTGGAAAATTGCGCTAAATTTGAAGGAGGAAGTGTTTGAAAATATTAATTTTGTGATCGAACATAAACGCGATTCTTCATATTCGTGATTCTACAGTGGGTTCAATGCAATTGCAGTTTACTACATTGTCAGTCCATAGCTTCGTCCAATATTTTACGGCATATAGATACGAGGGCAGGTCCAAAAGTTCCCGGCCTAACAAAGAAAAGAAGTACGTATATTTACAATTTATACAGCCTCCAGCAGTCAATTATTACGGGAAAAGGTTAAATAAATATTTAGTGCCGAGGCTATTTAACGAAATGGGGTGGTTAAGAGAAAAACCTAAGTTTAGTAAACCGGTCCTTAAAAAGAGAATGAAAAAACACCTTTTAGAAAAGTATGTAAAAAGTGTAAGTAGGTAGTTGTGCATGTTAGTTTATTTAGTTGTTAACTGTTTTGTGTATCTGGTGCATGATTCAATTATATTTATAGTGTTGAGTGCTTCATCGCCAACAAACTGGTAACAGTTTGGCGATAACAGAATTTGTTGTAAAAGCATGTACCGTTTGATTAAATAAATAAAATAAAAAACTCCTTTTATTTTTCGATATAGTCTCTCTCTATTTCAATGCACTTTTCAGATTGAATTGAAATAGAGGAAGACGATATCGAAAAATAAAAGAAGTTTTTTAAATATATGTACTTCTTTTCTTTGTTAGGCTGGAAACTTTTGGACCTGCCTTCGTACTATTCATTGGAAAAAATCCTTTTTTAGCAGAAAAAAATTATGGACCAGATCGGCTCAAATATTATCAATTCTCATCTCAAGTTCCCACGTACAATTGTAATGGCGTCGTTACAAAATGGAATTTTCCGAAACTATAGCGCTAAGCTGAATATAATATTATAGCATTTTGGAACTTCCTAACAATAACTTTTTATGATTGTACTCTCCTTTGAAACAGCCGCTTCAATTTGGACCGATAACTGCGACTAAATTAGTTGTATCTACCCGTCCCTCTCACTCTTCTGTTTCATAGAATCAGCGTGAACAGGACGGCACGATACGGAATTCAAAAATCGAATTTCGTAGCACAAGACCTGGCTGGAACGTGTTCTTGTTTCAAATTCTACGGTCCAATTCAAGGTAGTTTTGTTCATGTAGCGAATTGGGGATGTCTATTTTTTTGCAATGTATAGTAAATCGAAAACCATTTCGAGATAAACGCTTTTTAACTCGTTTTCTGTAGTTATTTAATTTTAATATTATGTAATGAATTTATTACATAAAAAATAAGCAGTGACCTTCATTTGACATTGGTGTAAATTGCGTGACCGGTCCAAGTCGTACTTTATTTTGTGTGGTTAGAATTATTCACAATTTACGCGTGGATTATACTACGGAGTTTGATTTGGAGCCGCTGTCTGACATCTAAACTACGCAAAAAATAATTCAAGGGGTTACCTTATCGTACGCATTTAGATGGGTTTAGAAATTTGACAGTATGGGAGCCCTCAATTATAATCTGACGTCATCAACCAAAATAGTTTCAATAATTAATTTTGAAAAAAGTAGTAAACTAAATAACAAAATATTGAAATGAGTTTCTTATAATTGACTTTTCTATACAAAAAAAATTATAAAAACCACCGGTAACTTTTTTTAGACATTCCCAATTACGTAATGTCGTGAATGCCTCAATGAAACAAAAGAAAATCAATAAAGTATCAACAAACTAATACAATACAATACAATGACTCTTTATTGTACACCAGGAATAGTAAGCAATACAGAAAACAGGTACACAGAGAGAAAGATACAAGGTAAGCAATAGGCGGCCTTATCGCTTAAGAGCGATCTCTTCCAGGCAACCCTTTACCAGAAAGAAGGAAAGACTAGTTTACAGCAGGTGGTGCATCAACAGTGGATCAGAAAATTAAAACGCAACAAAAATAGTACATCTACTCATGCATATATAGTACTTACATTATAATAGCTACACGTCTAAAACAAATATAAGCAGTGGGATAAACAGACACATATAAATACGAATGTTTGTGCTCGGGTCTTGGGTGTTTAATATGTATTTATGTATGTATCTATCTATATAAGTATGTTTATCCGTTGCCTAGTACCCATAACACAAGCTTTCCTTAGCTTACTTTGAGACTAGGTCAATTGGTGTGAATTGTCCCGTGATATTTATTTTATTTTTTATTTTTTATAAATAAATAAACAAACTATAACAAAGCTAATTATTACAAGATGACAGATAGTACTCCTTAAGCATAGATTTAAAGATTGACAGAGATTTTGCCCGTCGTAAGTCAATCGGTAAGGCATTCCACAACCGAATAGCCTGGACAGTATAAGAATAGACATAAAATTTGGAGTTAGAGAGAGGCACGGTAAGGAGAAAGTTCTGAGAGCATCGAATAGAAGTTACGTAGCTAAACCGCTCTTTGAGGTAGCGAGGAGTTGCAGGGTTAAAGAGAATGCCGTAAAGAAGGTGGAGAATGTGAGAGTTACGGCGAAGGCGGATTGGGAGCCACTTGAGCTGTGATCGAAAAATAGAGACATGATCGAACTTACGCAGACCAAAAATAAACCGAATGCAAAGATTTTGAATTCGCTCAAGTTTATTAAGCTGCTCTTCTAGGAGATCGGGATAACAAATGTCAGCATAGTCAAATATAGGGTGCAGTAAAGTTTGAGCAAGCGCAACCTTGGTAGCAAAAGGTAGGAAATTCTGAAACCGTCTTAAAGATCCCACCGCAGCAAACACCTTCCTGCTCACCTCGCACACATGAGGAGACCATGAGAGAGTGCGGTCTAAAATAACACCCAGGCTCTTGACCTGATGTGCAAACGGTATTAGTACTCCGTCGAAAAGCACCGGTGGCAGAGATGCAAAGTCAACTCTTGGGACAAGTTTCGAGCTACCAATAACAATGACCTGGGTCTTTGTCGGATTAACAATCAGGCCAAATCGTTGGCTCCATTTCAAAATCTTTTTAAGATCCAAGTTAACAGACTCGATAACCAACGGAAGATCGCCAATCACGCCCTGAGAGTAGATTTGTAGGTCATCAGCATAAAGGTGATACGAAGAAAGAAGATTACGAGAAATAGAATCTATAAAAATAGAGAATAATAATGGAGATAGCACTCCACCTTGTGGTACACCAGCAAGAGTGTTGCACCAGGAAGATCGAGAATCTTCCACCTTTATTCTTTGCCGACGACCAACTAATGTTTTTGGGACGTAATAATAATTAATAATTTTTTGCTAAAGTTACGTTGAGAAAAACCTGCAGACATGCAAAAAAATCAATGGTGTGTGTGAAGTTCGCAATTCGCACTGGGTCCGCGTTCCAACGTTCCATAGTTCCCAAACTACCGTCCAAATATTTTTCCATTCTGAGAGGAGGCCTGTGCTCTGCAGTGGGACGTATATGGGCAGGGCTGAACTTACCAAATAGATGTACAGGGTGTATTGTGAAACTCATGGCCGCTTGCACTGTCTAGCTAGGGTAAAAAACCGGCCAAGTGCGAGTCGGACTCGCGCACGAAGGTTTCCGTACAATTATCTATAAAAATCACATTTGTTGTATGGGAGCCCCCCTTAAATATTTTTTTTATTTTAATTTAATGATTTATTTTTAAATTCAATATATGTATAATTAAATATTCTGTGAATATTTCAAGTGTCTACCTGTTGCCGTTATCAATATCGAGCAAAAACGAGCATTAAAATCATGTTGTTGTATGGGAGCCCCCTTAAATATTTATTTAATTCCATTTTTTAGTATTTGTTGTTATAGCGGCAACCGAAATACATCATCTGTGAAAATTTCAAGTCTCTAGCTATCACGGTTCCCGAGGTACAGCCTGGTGACAGACGGACGGACGGACGGACGGACAGCGGAGCCTCAGTAATAGGGTTTCCGTTTTTACCCTTAGGGTATGGAACCCTAAGAATGGAATCGTTACTTCTATGTTAAAGATGACAGTTAAAGTTGTAGAGGCACATTTTGACACTACTTTACCTTGGGTTAATAGTTGACCCTGAGTAAAAAATTAATTCTGAGTATGTAACTCCGAGTTAAATGCTAAGTGGTATCAAAAGTACGGAACTCTCATCCATAACTCAGGGTAAACGATTTAATTTTTTAAACCCTGAACCATGCAAACAGCCATTCATCATCCCAGCCTATATACGTCCCACTGCAGGGCACAGGCCTCCTCTCAGAATGAGAGGGCTTGGGCCGTATTTCCCACACGAGCCCAGTGTGGATTGGGAACTTCACACACACCATTGAATTTTCGCAGATGCTGCAGGTTTCCTCACGATGTTTTCCTTCACCGTAAACCTCATGTTTAATTTCAAATTTCGCACATAAATTGCGAAAAACTCAGAGTAGCGAGCGGCTACTAAAATTACATATATTAAGGGGCTGTTTCACCACCCATTGATTAATTTCAGCTGACGGATAAATGTGATGCGGTCTCCGTCTATTCTAACAAAACAAACAGAGACGGCATCACATTTATCCGTCAAATAAATTTGATCAATGGATGGTGAAACAGGGAGTAAAAGTCTTATCTCAGTCATGAACTCATATGAATCTAGTAGGTACAGCATAAGCCCACTAGGTACCTTAAAATCATTACCCCCTTTAGTTCCGTAGTGGGTACACATGCCCTAATTCAGCGGGCAGCGCGCACGTGACCAGAATCGCTTAGAAACCGGTGTTGTCAGCGCTAAAAGGACTATTGACCGTAGTTTTCAAGTTATTTTGGAAGTTTTTAAACGAGTATTTCTAGCAGTGATTAAAGAAAGTATTTGATTGAATTAGGCGTTACATTGCGGGTGTTGTTTGAGTCTATCTGTCTGTCGTGTCTGTCTTTTCAAACTTAAACCACCGAATCCATTTTCATAAACTTTTTTATGCCGATAGTTTGAAACTTAGAAAGGCCATAGAATAGTTTTCGTCCCGGAAAATTGCATAGTTCATGAAAAACAGTGATCAATAGTACGAATTAAACAATAAATTAGCGCTAGCGTCAACCATTTGGTTAAGAAACTATTTTGAGGCTCCTGAATTTTATTTAATTCCCATGAAAATTCCCAAACTAAGCCGTGCTCTTCGCAAAACACACTTGTGCAAAATTTGATGTCTCTAGACGTTGTGGTTGATATTATCGGGACCCCCCCCCCTACATTTTAATTCCCTAGGAATATCGGGAGAAAAGAGTAGCGTCTAGCTGTTTAGCGTGAAGGAACTAACTTTGTGACTATAACATGTCGTTACCCGCGACTCCGTCTGTAAAGAATACGTTTATCGTTATCCCGCGGGCACTACGCAACATTACGAGATAAAAAGTATCTTTCATGTTGATCCAAATTATAAACTATTTGTGTGCCAAATTTCATCAGAATCCATCGGACCGTTTTAGCGTAAAAGAGTGACAGATATCCACACACCCATCACTACATCCATACAAACTTTTACGTTTATAATATTAGTAAAAGTAACTGATAGGATGTGGTTGCTATGACTATTATGTTATATATTGCTGTGCCCTTGAAAAAAGTAAGATGAATTGCCGTAGTTTTCACTGTAGCATGCAAGATTTCCCGCAGTCCATAAATATTTTTTCGCGTAACACGGCAATCGCCATAGCAATGGCAACACTGTTCGAAATTGCCTTTTATCAGGTTACAACCGGCCAGAGGCGCTGCGAACGGGTTCTAATAAAACTTGCCTTTCAGATTTTCGATGGAAAAATTGACTGCCATGAAAATTGGTTGTAAAGGCAGAGTTTGAAAGAATTGGTTCGTGTACTCCCGCAGGGTCTTTGTCCTAAGTTTTCGTCGATCATGACTTCATTGCCGTGGTAAAGTTACGGTTCTACAATTTTGGTAAAAGGGGTTTTGAGGCCAAGTCGAGTCAAAATAATCTATTCACTTCTCATGCTTGTAAAGTTAGTTTTTTATGTCGAGAGATTGCTGCATAAAATGGCCTTTTGTGTTCAAGTGGATAAAGTCTAAATCTTCGTCTAAGACCAGACATGCGCAAACAGCCACAAATTGTAGAAAGTAACTGGTGTTTTATATACTTGTTGTTTTATATATTTGACGACCTAGTGGCCTAGTGGTTAGAGAACATGACTATAAAGCTAGAGGTTCCGGGTTCGATTCCCGCGTCGGGGCATATTTGTATGAAAAATACGAATGTTTGTTCTCGAGTCTTGGGTGTTTAATATGTATTTAAGTATGTATTTATCTATATAAGTATGTTTATCCGTTGTCTCGTCATATTTAAATAAATAAATAATAAATAAATATCTCGGGACAATTCACACCAATTGACCTAGTCCCAAAGTAAGCTAAGTAAAGCTTGTGTTATGGGTACTAGGCAACGGATAAACATACTTATATAGATAGATACATACTTAAATACATATTAAAAACCCAAGACCCGAGAACAAACATTCGTATTTTTCATACAAATATCTGCCCCGACACGGGAATCGAACCCGGGACCTCAAGCTTCGTAGTCAGGTTCTCTAACCACTAGGCCACCTGGTCGTCTAATATTTGTATTGTTTTTCTAAGAGTCACATTTGCTCTTAAATTATTCGTCATGTCAGTACTTGTTTTTAATTTGCAACCTCATTAACGGTTTTCTTGTTCTTCACCCGCCTTTGAACAGCGGTCTTTCTTTACTTTTATTTTCATTTAATTTAATCCGTTTCGTTAGAACAGCTGTTTCTTAATAAGGCTTGTTGAGGAAAAATAGCATGCCATTAAAGTCTTTTTTTGCGAGTTGAATTAAAGTTTTAATTAAATTTAAGTTGTAATTATGTTTAAGGGATTAGTGGGGGCGGCGAGTACGTGTTTCATAATTTAGTTGCTATTAGATATCATCATTATAATTGTCTGATGGCCGATGGGGCGAAAAGTGGCGTCCACGGATCGGAAGACGCAGTGTAGGTAGGCCTCCAACAAGATGGAGCTACGACCTGGTTAAGGTCACAACCATCCCACAGGATCGCGTTGGATGCGGATGGCACGGGACCGATCGGTTTGGCGAGCCTTGGGAGAGGCCTATGTTCAGCAGTGGACGTATTTCGGCTGAAATGATGATGATGATGACGATCATAATTGTGCTATAGAATGGGGTAAATTCTTAAAAAAATATGAAGTTTAGACTGTCAAACTTTCGTGTCACGTCCCGCCTTCGTACACTTTTACTTAGACGTGACATCATGAACTCCTACCCCCAAACCCGTATTCTCGAACTTGGGTTTTTATCTTTGTAATTTAATTTTAAAATAAAAACCGGTCAAGTGCGAGTCGGACTCGCGCACGAAGGGTCCCGTACCATTATCTATAAAAAAGGCAAAATATTATGTTTGTCGTATGGGAGCCCCTTAAACATTTATTTATTATTTACTAGCCTTCCGTCCGCAGCTTCGCCCGCGATAAATTAATTTTCCCGTAGGAAAAGGTATTTTCCCGCGGTAAAAAGTAGCCTATGTCTCTCAGTGATAATGTAGCTTTCTAACAGCAAAAGAATTTTTGAAATCGGTCCAGTAGTTTCAGAGCCTATTCAATGCAATCAAACAAACAAACAAACAATCAAATCTTTCCTCTTTATAATATTAGTATAGATTTGTTGTTATAGCGGCAACAGAAATACGTCATCTGTGAAAATTTCAACTGTCTAGCTATCACGGTTCATGAGATACGGCCTGGTGACAGACGGACAGATGGACGGACGGACGGACGGACGGACAGCGAAGACTCAGTCGGTTTGTCCTATTTCCTCTCAAGCAGAGGTTCATGGGTTCAAATCCAGGCTCGCTCCTCTAAGTTTTTTGGAATTTATGTGCGAAATTACATTTGAAATTTACCATGAGCTTAACAGTGAAGGAAAATATCGTGATGATACCTGCATAGACATGCGAAGAAATTCAATGGTGTGTGTGAAGTATCCAATCCGCAATGGACCCGCGTGAGAACTACGGCTCAAGCCCTCTCATTCTGAGAGGAGGCCTGTGTGATATTTTTTTGCCCAGGGCTCAGATTACTCTTAAATCAACATACAAGTCACACGTCTTCATACACTACTCTGTGGCCCAAGTTTTAATCCAAACGGTGTCGGGAGGGCGATAAATCCGCAGAATGAATCCCGCCAGCGGTTATTAGCATAAATTTGCAGCGAGTGATCCATCTGTGCGCTGTGCGCTGTGCGTGCGTTTGGTTTATGGTTAGCAGCGATGGCAACATACCTCAAAGTACTAATTAAGTTTATAAATGCTACTTCATAAAGATATAGTCATCATTCAAACTTAAGAGTTGCACTCTTGTCGGTGGAGTATCTTTCACTTATTCGTCAAGAAGTGAACAGGGTTTTTTTTAGACATTCCCGATTGGCTCTGGGCGCCTCGTGTGCCTGCCGCCCGCACCTCTCTCGGCCCCTTTGTCGTCGTACCCCCCAGCCCCTGTACCGCGCGGGCGAAGACTCATTTAAACGGTCTATCTATAGTCAGTGAATCTGTCAATCAGTGAGTCAGTGAATCATTGAGTGAGTGAGTGAGTCACAAAATCAGTACGTAAAAAATTCAATTCTATGGAAACATGGGCGCGCGCGCGCGGAGGCGCTGTCCATCTTTCCATAGTAATTGTTTTTTTTACGTAAACGCGATCGAGAAGTATTTTGGTGAAGTAAAACTTATACTAAGCGTACAGTCTATCCCTATGAACTAAACACAAACCGAGTGACTACCATGCAATTCTATCAACACAACGGCATTTCTACTATTTTTAGTTACACAACTTTAAATTACTATCCGATGCAAACGCTGTGCTATGCAACTTTAATAGCTTTCTGAAATGGTGGCACTATGGAAAAACAACACTACAATATTAAACAAGCGACGAAACCCACTATGTACAATCTCTATCAATTCCACGTACACTGGGCCTTTGAGGAAGGGGTCTACTTCAAATGTCATTCAAAAGGAGCGATGGATTAACGCGTTGCAGGAACGTCGTTTGTTGATGTGTAGTTTGGTGCAGGGGTTCGTATATTTGTTTTACGTTCATTCAATCAGGCTTCAGTGGATGTTGATTGGTAAATAAGGTGCCAGATATGTTGTTTTAGCGAGAATTGATCGTTTGACATGAGTTAACATGTGTGATGACCGCGTGGTGTGGTATTCAAATGTTTTTGGAATATAAGTGATTTTTTTTTACAAAAAAAAGGTTATAATTGAAATTGGTTCTGTAGTTTTGAAATAGGAGCAGATTAATATCGGCTACTGCAGCGCGCTTTAAATGCATACGAGTGTTAATCATACTAAAGAAAGAAAGAAAGAAAGAAATACCTACATTTATTTACAACAACACAAGACAGATCATCAATATTTTACAAAACAAAAGACAACACGATATCTAAGTATGTACCTATCTAGCCTAAAATCTTTAAAGATATCCAAAAAAAATAGCGATTGGACGTCCAAAACGCAACCGGTGGTACCGGGCAAGAGCTAGCTCAAACTATACAAGTTCTGGAATAAATAAGAAATAACTTTAATTTCGAACTAGATGAAAAAACCTGCTTGTGTAGTTCCCGTTTCCATAGGAATTCCGAAAAAATATATACCCTATGTCACTCTCGCAACTGAGACAAATCTAACGACACCTCGCACTTTAAAATCCACTATGGCATTTAGGGTGCAGGGCGTGCCAAAGAATGATACATACATAAATCGAGCGAAAAACATAAGGAACCCTGTCCTTGCAGATGGATAATAATAATAAAGGCGTAAGGATGTCACGGCCCCATCGCCCGCCGGTGTTGTGGTGTCACCAGTGCAGTCAGTCATAGCGGATGTCATGGTGTCCCATTTTGCTCCCACGGCATCCGCAAATGGTACGGCAGGAGAGGGAATACCGGTAGGTATTTAGTGGTTAGGCCTCCCCCCTCCTTCCACTAGGGAAGGGTGGGCATTTTCCAACCGACAAAAAAAAGGGCGGCTTGAAGCGAGCTGTTGGTGCGTAGCGACACCACGACCCTGAGACCACTAAGAAGCGCTTGTACACACACACACTCACACACAGTTACACACCCATTATTGTGTGCCCTGTCAGGGTGTCATGGGTTAACTGGAAATTTAATGTAAAATCGTATAAAATGTAAACATGACAAAAAAATTAATAATAAATATACATACGCACAAAAAAACATACCCCTCCTTTGGCAATCGGGTAATAAAAGACATGAAGCTCAAGCTAGTTTAAAAAAATAGTAGATTGTTCAACAAGGGACTAAAACAAGCCATAATGACACAAGATATTTAGCCACCCGAGCAGAGCGAGGGTGGCTATAATTCGCGTGTCATTATGGCAGTTTAGTCTCGCGTTAAACACTCTACATTTCACTTTGAATGCGAGGAAAAAAACGATGTTTTAGGTATACTAATCTACAATATTACTTTTATAATACGTATGCTCAATACGAGCAATGGACGTCTGTTCAGAATTCAAATAGCAATTTAAATTTGTTCCGCGGTTTTTTTTTTGTTGAGTGACGCTTTAAATGTTTGCATATTTAGCCAATAAAAATAGTTAATTAAAAGAAGGTATCTTTACAAAAATGTTTACCAAAACAGACCGAAACAGAGTGTGTTTGTTGTGTGTGTGTGTTTCGTGCGAGTGAGTGAGTGTACGCGAGGGTGTGTGAGTATGTAGGTGTGTGTGCAGCCACCTAGACAACAACCCTGAGCAGACTCTCAGTCTCTCCATAATTGAGTCCACCTAGCCAGTTCTTAACCATGATCTTGGCCTCGCGCGGGGAGGCTCTTGATATATTGCAAGATTTCAAGACAGTGTTATAAATGAACGGGTGTAGAAAGGCCGGCAGTCTCCTCGAAAAGGCAGTTCAAACACGGGGAGTCGGTATTCTGAAGACCCGCTTCCGGATCAAGGTTCGGTATAGCTCAGATCGAATGACTTCACGATGCACTTGAGTGACAACCCGCAGAACCATCAACCGTCGCACGCTCAGAACACCGGCCTCATTATAAAGAGCCGACGTAGAGAAAGTACGAGCCCTCCTGAGCATGACTTTCAGGACAAAGCGCTGTGCTCTTTCCAGAGGCAGGGGAGCAGAGCTGGCAGCACCCCCCCCACACGCTAATGCAGTAGGTCAGTATGGATTCACACATAGAGGTGTAAACCAGCCTCAGCAAATCCATCCCCGCCGAGCTTCTAAATCCCGAGCTTTAATAAAATTAATTCATTTTTAATATAATTAAATAGATTAATATTCGTAATTATTCATGGTGTTTCACGAAATTATTATTTTTTTAAATATTTTTATACAGTTGTCATTTTGAGGTTAGGTATTTCCACGCACTAAAGGCTTCCACAGACCGAAGCGCAGGGCGCTACGGAGCGCTACGGAGCGGGCGCTACGGGGCGCTTCGGAGCGTCCGCAGCGCGCTGCGGTCTGTGGAAAGCTTTAAAATTGTCTATGCCCAATCACTGAAAATGGCAATAATCCTCCATCCACAAACACCGTGATTGGCAGTTTAGGGGTTTCCAAAGTGCATTAAAAAAAAAATACTTTAATCCCTAGAGACCAAAAAAGAGCTTTAGTCCCGATATGCAGAGACTAAAGTAACATTTTAAGAGCATGAGAAGTGAAAAAAGATTTATCATCCGGATACATTTTCTTCAGAGGCATCGAGACAAAAGATTAGGAGCCGTCCTATTATACAAATTAAATCGGATAGAAAATCAGAAATGCTACCGTTAACGATCTTCCGTGATATCGGAAACTCAAGCCCCTTACGACACAACCTTCTCAATTTTCAAACATACTTTCATCTCTACACTTATAAAATAAGGCTCAGTATATGTTGTCGCGACTCACAAAAGGTAGATCGCGTTTGATCTTAAAATAGAGAGATTTTCAATTTACATCGTTCCTGTAAAGGTCGTGCGGTAGGACCTCATGTTTCTTGACTTTGATGATGTTCCATGCTTTTGCATGTATGGATTTTTGGTAATGTGAAACGCAAAATAAGTTTTTGTTAAAAATTTCATTTTAAGAGCAAGCTTTTTAGCTGACTGTACTTTTTGTTGCCTGTACTTGTATTGTACACACACCGTATTCATATGCGGCAAATATTTCACACGCTTAATAAACTATAAATAAAAAAATTAAAAAAAATTAAAAACCCCCAACGCAAATAATAGGTCACACATGTTTGAAACTAAATTAAGTACCCATTATGCGACTAAGATCCCTTCCGCAGCTAACAAAAGAACTGATAACTTTGAAACGGCTGAAAGAATTTTGATGAAACATTTTTTAGAACCATCGCCAAGAAACTTTCTTTCAAATAAAAAAAAACGCATCCACGATTTGGTTCATCCGTTTAAGAGCTATGATGCCACAGCAGATACACACACATAGCAGTCAAACTTATAACAACTCTTTTTGTGTCGGGGGTTAAAAACTGACTCAATTTGAATTTCTAAAATGCGCCCGCCCGCGTGCGAACTACGGCCCAACTCCTCTCTTTCTAACAGGAGGGCTGTGCCTTGAAGTTGGATATATTATGCTGTGATCATGTTTGAGTTAAGGCACGAACAGTCAGACAAAATTATTGCGGAATTACTAACGGTTCCGTTTTTGCTAGTTTGACTAAGGAACCCTAAAAGATTAATAAAAAACAGTGTTCCATTATAATATTGAGTGTTAAATGCAATGAAAGCAACAAACAGTCAATCAAATTAAATTGTCATCAATCGTCATTGTCATTGTCGCCGTATTCCACGGAATTGATAAAAATTGGACATCATTTAATTGATTAAATAAAAAACAGGGACCGGTTGTAGTACGATTCATATTAATAAATAGTCGACAAAGTGATAAATTGATTGAATTCGGTATTACAAAGATGATTGACGTATCTTAGGGGAGAGTAACCTATATTGAACTGGTGCTTAAATTGGACCACTTCCGTATTTCCACCAAATTACACTATTTATTTACACTGGCAACAAAAAATTAAGCGATGGCGATGATGCAAAATGGCGGACTGTTTGAGGCGCTGTCATCGCTTCATTTTTTGTTGCCAGTGTAAATAAATAGTGTGATTTGGTAGAAATACGGAAGTGGTCCAATCTTAGAGCCGGTTCAATATAGATTACTCTCCCTTATATCCTAGGTAGAATTTTGAAGTTAGTTAAAATTTATTATACAGAGTGGCTCATTTGGTTCGATCAGTAAGGGCAAGTCAGAAACTATAATCTTCGCTTTCACCGTATTTTTCTGTCTTCATCTTATACCGTTTGACAGAAAGAAACAGTGATTGCGAAGGCAAGCGTCAGAAGCGTTAGACAATAAGCCTGCTGTTCTGAAACATGTTGTCGATTTTAGTGACAACTAAAAAATTGAAGTGTTGAAAAATAAAACTTACAATATTTCTATTTGGATATCGATTATTTAGGACATAAGCAGTAAATGGTACTATAAAACATGACATCTAAAATTAAAAAGTGCACTGTATTCCATTGGGGTGTAATCTATAATTTTAAGTTTTTTTTTAACAAGAAATAGATTTCGAATTTCAATATAACAAGACCTTAGAATAAGCTGACAACGCATTGTACACGTAAAGTGTTATGATCAAAGAGTAGCAACGTTTCTTATCAATAAGGTGTGTTGCATGCATTGTAGAATTTGCCAAAACAATCTAATATACAAAAATGTCGTGTCACGGTGTTTGTTTTCGAACTATCCTACGAAACGGCTTGACCGATTTCTTGATTCTTTTTTGCCTGTATTTGGCAGGTCTGAGAATAGGTCTTAGGTTTTTTTATACCCTTATTCTTAGCAGACGGAGTCGTGGGCAACAGCTAAACAGCTAGTTTTAGATAAAATGAAATGTCTCCCAAATTAAGCTGAATCGAACTGGCTTTACACAGCACTAGTAATTTCCGCGACTCCGTTTGCAAAAAATTAGTTTATCGCTTTCCCGCGAGAACTATGCAAATTTCTGAAATAAAAACTATTGTCCTTTCCGGGGACTCAAACTATTCCTATACCAAATTTCAGTTACTTTTCAGAGTTAATTTTTCATTTATAATATAAGTAAAAAATGTCCTGAGCATATGTTTTAAAACAGTTGGGTTACTCGTCAGTCAAGGTGTTACATACTCGTATAATATCTTTGTAGTAAAATATTTTTAAACTCTTTTAAACTTCCATCGCAACCGCCTGCTTGCAGCCAACGCAACCATCCCCCACAACATATACAACATACGTATATGTATCTTTTGTCTCCCCTCACTTCCGGAGGGTCGTATACAATGGGCCAGATATTGGCATTCCTATACTATTGTGTTTGAGCTAATGACAAATCAGTGGAGCCATAATCGTTCAATACCAGTATTGATTTTATGTGGCTAGAAATAGAAGCAGATGAAGGAATGGGACAAACCCACAGAGTGATAATAAGACGAATCTAACTGATACCACACACACACGCGTAAATATAAGTACCGCTGTAAATCTTGTATAGTACACTTACTACACTACACTTACTACTTACATCACTATGTAATTTAGTTTTTTTTTGTTTCATTATTCTTTTTATTTTTTTAATTATACCTATTTTATTTTTCTCAACAGCCGCCTGTTCTCTGGTAAGCTTTGTAGGAAAACTATATGTATACTGCCGTGCAATCCTTAAACAACAGTAAGTGCAAAAAGTGAGTTTCGAGAAAAACGCAAAAAACCCTTTCAAAGCACTTTTTTTCCACTTTACCTATAATTAAATCAAATACCTATATACAAATCTTTGAATGTAGAAATAAAGTATGAAATTCACAGAATATAATGATGTAATTAAAAATATATTCTACGTGTCCGGAAATAAAATATTTGGATTTTTCCAAATTTGAAACAATTAGTGTACCTTCAGATAGACATTAAATCATAATAAAAACAGATTAAAATGCAGTAAAAATTCGGATTAATGTAAACAAGACTCGTACCCTCAATGAGAGTGGTGTTGCATGCATGCTAAACTACAGTATCATAGGCCATTTACTGTTCTTTACTCAGTAAAAAACAGTAAATTGCCTATGATACTGTGAACAGTAAATGGATACTTAGGGTACTTATATTAAAAAATAATACATAATAATATAAAAATAATTTTAATGCATTTCTTATTAATAATTAATGTAATCGCATAACACATAATAACTATATTTTAAATAAGAATGTCTATCAAAATCAGACTAAAAGTCATCGCTAAGGCACTCTGTTTCTTAATATTCGTATACTTTTATTTGTTACTATGCCACATATACTATTCCAAACCAAAATCCAATAACTAGAATACACAATTCACTGACGTTTTTGTAAACTATCAGCTATATGGCTATAATATATATTTATTTGTCCCTGCTATATTTTTTTCTGAAAGTAAAATTAAATACTTACATAATAGGTACAAGCCTTTGTTTGACGCCAATATTAAATATATGAATAGGAACATAGTGCATCTATTTTCTTAATGTCTCTCAGCAATATTCGGAATTCCGAATTCACACGAAAATTATTACGGTCATAATAAAAATGATTATGTGAAGTCCGATTTTAATATAACTTTCAAGTATATCGCAAAAGAAGTAGCCAAATTGATTTATATCTAATACATTTAGGTACTAACTTCCACAGACCACGAGCCACGTTCGTTCTCGCTTCGCACACCGCGAAACGCGACTGAAGACCAAAATTCGAGCTAATTCACAATAAATGCAGCCATGATTGATACGATCATGGCTAACGATATTTAACAAATTGCCAAATGGCCGTCTAAACAATAGTAAGATAGTTCAGTATATACTGTACTTTAGATTGTATAGTGCTCTTGTATTCGGGACAAATGTACCACTTATATAACAGCAAGAAACATTTTTACTGTGCTTTAGCTTAGTTTGGTAAAAAAAACAATAAGTTGTAAAACACAGTATAATTTTTTAGAACATTTATATTCTACTGCATTTTAATCTGTTTTTTGGCATACAAGTTGACACCACACCACTGGCTAATTAAGGTTAAAATAAGATGTTTACTGTATTTTAATCGGTGGATTGTCAATATACGTAGACGATGTTGTTTTTACGGCACTTTAGTTAGTTTTATCAACATAATTCACTAAGTTTTTGTCATTTACTGTGCACGGAGGCTTCGGTTTCTAACTGTTCCTGTCGTCGAAATTATAAATCGAATACACACACCTGCGTCTTGTTGTGCTGAACCTAGATCACTTGAAAACAAAAAAACGCAAAATCAGCACTTACTGTTGTTTAAGTTCTGCACGGCAGTATAGTGCAGTCCAAGGCCCCAAGATACAAGCTCTGCCATAACAAATCACGTTTGTTGTATGGGAACTCCATTAAATATTTATTATATTCTGTTTTTAGTATTTGTTGTTATAGCTGCAACAGAAATACATCATCTGTGATAATTTCAACTGTCTAACTATCACGGTTGATGAGATACAGCCTGGTGAGAGACGGACAGATAGACGGAGGGACAGCGGAGTCTTAGTAATAGGGACCCGTTTTACCCTTTGGTTACGGAACCTTAAAAAGTGACATATAACCGTCTCAGTCAACTGTGACATTGATTTCTGTCCTAAAATCTACTTACAATACTTTGTAGAACAATGTGCGACCCGCACAAGATTTACTCAGGAGCTCAGTTACTTCAAGTTGTTTTATAAGCGAAATAAAAAGCGAGGGTGCATAAAATAACAATGTATGCGTCAATACCTGCAGATTATCTAGAGATATATTGAAAGAACAAAATAGATTTTAGAGGTAGTATCTTTCAATGCGCCTGGTAGGTTTCTTTGAACGCTTTTTTTTGGCGTTGCCATACAACGAGGAATTGCAGTCAGCCCAAATCCCAAAAAAAGCCCAGAGTAGGTAAGCATAGCGTACAGTTGTGGTACCTACTCTGAAGATGAGCTCTGGTTGAGTTCAAAACGCGTCAGTGTAGTTTGGTGGTGGTGATAGATAGGTTTGTGTGTGTTCGTACAGTGTGGAAGTGGAGGAACTGCATGAACACTCATTTCTTGCATAAACGTACAGTAAAATTACATAAGTTTACCACTGACAGATGGTTTGCCTTCATTTCATATTCAACTTTAACGACCTACAAATAAAGCCAATTTTAGAATACTGTTACCCACGTTTACAGATTTTGTAAGAGCTACTTTATTTGTATGGCGTTAAAGTTGGAAATGAAATGAAGGCAAGCCATCTGTCATTGGTACAGTAAAAGTAAACGTATTGTAACTATCGTAAGGTTGCGGGTGAGCAAAGTAATTGTTTCAGCTTTTTACAAAATTTTTTGTAAATATGAACTTATTTAAAAAAGTTAGCTTAGCTATGAAGTATCTTTTTGTATTTATTTTTTCAACTTCATTTTTTATTACTTTTACGGTCATCCCGTGAAATCATATATTTCATACTAAATACAAACTGAAATATAGATGCACAGAAAAAACCCCAGAAAAAAGACCAATAAAATGAATTAAAAAATGAAGTTGAAAAAATAAATACAAAAAGATACTTCATAGCTAAGCTAACTTGTTTAAAGTTGCACAGTAGCGCCATCTCTTGTCCAGGTGAGCGGTTAGTTCCGAAGGAGTGTTAAAATCTCTCGATAGAGGGTGTAACATAGATGAGCGCTTGTCACTGCATAAGGTGATGATTTAGCAGACTGAAATGTATGAGTATGGGAAAGATTCGTGTCTAATCTCTAGACCAGTGGTGGTGTAGGGGTATGGCACACGGCACGGAATGCTGAGGACCTGGGTTCGATTCCCAGCATTGGTCTTTTTTCTGGGGGTTTTTTCTGTGCATCTATATTTCAGTTTGTATTTAGTATGAAATTTATGTATATTTTGTATAAAAAATTGAATACTCTCCAAGTACAACAAATTTTAAATCTCAACTAAACTTACCTACAACTTTTTAAAACCTCTCAAATCCAAACAGGCGGCCACACAACCCCACAAATTCTCTTATCACAAACCCATTCCGCGTGCTCGAAATGCGTCGCATGTGCCAGATGCACCCAATGCAATTCCGTATCGAAGACGCTATCGAAAATTTAATACAGGACTAGTATCCATTGATTAATCCCATTTCACGGGCGCTGCGTCGCGTTTGTCGGACAGCCGGTGTTGCGATCGGATTCGTTTGGTGTATTATGAATTTGTTTCTTTGATGTAACTTTGAACAATTTGCTGACTTGATGATAAGGGGTGGGTCTCGAGAGGCATAAATCTTCTAATATGTCGCAGACCCACGTACACGACACTGGCAGTTTGCGGAATGCCCAAGCCTTATCTAGTTTAAAACAAAAGAAAAAGAGATTGTCTATGCTTGAGTGAGTTTGACTGCGATGGCGGGTAGTTTTGTATTGTCATTCTTGTTTGGAGAGCGAAAGGGAAGGACGTGAACCGTCAACGCAGTCAACCTCACTGCGTTCCGTTGTAATTCTTAATCTTTAATTATCCAAATCATCTTAGAGTATTGTGAGTTTATTCGTTTAGATCTTTAATAAATCGTAGTGAGTTGAACTTCGAGTGTTCTTATTTGATGGACTATCGTATCGAGAATAAATATGGCGAACGGTGAGAGTGACGACGGCGATCGAGCGCAACCGACCCGCCCTTCGACAAATATATAAAAATCTCGAGTCACGGTGTTTGTTACCGAACTCCTCCGAAACGGCTTGACCGATTTTTATGAAACTTTTTTCTCTATACTTGGTAGGCCTGAGAATAGGTCGTAGGCTATTTTTAATCTTCGCAGACGGAGTCGCGGGCAACAGCTAGTAATCTATAATAATAACATCTTCTAAAGCCGTAGTGGCCTAGTGGTTTGACTTATAGTCTCTGAAGCAGAGGGACGTGGGTTCGAGCCCGGGCTCGCACTTTTGAGTTTTCGGAATTTATAAGCGAAATCACGTTTGAAATTTACCATGAGCTTTGAGGTGAAGGAAAACATCGTGAGGAAACCTACACACACCTGAGGAGAAATTCAATGGTGTGTGTGAAGTTCCCAATCTGCAGTGGACCCACGTGGGAACTACGGCCTAAGCTATTTCGATACGCAACTCTAAACAGAAGATTGTTTCGAATCAAAGGAGTCTTAAAATCGTAGTACGTCTACGCGCAAGTGCTACGGCGTAGGCACCGTAGCACGCTCTACGGCAGTTTGTTTTTTTTTTAAATAACTCCACGAAAACACAACGCACTCGCATGCGCACACGTAAAGACTGAACTATTTGAAGTGGATATAAGTATCTATATAAACCTTTTGCCCGCGACTTCGTCTGCGTAGAAGTATGTATGTATGTCTGTAAATCTCTTTATTGCACATAAAAACATGAAAATTGACAGTTAAGAAGAGAAACAGATGTACACAGGCGAACTTATTCCTTAAAGGGATCTCTTCCAGTTAACCTTTGAACGAAAAAAAAGAAAAAATGAAAATGATGACGATGAATGACGAGAAGTCAAAAATGGTTCTAATAGGAACTTTTGTACGGTGACTTTCGAAACATTACAATTTTAAAGAGTTTTGCATTGCACCAAGCTTTTATATAACGATACCTTTAGGTTCAATTGGCGTAAAGGACAAAATGCCGAAAATGAGTTATACCTTTACACCCCAAAATTTTCCATAGCTCAACATCAAAACTGCTTTGTTTAGTGGGTGTAAATATCACACTCAAAATCACATGGAATGTAAAGGACGTTATGAAATATAGACCACGACGTAAAGTCCTGATTTTATACACGTTGCCCTTTAAGACCTATATTTGGAGCTTTCTTTTATTATTCTGTCCTTTACGACCTTTACTGTTCTTCATTTACGTACTATATTTACTTCATAACGTAACTAAACTATGGGCATAAAGGACGTATATTTTTTTCCTAGCATTATAAAACGTGGTTTAAAGCACTTACATAAATGCCAAGGTATATTTATGATGCAGCGTAAAGGACTTTTTAATGCTTTACTACTCTTTTTTTTGTAAATTGGTGAACATGATGAATAAAATTAAAGGCGTAAAAGAGTTTTCCATTCCTGTAATGATGTCATAACGTAATTAAATCAAGTTTTAATAGGTAGGTTGTTTAAACATTTGATGTTCTTCTATTTTCATTATAATTGTACTTTCCTTACTAATAACAGTTTGCGTCGTAACAAAACATGCGACAGTTTTGCGCGGTAAAAAATTCCTCATGCCGGTTGTCTCCCAGCGTGCTGCACAACACTGCCGGTGTATGTCACCGTATATATGGTTTAGTGTTATAGACCGCGCTAGGCACGCTCCATCGGCGTCGCGCGCATGCTCCGCGCTGCAGTTTGTGGTGGCCTTAAGAGCAAGATAGGTGATGTGTCTATGACGGTACGGACTTATACCTAGTCCCCGATGCATACGCATGCAGATCGGATGATTGTTTTGTTTACTTCAGTTATTATTATAGAAATATTTTCTAACGCTGTTCGATTGAATTATTATCGAGTAGTGTTTTTGAGGCAAGTCGTCAGCAGTCGTCTACAGTGACATTGCAGTAGACGAAATAAAAAACTTCTGACGAGTTGCTTTAAAGAATTTTTGCGTTATTCTTACTACCTACTTGATACTAACTCGTTTATTTAAGGTCTACCTAAAGCTAGTTAGTCATTTCTGAGAACCAGTTTATTAATATTATCAAGTTACAAAACAATAATTAGTACGGTTTTATCCGGAGAGATTTGTTTATTAGAATTTGTTTTGATTTATACTGGATGATTTTGTGTAACGTTAGAGCTGTAGGTACAACATACCTGGTAATTAGTTCTTACACAAAGAAAATGAAGTTATTAAATTCCTAGTAGGTAAAGTAATTTTGTGATTGAACCTATATTGTGTAGCGTTTCTCTAGTAAAGTGCATTTAGCGAATACCAAAGTTGACTTTACAGCGAATTCTTACAGACTAATGACTCCATCCTTTCATTCACTGCACACCTTGATTAACCTACCTGTTTTATTACAATAATAATAAAATTCCATGGATGTAATTTTAATATTTTCAAGGCGTAAAACGTTTATTGCATGTATTTAATGATATTTTATGCTACTACCAACTACTAAATTATTGGTAAGTAACTACTAACGAATAATTACGACAAATGATGAATATTTTCGCATAATACATTCCTGTAATGACATAAATCTAAGGAAAACAATATAAATATAGTATGTTATGGTGGTCTATACACCTAAAAATTGCATTATTTTTTACAAAAATGACCTTTACGGCCAATCAACCAATCAACTATCTTAAATTTCTTAAAATGGTGTGGTCGTATGTGACTTTATAACGCTTTTTACCGTGGTGTAAAGGACACTAACTTTTTAAGTTTCATATTTAACGTAATAGGTACCAAATAACTACATAGAGACAAGAATTCTAAGCAATTTTCTCATATACATCGAAAATATAGGTCAACAAAGAAAAAAGTTACAAAAGTTTTTCTAAAAAAAATTTTGTTTTTTGGCTCTCCTGAAAAGTGCCATTTTGTCCTTTACGCCAAATGAACCTAAAGGTATCGGTAAGTTCAACCTTTTTCGTATAAAATCGGATTGAGTATTCAAACGTGTGTCAAAATAAAATTTAATTTAAATCAAATGCACTGAGGAGTATTGATATCAACTTCGAAGCAAATCACCCCCAAAATAACTTTCTACCCCTTTTTAACCCCGTTAAAAGATGAATTTCAATAAAATACGGAACACATCTTCCATCAATTGTGTTAAAGAATGTTTATGCAAAATTTGAAGTGGATTGGACCAAGGAATCACGTTGTCACATACATATTTTGCCCCTTGAAAATCCTTTCTTATCGGATTCTTACGTCATACAAAGAACACACTCTCCAAGTTTCAGGTCTCTACGATCAGCGGTTTAGACTGTGCGTTGATCCGTCAGTCAGTCATTCAAGACAAAACATTTTATATGCATAGAAGATATTGCTCCATCTTTTTGAACTATTGTACTCGGTGTGCGTGTAAAACTGAATTAATTTCCAAAAACCTAGTATAAACTACACTTCAGTTCAAAATAAGAAACTATTCAAATGCTCAATAACTCCTCTGGGTTTTCTTGAATCCAAATGTATGTAAACGCTTGTTATTTTCCTCTCGTATAGCCACGCTTTATCATCGTATCATTCGAAATTCAACCATCCGGTCTTCAAATAAGGTCGTACTACGCAAATCACAAGCGCTCTCTCAAAGAGTCTGCCAGACGTTAATACGAATGTAACAAATGATCGCATCGTCTGGCGAGTGCTTTTAGATCTAGTGTTTTAGAAGAAATGGTGCTTGATTCTGAAAAGATATAAGTGTTGGTATTTGTGAGAGAGTTACGTCGTTTTGGTATGGAGTGTTCGATGAAGCAACAAAGTTATGGGGCGATAAGAAAATGTGGGAAAGGGAAGCTGTCTGCGTTTTAAAGTTGTTGAATGGCTTTTAGATTAAGAGATTGTATCGTCGAAAAGATTTTTTTGGGTTTGGTACCAATTTTAATGGATTTTCTATCGAATGACCGAAATTCGTAAGCCGCCTATATTTTAATTTGTCATAAAATAGTTTATTTATTAAACAATATTTTCTTCAGAATTATTAGTGAACTAAACTAACCTGGTGAGGTTAGTTTAGTTGACTAGTTCACTTGTCTATTCACTAGTTCGTTTGTCTGGCCTCTCTAATATAAAAAAAAAACTATGAGCTTTACGGTGAAGGAAAACATTCCGAGGAAACCTGCATACACCTACAAAAAAATTCAATAGTGTATGTGAAGTTTCCAATCCGCACTGGGCCCGCGTGGGAACTACGGCCCAAGCCCTCTCATTCTGAGACTAGGTCTGTCCCTCAGTGGGATGCATGGCTAGGACGATGATGATGATGATGATTGTTGTTTATTTTGTGTATTTATTCATATGTTATACATATTATATTCCTTTCTTCTATCTGTATAAGTACATAAATTACTGTTCGCCTATTTTTTAAGCTTTCTTTTCAATCCAGATTTGGTTGAAAATATCCCTTTTAGGGATAAGTTCGCCTTTGTTCTCTTTTTGGTTTGATGTTTTTTGTATTATTTTTGTATTTTATGTACAATAAAGTATTTACATACATAACATAAGTCAAATAAAGTTTAACATCCATAGATCAAAATGGGGCTTAGGGGGATTAAACGAACTGTTCTCGAAGCCGAAGCCAATACAAATACCTTGTACATGAATAGTATCAATACTCTACGTTCGGAAACGTATAAAGTGCCTCGAAAATGTTCAAAGGAATATTAATCCCAGATTATATGCGGATATCGGGAGCCGGCAGCAATTCTGTATCCAGGGACTACGGAATCCTGCGCAACGACGGCGATTGGATATTTCTTGTAGATGTATTACGTAGAATATTCGAGAGCTTGCACTATGTACCTATGTAGTCTATTTATAGATGGTCCCAAGCTCCTATACAATCCACAAGGTCAGTTCTATCACGGATCCTTCGATAGAGTTTTTAAGACTAAGGTCTAACGGGCCGTTATTAATGCTTGCGCTACGAAATAAGTTACGTAATTTTAAGTAAATAAATAACCGGCCAAGTGCGGGTCGGACTCGCGCACCGAGGGTTCCGTACAAATTATGTATCTATGAACATCCAGTCTTAGCAGAACCCTGCTCCTAAGCAAAATGTGCGCAGTGTGGGATGATTGTAGATTGGTTACTGATATAGGCAGACAGACAAAAAAAATAATGCTTTTCGCAATTTTTCCTTTATCTGTGCTGACCTTGCTTCGTACCAAATTTCAAGATTCTGAGTTTATGTTAAAAATGTAACGCAATTTGTAACAGAGCGGAAGAAAATTTATCGTGCCAAACCTGTTTTATTTCTTATTTTTTTAAGAACTTTTATAATTTGGCCTTTCGCCCACACAAGGGTAACGCTAAGCCGCAGCCGCAGTTTGACATGCTGCAGGTTATTTGCAGTTATCAAACTTGGTTATTTGGGTGGACCAAAGGTATTTTGTCGACCGTGAATTACCCTTACCCTTACTCCCTTACCTTACCCTTACTCCCTTACCCTACCCTTACCCTTACCCTACCCCCTTACCCTACGCTCCTTAACCCTTAGGGGTTAGGATTTAAATTACCAGGCCGTACATTATACTCTATATAGCTTCCGTCATAAATGCAATGCATCCGTGGTTTAACAAAATTTATTCCATTAATAATGTCACGTGAAACCATTGTGTGAAATATTTTGTGTAAAGAATGTCGCTATTTGAATGGTATTGAATTTACATTTGAATAGTGCGGTTTTTGGAGACTATAGTTATTTCAGATGTTGACTGGGATTATTTATAAGTAGTAAGTACCTGGGCGACCGAGCTCTGCTCGGGCAGAAACTCGGTACCAAGCGTTTTCCCAGAGATAAGACCAAGCTAGATCAATTTTTCATCCCCGAAAACCCCCAAATACCAAATTTCAACGAAATCGTTGAAGCCGTTTCCGAGATCAAAACACCGGAGGGGTGGGGGGTGGGGGGGGGGGTGAGAGGGGGAGGGGATGCGGGGGAGGGAACGCGGGGGCATTAAAGGGGGTGAAAATTTCATTGATTTTGCCGTAGGATGCACCGTTTTCAAGATATTTGACAAAAACACCGGAGGGGGTGGGGGGGAGGAGTCACGTTAAACTATCGTCCGTAAACCGACTTTACAGACAACCGGCTTTTCCTGTTCTGTGCTCCCAATAGGAAACGTGCACATAGACGGTGCTGCCAACTGGTGCCATAAGGGTGCCATCAATTTGAAAGTTTTACCTTGATAAGTTTGTTTTACTGTCCGCATAGTGTCTCTTCTGTCACATTAGTGCTGCCGCCTATAGTTACTGCACATTCCCTATAATACTTTTTCTAACAAAAAAGTAACTTTTTCTCACAAAAAAGTAACTTTTTCTCACAAAAGAAGAAACTTGACGTTTTCTCATGAAAAATAAACTTAAAAAAAAACTAAAAATCTTGAAAAAAAACGTGGATTCGAACCGAGGTTGGCTAGATCCGCGACCACCCGATTTCTAATGTGCCATTATGATCTGCTCGAAGTTGGCGAAATTTAGCTTTATATTCTAATGCAAACAAAAATAGCCGGAAAACACGAGTAAAAGCGATTTTCTGAAAATGAAACATAGCTACATCAGTTTTTCATCCCCGAAAACCCCCACATACCAAATTTCATCGAAATCGTTGGAGCCGTTTCCGAGATCCTGATTATATATATACATATATATATATATACATATATATATATATATATACCTATATATATACATATATATATACATATATACAAGAATTGCTCGTTTAAAGGTATTAGATTTTACAGGTATAAAATGGCATTATTAAAATAAATAAAACCGTGGTAGCCTAGTGGTTTGACCAGAGGCCTGTCAAGCAGAGGGCCGTGGGTTCGATCCCGGGCTCGCATCTCTGAATTTTTCGCAATTTACATGTGAAATTACATTTGAAATTTACCATCCGCTTTACGGTGCAGGAAAACATCGCGAGAAAACGCCTGCGAAGAAATTAAATGGTGTGTGTGAAATTACCAATCCATACTGGGCTCGCGTGGGAACCACGGCCCTGTGTCCTGCAGTGGGACATACATAGGCTAGGATGATAATGGTGATGACGTATAAAATGGTATAATAAACAACCAAACGCCAACGGGCTCCCGTGGCATAAACAAATTAATGTGTCCATTAGACCACGTAAGAAGAGTTAATTGATTCTTTTGATGGCAATCAAACTCACATCTAAGTAATATCGGCATTCGACAGCAAAAAAACACTTCACATTTTAATCAAACAGACGTTTCTCATTATTTTTCACAGTGCCATTACCATTTTTATCGAAAACAAAAGGCATTCGAAATTTAAATGATCTGTCACCCGCCGGCCGTTTAAATCAATAAATAACGTTCGTTATTTGGGAGAAAACAACTGAGGCTCACAGTTGGCTGGTCAATAGTGGAGTCAACTTGTTTTATACAATTCAGATCTTTACCCCACTACCTAATAGAAATAAAAAAGTTTGTGATCTTATTTGGATATTTGTTGGTCTATCACGTAATTGGCGTAAAGATAGACAAATACCTAGATTGATACAAGATCCCGCAGGCTTATGGTCTAATGCTTCTGACGCTTGCTTTCGCAATCACTATTTCTTTCAGTCAAAGGGTAGAAAATAATGGCAGAAAGAGATAGTGAAAGCGAAGGCAAGCGTCAGAAGCGTTAGACAATACGGACTCAAGTAATAGGTACCCGTAGGATGATATTTTAACTAAAAACAAGAATAAAGGGTACAGTCTAAGAAAGTGTAAAGCTAAGTATAGACTTGCAAGAAAAATTGTGCGAGTTTGTAGTGGTCAACCGAACGTCGCAATGTATTTAATGACATTGCACAATTTTTCTTGCAGGTGTAAACTGGGTTTAAGTAAGCTTGGATTTCAAGTTGACGTATTAACTTCGTTTGCAAGCCATAGATGGCGTTGTCCGAGTGAACGTGCTTTAAAAATGTAACCGTAACCATTCTTCATAGATTTTTAACACATGCAAAGTTGCATGATTAGGTATAGGGAACGTGCACATCGACGGTGCTACCAACTGGTGCCATCAATTTTACTGTTTTACCCTGATAAGTTTCTTTTACTGTCCGCTCCGCATAGTGTCTCTTTTTTGTCACACTAGTGCTGCCGCCATAACGTGCACATAGACGGTGCTGCCAACTGGTGCCATCAATTTGAATGTTTTACTCTGATAAGTTACTTTTACTGTCCGCATAGTGTCTCTTCTGTCGCTTGAAAAAAAATAAAATTAAAATCATTTGATGACAATGATGATCCAGACAAAGCGTCATTACCATTATCATCTCTGCCTATTTATCATAATCATCATCATCAACCTATGTTCGTCCACTGCTGGACATAGGCCTCTCCCATGGCACGCCACTGAGCACAATCCTCGGCCACTCTCATCCAGCTCTTGCCAGCCGCCTTGCGAAGATCATCGCTCCACCGAGTCTGAGGACGTCCCACGCTACGTTCGGTTTAGCCTATTTAAGTCCTCTCGAAATTAGAGGGCTTTGGTCGTAGTTACCACGCATGTCGAGCCCGGATTGGAATTTCACACACACCATTCAATTTCTTAGAAGGTGTATGTAGACGATGTTTTCCTTCACCATAAAGCTCATGGTATAGGTCAAACCATAGGCCACTACGGCTATATTTATCGCCATTATCATCTCAGCTTATTTAATGTCCTCCTCTCAAAATGAAAGGGCTTTGGTCCCAGTTCCCACGTATGCCGAGTACGGATTGGAAACTTCACACACACCATTGAACTCACGGCCCTCTGCTTGTGAGACCATACAAACCACTAGGCCACCAAACAATGCGCTTCTCAATTTCCAATCGTGTTCCCTTTTTCCCTTTTGAGTAAAAACCCTAAAAATAGTCACATTTCACTCACCCCGGCTGCCTGTCCATCCGACCATGCACTTAGTGTAAATATACCCGCGCTGGTTAAACTTTCACGAGCCGAACCGCAACGGTTCCAGCCAACCGCTGTCTGCTAACAATTGCGTTTTTGTTTCATGTTGATCAATTATTAGGGGTATAATTCAGGTGGAGCGTGCTCGTTTCGTTTGTGAAATTATTGAGAGCGTACCGTACGTATTAGAGCGTTGACACATTATCCGATCCGATATCGGTATCGGACGCCGATACGATATTAGAGGGAGTTAAATGTATGAAATATGTACCTAACTGTCTTTCATATTGTCCTACACGATATCGGATATCGGAGATACATAATATTTTATACATTTAACTCCCTCGGATCGGATAATGTGAAAACGCTCTTACGCTGATTGATTGAAGGCTGAACTCTGAACTCGTCAACTATAAATGTTGTGTTAAAATAGTCAGATATCGTAGACAGTATTTTTTTAAACTGCGAAGAATAGGGTTTATAAAAAATAGCCTACGACCTATTATCAAACCTACCAAATAAGACAAAATTTGATAAAAATCGGTCAAGCCGTTTCGGAGGAGTTCGAGATAACAAACAGCGTGAAACGAGATTTTTATGTATTAGATATTTTTGAAAACCTTAATATACTCATGCTAACAGTTTCATGCCAGGCCTCCTCTCAGAATGAGAGGGCTTGGGCTCCACGCGGGCCCAGTGCGAGTTGGGAACTTCACATACAACTGAATTCATTATCAAGTGTGTGCATGTTTCCTCATGACGTTTTCCTTTACCGTTAAGCTCATGGAAAATTTAAAATATTATAATTTCGCACATAAATTCCGAAACACTCAAAGGCCTAACCTACGACACTCTGCTTGAGAGGCAATAGATCAAACAACTAAGCCACCACGGCTGTGCTAACAGTATATTAAAAATATAATATAATCGATATCTGGAAACGTATAGACTTTTATAACTCCATTTTCCTTAAAAAAAACGGTCATTTAAAACATGAAAACACGCTACATTTGCTTTAAATAGCCTCGTCTACTTTTATACTACTGCGTAGATAGCGAAATGTTTATTCGTCTTTATTTGCCTCCTTTTTCAACTCCAAATTTAACGTTAAAACATTATCTAACTGAAGAAACGTTATCTCGGGGAAGTTTTAAAAAATCATAGCTGATATTTAAATTAAATTCTACGAAAAAAAGGCGGTAAAACATGCTTAACGATAGGCGCCATTCATTTATTATTATTACGTAAGACGATTTAGGGAGGAGGGGGGTCGACCATGTCTTATTTTTGTCACAAGGGGGTCTTGATATTTCTTACCTAAATTCACAAACTTCAAAATAAAACGAAACTTGATTATATTACAAACATTAAAATTATTAAAATTAGTTTGCCTACAAAAAAGGAACCTGATAACATCGTTTTTTTTTTGAAAAATTAAAATTAAAACAAACCAAACATGTATTTTTTGCTTTAGATTCTTACGTAATAACTATAAATAAAAAATTCAACAAACCCCCAACGCAATTATGTCACTCGTAAGTTTGAACATTAAGTCAATGCCCGTTATGACTCTAAGATCCCTTCCGCAGCTAACAAGAGAGCAGATAAATTTGGAACCGCTGAACCAATGTTGATGAAACATATCTAAGAACCATCGCCAAGAAACCTGCTTTCTATTAAAAAAAAACCGCATCCAAATCGGTGCACCCGTTTAAGAGCCATGATGCCACAGACAGACAGACAGACAGACAGACAGATAGCGGTCAAACTTATAACACCCCCCTTTTTGTGTCGTGGGTTACTAAATATCGACTGGTCGGCCAATTCTTATTTTTTCTTACACCCGAAAACTTTATCATTTTGTAACATCTTTCTCTAAATCTTTTTCTTCTACTGACTCTTAAACCGTATCACAAACTCGAATGCCCTGACATTATACTACTTTAAGACCACCATTTAGTTTACAGCTTGATCAAAATTCAACTCCATGTGTATAACGGTAAGGTCCAATTTTGAGGATGCTGGAATTTAAAGTGAGAACAGTGAAGAGGTTTTTGTAGAATGACTCGATTCAAAGTTTCTGCGAGAAGGTTGAATTAGCTCCATTATCGCGCAGTGCAGCCAGTGCAGGTGTACTGAATGCACTTGTTTTTGTCAGCGTCTGGAAGGATGGGATACCAGTCCGGCTACCCCACAATTCATTTAACTTCTTGAATCTTGACCGCCATCCAATCATGGCAGCCAGTGAAAAGGCTCACACGCCGTCGTCTTCGATACAATGGCCAACATTCAACTCGAAATAAATCCCTATTTGTCGACTATAGACGGTTTGTTTCGTGGCATACAGAGCCACGTCACTTCGTTTGTTTTGTGACAGTCAAAATGTTAAGAACGGCCAACGGCCTGAAGATTCCATGGAAGATAATTTATTGAATTTGCGGAGATCCATATCAATGAACTGAAACAATTACTTTGCTCACCCGCGACCTTATGATAATTAATGCTTATGCAGTACAGTAGTACGAACACAAACAAATCACACAAACCCAACTGTCACCACCACCAAACTACACTTTGACGCGTTTCGAACTCAACCAGAGCCACACCAGAGCTCATCCTCGGAGTACCAACGCAACCGTTTACTATACTACCAAATAGACAATAAACAAATGTCAGACTCCACACTTATTTCTTGCAAAAGCGTAACTATCATAAGGTCGCGGGCGACCAAAGTAATTCTTTTATTTTTCATACTAAATACAAACTGAAATATAGATGCACAGAAAAAACCCCAGAAAAAAGACCAATGCTGGGAATCGAACCTAGCTCCTCAGCATTCCGTGCTGCGTGCTTACCCTTACACCACCACTGGTCTAGAGATTAGACACGAATCATTTCTACACATCGTACATTTCAGTCTGTTAGATAATCACCTTATTCAGTGATAAACGCACATCTATGCTACACCCTCTATCAAGAGACTTTAACACTCTTCTCTCTTAAAAAAAAATAAAAAAAATACAAAAAGATACTTCATACCAAACTTGTAATTCTTTTGCCCCGGTAAGGGCCTCTATTTGTGTGATGAGCACGAATATTTGTTCCTGAGTTATGGATGTTTTCTATGTATATTTAAGTATGTATTTATCTATATAAGTATGTTTATCTTCGTCTAGTACCCATAGTACAAGCTTTGCTTAGTTTGGGACTGGGTCGATTTGTGTAAGATTGTCCCCTAATATTTATTATTTTATTATTTTATTAGTTCTATGAAAAAGTAAGTTAAAATAAAATAAAATAAATATATTTCTATGGCAACCGGTGCACTTAAGCAGCCTTATTAAATGATCACTTGGACTGAACCGTAAGTTAGTTAGCGACGGAGCTGTTACCGTCCAACCTAACTATACTTTTATAGCAATTACATTAAGATCCTTTAACACAGGTTAAGAGTTTCAGCGAACTTTGATACTGTTGTACTTTTAACTGCAGTCATCATCATCATCGTGGTCTATATATAATTATGCATCCCATTGTAGGACACAGGCCTCTTAGAATGATAGGGCTGGGACTGTAGTTCCCACGCGAGCCCAATGCGGATTGGGAAATTCACACACATCATAGAAAAACCTCGAACTGCAGTGCTGCTAGCTTTTGCCCATGACTTCATCCGCGCACATAGGTAATATAAAATTTATATTATAAAATTTATGGTCAACTCCTGATCTTTATCCCGCGGGAAATTCTAAATATTCCTTTTTACTGCACCTCTATGATCCGTAAGGAATGGTAACAGGGATAGGATCCTATAGAATCTAATACCTTTAAACGAGCAATTCTTGTATATACTTATATATACATATAATCAGGATCTCGGAAACGAATCCAACGATTTCGATGAAATTTGGCATGTGAGAGTTTTCGCGGATGAAAAATTGATCTACCTTGGTCTTATCTCTGGTAAAACGTTTGGTACCGAGTTTCAGCCCGAGGCGGAGCTCGGTCGCCCAGGTACTTTAATATATACGAGTAAATCCCGTTTTCCTTATCCCGTGGGATTTTATGAAAATCCTGAAATATATTTTTTACTGTTATAATGCGTACCATTTGTCTACATCTGCACTAATTTATGCTAATATTATAAAGAGGAAATATTTGTATTTTTGAATTTTTGTATGTAACGAATAAACTTAAAAACTACTGGACCAATTCCAAAAATTCTTTTGTCGTTAGAAAGCTATATTATGACTGAGTAACATATAGGCTACTTTTTGTCGCGGGAAAATACCTTTTCCTACAAGAAAATTAATTTATCGCGGGCGAAGCTGCCGACGGAAGGCTAGTAATCTACACTAATCTACACTAATATTATAAAAAGGAAAGATTTGTATTTTTGTATGTTTGTATTTTTGTATGTAATGAATAAACTTAAAAACGACTGAACCGATTTCAAAAATTCTTTTGCCGTTAGAAAGCTACATTATCTCTGAGTAACATAGGCTATATTTATTACTAGAAAAAATTAGAGATCCTCAGAAAATCTTACTAAAACCAACCCAAGGTGTAAAAAAATTAGCCATAAAATGTCTTTCACCGCATGCGCTGCAGAAAGTATTGATGATAGAACAAAAAAATGTTTTACAATATTATAGAACGTATCAATATCTACAAAAAACTTCCCGAGACCATACGTCCAACTATTGTAGTTATGTCACTATTACTACTTTTTACATTTTAAAAGATGATAGAAATGCCTATCAAAATCAGACCATGTTATCCACACCTTTGTATTAATTCTTATCCAAATAAATTATTTCGCATGCAAGACTGTTTTTTGAATTATTGAAATCGGACATTCCATTCAAAAGATAATACGAAATTAAAAATGTCAATATAAATTAATGTCAGTTTTTAATTTTGAAAATTTGGGCCTCCTGCTTGGATTCTCGCTAGCATGCCTGCTTACATGCTTGCTTGCTTGCTTGCATGCTTGCTTGCATGCTTGCTTGCTTGCATGCTTGCTTGCATGCTTGCTTGCATGCTTGCTTGGATGCTTGCTCGCATGCTCGCTAGAATCCTGCCTGGATTCTCGCTTGCACGCTTTCTTGCATGATTAAATGCTTCCTTGCATGCTTTCTTGCTAGCTTACATGCTTGCTTGCAGGCTGTTTGCATGCTTGCTTCAGGCTTGCTTGCATAATAGCTTGCTTGCTTAATTGCACGCTTCTCTGAAATATTTATGGTTCACGCGAGCGAAGCCGCGGGTAAAAAAGCTAGTAATATTATAAAGAGGAAAGATTTGTATTTTTGTATGTAACGAATACACTTAAAAACTACTGGACCAATTCCAAAAATTCTTTTGTCGTTAGAAAGCTACATTATGACTGAGTAACATAGGCTACTTTTTGCCGCGGGAAAATACCTTTTCCTACAAGAAAATTAATTTATCGCGGGCGAAGCTGCCGACGGAAGGCTAGTAGTGTATATTTTGACCAAGCAAAAAATTGTAAGGAACTCGGCACAAGACACACAGAAGAGACGTGGGACGGGGACGCGTCGCACTCGCAGCGCCCCGTGAATCATTTTTCATATTAAATGTATAGAAGCGTCGCGATCCAAAGCAGACAGAAGAGACGGGGCGAAGACGCGGCCTGCGACGCGCTCCCGTCCCACGTCTCTTCTGTGTGGCTTGCGCCTTAGTGCGCAAGACCGACTCGTACTTGCCCGATTTTCCTAATGTTTATGGGTGAATCAAGTTTTCGTGTTGTTTACTCAGTCCCTGGTTATCCAAGTGACATTTTCATACTGTTTCATAGAAAAATGCTTAGGTTGTCCAGGAGACAAAAGTTTGTGTAACCATAGCAACGGGTGGCAAGAAAAAGAAGATTCACCCTTATCTAAAGAGTCTATTCTTATGTTACGATACTCCCAACCTTACAGATTATGACTCCTTCATTACGAAATTCTCATCACCTTTACAACAAACTGAAATCAAATTAATAATTAAAACTCCATTAACGGCAAGTAATCAACACGTACGGGGACTTAATTAACTGACATATACAGGAAAGATTTCGAATTAATTTTGCGTACAAAACCCAGCAATATTATAAAGCGATGGATTTATTAGCTGCTCTTGAATCCGGCGTCAAATTAAACGAAAATGTGGGTTTGGTACAAGGGAAAGGGGACCGAGAGGAGCAGTAGAGATAATCTACGATAACATGGGCCGCCCCTCCACAATTCAAGAAGTCTTCAATGTACACCAAAACCTTCAACGCATGTGTGCGTGTTGAGACAACCGTCAAACAAAAGCAGATACTACTGCATAAAAATTCTTTCGTAAATATAAGTAACTAAACACATTGAAATAGTAAACCATGTTATCGTAGTTTATCTCTACAAAACTGCCAAGTAGTGGAGCCACGCGCAATGAAGGGTTCCGTCATCTTCTTGGCCACTTTAGAGCACAGGTCTCCTCTCAGAATGAGAGGGCTTGGGGCGTAGCTTCCACGGGAACTTCGCTCACACCATTGAAATTATTAGCAGTGTGTGGGCTTCACGTATATGCCTTCACCGTAAAGCGGTACATTTTAAATTAATTTCGCAGATGAATTCTGTAAAACTCAGAAAGTGCGAAGCCTTGATTTGAAGTCAGGACCTTCTGCTTCAGAATCCATTAGTAAAAGCAGTAGGCTACCACGATATTTTACACGTGTGATGTGTTTTAAACGAATACAAATAATTCACATAAAAAAAAAACATTGACTTTGGTTCAGATTAACCTTAAATCGATTCAAATTTCGTAATGTTGAAATATTTTCAAACAAAAGAGACCTATTCAAATGATTATTTTACTATTGATTTATTTTGTACCGTTCCGCTTGTGCCTCGCGCCTGCCACCACAACGGTACAAATAATATTAAATGCAGCGCAAAGTTGACAATGGAGATGTAATTAGATGTAATACAGAAAAGCGGGGCTAAGCGGTCTTATCATTCACCTGGCCCAAGACTTTGCCATTGAGTGTGGAGATAAATTGCCGGTGTTAATTCAGCAGGTTCAAGTTTTATAATTTAATTAAATGATAGAGAAGACATTAATTAAATGGTGATGTTTTGGCGATAAAACAATAATAGAAAAAAAATATTTCATTCAGATTTATTTTTTAAACAGATACTAGCTGTTGCCCGCGACTCTGTCTGCGAAGAATAAGGGTATAAAAAATAGCCTACGACCTTTTCTCAGACCTACCTAATATAGACAAAAAATTTTAAAATTCGGTGGAGCCGTTTCGGAGGAGTTCGAGGATAATGTCAAACAGCGGCAATTTTTTTTTGTGAACTAACTGAAATTTCCTATGTTTGGCGGCCATTTTCTCTAAATGATGTTTGTTTGGGTTTACATGTTATTCTTTATCAACATTTAACAGTTGTGTCTAGATCTATGTAAAAGTAGCGTTACTGACTGACAGACAGACTCTGCTCAGCCTGAACCACTGGAATTAGAGACTTAAAGTAGATAGTGTGGGTTCGTGCCTGGACCTCAGACTTTTCGAAATTTATGTGTGAAATTACATTTGACATTTGCCATGACTTTTACGGTGAATGAAAACATCGTGTGGTAATTTTCACACCTGCAAAGAAATTCAATGGTCTGCGTGAAGTTCTCGATCAACACTGGGCCCGCGTGTGAACTACGGTCCAAGCCCTCTCATCCTGAGAGGAGGCCTGTGCCCTGCAGTGGGACGTATATTAGGCCGAGATCATGATTCCCTGAGGATAAGAAGTGCCCAAAGAAGAGATGTTTTGAAATTTCCACAGCGAGCTAGCCAGTTTTTTATCAGATTATGAGAGCAAATCCGTTGGATAAAGCTAGTCTACTATATAAAAATCTCGTGTCACCGTGTTTGTTATCAAACTCCTCCGAAACGGCTTGACCGATTTTTACGAAATTTTTTGCTCCACATTTGGCAGATCAGAGAATAATATACCTAATAAGGTCGTAGGCTATTTTTTTATACCTACCCCTATTCTTCGCAGACGGAGTTGCGGGCAACAGCTGGTAATGATATATTTTTCTTAACAAAATGCCATAACGATATGCAACGCTCTGTTAATTAACTCCTAAGACATTATTTCGTAGAATATTCCAGAATTCCACTGTTGCAACCAATTTGCATGTTAATAGAGAACTTAGCGTCTTGTAATTGCAGAGGACTTATTTTAAAACAGACGCGGAGAAATGACGAGGGACAAAGTAGCGAGACTCAAGTGGAATAAACTTGTAGCTGCTTTATTGTTGAACATTTGCTTCGGGAATTTTTACTCTGTCGCAGTTACTTAAGGTGCATATTGGTTTGTGTAATTTTGATTATGTTTCGCTAAGACCTGAAACTGTACCCTGTCTAGATATTTCAATGTTTTTTTCATTAATGCATTTTAAATATCTTACCTATTTAATTACCTTGTATTCTCAGAATGGGAGGCTTTGGGTCATAGTTAGGTCCAATGCAAGCTCAGTGTGGATTGGGAACTTCATACACGCCATTGACTTTCTTCGCATGTGTGTGCAGTCTTGCTAAGTTCCCCACTTCGCAGTATAGGTAGGCCTCGGACAAGATGGAGCGACGACCTGGTTAAGGTTGCGGGAACAAGTCGGATGCGAATGCGCAGGTCCTGTCTGTTTGGCGAACCTTGTGGAGGCCATGTTCAGCAGTGGGCGTCTTTTGGCTGAAATGATGATGATGATGATGATAAAAAAAGCCTATGAATTTTTAAGCAGAATGTCGTGGGTTCGAGCCAGGGCTCGCACGTCTAAGTTTTTCGGAATTGACGTGCAAAATTACATTTAAAATTTACCATGAGTTTCACGATGAAGGAAATTCAACTGTGTTCGAAGTTTGCAATCAGCACTCGAATCGCTTGGGAACTACGGTCCAAGCCCTCTCATTCTGCGAGGAGGCCTTTGCCCTGCAGTGGGACGTAGTAGTAGCGGCCAGAAGCTATCAGCCACAAAGTGTTTTATGCGAACTCTATAGGTACCTACCTAAATACGCCTGACACAATTTCTGTGTAACCCGTATGGGCCCCGTAATTCATCAAGCTCGGGTGACAACGCTTGTCACTGTCATTTTGCGAGACACGGTGACGCGAACGGTTAGCACCCTGTCTTGTCGGAATGCTGTTTCACTCACGTTGCGATAAAAATAAATAAAAAATAAATAAATAACACGGGACAATTCACACCAATTGACCTAGTCCCAAAGTAAGCTAAGGAAAGCTTGTGTTATGGGTACTAGGCAACGGATAAACATACTTATATAGATAGATACATACTCAAATACATATTAAACACCCAAGACCCGAGAACAAACATTCGTATTTTTCATACAAATATCTGCCCCGACGCGGGAATCGAACCCGGGACCTCAAGCTTCGTAGTCAGGTTCTCTAACCACTAGGCCATCTGGTCGTCTATAACGTACGATGTTGTTGACGTACGTATGATGTTTTAGATTGTCACGTTTGTATTTATAGGTACTTAGTTAGAATTTTGTAGCATAGGAAATGCAGAGATGGCGTGACGACCTAGACGCGGAACTGAGGGAGTGGCCTAATATAGCGCTGGATAGGAGAATGTGGAAGTCAAGAGGAGAGGCCTTTGCCCAGCAGTGGGACACAATTAGGTAAGTAAAATAAAAACCGGCCAAGTGCGAGTCGGGTTCGCGCACTGAAGGTTCCGTACAAATTTTTAGGTAAACAGCTGTAACTGTAATAATCCATTGTTAGTAGAGCCCTGCTTCGAAGTAAAATGTACGCAATGTGGGATCATTTTAGATTGGTAGGTAGGATTATATGATGTAACTAAAAATTTATGCTTTTCGCATTTTTTCCTTTATCTGTGCTATAAGACCTTGCTTCGTACCAAATTTCAAGATTCTGAGTTCACGGAAAGTACCCTGTAGGTTTTGATTCCCTTGCGAGTGTCAAAAATTTGCGACATAAACGGCTGTATCTTTTGATTGCGTTGGCTTTGAAGTTTGATTTTTTCATAGTTCCAAGGAACATTAGACCTGAGTATTTGATATGAATTTCAGCTTGATACATCCACGCGTTCCTGAAAAAAAGGGTCTTGCTTGACAGACAGACAGACGGACAACAAAGTGATCCTATAAGTGTTCCATTTTTTCCTTTTAACGAAATCCTAAAAAAAAAGGAAATGCAGAGCATTTTTTTTTATTTCTTACAAAGATAGTATTGCTAGCTTAGCTAGCGCTGGGAAATGTAATATATTGTTTATTTATTTATTCATTTATTCATTCATTCATTCATCATCATCTTCCCAGCCTATTATACGTCCCACTACAGTGCACAGGCCTCTTCTCAGTTTGAGTGTTTTTTTTTCTTGAACTGTAAACTATTCAAGATATATTTCAGGACTATCCCATAGAGCCCTATACTAGAATGAAAGGGCAAGGTCTATTTTTATCAAAATTAAACTATTTTCAGCTTTTTAGTTCTTTTTATTAACATCTACTTAGTAAGAACATGTTTTTTAAAAAGGTTTTTTACTTTAATTTTATTTTTAACTTTTAAGTGCCCATCTTGCCTCATCTTCAGACCCTAATTACCACCTATGACCGAAGTACTCGTTGAGACGAATCAAACGAGTCGGGACTCGATGGGGTAGTGCCGTTTCATTAAAGAGTGCCTTTGGTCACCTTCCAGCTCTATCATCAGACCCTGGTTACCATTTGGAATCAAAGCACTTCTCAAGACAAATCAAATGAGCCCAAACTCGACGGGCTTGTGTCGTTTTAATACAGAGTTATATAATAATATTGCATCGTCACGTGGTTTACACATGCATGCAAAATTTCAACTCACTCGGTTATCCGAAAGTGGATCCAAGATTTGATCACAGACAGACAGACAGACAAACATCGGGACCGGTGAAACTAAATAAAATCTGGTAAAAAAAGAAGTCCCAATTTAAATTTAAAACCTAAGATGTTTAAGATTTCCATTTTCAGGCTTACAAAACGCTTGTTTTCTTAATACATACTTTCTTAGCAACGGCAGGCAGGAAGTGAGGCGGTCGTAATTTCCTGCTGGCGGTGGCGCTATCTGAGATAGTACAAGATATCTTTCAGAACCTGTGTTGTAAAGGTGAGTGAAAACAGTCTCGAGTAGCTTGAAAAGAAAAAGTATTTGTAACTGATTTCAGAAAATGGAGGAATATCTCCGTTCGGTACGATAGGGTCCCGTTGAATTGATTACGTAAATCCCGTTTTTTCTTTGCCGCGTGAAAATTTCCACAAATACTGAAATTATTTTTTACAGTTATAATTACGTACCTACTTGCAGTTCAATTTTTCACTGTTAAATCTCAACATCGTCATCATCATAATATCAAGATTGGTTTTTTGGAGTCTTTTTGTATTTTTATTTTTAATTTTTTTAAACCTTATAATAATATGGGTATAGCACGCAGTACGGAATGCTGAGGATCTGTGTTTGTTGTTCTGTCTTTTTAGTATGAAATATATCATCATATCACCCGAAAAACGTCCACTGGTGGACAAAAGGCATATCTCAAAGTCAGTGCACTGGCCGTATCCAAGTGGTACCTGCTTTCACCAGATCGTCGGTCCATCTTGTTGGGGTCTTCTTAAGCCACGTCTTTTAGTTCGCAGTCGTAAATCTAGAACCTTACCAATATAAACCTACAGACGTCAATGCCAGTCCCTCACTTCAAATCGTAATCTTAACCAAAACTTCATCACCATCCTCTTTCGAATGAAAGGGCTTGGGCTGTAGTTCCCACGCGGGCCCAGTGTGGATTGGGAACGTCAAACACTGGTGCAGGTTTCCTCACGATGTCTTCCTTCACCGTAAAGCTCATGGTAAATTTCAGATGTAATTTCGCACATACATATAATTTGCAAAAAAACAGATTTGCGAGCCCGGATTTGAACCCACGATCCTCTGCTTGAGAAGCCATAGGTCGAACCACTAGGCCACCACCGTTTTTTTAAAAAAACTTCTTGTTCTTAGTCGTTCACTGTTGACAGAGTGGTCGTGGTCATGAGGAGTCGCTCTCCGGCTTCCTACCTACCAACCTACCTTACCTTAAACAGCGAAGTAAGTCTCAGTAATAGGGACCCGTTTTTACCCTTTGGATACGGAACCCTAAAAATGACGTTTGATGTATGGGAGCCCCCTGAAATATTTATTTTATTCTATTTTTTAGTATTTGTTGTTATACAAATACAAATACAAATACAAATATTTTATTTCGGACCATCACAAATCCATAGTGTTAATTACAAGCAACTTAAAATCTAAGGTTAGTGTTATACAATTACAATTAAAATTAAAATTATCATAAAAACATAAAATAAAAAATAAAATGAGGTACAACTAGAAGCGCCGGGGTACGGGGGCGGCGGGCGCGTGCAGCCGCGCCCGGCGCTCCAGCAGGGGCGAGTCCCAGCGCCGCGCCAGCACGCTCAGGATGCTGTTCGGGCTGGAGCGAAGGCGATTAAACAATGATGCGCTTCTCTTTCGCATGATTGTGTAAAAGCAATCCGTATGCGCTTCGGAAAACATTGCCGAAGCGCTACAGTATCGCCGCAGCCCAAACAACATTCTGAACGCATCATTATATTGGACGCGCAGCGCCCCATACGCGCGCTGCGTGAAGCTAGCCCACAGTCCGCACGTGTAAAAAGTCTGACAGTAAGTTTTGAACAATGTGACTTTGACTGCATTGCTACAACGTGCGAATCTACGGGCCAACATGTTACAACGCACGCTCAGCGCCCGGCGCTCCCTTTCAATGTCTGGAACATCAGACATGCTCTCAGTGACCCAGTGACCCAGGTACTTAAATTTGTCTACTCTTTTTAAAGGAGTACCGCAAAGCGAGATTGGGTGCATTATGTAGCTTTTACTACCCGCTTTAAATTGCAAGAGCTCACTTTTTGACGTGTTATACCTGAGTCCATGGGCCCCAGCATATGTTTCACAAACTTTTAATAGCAATTCTAGAGAACTGACTGAGGGGCTGAGCAGCACCATATCATCAGCATAACTAATATTGTTGACACATGTGTCTTCTATATGACATCCGACATTAGTACTGCTCAGCTCCTTAATCAACATGTTTACATATAAATTAAACAACTTAGGTGAGGTTAGCCCCCCCTGCCTCACCCCACATTTCATTCCATACACGTCAGAAAAAGCACCCGCCCACCTGACACTGTTCTGCTGATTACCGTACCAATACCTAAATATTGAGACAATCTCCCGCGGCACGCCAGTATCGTCGCGCAGCTTTTGCCACAGAATGTCATATGACACCATGTCGAATGCCTTTGACAGATCCAAAAAGCAGGCAAACACCGGCGTTTCACGAGATGTATAGTATTGAACAGTTTGCTTGAGACAAAAAATTGCGCTTTCAGTAGATAAACCCGGCCTGAATCCGAATTGCGCGTCATGTAAAACAAGATGTTTACCTAAGATGTCATCAAGCAAACTATCCAAAAGCTTAGCCATAATCGTAGCCAGTGATATGGGCCTGTAATTAGATATGTCAGAGGCATCCCCCGTTTTATTTTTTACTACAGGCACAACTACGGTATACATGAGTTCATCAGGCAAATAGCTATGTGCGAAGCAAGAATTAAAAAACACTACCATAATCCCCGGCAGGTGATCCCCAGCATACTTGAGATGCTCGACACTGAGACCGTCATGACCGGGTGATTTCCCTCTCACCATATTTTTAAGTTTTGTTCCGATTTGCTCGGCTGTAAACGTAACGGAGGGGATCACGGTCTCGTCCTCAGCATCGAGCATCGCAGAACCAGGAGGGCGCAGGGGCTCGACCATAAAATGCTCCTTAAACGCATTCGCGATATCAGTGGGCTCATGAATACCACCAACGCTCACCGGTAGACTCGACCTTGGATTCAATTTACGGGTATTTTTCCAAAATTTGCTAAAATTTTTGTCAGAATGATTTTTAGCAATTATATCCATTTTAATTTGTTGCTCATTTTTCTGACAATATTTAAGCTTACTTTTAAACACCTTTTTGGATTCAATCATCCCATCATAAATATAACCAAAGGTAGGTTTACCATGAGATAACCACCAATGAAACCAAAGCCGAGCCTCACGGTGAGCATCCCTGACATACATATTCCACCCCACCACATATTTATGCCTTCTAGGAGAAACTTTACTGTGGGTAATTTCAGCAGCGTCTTTCAACACAGATATTAGGCGAGAATACATCTCCGTCAACATTTGTTTATGCGTGCTATCTGAACACATTCGGTTGGCACAATTTAACAATTCATCAGGAAGATGTATATCCTTCAACTTATCATTACAATAATTACAATATTTATCAATCTGATCACTATCTCTTTCACCCCAGATCACCTTACTGCAAGGTGTATTACAAATGGCCACTTTTGCTTTTAATATGTTGATGTTACACTCTATTTGCAGCGGATAGTGGTCAGACCAATAAACATTATGTAAGACAGACACATTTACTACTGTAGACCGCGCCGCGCTAGTCACAACACAGTGGTCTAGCCAACGTCTACACGAGTGGACGTCACTAATATATGTGTAGGTATCACTATCTAACATATCCACATCGACACAAGACCATGATTGTTCTCCACAGAAGCTGACTAGTTCATCATAAAAAGACTCACCCGGATGCGCGTTATAGTCGCCGAGCACAAAAACTGATTCTACCTCGTTGACTTCAACAATCGAAAGCAATTCGCTCAAACATTCCGTAAATTCACTAAGATGGTCCGCAGAGTCCGTAGGCATATAGATAGAAAAAACGAGTATCGATCGCTCGTTTATAGTTATCCTAATACCGGTTAGCCGCACACTTTGACACTGAATTACCGATACACACGGGAACGTAGCCTTGTTCCAGATAAGGGCCACTCCTCCATGAGGTCTGCCACGAAGTATACCAGCCGAGGTGTCGACAGCAGACTTTCCAGTAAAGGCGAACCGATCGTCTATGCTGCCAAGAAAAGAGATGTCATGTGGCAGCAGCCACGTTTCTTGAAGTGCAACTAAATCAGCTGCGCGACAAAGTTCACGCACGCATTCTACAGAACGAATTATATTCCGGCAATTAAAACTAATAAACTTTGACGTTAAATCCATTTTAAATAGTTTATTCAAGTTATAAAACCCTGTTGTCAATCTTCTTGGCAAAGTTAACAAAGGGCCTAAAAACACTAAAAAAAACTAAAAAAAAGGTTATAGCGGCAACCGAAATACATCATCTGTGAAAATTTCAACTGTCTAACTATCACGGTTCATGACATACAGCCTGGTGACAAACGGACGGACGGACAGCGAAGTCTCAGCAATATGGTCCCGTTTTTACCCTTTGGGTACGGAACCCTAAAAACTTACTGAATTTATTTTGTAGTTAAGTTTAATATTTTCAGTGCAGAAGTGTGGAGTCTTATTTCACCAGCGCTGTCTCCATAAAGTAGACTCCGGAGCGTCTTGGCATAAACAGAACTGCTTTCTTTTTCATGGCTGTTGCACGTCCTGTATGTATGTATGTATGTATGTTACTCGGTTCGGCCTTAGTTGGCCTCGTAAACCCAAATTAGGCGTGCAATGTGGGGGACATAGGGGGTGAAAGAATGGGCAGCCAATTTCACTTTTGGTGCTTAATATTAGTGTGTAATACACGGCTGCTTTTGCAGGGAATTTTACGGTTTTGAAAAGATAGGAAAAGTATAGATGTGGCTGGGTTTGGAGAACGATTCTGCATCATTCAGTGATGTGTGCTTTAAAATGTCCAACCTGAGCAGTGGCGTGTGTGCAAAATTACTTAATGCGACCTACCTATTTACTAGAGCAGCTTAACTGTTAGCTTGAAAAACCTGAAAAATCGTGTATTCGACGGGTTTACTAATGTTTCGCAAATTATTTTTCCCAAACTGATTCATTTGGCAAATGTTTCATTTTCCGAATGTTTATTTTTTCTGAAACTGTAAACTTTTCAGGATTGTTATAAAACAAACCTAACCTAACCTATCCTACAGAATAGTCCTGAAATATTATCCTGAATAGTTTACAGTTTCAGAAAAAATAAACATTTGGGGAACGAAACATTTGCCAAATGAATCATCTTGGGAAAAATAATTTGCCAAACGGAAGTACACCGACACAATGATGTAGTTATAAGATTTTAGTAAGACCAGAGGACGTTCTAAAACGTTGTAGGCGTAGAGGAAATTTTTTGGATGGCGTGATTAGACGTTGTGTCACAACACTTTAATCATTATGTGCCGTCTAGCGACGGTGCTTGCGCGAAAGTGTTCAACTTACAGTTAGTCGTAGCAAAAGTCGCGGTAGCCGAGTTTATTGACCGATGGCTCCTTAACCTTTCCAACGCCAAGCCTAGCCAAAACATAAAGCTACTTTGAACCTTATGTCATGGCGTGGAGACCACTTTGCCGTTGTATTTTGTGACACATATATCCGTCGTTGAAGTTGAAAATGTTAAGCACAGAATCGTAGGGACAAGACCGGGCTCACACCTCAGTTTTTCGGAATTTATATGCGGAATTAAATTTCAAATTTACCTCAAGCTTGACGATAAAGGAAGATATAAAAAAAAAACAAACAATTGTCTCAATCCGAATTGAGCCCGAGTAGGAAATGCGGCCAAAACCCTGTTATTCTGATGATGAAAGCAATTAGTTTTTGAAGTGAAACTTCTAATGCGACTTCCAACAAGCGTTGCGTTGAATACGCAACGCAATGCAGCGCAACGCAAGTTGACGTTTGCGAAACGTTCGCATTGTATATGTACTAACGGATGTTAAAACTTCGTCAGTGCGATCCAGAACAACTACGATCTACCATTAAACATACTAAACCACGCAACTGCGTGGTTTAGTATGTTTAATGGCAGATCGTAGAATAAAGTATTTTAAACGTATTTAGTAAAAAAAAGTATTGAATATCTTTGAGAATTACGAAAAATAAAATAAAAATAAAATAAATATTAGGGGACAATCTTACACAAATCGACCTAGTCCCAAACTAAGCAAAGCTTGTACTATGGGTACTAGACGACGATAAACATACTTATATAGATAAATAGATACTTATAAAATATAAATATAAATATAAATATAAATATAAATATAAATATAAATATAAATATAAATATAAAATACATATATACACTAAATAAATATATACTAATATAAATATATACTTATACATAGAAAACATCCATAACTCAGGAACAAATATTCGTACTCATCACACAAATAAATGCCCTTACCGGGATTCGAACCCAGGACCTCTTGCTTCGTAGGCAGGGCCACTACCAACTAGGCTAAAGCGGTCGTTAAATCAATCAAAATAATAATATAATATAATATATAATAATCAAGAAAAATTATTGAAAATAACGTGCGCACGAGGAGCAACGCCATCTAGCGACGAGTTATGTAACTTGTTTCGCTAGCGCTGTAGTTGGTTGCTTGCTAGCCGCAAATGTATGAGACTTGATAAAAGCGCCATCTAGTGAGTAATTTAAACATATAGATGCATAAGTAAATTTAGTTCTTTAAGTTATTGCAATAAGGTTCATAAGGTGTATAAGTGCCTTTTTCATTTCCACATTACAAAGTTTCACTTTTTTCGCGCGGAGGAACTGCACGCACCCGGTTTTTTTATTATATTATTATTTTTTATCAATATATAAAGGTCCTAACCTAGTTTCTGTACAAAACATTGCACAATTTTAGCAGCAGTATGTCCAATCCTTAAGACGTACGTAGCGTTTCCGACCACGATACGTTTGCGTTTTCTTCCACCCTCAACTATTCGACTTTGAACTTTAACCTTATCATCATAAACCAACTAACTCACTTTAAAAACAGCACACATATGTTTGTCCAGGTGTTCATAGCTACATGTGTTCTCGAGTTTTAGTGCCGTAGCCTTATTTCGTTCTACGCCTTTACAAATTAGTTTTCGGGTTTACAAGATTCCACATAAAGTGTCCGCCATCTTGTAAGCTTTTGGCCACGCGCATGGTCTAGAGCAGGGGTTCTCAATACTTTCCAGATCGCGGTGCACTTACAGGTTTTATATATTGCATCGGCGCTCCAACTAATTGAAAGAAAAAAGAAAAACATTTTGTCTATAAAATAAAATTATACTTAAGTACACAATCTACACTTTGGCTTAAGTATAAATTGATATGTAGCAAAAAACCCAGGCTCAGCATGTGCGGTGAGGCTTAGGCAGAGTAGGTACAGACTTTACCTTTTTTATTTAACCTTTTTAACTAATGTAAGTATACCTAAGTAATTTTGAGCCGGTGCCAAACAGTCAATCAACCCGTTCGGGTTGCTGTCTCGCTGACTTTAACGCTCGCTCGTGAACGCTCGGCATTTTCTGGCGAAGGATTGATTGTGAAGTTCCCAATCCGCACTGGACCCGCGTGGAAACTACGGCCAAAGCCCTCTCATTTCGAGAGGAGGCCTGTGCCCTGCAGTGGGACGTATATAGGGTACATGTGATAATGATTACATTGTACGGAGGTACATATATAACCCTTCAGTATTGGCCCGACTCGCACCTGACCGGCTTTTCTTATAAAGTCGCGTTTCGCATTGTTTTATTGTGTCAACTTAGAAATAAAAATACCTGGAGACATCTGTCAAAAAATATCTATACATAGAATTCCCAAATTCCCAATGTCCTATCAAACCCAGGTAATATTGGATTACATTTCACAAGCCTACCAAGACGCAAGAGCCAACCCGCATCCAGGGCGAAACTCATTTACCTAAAATTGCTTCCAATTTATTAGGATTCCCAGGATTTTCCACCAGGAATAATGGAGGACTAACCAGACATCAAAGCAGCGAGTGCTTACAATTTGATACACAAATAACTGGAATAATATATTATTAGGGATGATCAAAATAAACGAAAAATTACAACTACTAATTTTATTTAATCACAATAGGTAAAGTTACAAATAATCGCAAAACGAACGAAAATATGGAGAAAACACTTTCTAATCTTAAAATTAGACGCGAAAAGATAAGCTCAGAGCAATACGACCGTCCTATGCCAAGCGCCCGGTAAGAATGGCTCACGAGACAGCTCCGGCGCTCACCACTGACATAACGGCAACGGAAGTCAATTGACGATCTCTAAGATCAACGCAGTGGTGTTGCAAGTCTTATTTATTCCTAATACGGCCAATCCTGATATCCTGCAGTCCTCGGCAGGTCCTTCCTTTGTCGCGGCTAGCCTTCGTGTCGTCAGCTGGTTCAGTCGACGTAGCATCGTGACCAGGTCCAGCTGATGCTTCAATGGTTGCAGACTCTTGTACTAGGCGCGTCACATTCATCAATGCTTAAACATACGAACAATGTGTTAATTAACATGCAAACATACCTAAGTAACATAATAACGTATCGGAGATGTAGGCAGAAAATAAAGGTTTCACTATAAAGGTCACCAATTTAAAAAAATGCAATAGCAAAATTAAAGCGGATACTGCTAATGAGCTATCGACAGATAAGCAGATTGTTAAACAATTAAGTCACCACATTACTGTAATGGAGCATAAGTATTACTTTAATTTCGAAATTTTTATCGGGAATGAAAAATAAGTGGAAACATGTATTTTAAGAAAAGTTACAAAATAAATGTCAGAAGTTTTAGTCCTATTAACAAGCTGGCATAGGCACCTTGTTAGCTTACCACGCTTATAGCAGGTATGTAAAAATTATAACTGAACTTTTGACATAGACACAGTGTTAGCATATCACACAGTCGACAAAAGATGTCATTACTTGTACTGCTGGCATAGGCACAATGTTAGCATACCGCGCAGACAAACAAAGTTTCATCAAAATAATTCTGTTGGCATAGGCACACAGTTAGCATACCACACAGAAGAACAACATCACACTGCTGGCATAGGCACGAAGTTAGCATACCACACAGTCGACAAAGGATGTCATTACTCGTACTGCTGGAATAGGCACAATGTTAGCATACCGCGCAGAAAAACAAAGTTTCATCAAAATAATTCTGTTGGCATAGGCACACAGTTAACATACCACACAGAAGAACAACATCACACTGCCGGCATAGGCACAAAGTTAGCATACCACACAGAAAAACAACCACACTGCTGGCATAGGCACAAAGTTAGCATACCACACAGTGGCCAACACTGTAGGCATAGGCACAAAGTTCGCATACCTCCCAGTGGCTGCCGGCATAGGCTCCAAGTTAGCATACCGCTCAGACTTCAACACTGTAGGCATAGGCACAAAGTTCGCATACCTCCCAGTGGCTGCCGGCATAGGCTCCAAGTTAGCATACCGCTCATAGACTTCAACACTGTAGGCATAGGCACAAAGTTCGCATACTGCCTGTGGTAATAGTTGACGTGGCAGTACCAGCTATCATGGACGCAGAGAAACCAGAGAAGTTTTTACAGGCAAAGGTAGCTTTTCTAACCAAACTGTTGCCACATTGAAAACCGATTTATCACGTGTAGGTAACTACTGATTTTTCGTTCGAACAAATGTAACGCCATCACGGTTCAAAACGTCAGTTCAAATAATAATTGGAGGGTTCGTACTTTCGCTAGGAACTATGAGCAAATCTATCTCTAATGTGATTTTGCTAAACTCGACGGGTAGTGTCACATATGACGAAACCTTCGTTATTGACGTACTTAACCCCTTTTACTCACAAAATATGGGTTTTCTAGCACACGAAAAGTGATTAACAATCGCAGATGATATTATTGAAACGTCTAGTGACCACAATTGCCGATACTAAATCATCGCTCAGACCTTTCACGACTTTTAAACGCAACAATGAACGCCTAGCGTAATCCGCACAAGTCGTCTATTCGTCAGAATCAGTGGACATAACATCATAAAGAATACCCGCAATATCAATTTTCTTAACGCATAAAAATTTAAAATCGCGTTAAAATTGGACCACGTCCGGTCGGTAGTGACCCAATCGCTATTAACGAGGTGCTCGCGTCACCTTTAAGAAAAGTCCCAACACGCGACAAACACTCGCTATCGTCCCATTTATTGCACGCTTGAGCTATGTCTACCACTTGAAACCACGCGTCAACGTCATGCACATTTGGATCGAAACTAGACACATAATACCGCTGCGTATGCACTGATTTTAAAGAATTTATGGCCTTGACTATTTTCTCCGTAGAATTCTTAACCGTGGAAGCCTGAGAGGCAGGTACGGGTGGAGTTTCAGAACGCACCGCAGATGATTCTCGGTTTTCTAACGCATTCAAACGCGACACTATTATTTTTAAGGACTCGCGGACACTATTTGATTTCACCGAACCGCTACGACGCCGCGCCTTATCTCGTGACTACGCCGCTTACGGCTTCGACTACGACTACAACGATGTGTTCTCCATATTTTATTACGTTAAAGCACTTCAAACTAAATAACACCGGATGGAAAAGCAAAGCACATAGTTTGATCCCACTAAGCACGTAGTTTGATCCCACTTCTGATATTAGGGATGATCAAAATAAACGAAAAATTACAACTACTAATTTTATTTAATCACAATAGGTAAAGTTACAAATAATCGCAAAACGAACGAAAATATGGAGAAAACACTTTCTAATCTTAAAATTAGACGCGAAAAGATAAGCTCAGAGCAATACGACCGTCCTATGCCAAGCGCCCGGTAAGAATGGCTCACGAGACAGCTCCGGCGCTCACCACTGACATAACGGCAACGGAAGTCAATTGACGATCTCTAAGATCAACGCAGTGGTGTTGCAAGTCTTATTTATTCCTAATAATATAATTAATCTAGCTGTTTCCCGCGACTTCGTCTGCGAAGAATTCGTTTATCATTATCCCGCGAGAATATATGATTTTTTCCGGGATAAAAACTATCCTATGGCCTTCTTAGGGTCTTAAACTATCTCCATAAGCGTAACAGGCAGAAACGTTTTCACATTTGAATATTTGTATGGATTAATGGGTAGCAATTCAAAATGTTGAATTAATTTAATTTAAATAAATATTAATAGGTACTAAAGTCACCGACATAGCTCAAAGAATCGCCAGACTCAAGTGGCAGTGAGCACTAGTGGGAAGGACACATCGCTCGTAGAACTGATGGCCGATGGGGCAAAACGGTTCTCGAGTGTCCACGGACCGGAAGACACAGTATAGGTAGGCCTCCAACAAGATGGAGTGAGGACCTGGTTAAGGTTGCGGGATCGCGTTGGATGCAGATGGCGCAGCACCGGTCTGTTTGGTGAGCCTTGGGGAAGGCCTATGTTCAGCAGTGGACGTCTTTCGGCTGAAATGATGATGATGAAAATATTTTCCGGGATAAAAATAATTCTATAGGTACCGTTACCAAGGACGTGGAATAGGCACAGCTATACACACAGACAACCCAAGAAAGAGCATTCTGTCTCCAAAAAACGAAGAAGAGAGTCGACCCCACCAAATGATGGGAGAAGGCATGTAAAAAGAGAGAAGAGAAAACTCGCCAAGTCCGAGTCGGACCAATCTTTGATCTCATCATCATCATTTCAGCCGAAAGACGTCCACTGTTGAACATAGGCTTCCCTAAGCCTCGCCAAACAGATCGGTCCTCCTCATCCAACGCGTTCCTGCAACCTTAACCAGGTCGTCGCTCCATCTTGTTGGAGGCTTGCATCTTCCGGCCCGTGGACGCCACTCGAGAACCTTTTTGTCCCATCGGCCATCAGTTCTACGGGCGATGTGCCCTGCCCACTGCCACTTGAATCTGGCGATTCTTCGAGCTATGTCTGTGTCTTTAGTTCTTGCGCGGATTTCACCATTTCTAATGTGATCCCGCAGAGAAACTCCGAGCATATCATTTAATCTTTAATCTATTAGTCTAAAATCGTTGCAGATATACCTTCAGTGACGCTGAAGTGCAACTTCCCAAGTTAAAAAAGATATCACTTTTTTATGTCAGTTTTACGCTACGATCAAATTTTGATGTTCAGATAGTAAAGAACAGACTTATTCGAGGAAAACCGCGCCAAGTGCGCGCCGAATGCACTGAAATTTCAATCCTGTCACAAAGCTTTACAGTTGAAAATGGAAAACAGTTGGTTCTTACCTTAGTCCTTTAGTCTTAATAAGGATGCTTGTTGAAGACTCGAAATGACTTGTTGGCTGATGAATTTTGCACTTTACTGCTTTAGGATTAGGATTAATTATTTTTTAAATTTGTCTGAGCAATACTGCATTGAATATTAAGTATCCAATTAAATTCACAAGTGGCATAAAATTGTTTTTATGACCTGAATTTTTCGATTTATTCATTCATATTTTAAATTAGGGCTTTTTGGAATGCCAAAAAAGAATGTTCATATCAGTCTGTCTCTATTTTCTTCTCGAAATTCAAACAAGTGAATGAAAGAGAAAAGAAGTACCTAGGTACCTAAGGACTAGCCCAAACTAAGTAAGTAGATTCATAGTAAATGTGCAAGATTCGAGACCAAAGATTTGTTTTTTTTTGCATCTGGGACCTCAAGCTTCATAGTTAGATACTGTAACCACTTGACTATCCAGTCGTACAAACACACACGTACAAAACATTTAACCAAGATGATTTTTATGCCACCTTAACCTTTTAACACCAACGACGGATACATGCGGTACAAAATACAACGTCAAAGTCATCTTCACGCAATGACATAAGGTTCAAAGTAGCTTTACGTTTTGGCTAAGCTAGGCGTTGAAAAGGTTGAAGACCACGACGTAATTTTTCAGTTGTCCCACGGATTTTTTTAAATGTAAATGACAAATTTAATGGCTGATGCAACCGAAGTGCGTACAAAGGCATTTTATAAAGGTCTTAGCTTTTGCTCGCTACTTCCAATTTGTCGTAAAACTTCATCATTTTAAGGTTCGGCCATACCGCTGCCTAAAATACGGAAACGTTACGGAATCGCAGTGACGTGCCGTAAACGTCAGAATTTACCGCATGTACTCTTTGATCAATTATAACTGAAGATACACATTGCCGAACAAAATCCCCTTCAAAAAATGTCCGAGCTTTTTTATTTGTTTGCATAACAATTAAAATCATCACCTACACAGAAATTTGAACCTAGTCTTTACTTCATTACAGTCGAATTTCGGTTGACACTTGACAGCTAAACTTGACAATTTCACGCAACGTACTGAGAAAAAAGAAGGCCATTTTTTCAAAGTGGCGCTCATTTGGCTCGGACATTTTCGGGCGCGCGACTGTGGATCTACAGTTATAATTGATCAAAGCATGCACTCCATAGTAAAGTTGTGACGTTTACGGTGTTTCACTGCGATTCCGTAACGACACCGTTTTTCAAGCGGCGGTTTGGTCGCACCTTTATTGAATTAAACAAAATCCGGCAACGGCAACATCTAACCATCCATCATTTTCATCATCATCATCGATATCAGTTAGTGAAATCCTCAGAGTGAAATCCGTCCTTATTCTATGCAAAATAGGTACAGAAATTATAAAAGTACTTCCACACAAAATCCGAGTTACCCAGTTCCCATAGTAGCTCACATGTATACCAACTTGTACAGTGCATAAGTGTTCAAGTTACTGGCCTAGTTCTGTTGCACCCAGGCTAGCTTTATACGGGCTAACTTTATGCCCCAGCACGGCTAAGAGCTTTAAAGAGCCTGTGTGCAGGTAAGAAACTTAGGGTGGTTTTACAGGATGTGACATTAAGACCCTGTAAAAAACACACAAAGCTTAAATTCTAATAAATTGCCAGATACCAGTAACTTCGTTTGCGAAGAATTATTTATCGCTATCCCAATGGATTTTTCGGGATAAAACCGATCCCATTCGAAAAATCCTACTGATGATATTTGGATGCTTGGATGTTTTAATGTTTGTTAGTCAATCACGCAATAACGGCACATATACAACTAGACATAACTGTATGAATTAAGTTAAATTTTAATTAAATTAACACTTGCAGAAAAAAAGAAACCGCTATGTAGGTAATCTAAGTACTAAGGTAAATTAGGAAACATTACAACATAATAAGTACCTATTATCAGAACAATGTTTATTTTTACAAGGTCAATAATCTATCTATCTATACTATACATATAATATATGTATACATAATTAATAAATCTGTAACATGTCGGTGTCTGTACATTTAAGATATTTGAGAAAAACTGTCACTAGGGCTATTTACTAGCGCAATAGAAGCCAAAACAATGATTTTTAGAATTATTGTCTGTTTGTCCGTCTATCTGTTTGTCTGTTTATCTGTGCGTTTGTGCGCGCTAATCTCAGAAACGGCTTAACCTAGAAGGATGCGGTTTTCACTGATATGTTGGTATTTTCTTAGATTAACATTTAGTGTTTGCTTCATTTGAATCGGTTGACAAATAAGAAAGATACGATACTTGCAGTGTTAGATAGCCCATTTATCAAGGAAGGCTCTCTATAGGCTATTATAATCATCACGCTGGGAGTACGGTGGTGAATGTGAACGTGGGTGTGCGGAGGGGGAGTATTTTTTTTTATATCGAGGAATTAAGGAGAGCCATAATTGATGAAAAAGCAAATTGGATAAAAAAATAAGCTGCCCAAATTACTAATCCCACGCGGACGGAGTCGCGGGCAAAAGCTAGTTTAAACATAAGTATATTAGATACTTAAATCCGATACAAAATAATAATTTAATATGATACAGTTATATCAATTAGGGCGTGCAAGAACGGAAAGTTGTCAAAACCGGTTTTGAATTGCGGTTTTGAGGGTCCAAAACCGGAAACCGGTTTTTTCCCCGGTTTTGGCAAAATCATATTCTTAGATAGTTTATATACCCACAAAATCTACAAATAAAACAAATTGCATGAAATTCTTGTTTTTAATTATCCATTAACGCCTAGCCTACCAAGTATACCTTAGATTAGATAGATCACGACGAGAGATTTGGACGACCGGATAGCCTAGTTGTTAGAGAACCTGACTACGATACGAAGCTTGAGGTCCCGGGTTTGATTCCTGGTCGGAGCAGACATTTGTGTGAATAATACGAATGTTTGTTCTCGAGTCTTGGGTGTTTAATATGTATTTAAGTATGTTTATCCGTTTTCTAGTACCCATAGTACAAGCTTTGCTTGGTTTGGGACTAGGTCAATTGGTGTGAATTATCCCGTGATATTTATTTATCACATTCATAAACACTCTTAGTTTGGCTAACAAACAATTTTAAAATGAACTTAAAATAATATTTATCCTAATGATTAATTAACAGAGATCAAAATCAAATCACAACACAAGTAAGTATGTGGCACCTTTAGTTACTTAAATAAACAATAATCAATATGTTTGTATTTGTAGTTTTCGATGGCAGTCGAAATAAAAAACAGATCATTTACTGTACCACATTAATAAACTAAACTCTCTTAGTTTGGTTAAAAACAATTTTAAAATGAACTTAAAATAATATTTATTCTAAAAATTATTTAACTGAGATCAAAATCAAATCACGGAGCGGGAGCGGGACGCAGGAGTCGCAAGGCGTTGCGGGTGCATGCGAGGGCCGCGAGCGGAGGGAGGAGTGTAAGTAGTATAGATAGGTTGCGTTCGGATTTCGGATATTATTCGATGACTCAAAATTAAATATTTCTTAGAAAGTTCGAAAAAAGTTGATTTAAATCAAAATGTACCTACGTAAATCAATAATGGAAAAAACGGAGGTAACACCGGTTTTGTCTTTCAAAACCGGTTTTGAAAAATCGGTAAATTTTGTCCGGTTTCCGGTTTTCAGCAAAACCGGAAAACCGGTTTTGCACGCCCTAATATCAATGAATGATTATTATTATTATGGGATAATTTTATTACTTTTACATAGATTTCTAAGACGGGCGAGGCCGGGGGATAAAACTAGTACAATATAAAGAAGACACACAACACAATCATCTACAAAACATTAAACTCTTCCAAACAAAGTCGCCAATAATGAGTCGCGTCTCAAATAAAAACAAATCTTGATTTTTCAATATTCCCATCATATTTTCGAATCACGATTCCGGATTAATTCCTGAATTTTACGGAGCATAGACAAAAGGCGATTTATTTTTAATCAAACAAACCGTATCGCAGACGGAGGGTTTAATAAGGGTTCTTTAATTGCCTTGATTAAACTAATTTGGAAGCCGAATTTCTTTTTTACGATCCTTATTTTTTGATGGTGACAATCTGTTGATGTTTGAGAGTAAAATGTTAATAAAGTATTTTTTTATTCCATGATATTTTTATTTCTGTAAAAGTTGTCCTCATTCTTGTTAGCCGTACTTACTTTTTTTTCGTCATTTTGAAGACAGGTTAAATTATTATTATTTTTCAATTTAAATTTTTTTTACGGTCGAGGAATTTGAACTCCGTACGAAAAGAAGTGGAAACTTTTCACTATCACGATAATTTTTTTGACAGAAATTAATAATAATTTTTTAGCGAAATGGTTTCATTCCGGCACGCAATACCGTTCCTTCAACTCTAGGTACAACCAATTTCACGAAGATTTCGTTAGCAAATGTATGGAATATCAACATGAAATTTGCAATGAAAAAGTTTTCACCCTAGTACGTGGTTCAGTTTCTTTGATTGTACTGTACAATAGATGTCCAGCTTGAGAGTGAGTAAGAGATTAAGTATAAATTCTATCATATTTTATGTAATTGTTGTATGTGTATGTGTAATTCATCAGTTAAATCATCAAAAAATATTGGACACCTATCTTTTGTTTTGTCAATTGTAAACAAAAATGATACATATTATATAATCCCTTAAAGTTGTCCATGTTGTGACGTCATGCCGATATCACTCACGTGATACACTTCTTACTTAGACGTAACGTCACGGCCCCCTGCTACCGAACTGACACGCTTTATCTTAGTAATTTTTAGTTTAATCAATAAAATAAAAAAATACGTGTCCAAATATTTTTGTAAATCTAACTGTGGGACTAATTGTATGAATATTTTTCTCCAGGATACTGTCCTATTCCCTGTAAAGATACCTTTGTGATACTAAAAATATAACAGACGCTCGCTAGGAGCATTATTTTACTATCAAAGCCGGATTATTACGGAATTATTACGGAACTCTCTTTAAACATAATTATCTTTGCTTATATTTTTGCCACTATTCGTGGGGACGAGATAGTGTAATACATTCTAAATTTAATTTCTAACATTGGTTATTGACTGACATTTTTTTGACACAGGGGAAACATGATATTGTCATCTCCCGCTTCCTGGATATTCCGGATTATCAATCGTTCGTGGTCAACTTATTCTCTAAATCTAAATTAGAAGTTGCGCTCGACTTAAATATAACATAAAAACCACAGCAAAATCTGAAATTCTTTCCAATCTCAACGGACTTAAAATCTAGTTTTAACGAAACCGTCGTTGAACAAAAAATATTATGTAATATAACCTTTTTTCCAGCCGTTAATGAGTTCCCGGCCGCTCCCGCTGACGGGGAATTATGAAGCTCGTAATATTGAAACTCATGCGCAACTCGCTCAGTTTTTACTAGTGTAGGGTCCCTTATAATTATAAGTTACCGTTTTAAGTTCTGCCTGACCGTGCGTCCGCGGCTTACTAAAGGCTATTGGTGCTAGAAGGAACACACCAGTGCAAAAACAGCTTTGTTTTTGCATTGGTATATTTATTTTTTATTTTTTTATTTTACCTTAAAAGAAAAGGTTCCTACGTCGTAAAAAGCCGTGGTTAGCTTAATGATTTGTGCCCTATGGCCTCTCAAGCAGAGGGTCATGAACTCAATCCCGGACTCACACTTCTGAGTTTTTCGGAACTTATTTAATTACATTTGATATTTACCATGAGCTTTGTAGCAAAGAAAAACACCTGGGAAGTAAATTGAATGGTGAAGTTTCCAATCCGCACTGGGTCCGGGTGGGAACTACGGCCCAAGCCCTCTCGAGAAGGCCTATCTTTACTACAATGGGACGCATATAAGCCGAGATGATGATGAGGTCTACGCATTGGTAGGGGAGGCTGAAAACTGCAACGTTGCTTGATGACAAGCTAAATCTTACCCTTCTGGGTTGAGATTTACCAGAAAAATTATGATATTTTATAGTGAAGGGAAAATCTGACATGTTACTTAAAATGTTACAGCTTAGTGCCCCGTTACTAGCAACTTGGAAGTTAGCCTGTCCTTTGTAAAACAGGTTAAACTAGCGTTTAGATCTGGGGCCTGTTGCATAACAAAAAAGGTACAACTAATATTACAAGCGGAACTCTCGCTTCAGTTATATTAACTAGAAAGGGAGTTCCGCTTGTAATATAAGTTGTACTTTGTTATGGCCTGCCCCTGCCCCTGCCCCTGGCCATTAGCCAAACCTAATGACCTTAGATTAAATCTGCCGACTGTTTGATCTGGCAATTGAATTGGCATTTCGGGATTTTACTAAACTTGCAAAAATTATAACGTTTCCTTTATTTATGTCAACGTTTTTTTGTTAAGACCCCGTTGACGTTGCGTCGTCGTTGCGCTGACGCTTGAAAGACGCCGCTGGCGATGCGTTGCCGTCGCGCGAACGTTGAGTGAACGCTGCGAGGACGTTAATAAGACGCCTGATGTTTGAAAGACGCCGTTGACGTTGTGTCACTGTTGCGTGAACTTTGAGTCGGCGCTGCGCGCATGACGCTTGAAAGACGTTGCTACTGTTGCGCGTACGTTATATTGACGCTTCGTGGGCGTTAATAAGATGCAAATGACACATATTATAAAGACGCCGCTGCTTTTGTGTCGCTGTTGCGCGAACGTTGCGTCAAAGCTGCGCGGGCGCTAGCAAGACCACGCTCGTGTGAGGAATTCTCTAACCCAGGCAACCCGGTGGGAACCAAGTTGTTACCTAAATCAAATTAATATCATCACTCTTCTACTCGCTAGTTAGAAATAACATACACTCGGAGAGAAGTAAAATTCATTTACGAAGTTCACTTACCTTTGCTAGCAATTAAATCTACCCTTTACTAACCAAATCAAAGCTAACCGCCGCACTCAGAAAGTTCAAGCGCCGCCAAACAAAACCGCGGAACCAACAATAGGTATTTGGAGGAAATTCCTAAACAAGACTGTACTTAAAATGGACAAAGCAAACTAAATTTATTTTCGTTTGACCTGAATTTGTATCAAGCGGTCGCGGTTGAACACAGTGATGTGAAGAGAAAATACTCATACTCATCAACAAGCAAAGCATTTTTAGACTATGTAAGGAGTTGAGTTTGAATGTTTAGATGTTTGGATATTTATTTTATAACAACGCAATAACGGCGGAACGGATTTAAACCAAACTTGGCATAGGTACGGTCGCGTGCTTTAATTTGGGATCCTTTTCGAAAAAATATCCTTTGAATTCCTATACAACAGGACTGTCAACCTTAAGTAGGTCCCAAATTCAAGCTCGTGACTGTACAGATATACAAAGATCCGAGCCATATTCTTGTCAGCCAACCTTGTCTCTGTATTGTAAATATTTTTAAAGAAATAAATATTTTCATTTTCAATTTCATATTTCATTGTCTAACGCGTGGATGTTTGCTATGACATTTACTATTTCTTTCTTTCAAACGAGAAAGAAAGAGACGGTGAAAGCGATGGCATTGAGACATAAGATACTTAGTTATTCCGGGAATGCGTTCTCGTGGAACAATGTTTTAACTTTAATCAATAATAGAGGGCGCTGTCCAAGAACGTTGAAGTACTTTGGCTTTCAAAATGACTCGTTAACTTCATCTGCAATCAATAGATGGTGTTGCCCGGGCTAACGCTGTGCCTTAAAAACGTTCATCATCATCATCATTTCAACCGAAAGACGTCCACTGCTGAACATAGGCCTCCCCCAAGGCTCGTCAAATAGATCGGTCCTGTGCCATCCGCATCCAACGTATTCCCGCAACCTAAACCAGGTCGTCGCACCATCTTGGACGCCACTCGAGAACCTTTTAGCCCCATCGACCATCAGTTCTACGAGTGATGTGCCCTGCTCACTGCCACTTGAGTCTAGCGATTCTTGCAAATCGTCGGTGACTTTTGCGCGGATTTCATCAATTCTAATGCGATCCCGCAGAGAAACTCCAAGCATCGCCCTCTGAGTAGACGCTACCGGAACATTTTTCAGGCCACACTCTAGGCTTATTAAATGTTTCCCAAAAGTAGAATGGTTGTATTTTTTGTCTTTATTACCAACATTTGAGTACCAAAACAAGAATTTCGGCGTCGGTACAGCATTAGCAAACACCGCAGTAAAAGGTGGAATTATACCAAATTTATGGACCACTCTGTTTCCTTTAGAACGGCCGCCCTTTGAAATTTATAAGTTGTTAAACCTTTGGCCTCTTTATTGAAAGTTGGTTTAATTTGTGCTGATTCTTCTTGATGATTAACGTGGTTTTGTTAGGCAGTTAAGCTTCACGAATAGTTTCAGGAATTTGGTTTCCTATGGTTTCATGATCATTTGCATGGTTTTATGAACATTTAATTTTAGACGGGATGATGGAATTAAGGCGCAAGTAGATTATATACTAACTAGGCAAACGTGCTTCATCATAGACCTTACTTAGCTTTGCTTTCCATCAAGCGTGATTGTGGTCAAACGCAAGCCAATATTGTAAAAAAAAACTTCAAATATCCACGAGTTCGTTATCCTATAATGATTACTTTTTAAAAGCTTTTTATTAACTTGCAATGTACTCGTATGTATGTACGGGAAAAATCTTGGAAGATGAATTTGACCTACTTCCAGTGGTCGGATTTACTTGAAACGAGCTTTTTGCCCGCGACTCCGTCCGCGTGGAATTAGTAATTTGGGCAGCTTATTTTTTTTATCAATTTGCTTTTTCATCAATTATGGCTCTCCTTAGTTCCTCGATATATAACTCCCCCCCCCCCCTCCCCCCCCCTCACCGACCCCCCACCGAACCCCCCCCCCCCCCGCACACCCGCGTTCACATTCACCACCGTACCTACTCCCACGTCACTACTTCTAAAAACTGTTCTATAAATTCTTAAAATAGACGTATCTTTCTTATTTGTGAACCGATTCAAATGAAACAAACACTAAATGTTAATCCAAAAAAATACCAACATATCAGTGAAAACCGCATCCTTCTAGGTTAAGATTTCTCCGTTTCTGAGATTAGCGCGCACAAACGCACAGACAAACAGACAAACAGACAAACAGATAAACAGACAAACAGACAATAATTCTAAAAAACTTTGTTTTGGGTTCTATTGCGCTAGTAAAAAGCCATAGTGACAGTTTTTCTCAAATATCTTCAATGTACAGACACCGACTTGTTACAGATTTATTATATGTATAGATAGATTTGGTATACTTATGTAAGTTGGATGACAATGCAAGTACAGTACAGTCAACAAAAAGTACAGTCAGCGAAAAAGCTTGCATTGAAAATGAAATTTTTAACAAAAATTTATTCCTTTTAAGAAACGAAACCATGAATATAACCCTAAAAGAAACTAGCTTTATATTTAACCAAGAATTTCCATATTTGCTCACACACCGATTGTGATCTACAGGGTCACACAATTAAGGGTCGAAGGGTGCGACATATAACGAACGACACAAGTTAGGCGACTTTACACACGGTGTATTATGTCATGATTACAAGAATAGGCCCCGTGCGTGGCTCCATTGTAACATTCAACCCGGGAAAGTCAATTGAGTTGGGTTTGAACCTTTTCTGTTGATTCTGAATTACTAATCCTTACTAAAGTTATCCTGCTGCAGGGCATAGGCCTTCTCTCAGCATGAAAGGGTCGTAGTGCTCACACGGGCTCAGTGTCGATTGGGAACTTTAGACATTTCATTGAATTTCTTCGCAGCAGGTCCAGACTGCTGAGAGTAGACCTGTGCCCTGCTGTATGAAGTACATAGGCTGGAATGATGATGATGACTAATGTTATAAATGCGAAAGTAGCTCTATCTATCTGTCTGTGAGGCACAAGCCACACAGAAGGGAAGTGTGACTCTCAAGCAGAGAGTCGTGGTCTCAAATCCCGGCTCGCACCTTTTTTTATGTTAGAGAGGCCAGACAAACGAACTAGTGGGTCACCTGATGTTAAATGATCACCCTGTCCATAGACACCCGCAGCGCTTTACGCGATGGCAGTGCGTTGTCGGCCCTGCAGAAAAGTACACTCGCCTCTTAAAGGCACCCTTTCTAGTTAATATAACTGAAGCGAGAGTTCCGCTTGTAATATTAGTTGTACTTTGTTATACAACAGAACAGGTCCCAGGTCGTAACTCAATGGGAAGACCCCAGCGGGAAGCTCGTTCCAGATTTTGCAAGTTCGTGGCAAAAAAGACCGTTTAAAACGCACCGTCGAAGGTTGCCATTCATCAACATGATGTCGATGAAATGAACGCTTACGACTGGTGGATCTGTAATTTGCGTTTTTCGGAATTTATGTGCGAAATCATATTTGAAATTTACCATGAGCTTTATGGTGAAGAAAACATCGTGAAGAAATTCAAGCGAATTCTGCGAAGGAATTCAATGGTGTATGTGAAATTCCCAGTCTGCACTGGACCCGCGTGGGAATTACGGCCCTAGCCCTCTTATTCTGAGAGGATGCCTGTGCCCTGCAGTGGGACGTTATATAGGCTGGGATGATTTACTTTTCATCTGTTTTTACCAGTGTACCTAATTGGTCCACTTTATTTTCCCATAGTACCGAGCAACTACTATAAAGCGTACTTCGCATAAATCGTCCCCGTTATAATGGATACCCGTCCACAACTCGGCATGTTTTAAACGGTTCCGTGAACTTGGCTCGTAACCGCTAGGTCACGTGCAGAACCCTAAATTTAAGGAAAACACTCCAATAACTTCGCCAAGCCGGAGCATACTGGTGTAAATTTAGAAGGTTTTGTTTTGGAACTAGAGGTTTTGCGAAGAGAAATATTATTTGGTTCTAATTTTTTAATACTTCCTTGTCCGTAGTTTATATTATGTGGGTGCGTGCGTGCGTGTGTGTGTGTGTATGTGCGTGTGAGTGGGCGGGGACGTTGACTTTGAATACAATTTTTGATTTTGATTCGCTTCTCTGCTCTGCCTCTCTGACTTTGTGAGTGTAGTCGACCAAGTATGCTGTACCATTTTTATGACGGTTCCTATATCAGAATAAGAAAAATAAGGATGATTGTAACATAGAATTGTAAGTGAACATAGTCTTTAATGATTTAGATACTGGCATCGGACCTTAGGGTGACAAAGGAATCTCTTGGTCGACTATCCAACGGTTACTACAAAATCTCACGGAGTTGGTTAATGAAACGTTTTACTTTCCACTTTATATTTAGCGTTATGCTAATGTACCCTGTTAGACCAGTTCCTTAGTTGGAAAACTGCCAAATGACCCTCTGGAGGGCGCTATCCTGCTAACGATATTAACACGATAAAAGGATCTCTCAAATAAGAGATAGCGGCATACTCATGTATCGGTCTAAAAATTAGCCTGTGTGTTCTTGAGATCCAAATCTCTAATATATAAAAATCTCGTGTCATGGGCTTGGTCGATTTTCATGAAATTTTTTTGTCTATATTTGGTAGGCCTGAGAATAGGTCGTAGGCTATTTTTTGTACCCTATTCTTCGCGGACGGAGTCGCGGGCAACAGCTAGTATCTACATATAAAGTTTTAACTCAAACCCGTCCAGCTACTTTAGCGTGAAAGAGTAACAAAAACACATATATGGTAAACGTACCAATGCTCGACACCTCAACGCCCAGTACGCTTAGTATAAGTTTTACTTCACCAAAATACTTCTCGATCGCGTTTACGTAAAAATTTCAATTCTATGGAAACATAGACAGCGTCTCCGCGCGCGCGCGTCCATGTTTCCATAGAATTTAAATTTTTACGTAAACGCGATCGAGAAGTATTTTGGTGAAGTAAAACTTATACTAAGCGTACTGTTAGCAGATGACACGCATACGTGGTGTCTGTCTTAAAATGACAAAAGATTGAAGGTGTCATGTAATTAGGTCAGTGTCGAGGAGAGAAACGTTAACCTTAGGGTGCATTTCCACCAGAGATTTGCTACGCTACGTTGCTATGGATGTGTCAGATATCCACCAATCATGTTCATTGGTCCACATAGCCTAGCACTGGTGGAAACTATGATTTTTATATGGAAAATGCCTGAATGCGTGCTATGGATACGTGCTACGGATGGTCGCGAGTCTCCCCCCTCACCGCGCTGCCGCTCCGCGCGCCCCTGTCGACACATCGCGTAGCTCGAGCTGCGCATCTTCTTCGCACAGCTGCCTCGCGGCTGCTCATCTACATAGCGCATCTCCCTCGCACAGCTACATAGCTTAGCATTGGTGGAAATGGTCACACAGTTACGCAGCGTAGCTTTCAAATCTTCGCAGCATAGCTGACACAAACCTTGGCATTTATATTATAACTAGGATTAAGTATTAGGATGAAACTGATACCGTTCTGACGCTTCATGACACGATACTTTAAGCCGGATATCTAATACCTTTAAACGAGAAATTCTTGTATATATGTATATATATATATATATATATGTATATAATAATCAGGATCTCGGAAACGGCTCCAACGATTTCGATGAAATTTGGTATGTGGGGGTTTTCGGGGATGAAAAACTGATCTAGCTATGTTTCATTTTCAGAAAATCGCTTTTACTCGTGTTTTCCGGCTATTTTTGTTTGCATTAGAATATAAAGCTAAATTTGGCCGACTTCGAGCAGATCATAATGGCACATTAGAAATCGGGTGGTCGCGGATCCAGCCGACCTCGGTTCGATTCCACGTTTTTTTTCAAGATTTTTAGTTTTTTTTTTTAAGTTTATTTTTCATGAGAAAACGTCAAGTTTCTTCTTTTGTGAGAAAAAGTTACTTTTTTGTGAGAAAAAGTTACTTTTTTGTTAGAAAAAGTATTATAGGGAACGTGCAGTAACTATAGGCGGCAGCACTAATGCGACAGAAGAGACACTATGCGGACAGTAAAACAAACTTATCAAGGTAAAACATTCAAATTGATGGCACCCTTATGGCACCAGTTGGCAGCACCGTCTATGTGCACGTTCCCTATTGGGAGCACAGAACAGGAAAAGCCGGTTGTCTGTAAAGTCGGTTTACGGACGATAGTTTAACGTGACTCACCCAACCTCCGGTGTTTTTGTCAAATATCTTGAAAACGGTGCATCCTACGGCAAAATCAATGAAATTTTCATCCCCCTTTAATGCCCCCGCGCTCCCTCCCCCGCATCCCCTCCCCCCCTCTCACTCCCCCTCCCCCAACCCTCCGGTGTATATAATCAGGATCTCGGAAACGGTTCCAACGATTTCGATGAAGTTTGGTATTTAGGGGTTTTCGGGGATGAAAATTTGATCTAGCTAGGTCTTATCTCTGGGAAAACGCTTGGTACCGAGTTTCTGCCCGAGCAGAGCTCGGTCGCCCAGGTACTATTATATTTGTATAACACGTTGTGCCGCAAAACGGCAGAAATGAATTGGTTGCATAAATCTGATATGGTAAGATTTGTCCTCGTAATAAGTTGTGCCTTCCTTCCTCTGATATAAAATGTATACAACCTGACGGAACACAACACGACACATCAGACAAATACGAAATCGGTTTTAATCTCGACAGCCGCCATTAGCCCATTTCAGCTGCAACTTCCAAAATCAATTAAAAATTAATTAAATGCTCTTGTTACTGTCCTAGTTTGGCGCATCGAGTATTCTTGGCACGCTTCGTCCTTGTTGAACTCAACGGCATCAAGACACGGCAGTGTGTAAGAACCGTTAAAAAAAACCGAGTGGCACGGAAGTGGGTATACACGGTGTCCCAAGACTCAACGATAACCTGGTACCGGACAAGAGATCAAGTTATACCTGTTCTGGAAAAACAAAAAACATGCTTATTTAGATTATATAGTAACATACACTAAATTTACAAAAATGACAGTAACGAAGTAAATCGCGAACTCATTTATTTTGCTAGCTTTTAGGGCCGACAACGCGCTGGTATCGCGTAAAGCGCTGCGGGTGTCTATGGACAATGGTGTTCATTTAACATCAGGTGACCCACTAGTTCGTTTGTCTGGCCTCTCTAACATAAAAAAAAAGCTTTAAGAGGGTTTATACCTGCTCTGCCGTGCTCAAGCTAAAAGGCGGCTAAGTGACATTTGGTCAATTTCGACTTTTCAATGTCATTCTGCTTAGAAAAAAAATCTCTATCGATCTGTCTAGGAATGGTTTTTCTGTCTTTTACCGTTTCGAAAATAATTTTTCAATAAAAGCGGTTAAATACATAAATAATGGACTTTGCTATGCTTAAAGGCGACTAAACCACTTTACTTAACTAAAAAGCTACTAAAGTAGTGTAACGTTTGGATTGTATTTCCATTTTTATTATAAATGCCAAGCTTAAAAGCGGTTATTATTTTTGGGTACACTAAAAGGCGGCTAAACGTCTTTAACCGCTATTTAACTAAGTTTCATTAAATAAAATACTTCGCTGATACCTGACTACAAGGCGATTATACGACAATGCATCACTAAAAAGCAGTTAAAATCACATTGCCGCCTTTTAGTCCTGTATTCATGCCACATTTCCAGTAAAAAACCTACGGTTGAAAGCGGCATTGATCCGTGCGCAAAGTAAACGACATATTTTATTTAATTGTTTGCATAACTAAAAGGGGGCTATTCTACAATACATGACTAAAACGCAGCTAACTACGCCTGCCTCTTTCTTCTGTACCCTCGCTAAACCAGAAAACTTACCATAATAAAGTAACATATGTGTCAATGTGCAGCAAGCTCATAGTGTAGGAAGACGTTTCGCGGGCGGACGGCGACGCTTTCTTACCAAATAACATTATGGCCGATAAACATATTATGAGGTCTGTAAGTTACATATTTTCTTTTTGTGTAATCGCAGAATTAGAATTAGTTTTACAAGATTTGTAATGTACTCGGTTGACTAGTAGAGTGTACATATATTACAATTAGCCACTCACGTGTCTTTTTTCCAATTATTATTGACAAGTGATTTCAAACAAGGTCATTACTGACTTAAGGAATAAATATGATTGAAATAAATAAATAAATTGGCAACCGTGGTTGCACAAAGCATGTGATTGGCTATGTAGGTATGTATCTTGTACGTTAAATTTGACCCACTTCCTGGTTACCGATTGAGCTGACATTTTGCAACTTCGATCAACAATACGCATACTTAATATTCCGTCTTCTAATTCCGTCTTCACCCGGATCTTTGTTGTTTTTAAGCTGCCCCAGGGCAATCCTAATCTCGCTCATTTCGACGTCCGGGATATCCTCAGTTTAGTGGCGTGTTAGTGAGGCTCTGATGTGATTTGGATCGGGAAGAGGCTGTGCAGCATGGGAAGCATACAGCTGTCCATAAAAGCTCTCAATCTCGGCGAGGATTTCCGGCTTAGAGGAGACGGTTTGACCATTTGCAGGTTTTTAGTTTCATTAGGTTGCTCCTTCCATGTTGCTGCATCCGCACTGCACTTTCAATCCCCGGTTGCGCTCTATTGGCTCTATAATAGAGCGAGTATTGGAGCTACGGAGATCTCGCCTTATCAGCTTTCAAACATGCTTGGAGAGCTCTTTCTCACCTAACGAAAAAGTCTGCGCCGCCATTTCTCGTCGCCGCCTCATGAGTTTCAGAGTCTCGCGAGAGAGTTTAGACTGCTGTACACTTCGCTGCTTTGGGAAACACGTTGTTCCCACATCCCGAATCGTCCTCACCAACTGGTCGGCCTCCTTATCAACATCGTCGGTGGTTTCCAACAAATCAAAAAGAGTTGTGTTGGACGCAAAACAGATCTCACCATGCGGACTCTTTCCAGCTTATGACGTATATTCAGAGTGCCTCGAACAAGTCGGTGATCACTGCCTGTGTTAAACCTGTTGATCACTGAGACATCCCTGAATATATGCTTTGTATCCGTCATGATAAAATCCATCTCATTTCGCGTCTTACCGTCGGCGCTTCTCCAAGTCCACTTCCTGTGAGGCCCCTTCCAGGAAGCTGACCAACATGTGCCCCTGTGGTTTCTAACTCCAAATTCGTGTGGTCCGATAATCGAATCGTCGCATGCCTGTACTCCCACCTTTGCATTGAGGTCTCCCATAACAACGCTGCAATGTGTTCTTGTGGTGCTATGCATGGCTTTAGGACATAAGTCCTCATACATAGCTTCCACTTCGTCGTCGGAGTATGCCGAGCTTTATTGGTAAGGAAGCCGACTCCACCTTGGGACTGCTGTTCGCCCTCCCGAAAGTAGAATAGGTTACCGGAGCTTAAGGTTATCGTATCCTCTCCGTCTCTACGAACCTCCGACAAACCCAAGATATGCCAGTTGATGTGACCTAATTCCACTTCGAGTTCTGCGATCCTATCGTCATTCCTCAGAGTACGTCCGTTATAAGTTGTCAGGTAAAGTCGTTTGTTTTGGTAGCAGTCCGTAGCGCGGTGATTCTTAGCACCCTCCGCCCTACCGTTACCATGGCCGCTACCGTAACCAGGAATAGTAGGGCTGCCGAGAACTGGGGGCCGGGGTAATGGTTGTGCTGCCATAAAAGGTTTTGCCCATTATCACCACGCTGGGCACGCGGGTTGGTGATCGCAGAACTAGGCCACTTGCACCAGCAACGCTGATGCCCGTTGCTGGCCTACTTAATTTTGCCTACTTGCTTTTGGATGGTTATTCCGCCATCTGTCGGTCGCCAGAGCCTAGTCAGTTGCAAGCAGGGTGCACCACGAACAGGTGAGGTTGACATTTGGAGATTGAGATTCTGGTTTCTCCCTTACACCCCTATGCCCTTTTTTTTCAATACCATATTATTATTCAAATGGACATAATTCCAAATTACTGTGACTAAGTTGCTGTTTTTTGAGATTGTAACTATCCTTTTGATTTTTGCGCAGAGTGCCATTTTTGATCTATTTTAATTTCACAATGAAGTATTAACTATGGTAGCAATGACGAGCTATTTGAATGTCGATTTTACATCGAAATAAACGAATAATTCACAGTAAAATCTGTATTTGAATTTGTAGTTACGGCCAATTTTGCAGGATTCTTAAAAAAATATTGGGACTCGTACAAGACTAAAAAGCAGTGACGCAAAAAGGTTTGTAAGTTAACCGCTTTTAAGCTATGTTCCAGTATATCGGAAAGTAAACAAGAAACAGTGAATTAGTTTAAAAGGCGGCAATGTGCCCTTTGCCGCTTTTTAGTTATGGATTGGGTTAACAATAATACTCACTAACTTAGATTAAAATGCCACTAAACCAGATAACTGCTTTCTAGTTACGTAATTGTAGTTAACTATCTATTTCAAAACAATTCCTATATCATTAACAAAAAATACATGTCTATAAAGCAGTTAAGATCCGATAACCGCCTTTTTGTACTGGAATGTAAAAAGGATTTTATTTTATTTGCATAACTATAAAGGAAAAAATGACTTTTAGTGGCACAAAAACTATAATATAACAAGAGTGACCAAAATCAAATCATAAATCAAAAAAAGATCTACCGTTTGGTATATGACAACATAGCTAAAGATTTAAAGAAATTGACCAGCATCGATTTGAAATTTTTGTGACGTTTTTCGCCGTTTATTCAAAAGTTGGTTTTGTCACTTAGCCGCCTTTTAGCTTGAGCACGGCAGTGCTGAGCTGGCAACGTTGCATTTTTGTTAGTTTTTCTCGATTATTCCATAAAAATTGAATGAAAATTAAAAATGTTTTATATACAAATTGTTCTAATATATAAGTTAATGTGTCTACTGCAATAATAATTCGTGATAAGACTTCGTGACTTTATTTTCTTTAAAAACGAACGAACGAAGAAAATAAAAGTCTATCACGAATTATTATTGCAGTAGACACATTAAGAGGATACGATGGCTGAGAGATTTTTGAGAAATATTTATTTTTGTCGCTGTCTCGCCCGACCCCATCCGTGTCAGTACAGCGAGAGTGGGACAACTGCAGCTTAGACCGTTAATAGGCGCGTAAAATTGATCAAAACAGCATTTCGTAGTCCCCTGTTTTCTTCTCGAAAACTGGACCAATAAAATTATTTTTTTCAAAAATAATTAGAGGACAGATTTAGCTATGCCCCTATGTTTTCTTTTTCGAGCCAAAAATGTGTATGAAAATGTGTACAGTAAGCAAAAAGCTTTTACCTACTATTAAAATTTTCAGTATTAGAAAAACGTATAAGATAATGTCATATTATATATTATGAAAGGTGTAACTCTGTCATCAAAACAGCAACCCTATTCCAAATAAACAAAACACTATCGCCCACTCAAAACCCCATCAAAATAATGTACGTACACCCCGGGCCAATAAAAAGTGTGAACACACGGCGTCGCGGCTCTAAACCATACGCCCCGCTCTCGCCGCTCCATTACTCGGACTAGCGACGCCATTACGCTTCAGAATAGCAGTTTTGTTGTCCCCAAGTGTACGGTCTCGCAGTTCCGATGACAAATGAAGGAGAGATTTTAAATGTGTTTTTCGGGACTTGCTTCGGTGATTTATTAGCTGTTTTACGGATGTATATCATGCCCGATGGATGTGGAACAGTTTATTGCACGTTCAGAAGCAGATCGCTCTAACTTATAATGTCTATGCCATGTAAACGTGTCGAGTGGCGTCCGCGGAGCGGAAGACGCAGTGTAGGTAGGCCTCCAATAAGATGGATTGACGACCTTGTGAAGGTGGCGGAAACGCATTGGATGCGGATGGCGCAGGGCTGATCTGTTCGGTGAGCCTTGGGGGAGGCCTATGTTCAGCAGTGGACGTCTTTCGGCTGAAATGATGATGATCGTGAAGCTTTTATAACTGGATATGGTTCCGTGCGCTTCTTTCATTGTCATAAAATTATGACTGGCTATGACCGCTCCGAGAACTAGCGCTGTGGCTTGTCATAACACCATACTGAGTGGCCCTTGATCGTTCTTTTTGGCCCTTTACTACTACTGCGACTAACTATTGCCCGTGGCTCCGTCTGCGAATAGGGATATAAAAAATAACCTACGACCTATTCTCAGACCAACAAATTTAAAATGTTTCGTATCCCAACGGCCAAAGTTACGCTTCAGAGCCAAAATAACCCGACCCTACGGTTTTCACAAGGTCTTACATAAAAATAAAAACATATAATCATCTATCTTTGTATTTAATATTATGTAAACATTTTACAAAACACGTGCTTTAGCGTTATTTTATTAAATTCAAACAAAACTTTGAGACATGCCATGCAGCCATACGCAACGAAAAAGCCCTTTATTTCGCTAGAACGCGTCAAGCTCTCGGAGACAAAATGTGCTCAGTGCACGCTACAGTACCTCCATATAAGAACACTAAAAGATTAAAACACACAGCCTGAAAATATCCCCTTTAAAACAGCGCTCGTACGCGCAGATTCCAAACACCAAACTAGAGTATTTCACTCTCCTAACCAAAGGCAAAATGTGTAAGGATTTTGTTAAGAAAACGCTCGAAATTTCTTAACGCGTACTTGTTTTATACACGACGTGATCCTGGAGTGTAACACCGTTTTGCTTTTAGTTAATAATCTGCGTTCGGCGTGGCCGGAAGTGTATGTTGGGAGTATGACATGCAATCTGTCATGACAGGCTTAGAGTAAAAGTGCTGAAGAAAAAGTTGAGATGAAACTAAAGTACTAAGTTAGATCTTGTTAGGTAATATGCATTTCAAGTAGCTTTAAGATAGAATTTCATCATCATCATTTTAGCACAAAAACGTCCACTGCTGAGTCCTGCGCCATCCACATATAACCACGCATTTCCACAAAGTTAACCAGGTCGTCGCTCCATCTTAGTGGAGGCTTACCTGCTCTGCATCTTCCGGTCTATAGACGCCATTCGAGAACCATTTGCCCCCTTCGGCCATCAGTTATAAGAGCGATGTGTCTTGCCCACTGCCACTTGAGTCAGGCGATTCTTCGAGCTACATCGCTGACTTTAGTTCTTGCGCGGATAATTAGGATTTCCTGACACATACCTACTTAATCCATTTCTATTAATTTGTGTTCCCAACGACTGCGATCATTTAAATTTCCTAAAATCTGACTTTTTCTAACTGACGTAGTGCGACCTAAACAGAAAAAACACAAATTGAAAAAAGTGTGAATTTTATCGGGTCTCAGCGTTATAATAATAATAATAATAATAAATATCACGGGACAATTCACACCAACTGACCTAGTCCCAAAGTAAGCTTAGCAAAGCTTGTGTTATGGGTACTAGGCAACGGATAAACATACTTAAATAGATAGATACATACTTAAATACATATTAAACACCCAAGACCCGAGAACAAACATTCGTATTTTTCAAACAAATATCTGCCCCGACACGGGAATCGAACCCGGGACCTCAAGCTTCATAGTCAGGGTCTCTAACCACTAGGCCATCTGGTCGTTTAATGTTGCGGCAAGCTGCTGTTTTTCGGTGAAACCCATTTAACAACTAAATACAAACACATACACACTATTTCGAAACGGACGCCGGCGGAAAATTTAATTCACAACAAATTAAATTCCGCATGTTTTAAGTTCTTTATTCTTCTTCTTCTCTTGTGTGTATATATAAAAGGCGACCGTTACTGACGGGTATGTATTACAATACTGAAGTACGAAAGACCGAATGTATTAAAACAGCGAATGGGTCAAAAGACCGACACGATTTTTTTCTGAAACCGTTAACTTTTTAAGATTGTTATAAAACTAACCTAACCTAACCCTAATGGGTTCTGTATGATGCCGTTTTAATAAATTCTGAGAAGTTTACGGTTTTAGAAAAAAAAGTGTCGGTCTTTTAATACATTCGGTCTTTCGTACTTCGGTATTGTAATACATACCCTTACTGACTGATCTATCAACGCACAGCTCAAACCACTGAACGGATTGTGCTGAAATTTGGCTCATAGATAACTATTATGACGTAAGCATACACTAAGAAGGGATTTTTCGAAATTGCCACGGAATAAGTAGGGAAAAAATGATATTTATATTTTTGGTTAGAAGTTTAAGCAGGTCCTTATAACATTAAAAAAATAATTTAAATATTTCTGGAAAATCCCACGGGATAAGGAAAAAACGCGATTTGTATAATCAATTCGACAGAACTCTATATCCGTAACTATAAAAGGTAGGTATAAATGTATAAGATCATAAAATATAAAAATCCTACCTATAAAACCAGCACTTGATATGCCAACCTGTTGTTTTACCGGGTTATGTTTTCGCAGTTTACTTTTTCTTTATTGTATTTATTTACATATACGCACGCAATAATAAATCTAAATTATTTGTTAATTCATTATCATTTTATTAATTTATCTTTTTATTAAGTAGTTTATATAGTATATTTGTGTATCGTTCCGTGAGTCACAGACGGTTCTGGCAGAAAATCAGCGCTGCAGGCGTCTAACGCCTCAGCATAATGCTGAGTCAGCGACCGTTTCACTTTTGCATGGACACACATGCAGATCTGTGTATTTATTACTTCGTTGTTTTGTGAACTTTGTTTATTTGTATGAATTTGTGTGTACTTTCTTGTATTTGTGTGTCTTGTAAAAGTGAATAAATGTCTTCTTTCTTTCTTTCTTTCATATAAATTCCCACGGGATAAAGAAAAAAAAACGGAATTTATATTTAAGTCACTGTTGTCGGTGATGATGACGATGGAGTTTAGGAGTTTTGCTTTTATGAGAGAGATGAAGAAGAAGCTTTACCATAAATTTTTATTCTGCGCGGACGAAGTCACAAGCAAATGCTAGTCATTGAATAAATTTGTACTTTAATTACTACCTATAGCAGCTATTCTTACAAATTGATTTGTCCTTCATAAGGTACGCTAGAATTCACGAGGTAAGCAGGTAAGGTTGAAATTAAATTTAAACGTCTAACATTTTAATGTGTTCAAGAGCTACTTAACTCGCTAGTTCAAAACTTCACCTCCATTTAGACATTTCACAGGCTTATCAAGCGCTTCAGGATCGAAATTAAATTTTCCAACAATTCTGAACTGTAAAAGGCTTTGTTCCCCTTACATCAATCACCCTGTATTGTGCGAAGCGTCTCGTGAACTTTGCAGCCCTTTGAAAGTTTTGAATCGATGTTACTGAGAAATTGTTTCATCTGGAAGTTTTTAAAGCTCAGATGAAGAGTTTTTTGAAGTTTCTAATTAGTTTTTAGTTTGATTGAGAGTGTAGTTCGAGCTTGGATTCAAGTTGGAGTCTGGAGTTTATAAAGCTTTGAAAAGAGGAGACCTGTCGATATGATCTGCCTGTCCGATGACGAAGAAGAACAAATTGAAGGTTTGCCAAAGAGCAATGGAGCGCAGTATGCTTCGATTGAGGCGGGTTGACCGGATCCGAGACACCACGCTGGAAGAAAGAAAAAAAAAAGACATTAATTCCTGACATTTAATAAAGCCTTTAAAAAAAAAGATGAATTTCTCTATTAGAACAATTGATCTAAAATTTAGTACTTCAGACTTTGATGACGGGACAAAGAATTAGCTTAGCTATTCGGAGAGGAAACGCTACCAGTATCTTCGGAACAGACCAGGCCGTTGTTTTATTTTCTTTAAGTTAAGGATAATCTTTACTAATATAATTAATGAGAAAACAAGTCTGTCTGTCTATTTATGACCGCTATACCGATTTAGATAAAATTTGTTATGAAGATAGTTTAAGACCCTAGGACATAGGATAGTTTTTATCTCGGGAAATTGAGTATTTTCGAATTCTTTGCAGATGGAAACGTGGGCAACAGCTACTTAAATTTATAAAAATGAAAATTGTGAATGAGAGATCAACACTTTTTGCCAACGAGCTTTACAGTTTAGCAGAGGTATATCGTCGATAAAAGTGCAATACCGCGTACCCAACGCTAATGCCGCGTATCTGACTTGTGGAAAATTTTACAGGAGACCATTAAAATTGAATATCTTTGTGTTTGTTGATGCCAGACTTACCCAAACATAAATTTGATACATTTCTTATTTAAGTCCGCGGCATTAGGTTGCAGTTTCATCGACGATATACAGTAGATACTTCTCGTACCTACTTCTTTTATTTTTATAGGTGGTTTCCGGGTGACTCCAGAATTCTGTATTAGATGATAAAGATCCTCTTAATGAGACATTCTCACGTGGTTACCGAAGTAGTAACGTCAGGTAACTAAGGGGGTCCCAAACTTAGTTACTTTATTTTAAGTGGGCCGCGCTTCGGGTAGCTTTGGGAAACTCTGGTAAAGCGCATTTAATACAAATACCGTTTCCTCAAACAGTTTCTACGCAAACCGTTACCTAGCGATGGGCAAATTGAAAAATATATCGATATAATAAAAAAACCGGCCAAGAGCGTATCGGACACGCCCAAGGTAGGGTTCCGTAGCCATTATGAAAAAATCAAGTAATATTTTTCTAAGGATTTCGTATGTGTACGGAATCATCCAAGTTTAGGTATGTTTTATACTTTAGGCTACTATTTACTCTTAAACTACAAATAATTTCCAAGCAATCTTAGCCGCTATAATTTTCCTAGTAAATTTGATATATTTACTACCATTATGAATTTTTTCAAATTTTTCCACCTAACACCACCACCTAAAATTTTCACTTTAAAGTTGAATATTTCGCAAACAGATCACTGAATAGAAAGATCATGTTAGCAACCCCGCAATGGTTTTAAAATACCTCTCCAAGGATACCCCACACTATGGGGTTAGTCGAGAAAAAAAAAATCTCCCCCCTTTACGTCTATGGGAGGTAGCCTAAAAAAAAATATTTTCTATTAGTTATTTTACCACTTTGTTGACGTGACTGATATGTATGTTCATGCCAAATTACAGCTTTCTAGTACAAACAATCTCTGAGCTTAGCCGCGGACGGACAGACATGGCGAAACTATAAGGGTTCCTAGTTGACTACGGAACCCTAAAAAGCAGTGGCAGCTTAGTAGTTTGACCTTTGCTCTCAAGCAAAGGGTCGAGGTCGAGGGTTTGAGTCCAGGCTCGCACCTTCGACTAATTTGGAATTTCAAAGTGAAGAAATTTCGTCAGGAAACCTGCGCGCACCTGCAAAGAAATTCGATCGTATGTGTGAAGTTTCCAATACACACAGGGCCCGCGTGCTAACTACGGCCCTCTCGTACTAAAAGGCTTGTGGCCTGAAGAACGACGTATATGGCCTGGAATAATGAAATGTCGTATCGATATTATTATACAATATCGATGTACACAGAAAAAAATAGATTTTGGTAGGTACTTACTTGAAAAATAAAATAGAATATCGCTGTTTCGACATTATTATTATCGTTTTTAGGGTTCCGTACCCAAAGGGTAAAAACGTCCGTCTGTCTGTCTGTCTGGTCGGTCTGTCCGTCTGTCACTATGCTGTATCTCATGAATCGTGATAGCTAGACAGTTGAAATTTTCACAGATGCTGTATTTTAGTTGCCGCTATAACAAAAAATACTAAAAAGTAGAATAAAATAAATATTTAAGGGGGCTCCCATACAACAACCGTGTTTTTTTTGCTCGTTTTTGCTTGATATTGATAACGGAAACAGGTAGACGCTTGAAATATTCACAGAATATTTAGTTATATATTCACTTTAAGAATAAATTAAAATAAAACAAATATTTATGGGGGGCTCCCATACAACAAACGTGATTTTTTTGGCGTTTTTATAGATGCCGTTTTTTAGACCCTTCGTGCGCGAGTCCGACTCGCACTTGGCCGATTTTTTTAAAACAATATCGATACAATTTTGGATATATCGATATTTTTACTCTTCCCTACCATTTCCCCGAACATTCAGCAACTAAGCGAACCCATTCAATACCATAACTCTACCTTCTAAGAAGACATTACCATGCACTCCCATGAATCATGGCGTTTACGGCAAATTTAATGGTGTGTGAATAATAAATTAACATTTCCTTATCTAAATGCGTTCACTTCCTATGTCGAGATGGGTTAATACTAAGCTGATCGTTAAGGTTGCTCGGATTATCGCGAGGCTCTTACGGCTAAATAATTGGACCCATTTTGACGACTATAACCGAGAATAACAAACATTACAAAAATATCGAATAGTTAAATATCGATTTCTTTTTCTGAAACAGTACTCTTCCTATGATTTATTAAAAATGCTTCGTATGCAACCGAATACGTTAGCTTAATTTGTTTTATAACTTGTTTTCAATAAAATAAACTTTTCTAATAATACTTGAATCATTCATTAATTTTCGGGGAGCGTGTCTGGTGGCATAAAATTTTTAGTCATAATGTAATGTTTGACTAATTTTTGTTTGTCATAATAAAAAATCCCATCGAAACCGTACATTTTTCGGATTTTTTTAAATGGTCACCCTGTAGAACTCTATGCGGTTTGGTTTGTTTTATACAGTTCCTTACAATTAATGGATTCAGAGTAAAAAGCGTTATGAGTAACAATACATTATGAATACATAATGAATAACACAACAAATAAAACAAACAACATGATGATAAGATGGAGCAACGACCTGGTGGAGGTAGCGGGAACGCATTGGACGCGAATGGCGCAGGGCCGATCTGTTTGGCGAGCCTTGGGGGAGGCCAATGTTCAGCAGTGGACGTCTTTCGGCTGAAATGATGATGATAATGAAAACATTTCGGTATGACCTTCAACAGTTATGCAACTCAATATGTACCCTTATTTCGCATAAAATAAAACGAAATATAAACATAATGTAAACTCGAAAGTGGGACTGGGCCGGACATGTCTGCCGAATGCATCCGGACCGATGGGCGCGAATCGTTACCGAATGGGTTCCGAGGGATGGCCAAAGGAGCAGAGGCAGACCCAAGAGGAGATGGCGAGACGACCTGAGCGCTTTTCAGCTCGATTGGCAGGTGCATGCCCAGGATAGGGAAGAATGGCGGAGGAAAGGGGAGGCCTTTGCCCAGCAGTGGGACATATTATAGGCTATATAAAAAAAAAAAAAAAAAACTCGAAAACATGTGTTTTCCCGGAGATCAGACCTGAAACCCCCGAAATTTCAATCAAATTTAATTGAAAACGTTAGAGCTTTGATCAATTATAACTGAAGATACACATTGCCGAACAAAATCCCCTTCAAAAAATGTCCGAACTTTTTTATTTGTTTGCATAATAATTAAAATCATCACCTAATACACAGAAATTTGAACGTAGTCTTTACTTCATTACAGTCGAATTTCGGTTGACACTTGACAGCTAAACTTGACAATTTCACGCAACGTACTGAGAAAAAAGAAGGCCACTTTTATCAAAGTGGCGCTCATTTGGGTCGGACATTTTCGGGCGCGCGACTGTGGATCTACAGTTATAATTGATCAAAGCGTTAGAGCCGTTTGTAAGATCTCCGAAATAAATACAAAAACTTTCGCTTTTATAATATTAATTGGATGTTGCAAAGCGTTTCTGTTTCTGTGCGCACTTGTTATCGGCTTTTGTTTTATACCTAAGTCTCATTGTAAGTATTGTTGTCGACCATCATCATCATCAACCCAGCCTTTATACGTCCCACTGCAAGGCACAGGCCTCCTCTCAGAATGAGAGGGCTTGGGCCGTAGTTCCCACGCGGGCCTAGCGCGGATTGGGAACTTCACACACACTATTGAATTTCTTCGCAGGTGTATGCAGGTTTCCTCACAATGTTTTCCTTCACCGTAAAGCTCATAGTAAATTACAAATGTAATTTCGCACATAAATTCCGAAAAACTCAGAGGTGCGAGCCGGGGTTTGAACCCACGACCCTCTGCTTGAGAGGCCATAGGTCAAACCACTAGGCCACGACGGCTTTTTTGCTGTCGATGCCCCAAATAAAAATAAACAAATTAATTAATTAATTAATTAATTAATACGGGTAGAGCTTGTCTAATTTAAAATGACGCGCGCCCAACCACCGCATTTACGCACATCTGCCAAGAGAAACATTTCTCTATTGTAGCTTAAATTGAGTTTCAAATAAATAAATAATAAATAAATAAATATCACGGGACAATTCACACCAATTGACCTAGTCCCAAAGTAAGCTTAGCAAAACTTGTGTTATGGGTACTAGGCAACGGATAAACATACTTATATAGGTAGATACATACTTAAATACATATTAAACACCCAAGACCCGAGAACAAACATTCGTACTTTTCATACAAATACCTGCCCCGACACGGAAATCGAACCCGGGACCTCAAGCTTCATAGTCAGGTTCTCTAACCACTAGGCCATCTGGTCGTAAATGCGGTGGTGGGGCGCGTCATTTTAAATTAGACAAGCTATACTGCAACCGCGAAATACAAAACTATCGATAGCACCCCAATACTTCCTAGTTACGACTTTTGCCGATTAAAATCAGAATTCCTGTTTCGCAACATACGTCAACCGCGGAACCCAAAATACTTTGCCGACCAAAAGTAGCGGTCGCAGGCAAAGTATGTAAACGATTAGCGGTCGAACAATGAAGTTTAAATTGCACAAATATATGCAGGTACAAATGTATGCGAGTTTAGACCGTTCCTTGCGTGCTTGTGTTTGGTGTAAGGTGGAGACGGGAGCGATTTTATTAAAAAAATAGTTGATGCCCGCGGCTTCGCCCCATTCTATTTTTTTTTTAATTTCTTTCACAAGTACCTTCTCCTGACAATAACAAACGCAACAAAAAAGAATTATCCAATTTGGTACTGTCAATCGGAAGCTATGCGCGTACAAACATTTAGTATATTAGAGGACATAATTCTGTTTTCATTTTTAACCCCTGAAACAAAAAGAGGGGTGTTCTAAGTTTGACTGCTATGTGTGGGTGTGTCTATCTGCGGCATCATAGCTCTTAAACGGGTGAACCGATTTGGGTTTGGATGCGGTTTTTATTCAAAAACAGGTTTCTTGGCAATAGTTTCTAGCATGTTTCATAAAAATTGATTCAGCCGTTTCAAAGTTATCAGCTATTTTGTTAGCTGTGGAAGGAATCTTTGATGCATAATGGGCTTTTGCTTTATTTTCAAACATAATGTGTGATCAAATTGCGTTGGGGTTTTTTTTATAGTTATTTTTTATCCATCATCTCGGTCTCTCAGAAGGACAAATTCCCACTCGGGTCCAGTGTGGATTGGGAACTTTACACACCTTTACCGTTAAGCTCATTGTAAAATCCAAATGTAACTTAGAAATCCCTCTGCAAAAATAAAAGGCAAAAGCTCGAGATTCATTGTTGTATTGTATACCAATAATATTATATTAAGATAAAAAACTGAACTAAGCCTTTTGAAGCGTAAGTTAATAATATGCAGTACTTCTCGTGGCAAATATACGGTTTGAGATTATTTATATCTCAAAAAAACAATCACTTTGTGATAAAACATTACATTTTTTAATAAGAATATAAAAAGCGCGAAAAATAAAGTGAGTAGAATAGAAATACAAACAAGTACAGATTGTAGTGAGTTAGATTGTATACATTACATTACATCACATGACATTATAATTTACCATGAGCTTTACGGTGAAAGGAAAACATCGTGAGGAAACCTGCATACACCAGCGAAAAAATTCAATGGTGTGTGTGAAGTTCCCAATCCGCACTGGGCCCGCGTGGGAACTACGGCCCAAACCCTTTCATTCTGAGAGGAGGCCTGTGCCCAGCAGTGGGACGTATATAGTCTGGAATGATGATGATGATGATGAGATTGTATAACTGCAAGTCAAAAAACTATGAAATAGATATTAAGCTGGTGTATCTGATGGTACTACTTCTGTCGCTCATATCAATCGGAACGCCAGAAAGATCAACGATGTTCTGCATATCCAAAACATTTGCTAGTCTCCATCTGAAGAAAACGAACGAACTTTGGACAAAGAACGGTCACGGACGTAAATTGATTGGTCACTGTGAAACGCTATCATATTAAATTAACACTACCAATCCGACAACACAACACACACCAACGAGAAAACGCAGCCAGCATTATGGGCACCCTGCCCATTAGCAGCGATCTGGGAGATATTTGTAAATACAGGTTTTTAGGTTTAGATTAATTAAATTTAAGTTTTTTATTTTTGTGTTTTAAAATATGTTTGTGTAAATATGTATATTTTGTTGTTGAATAAATTTATGCCACTATGATCAACAATTTAAGCCCTTGGTGGTACAGTCGGCATAATAAACATCGGAGCATTCAAGGTGGTCAAAAACATCTGAACACTATCGTATTGTCAGTCGTGTACGTGCGTGTTCAGATGTTTTTGAGCACGTTGAATGCTCCGATGTTTATGATGGCAACTGTACATTGACACTCGCTTTCTCTCACCACTTGGACCGCACAAAGTAGACTAACTTTTCCAATAAACGTTACAGGGACGGTCGCGGTCAAGCTGCATTGTTACGTATCATTGATTTAAACCGGTTAAACCTTTTTAATCTTTTAACCTTTTAACCGCTATTCATTGCAGGTTGAATCTTTGTGTTCCTCTAGCTTTTGATTAGAAGGGTGTTATTAATGGTTAAATTCTTTGGAATTGCGATAAACTGAATTTATGGGAAGGATAGGGGTGGAATTTAAACCGTTTTAAATGTTTTCGCCGACGTATTGGTAATTTTAAGAAAATACTTTAAGGGGATTTAATTACCGTTGTTCGTCGATCAATAAATAAAGGGTCCACGGAAATTACATTTCTAGTCACCTTTTTGGAAATTGAGATTTTAATCTAAAAATGAAGAGCTCGCAAAGTACTATGACTTACCATTGGATTTGGCAGTCGCGTGTAGGGGTTTTAAGGCTTGATTTCCTCCTACGCTGACATCGGTCGCTGACGTCGGTCGCGCGTACGAATATACACAATACTCTATGGGCCACCGCACAGCGACGCTGACGTCCGCGGCAGATTTATTGCTACGCGCCGCTGATGGCGCGCGTCGGTCTCGCTCGTCCGCGCCACGCGCTATCGCGCGCGCTAAGTGCGAAACTGACCGCTGACGTTGGTCGCGCGTACGAATAAACACAATATTCTATGGGGCACCGCACAGCGACGCTGATGGCCGCGCGTTTGTCATACGCGACCGACGGTACGCTCGACCGACGTCAGCGTAGGAGGAAATCAAGCCTTAGATGTGATAGTTAGGGTCATTCTGAACATTTTTGACTGCATTTACTGTTATGCCAAATTGCACGGTTTTTGAGATATAGCCATTTTTTTTTGAAAAATCACTCTTTTTGCTATTTTTTTTTAATTTAACAGCCTGTAGAGGCAGCATTGACTTAACTTTTAGTGTTTTACCTTCTTCAAAATAAATTCAAATAATTGCCTACCTATTACTGCTAGATTGATTTAAAAAAAATTCTTAAGATGAGACGAGAAAAAAAATCTCTAGCATAATAATAGTTTGTACAACTAGAGCATAAAACGAGCCCTTTTAAAAATGGGTGTAATGCTCGAGTTTCAAACTCTGCTTTTCAGTTCGATTGCAAGGAAATTGTAACATTGGATATAAAAAAGCCGCGGTGGCCTAGTGGTTTGACCTATGGCCTCTCAAGTAGAAGGTCGTGGGTTCAAATCGAAATTACATTTGTAATTTACCATGAACTTTACGGTGAAGAAAAACACCGTGATGAAACCTGCATACACCTGCGAAGAAATTCAATGGTGTGTGTGAAGTTCCCAATCCGCACTGGGCCTGCGTGGGAACTACGGCCCAAGCCCTCTCATTCGGAGAGGAGGCCTGTGCCCTGCGCCTGTTTGCCTTGGTCTTAGACGAAGATTTTACTTTATACATTAGAGCATAAAAATAATTAAATGAAGGTCACATCCAGCATAAATACGAAGTTTACGAGCATGATAAGTGAAAAATTTGTTTAGTATTACATACATTTCATTTTCGTCGCTCCATCTTGTTGGAGGCCTACCTACACTGCGTCTTCCGGTCCGCGGACACCACTCGAGAACCATTCGGCCCCATCGGCCGTTAGTTCTACGGGCAGCGGGTGCGGGGTTCTGGTGAAGGTAGCGGGAACGCATTGGAAGCATTGGAAGCCTTGGGGGAGGCCTATGTTCAGCAGTGGACGTCTTTCGGCTGAAATGATGATGATGATGATGACATTTCATTTTACAACTTCCCTGCTTGCCTCATCGCAACGTGTTCCTAAAACAACATAATCAGCATAAATAAAAAACAAACAATATATCGATTTCAGTCCAGAAAATTACGCCAAAGTAACACGATAGGTTTAAAAGTAATAATCTCCTCATAAAAACGTAAGATTTCAGTCTATGCGAGAAGTGTTTAGCGGATATAAGTAGTTTATAAATAATATTTTAAGAAAATAACCAAAAAAAAAATGAAGGCTGTTTTAATGAGAGCCTCCCTAAAATTGCACAGATGATAAAAAAAGTAACAATGTCGCATGATTAGTATTTGTTATGTTATGTTCCAAACAACAAATGTATGGTGAAGATTTGCTTTATATCGACTTATTTTCTATTTAAATAGTATGCCCTCTTGTTCAAAGAGGAAGCCTGTGTCCTGCAGTGAGAAAGCAGGGATGATGATGATCATGACACTGGTATGTTATTTTAACAAAAAATATTTTATTTTCTTTTAATTCATCTTTAAGAATAAGAATAAGAATAATTTTATTGTTGAACTGTGTACAAAGGTGTTAATTATTATATATATTTAGACACAACAGTTTGTCCATCACGGACATACAATATTTACAAAATAGAAAGAAAAAACTAAAACTAAATTACATGCGCTAATAATTACCGAATTAATCTGCATAAAACTCGTTAATGCTTTTAATTTTATGAATTTTAAATAGCTTTCTTTCTTTCCATTTGCGTTTGATGCACATCTTTTCAAATCCGCTTAAAATAATTAAACTTTTATTTTTACTTGTCATAATCAATGATAGTAATAATATACTAAAATACTAATTTTACCCATGAAAAAGTTTCAACATAACCCATCATTAGAAAAAACTCCAAAATCTTTACGCTTGCACCAAACGCACCTTCATTTCAATATTATTTTTTTTTCTAATTCGTCACACAATACCTTAGGCCAGTGTCAAATAATTTCTCTTCGACTCGTAACAAAAAAAAAACTCGTAACTCGACACTGGCAGGCATATCGATTGCGGAAACCTTATAAAGTTTTTTAAAAAGATAATAAAAAATTTAACGCGTGTCACAGCTGCTATTATTTGAGGGCAATGAACTGTGTGGTAATATTTGAAATTGTATTTTATTCTGGTTATTCTAGCACCTTCGTTTTATAGATACTAAGAATATTTGTGTTGTGAATGAGCATTGTGGTGCGTAGAAATTGAAATGACAATGCCAGTTGTCATTAGCTGTTTCCTGAAACTTGGTTTGTACTCCGCGGGAACTGCATTTTCCGCGACAAAAATTAAAATTTACAATAGGGATGACGACTGGGTTAAAAATATGTCATTCTATTTAGTCCGTCAGTTAGATTATGGGAAAATATGGGACACGTATTTTTTGGTTTATCAAATTATTAAAAATCTACAAAGATATAGATCATCAAACTTCTGGAGTGGGGGCTTGTGACGTCACCCTTAGGTAAAAATTGTACCATATGGTGACGTCACTCGAAACTTCTAAGCACTGTATCCTCGTCATTTTTTGTTTGTTAAACAAAAGAAAAAATACGTGTACAATATTTTTTAATAATCTAACTGACGGACTAAACAGTTTTTTTTAGTCGTCTAGCCTATTATGTTAATGATTTGTAGCTTTTTCTTTGTAAAGAATATCGTAGAAATTCTCAAAACTGTCATCGTGGACTTCATTTACGTAATATGTAAAACACCCATGGAAGATGTCATGTATTTATCTGGACTTAGCGCTTAAGATTTTGAAATCCGTGGTAATATCGGAATAAAAATAACCATGTGTCATTCCCAAGATCCAGTTCTATGTCCCCCTAAGTCCTGGCTTTTGCTAACCGATATAGTGCTTAACACCTAGATGGGAGTCAAGTTGAAGTATCTTTTTGTATTTCTTTTTCAACTTCATTTTTATTACTTTTACGGTCATCCCGTGAAACCATATATTTCAAACTAAATACAAACTGAAATATAGATGCACAGATATTTTCTGTGCATCTATATTTCAGTTTGTATTTAGTTTGAAATAGATGGGAGTCGTAAGTTAAGTAATTATTTAAACATATATTTGAAGTTCTTTATGTATCGAATAATTTGTCCTTTATAATTGTACATCCAGTATTTGTTATTACAATGAAATTTTAAGCCGTTTTAGCTTTGAAAGTAAGAAATTTGTGCATTTATACCAGATAAGTTATTGCCCGCGACATTTTCTGCAAACAATTAGCTTAACGTGATCCCGTGGGAACTACACATTTTCCCGAATAAAAACTGCATCTAAATCAGTTCAGTGGTATAAGAAGTAACAGACAGAGAGACAAACAGAGTATCTTCGGATTTATAATATTGGTATGGAGTAAAAAGTATAGCCGTGGTGGCCTCTCGGAACGAGTCGTGGGTTCAAATCTCGGCTCGCACCTCTGAGTTTTTCGGGATTTATATGCGAAATCACATTTGAAGTTTACCATAACCTTTACGGTGATGGAAACCTGCACACACTTGCAAAGAAACTCAATGGTGTGTGCGAAGTTACCAATCCACATTAGGCCCGCGTGGGAACTTCGCCCGTGTCCTTTAGTGGGATGATGAGAAAAGTAGCATTAGTTGTATAGTTCGAGGTTATACAACCCTTACAGCATCTTGCTCTAGCTCCACGAACCGTTATAGAACTATTACTCAGCTACGATACCGCAACTTAAATATTCGTCTAGCAATCAGGGAAGTGGTTAAGCGTGAGTGGATCCCTGGTATAAACACATTGTTGTGGCTTTGTGGCTACGATGTATCGCTACATGTTAGAAATGATGGAAGAAAACGTCTATATGCAGGGGCGGACCGGCAGGCTTATTGTCTAACGCTTTTGACGCTTGCCTTCGCAATCACTATTTCTTTCTGTCAAACGGTATAAAATGATGCCAGAAGAGATGGTGAAAGCGAAGGCAAACGTCAGAAGCGTTAGGCAATACGGGCTCGGGAGTTTGTAGGGCCCTGGGCTAGTACTACTTAGGATGGAACCTACCTAATTAATCAAATAATTACGATTACGTCAAAAACTGTCTTCGCTATTATACTAGGTCTCCGAAGGGGGTTGGGGGCCCTTTATGGTCACGGGGCCTTGGGTTGCAGCCCAAAAGGCCCTTTTGTAGATCTGCCGATGTGTGTCTTGGTTAGTATGCAAGAAAAGAAAGAGAAAGAGGTCAATCGACGAATTAGACTCGGCTGGGCAGCGTTCGGGAAGCTCCGCAATATCTTGTCATCCGATATACCGCAGTGTCTCAAGTGACCAGTGTGTGTTTCCAGTGATGACTTATGGCACTGAGACGTGGCCGCTAACGATGGGTCTTATAAGGAAGCTCAAGGTCACTCAGAGGGCGATGGAGAGGGCTATGCTTGGAGTTTCTCTGCGGGATCGCATTAGAAATGATGAAATCCGCGCAAGAACTAAAGTCACGGACATAGCTCGAAGAATCGCTAGACTTAAGTGGCAGTGGGCAGGGCACATCGCCCGTAGAACTGACGGCCGATGGGGGCGAAAGGTTCTCGAGTGGCGTCCGCGGACCGGAAGACGCAGTGTAGGTAGGCCTCCAACAAGATGGAGCGACGACCTGGTGAAGGTAGCGGGAACGCATTGGATGCGGATGGCGCAGGGCCGATCTGTTTGGCGAGCCTTGGGGGAGGCCTATGTTCAGCAGTGGACGTCTTTCGGCTGAAATGATGATGATGAATCTGACAAGCTATTGTGTTTTATTTTTTTCTCTAGGTGAAATTCCTTTAGAATAGTGACGTAGATGGGGAGATGAAAATTTCACTTTAATTTGTTCATAGTAAGCCGTGGTGGCCTAGTGGTTTGACCTATTATTCCCTCTCAAGCAGAGGGTCGTTGGTTCAAATCTCGACTAGCAAACTCTGAATTTTTTCGGAATTTATAGTGAAATTACATTAGTGATGCTAGTGTTGTGTACACTTGACAATTTATTTTATTTCCTTTAGATATCAATGATCTCATTTTTGTTAATATAAGCCTTAAAATAATGTTAGTACTTAAAAGTTAAATTTTATTTCACATATAGAATTATTTTATTGAATACAGGACAACACACACGATCAGCTATCATTTATAGGATGCTCTTTGGGCTGCCCCATGTTCTGCTCAGCAGTGACGCTGCTTTTTTGCGCAAAAATTGTTGCAAACCCGTCCGTGCGTGACTCAGCGAACATGGTGGATGCGCTACAATGATAATAAAAATGACGATGAAAACGGGGGTAGTTGTGTGTCGATGTCAGTTTCGTCGAGTAGCCGCACGAGCAGAGCGGTGGCGCGTAGTGCACGTTTGGCAGCCGCCGCAACGTGAGGCTCTAAGAAGGGCTACGGATTAACCCGAAACATGTCAATCTGAACTCGATCATAGACGTGAGTTATCCGTATTTTTTCGCTAATTTCAATTAGACTTCCAGTACTACTGGCACAGAATAAGTAATAGTAGCAGTAATTCAACTTCATACTAGAGCGCCCGAATCGACGCACGCACACAGCCAAGCGTCTTACACGGCCGCTAACCAATCTTCGCCAGACAAAACAATGCAGTTGTCTTTTGTTTTGTAAATATTGATGATGTGTCTTGTGTTGTTGTAAATAAATGTATTTCTTTCTTTCTTTTCTTTCAGTTCCCCCGCCGCGCGCCGTGTAAGACGCTTGGCTGTGTGCGTGCGTCGATTCGGGCGCTCTAGTATGAAATTGGATTACTTGTTACATATTACTTATTCTGTGCTACTGGTTTATACGCGCAAAACCAAAAGTGAACGCTAGTATTTATACCGTATAACAAACACAAGTATCACAGCAAGCATCGATACCCCGAAATTGAGTTGGGAACTTAAAAGAAGTGAAACTAAGTTGTTCACACGAGGCACGCGCCGCGCAGCTGTTTGCGTTTTCCAACTTATTGGGCTAGGCCTTGTACGAGACCCAGGATTGTAGGGACTGACGAACAAATACAATTGTAATTTATTTAGTCAGGCATTCTTGGCAATGCTGGTCCTTACGAAAGCGCTGGTAGTTTAAAAAAAAGTGACATGTAAAACAGCCCTTTGCGGCCTACTTGCAGAATAAATGATCATATTTGAATTTATTTTTTATTTTTGTTGCAATTCAAACGAACCGATTCAAACATTCGTTATTTAAACTCGTCACAAAATAAAAGGCCCATTTTGACATTTTTGTCTTCGCGACGTAACTAGTGATGTAACCATACGACTCGGTACTCGATACCACGATAAATCACTAGTATTTAAATAAATAAAACCGGCCAAGTGCGAGTCGGCCTTAAAAAATATCTTGATCGATTTATTTTTTTCCTTAACCAATTATTAATAGTCTGTGGATAATATGAAAAAATCGCTATGCACAGCACTTAGCCGAGTGGGCGGTACCCATCAATGAAAAATTTCAACCTATTAGGATAGGCCTCGGGTGAGACCCAGGGCTACGATGGCTGTGATAAACTAGTTGAATTGTGTTATTCTATAAGTTACTAGGAACCCGTGCCTCGTGGTTCAAGGCTCGCACCTCATTTGAAATATACCATGAGCTTATTGTAAGGAAAAACAGCAAGAAAGTGAAAATGGTATGTGTGAAGACCCCGTCACTATGATTCCGCGTGAGAAATACGGCCTAAGCACTCTTGTTCTGAGATGAGGCTTGGGCCCAGCTTTGGGACGTATACATATAAGCCAAGATGAAAAAGAAGATTTTAATGTCGAGAGTCGAACCAAACATGTTGGCTTCAGATACTGGCTTAAAAAGCTAGCTGTTCGTACCGACCGTGTGTTGCGAAAAGCAGCGTGACGACCGGATTTGCTCGGCTTATTTCCGGTGGTGTGTTCGAAACACGCTAGCTGTTACCGATATTTCCGTTCTCAAAATACCTCTAAATATTCAACAAACTGTTATTTAGATGCATATAAATATAATACTTCATTTTAATTTTTATCGAGGTATGCCTGTGACTGATTTTAATAAATGATATACTTTAAATTGACTATCTCATGCGAAAGATGACAGGTAGTGTTCCTTTACATAGATCTAAAAATAGGCAAAGATTTAGCACTCCTTAGGGAGTTGCACAACCAAATAGCCTATACTTTAAAATAGTAGCTACACATAGAATTTAGGGCGCACCTTTGTTTCCCATTATTTAATAAGTCCTAATGTCAGAATCAACGTTAGTCATAAAGTGATTTATTTCTGAAACAGTATTTTTTTCAGGATTTTTTAAATGTCATCTTATGGGTAGGTTAGGTTAAGTGTCTATTATAACAATTCCGAAAAAAAAACGTTTCGGAAATAACTAACTTTCACTTTATGACTAACGGTGATTATGACTTGTTAAATTATGTGAAACTATAGAGACACAGAATTTAGACTTGGAAAATACAAAGGAAGAGAAACATTGTCACAGAATCAGCACTATTATTTGCCAAATCTCATTCAGTGCAAAAAGTCCGTATTTCATGCGCCCCATTAAGGATATGTCCTCGTAAATGGACAATACGTGTCCGAATTAACCGGCTAACGACTCCGGTTCAATCCGGTTATAGGTCGGACCTATCCGGTTCAGATCTGATTTACCGTACTGGTTGTTTGTTGTTTTCTCCAAAGATATACCTTGTTTATTATAGCATTAGAAAAACCAGCCAAGAGCCGATTCATCGTTTTAGATTGATTTCAGAATTAATTCATATATTTTTTTAAATATATTCCAAATCGCTTTCGTAGACATTAATCTTGTAGAAATAACAGAAAATTCTGATACAGTTCCCTTGTCTGGTAGATGTGAAATGACCCTTATACGATAGGACAATGATGGCGATTCAAATCCATTTTAAAAAATAATTTATTGCCACAACCGTTTAAAAAAAACCGGCCAAGAGCGTGTCGGACACGCCCAGGATAGAATTCCGCAGACGTTGCGAAAAATTTCTTACTTATCGCATTTGCATTTGCATAATCTAAAGCGTTCCGCGGTATAAGCGTGAAGAGGTATATTAGGTGCTAATAAATTAGGTACCAATATTTCCAGGGCGAAACTAATTATTTACTCATCAAAACAAGTCACTTTCACTGAGACAACTTTTCAAAATTAAAAAAAAAACCGCAATCTTTTCATAAAATATATCCATCCAATCTTATTAAGTCATCACGTGAGACGTGGCCGCTAACGATGGGCCTCATAAGAAAGCTGAAAGTCACTCAGAGGGCTATGGAGAGGGCTATGGTTGGAGATTCTCTGCGGGATCGCATTAGAAATGATGAAATCCGCGCAAGAACCAAAGTCACGGACATAGCTTGAAGAATCGCTAGACTTAAGTGACAGTGGGCAGGGCACATCGCTCGTAGAACTGACGGGAGATGGGGCCGAAAGGTTCTCGAGTGACGTCCGCGGACCGGAAGACGCAGTGTAGGTAGGCCTCCAACAAGATGGAGCGACGACCTGGTGAAGGTGGCGAGCCAATCTGTTTGGCGAGCTTTGGGGGAGGCCTATGTTCAGCAGTGAACGTCTTTCGGCTGAAATGATGATGATGATGATGAAACGTATTACTGCTTTAGTAATGGAAAATCGAGATTTTTATTCTCAATTTTTAAAAAGTTGTTAAAATAAAAGTGACTTGTGTTTAGCACCCTGTTTAGACAGACCATAGACAGACAGAGACACAGACTGACAGGCAGACACACTTTCGCATTTATAATATTAGGAGGGTTTATAGACTTTATTCTCATATCAAGCGGTTATAACGACAAAATCGAGTGACATCATGGTCAGTGAAGCGTGAACTGTGATAGTGGTGGATGATAAAACTAATAGAGTTTAGGATTTAAGCGCCAGTTTATGACATACTAGTAGGTTACTGTGGCTTTTCACGATGGAATTTCCGTGGAAAATAGAAAAGGAATTTGTTACTTTTGTTTTGACTAGTTACTAAACTTGTATACTTTTTATAACTTCTTTTTTAGGGTTCCGGAGTCAAAATGGCAAAACGGAACCCTTATTAGTTAGTTTCGTCATGTCTGTCTGTCCGTCCGTCTATCTGTCTGTCTGTCTGTCCGCGGATTAGCGCAGAGGATTAGTGCTAGAAAGCTGTAATTTTGCATGGATATAATAGCAATTACCCCGACAAGGTGATAAAATATAATGTAAATAAATTTTTTTTATGGTACAGTCGTTGCCCTAACTTAAGTATCCACTCAGACACGTGGCTTTGAAAGCGCACTGGAGTTGAATGAATATTATAAACATAAATGTGGGTAAATGTTTGTATGGCCTAAGAGGTAATGAACGCGCACTACTACTACCCTACTTTATTTCGCTAAAAGTAGTTCAATAAACTATATTTCATTCATGAAACACATTGCGTTCGAGACTCAGGACGAATTATCTTTTTTGTTGCAGTGTTTTTTTTTGTTTACTTTGAATGTTAACATCGATTGTTATTGAATTTAAGCAAATTTATGTAATTTGATAAAATTTTGTAGTTCTGTATTTTCGTTTCTATTTCTAATTTTTCTGTAAATCTATAATGTTGTTTTCTATTTAATATTATTACTCAATGTGACTTATAATAAATTAATATTTTGACATGTTATTCCAATTATTACATTGATATTACGAGAATACGTATACATATTTACTGCCATAAGAAAGAACCGAAAACTGCATATAATCATTGCGCAACCTACTGTGAATATTATTACCGCCCGGCCACGACTTCGCGCAACAGGCGGTGCGGCGAGCTTTTTATCAGTTCACTGCGTGTGCCGCCAGGTAACCACAGAGCGGCAAGTGTGGCAGCCGCGCAATGAACAGAGAAAACGCTCGCCGCGCCGCTGGTCGCTCAAAGTCGTGGCCGGGCCTTTAACCGCCTTCTTAACTACATACGTAGATGGCACACCACGGTTGGTCACTATCACCATTCAAATAGCCAAGTTTAGACATAACCGTGCAAGTTGCATTACATAGCAGCGCTGGATTGACCACTTGAATCTAGTTTGCTTTACTGCCTCGCAATGTAGTTAAAACTTGCCCCTTTTTTTCTGGCAAGTCTAAGGTCTAAACTCGGCTCTAATATTATTCCCCGTTCGCGTCAGTTTTTTTTCTTTCTTTTATTGGCACTACTAGATAGCAGCACTGCGCTGCTTATACGTCGGTATCAATTCACTTTGTTATTTATTATCTACGAATAACATTATTATTAATTCATGTGGTTACACTCGTATAAGATTTTATGTGCTAGTTTATTTCTCGCTTCTTGAAATTTTAGAAGCTGGAAAAATCAAAAAACTCCCTCATATAACCAGGGGATCGAACCATAGACCACATGCGCCGAAGTCGCATACTCCACCACTGGACCAAACGATGACTTAACTTACACTGTGAAAATTAAAATCAGTTGATGCAACTGACGTTATTAAATTCATTCCATCATCCGTTATACCAGCGAAAAAACGATTTACCCTCAAATAAGGTTATATTTATATACCAGTCAATTTTCTACCCGCAATGTATGTTTTTTATGCGATTCGTTTCTTGCTTTCGAAACAACCACTGTGTCGTTACGCTAAATACATTATTTTTTTCTACAATGTCCTCAATTCATTTAACTCCTTTTATGAAGGCGAAAATAGTCGTGTTGTTTGAGAATAACACATCTATTAGTGAAATTGCTCGTCAGCTGAATCTAACGGTGAGTTAAAATTTTATGCAAATCTTGTAAAGATAGTAATATTCTATTTATCCTTATGAAAAGACTGTATCATTTTATCTTTGTAAAACAGTGTCGTTATGGCTTTTAAAAATTTGCATTATGACAATCAGTAGATAATAAAGGAAACATTAAACTTAAAATCATTTTCTTTCACAGCGAAAAACCGTCAGATTGTGGGTAAAACGGCGTGGAGATTCTGGCGACCTAGAAAGGAAGCGTCCAGGTTTTCGACCTGTCATGTTTACGTCTCAATCTGCACGTCATCGAGACATTGTTGCAAGACACACTGCAGACCCTTTCTTATCGACCAACGAAACAGCAACTGCTCACGGCATATCTGCAAAGACAGTGCGAAAACATTTACACGCTGCTGGATTTAAAACATACAGACCAGCAAAAAAATCCCACTGTCAATTGTTCACCGACAGCAAAGAGTTCGTTTTGCTGAAGAGTATTTAAATTTTGATTGGTGCAATAATGTAGTTATATTCACAGACGAAAAGTCGTTTATATCCGACAAAGATGGCCGCAAGATACTGTGGCGGAAACACGGAGATAGGTATAATGAATGTTGTGTATTACCAACCAGAACCAGTGGCAGAATAACTTTAGCTTATTGGGGATGGATGTCATCAATGGGGCCAGGTGAAATTGTGGAAGTTGGTGGTCGCATGAATAGCGCAAAATATTTGGATATTTTGCGCGATGTCATGTTACCAACTGTGCGTGTAGCGTATCCTGAGGGCCAAATCTACTTGATACAAGATAATAGTTCGGTGCACAGTGCTCGAATTGTGCAAGAATGGCTCACGGCCCAAGATGACATTATTATTATTAACTGGCCGTCAAAGAGTCCAGACCTAAATGTCATTGAAAATTTATGGGGCCAAATGGTCCTTAACTGGAATCCATCTAATGTAAGAACAACTCAAAACCTCAAGGATCTAGTTTATTCAACTTGGGAGTCGATGCGAGGTAGTGACTTATGTTTAGCAATGGTAAATAGCATGAGAAGCCGTCTTCAACAAGTAATCGATAATGAAGGTAGATCCTTGAGGTATTGAAAATTAAATCGGTAGCTAAGATTTTTCTGCCCGCTTTATACCATTAAGTTTATTTTTTTGTTACTATTTAAGTAAGATGGCCAAGTGATGGTATTGTAAGTAGATTAGATAAAACATAACGCATGTTTCTGTCTAAATATTTACATGTTGATTCACTATGTGGCTATCTGCTTTTATAAAATTAATTAAATCATAAGTAGCAATTATGTTTAACACTCACTTTATTTACTCATTAGTATTATTAAATTTCGAAATATTACGGTTTGTTTACATGTCATGTCAGAATAAATGTTAATCGAATTCAACAAAATGTATTTTTCTGTAAGAAAATAAAAATCTTTTTTAAAAATTATTTTATTTTTCATTTAAACTAATTCTGTATTAGATTCAAATTGAAATAAAACTTGTAAACTTATTAAACAACATACTTAAATACAAAAAGCAAATAAAAAAAAAAAAAAACGCAAAATCATCATTGTGACTCGAACCCTAGGCCTCACGTTTGTTAAGCCAACGCTAGACCGCTAAGCCATGAAGCACATTAAGAACTTGTGCAAAAATAAGCACCTATTGATATTAGAAACGGTAGTCTGTTCAACTAGGCATTCATTAATCTTATACCATACAAACATTTACCCACATTGATGTTTATAATAATTGATTCAACTCCAGTGCGCGTTCAAAGCCCCCTATCTGGTGGATACTTAAGTGAGGAAACGACTGTACCTCTCATAGACGTAAAGTGGGGAGATTTTTTTTCACATCTAACTTTATATTGTGGGGTATCGTTGGATAGGTCTTTTAAAATCATCAGGGGTTGTGAAGACGATTTTTCGATACAATGATTCGTTTGCGAAATATTCAACTTTAAAGTGTTTTTTTTTTGTTTAAATCATGCGTCCCGCTATCTAAAAGCTAAACTATTGGAATAAAAATTTTGAAAAAAAACCGGAAGGGAGGAATTCTTAAATTAAAAAGGAAAACTATAACGGCTAAGTTTGCTTGAGAATTATTAGTAGTTTGAGTACATAGCAGCCTGACCTATAAAATATTGCTTGTTTTTTTTTTTTTGCTGTGCGAAGTCTTTGCTGTTTTTTACTTTAAGGATTGGAAGGGTGACTTGTGCTCGGGAAAAATCCCTTCGGACGAACTGGGAATGGAGGGCCCAGACAGTGTCCGACTTGCACGGACTAAAAAACCCGGTCACAAGTCCCCTTCTCTATTGGTTATCAAAACAAAAACGTGTGCTTTAAATTTTGAGGAGGGGAGGGGTAGGGAGGAGACTTAATCTACCTACAGTGTCCTGCCTCAGCCATTTGCTGGAAGGCCGGGAGAGGAGCATGCATTCTCCCGCTGGGCACTGGGGGTGCTTAGGTCGGTCTTTTATGTTTTCACCCGTTGGTTACTTCCTTGACCGACCCTCGCCCGTTTCTGTACAATTACTTAGTACTATTGGTTGGGTTGGTGGGATTTCCTGTCATATGCATTTATCTATAACTACGGGCTTCCTTTCTTTTGCTTGTTTAATACGGACAGTATAAATAATGGTAAAATTATTAAGATTTGCAAAGATTTTTTCGTAACAGCTGCGGAACCCTATCCTGGGCGTGCCCAACGTGCTCTTGGCCGGTTTTTATTTCCGCTAACTTCGATGTATTACTTGTTACATTTACAGAAACAACCTGAGAAACAAAAGGAGGGAGAGAGAGACAGAGAGAGGGGGGAGCGAGAGAGGGGGAGAGTGAGAGAGTGAGAGGGAGAAAGTATTACACATAAAAAAAAACATCGATTAGTGTAAAAACGTACAAAATTGCACCAGCACTAGCGTTGCCTTGGCACTAAGGCTGCGTTTCCACCAGAGATGTGCGAGGATGCGTTGCGAGAGATGAGTTCGTCATGAACCAATAGAAACACTTCATTCACTTAGGACCTTTTAAATATGTGTGTCTATTGGTTCATGACAAACACATCCCTCGCAATGCATCCTCGCACAGCCTCCGGTGGATCATCATCAGGCTATGTTCGTCCACTGCTGGACATAGGCCTCACCCATGGCACGTCACTGAGCACGATCCTCGGCCACTCTCATCCAGCTCTTGCCAGCTGCCTTGCGAAGATCATCGCTCCACCGAGTCTGAGGACGTCCCACGCTACGTTTGCCTATCCGTGGTCTCCACTCAAGAACTCGTCTACCCCAACGGTTATCGGTTCTTCGGGTTATATGGCCTGCCCATTGCCACTTCAGCGTGCTAATGCGGTGGGCTATGTCGATAACTTTGGTTCTCTGTCCGATAACTTCGTTACGAATTCGATCTTTTAGAGAAAAAAAAAAAAAAAATGAAAATGAAAATTTTTATTACACATAAAGCAATATTACATTTTTAGCAGTATACAGTGGTCCCCAAACTAGGCTGAGCCTGTATCTTGGGGCCCAGTGAGTTGGTTTACATCTTAGTTTACAGTTGCGTGTTTTTAGGAAAGCCTACGATAGTTAGTCTATACAGGCAAATAACTAAAGTAGTAGGTACAATACAGAAATGTCAATGGTTAAGATGTGAGCGCATATTGTAGTGTGTGTGTGTGTGTGTGTGTGTGTGTGTGAGTGTTTGTCTATGAGTGTGTGGATGTATGTATCCTGAGACCTAAGAACAAATATTGAGCATGTTTTCTGTTTGAGCATATGACAGAGAAGTAAGCCATTTCCTAGTCATGTAAGTCGCCTTTGACGTTGCACAATTCTTAATGTCCACGTTCCTACAGACTACATTATATATAAATGGATGGATAAACATCGGAGATCTCCTCGCCAGCGCAGATCTAACTCTCGGGACTGGCACCTTATACAGTCGTCTTACCAAAAGCTGATTGCGCAACGCGGATTTTACCACAGCGCTGTGAGTACGCACAACTGCTCTTGATATAAAAAGTTGTCTGACCCTCAGCAACTGACACTCCTTGTAAAGAGTGTCAGTGGGATAGCGGAAAGGTTTCCTAAGCATAACTTTAATGACGGCACGTTGAGCACGTTCAACTTCTATTAAAAAGGTCTTGCAGGCACTGCCCCAGAGACAGACACAGTACTGGATAACAGACTGACATAATGCAAAGTACACATGATAAAGAACACTAGTCGGTGCGCTTCCCCTCAAACGCCTAAAAACAAATACGACCTTTCTCACTCGGGACGCAAGGATACCAATATGTTCCTTAAAAGATAAGAAGAAACTCCGAGCATAGCCCTTTCCATAGCACGTTGAGCAACTTCCGGTGGATACGCAGCCTAAATGTAATGCATTTGGGCATATTCTATCGGTGTGTATTGTGTTCGAAACATTATTAAACTAAAAAAAAATTGTTTTTTGTATTGTTACAACAACCAAAACAGATCTAAACACTCAATTCACTATTCATTACGCAATAATATCGAAATTAAAAATCGAATTGAAAAAAAACAAAAGCTTTCGGCATGTTTTTTAAATTTGGAATAAATTACATTTGAATTAGTGGCCAGTAATATTATTTTTGCAAGAAAAAGTTTTGGATTCTACGCCCGGGATACAAAAATTACACTGGGAAAAATGTAGGTAAGCGTGTCTTTTTTTTATTATTTTGGCATTTTGATTTTAAATTTAAAAGGTAACAATTACCTACAATTTTTAATTTTCAATAAATTGGCTTGTTTTTAAGCTTATTGGCAACTAGACGGTAGTGTATTTTTTTCACCATGAGAGTTGAAAGTTCGATCAAGGTACGATTGAAAACGCAAAAGTTAAGTTTGCGATTTTTGTAATAAAAATTCAATGTAGTCTCACGAAAATAATGATGCCTATCTGATAACACAAGTACCTACTCAAGAAAAAATATTACTGAGAAAAATAAAAAAAAATAAAAAAAAATTGCTTAAAATGGTGCTTTGATCAAACCATTGAACAAGGGTGTTTGTTCATTTTCGAAAATAACCTCAAAGCCCAAATATCTCGAAAACCGTGCCACAATTACTAAACCTTTATTAGCTTTATTATAACGTCCTAAGTACCCTCTATCCGTAGTTCAAGGATTATCCACTCATTACCTAACACCCTGTGTATGTATACATATAGGTACACACTGTAACGTTAAGAACGGCATCTCTATCAATATCTCAGGCCATTTTATATCCCAATGCAGTGTGGACGCTATCGCTGAAACGAGGGCAGCGCGCGCGCACGCCACACTTTGGTTTACTGCGGCTACCGGAACAGATAACCCGAGTGGGTTTCCACTGCCTTCATCATCATCATCATTTCAGCCATAGGACGTCCACTGCTGGACATAGGCCTCCCACATTGATACCCAATCATTAAGTGGAACCAGCTTGAATCCACCTTGAACCTGCGGCCTTTACAAAATTGTCCGTCTATCTAGTTGGTGGACGTCCCTGCGCTTACCAGTCCGTGGTCTCGCTGAACCGCTTTAGATGAAATTTAGTCATCATCATTTCAGCCGTAGGACGCCCACTGCCGGACATAGGCCTCCCTCATTGATGCCCAATCATTACCATTGGAAGCGATTTGCATCCTTTCTGAACCTGCGGTCTTCACCAAATCGTCCGTCCATCTCGTTGGTGGATGTCCCACGCTGCGATTGCCAGTCCGTGGTCTCCATTCCAGAACTTTTGGGCCCCAACGGCCATCTGATAGAGATTGTTTGAGTTCCGGAAAAAACATAGGATAGCTTTTATCCCGGAAAATTGCATAGTTCCCGCGGGATAGCGATAAACGAATTCTTCGAAGATGAAGTCCCGGAAAACTGCTAGTAATAATATATTTTATATAGAATACGTACTGAAGTTCAACAATGAACACAGACTCGGGTTGGTGACAGTTTTGATATAGCCGGGTGAGTCATGCTGACTCTAATATTTATGTAGATTGTTGACTCATCCTATTATTCTTCATAATCATCATCATTTCAGCCGATAGACGCCCTCTGCTGAACATAGCCATCCCCAAGGTTCGCCAGACAGATCGGTCCTGCACCGTCCTCATCCAGCGCGTTCCCGCAACCTTAACCAGGTCGTCGCTGCCTACACTGCATCTTCTGGTCCGTGGGCGCCATTCACAAATCTTTTGGCTCCATCGGCCATCAGTTCTACGAGCCTTGTGAGGCCAAAGATGTATAATCAGGGCGAGTTTAGAAAGGGATTGGAATTGACAGTAACTCTATATGCTTACGTCAAAATAAGTATGAATGAAATGACAGTTCTGACAGTCCCGTTCTGATTGCGGTTTGATAATATAGTTAGTGCCATTCACGAAGGCACGTGAATTTGTCAAAATTAGATATTAATAACAATTGCAATAAGAATAAAGATACGCATCATCATGAATGATTCCATCTACCTGTATCTCACCGGTACAGTAACATCCTGTTCACTCTAAGTAAATAGACGGACCACTGAATTAACATTATAAGCTACTTTGTATCCTGATATTCCCAAGGGATAGGGATACAATCCCAAAATTTCAACCGCTAGATTATTCGCGGATGGTTTTTAAACGATAGGTAATAATTAAGAGCACGATATAATTTTTGAGAATTAGCTCGGGAATTAGTTTTTGCTTTAATAATTCTTTCAATAATAGGAAGAAGTACTTTTAGATTTCGATTCCAACGTTTTTTTTAATCTGACGTAATTTAATTCAATCAATTTGAAATGCTCAACCCGCGTCAAATATAAACATAGCTCAAGCCGATGGACCTATCCGCCGAATCAGAATACTTCCAAGAATAATAACATAAATAAATAGAAGATGTATATATCCGCTTGTCATTTCCACGTTCCGGCCTACGTGAAAATTGCTTGTATAAAAATAACAAAGAATTTTCTCTGAACTCGATGTTTGTAGCGGATTCCAAAGCAACTTTGCTAACAATGCATGTCAGTGTCAAAGCGTGCCAGTATGTATGAACACAGATTACAAATGGCAACCAGCTATGGCACTAGGATTAAAAAAACGCTTAGTTTAGTTCAAATGACACTCAAGTTTATTAGAGTCAAAGTGATTTTGTGTGTTACCTACAAATAATTAGTATACCTAATTATGCTTTGCAATTTTTCTTTTTAAATTTCTATTGTTTGCAATAATGAAATAGCACGTTCTTGGTGAAAGTCAAAAGTTCAAAGTGAAATCTTACTTGTACATACAAATCTTTTAAGTGTAGTATACCTCCAATCATCGACCAAAAAAGGTTACGGAGAATAGCGAAATTAAGTAGAAAAGCTACACTTATCTTCATAAATAGCAATTGAAGAACCTGATAAGTGAATATTTTACTACCTACCTAGAAAAACGTCGGAATAGAGTAAATCAAGTATTCTTAACCTTTTAACCTTTTCAACGCTCTGTCAAATACAACAGCTCTCACTCATACGCCATGTCAAACGAATGTCAAACGCGAAGTTGAACCCTACAGAAATGCATGTAGGTAGATATCGCTTTGCACGCCGTGACTGATATATCAGTCGTTTGCGTAGAACCTGCGGTGCTGATATATGTGTCGTTGACGTCAAAAAGGTTAATAGTCAACATTCTCCTAAATACAGTACTAACGTACCCCCAAGTACATATATTGCAATTGTGTTATGCAGCCTCGTCATATTTATATGTTAAGTAACCTAATATAATTTTACGGTTGCCCGCAACTTCGTCTGCGAGGAATCCTTTTTTCACAATTCCACAGGAACTTGCAAATTTTTTGGAATAAAGAGTAGGTCTTATATGTTAACCCAGTTTATCTAATATATAAAAATCTCGTGTCATCGAACTCCTTCGAAACAGCTTGACCGATTTTTATGAAGTTTTTACTTTAGTTATTTGGTAGGACTGAGAATAGGTTGTAGGCTATTTTTATACCCCGTTCTTCGCAGACGGAGGCGCGGGCAACAGCTAGTAAACTGTATTTGTATCAGATTTCATTCAGCTCCGGTGATCCGTTTTTATATGATGGAGTAACATCAAAACTTTCGCGTTTATAATATTAGTAGGATAGTATTGGTTTTTAAGATTAAGCGTTTTTCTGCCATGTGACATCTCTGTTTACTACGTCAGTGCCTATATGCTATGCAGTACATACCATTGTAATAAATATGTTATGTACCCGTCATTCCTCTTCCAGTGTATTGTGAATCCAGATTTTTCCATTGAAATATATGCTTTGAATAAGTCTTTGAATGAGTTCATTCAAATTAAGATTTTCGGATAGAAATAAAATCTTTGTGAATCGTCTTTGAGTTTGGTTGGAAAAATAAAAGTAACCTTTTAACCTATTTATAAAAGGATGAGGTTAGAACTGTTAGACACTCAGTGCTCACTTCATACAATTAAGTATTCACTTTCCCACCGTTAAGACGGACGGACAGACGGACAGACAGCGGAGTCTCAGTAATAGGGTCCCCTTGGGATACGGAACCATAAAAATTACAATTAATGTTTAGTCAAACTTGCTCAATCATTTGCTGAAATATTATTATTATTAGTTAGCCTGGCTGGAGAAGTGTCCCACTGCTGAGCAAAGGCCTCCCCCATTTTCGCCATTCATTCCGATTTTGAGCGGTGTCCTTCCAGTCTATAAGCTTCACATCTAGGTCGTCCCGCCAACGTCCGTCCACTGGGCCTACCTCGTCGCCGCCATCCATCCTGTGGTAACCTAGCCTAACCTGTGTCCGTGGCTAACCTACTCCACCAATTTGGACAAACTGGCTGGCTTAACTGGCTTAACTTAACTTTTAAAACTTCTGCCATCCACCGAATCCATGGTCACCCTGCATTTTGTTGAAGTAGTTTTGTCAAGTCATCGCTTTGGCGGGGAATTTGACAGGTCTCGTGTCAAAGTTTGTAAAAGAAACTGACATGTCAAAGAGTTTTTATTTTCATAGACTAAAGCATGATTTAAATGAAAACATGTTTTTCTAAATACGACGACGGCGTCTACGGTGACGTTTTGTTTCATGCAATTGCGACTAAAAGGTGATTACCACCGAATACTGATCTAGAAATCTTGGTTCCTGATAACTGATTTAAAATCGTCGTGTACATACGAAACCCGAAGTATAATAATTGAAATGTATTTATTTTTGTATTATATATTTTTTTACAAGCGAGATCAAATCCGCAACCTATACTTAATTACCGTTGCGAATTAATTCCTTTAATTCTCAACTTAGCCGAGCTCATTAATAAAAGTTAATTAAGATGGCATTAAAAACGTCAGGTTGGATTAAGAGAACGTCACTTTAACGAATTAATAGGGATCTACTGGATTACAGGAAACACCTTTAAAGTGTGGAATATACGACAGCGAAGTTGTGTGTGAAACGTGGCGGGTTTTTAGATGACCAGATGGCCTAGTGGTTAGAGAACCTGACTACGAAGCTTGAGGTCCCGGGTTCGATTCCCGTGTCGGGGCAGATACTTGTATGAAAAATACAAATGTTTGTTCTCGGGTCTTGGGTGCTTAATATGTATTTAGCATGTTTATCCGTTGCCTAGTGCCCATAACACAAGCTTTGCTTACTTTGAGACAAAGTCAATTGGTGTGAATTGTCCCGTGATAAAACATCATCATCTGATCAGCCTATGTTCGTCCACTGCTAGACATAGGCACGCCACTGAGCACGATCCTCGGCCACTCTCATCCAGCTCTTGCCAGCCGCCTTGCGAAGATCATCGCTCCACCGAGTCTGAGGACGTCCCACGCTACGTTTGCCGATCCGTGGTCTCCACTCAAGAACTCGTCTACCTCAACGGTTATCGGTTCTACGGGTTATATGGCCTGCACATTGTGATATTTACTTATTTATTTAACCTTTTGAACGCCAGCGTCATCTATGGCGACAATACGGAGTTAAAATTACCCGCCGCGTAAAAAGCCGTAGTGACCTAGTGGTTTGACCATTAGTCTCTCAAGCAGAGGGTCGCGAGTGCGAGTCCGGGCTCGCACCTCTGAGTTTCTCGGAATTTATGTGCGGAATTACATTTGTAATTTACCAAGTGTTTTACGGTGAAAACCTGCATACACCTGAGTTGAAATTCAATGGTGTATGTGAAGTTCCCAATCCGCACTGGGCCCGCGTGGGAACTATGGTCCAAGTCCTCTCTTTCTGAGAGAAGGCCTGTGCCCTGCAGTCGGACGTATGTAGGCTGGGATGATGATGATGAACTTACTCGCATGCGCATAAGAATCTTTTGTTCGTGTCAAAAACGATGTGTGGTGTTTAAAAGGTTGGATGCCGTATCTTAGGATTCAAACCAATATCTCTCTCTCTCTCTCTCCATTTCACTTTTCATTCTCTTAATTCCCTATCTTTTGCATGTCTACTTTTGTTTCTGATGTCGTGTCGATTAATCAAAGGTTAACTAGAAGAGATCCCTTTAAGAGATAAATTTGCCTTTGTGCATCGGTTTCTCTTGTTATCTGTTAACTTCATGTTTTATGTTCAATAAAGAGTTTTACATACATTAATGTTTTTTTATGGATTAGTTCATGTTCATTATTTTAATAGATGGTACTTAGTACTCAAAACTGTGTTTATGTGTTTATACTAAATACCATTTAAATCGGTTCAGCGGTTTAAGCATGTAGAGGTAATAGATAGAGTTACTTTCGCATTCATAATATTACTAAGGATAAGTAGTCACCATTATCATACCCTATTAAGTCCAGCAGGACAAAGGCCTCCTCTCAAATGGCAGCTTGGACTATGGTTCCAACGAACCCAGTGCTGTTTTGGAACTGCACACACACCATTGAACTTCTGTGCCATTGCATTTTCATCCGACTGTCGAAGGAAGGTTATGTTTTTCGAGCGTATGTATGAATGTATGTATCATTCTTTGGCACGCCCTGCAGCATAAACGGCTCAATTGATTTTGAAGTGTGAGGTGTCATTACTCATTAGATTCGTCTCAGTTCCGAGAGTGACTTAGGGTATATTTTCCCGGAATTCCCATGAGTACGGGAATTATACAGGCGGGGTTTTTTCATCTAGTATTTAAATTAAAGTTATTTAGTAACGATAAAGAAGGAGTAAAAGTCGACTCGACGGGCGCGTGCGCAGCTAAGTCTCGTGTGTTATCATGCCTCACTCGTCGCAGGGAAGTTGGGTTTGATTGTACTCTAACCTTACTGTTTGTATAGGATTACTACCGTTCCAACCGTTTAAACATCCTCGCGGCAGCTTCATTGTATATTTACTAAGGTACATACTACTTTTATAGTTATTTATGTGACTGCTGCATAATGAAAGCTATTAAAAACAAGTGTAGTTTTATGAAACGAATCGAAGGTGAGTTTCATTATAAGACCACACAAGTGTTTTAATCCTAACTATGCACAATTCCGTTATTTTTTCAAAAGATATTTAATATCACAAAATACGTTAACTTAACAGTCTGTTCTTTGACAGTTCGAATTTGAAACAATGACTGACACTTACATCTTTTTTAAATTCATAAAAACAAGACTTGAGTTGATTCCGACTCTTAAATCGATTGTAATATTCGAGATTCAAAGAAATGTACTAGAACAAGAATTGAATCAAATCGAATAATTCGATAATCAAAACCAAATATGTTTTTTTTGGAAGATGTTCTAAATTTGAATGTAATAAAAGTATCGATTTATATACTGTAATTAATTACACTTCTACTAAAACTCTATGCGGTCGTGTCTATTAAATATACATATTACTACTTATATGTAAATTTTATTACAGAGTTCCTATGGCCACGCTCCAGTTTCATCATCAGATCAGCTCCATGTCATAGTAATATTGCATTGTCATTAGATTTATACATGCATGCAAAATTTCAGCTCAATCGGTTCAAGATATCTACATCAAATTTGAGTTGAAAGATCTTACCCGGACAAACTACAAGTTAATAAAATGCTTGTAAAAAGACGCGCAGGTCAATAAACTAGATACTCTACTCTACACTACTTTATTTGGCCGCTGGAATGTGGTCGAAACGTCGAGATAATTTTAGTCATGAACTGTCACGTTTAAGATCCAGACTGTAATATCAACTCTCTTCCTTTAGGACTTTATCCAGGCATAACATCTGTATGAAGAAAGATCTCTCTATTGGGGCATCTCCCTAAAAAAGCTATTTTAAACGTTACAATTTTATTTTATTTCGATTCAAACAAAACAATCACATGTCACATCAAACAGGAGTAAAAAAAACACGCTTTAAAAAAATAAAAATAAAAAGTAAAAATAAATTAATAAATTTCAATTCACTATTCTTATAGTGCAGTAAAAAATCTTAATAAGCAATTATTATATTGTTATAACCAGATCAAAATTTGTAAACAATTCTAAATATTGATAAAATAAATAATAATAGTTTAAAATATTTTATTGTAAAAAAAGCGTGGGGTGCATGGTGTCAATTGTCAAGGATTATCATTTTGATAACATCTTAAAGCACCCCACGCTTTTTTTACAATAAAATATTTTAAACTATTATTATTTATTTTATCAATATTTAGAATTGTTTACAAATTTTGATCTGGTTATAACAATATAATAATTGCTTATTAAGATTTTTTACTGCACTATAAGAATAGTGAATTGAAATTTATTAATTTATTTTTACTTTTTATTTTTATTTTTTTAAAGCGTGTTTTTTAGTTTTTTTAAACTATTATTTATTTTCTATTTTTTAGTTGCATTTTTTTTACAGTGACAGTTTCCATGTGCTAAAAAGAGACCCCCCAACCCCCTAAACCCAACCCCCCAACATCCCCCAACCCATTTCCCCAACCCCCCCAAACACCTAACCCCAACCCCCACCCCATTTCCTCAAACTTCCTCCAAACCCCTATCACCAACCCCCCTTACCCCCCAACCCCAACCCCCTAAAACCCCAACCCCGAACCCCCCTTACCCCCTCCCCATTTCCCACAACCCCCCCAACCTCCCTAACCCACGAACCCCTCCAACACCCCACACCCTTAACCCCAACCCCTTAAACCCCCTTCCCCTCCCATTTCCCTTCAACCCCCCACCCCTCCACCTACCCCCCTTCCAGCTCCATCATCAAACCCTTGTTACCATCTAGGCCTCTTACCCCCTCCCCATTTTCCACAACCCCCAAAATCCCTAACCCCCGAACCCCCAAACACCCCCACCCTATTTTCCCCAAACCCCCCCTAACCCCCCCACCCCCTAACCCCAACCGCCACACCCTTACCCTCAACCCTCTAAACCCCCGACCCCCTTACCCCCACCCCATCCCCCCCCCCCCGCCACCTGCCCCCCTTCCAGCTCCATCATCAGACCCTGGTTACCATCTGGGATCAAAGTGCTCGTCAAGACGAATCAAACGAGCCCAACTCGATGGGGTTGTGTCGTTTTATTGTGGAGTGCCTTTGGCCATCTTCCAGCTCCATCATCAGACCCTGGTTACCATATGGGATCAAAGTGCTCGTCAAGACGAATCAAACGAGCCCAAACTCGATGGGGTTGTGTCGTTTTACTGTGGAGTGCCTTTGGCCATCTTCCAGCTCCATCATCAGACCCTGGTTACCATATGGGATCAAAGTGCTCGTCAAGACGAATCAAACGAGCCCAAACTCGATGGGGTTGTGTCGTTTTATTGTGGAGTGCCTTTGGCCATCTTCCAGCTCCATCATCAGACCCTGGTTACCATCTGAGATCAAAGTGCTCGTCAAGACGAATCAAACGAGCCCTAACTCGACGGGATTGTGTTATTTTATTACATAGTTCCTATGGCCACCATCCAGCTCCATCATCAGATCAGCTCCATGTTACAATAATATTGCATTGTCATCCAATTTACACATATGTGCAAAATTTCAGCTCAATCGGAAACCGGGAAGTGGGTGAAAATTATGCTCAAAGATTCCGTTACATACATACATAGTTAGTTACAACCCAAGCTAATATAAAGCGTGTTAATAAAGCGTGTTAAAAATAACGCAATATAAACAAGAGAATATCGGATATATTTATAAACACTACCCTAAACTAACCACGACATTTACCTTCGAATTCAACAAACTTAATCCCTATCTCAACAGCATACGCATCAGTTAAACTAGTTTTAAAACTTTGCTAAACCAAATTTCTTTTGCTACCTTATTGACATAATAGTGACCTTAAAGTCAGTGTGGTAAAAGTGTTGGTAGGTTTGATCGTATCTTGGTATTTCAGCAGCCAAAGTTCAGACAGGAGTTTGTAAAATATTTTCAATCCCGAATTCTAAAAGGGATAGCTTATACAGCGCATGCGTCAGTTGTCTTGATTTCATGTGACATGACGACTTTTTAGACTTTAAATTAAATGTGGTGTTGATTTTTGTACCGATTTTTAGCTTTCTGTATATGAAAGGCGGGAGTTTGTTACAAAGGCGATCCAGCGAGGTAGAAGCAAAGAGAAGTGCTTTGCAAGATTAAGTTTAGTGTTTTCATTATTTATTATTAAATAGTGTTCCTAGGAAAAAATATAAATAAATATTGAATCGACTACAAATAACCACGAATTTGGGTGCACGGTAAAGTGCCCCCGCCAAAATGAGCCAAGCGAGGTGCAAAGGCACAACGACCCTTCTCAAATATAACTTCCTTATAGTGAAATAATACGGATTAATCACGTCTCAAAACGAGTTTAACTCGAGATTTTTCGGGCCAGTCCGTAGCCCTACGGCTGCTGCCAAACGTGCACGTAAAACTTTCTTCTTATTTGTTTGAAGTTGGTGCCTCAGTACGATCCAGCAGGATTTGACATAAAGTCATCTACCTTACTTACATACTATCTATTTAATTAGGCTTCTATCACTCCTGCTGGTAAGTTGAGTGCTGAGACACCGACTCCAAACAAATCGGAAGAAAGTTGTTTTCTTTTTTTTTTTGAGTGTGTTAACTTATTATTTTATCATTTATTTTATTTCACACATCATCATCATCATCATCAGCCTATGTTCATCCACTGCTGGACATAGGCCTCTCCCATGGCACTGAGCACGATACTCGGCCACGCTCATCCAGCTCTTGCCAGCCGCCTTGTGAAGATCATCGCTCCACCGAGTCTGAGGACGTCCCACACTACGTTTGCCGATCCGTGCTCTCCACTCAAGAACTCGTCTACCCCAACGGTTATTGGTTCTTCGGGTTATATGGCCTGCCCATTGTCACTTCAGCGTGCTAATGCGGTGGGCTATGTCGATAACTTAGGTTCTCTGTCGGATCACTTCGTTACGAATTCGATCTTTTAGAGAAACTCCGAGCATAGCCCTTTCCATAGCACGTTGAGCAACTTTAAATTTGTGGACCAGCCCTACAGTGAGTGTCCATGTTTCGGCACCGTATGTCATGACGGGTAGGACGCACTGATTGAAGACTTTCGTCTTTAGACTCTGTGGAATTGGCGACGTGAAGACTTGACGCAGTTTCCCATACGCTGCCCATCCCAGCTGTATTCTTCTGTCGGCCTCTTATTTCACACATTTTAATGTAATTAATCTAAGTTAAAATAGAATTAAGCTATTAACTGCTTGTCATCTTTTACAAAAAAATACTTTTCCGATTCCGAGACTTTAATTCTTGAGGAGTCCTCCTATTGCCTCACCATCAGTTCCACTTCACCAGAAATTATGATTTTCACGAGCAAACGCACAAATCACTACAAAATATACCAAAATACTAGAAGTATTCATACAACATTTAAACGCTTCCTTCGATTTCCCCAAGATCACCTCAGCAGATGCTGATTTTCGTTACAATGGGGCTTAATTTGTAAGTTTTCCCTGTCTGTTTATGAAAGACAGAATTCAGAAAAACAAACATAAAAAAAAATAACACAACCGAATTGATAACCTCTCTTTTTAGAAGTCGGTTAAAAATAAAGTGACCAGCGAAATGTTTGCAAAACGTAAAGATAACATATCATTTAGCGCTGATAGCGAAACAAGTGGACACATCACTCATTTTTACATTATCACAATTTAATCTGCATTTGGGAGCGTAACTATCGAACGCTGGAAATCAATAATCCTCCTCCTAGGTGCGATGGTAAAGGTTGTTACACATTTTTTGTCCGTGTCTCTCCTGTGTGCATGGCATAAGTTAAGGGTCTATATCCAATATTTTTTAGTCAAGTCCACATCGGTGAATGGAACGCCTAATCAACTTTCGGCCCATCTATACATATAATAAATCTGTAACAAGTCGGTGTCTGTACATTGAAGATATTTGAGAAAAACTGTCACTAGGGCTCAACGCGGGTGTGCGTTTCTGTTTCTGTGCGCATTTGTTATCGGCTTTTGTTTTATACCTAAGTCCCACTGTAAGTATTGTTGTCGACCATCATCATCATCAACCCAGCCTTTATACGTCCCACTGCAAGGCACAGGCCTCCTCTCAGAATGAGAGGGCTTGGATCGTAGTTCCCACGCGGGCCAAGTGCGGATTGGGAACTTCACATACACCATTGAATTTCTTCGCAGGTGTATCCAGGTTTCCTCACAATGTTTTCCTTCACCGTAAAGCTCATAGTAAATTACAAATGTAATTTCGCACATAAATTCCGAAAAACTCAGAGGTGCGAGCCGGGGTTTGAACCCACGACCCTCTGCTTGAGAGGCCATAGGTCAAACCAATAGGCGGCTTTTTTGCTGTCGATGCCCCAAATAAAAATAAACAAATTAATTAATTAATTAATTAATACGGGTAGAGCTTGTCTAATTTAAAATGACGCGCGCCCAACCACCGCATTTACGCACATCTGCCAAGAGAAACATTTCTCTATTGTAGCTTAAATTGAGTTTCAAATAAATCTGTCTATCTATACATATAATAAATCTGTAACAAGTCGGTGTCTGTACATTGAAGATATTTGAGAAAAACTGTCACTAGGGCTATTTACTAGCGCAATAGAATCCAAAACAATGTTTTTTAGAATTATTGTCTGTTTGTCTGTTTATCTGTTTGTCTGTTTGTCTGTGCGTTTGTGCGCGCTAATCTCAGAAACGGCTTAACCTAGAAGGATGCGGTTTTCACTGATATGTTGGTATTTTCTTGGATTAACATTTAGTTTTTGTTTCATTTAAATCGGTTCACAAATAAGAAAGATACGTCTATTTTAAGAATTTATAGAACAGTTTTTAGAAGTAGTGACTTGGGAGTAGGTACGGTGGTGAATGTGAACGCGGGTGTGCGGGGGGGGGGGGGGGGTTGGTGGGGGGTCGGTGCGGGGGGGGGTTGCGGGGGGTGCGAGGGGGTATTTTTTTTATATCGAGGAACTAAGGAGAGCTATAGCTGATGATGAAAAAGCAAATTGGATAAAAAAAATAAGCTGCCCAAATTACTAATTTCACGCGGACGGAGTCGCGGGCAAAAGCTAGTTTTTAAAATAAATCAAGTTTTCTGACTTCCGAGCCCCTAATTCCACTAGTTACAGTATAGGTATATAGGTCTTGAGGAGAAGAATTAAACCATAAAACAAAGTCTAGACGTTTATTTAATACGCTAAAACTGTGAGCAAGCAAGAGACTAGAGGGTCAGAAGGGATCAAAAGCACTTGAGTGGGGATACGCTTTTTCAGGACAGACACTGCCCTGGTTCCAGGAGACCGTAGGACGCGCTGCGGGCTTTGCAGGTGGATCTCAGGGAAGTTGCAGTTTTCGCAGGGGCTGAGGCCAAGGTGCTTCAGGGCTCGGAGTGTGCTGGTGGTGTAGTGTGTGGAGTAAAACCAAGATAGTTGCCCCACTTTAAAAAAAGTAAAATGTTTCATTTATAAAACCGTCCGGCACTCCGTGTTTTCATCGACCAATTTATAAAAAGTAAAAAACATTTTCTTGAATATTTTCAGTGTTTTAGCGATATTAGCAGACCTCTTCATTTTGTGACACCTATTCCACGTATGAGATAGTTGCCAGATCCATATCAATGCCGTATAATATAGATACCGACCGAAACAGGACAACTATCCCCTAAAAACTTTGATTGCATTTTGCCTTCCCATTCAATCACACGGAGACATACGGCTCATTCAACTTAGTGGTAGCTGGAAAGTATCTCGATAAATAATTGGAATAAAATACTTTGATCAATTATAACTGAAGATACACATTGCCGAACAAAATCCCTTGAAAGAATGTCCGAACTATTTATTTGTTTGCGTAACAAATAAAATCATCACCTACACAAAGTAATTACTTTGTGTGAAAAGAATAAGTGACGAAATTTGAACCTAGTCTTTACTTAATTACAATTGAATTTCGCTACTTCACAGTTAAAAATTTATTTACGTGTGCGTAGAGAAAACTGATCCCAAATACGTGAATACGTGACGAAATTTGAACCTAGTCTATACTTCATTACAGTCGAATTTCGGTAGCGGCAAAACTCCACAACGCTTGACACTTGACAGCTAAACTCCACAATTTCCACACGTTTGGTCGGATATGAATGTAAGCCTTATCAGAAACGGCAGAGTGATTAATTTCACTTGCTACATTGAAGGCGACGTTGTAAGATTGCTTTGACGAGTTTGACGTTTGTTTGGCGGACGAAATGATGTTGTAGAACAAAGAATGCATTCCGACTTTAGGAGAGGACTTTCTTTATAAAAAGTTTCTGTCAATTAATGCAATAAAAAACAGGGTGAAATTAAGGTTAACGCCAACACTTTACAGGATGAATGGGGACGTCATTTAGATAATTTTGAAGCTAATTTTTTTTACTCCAAATGTTTACCGTTTTCGAGATATAAGTATAAAATGATAAACTGACTAACTGACTGTTGTATATAACGCACAGCCCAAAACGCTGCATCCAACAAGGAAGGATTTTTGGAAATTCCCACGGGATAAGGAAAATACGGGATTTATATATTCAGTTCAACGGGATTCCTATGTATCTCCGTAACTATGTATATTATAATTACTACTCTTCAAATTGGGCATAAAAGTAGGTAATTATAATAGTGAAAAAATATTTTTAGGATTTTTGGATATTCCCACGGGATATGGAAAAACGGGATTTATATTATTCAGTTCAACAGGATCGATTATTTGTTTTACTGGTCGTAGAAAGCTGAAATTTGCCATTTAGGTTCCTTGGGGAGTGTAGGGGAGTACTTAAAGTTGTTCGTAATCATGAGAAGATCCAGAAAGTATAATTTTCATGAGTTAAAATCGGGTTTTGTTCCGCGTACCTTGACACAGTGTCGTCTCGTGATCATGGCGCATGCAACTGTGCCGAAATATCGGGCTTCTTCAAAATCAAGGTACGCGGAACAAAACCCGATTTTAACTCGTGAAATTAGTAATGACCGCGATAGTCTAAAATATTGTAGTATAATTTTCTCCCTAATATTATGTATTTGAAGTCACATTGTATATTTTTTTGTAATGGTGGGTAGTATTATAATAAAACAAAAAAAAAATCAAACAAATTTCATTATTTATGAATAAAATTTGTTTTTAATATAATAACTTTATTAATTTTTATTTTCAATTTGTCAAACTATCGCACACGTTTACCAGTAACACATACACACATACATGACATACGTATACACATCCAGGAAATCAAAACTTCACACAAAAACACATAAAATTCTAGAAATAAAAAAATAGGGTGATGGCAACTTCACTACACTTTTGTTCTATGTTCTGTTGTTTATCTGTTTCGTTTTACTGATAAGCTTTCCTGTGCGTGTGACAAAGACAAGGCATATGTCAATGTTGTGGAATTCTGACAACGTTACTCTTTTAATTAGCAATTTAGAAATAGCTTTAAAATTAATTTAAATCAATATTTCTCTCTGATTCTTAGAATTTAATAGAAAAAACAACAGATTCTCACCGAAAGTATGATATTCCATTAGATTTGTTCCGTTTTTTCGAGTGATTTTTGCACTTTTTAAAGACGCACGTGGGCATCGTTACGCTTGCATTGACAACAACGTACTGAGAAAAAAGTCGACCACTTTTATCAAAGTGGAGCTCATTTGGCTCGGACATATTCGGGCGCACGACTGTGCATCTACAGTTATAATTGATCAAAGATAAAATACGATTCATTCGCAAAACTAGAGTTATTATAATCGAGGCAACTAAAACCGGTCTCTATCCTGGTTTTAATTTATATCCACAAGAGAGAATTGTTTTCTTACGCTATGCTTGACTCTGAAGCGTCTCCGTATCAGCTTTAAGCAAAAATGCTATCTTATGTCCAACTGGTTCTTCTCTACAACCGATTCTTGTGAGATTTTGCGAGCAGTTCGATAGTTAGGTATATGAATTTTTTGTTGATTAAATTTGTGGAAATTCTCCAAAATGGCGGAGCCATGGTGTATCATAAGACATAGACATAGACATAACTTTATATATTATTTATAAGGAAAAAAATATAATATTTCGGCACTTTTGACAAGTATTAAGTTAAACTAAGCTAGTAGTATTTAAAACTGACCAGCGATTGGTCCCTATGACACCTGATAGTGAGTAATGATGACTATAAGAAGAAAATTATGCTCACTAATATATGCGACTGCGAAAATGCGCATATGCCAAATAAGTGTGCTAACTATTTAATATTATTATTTTATGTGTAGACACACATGACAGCTGAATTGCTGTATTCATACAAAGACTTAAAGCCATAAAAAAGAGGTTCCATAAATGCTTAATTTTATAACGAGTAAATATGGACCGCCTACTCGACAACCCTACCACCAACAACGCGCGATTGGCGGCGCGGCGAATGATTTTTTTAATGCGTTGCTTGTGTTACTAATAGCATCTCAGTTGGTGGGTGTCTCGACTACGCAGTGAACAGCGAATTCTGTTTGATAGACGTGAGGGGGCGTTTTGCTGAGTACAATGTATTAGTGACGCGTGGCGAATCGACGCCCGCGCATTTGCTAAAGTTAAAGAGACATTTTGCTGAAGTTTTTTCAACATTTCACAATGTTTTGTTGTTTAAGAAATATGGTTCTAATTAAAAAATATTATATAAAAATAATGTATAGAGCATATTTTAATTTAAAATAAGTATAAAGGGTGGTCCAAGAACGTTGAAGTATTCAACGTTGAAGTATTCAGCGTTGTTCTATGTTTTCTGGCAAAACTCTAAGGTGTAAATATTTCTCGTGAAGGCAACAATTTCTTCTGGCATCTGTTTTACTACCAAATTGTGCGCAAAGAAAAGCCTTATCAGCTATTTGCTCTACCATGGACATAATGGTACTTACATAGTGTACTAATATGTTGTACGTATAAAAAGGCTGGTCCATTTAGATAATGTCAGTGTAACTATGAAAACAAACAGTTGTTAAAGTTTTTGTGAAAAACTTAATTATAAAAACAAGTTTCTTTGCTGACTGTTGTACCTAATGTTTGCTAATTAAGTATATTTGCATTATCATCCAGTATACTTCAGTATACCATATTTCAAGTCAATAAGACCACGGAAAGTGAGTCAAATTTAAGTTTCTAGATTTGGTTGCCGACGGACGGGCACCGCGAGTGGAACTTAGTATTTTTCTTCAATACGACCGGGTTCGATCGGCAAAACTTTTGCAGGTTCTATTCAGTAAAAATTGTGACGATACCCACAATTGGTCTTTACCGACCTTTGGTATCATACGCCTAACAACTTTGCTGGTAAGGATCCAAAGGCCCCCTGAGCATGAGGGCCCGTTAGCTACGCCATTGGCTCTGAGTTAAGCAACGAGCTATAGAGAGGGCTATGATTGGAGTTTCTTTCCTCGATGAAATTTGAACGGCGGAAATTCGCCGAAGACTAGTAAGTTGAAGCAATGGATAGGCATATCGCTCGAAGAACAGATAACGATTCGGAAATTCAGCGTTGGCAGGTCTCCCACTGCTCAACACAAACTGCGTCCTTATCACTCAAATCGATGACATAGTTCTTTACAACAGATCTTTCCATGTTTTATAGTTTTAGAGTCCAGTGGCGTAGCGTGCCTTGGGGGGCCCTGCATCAAAATTGGTTGGAGGGGCTTTCCAGGGAAGCACGAGATTAAGTGACATTGTGGATAGCATTTTACTAATTTTTGCATACACACGTTAGGGGCCTCTGTAGCCTGGGGGCCCGTATCATTGATACGGCTGATACGGCGGTAGCTACGCCCCTAAGAGTCACCCAAACTGATCCATCTAAATGGGGCACCCGGTGTACACCTTAATAGCAACCAACAAAATCCACTTAAGCGGATATGTTGTAACGCATGTTTACAATGTGGTTTGGTGGAGTAACATCCGGCGAAACACTTGAAGACGACAGGCTGCGGCCGGGAGCGGATCAGTTAAATATTGACGTAAAAATTATAGCGGCGTTAAAAATTTGATAGTTGCTTTAAAAAAAGTGCTCAGGGTGTTAATTACTTTTAAGCATCTTTTATACATGAGACAGTCATGCATTAAACACCACTAAAGCTGTAGTTTTGTGATGGTAGCAAGTATAATCTTGGATATCTTATCTCACCTTACTTCTTACTTAGGTACCTACTAATATAATAAACGCGAAAGTTTGTTTGGATGTATAGATGTACGGATGTTTGTTATTCTTTCACGTTATAACGGTTTGACGAATTCCAATGGAATTTGGCACACAGATCTCTTTAACATAATAGGCTAATTTTTATAGCGGAAAATTGCATAGTTCCCGCAGGATAGCGCTAAATGTATTCTTTGCAGACGGAGTCGCGGGCAGCAGTTAGTGTTATAATATTTCTGATGGCTTAGTCAGAGCTCTTTCATTATCTTCATATCAGACAAAAAGTCCACTGCTGGGCAAAGGCCTCCCCTAAGTGTTCCAAAACGATCAATCCTGTGCTGAACGCATCCAAGTTGGTCCTGCAACCTTTCATCATCATCATCATCATCAATTCAGCCGAAAAATTTCCACTGCCAAACGTAGGCCTCCAATTTCACCAAACGTACCGGTTCCTGCACCATCCGCATCCAACGCGTTCGACGTCGCTCCATATTGTTGGAGGGCTACCTACACTGCGTCTTCCGGTCCGCGGACGCCATTCAAGAACCTTTTGTCTCCATCGGTCATCAGTTCTACGAGCGATATGCCCTGCCTACTGCCACTTGAATCTGATCCAAACACACATAAGCTTTCTATTCGTCTTATTATTGTCATGTGCTCACAGTTCCGTCATTAAAACGAACCACGAAATTACGGCACCAAATTAATCTTCTATAGCCCCACCAGGCTTAAAAAGGAAAACTATTAAAAAGAATCCGCTTTAGTAGCTTACATCGTAATCATTTCTCAAGTGCCCTCCAAATATAGGGGTCTATTACAACATCTGTTACTATTCCGAACTACCTTTTACATCTCTGTCTCTACGAAAACCACTTTATTCCCTTGTAATACGGGTATTTGGGTACCCATTCAATGTGTTGACGGTTTTGAACATACGATAATCTTTGTCGTATTTAAATAGTTTAGTGATAAAAGCTTCAATATTATCAAATATGTATTTCGCGATGTTTGTTTAGTAGATAAAAGCACAGGTATATAGATAAGTATAGGTTTATTTTTATTACTGTTAGGGATTATGTATGAGTATGTCAAACAGGTTCGTAAGAGTTCTGGTGGATAAATAAGAGGGGTGCAGTTAAAACACGACCCATTTGTTGACCCGGTATGAGTTGTAAAAATGTAGGGCCCGATAATTTAAACTCTTATGTTAATGCCATAAGGGATTGAATTATTAGGTCGTGCATTACCTAGTGTCATTCATTTTGGGTCGACAAATATAGGCCGTGTTTCAAACGCGCCTGATAAGAGTTGGGTGGAGCTAGAAAAGCTGAACATCTTAACGCTGGTAGTTAAAATTAGTATGAAAGTTTTCCGTACAAATTAACAACGGTTAACCAACGTTGAAGTAGGCCTCTAACAAGATGGAGGGACAACCTGATTAAGGTTGCTGGAGCGCGTTGGATGCAGATGACACAGGACCGATCTGTTTGGCGAGCCTTGGGGAGGCCTATGTTCAGCAGTGGACATCTTTCGGTTGAAATGATGATGAACAACGGTTTTTGGTACAATTGTATGGCTAATTTTCATGACACAACGGAACCATTTTCAGTCAGACGTTTTGTATTGTTAACAACCAGTTTAACGTGGTCTAATTATCTGGTCCTGACCCATTTCGCAACTCACATTTTCGCATTTCGAAACTTATTTTTTCTCTTCTATGTAAAGTACCTAATTTACTTACCTCGCCTATTTGGATCCAGCGCCACTGCCCAGTCCCACTTCAGCTTGTCAGTCTTGGTACCCGCATCGGTAATGCGTGTTTTGGAGTGCAGCGTACCACAAGATGGGTGGCGCCGAGGTAACCCGGAGTAAGACCGAAACTCATTGATCCGCAAAATAATTATAAATTTGATTTTCATAGTTTTTTTTTTACATAAAACTGATCCGCGATTTATCTCTATGAGATGAGATATTTGGTGTTCATGAATATAGGTAATTATCATGAGATAGTACTGGGTTTGTACCGGTTTTTTTACTCAAAAATCGTTACTATAAATAAATCTTACTTTAATATTATAAACGCGAAAGTTTGTATGGATGTATTTGATGGATGTATGGATGATTGTTATTCTTTCACTCTAAAATTGTTTGATGGATTATGATGAAATTTAGCACATAGATAGTTTATAACCTGGATTAACATAATCATAGGATACTTTTTATCCCGTATAATTTCATAGTCGCGGGCAGCAGTTAGTAACTAATAGGTAATCATGAAGTCTGATTTTTCAGGGATGTACGGAACCCTCGGTGCGCGAGTTCGGTTTTTAGCTTCAGCACTAATCCCGCTATCTGGCCCTAACAGGTAGTTACCGGATAACTGCCAACAAATAAATGAAAGTACAGTTACAGCGGAATTCTTGAGAAAAATACTGTTGTTAGAACTTTTGTGAGTGGTCGTACATATATCGGTTACTTGATTAATGAACAAATTAAATAGTAGTGACTCTGTCAACTTCAAGCGAACTTCCTTGCGAGTCTGTCTTTAACGTTTCCAATCCCGGTGACCCCGCCATTTTGATTTTTTTCCGAAAATTGAATCAACATAAAATCCTTAGGTACACTGAGAAAAAAATAGCTTCACAAAGCACAATATTAGCGTTGTTAATTTTTTATTGTTTGTGGAACAAAAAACTTTATTGACGCATTAAAGTTCATTTACGTATAGACACAATCTATTTATTGTGAGACTAAGAATTGAGCAGTACACAACTTGAATTTAGTCAAATTCGAATTGATTAAACTTTGTTGTTACAATAACAGCAATACTTTGTGAGTTCGTTAACTTTTGACATTGTAAGAATTTCACAAAGTTCAACTTTATAAATCTGACAACATTAATTTTGTGGTGGCAACACCGCACACAACTTTTCTTTAGTCAAATTAATATTAACTAAACTGTATTGTTACAATAACAGCAATACTTTGAGAGCTTGTCAACGTTTAACATTGTAAGAATTTCACAAAGTTCAACTTTATAAATCTGACAACATTAATTTTGTGGTGGCAACACCGCACACAACTTTTCTTTAGTCAAATTAATATTAACTAAACTGTATTGTTACAATAACAGCAATACTTTGAGAGCTTGTCAACGTTTAACATTGTACGAATTTCACAAAGTTCAACGTAATAAATCTAACAACATTGATTTTGTGGTGGCAACACCGCACACTACTTATATTTTGTCAAATTAATATAAACTAAACTGTATTGTTACAATAACAGCAATACTTTGAGAGTTCGTCAACGTTTAACATTGTACGAATTTCACAAAGTTCAACGTAATAAATCTGACAACATTAATTTTGTAGTGGCATCACCGCACACTACTTTTATTTTGTCAAATTAATATAAACTAAACTGTATTGTTACAATAACAGCAATACTTTGAGAATTTGTCAACGTTTAAAATTGTACGAGTTTCACAAAGTTCAACGTTATAAATCTGACAACATTAATTTTGTGGTGGCATCACCACACACAACTTATCTTTTGTCAAATTAATATTAACTAAACTGTATTGTTACAATAACAGCAATTCTTTGAGAGTTCGTCAACGTTTAACATTGTACGAATTTCACAAAGTGCATTGTAATAAACTTGACAACATTTATTTTAAGGTGGCAACACTACATACAACTTTGCTTTTGCCAAATTAAAATTAACTAAACTGTATTCTTACAATAACAGCAATACTTTGAGAGTTCATTAACGTTTAACGTTATACGAATTTACAAAGGCCAACGTAATAAACTTGACAACATTTATTTTAAGGTGGAAACACCGCAGACAACTTTGCTTGTCAAATTAAAAATAATAACATTAGGTATACGAATTTCACAAAGTTCAACGAAATTTAATCTGAGAACATTAATAATTTTGTGTTGACAATACCGCATACAAATTAATACTAACAAAATCGTATTGTTACAATAACAGCAATAATTTGAGAGTTCATTACCGTATAACATTGTATGAATTTCATAAAGTTCGACGTTATCAACTTGACAACGTTTATTTTGTGGTGGCAACACCGTAGGTACACAACTTATAAAATTGATGATTATGTACATGATTTAATTTTAGGGTTCTTTTGTTCTTTTTAGAGCACTGAAATAAAAGCTTGTTTAAAGTTTTTTTAGTTTCCCCTGGAAAATATCGTGTCTGTGCTGCTAACCGCTGAGGAGTTCCCTCAATGGCAGGCTCAGTTAGGAGCCAACATCTCTTAGTCTGTGGAGCCAACCTTGCCTTGGTTGGGTGCAGGCAGTAGCCATGTCATGGTGATCTTTAGTACCTATGGGTTACCATAATAGAATACGTATGTAACGTAGAGTAGTTCCCTAGACAGGATCCAATCCTGAGCGCATGAACCTTGTCATTGTCATGGTAAATCTTATATTCCATCAAAACATAACACATTTTCTTAATTTTTCTGCTACGGCAATGTTTTCTTTTTAAAAGTATAACTTCTTATAAATTTAAAGACTCGAATTATTTACACAAAGCAGAATTTACTAAGGATAAACTGAAACTCAAAATTTGACTTGGCTTTATTTAAGAATATTGTATAGTCTTAATAAATAAATATCAGGGTTATCTACGGAACTAGGCACCCATATAGATCTCATTTCTTTTGTCGGCAAAGTCGACAATCACTCATCGAGTATTATTAATACCTATTGAACTTGGCTTCCATTTTCACATTTATGGGGTATCATTATTTTTTGTCAAAAAAGTAGGTAAGGTATGCGTTATCAAATAAATTGGATTAATATTAATGACCACTCTTTCATAATAACTAATAATACTTATTAAAACCGGCCAAAAACGTGTCGGACCACGCGCAGTGTAGGGTTCCATACTCAACTCAACCCTATTACTACTTGCCCGATAACCTAGCTCGATGAAAGAGCACACTATGGGTTAGCCGAGAAAAAAATTCACCCCATTTTACTTGTAGCAGAGGTACCTGCCCTAAAGAAATTATTTTTTCAAAATTTTATTTTACGACTATCCGCGTTATAAATATACATTCCAGGCACTACAGTCTTTAAGCTGAGCCGCGGACGGACGGACAGATGGACGGTCATGGCGAAACTATATCATCTTGACGAGTACGTTAGTCCTAGATGTTAATCAGGCCCTATACTACGAAGCGCGAATTTCGAACTTCGTTTCATGCCGTTCCGCTCACGCTAATGGTATTTATTACGAGAGTGAGAGGGACCGCACGATCCGAACTTCGAACTTCGAATTTCGTAGTAACCCCCCAGGGTCTAACGATGGAGCTGTAAGGTACACTAAAAAATTAAAAATAAAATGAAAAGAAAAAAACTTTTTAAAAACAAGCTTATATTAAAAGATGTTAAAAAGAACTAAAAAGTTGAAAATAATTTAATTGTGATTAGAATAGAAATAGACCATGTGTAAAATATTTGCGTTTTTATCACAGTCCCAATTTTTTCAATAAAGGCGTGTTACATTTTGATGTCAAGAGAAATAAAAAGAAACACGCTATTACTTTCAACTTTTTAGTTCTTTTTAACATCTTTTAATAAAAGCTTGTTTTTAAAAAAGTTTTTTTTTAATTTTTCAAATCATACGAGAAAAAAAGGCCAAGAGCGTATCGGACACGCCCAAGATAGGGTTCCGCAGCCCTTTCGACCTGTACTATCTTTATTCAACAAGTAATATTCTAAGAATTTTATATTTTGTATGTAACTTCCCAAGTAGGTATATTTCTTAGGTCAGGCTACTATTTACTCAAAAAGTACTATTAATACCCAAGCCAACTTATCCGTTATAGTTTTCCTTGTTAGTTTAATATATTTACTTCCATCACGAATTTTTTCAAAATTTTCGAACCAGCGGTTTAGATTTTAGAGGGGGGGGGGGGGCGCTCGATTTTTACAAGAATTTGCCCTTTAACTTTGAATATCTCTCAAACGCGTCACTTAATTGAAAAATCGTCTTCGCAACCCTATAATGATTTTAAAAGACCTACCCAACGATACCCCACACTAAAAGGTTGAACGAGAAAAATATTTTTCTGCATTTTACTACATCACTTTGTTGGTCTACTTATTTTACGTATTCATGCAAAATTACAGCTTTCTAGCACTTATAGTCTCTGAGATAAACTGCGGACGGACGGACGGACGGACGGACGGACAGACAGACAGACAGACAGACATGACGAAACTATAAAGGTTCCGTTTTTGCCATTTTGGCTCCGGAACCCTAAAAAGGACAGAGCTGTCATTTATCTGACAGATACTTTTTATCTGGGGATCGTAAAATCGGCCCTAAGTAAATTAAGTAGATGCGGATCCGCTTTTTGAAATACGAGTATACGCGATTATGATAGCAAGGAGTACGTCTTTTTAGATGGCAACACTGCTGCTAGCTAGCCTAGTAGCAGGCCCTACTACGAAACTCGAAATTCGAACTTCGAATAGTGCCGTCTCACTCACGCTAATGGTATTTTAAGCGAGAGTGAGCGAGACGGTACGACGCGAACTTCGAATTTCGGAGTAGAGCCTTGGCTTCAGTCAAGTCAACGTCAAGTCAGTCAGTCGCCCTGCATGTCCCGCGCGGGGCGTATGTGCATGGCTGTTTGCAGAGCAGATACGCCCCGCGCAGGGCGCGCGGGCGCAGCGCTAACGTAGTTCCATGACACGAGTACGAGCCCGGTTCTTCAAAAGAGGTAAAGAAAATTCCATTTAAAAAACACCCCGAAACGTACGCGTTTCACGAAGCGCGCTTATTATATTAGCAAAGTAACCTTAACATTCGACAAAGTAAACTTAAAGAAAAAGAATTCGACAAAGTTATATTGTGGGCACACGAATGAAGGCGTTGTCACAATCACAACTTACTTTACTTGTATGTTTCAGTTTGTCTTGAAACGCGGCCGCGTCAGGCCGCCTGTAGAAATTCATAGAAAAAGAAGACTGATGAATGAAAGAATGGACAACATAAATACATTTCTAAAGAATGCGGGGCTTGGCCATTTAGTGCATCGCATGATTGGTAAGTTTTTATTTATAATAAAGTGCTTATTAAAATCACAGTGCTTTGATCATGTACCTCTTTTCTGTACTGTTCATTATGTGTTGTTCAATTAAGAGTTTTTGTATAGTATTGTTTTGTAAATATCACTAATAAGTGTTATTACATGTATTTTTTGCCTATTTGTCTTCTAATTGCCGAGATATGTACTGTTACCGTTTGACCGTTAATTCAAATCTAGAACTGAGTTTACCTAGGTAGGTAGCGTTAAAGCGTGGTTAGGTATAGACATATATCCTGTGTTTTTTCTCATTTTTATAGTACCTAGCCAACTTGCCATTGGCGCACTCTACTGAACTGGCATATTCAACAAGTTTTATTTTTCAATTTTGGGTCACCAAGTAAATCTAGGGGATTTCAAGTAAAAAAGTTATTTCCTTGGAATCCAAACTTTGTCTTGCTTTCAGAGGAAGAAGTGACGCTTGATATATTACTGCAAGCAAGTGATGCAGAATTGTCTGAGCTCACAACAAAACTTGCAGACAAAATAAGACTGAGGTCTTCGATTGAAAAAATTAGACTGCATAATGTTTGTTTTCTTTTTTTTTTGTAGTTAGAAGTGATTCATATTTCATTTTTTGCATGAATTTGTTCCATTTCTGCCCATTGTCACAGAGAAAAGTAGATAACATAAAAATTAAACAAACAAACTAAAAGAAAAGTAACTTAATTATAAAATGAAATTTTTTTGAAGAAGAAATAATTTAAAGAAATTTTTAAGTTCAAATTCATTCATTTATCAATAAATTGACTGACCTGAGTGATTACAACTTTTTAGTGGCTGCCTGTTTGTTACCCATAATAGACCTTGGCCCAATTGCATAACAAAGTACAACTTATATTATTACAAGCGGATCTCACTTTCTAGTTAATATAACTGAAGCGAGAGTTCCGCTTGTAATATTAGTTGTACTTTGCTATGCAATTGGGCCCTTGTTGAAGCATATTCTATTGTTATCGCATTAATTCAGCTAGTCCATCCAGCTTACAAAGATACAGTATATATGTATTATATAAGTAGGTAATTTATTATTTCTATTGACACCTAGTACCTACCCAAAACGCAGTAGTTTACTTATTATTATAACTAGCTTTCTTGTAGTAGCAGTAGTTCAGTTAAGTTGTTTTATTAGTCCTGTTGACCAATTATTTTGTAATATAAATAAATAGTGTGTTGAGAATTTGTTCCCGAGTTTTCTAGTTTTATGTATTAATCAATACAAAGACAAATTAAATGACTACCAGATGGCCTAGTAGTTAGAGAACCTGACTACGAAGCTTAAGGTCCCGGGTTCGATTCCCATATCGGGGCAGATATTTGTATAAATAATATGAATGTTTGTTCTCGGGTCTTGGGTGTTTAATATGTATTTAAGTATGTATCTATCTATATAAGTATGTTTATCCGTTGCCTAGTACCCATAACACAAGCTTTCTTAGCTTACTTTGGGACTAGGTTAATTGGTGTGAATTGTCTCGTGATATTATTATTATGAATGTTGAGAGCGCCCACCGCCCCAGCCAAGCTCCTCATCGGAGCCCCCGCAACACATTGCACCACTCAAGACCTTTGCTGCCTCAACAGCTGTTCTGTTCTGATCTGTTTTACAAATAATGTACTCATAAGTAATAATAAAATAAATAATATGAATAGAAATAATTTATATAAAGTTTTTTCAGGATTCTCATCATGGACTATTCTCTCCAAGGTCCAGTGCCTGTAGTAGTCCAGTATCAGTAGCTTTGCCAGAAAGGCAGAGTATATTAATTTTAGGACCAGGAGGAACTTTAGAGGTATGTAATTTAAACACTACACTCAAATAGCTTTGCATTTGTCAACATTATTTTTGTTATGTTATGTGTGATATGCATACCTCTGCTAACTCGGGACACCTAAACTAAAGTGATGTACCAAAATATTTTATCAACAAAAAAATATATCGAGATACTGTTAACATCTAAATGTTATTCAACATAAATAAATATTATTTAGTTTCTCTTCATTTTTTATAATATATATCAACATCTTTTTTATTGATATCAAATCCCTAATATATGGTGATAAGGGTAGGTAGGGGCCTGGGAGCGTTTGACTTTGATATCCAGCAAATAATAACAATTATTCTTACCTAAGATAATTTAAAAGCGAAAAAGTTTTTCGGGTGCGCCGGAGGGATTTGAACCCACTTCTCTCGGGTATGCGCCCCAACGTCGCGCCAACCGACTAACCCGAAATTCTTAATCGCTTGCATACGCCAATCAAAACTTTTCGCTTTTAAATAATCTTAGGATTTCGTCAAGCAAGCGTTCATTGCTCTAAAAACAAATAATATTATTCTTACCTTCTTTTGTGCAGGGTACACCATTCGATGACGCATCTTTACAAGCTAAACTGGTACAACAAACACCTGTACAAGCTACACCGGCACAAGCTACAATTGTACTGCCCACATATGTAGAGCCCAAATCTAACCAGTTGTCTGCTCCACTGAAAAATCAAGAGGGATCTTTAGCAAAGGTAAGCAACCACAAATTTACTTACCTCCCTAAAGATGTAAATCGAATTTACATCCCGGATTTCGAGTTAAATGCAACCTCCTTTCAGAGCATGAGTGATGAAAAACATATTGCATTTTAGTTACCACAAGAAAAGTGTTGCAATATATTGGGCCGGCTTAATTTAAAATTTAATTATATTTATTTAAACTTTATTGTGTAAATTATAAAAAAATACAAATGGTGGACTTATTGCCTAATGACATTCTCTAGCAGTCAACCATACCTATAACCAATTAAGATAGGTTTATTTATTTATTTTGAATTTGATTGATGTGATATTATTTTGCATTAATATTACTTGTCTTTATAGTGCACTAGCTTTTTGCCCGCGGTTTCGCTCGCGCTAAGTATTATTTTCTCCATACAAACTTTGGACCCCCATTTCACGTTTAAGTTTTGGATTTTTTTTTCTTTTGGCACATGCCTACATCTGTTCAGTGGTTTTTGAGCTGTGTGTTGATAGATCAGTCAGTAACTGTTGCCTTTTATATATATACACAAGAGATTATTATGTTAGTTTTTATTTTACAAAAGAATTGTGCAAAGACTGACTTAGTTACAAACTTGTTTCAGGACTTGTCATTTACACTAGAGGATTTTTTGAAGGATATTGATGCGGAAGAAGTCGTTCAGGACGTCGCCAGGTCGTTCACGTCTTCACTAAACAATCTTTTATCTAAACACACAAGAGGAAAAATATTAATTGAGAAATCTAAAAAAGGCCAAGCCTTGTTATCGCGTGACCGCTGCTATATCGTTAGCTTAATTGTAGAAGAAGAGCTCCAATTATTACAAAAATTGAACCAAACCATTAGAAAAGATGTATGGCAAAAGTGGAGTGAAGAGATCGCAGCACTATTCAAGGGAGAATCGAAAAACTTATATTATGTTCCTTATCATATTGTTGACGGAAAAGTAATTCAAGCGAGCGGCCTCATACACAATAGGCTAATAACCCACCGAAGGAGTTTAGCTTTGGAAAGCACGTCAAAAAAGCGCAGGGCTGAGAGTGACAGTGGCTGCAGCTCCGATTCCAGCAAAAGTACCACCAAGAGGCTAAGGCCATTACCAGATAAATTTCAAGATAAACCGACTAGCGACTCTGAAGAATCCTTAGATTGGCTTAGAGGTTCGTCTTCTCCTTCAGAGATATTAATGACCAAATGGCAAGCCACTTTTGATCTGCGGGCTAAGATACTGAAAGAAATTTCATATGTTGAATATTTCAACACTTTTCCAGGTTTAAAACTGCCTAACGGACACAAGTTGGTGAGTTGCAGTCATATTTTAACATTTAATAAGTAAATAATCATGTATCTAAATAAGTAACTTAACATTTATATTATTTTACAGTTGACTGCTGATTTCGAGGCCGTATATCCATCGGCAAACAACACATTTGTCGAGAGGTTTCCGCTAGTGAAACTTAAAATATTAAAATTACTCGCTGATCGCGGTGAGTCCAGCAAATCAGACCAAACAACGTTTGAACTGCTCGAATTAGCTTCTGGTGAGTAATTGTTTTGGTCTACTATTATTCAATAGTACATTAGTTACCAAGGGCTTTCTTTTCTACTGCCCGTGGTGAGTACACATGCGAGTTTTACCGTATGCGTAGCGTGCGGTAAAACTCACATGGCCAGGTGTGACGTAATAGTACATTATGATACAAGTGTGCTATATTGATCATTACATACGAGGCATTACTGCAAGCGCGAGCCACAGGCGAGCGCGGTAAGGAAGCTGAGTATGTAATTATCAATGCACACGAGTTGCATATAACGTTTTTCAACAGGCTATCACTCGCGTTTGGTGCCTCAATAAGTATTTCCGTCGGGGTTGAGTTAATATTTTGCTCGTGTTCACTATTCGAAGTAGACATTTTTAATAATAATTAACCACACAACAGCAATTTTGCCAAATATTTAGGTTATATTCAGCCTGGCTTTCCAAGGTAGTGAGGTGAAAAGTTTTGTGTTACACACGGCGATGCAAATGTATTTTACTTCTCGTGTGTTGACGCACTCGTTACGCTCAGGATTCTATTTTATGATTGACTTGGCAACATTTTACTATCATTATCACTATCAGCAAACGCCTTAGGGATTTCAGGACAACAAATTTAAGAATTTTTGTGTTCATTTTACAGCTAGTGAAGAGCAAGCAAGTGTAGCCGCATTACTTGGAATCGTCGCCCTGCTCCGACAGATGCACACCGTCACCGTACCGAAAAAGAAATTGTGGAGGCTGACTAGGGAAGAAACTAGGAGTGGTTTCTTGGCGCGCGTTGCATCAGCGTCTGAAATTGCAACATATTGCATTCAAAGAGAGGCATTTAATGTTTCGAAAGGTATACCAAACCAGCCGTATATCATTGCGGTGGGGCCGACATGGGAAAAAGTAAACACATTTGAAATTATAACTACTGCTGGTGGCCTTAGATACCAAGTACCCACAATTTGTGAGGCTATAAAGGTCACGTATAATTTATACTGGGCATTAGACTGTGCTTACCCAAAGGTAGCCGCGCCATGCTGGATGTTCATACAGCGCGCTATGTTTCAAATGCAGTCAAAGTTTGACGTTGAAGGGGTTCCTTTAAGAGAACTACTGTCCCAAGTAAATGTTATAAATTAAAGCAGCTTCACTGAATGTTTCTTCGGAGGTAGTTTAAAAAGCAATATGATTTCATGCATGGTATGCAACAACACTTTTAATAGTTTTATTCGGTTGAGAAAACACATGGCATTTTATCATAGAGATGTTACAACGTTTTCTTGTGCGAGTACAAACTGTTTTAGAACATTTCAAATTTTCAATTCTTATAGAAGGCACTATCTAAAGTCTCACTCAGTTCTGCCTAATATGGTACAAAGTAATGAAGAAACTATAGGCGATACCTTAATTCACAATGAGGAAGTTATAAGCAATCCTTACCAAGAAAAAATAATTTTACACAAACCTAGTACTTCAAACAAGACAGATAAATCGATCCCTTTGGATATAAGTTTGGCGCAGCTAATGTCTTCTCTTTATGGTAATCCTCAGGTGCCACAAAAAGTTGCTGATACTGTATTTAATGGCATTAAGTGTATATTTCATAACTCTATTCTTCCTGTTTTAGACCAAAGCAGTAATGTTTTGATAGAAAGAAACATTGATTCCTCTTTAACCAAACTTGATTGCGTAAACCATTGTAATTCTAATGGCTGATTAATTTGGCTGCTGTTCTATAGTTTATAAGTTGTAGTAGGTCTGGGATGGACAAGTTACGTTCTTCGCTAGTGACCCCATTTCGGGCCTATGATTTCACAATCTTTCCCAAACTGGCAAAGATTTCTCTATAGTGGATTTTTACACTTTCGTGTTATAGGGCTGCTGTTCTATAGTTTATAAGTTGTAGTAGGTCTGGGATGGACAAGTTACGTTCTTCGCTAGTGACCCCATTTCGGGCCTATGATTTCACAATCTTTCCCAAACTGGCAAAGATTTCTCTATAGTGGATTTTTACACTTTCGTGTTATAGGGCTGCTGTTCTATAGTTTATAAGTTGTAGTAGGTCTGGGATGGACAAGTTACGTTCTTCGCTAGTGACCCCATTTCGGGCCTATGATTTCACAATCTTTCCCAAACTGGCAAAGATTTCTCTATAGTGGATTTTTACACTTTCGTATTTTAGGGCTGCTGTTCTATAGTTTATAAGTTGTAGTAGGTCTGGGATGGACAAGTTACGTTCTTCGCTAGTGACCCCATTTCGGGCCTATGATTTCACAATCTTTCCCAAACTGGCAAAGATTTCTCTATAGTGGATTTTTACACTTTCGTATTTTAGGGCTGCTGTTCTATAGTTTATAAGTTGTAGTAGGTCTGGGATGGACAAGTTACGTTCTTCGCTAGTGACCCCATTTCGGGCCTATGATTTCACAATCTTTCCCAAACTGGCAAAGATTTCTCTATAGTGGATTTTTACACTTTCGTGTTATAGGGCTGCTGTTCTATAGTTTATAAGTTGTAGTAGGTCTGGGATGGACAAGTTACGTTCTTCGCTAGTGACCCCATTTCGGGCCTATGATTTCACAATCTTTCCCAAACTGGCAAAGATTTCTCTATAGTGGATTTTTACACTTTCGTATTTTAGGGCTGCTGTTCTATAGTTTATAAGTTGTAGTAGGTCTGGGATGGACAAGTTACGTTCTTCGCTAGTGACCCCATTTCGGGCCTATGATTTCACAATCTTTCCCAAACTGGCAAAGATTTCTCTGAAGAGAATTTTCATACTGTCGTATTTTATGTTTGTTGTTTTCGACTATTTTACCCAGTCAGTTTGCCGGGTCAGCCTTTAAGAGGGGTGCCCGGATTGGTTAAGGTTGCCGGTGGGCTAGGGATTAGATCTTTGGAGTTGGTGCCTATCCCACCGGCATATTAATTTACGCCAGTTAAGTCGCCCTCCCCGCCGGGCAGAACCAGTGCGGAAGAGGGGTCCTCCGAATTGGTCTGTATTGCCCGTCTGGGATGCCGACTTTCTGTTAGTTAGTTTTATACATTAGTGCTTGTATTTTAATGGTCGACTGTGGTTTAAAGTTCTAGTACCGGATTGATTGATGTTGAATGACATTTTTTTAAATAAAAAGTTAAAAAGCCATATCAGTTTCGGGGCCAATACTAAAGTAACATTACAGGTAGCTTCAGTACTTGCACACAAATTTGGTTGGGAGACTGTTGATACTATAAAATCGGTGTCTTGGGTCTCAATATCGTCTACACGTTTCCATAAAAAATCAGTTTTAGTCTCATGCATTGAACCAGACAACATCCATTTCGCCACAATAATAAACATCTATGTGTACAATGAACACCGCATAGTTTTTAAGGTGTTACCTTTGCATTCGATAGGTTTTGATGATCATTATTTTGCATACTGTGTTCAAGATGCTCCTCCTGAAGTTGTACCCATGTATCTTGATTATGATACTATGCCAGTATCCTTTTCCTTGTAATCTGATCAATGTGAGCCACGGTGGTTTGAAATATGTGATTTTGCGTAAACCATTGTAATTCTAATAGCTGATTAATTTTACAGTTTTGTGTACTTAAGTATATACCCAGTTAAGTAATTAATGATATGGCTGGACGGAATCACATGTGGCGTCCTCAGTAGTTTTTAATTTTTTTGCTATAATTTTCATTAATAAAAGAAATATGTTTTTAATTTCGCTATTCTCACTCATAACTAAATCACTCGGGACTTAATCACGACAGACGACTTACTTTGCTCAAATTACCTCGTCGTTTTGACCGCATTGCAGCGGCCGTTGTCACGAGTAGACGGAAGTGTAGGATATCACCGTTCGTTTAGCCGCGCGAGTTTTTCGAATTACCCGCACTTAAGTTGTCGTGATTAAGTCCCGGGCTATATGAGTTATGAATAAAATAAATTTTAATGTGCTATGTAATTTTTTCTGGTTATTGCAACTAACTTCAGTACATCCCTCTACTTAGGATCACTATTCATAGGCGTGATATTGTTCTTTGAAACTAGTTTAGTATAAAAGAACAAATCAGGGCTGTCGCTGTTCAAAACAGTGTTCCTCGAGGGAGTTACTTAAGTTAGTTGCAGTTATCCAGATAGTTGTAAAGAATAGGTAGTCTTAGGTTGATAGTTTGTTGTTGTTGTTGTAAAGGGGCTGTGACAAAATTATTTTTAGTAACCCTGTAGTACAGTAGGTCTGATTATTAATATTTTTAGAATAAATGCACATATGATTGTTCAAGTTATTGTTTTATTCTATATGTTATCCCTCCTGTCATAGAAAGAGGGCAAGGTATTTTTTAATTACGGCGAATTAATTGTTTTATGTATTTACTCGTTTTAAGCTTCCAACTATGTAAACATTTAATTTTTAATTGCCTTTTCCAATAAACCAGTTGTTTTTACCCTATCAAATATGATCAGACTGTTAGTATGTATATTTATACATATAAAAAGAAAAGTCCTGATTCATGACTTAGGCCGCTTTCTCATCGGTATTTACACTTTGGTTGAGTACCTACCTCAGTTTGTGACTGACAGATGTTTTTTTACATTTGATTTTCTACTTTAACAAAATGTGTAAATAACAATCATATTACTATGAAGCATATGAAATATTTCATATTAGCGACTATGACATATCGATTTTGCATTTTGTGTTAAAGTAAAAAATCATTTTTTTTTAAATCAGCTGTAAGTGAGGGTGAGAGACTATTGATAATGTAGAAACAACTGATTTGTTGGAATATGCAGCTAATTAAATGCATTGTTTACCGCTTTACAGAGTTGGCAAGTTAATAAGTACCTTGCTCGTCAAAGTCGCCGAAAATTGCCACTCAGGCAAAATAAATGTTGTATTTTTGACAGCACAGCTGTGTCACATAGACAATATTTCTGTTGTGAAACTCAAAACATTTTAATTGCGTCTCACAATGTACGGTTGGACACATAGCAATGTGTTTGGCCGTACATTGTGAGACACAAATTAATTGTTTTGAATTTAACAACAGAAATGTGGTCTATGTGACAGAGCTCTGCTGTCAAAAAGACAACATTTCTTTTGCCAGAGTGGCAATATTTGGCCGAACACATTGCTTTAGTGACACAGCTCTGTTGTCGAAACGACAACATTTCTGTTGTCAGAGTGACAACAGTAGATGTAGGTCTCACAATGTTCGGCCGAACACATTGCTACAGTGACAGAGCTCTGCTGTCAAAAATACAACATTTCTTTTGCCAGGGTGGCAATATTTGGCCGAACACATTGCTTTAGTGACACAGCTCTGTTGTCGAAACGACAACATTTCTGTTGTCAGAGTGACAACAGTAGATGTAGGTCTCACAATGTTCGGCCGAACACATTGCTACAGTGACAGAGCTCTGCTGTCAAAAAGACAACATTTATTTTGCCAGAGTGGCAATTTTCGGCCGAACACATTGCTACAGAGACTCAGCTCTGCTGCCAAAACGACAACATTTCTGTTGTCAGAGTGACAACAGTAGATGTAGGTCTCACAATGTTCGGCCGAACACATTGCTACAGTGACACAGCTCTGCTGTCAAAACGACAACATTTCTGTTGTTAGAGTGACAACAATACATGAACTATATAATAATAATAAAACGGTTAATTATTGTGAAATTGACAACTTGTCGTTAGAAATGTAAACTTTGTGTATTTAACAAAACGGTTAATTATTGTGAAATTGACAACTTGTCGTTAGAAATGTAAATTTTGTGTATTTAACAAAACGTTTAGTTATTGTGGAATTGGCAACGTTGTTATTAGAAATTAAAATTTGTGTATTCAACAAAACATTTTATATAGGTTGTGAAATTGACAATGTGAAATGGCCACAATAAAAACGTGTACTTATTTGCAAAGTTCCTATGTGGGCTGTGTGCCGTTAAAGTTTTCCTGTTAGATTGACAGTATTTTTCTCTCAGTGTATAAATATCGAACCTACTCGCAAAATTTCACGAGAATCAGTTGAGAAATGCGTCCTGTATAGGAGAACAAAGAGCAGGACAGTCAGACATATTTATGAAAAAAAATTTGTCCAATTTGATTCGGCGACGCTTCGCTTCAATTAGTGACACATAAAGCGTAAATGTAAAAAATAGACAAATAGGTAGGAAAATGCTCACTAAAGGGATGGCATTTAAAATCGGTTAATTGTCTATCAATACACATTTTGGTACCGTCGACCAGTAGTTTACCATTTTTTGTGACAGAATTCAAAATACAATTAAGCTGATTGTCATATTGATTTTTAAGTGAAAACGTTCTTTAAGGTTTCTACCCGTACTATTGATATTTAATTTTAACCTTATAGTGGCAATGAAATTTCTTGGTCAACTATACCTGAGCTTTAAATTTGCTAAGCTCAAAAACACTGATCTGCAAAATATTATTATAGAAATTCTGTGATACACGCTATTTTTTCTTGCTTGCTATTAAAGTACGGAATCTTCACCACGCGAGTCTGACTCAAACTTAGCCGATATTTTATATTTTTCTAAACCAATAAAACCTTATTATGAAACTTAACCGTTCAAAAGCATTTAGCATTTTTATTTAATTTCCGTTTCCCATTACGGCGAATTGAGACGCAATTTAATCGGAAACTTATTTAAAGTGAAGGGATATTTAATTTCACGTAGTTATTTTCAATATCTTATTTGACAGTTTGATGTTTATAAAGTCATAACCGTCGATTTTATTTAAAACGAAAACGCTTTTCGGACGCGCCGGATGACATTTGAACCACTCCTGGCTATACACGCCAAGTGTGCAAACAACTGCACCACGGAGCACCCGACTAACACTCCCGAAAACCCCGTCGAAACTTTTTTTTATATATTTCGTTGTACGAACTTACCACTGATAAAAATTACATTTGTATGATGATCTTTATCATTCAATTCATGCGATAATTTACATAGGTAATTATTCTCTTTATTTCAAGTTTAATAAATTACATACGCATGACGTGAAGCAAACTAATACTGTAAAAAAGTGGTTTTTTTTTTTTGGTAAATGAATAAGAAAAAATGTGTTCGATGTTCGAGTAATGTCAATTTTAAAAAAAACTTTTTTTAATTTTCTGATAGTTTTTCGGGTAGACGATATCAATGTGTGCACATGCACAGTGCATGAGGGGAAATGCAATTAATTTTATCACAAAAGCTCCCATCGGCATCCGCCTTAGAGGGAGCAAGGACGTCTACGTCTCCCATACAACTTCATACAACTGTATCCCCTAAAGGCAGTGTTACAGCTTCAATGCGATGATATAGTGCGATACTTTTGGATTAATATTGGTCAGCAATCTTATTTATTTATTTTATTTATTTATTTTATTTATTTATTTATTGGGAAACAAACAGCTTATTAGCTTATAGAAGGAATTAGCCTCTAAATTCAGAGCGGTAATTCCCTATTGCACACGATGAGCAGGGGGGGACATGAACATAAGTGTTAATTTAAAGTTTACAATAGTAAATAAAATATACCGTAAAAGTTTGTAGGTATGTCAAATATATCTGTTTGGCGAGCCTTGGGGGAGGCTTATGTTTAGCAGTGGACGTTTTTTGACAGAAAATAATGTCAAAATATGCGATATAACGATAATAATCCAGTGTTAGCAAAGCTCTGATTCTAAACAAAATGTACGCGAATGCCGTGTTGGTTGGTTATTACTTGGAACTCTCCTTAATTATTATTTAATTTAATTTATATTATTTCATGTTGTGGTGAACGAACAGACATGCAGAATTTGAGAATAAAATAAATAAATATTACAGGACAATTCACACCAATTTAATACGTCAAACCACTAGATTACTACGATTTTTGAATCAGATAGCACTGGAAAAAATCTTTACGTTTGATACAGAAAATCTGTAGCCTTTGATTACACCTAAACCCGTAATTTGAAGAGTCGCAAAATTTCTCAAATGCTTCGTTCCAAACTAATTAAAGTTCCCCGGATATCGGGAATTCCGTTGGGACTTAAAATAAACAATAATAAGGCAAGGTCTCCGGGAATATTGTTTTAGGCACGGCTACTGAAATTCTAGGTTGGTTTGTTGTTCTTAAGTTTGAGAAATTTCGAAGGTTCCGCAGTTTAGTCAATTTTCGAAACTGTTAAAAAATAAGCAACATCGTAATCATAATCATCAGCTGGAAGACATTCTCTGTTGAACAGGCTACTCTTTAACTCGCCACAATGAACAACCACCTGCACGCAGGCATCCATACTAATGGATGAACTCACCACTTCTTATGACCACTTTGACTTTTGACTTTGATATCATCGAAGGCGTTGGAAGGCGTGGAATAAAATGACATTGAGAGTTGCTGACAACTATGACAACTATGTCAGCAACTCTCAATGCCATTTTATTCCACGCCTTCCAACGCCTTCGATGATATCAAAGTCAAAAGTCAAAGTGGTCGTAAGAAGTGGTGAGGTCTTTATTATGGCATTCCAAGTGGATGTCTCTGTTCTGAGGACGTCTTCTGGTTGATGATGATGATGATAACCCTTCGACCCAGGAATAATTCAATAGAAAATAATGTCGCTCCCAACCCTGGCGTAATCCGGGTCGCCATGAATCCTCGAACAAAAGGTCTTACAATTAAGTAGGTCATTATCAGGGCTCCTTAATCCAGGGTCTACCTGCCGCGTAGAGGAATTAACCAACAGAGTGGTAAAGAGCTGTCCAACGCTACAACACATTTGTGATTTCAAAATACAAGTTAATGAACTGAAACAATTTCTTTGCTCACCCGCGATCTGACCTGACATGGGTGAGCAAAGTAATTGTTTCAGTTCATTAATATGGACCTCCGCAAAGTAACGCCTGATTCAGTAAATTAATACTCGTTCTCGTGGGAAATATACGCGTTTCCAAGATAAAAATATATAATCTATGTTGCTAATATACAACGCTCTATGTATAAATAGTAGATTGTTCAACAAGGGAGGAAAATAACCAATATCACACGAGGTTACTTGGCACCCGAGCACAGCGAGGGTGCCAATATTCCGAGGGTGATATTGGTGTTTTTCCCGAGTTGAACACTCTGCTTTTCATTTCGACTACAAGGAAAGTAAGAAAATATAAGTGTAAAGTAAAGTAAAGTAAAAGTAAAAAAATCTTTATTGCCAAAACCTTAATCAATACAAAGAAAAAATAAAAAAAAAGCAAAATAGGATAAGTAAAACTAAAAACATTACAAAAATTACTATGTATGTAAATAAATAAAAATGTCTAAACTGGTCAATATGATCGTTGTAAAATATTTCAATGTAGTTTATTGTTAAGGAATAATTAATTTAACAAAATTTAGAATGTTCAATATAATAATCAATGAAAACAGTAGATTAAGTAGGTATTTTAGTAAATTTATTATAAAATATGTAAGTGACCAATTTGAACCAAGGAGTTAAGCTGTATAGAGATAGGCTGTGTGGACAATAACATTGTATCGCTTACTGTGTTTTTTTTCTTAACATTTTCTAACTTTTCTGGTTTAGGTCACTAAATAAGAATCTAATGTAAATTAATAATTTAATTTAATAATATTTCACTGGCATTATAAAATTTGTAATATGACTAATTAAGAAAAAAAACTCAATACTTAATTATTCCATGTATATGCCGTAATGCTTGGCTGAATGCGTATGTGTTCCATTGACAGCCAATGCCTTTATTTTTTAAATTCATTTCTACCCTAGGGAATAAAATAATAGTTATCCTCCCGTATGTCAGATATGATTAGCCTCACTTTCCGAGTATAAGAGATGAAAAGATTTTTATCGTATCAGTAGGTTTTGAGTTTATATACATTACAAACGAAAAAACAAACAAGCACAAAATCACATAATTATAATTATAATCGTTCGTTATAATTAGTTCACATTAACACTTGTATTCATGATAAAAACCAAAGTCAAAGTATCTTTATTCAATTCGGGCTATATAAGCACTTTATCAATGTTAAAGAATCTACAGATATAAAAATTCGGCAAGAAACTCAACAAAGTATACTTTTTCAAAACTGATCTGACAACGTTATTTAATTAATCCAAAATATTTAATTTAAGTGAATTTAAAAGACCATTGTAGTTGATTAATTTACTTTATTTTTTCATTAAAGCCTAGAAAATGTTATTTACTATGCCAAACAATTTTACCTACTGTTTTGTTTATATCAATCATAATTTATTGAATCAGGCGTTACTTTGCGGAGGTCCATATTAATGAACTGAAACAATTACATTGCTCACCCTCTTTGCCTTTGTTAAAGTCGCGGGTGAGCAAAGTAATTGTTTCAGTTCGTTCGACCATAATAACTGCTTACTTAAACTAGTGTCTTGCTTGAACTAGAGTCGGCTAATCTGTTTCCAGTAATCACCACACGAATTTTCGTTTTTTTTCAATGTATTTTATGATTTATGCATTTTATTACATACTAGCTTTTGCCCGCGACTCCGTCCGCGTGGAATTAGTAATTTGGGCAGCTTATTTTTTTTATCCAATTTGCTTTTTCATCAATTATGGCTCTCCTTAGTTCCTCGATATAAAAAAAATTACCCGCACCCCCCCCCCCTGCAATCCCCTCCCTCACCGACCCCCCACAGAACCCCCCCCCCGCACACCCGCGTTCACATTCACCACCGTACCTACTCCTAAGTCACTACTACTAAAAACTGTTCTATAAATTCTTAAAATAGACGTATCTTTCTTATTTGTGAACCGATTCAAATGAAACAAACACTAAATGTTAATCCAAGAAAATACCAACATATCAATGAAAACCGCATCCTTCTAGGTTAAGCCGTTTCTGAGATTAGCGCGCACAAACGCACAGACAAACAGACAAACAGATAAACAGACAAACAGACAATAATTCTAAAAAACATTGTTTTGTGTTCTATTGCGCTAGTAAATAGCCCTAGTGACAGTTTTTCTCAAATATCTTCAATGTACAGACACCGACTTGTTACAGATTTATTATATGTATAGATTAATCCTGTATGGTATGCTAATACCTCTCTTTGGGTCTTGAACTGAAAATTTAAGGTTTGGGGCTATACGTACAAATCGAAATATGTACTTAGGTAATCTGTTAGGTAGTTTTTAAGTTAGATATTTAGTTTATAGTTAAGTTTTATTCATTGTTATTTTTTCAGTCAGTTTCAATAAAATGTTCAATTGAAATTTTATTTTGAGATTTTCATTAACCAGTTTTAAGATTTGTGGCATTTTACTATTCTTAAAATAAAGTCTGAAATAATGTGATTGTTTTCTTTTGCTTTCTACTAGTTTCCACAGCGGAGTGCTCTAGATTTACAATAGAGAAAGCTGCTATATCAAGACCCTTACTCACTTTACGTTCAAGGGAAGACGATACACCCTATTCAAAAGCAAGTTTAGAAAGAAGAGTCCTATATAAAGTTTTCAGTAAATGAAAATAAAGTGTGCGGTCGTATTTTAACCGTCGAAGCAACGAAAGGTCATGAGAAATTTAATAAGAGGGCCCGCGTTGAGAGGACGGCTTTATGCAAATGTGAGTACCTATGGGTGGTTTATACGGTACGACTAGATTACGACCTTATACGACGCAAATCGATTTTCGAACTTCGTACCGTGCCATTCCGTTTATACTAATAGTGTCAAACAGAATAGTGAAAGGGACAAGATGACACGAACTTCGAAATTCGTTTTTCGTAGTAAAACGAATAGTCGTTAAAGCAGCAATTTTTAAACCATATCTGTGGAAATATTGATAAAAATATTAACTGAACTGGAAATACGGTTAGAGTACTAGAATTTGACAGCATTCGAATGGTATTTTGCTGGTGGTGTCCAACCGAAAGTAGTATTGAAACCGAAACCAAACTGAATTTCGGTTTGTATTTCAGTTTTGACTGATACTGTAACGGAAACTTTATTCGAAAGCTAGCGTTCTGTTTTGTGTTCTTATGTAGCTTTTGTAGATATTTATGTTATAAGAAACGACTTTTCGATAAATTGATAGTTTGGTAGCTCTAAAAAAGTGTCTATTTTGTGATGAGAAATAACAGTGGCACGAAAAACTAACAGATGCGCGTGATGGAGCCACTCCGCGAAGCCGCACGTCACATGAAAACCCATCGATCAAATTTTGGCTACGGCCCTAATTTCGGCAGACTTTGTAACGAAAGCGAAACTACAATTTAAGGCCGAAACTTGTGGAAACCGAACTGAATTTTCAGTAAGATACTAATTGCTGGACATGTCTTCCACAAAGAACTCAAAAATTCCCGGATCTGCGCCGTGGGCAAATATTTTAAATTTTAAATGTAATGAAGTGAAGAAGACCGGGAAAGTTTAGTGGTTAGGAAACTTGACTGCGAAGCCTGAGGTCTCGGGTTCAATTTCCAGCCGAGGCAGATATTATGAAAAATACGAATGTTTGTGCTCGAGTCTTGGGTTATATTTTAGTATATATCTATCTAGTTAAGTATGCTTACCCGTTGCTTAGTAATCTTTACACAAACTTTTCATACTTTTCGAACAAAAACAATTGATGTCAAGACAAGGTGTCCCGGGATGTTTTATGACAACTAATCGCTTAGTGTAAATAGGCCCACGTTGAGTCAAAACGGAAGTATGGGAGGGCGAAGTTTTCCAGATTTAGTGGCTTCAATATTTCGGGGATTATACGAGGCTGAAGGAGTGAACCTTTGTATAATGTTAATAGTATATTGTGAAGTTTTCTAATTAAGCTGTAAACACGGTTTGTTTCGGTTGCAGACAATATTCAGCATCATTTTGGCCGTAGAACGTCTGCTGCTGGGCATAGGCCTCCCTCATTGACACCCAATCATTACGCTTAGAAGCGGCTTGCATCCACATTAAACCTGCGGTCTTTACCAAATCGTCCGTCCATCCTCGTTGCTGGACGTCCCACGCCGCGCTTGCCAGTCCGTGGTCTCCATTCGAGAACTTTTCAGCCCCAGCGGTCATCTGTTTTGCGTGCTATATAACCTGTCTATTGCCATTTCAATACGTTGAGACAATTTTATTGTTAATTTGGTGTAATTATACAAAGAGTTTTTACTTCCTTTAAAGGCCGGCAGTAAATCAGTGACTCTTCTTGAGTTGCTGATATTCATGAGCGGTTGTGATCATTTTCCATCAAATGACCCTCTTGCTCGTTCTCTTCCCTCTCAAAATAAAAAAGGCATTTATGTATATTGTAATTTAAATGCCAAGTAACTCAAACACAACGCAGTTTATTTTAAATGAAAACAATGAGAGTTTGAGGCTAAAAACACATTTGTTTTACACCAATTAATTTATTATTACATTGTCATAGGGTTATCAAACACATTTTAAAATATCCTAGAACCTTTTTAACATACCTCCCTCTTTTTCGGAATCATTTATCAAAAGAGGTTTAAAAGTACATCTATAATCGATATAATATTGAAGCGACAAGCTCCTAATTAAAACGAAGGGAACAACTTGATTTCCAGACTATTAAGAACACAATACACCTCAATTTAAAAACATCTTTTCACCTTTCAATATTTTATTGAACGGCAAAAATATCTCGAAGGATGTAAAATCGTTTTGTTGATAATGAAATTGTACTCAACAAAACAAACAGATCAGCATTAAATACCAACAATAAAAGCTAATTTATTCCGAGTCACGTATTACAAAATTGTACAAGCATAAAAAAATTGCATTGAATCGAGTTATTAGATAAAATCAACAGCGTGCGTCTCTATTGTTTCCTTGCAAACGAAAAAGGACGAGTGAACATCACGAAGGCTACGTGCTCGAAAGTTAACCGAATTTACATATTAAATGCGAATCAATTTTCGAACCTTTGTCCTGGCGGATGACCGGATAAAGTTTCGTCGAATCAGCTGCGGGATTGGGTGAGTTTGCTTCGAGATCGAGAATACTCAACAAACTATAAGGGTTTATTGAATCAGGCGTTACTTTGTTTTTAAGGTCGCGGGTGAGCAAAGTAATTGTTTCAGATCATTAATATGGAAAGGCCGGGTGAGCAAAGTAATTGTCAAAGTTCATTAATATGGAATGGTAGGGTGAGCAAAGTAATTGTTTCAGTTCATTAATATGGAAAGGTCGCGGAAGAGCAAAATAATTGTTTCAGTTCATTAAACTATAAGGGTATTATGAGTTGAAATCGGGTTTTGTTCCGCGTACCTTGATTTCAGAGAAGCCCGATATTTCGGCACAGTTGCATGCGCCATGATCACGAGACGACCATGAGGTGATCATGGCGCATGCATCTGTGCCAAAATATCGGGCTTCTCTGAAATCAAGTTACGCGGTACAAAACCCGATTTCAATTCATAATATTAGTAATGACCGCGATAGTCTAAAATATTCAACTATAAGGGTGTTATTTTTGTAATGAAATAGTTTCCCAGCACTGGTCTTTTTACCCGACTGCGAAGAAGGAAGGGTTTTGTGTTTGACCCGTATATATGTATGTATGTATGTATGTACGTATGTATGTCCTCTCGTAAATACACAACGGCTGAACCGATTTTGATAAATGATACGTCATTGGATTTGTCTTGATAGCGCAAGTAACACTGGGTACATGAAATTCTTGAAAAATCAAATTGGCGGATTTTTGGCGCCAAATTGTGAGTCTTCAAAAAAATTTTTTTATGAAAACCTATTGAGTAGGGTATCAAAATAAAGGGATTTTAAAATAGATTACAAAAATATATACAAGTCGTGTGTTGAAATTTAATTTGGAATAGTAAATTGGCAATCAATGCATTAAAACGACAACGTACCTACTTAGGTAGTAAGATATCTTTGAGCAATAATTTTCTCTATGAAACCAATGTGGAAAATTAAGTACCTACAAAATTGGTTTTGAACTTTAACTAAATAGCAACGGATTCCTAATTCAAATACTCAATTGTTTATCTGGGTCTCAGGAGGTTATACACTAAAAAGCAAGAAATAAAAAAAAGTAATTAAAAAAAACTATAAACCCGCCTGCGGTGTAAATAAAATAATAAATTAAAAACTCAAAAAACACGCCTGCAGACATAGGTACTGAAAAGGTGGAAACAAGATAAAATGTTCAATAACAATAAAACGAATTTAAAACACGTCGATGGCAGTCTTTCAAAATTTAATGCAACGATAAAACGCAGTCGGAGGCATGGGAGTCAGTGGCTGCATGGGATTTAATGTCACTTCATGCATGCCTCCGACTGCATTTTATCGTTGCATTAAATTTTGAAAGACTGCCATCGACGTGTTTTAAATTCGTTTTATTGTTATTGAACATTTTATCTTGTTTCCACTTTTTCAGTACCTATGTCTGCAGGCGGGTTTTTTGAGTTTTTAATTTATTATTTTATTTACACCGCAGGCGGGTTTTTAGTTTTTTTTAATTTATTGAATCAGGCGTTACTTTGCGGAGGTCCATATTAATGAACTAAAAGGTCACGGGTGAGCAAAGTAATTGTTTTAGTTCTTTTTTTTAATTACTTTTTTATTTCTGGGGTTTTTTTCTGTGCATCTTTGTTTCAGTTTGTATTTAGTATGAAATATGTGCATTTCAAAGTAAAAAAAAATTGAAGTTGAAAAAATAAAAAATACAAAAAGATACTTCAAACCAAACTTGTTGAAATAGTAGATTATACAGTCAACCAATTTGATTCGTAGGCCACCATAGAATCTTGTCATATTGACATGAGCATCAAATGATATAACATTATCGTAGACAAGTAAGATAATTTGCCTTTATAAAGTTCTATGGCAGGTTAGGAATCAAATTGTTTGACTGCAACAAGTGCATAAAGCGCATAATTTTTACCCAAGACTCTTCATCGACCCGAGCAAATAATAAACGTTTATATTCGACAAAGTCAAAGCCAAAATATATATCTTTATTCAATTCAACGACCGCTTTAGCCTAGTTGGTAGTGGCTGTGAGTGAGTCCTGGGTTTGAATCCCGGTAATGACATTCATTTGTGTGATGAGCACGAATATTTGTTCCTGAGTCATGGATGTTTTCTATGTATTTAAGTATTTATTTATCTATATAATTTTGTTCATCGTCGTCTAGTACTGATAGAACAAGCTTTGCTTAGTTTGGGACTAGGTCGGTTTGTGTAAGCGCACGGGCTCAGTGCGGATTGGGAACTTCACACCCACCATTGAATTTCTTCTCAGGTTTGTACAGGTTTAAAATTAATTAATTAATTCAAATTTAATTTCGCTCATTATTATTATCTAGCCTGGATTGATGTCCCACTGCTGGGCAAAGGCCTCCCCCCATGTCCTCCATTTCTCCCGATCCAAAGCAGCCTGAGGCCAGTCGTCGAGAAATATGTCCAGGTCGTCCCGCCACCGCCGTCTGGGCCTACCCCGTCGTCGCCATCCATCCTGTGGCGCCCACTCAGTGGCATTTTTAGCCCACCGCAGTGGATGCATTCGGCTGACGTGGCCGGCCCAGTCCCACTTCAACCTGGCAGTCTTTGCACCGACATCGACAATGCGTGTTTTAGAGCGCAGCACCGTGTTCCGGATTCGGTCAATCCTTCCCACTCCAAGCATGCTGCGCTCCATAGCTCTTTGGCAAACCTTCAGTTTGGTTTTCTGGGACTCTGTAAGTGACCATGTTTGGGCACCGTAAGTTAGGACAGGCAGTATACACATATTGACAAGTCTTCGCTTAAGGGCCAAAGGAAGGTCACCCTTCAGTAGCTCTTTCATAGACCAATAGCTCAATTTCGCTCATAAGTTCCGAAAAACTCAGACGTGCGAGCTCGGATTCGAACCCACGACCCTTCGCTTGAGAGGCAATAGGTCAAACCACTAGGCCACCACGGCTTTTTTCGTCTTCCAAAGACAGTCGCTATCTGAGAACCTTGCTGCCCCATCGGATATCGGTATAGTGAAAGGGGCATTCCTCGACACCAAATCAAAATCGAGTTGCGAGCTAAAACCCGGAGTTGGGGCTTATGTTTATTCAGTCAATTATGCGTATGAAGGTGGATTTTAATTTAGAGAATAACACGACGCAGGACGAATGTGTGTATCACAATGCACGAAGCCCGATATATTGGGCAGCGGATACATTGGTAGTACGTTCAAATTTTTTTATTTATTATTTATTTAGTGTAATCAAGAACACATATAAACAAGGTTGGAGTTATATGCCAACCAGACGACCATAGACGACCAGATGGCCTAGTGGTTAGAGATCCTGACTATGAAGCTTGAGGTCCCGGGTTCGATTCCCGTGTCGGGGCAGATATTTGTATGATAAATACGAATGTTTGTTCTCGGGTCTTGGGTGTTTAATATGTATCTATTTAAGTATGTATCTATCTATATAAGTATGTTTATCCATTGCCTAGTACCCATAACACAAGCTTTGCCTAGCTTACTTTGGGAATAGGTTAATTGGTGTGAATTGTCCCGTGATATTTATTTATTTATTATTTATTTATATGCCACTATTGGAAAACCAACTACATATGTAATAGTATAATTAAAATCAAATTCAAATTGCTAAGTCTCTTTTATTCCAGAATTTCCAAGATCCTTGTGTGATAGTAATAGATATGACTCTATTACTATCTTATTCTTTTCTTTTTTAATATAAAAAATAGGCTTACGTTTGGCCCCAATCTCGCTTGATAGAAGGCGAAGATGAGGCCTAAGATGGTACACGTTTGCCTAAAAGGTGTTTGTTCATTTTGACCTTAAAGATGTCCAGATTATAGCGTTCGGAAAAAACTGACCCCAGCAGAGAGTTCCACTCCTTGGCCGTCCGCATAATGAAAGAAGAGGCAAACCGCTTCTTGCGCAATGAAAGAATGTCTACAACATAATTAAGGGTGAAACTGCTCGCCGCGCCTAAATAGTCGTTCGGTGACGGACAGGGAAAGGGGTATCAGGTTATGTAAAACCTCCGCACACTCACCGAAATGTAACCGATAAAAAACCGAAAGGCAGGCCACTCGTCTACGGTTCGAGGCTAAGGAGATTTGCCCCACGAGTGAGTCACTGCTTATGATTGATCCTGCCTGCGAGTCCAAAGCATCCAGCTGATATCTAGCAGATCCATCCCAGAGATGGGAACAGTAAAGATTTAAGAGCTGCTCCGAGGTGAAGTACCGTCTCACCCTGGAGAGGATACCAAGTTTTTTGGCAGCAGTCTTTATCTCGCTGTGATAAGGTCATCGTCATCATCCCATCTATCAGTTCACCCCAGGGCACAGGCCTTCTCTCAGCATGATTAGGAACTTCACACACACCATTGAATTTCTTCTCAAGTGTGAGCAGATTTCCTTATGATACTTTCCTTCACCGTAATGCCCATGGTAATTTTTGTGTATGTTATATACCTTGTTGATTTTCTTGCCAGATTTTGCTCAACAGGGTTTTTCCGAACCGGTGCTAGATTCTTCGACGTTCATAGGAGCATCAAGTGATGCCTAAATTGAATAAAAAAATTGACTTTCACTTTGACTTTGATGGACCTTGATGGAGGCTGTAGTTGACTGGGGCCTTAAGGGCTTAAAAATGGACCTTAAGGGTCTGCTGAGTCTATGCTACATAAATTAAATACGTGTGCACTGTTTAATAGCTGTAATGAGACTCAGAACCAACTTGACAAGCAAATAAAAAACAAGATAGGAAGGATTCTAAAACAAAAGCGTTCAAAATTGGTAAAAAAAGTATAAAAACATAAATTCATATAAAAAAGGTTGTGCCTGCGGCACATTTCTCCCCTTTTTAGTTAGCTAGTAACCTAACTAACTTTCTAAGGGGCCGTCGGAGCACGCCAGCTGTCGATGCCACGTCCGCCGCTCTAATAAGGAAATAACGCCGTCACTCGTCATAAGCCAGCGTCACCAGAAGCGGTCAGTTTGGCCGTTTACTGCTCTCGCGCTGCACCAGCTGCTCCTTTTGCAGTAGGTCCCCGTCCGTGGTCGTCGCAGGAATCGGTCGACCTGATGGTGCGCCAAGCTGGAAATGGCCAGAGGTGACAGCCTCTTCGTTACCAAGTCCGGACGACACATGCGTGAGTGATCGCGTGTTGACCAGCGTCTCAACCTCGTCCCGCAGTGTGCGCACCTCGTCTGACGGCGTGAGCTTGGTGAAGATAACTGGTAGAGCAGTCTTAACACTCCGCATGAGGCGCAGCTTGTGAAGAACAGTCTGTGTTGGCGTGGGCGGGGTGACGGTGATGGTGCTCCACAAGGCGAACAAGTGGAAGTCGGGTACTCCTGAAGATGTAGTAATATGACTGGACTGGAGTATCTCATGGTCACCCATCACAGGGGCTCTTTTGGCTAGACGGCTGGCGTGTGGCAAGGGTTGGTCAGGACTCTACAGGCGCGCTCCTTCGTCCGAAAACGAGTCCAGCTGAGTTTGGTGGAGAACTTGTGGCTTTGCTAGGCGAATGTCGCTAGCAGTCAACTCGCCAGACTTTACCAGGGGAGGTATTGGCGATGAGACGTTCATGGGCTGAAACATAAAGGTACACAAACCTCCCTCAAGCAGTACTAAGTGAGCTACACCTAAACCCCTCCAACTGAGACTACGGCTGCGATGTAACGTTGAGTAACGATGTGCTACAGCGGTGGCACGCCCCAACCTAAGCCATGATTCAAAACATCGTAGCTTGGCTGAAATTGGTCTTGCAATAAAACCTTGAAGCTCTAAACGCGGAATGAAAACTGGTTTTAATGGTGTTACGCGTACTTTACTACAAATAAGTGCGAGTTTCACGTAGCCGTTGGTGTAAATAAATCTCCAGTATGCAACTGCGGCGTAGGCAGATTCGCTAGAGTCTGCAAATATGTGAAGTTCGCACTTCTCTAGTTGAAGCTCGTTCAGTGAGTACCAGCGTGGGATCTGCAAATTGGAAACAGACAATAAATCCTCAAACCAGAGGCTCCACGCGGCACAATCGCTCTGAGAGAGTTTCTCGTCCCAGTCGAGACCCTTGCGCCATGAATTTTGGAACATAATGCAGCCTCTTACGACTATGGGCGCAAGGATGCCGAGTGGGTCGTAAATTCGCATGACATGCGCTAGCACTTCACGCTTTGTGAGACTTTTGGGCAACACCTGTTCTTTAACACCGGTTTGAAGCCGATGGTGTCGGCAGCGGGTCTCCAAATGAGGCCTAGTGTACGAACAGGTGTCGCTAGGCTACCTAAGTCTACATCTATACTATGGCTTGCTATCGGTGCTGCCAGCAAACTCTCCTTCGGCAACAATAATAGTGCTTCGGGGTCGTTTGACACCCAACCGCGCATCTCAAACCCAGCGTTCTTATGTATAGTGTAGATATCAGCAGCTAGGCGCGCTGCCTGCTCTACCGTATCTAGACTACCTATATAATCATCCATATAATGATCCAGAACGATGGCTTTGGCTGCTTCGGGATAGCTGTCCTGAAACTCGGTGGCATTTTTATTTTTAATATATAAAGCCGTAAAAGGACTAGACGCAGCACCGAAAATCATTGACGACATTCGATATACTTTAATCGGTCCGGTAGGGTCGTCGCGCCACAAGAACCGCTGTGCATCGCGATCTTCGCGTTTAATTTTTATTTGCGGAAACATCTCACGAATATCAGCAGTTAATGCGACTCTACCTTCACGAAACCGCAACAATATTCCCAGAAGGGGTTGCAGTAGGTCTGGGCCCGTCAATAAAAACGAGTTTAGTGACGAGCCCTGCGACTTTGCCGCAGCGTCATGCACGACACGCAACTTAGCCGGTTTATTCGGATTGACTACGCCGAAGTGAGGCAAATACCAGACTATCGACTTGGCATCGCATACTTCTGTGCATAGTTCGGCGTAATCCTTCCGAAGCATGTCGTGAATGTTCTGACGGTACCTTTGCGCGTAGACGGCGTCTTTTTTCATTTTGCTCTCGAGATTTAAAAACCTAGACAAAGCAAGTCTATAACTGTCAGGCACAAGTAATTTGTCTGACTTCCAGAGCAATCCTACTACAAACCGACCATCGGGCAATCGATGAGCTGAGCGTTCAACTATATCAACGGCGCGATCGTCGTTGGCACAGCGAGCGACGCGCTTAGAGATGCCGATAGAGTCGAGCTTATACTGTTCTCGAATTAAATGCTCTAACTCTGAACGATCGTTCGACTGCCCAAGCTTGGTTTCGTCAAAGGTGGCGTGATTCACGAAGTCAACCAGTGCGGTCTTACTACACCCAAAACCGAACAAAACCCAACCTAGAGCCGTACGGATTGCGACCGGTTGAGTTTTACTACCGCTACGTGAAGCCTTAGCCATAGTTAGAGACCAATTGTCAATACCAATAATAATAGTGGGCTTCACGTCACCGTAGGAAAACTCATCGGCAATGTCGGCTAGGTAAGGGAATGCAGCAACGCTTTGCTTTCGAACAAACTGGCGGGCGGCACCTAAACCAACAATCGACCTAGCCCTACGAATGAAGTGAGTCTCGTCAGCGCTGCGACCCTTGATGTGGAAATCCACGTATTGCACCGTCGTCTCCTTCCTTAAGCCACCCACGCAATCCAGATGAATCACTTTCTCAGGACCGGTAACACCTAGTTTGGTTGCGATTTCCGCGTCAATAAATGTGGCTGTCGAGCCATCGTCCAAAAGGGCGTAGGTATCTACGCTGCCAGACGGGCCGGACACAGTGACCGCAACCACTTTCAGTAATGGTCGAGAAAATGACTGCTGTGAACAAGGAAGGTCGCTGGAAGTCATCGAAGTCGAAGTGTGCGTGAGAATTTCTTTGAACTGTGGCTCGGCGCCGCAGGGCGCCGCGGCGGGATCGGTAACGTGAGTCTCAGCGACGGGCTCGGCGCGGCGCGCGGCCGCCGACGTTGACGGCTCGGCGTCGTCCTCCACCCCAACATGTGCAGCTGCGGCTCGCTCGAAATCCGTATTGTGCAGCAAAACGTGATGGCGGAAAGCGCAGCCATCAATGCCACATTGACCTTTCGCCTTGCAAAAGTTGAGTCTATGCCAACCAACCTTTAAACAACGATGGCAGACTCTATTCTTTTTCACAAAATGCCATCTGTCATCAACTGACATATGTTTAAATTTATGACAGTCAATCAAACTATGCGATTGACCGCATAAAATGCAGCAAGAAACGCTGCTCGATGCCGCCGTTGAAGACCGGCTCTTAAATGATGACGCGGACTTAGCGCGCTGGGCTTCAACAACAACATGAACTCTGTCTTTGAGCCGCCTGTTGTCCGTAGCGTGCGACACGGTCGGCGCCACAGACGGCTCAAAAATAACGCCGTATCTAGACTGCAAATCAACTTCGTACTCAAGGAAATCTACGAAAAGTTCTAACTTCGAAGACTGATTCGAGTCATGATATGCAGCGTACTGTATCCATCGCGTCCGTAACAGTGGTGAAATTTTACTAATGAGCGCTTGAAAAAGTTCAGGCGAGCGCAAATAATCAGTCTGTTCTAACAAACGTACTACTTCCACACAGTTACGGACGCGGCAGGCAAACACGGCGAAATCGTTACCTTCACCGCTCACCTTAGGAAGGGCGCGCACCGCGGCCACCTCGCGCAGCACCACGAGCTCGGGCCGGCCGAAGCGCGCCGCCAGCGCGCGCAGCACGGCGCCCGGCTCGCGCGCCGACACCAGCAGCGCGGCCACGGCCTCGCGCGCGGCGCCACGCAGCGCCGCCCCGAGGCGCGCTAGATTTTCGACCGGGCTAAAAGTGCTCTCGGTCGAATCGTAGGTTCGTTTGAATGTCAACCAGTCTAAATGTGACTTGCCATCGAACTGAGGCAAAGCCAGGCTAATTTTATCAGGACGTATATTTTTATTGACGTTAGAAATCAAAATATCCAACGATTTTATGAGCTGCGGCACGTCCGATGCTGCAGCGACTTGTCCGGAGGGCGGCGCCGCGCCCGCTGGGAACTTGCAGGGCGGCGCAGAGCGGCCGGCCTGGACTCGCGGGTCTCGTTCCGGCACGAACGCGGCACAATCAGGCTCACCTTGCCCGAATTCAGGGACTTCATATCTGAAATTAGAACCATGATTGAGCGTACGTTCTTGATCACAATGGTCTACGCTGTGGTCGACCCAATCTTGAATGGACGCGCGGCTAGAGAAGGCTGAACCGTGGCGGCTCGCGTCTGCGTCTATAGCAGCGAGCTCCGCGCGCAGCTCGGCCTCTGCAGCCTCACGTTCCTGCTCGAGCCACGTTGCTGTCTGACGTTGTTTCAAGTCGGCGAGGCGGCGCGCGTGTTGCGCCTCCGCGGCCAACCGTCTGGCCACCACGGTGGCAGAAGAGCGAGACGTGGTCGTACTGGCGGGCCGGGACCGGGAGGTCACCGGGGCTGCTGTCGCCGACATGGCGACGAGTCCGCTAGATGCGGAAGGTTGCTGTGCCTTCGAAGAAGAGCGGGACGTGGTCGGGCTCGCGGGCCGGGAGGTCGTCGGAGGTGCGGTCGCCAAGACGGCGAGAGGGCCGCTAGGTGCGGACGGTTGTTCCTCCCTCTCCGCACTTGACGAGCCTTCCGGGGCTGTCGCGAGTTTTTTCACACTGGCGCGTGTTTCTACGACCATTTTCACTACAATAAAACTACTTAATTAATTATGTATTGTGTGTACTCCCTGTTTCTTCATCCGAATGTAGGCTTGATGTTTCACTAGTTCACTTTTCTTTACAGGAGAAGGACCAAAATGTAGTTGACTGGGGCCTTAAGGGCTTAAAATGGACCTTAAGGGTCTGCTGAGTCTATGCTACATAAATCAAATACGTATGCACTGTTTAATAGCTGTAATGAGACTGCAAACCAACTTGACGAGCAAATAAAAAACAAGATAGGAAGGATTCTAAAACAAAAGCGTTCAAAATTGGTAAAAAAAGTATAAAAACATAAATTCATATAAAAAAGGTTGTGCCTGCGGCACAGAGGCTATGTTCAGCACTAATATTAATATTGCTCGTAGTTATTACCATGTGTGAACGCTTCCCAACGCCGACACACGTTTGATCGAGTTATGCATTATTAATGAGCCCCGACAACTAATTACAGGGCGGTGATTTATCGGCGGACTTTTATTTAGCTGCCAGAGATTGAGACGTCGATTGCTGTGTCGAAACAAATGAGTAATGAAAAGTTTGTGATTGGTTTGTGTCGAGAAAAGGCAAGTAGGCCACAGGTTGCATAATCTTTCTAATATATTAGAATCACGTGTCACGGTGTTTGTTATCGAACTCCTCCGAAACGGCTTGACCGATTTTTATCAAAAAAAAACTCTATATTTCGTAGGTCTGAGAATAGAGTTTTAGTAGTGGTAGAGCCATGTTGTAGCTAGCCGCTGCATCACGAATGGGCCGGCTCGTCCGGGGCAGTACCACCCTCTCACAGAAAACCGGCGTGAAGCAGCAGTAATCCTGCTTGCGTTTCGTACGGTCAGTGAGAGTGCCGGGGGCCCAATACCTCACCCCTTCCCTCTCCCTCTTCCCCTATTCCCTCTCCTTAAGGGCCGACAACGCACTGGCATCGCGTAAAGCGCTGCAGGTGTCTATGGACAGTGGTGATCATTTAACATCAGGTGACCCACTAGTTCGTTTGTCTGGCCTTTCTAACATAAAAAAAAAAAAAAAAAAAAAAAAAAAATAGGTCGTAGGCTATTTTAATAGCTAGTTAACATATAATAAAATAACACACGAAATAAAACCGGACAAAAGTGCAAGTCAGACTCGCACACTGAGGGTTCCGTACAATTTCGTGGACATGTCAAAATAACATACGCTGTAAACAGCCGTGTTTTTATAACCCAGTGTTGGCAGAACCCTGTTTATAAGTAAAACGTACGCAGTGTGCGATCAGTTTATATTGGTTATTTGGGACCCCCTTAAAGTTTAATTTAACTATATTTTTATTATTTTTTATTGTAGCGGCTCCAGTAATACATAATCGGTGAAATTTTCAAATATTTATTCAATGGTTCAAGATATAGAGCCCTGTGACAGACAGACAGATAGACAGCGGAGTCTCAGTAGGGTTCCATTAGCATATATATTCCCTTTGGGTATGGAACCCTAATAAGGTTTTTCTTTAGAAGTTTCTCAAATGGTGTCCATGGACCGGACAACGCAGTGTTGGTAGGCCTCCAACAAGATGGACGACCTGTTTAGGTGGCGGGAAAGCGTTGGATGCGGATAGCGCAGGACCGGTCTGTTTGGCGAGCCTCGGGGAGGCCTATGATCAGCAGTGGACGTCTTTCAGCTGAGATGATGATGATGACTCAAGCGCTTTACCGATTTGCTAGAACTATCTTGACTATGACAGTGAGTATTTTTAACCCCCGACACAAAAAGAGGGGTGTTATAATAAGTTTGACCGCTATGTGTGTGTGTGTCTGTCTGTGGCATCATAACTCTTAAACGGGTGAACCGATTTGGATGCGGTTTTTCATTTGAAAGGAGCTTTCTTGGCGATGGTCTTAGACATGTTTCATCAAAACTGGTCCAGCCGTTTCAAAGTTATCACTTATTTTGTAAGCTGCGGAAGTGATCTTAGACGTATAATGGGCATTTTTGCCCTTGATTGTGTTGGGGGTTTTTAAAATTTTTAATTTATAGATATAATCATACATCATGTCACGGCATTGCATCTACCTGAACAGGTTTCCAATATTCGGTTTATTAAAATACCTCGCACGCATTTCATGTTTTTAATTAAAAAATAATTGAAATATTAATTAAATCCATGGAATCAGGTGTCGCGATGTGGCATACCAGAAGGTTATGGTTGTGATGTAATAACCAGTTTCGGTTTTTGAAACGGTTTTTAATTTAAGGTAAACGTACCAATGCTCGACACCTCAACGCCCAGTAGATGACACTCATCTCTTACTATGACATAAGATTGAAGGTGCCATGTATTAAGTCAGTGTCGAGCACAGTGTTGATTCTGATGATTAAAAAAATTTCCTAATTTTCCATACAATTTTTTATGACGAGCCACATTAACTGTATGAAAAATTAACTGAACGTGACCTTCGCGCGAGGTCGCGGGTGAGCAAAGTAATTGTTTCAGTCCATTAATAGGGACCTCCGTAAAGTAACGCCTGATTCAATAAACTGTATGTATGTATGTAAACTCTTAATTTCCTCTCCTTTCCAGCACTAAGTATTTCACAAAACTTCTTTGATTTTTTTTATTGTCTCGGTGATTTCATTTTTCATTATTCAATTAAGTCCGCGCAGGGTTGTATACTTGGCAGGTGAGGTATAGTATTTACATATGTTTGAGTGATTATTCTTTGCTTTTTTTATATTCTACAAATTATTTATTTACGCATGTAGTCTTATGTAGCTATTAGTGTGCAGTTTATTTATTTATTTATTTATTTATCTATCTATACTTACAGCGATCCGGGTGTCACCAACGGTGCTGGCTGAAAATCAGCGCTGGGGTGCTATAAACGCCTCAGCATTATGCTGAGCCAGTGTCCGATTTGCAACCGCAATGACACATTCTATCTTTAGCTTTCGTGTTGTCTTTTGTTTTGTAAAATATTGATGATGTGTCTTGTGTTGTTGTAAATAAATGTATTTCTTTCTTTCTTTCTTTCTTTAAACTCTTTATTGTACAAAAATAAGGAAAAAAAAAACATTATTGATAACCGTTGAAATGTATGTACAACGGCGAAGTTATCCCTTTAAGGGATCTCTACCAGTCAACCTGACTCAAAAAATAAGGGCACTTTTTTCGTTATGAAAATGAATAGTACCTACTTATACCTATTTTGAACAAGGAAAACTCAAACTTCATCAAAAAAAGTAAATGATAAACTTTTTTTTCTCAAACATGCTATGAAATATTGACGTTATGTTCGTTATAGTACGCCACGAAGTGTCACGTTGCAGGTGCAGGTGCAGCCGGTGGTGCAGGTGCGCCTAGACGAGAGGTCAATAATGGAATTTCATACAACTTTGCTGGCGGCCAGCAAAGTGATCGTCTATTGTTTCATACCATGACGTTTATAGGTCAAAGTCAAAGTCAAAGTCAAAATTCTTTATTCAATTTAGGCATCAAATTGATGCTCCTATGAACGTCGAAAAATCTACCACCGGTTCGGAAAAAACCCTGTTGAGAAGAAACCGGCAAGAAACTCAACAAGGTATATTTTTTCAATCAGGTCTATGGCATCATAGCATTTAGCCATTAAAAAAAAAACTATAAGCAATATTTGCGTTTTGGTTCATTAAGACATTCTGCCACTACGCTTATTTAAGGTAAGGTAAGATGATGATGATGATGGTGTGATGATGATGGTGATGATGATGATGATGATGGTGATGATGATGATGATGATGGTGATGATGAGATGGTGATGATGAGATGGTGATGATGATGTTGATGATGATGATGATGGTGATGATGAGATGATGATGATGATGTTGATGATGATGATGATGATGATGATGATGATGATGATGATGATGATGATGATGATGATGATGATGATGATGATGATGATGATGATGATGATGATGATGATGATGATGATGATGATGATGATGATGATGATGATGATGATGATGATTATGATTATGATGATGATGGTGATGGTGATGACGATGATGTTGATGATGATGTTGATGATGATCATGATGGTGATGATGATGATGGTGGTGATGGTGATGCATGTTTGAGAAAAACTCTATACAAGCCTTGGCCACGAACAGGGATTGCCGGCCTCGTATCTCTAGATGGCCTCGTTAACACTCGGCCATCTATAACTACTCGACCGGCAATCCCCCATTTCGCGGCCGCTGCAGTAATGTACTATTTGATAAACTTTTTTTTTTCTCAATGTAGGTATTGGGAATGCCAAAAATGGATTAATAGTATCAACCAAAATGACAGAACCTCTTAGATACAGACGAGGGCCTCTTAATTCATCGCATTAAGGCGTCCCCGCGCGTATCAGCCGCGTATCGCGATCATTAAGCTTTTAAACGCACATTTTGTACGCAATAAAAGCTTCCACACTCGTCTGGGAATGCCTTTACGATGCATAAAGTGTTTTTAACCGGCAACTTTTAAGTTAATTGCTGGCAACGATCACTAGAGCCGAGCGACTGTTTTCGAAGCGTTATATTAAACTGTGAATTAAACAAACAAAAAACAAATATATGAAGTTACTAGTTATTGGCCGCGACTCTGTCCGCGAGAAATTCCGAATAGCGATAAACGAAACGAATTCTTTCCAGACGGAGTAGCGTCCAACAGCTAATACTTAAATATTGTACAGTTAGGGTTGCTAATTTAAGTTTTAAAATTTCAAATACAAAAATTCAAAGTCAAATATGAAAACCTAACTGTATTTTGTTCGCAATTTGTGTTATAGTATAATCTGAGATAAAAATATCTGATAATAATATCCAATTTATTTATTCTTGCTAAGCGTACTTACCTTACTTGAGGCAACCTACGTTACGTCACAGCGTATTTATAAACACCTGTGGTCCAACTAAAATAAAAAAATGAAATTTGCAGAAAATTTTAATTATTATGGATTGAGTCATCATCATCACCATATCAAATATATATTTTTTAATGATTATTTGACAATGCATCTGGTTTATTTTATTAGAGTTGTTTCCTGAAATATTTATTAATGGTGTCATAAATAATATTCTATTCAATACACTTCCGGCTTCTAATTTGGTTTTTGTTGCGAACTATTCGCTGGCGTTCGTGTCGCCACAGTGTGTATGTTTTTGTATTTAGTTTTTAAATGGGTCCCACTGAAAAACAGCGTTGTGGCTTGCCACAACATTTATACTATTCGATATTTTTTTATTTGTAAATTTCCTGACAAATATATATTTTTTTCTGTGTTTGTATCGAATATGTGTAAATAAACATCTCTCTCTCTCTCTCTCTCTCTCTCTCTCTCTCTCTCTCTCTCTCTCTACAACAATATGTTTTGAATTAATATGTTTTTCACTTTAATATTTCGAGCAATAATTATTTCTCGGGTTTATAATATTATAATATTATCATTAATACATATTTAAGGAATCCAATGGATGCGAGTGGCGCAGGATCGGTTAAGGAGTTTGAGGGAAGCCTTTGTCCAGCAGTGGATGTTTTTCCTAAACAAATCTTGTACTATGGGTAGTAGACAACGCGGATAAACATACTTATAAAGATAAATACGAACTTAAATACATGTTAAACATCCAAGACTCGAGCACAAACAGTCGCATTTTTCACACAAATACTTATCTGCCGCGACCGGGAATCAAACCCGGAACTTCAAACTTCGTAGTCAGGTTCTCTAACAACTAGGCTATCCGGTCGTCAAACGATGATGATGATGGCCATGAGATGAGTATCCGAAGGCGACAAAGCTCTGCCGGTAATATATACGATGTGCGATATCTTATCAAATAATCTTAATTCGAGATTTCCAACGCACTCGCCTTATTTCCTCGATTGTGTTCTGTCGACATTTTATTTGCGGCATTTTAAAGCCTTTTATTGGCTCGTTATAGAGACAAGCGACGCCCACGGCACCGCTTGTCTTTTTTAAGGCAATGTACTCTTGTAATACGCTTTAGAGAATTCGTGATAAGTTTTTTTTTATTGTATCGATTGTTCAATCGATGATTCAGTAATGATTTTCTTTAAATTGACTAAATCAATAAGTTAAGTGTAAAGGTGCTGATACACTTGAGCATTCACTTGTAACAGAACAGCGAGTATTCGCCGTTTTAACTTTGTCGTGTGATGCTCGCTAAAACGCTTCTTTTATTTTGAGAGATGTAACATTCGCTAGAATGCTCATTACAAGTGAATGCTCAAGTGTATCAGCACCATAAGGCCGTCTTTAAAGATCACAAATAATAACCTCATATTTTTCATTCACATGGGCCGTATAAGTTTTTGTAAAATTTTAATACAAACTTTTTTCTGGCTGTACTATTTTGATGACTGTACATAAATCCATATCAAATTTCAAGTAAATCCGAGAGCCAGACGTGTGTGAAATTTACAAGATTTTAAAACAACTTACACACACAGACATATCGGAAATTGCAAGTTAAATAAAAGCTTCTAAAAAAAGCATTTGCCCTACAAATTATTACATTATTATACATCAACATCACCATCATTACATTATGTCACCGGGCTGTATCTTTTGAATAGTAAAAAAAAACTTTTAAATGTACCAAAGAATGACATTTTTACAAAAAAAAAGTAAAAATTAAAGAGCACGCTTATTCTTCGGCGTTTTTATGCCAAATCGGAACAATTTCATAGTCCAAAACTCATTAAGCCGGTTTTTTTAAAAACACATCAATACTAATAAAATACTTTGTATAAAAAGTAGCACAAACCGACAGTGTATTCGTATTTATTTCACAATATTACTTTTAAAAACATATTTCTTCAACTTTATAGCAGGAAATCAATTTCTGTTAACAGTATCATTTAATACCGTATGTGAAATAAAGAGACCGATTTGGTGAAACTTTATCAAGATACAACATCTGTTTAATCTTAATTTGCAATTTAATACATGTTTAACTCCAAAATTCCGAGTAAGTTCGTTCCCAAAATAACGATATTTATCTGCGAAATGGACTCTGTTTTGAAAGGCACCGGTACCACCCGTAAAGTCAAATGACTGCATAAAAGTGTGTCATCGTCATCATCTCAGCCAAAAGGCGTCCACTGCTGAACATAGGCCTCCCCCAAGGCTCGCCAAACAGATCGCCTCTGCGCAATTCGCATCCAATGCGTGCCCGCCACCTTAACCAGTTCGTCGCTCAATATTGTTGGAGGCTACCTACACTGCGTCTTCCGGTCCGCGGACGCCACTCGAGAACCTTTCGGCCCCATCGGCCGTCAGTTCGACGAGCGATTTGCCCTGCCCCCTGCCACTTAAGTCTAGCGATTCTTTGAGCTACGTCTGTGACTTTAGTTCTTGCGTGGATTTCATCATTTCTATTGCGATCCCGCAGAGAAACTCCGAGCATAGCTCTCTCCATTGCCCTATGAGTGACTTTGAGCTTCCTCTTTCTGAGGCCCATCGTTAGCGGCCACGTCTCAGTGCCATAAGTCATCACTGGCAACACACACTGGTCAAAGACTTATGACTTGAGACATTGCGGTATATTGGATGACAAGATATTGCGGAGCTTCCCGAATGCTGCCCAGCCGATCCGGATACGTCGATTGACCTCTTTCTCGAAGTTGAACTTACCTAATTGGATTGTGTGTACCAGGTAGATATAGTCGTCAACAACTTCGAGCGTAGAGTCTCCAGTTATAACGGGAGATGGTACAACATGGGCGTTCGACATGACCTTCGTCTTGTCCATGTTCAATTTAAGACTTAGGCCCTCCAAGGTCTCAGCCATAAGCACTACGTCATCGGCAAATCGAAGGTGAGTAATGTATTCGCCATATTATGTTCAGCAGTGGACGTCTTTCGGCTGAAATGATGAAATAATGAAAAACGGTGTGCCGCGCTGCCGGAGTGTGTCACCGTATATCTGATTCAGTGTTATAGAGCTCGCTGGGCACGCTCCGTCGCCGCCCCGCGCTCCCGGTTTGTTTTGGCCTTCATTGATATCAAAAGTTTTTACTAGCAAATAAAATTTAGAAGATAAGTTGACTAGCCAAATATTAGATGACTTGTATGTGAAAAGAAGCCATGTTGAACCTCAAGCTTCAATTTAGAATTCTATATTAAATGAAGTATAGTTAACTAGTACTTTCAATCATCCGACAGTTCAATTTAAGAATTTTTATCTGTGGAACTTGGCACCCATTTAGATCTCAATCTTTTTTTCGGCGAAGTCCACAATATGGATTATGCGTAGAATTTTATTAAAAATGGTATCGTATAAAACATAATTATGTTAGGTTAGGTAGGTAATTAATAACAACATTAAATTTAACTATAATAATATACATTATTAAAAAAAATAGTAGGTATTTGCAAAAGAGAAACAAATTAAACTAACTTACTTAAAAAAGAAAACCCCGTCTAAAAATCTGATCCCCATAAAAGAAGATAATAAATACTTAGGTATATTGAGTATTAAACTTGGTTAACATTTTTTACATAATACATATAGTGTTCTTTGTGGACTAAAATCATAAAACTTCCTTTTGGCTTTACCGTAGTTGTGTAAAACATGTCAATAAAGAAATACTTACTCGTAACTCATAACAACGTAACAAGCAACTTACAACCAGTAAGTACTTACAATTATTAAGTCATCGATTAAAAATCAGAGCAATAAAACATTTTTAATTGCCTTTATTAGGCACATCCTCCTCCATACCTCAATTAACAAGGGAACAATAAAATTTAATACTTCATCGGTATTAGTTTTTAGGGTACCGCGCACGGTGCGTCAAATGGACCTTTTAATTGTGCACCTTGTAACTCTAAAGCATTAAGTTTACTCCACGTTTTTTAGGCTATTTTTATACCTACCCCTATTTTTCGCGGACGGAGTAAAAAAAAAATCAAAACGTTTATTCTGCAAGTAGGCCGCAAAGGGCTCTTTTACATGTCATTTTTTTTTTAAACTACCAGCGCTTTCGTAAGGACCATCATTGCCAAGAAGAATGCGCCGCAAAAAAACAATACAGGGATGTATTGGGTCCCTTAGATAAAAAAACTGAAACAATACCTACATCTTAACTATATCTACGTTAAATGGAAGTGTAGAATGCTTCCACCGTCAAAAAAAAAATTAAAAAGGAAAAAATAAAAATATTGGAGCGGGCAACAGCTAGTAATATAATAAAAGTTTGGTATTTTCTTTGTATCGACGCTAGTGGCGTTTGTCGAGCATCAGCGTCTATACCAGAGCCTACACAGGGACTAAACGGCGTCATCAATGTTTCTCGCACGTCTTTGTAGCTGTGAAGGCGCTGGTGAGACGCTGACGGTCAATAAACGCCGCTGGCGTCACGGCACAGTTGCGCCGACGACGTTGCGTAGTCGCTGCGCGAACGCTGCGTTGCCGCTGCGCGGGCACTGGCAAGACGCCGACCCTCAAAAGACGCTAGTGTGGAGTGTCTCTTGGTATTACAATTATATTATCAGTGTGCATAGCGGCGTGACCGAGAAATGTTTTGATAATGTAATTAAGTATGACGTCTCCGGTTGGTAAGATGCTCCAAAGTAGAATACAATTTGAAACCACCCTGTATTATTTATAGCTGTAATAACGTCAACGATTTACATAAATCTAGTTTTAATTATACGTCTTTACGGGGCGTTCAATTTATGGGAAACGATAGTGTTTGAACTTATAAAAACGAATACATGCTTAGGCGATTTAATGTTGGTATCGTTAGCGGTCTGGATTACAACGTATCGATATAGCCTAGTAACAGAACTAGTCATTATTACTTAGGACATAAGGCTGGTCTTACAAGCTTTTATATTTGATTTGCAAAGTATTGCTCCTTTAGAAGAACACTGACATAATTACAAATTATTTTTCATTCAAAATTAAACTTTATGTAAAAATAAAAACCTAAATCTGCAAAAGCGTCTGGTCGACACCACTGTAGACCAAAGAGCTGGCAGCTATCTCTCTCAACGAATCGCCATCGCCATTCAACGAAGGAATGCTGCCAGCCTTTTGGGTACGATGCCACGGGGGCCTTTTTAGGGTTTCGTACCTCAAAAGGAAAAAACGGAACCCTTATAGGATCACTTTGTTGTCCGTCCGTCCGTGTGTCTGTCCGTCCGTGTGTCCGTCCGTCCGTCTGTCTGTCAAGACCCTTTTTCTCAGGAACTCGTGGAGGTATCAAGCTGAAATTTATATCAAATACTCAAGTCTACTGTCCCTTGGAGCTGTGAAAAAATCAAACATCCAAACCAACGCAATCAAAAGATACAGCCGTTTATGACGCAAATTTCCGCATATTTTCGAAACTCGCAAGGGAATCAAAACCTACAGGGTACTTCCCGTGAACTCAGAATCTTGAAATTTGGTACGAAGCTAGGTCTTATAGCATAGATAAAGGAAAAATTGCGAAAAGCATAAATTTTTTTGTGTGTCTGTCTATATCAGTAACCAACACACATTTACGACACTCGCAAGAGAATCAAAACCTACAGGGTACTTTCCGTGAACTCAGAATCTTGAAATTTGGTGCAAAGCAAGGCCTTATAGCACAGATAAAGGAAAAATTGCGAAAAGCATAAATTTTTTTGTCTGTCTGTCTATATATGTAACCAATCTACAATGATCCCTCACTCCGCACATTTTGCTTAGGAGCAGGGGTCTGCTAAGACTGGATGTTCATAGATACATATAAATTTGTATGGAACCCTCGGTGCGCGAGTCCGACTTGCACTTGGCCGGTTTTTTAGACATAGTCTAGTACCTAGTTAATAAGTTAGATATTTAGTTTATAGTAAAGTTTTAATTATTGTTATTGTTTCTTAATATTTGTAGTCTATGAATAAATGTAATCACATTAATAAAAAAAAAACTAGTTTAGCTTTGAAATGACAATATGTAATTTGTAATTTTATTGTGTCAGTGTTCTTCTAAAGAAGCGGTATGTTATAGCGGTATTATATATGTAGGTAAATTCTTTATACAGACATATTAAGACACAAAAACAATACAAAAATCAAATAATAAAAGTACAAAAACTACAAGTTTATTTGTTTGCTATTATTTTTTTTCTAAAAGCCCTGGTGGCCAGTTAGTTTGACATGGCCTCTCAAGCAGAGGATCGTGGGTTCAAATCCAGGCTCGCACCTCTAAGTTTTTTGGAATGTATGTGCGAAATTACATTTGAAATTTAACGTGAGCTTTACGATAAAGGAAAACATCGTGAGGAAATCTTTTATGACTTTTTGAAAAAAATCTAGTTTTCTTCAACCAATCAATCAATCAATTAATCAATCATCAATCATAAAACATGGTGTACAATAACTATAAATTAAAATTTTTAAAAACCCCAACTCAATTATGTCACTCGTATGTTTGAAAATTAAGTCAATGCCCATTATGCATCTAAGATCCCTTCCGCAGCTAACAAAAGAGCTGATAACTTTGAAACGGCTTAACCGATTTTGATGAAACATATGTAAGAACCATCGCCAAGAAACCTGCTTTCTATTAAAAAAAACCGCATCCAAAGAGCTATGATGCCACAGACAGACACACATAGCGGTCAAACTTATAACACCCCTCTTTTTGTGTCGGGGGTTAAAAACAAAAAAAAAGTGTTAGGTTTTAATATTAGTATTATTTTAAACCCCTTTTCGCCTTACTTCTTAAGTGTCCATAAAAGGAATCTAAATTACTCCTGGCGACATTACCCTATCTCATCAAAACGTCAAGTCTTATTGCTAATCCCAAAAGGGCTATATTCCCTTGTCACCTTTACTGGACCTAGAAGAACATCTTAATCGTAGACTGATAAACCACCATTAGTCGGAATTAATCATTTAATCTTGTTAATGATCTTCGTAAACTAACATATTCTGTGTTTAATTATCTCCTTTAATTTTGTCTGTCAGAAGTTATAGGGTTCTATATTTATTTTTCATTTATTATAAAGTTACTAGCTTTTGCTCGCGACTTCGTACGCGTAGAATTCAAATTCGTGGTATGGATTCTTCATCTCTTTCATTTAATAAAGCATTTCTATAAATTTAAAATTAAAAAACCCACAACGCATAGTAAATGCCCATTATGCATCTAAGATCCCTTCCGCAGCTATCAAAAGTGCTGATAACTTTGAAACGGCTTAACCGATTTTGATGAAACATATCTAAGAAACCTGCTTTCTAATAAAAAAACCGCATCCAAATCTGTTCACCCGTTTAAGAGCTATGATGCCACAGTCAGACAGACAGAGACAAACACACACCCATAGCGGTCAAACTTCTAACACCCCTCTTTTTGTGTCGGGGGTTAAAAAATTCGGCAAAACATCATCCAAAAATCAATAATAATCGTCATAATCATCGGTATCAGGCCAGCGCAGACCAGATGCATGTGTGTGTCACGTCACGCACACGCTCCAGTTGTAGTAAATGAAACTGTAAGAAAGATGGCGCATCAGAGTCGTGCACATGGTTTGCCAACTTTCTTACAGTTTCATTCCTTACAGTAAAGTTGTAAGCACCAGTTGGTGCGTGACACGCACACGCAACTGGTTCCTGTCTATCATTTATCCCTGTTTTTTTCTTATCGCATAGGAATTTTGAAAAATTGTGAAATTAATTTTGGTGTTATAATTACTTAGAGTCTAGTAATCTTAGTTACGGAGATAGGTAACCCTGAGTTGTACTACCTAATGTAACCAAAGGACCTAAGGACCTTCCTTAATTGTTGTGTTTACTGAATTTAATTTTTATTATTTGCTGTTGTAGCAGCAATAACAATATATATTATGAATAAAGTTTAGCCGTCTATCTATTACGGTTATTGAGGTACAACCCTACGGCAGATAGGCACCATGTTAATGGGAACCCATTTGTCAACCTTCTAACTCGGTAAGAAACTAGTTGTTACGACTCCATACCACTTGTGGGCACTCAATACCAACTATTTCCTATATGGCGCTAAATAACAAACTTCAACAACCTCTTCGGTTTTTTAAATACCGTTAAAAAACCCAAAACTTCAACCCTTTCAATAAGGATAAAAAATAAAAACCGGCCAAATGCGAGTCGGACTCGCACACTAAGGGTTCCGTACCGTTATCTGTAAAAAAACTGCAAAAATACACCTTTTTTGTATGGGAGCCCCCCTTAAATATTTGTTTTATTTTAATTTAATCATTTATTTTTAAAGTGAATTAATATTCAACTTTTTTTTTTTTTTTTTTTTTATTTTTTTTTTTATTTATTTTATTTTTAGTTATAATTAACTAAATATTTTGTATTTTAAGCATCTACCTGTTGCCGTTATCAATATGGGCAAAAAAAAAATCACGTTTATTGTATGAGAGCCCCTTAAATATTTATTTATTCTGTTTTTAGGGTTCCGTAGTCAACTAGAAACCCTTATAGTTTCTCCATGTCTGTCCGTCTGTCTGTCTGTCTGTCTGTCCGTCCGCGGCTAAGCTCAGAGACTGTTAGTAGTAGAAAGCTGTAATTTGGCATGAATATATATATCAGTCACGCCGACAGTGATTATATATATGTAAAGTGATGAATGTTTTCAATAAAATAAAGCAAGCCATAATATGTGAAAATATTGATAAAATAGAATTACTAGAAAAACATCGTAACAGACCAGATAACTTACGCCATATACCCAACCGCCCGCTATATCGGGTCCCCAAACAATGTAATGAGTATGGCAGAAGGGTCTGGAAGTGCATCCTTCCCCAACTATTAAATAATTTACCGTTGTCTATTGCGGAAAAGTTAGAAAGTAATAACAGTAAACAAATTAAAAGCGTGATTAAAAGATATTTTATGAAAGATATATTTAAGAGGGAAGGGACGGATGCGCACTCAGACTTAGGTTATATGTAAGTTAAAACAAAAAAACTGCATGCATGGGAAGTCATGATTTATATAATAAATTTAATATCTACTCGTATTGTATAAGTACTTAGACTAGTTACGCGTGAGCAACTCAGTCTTTCACTAACCGAGGCCACGCAAAATCCTTAAAATTAGGATTAAGGACTCGTTTTGCATGTTTTGTAATGTTCTTTGCTTGAAATAAACAGCTTAAAAATTTTAATTTTTTTTTTTTATATAAAAAAAACTAAAAAAATTTTTTTTAGGGTTTCTCCCTTAGACGTAAAGTGGGGTGATTTTTTTTTCTCGACTAACCCCATAGTGTGGGGTATCGTTAGATAGGTCTTTTAAAACCATTGCGGGGTTGTTACCAACATTTTTGTATTCAGTGATTTGTTTGCGAAATATTCAACTTTAAAGTGAAAATTTTCATTAAAATCGACCGTCCCCCCCCCTTTAAAATCTAAACTGTTGGGTGGAAAAATTTGAAAAAATTCATAATGGTAGTAAATATATTAAATTTACAAGGAAAATTATAGGGGCTAAGATTGCTTGGGAATTATTTGTAGTTTAAGAGTAAACAGTAGCCTAAGGTATAAAACATATCGTCACTACTTTGAAAAACTCGTATCTCGAATCAGCATGTAAACAAAACTGAACCTTGAAACGCGCGTAATAAAGTTCACTTTGCCAGATTATCGATTTTGAGATACGAGCTTTTTTCTAAGTATTGACGATACCTAACTTGGAAGATTCCGTACACATACGAAATTCTTAGAAAAATATTACTAGATTTTTTCGTAATGGCTACGGAACCCTATCTTGGGCGTGTCCGACACGCTCTTGGCCGGTTTTTTAGTATTTGTTGTTATAGCAGCAACTAAAATACATCATCTGTGAAAATTTCAAATGTCTGGCTATCACGGTTCATGAGATACAGCCTGGTGACAGACGGACGGACAGCGAAGTCTCAGCAATTATATAGAGTCCCGTTTTTACCATTTGGGTCATCATCATCATCATTTCAACCGTAGGACGTCCACTGCTGGACATAGGCCTCCCTCATTGATGCCCAATCATTACGATTGGAAGTGACTTCCAATCCACCCTAAACCTGCAGCATTTACCAAATCGTCCGTCCATCTCGTTGGTGGACGTCCCACGCTGCGCTTGCCTGTCCGTGGTCTCCATTCCAGAACTTTTGGGCCCCAACCGTACACTTGGGTACGGAACCCTAGAAAAGCTTGAAACTACAGAATCAAATTACTTACCTTAATCTTTACAAGCAATCGTTCACAGTCGTTCAGTGTCCGACCGAGAGATGGCGTCACAAATCAACGACCCTCGTCATAATAAAGCCAAATTATCTGGATAACAGTTGCTTTTAAAATTGAGGGAGTGGTCACAGACGGCCATACAAATGGTATGAAGTATTTAACTTCGAATCATTTCATTTTCCATACATTCATTTGTCATTTGAAAGACGTCCATTGCTGAACATAGACCTTCCCCAAGGCTCTACAGATCGGTCCCGTGCCTTCCGTATCCAAAGCTATCCCGCAACCTTAACCACCAGATTCAAGAAATTGCCAGACTCAAGTGGCAGTCGGCAGGGCACATCGTTCGTAGAACTGATGGCCGATGGGGCAAAAAGGTTCTCGAGTGGCGTCCACGGACCGGAAGACGCAGTATAGGTAGGCCTCCAACAAGATGGAGCGACGACCTGGTTAAGGTTGCGGGATTCATTTGTCATAAGGTTATTTAATTCTGAAATATAGCATTATGAAATTCAGGCAAAAGATACAGAACGAGACAAATTTTACTTTGATGCAAAATCTACACAACAGATTCACCAATGTTAACAAGTAAATCGAGAGAAAAAAAATGAACGTGGTTTCAACTTTTGAACCATTTTACTTCGCTATCTTTATAATACTTCACGTACCTCTGTATGAAAAGTATAAATCAAAAAATTGTCTTAATTTATAAGCATTGCATACAAATGCAACTCCGCGAACGCTCTATAAACATGAAAGAAGCCTCAATAATGTATATAGGTAAGTACATGTACTATCGAGACTATATCTTAAAATTAATCCGAAATATGTCAATCAAAAAAAGACTTAATACAAAATTAAATTAAGCTATACTTAGCTAATAATATCCTGGAAGTATTCTGGATCAATTTAAAGACAACATTAAATGATTTATTTATTTATTTATTTATTTATTTAATGAAATAATAACACAGCATGACAGTCAAACCATGGCACTGTGAAATTTAAACAAAAGAAATAAGCATAATATGAGAATAACAACAGCAAGACACAACAACAACAATAAGATTACAAATAATATAAAAAAAATTTACAAAAAGTTAACTGAAGAAGGACGGTCATCCTTCGCCTCACAGAATTTCATACACTCATCACATATAATGCTCCAGTTACTCGCAAAAATGTCACAGACAGGTGTTAATGCAAGAAGCTCATTAAGGTTGTGTAAAGCGCGAACAAGAGGTGAACTCTTGTACGACACCGTGCGCGCCTTAGGAACCGCCAGTAGGTCACGGTTGCGGGGCCGAAAATTGAACCTAGATTGGGACGGTGGAGGCGCGAATAGGCGCACGAGTTGTGCTACCAGCTCTGGGCAGTCAGAATCCCCACGCAATATTCGACACGCGCAGGACAAGAGCCCATAATTTCGTCTCGCTTCCAAAGAACTAAACCCCAAGGTGCCCAGTAGGAACTTTGTTGGGTAAAGGTAAGGATAGTACCCATAGCTTTTTTTATATAAAAATCGCAAAAACGCTTTCTGGACTTTCTCGAGGAGTAAAGAGTAAGAAACCTCATGAGGATTCCATACGATAGACGCTGCCTCAAGTTTGCTCCTGACAAGAGCAGTGTAAACAAGCTTAATAACCTTAGGATTGTCAAAGTCACGGACGTTGCGAATAACAAAACCCAACCTTCGGAAGCAATCAGAAGCTAGAGTCTTCATATGAGTATGGAAGTTGAGACGTGCATCGAAAATCACACCTAAGTCCTTAATCGTGTCAACGCGTGCAATGGTCTCCGTTCCAAGCAAGTAGTCTGCTGTTAAGGAACTATGAGCGCGGCCAAAAGACATAACCGAACACTTTGCAATATTAAAGAGAAGTTTATTGCTAATGCTCCATTGATATACTCGGTTGATGTCCTCCTGAAGCGATTCGCAGTCAGAGAGCTGCTGCACGCCATAAACGAGCTTCAGGTCATCAGCATAAAGCAGGCACTTAGCATATTTCGGGATGGAAGCCAAGTCGTTTATCATGATTCCGAAAAGAAACGGACCCAGAATCGAACCCTGGCTGACTCCCGAACGGGTGTGATAGGAATTAGAAACAAAGCACCCGTGCTGCACGTACTGCTGCCTGTCGCGTAGATAACTAGCAAAAAACCGAAGCAGTTTAGGCGAGAAGCCAATTTTGCATAACTTGCTTAATAGTATGTCGTTATCCACGCGATCAAAAGCTTTTTTAAAGTCAAAATACAGCACGTCAACCTGTATACCCCGGTCCAAATGTTCAGAAATGGAGTCCACCAGGGTCAAAAGATTAGTTTCCACTGAACGCCTCGGCCTAAAACCATGCTGTGAGTCACACAGATATGGTTTGATTTGTGAAGCTACACGTTTATTCACGATAGACTCGAACAACTTGGCAACCGAAGAGAGGATGGCTATAGGACGATGATCTTCAACTCCAGTTCCGTTACTAGACTTAGGAATAGGGCGAACCCGTGTGAGCTTCCAGGGATTTGGGTACACTCCAGTACTCAGAGCCAAGTTGAAAATATGAGACAATGGCAGTACCAGCCAATCCTTACAGCCCTTCAAGACATAAGCTATCTCATTAATATTATATTAAACACTTTTTCCCATTTGTGTGGCTGGCGGTTTTGGTACTTACTCCTATCTCATGCTGTCTTCGTAAAGTCCGACAGATTTGTATGTTTAACGTTAACGGGTTGGAGTAGCATAAGGAATTAGTAAAACGTTGAACCGATAAAAAAACATGGGAGTAACGAAGAACTCGAAATTTATACCTATAAGTATAAGAGTTAGAATCTGTGGTAAAATTATTAAATTTACCATCGTCCCAGCCCATATACGTCCTTTTGCAAGGCACAGAGATACATTGAGAGGGTTTGAGGTGTAGTTCTCACGAGAGCCCCTTGCGAATTGAAAACTTCACACGCCAATGAATTTTTGAAATTGAAACCTATGTGTTGTCGGTCAGTTAAGACGCTGTCAACACCAACGTCGGCGCACACTGTCTATTTGTATCGGAGTAAACGAGATGCCGCTATTACTGGGCAACCGGGTATATTGAAATTTATCGGGCAAATATTGAATTAAAAAAAAACTGTGGATTATTTGTGAAATATGACTCGTTAGCGGTTTAGGTATGAATATGTTCACTTCATGTTTTTAATTGCAGACGCATACGCCAAAAAAATAAAGACATAGAACCGTTTAATGATGATTTTAAGACTTATCTTTGCAATTATTTTCTATCGAGCCGATTTCGTCCAATTATGTATTTACCTCGACGTTATGGCCACATTACAGTCAACGCGTGACCACGGCTGCTGCAATGTGGCCGAAACGTCGAGGTAAATATTATTTGCGTGATAAGTCCCGTTTAGTATAATAATTATGAGTGAAAATCACGAAAGATTAAAACAGTAGATTGACAGGATATTGGAAACAACCTCCTACCCTACTTATTACCTCCTAGACACAAACAAACGAACACAGAAACAAAGTTAAAATATACGTATGTTCATATAGACATAAGCAACTCTATTACCCACCCCCAAATAAGTAGCCCTTTGATACTACTAAATGACTTACGGTAACTATATTTCTTACCGCTCTAGTTAATATGATATAATATGATATACTCGTTAACAGAAAACGTGTGTCGAATGAAGATATACAAGCAACAAGATATAATTACTACGGCCTTAATAATAATATTTGAGATGGCAAATAACAGTTTGGAAGACGAAATAGCTATGGCATTTATGATAGTGACAGTATAAACAAGCTAAAATTCTAAATTAGAAAAAATACTGCAGTTCCATATCAGTTCTGTTCTACAGATCCACTACATAGCCAACTACATTAAACACACACTACACACTATTACACACACTTACACAGACACACACACACAGTCACACACACACACACACACACACACACACACACACACACGCGCGCACACACACACACACACACACACACACACACACACACACACACACACACACACACACACACACACACACACACACACACACACACACACACACACACACACACACACACACACACATACACATACACTAGTTAATACTGCCCTTAAGTTTTTCGCTTATAAATATAGATTGATTCACAAGAACTAGCACGAATGATTAGAACGAAAGTATCTCTCTTATCACTGTGTGAGAGCCGTTCTTATATTTCATAAACAGGTACGTAATACTTAAGAAAAAGATTCTTCTGGATACTTAGAGACTTCTGGATTACTTAAGAAAAAAAATACATATAATCTGATCTGAGTAAGCAAGTAAAACTTATGGCAGATAGCTACTACCAGCTCTCTAGCTCCCTCGGTTCCTGTCGCTCACTCTCTACGGACACCAACCGACCAAGTCGCAGCGCGCCGCGACCTTAAATTTTAAGTTTCAACTATTTTATGGTGGACTCACTGACGAAGTCTGAGGAATTATGTACATCTTTTACCATCAAGATGACGTTTTCGCTGTCGTCATCTTCGGAATTGTTTTATTCAATGTGCATTTTTACTGCGTATTTAAGATTTAGAGAGAGATAGAACTGACTGCGGATTTAACGCTACGGAGCATATTGTACAACGTTACATCTGAATTTTATTTATTACTCTGCACGGGAGCGAATGAGGCGAGGTTTTCTATATAGAAATAATACTCTTATATAATATTATTTTGTAATACACACTTATAATTATCTTATCGTTCACTCATTCAATTCATTCGTACCAGTTCTTATGAATCAACCTATACTTGCATATCTACATAGACAGCTAAAACCTTAAGCCCTTCTTTTAGGCTTCGCCGTAGTCGGGAAAAATGGTGACACGAAACACAGGCCTCGACACAAAACAGAACCACGCACTAGAATGCATCTCCGTTGGTGGCCTGCCTTATCTCCACATCTGATTAGATACTTTGATAAATTACAACAGAATCGAGTAAGCAACGCGGTATTCCTTTATCTATACAAGATTAGGGACAAAAAAGGGAAAGACAAGGGACGCGGAACGGACATATTGTATTAACGAAGAATGAATAAGTGATGTGTAGGTTGATTGAATGTTTTCTGTAAAGATATATAACGTTACGTTTTAGGAACGAATGTGATGTTTAAAATACTGGCTAAAAGTAGATCGTATATCATGATGAAACCTTTATACCGAAAAGTGGAGTGAATTCTATACGGAGTCGAAAATGGTGCACATTTCTAAGCTAAAGTCAAAATATTTTTATTCAATTAAGACCATAACAGTTTACAAGCTCTCATGATTGTCGAAGAATCTACCACCGGTTCGGAAAAAATCTTTCAGATGTTTTTTTGTTTTTATATAAAATAGGCTAACGCTTGGCCTCAATCTCGCTTGATGGAAGGCGAAGATGAGGCCTAAGATGGTACACGTTTGCCTAGAAGGTGTCTGTCCAGCAAGAAACTTAACGACATATATATTTTTTTCATCACACTTGCACGTAAACAGTATCAAAACAATTTATTGAATCAGGCGTTACTTTGCGGAGGTCCATATTAATGAACTAAAACAATTACTTTGCTCACCCGCGACCTTACAATAGTTACAAACCTTTAACTAACTATTGTAACTATTGTAAGGTCGCGGGTGAGCAAAGTAATTGTTTTAGTTCAGTATCAAAACATACAGGTTATCTTGGCCGTAATGCCCCATATAAAACCCTCGAGCTTTTTTCTTGTCATGAAACCCAAGGTCGGTAAGTATTTTTTTTTAATTTATAGCGCTGCACACAGGTCATGCTGGTTCCAAGTTCAAGCAATAGTTTACATGCTCACAATTGAAAATTTTTCTTAAAATGTTATCTAAACAGGAATTTCATTGCAATCTTGCTACATGTTACTTAATAAATCAGTTTTTGCTGCCCTATAATTTTATTTATTTACTCGCAAATGTGATGAAAAAACCGGTTGTCTGTAAAGTCGGTTTACGACGATAGTTTAACGTGACAACGTCATAAAAAAACATTCAAATAAACAAAAATGAAACCAGGCGGTCACCCATCCATGTACTGACCGCGCCCGATGTTGCTTAACCTCGGCGATCGGAACAGAACCGGTGTTTTGTCAAATATCTTGAAAACGGTGCATCCTACGGCAAAATCAATGAAATTTTCATCCCCCCTTTGAAACTCTCGCAATCCCTCCCCCCCCCCAAAACACAATGTACTATTTCAAAACAGAACTAGATACAATGTTATTTAATTACATACATCTCAAGTAAAAAAACTAGGTACATTTTTAATACAGTAGATACGCTATTTGAAACTAGGAATTGCCAATGCGGATCAGAGTTATTTCCACTCATCTGTCGATAATATGTAATTATTAATTTTATAATACGCCTTAGATATTAGTCTCTTTTAGACGACAGATTTGAATTTTGTATACGTCAAAGTACTCCGATTTAAAAGCACCAAAATACCAAGTAAATATTTGATAAAATGACTTGGTACATATTGAACTTACCCCAATCCGCATTGGGCCCGCGTGGGAACTACAGCCCAAGCCTTCTCAAACTGAGAGGAGGCCAGTGCCCTGCAGTGACGTATGTAGGCCGAGATGATGATGATGATTGAACTGGCGCATTCCTCCCCTGATTTATACAGCCAATGGCACCGTTACTGAGTACCTTTCGCTCTTTTTACATATTTCGCTCAAACTCCGCAAATAGTTGCAATGCGCATAAGTTATGTGCAGTCTGCAAAATTGCATCGTGGAATCTCGCGTATAAAAGGATAGCAATATTGGTCTCTTAGGTATGTTTTGCGAAGATGTGGAGTCGAGGGTTTTTGTATCAGACGGTTATTTTATCAGCTTCTATGAAAATGAAGATAATACTTCTGTAAGCTTTTATTTAACTTGTCTTGTATTAAATGGACGCTCTGCGGCTAAAATGATGCTGATGAGTTCACCTTCACGAAGTATTAGTTAAGTACGGGATACCGCTATCCCTAATTCGTTGGCCACAAAGCCTCAGACTAAACCGAGTGACCTCCAGATTCATATCGTCATCCTCATTAGGGAGCGCGCCCGACTCCAAGATAATCATTCCTTAAATTAAACAATTGTAAGCCATTCGCATCATTCCCGCTTCGCCCACTCCTTTGTCCAATAGGATTTGATATTTGGTCCAATGTGGGAGAAATGAGCGGATAATTCACGAAATGCTGAAGTGCTTTTAATTTTTATGGCTGTGGTGACTTTTTCACACTGTGTCAATACCAACACAAGACACATACCTATTTAAATATTTTTACAAAAAGGACAATACGAAGGTTAATAATAGAGTGTGTCATTGCGGTTGTAAATTGGACACTGGCTCAGCATAATGCTATATAATTATTATAGTATTACTAGCTGTTTCCCGCGACTCCGTCTGCGAAGAATAGGGGTATAAAAAATAGCCTACTATACGATCTATTCTCAGACCTACCGAATATTAGACAAAAAAAGTTTCATAAAAATCGGTCGAGCCGTTTCGGAGGAGTTCGATAACGAGATTTTTATGTATTAGATCTATCTGTATAATGTTTTTATGCGAGCAATTATTGAACTATACAATACAATACAATACAATTATTCTTTATTGAACACAAAACAGTACAGTGACATTACTAAAATAAATATTCAGGCAGACAATAGGGAATAGGTATACTGTTTTAAACTTTCGTGATTTTCACTCATAATTACTGAACTAAACGAGACATCACGCAATAAATATTTATTTACGAGTTGCTGCAACGTGGCCGAAACGTCGAGGTAAATAAATAAATATTTAATTAAATAAATATTATAATAAATAAATATCAAGGGACAATTCACACCAATTGACCTAGTCCCAAAGTAAACTAAGTAAAGCTTGTGTTATGGGTACTAGGTAACGGATAAACATACTTATATAGATAGATACATACTTAAATACATATTAAACACCCAAGACCCGAGAACAAACATTCGTATTTTTCATACAAATATCTGCCCCGACACGGGAATCGAACCCGAGACCTCAAGCTTCGTAGTCAGGTTCTCTAACCACTAGGCCATCTGGTCGTTAAATTATTTATTGTGTGATAAGTCCCGTTTAGTTTAGTAATTATGAGGGAATAGGTAGTAGGGTAGGGAGTAGGTATTTCGGGAGTAGCCGCCCGTTCCTTGCGCCACTGACAGGTAAGGTAAGTCACGACCGGCCACCGGCGCGACATTGATAATATCGTTCCCGTTCTGACCCGCCGGACCCGCGACAGTTTGTCTTTGCCATTAAATTGTGTCCCTTGCACCATTCGCATGAATTCCAAGGGACACAATTATGTAAGTAATTTTGCGGACTAACCATGTCGTCGCTCTATCTTGTTGTAGACCTATTTATAGTTTTATAGTGCATTTTTTTTTTATACAATATAGGCTTGCGTTTGACCACAATAATGCCTGATGGATGAGGCTTACCGATGGAGCACATTTGCCTAGTAAATGTTCATTCACCCTAGACTTGAAAATGGCCAGATTTTGTGTTCTTTTCATCCAATATACCGCAATGTCTCACTTAAAAAGTCTTTGACTAGTGTGTGTTGCCAGTGATGACTTATGGCACTGAGACGTGGCCGCTAACGATGGGCCTCATAAGAAAGCTCAAAGTCACTCAACTGAACAAAGGCTCGCCAAACAGATCAGTCCCGTGCCATCCGCATCCAACGCGTTCCCGCAACTTTAACCAGGTCGTTGCTCCATCTTGTTGGAGGCCTACCTACACTGCGTCTTCCGGTCCGTGGACGCCACTAGAGAACATTTTTGCCCCATCAGCGATGTTGTAGTTGCAGCGATGTACCCTGCCCACTGCCACTTGAGTCTGGCGATTCTTCGTTTCATTTTAGTTCTTGCGCGGATTACATCGTATAAAGGTTAAATTATAAGTAGCCATAAAAAACCGGTTGTCTGTAATGTCGGTTTACGGACGATAGTTTTACGTTCACCCCCCCCCCCCCCTCCCCGCATTGCAACTGGTCTTCACTGATCTGTAGGTGCATGTAACTTTACGCAACGTTACGTAACGTTACATGTACGATACATTGCGTCATCCTTTTTCGTGGATGCAGCCGGCGTTCATCGATTTATTAGACGTTGTCACGTCAAAACACTGACTCGATATTTGCCGAAATGATGACGAGGATGATCTATGAAAAACTGTCTTTTCTGCTGTATCCCTATACTCCGTCACTTTAACAAAACACTCGCGATATAGGTAACTTGAGGACGAAACCCTTAAACTCTATGACCTATGGCATTCGATACCAAAATTAATATCCGCCATAGCCCTCCTGCGAGGGACAGTGACCTGCGCTGCATGATGGATTGACGCCCTTCGGAACCCTTTGTCGCTCGCCCTTTCCGATTGATTACCGACATTTCAGACCTTTCGCGTAGTAATAAATACTTTGGCCCAGGTGGGAGATACTCGAAATACTCGTGGTATTTTTACCAGCAGGCCCTAGTTTCTCAAAGCTTACAAGTCAAAATATTATTAGTGTTTTGTCTCGCATCGAAATAATATTAGAAAACTAGCTGTTGCTCGCGACTTCGTCTGGGAAGAATAGGACTTTAAATAAAGTCAGTTTACGGACGATAGTTTAACGTGACAACGTCAACAAATCATTGATGAAATGATTGCATACTTTTGCCGATTGTACCTTTCGCTCGCTCGTGCCGCGCTCTTGCTCTGATCGTTCATCGGCTCGAGCGTAAGGGGACGCTTAACGGGACAATGCGTTATGTACGTTACACTGAGTCATCCTTTTTCGTGCGTGCAGCCGGCGTTCATCGATTTATTAGACGTTGTCACGTCAACAATAGCCTACGACCTATTCTCAGACCTACCAAGTACAGACAAAAAAAATCTTAAAAATCGGTCTAGCCGTTTCGGAGGAGTTCGATAACAAACACCGTGACACGAGATTTTATTAGATGAAACGATACACTAAAATTATGAGATTAATTTGCTTCAAAAAACTAACCCCTCCGAGATACCTAACCTATCTTACTCGCTGATAGCAAGGACGATTAAATCAAAAGTACTGTCAATGTACATATTATCCCAATACTTAACGATAAGGCCCGGAATACACAAGCATGTAGCTTGCACATTTTTTTACCAGTAGCTGGCGCATGTACATCAACCTTCATACAAATATGACACAAGCGTGCGAGCTACTTGCACAAAAATGTGCAAGCTACAGCATGTACAGTCAACAAAACCGAGGCCTGCCCAGTTTCAAAACAAATTTGCTTGCAGCCGTTGAAGTTGCCTAACCCCGCCAAAGCGGACAGATGTCTAACCACTGCAAGCAAAATGGACATTTTAACGTGTCAAGGCGACCCCTTTTGTCGATTGTATATTGCGGGCCTAACGGCCCGGTACCAGGTCATCGTTGACTTTTGGGACAGCCTGTAAGTACAGTCAAGGACTTTAATTCATGAGCCTCCATGGGACCTTTTCAAAGGAAAAGTCATTACGATTTTCCTTGTTAATTAATGCGATGTCACTATGACGTTTACTGTGAAATGGTTCCATGGTGGCTCATGAATTAAAGTCCTTGACTGTACATCAAACTAAAAATTGGAGTCTGATTTCCTATCATTATTGTGGTCACATCTTCATCATCACAAACAAACAAACAAAAGGTTTGAATTGAGGCCCTGTTTAGTGTTATTCTACGCGAAATAAAGGACACAAGTCTGATGCGCCAGAAATAAATTTGATGAAAAGGCTTTACAGTAATGCATTTGTTTCACAGCGAGTGTCACAGTGAACTGTATTTAGCTGTCAAAGTACCTATTTGTAAGTTTTTAATACCCGGTCAAAATACTAGTAAACATCAAGTTTACCCTCACTTTGGAGTCGTAGGGCGTCTTAAGAAGCCAGTGAATAGTTAGAGGGTAAGTTTAGGGGTTGCGGTCTACAATGTAATTAGCTATTATGTATATAAAGCTATGTATTCACTACTAAGTTAATATTTTATGCCATTGTCAGGTGGGTAACTTAGAAAGCTTCACGGTACTCGTAACTTTAAAGTTGAACATAGTACAGTAAGATTATTTACACTTTGGCACTCGGCGACGGCCGATGGGGCCGAAAGGTTCTCGAGTGGCGTCCGCGGACCGGAAGACGCAGGTAGGTAGGGCTCCAACAAGATGGAGCGACGACCTGGTGAAGGTGGCGGGAACGCATTGGATGCGGATGGCGCAAGGCCGATCTGTTTGGCGAGCCTTGGGGGCGGCCTATGTTCAGCAGTTGACGTGTTTCGGCTGAAATGATGATGATGATGAAACTTGTAAGAGCGTTCTAACCGCCTCATTTATCTGGTCACATTTTTTATGAAATGGCAGAAGATTCTGTTATAGTTTCTAGTTTTATGGTAGAAGTACAGAATGTCTAATATTATAATCGAAAGCCTCACCAAATCTCACTCGCTGGCTGCTATACGCATCCAACGCGATCCCGCAACTTTAACCAGGTCGTCGCTCTATCTTGTTCGAGGGCTACCTACACTGCGTCTTTCGGTTCGTGGACGCCACTCGAGAACCTTTCGGCCCCATCGGCCGTCAATTCTACGAGCGATGTGCCCTGCCCACTGCCACTTAAGTCTGGCGATTCTTCGAGCTATGGCCGTGACTTTAGTTCTTGCTTGGATTTCATCATTTCTAATGCGATCCCGCAGAGAAACTCCGAGCATAGCCCTCTCCATTGCTCTCTGAGTGACTGAGCTTTCTAATCACCATTTCTTAAAAAATTATGGCCAGATAAATTAAACGATTGAAACACTCGAATAATTGCTCCTTAACACAAGACCCATCATCGTAGATATCCTTGAGGATGACCTACATCCAGCAGTGAACGTTATCGATGTAGAAATTTTATACGTTTTCATGTAATATTTAATTACTAATTGGTATTAGCTACTATGTTATAGTTTACTACTTACGGTATGTTTATGGGTCAAACTCGTTAAAGCCGGGATAACTGCTTTTAGTTTTAACTATTGAGGTTTAGATATAACAGTTAGGTTAGGTATACTTAACGGTTTTATCGATAAAGTTTCAAGTCTAGCGCTTGTAGCCTAATTATTAGACCCCGTTATCTAACGCTCAGTTTGGGGGCAAGCTAAAATAGTGATGTTGCTTCACATAATTAGTTGATTGACATTTACTTCTTATATTCTTCTTTTGTGTATGCTCTTGAGATAACTCATTCATTGCATTTATTTGATCGGATAGGAGGGGCACAATTTATTGAATAGTACAGATACGGAACAAACGAAATAAATTTTATACACACCCATTTTACAATTTTATCAACAGTCAATACAAAATTAGAAGATCCCAAGTGATCATTGAAACGGTCATTGAATATTGTACCTACGTGATATTCAAAATAAAATTTAATTAGTGAGGCTGCACCTCAAAGGGAAATTGATTCATGCAAAATAACAAACATATTAAATAAAAATCCCGGCTTTAAATCTGTAAAAATTATTAATCAGTTGTTAGAAAATAAGGAAGTTCAAATTGACAAAGGTATTGTAAACAAAAGCTGCATAGAGCATTACAAAAAACTACAGTTTTTGCCAGTTACATCTGTTTAGGTCGAAAAATCATTTTCATTTTTAAAATGGATTTTTACAAGCAGGCGATGAAGTTTGACTTCGTATAATTTGGAAAAAATATTGTTAATTTATTATGAAACATACTTACAAAAATAAAATAAATTAAATTATTATTTTTTCTTTCAATTCATAATAATTTTAAATAAATCACTATTATAGCAGAGCTCTGATAAGTATGGATCTTTTGATAATTATGTTAGTGAGTGAGTAAATGAACTTCATTTTTTATCGATTCAGATTATCGAAACTGCCCCATCACTTGCCCCCAAATTGAGCGTTAGATAACGGGGTATACTAATTATAAGCCTTTTGTAAATAATTGAAAAAATAATTAATATGAGATCGGTAAATATTATTTGAATGACAAATAACGGATAATTCGCGAATGAGAAATAAAAATTATGGAATGATCGTTCTTAGGGTCGATTTTTCAATCCCCACATGAAGTATGTGTCAGATAAATTTAAGCTCTGTCCTTATTTTTCGTATTACTTGAGAAAAGAAAAACGATAGTTTTGACTAACGGATACTTTTATCTGGGGATTGAAAAATCGGCCTTCATTCGAGTAAATTATTCGTGAAATAATTTATTCGTCGAATGATTGCCGCGAATATCTGTTTAATGGAATACCTTATTCACTTTTCTTGAATCCAAATAAATTAACGAATAAAATATCATTTTTCATTTGAAGAGTGATCGAATATCGCGGATAAATAATAAGCGAAAAAAAAAATCCGAACAAACAATAATAAAATTGTTCGAATAGTTATTCGGATAAAAACTATTCGAATAATGTATATCTCTGACAACGTATGGAATGACGTAGAGTACTGGGCGGGTGTCCAAAAACTTTTGGTCATTACATATAATTTGGGGGCCAAAGCTGACAGTAGCAGTCGCTTTTTTATTTTACTGCACCTGCCTATTTATAGCCCTTCTAGTCGAAATGGCGTTATAATGTATTTAAATGTATGCCCGAAATGTGGTGGTAAGGTGCGGTGGCAGTTATGGCGGGTAGCGGTAGCTGATGTAATAAAATGAAACGCACGGTACGAACATGTCTAGTCATCACGAACAATTGCTATAGTAACTATTTGTCCCATCTCCGCAATGACACGCTGTCTTTGATCAATTATAACTGTAGAAGATCCACAGTCGCGCGCCCGAAAATGTCCGACCCAAATGAGCGCCACTTTGATAAAAGTGGCCTTCTTTTTTCTCAGTACGTTGCGTGAAATTGTCAAGTTTAGCTGTCAAGTGTCAACCGAAATTCGACTGTAATGAAGTAAAGACTAGGTTCAAATTTCTGTGTAGGTGATGATTTTAATTGTTATGCAAACAAATAAAAAAGTTCGGACATTCTTTGAAGGGGATTTTGTTCGGCAATGTGTATCTTCAATTATAATGTTATTGATCAAAGCACTGTCTTTATTTTTCATGCTGTCTATTTGTAACAATATTGATGTGTCTTGTGGTGTTGTAAATAAATGTATTTTCTTTCTTTCTTTCATTTCTTCGATGATGATGATGTAATATTTTATTTTATTAAGAAACGAAAAGTCATATGTCGTAAATTAGACCTATAGTTTAGTTTCCTTACGTGATATTGAATAGTACGTAATGAACTTAACAATTAAATATACAGTCATGTATTTCATCATTACTAATGTGATCCCGCAGATAAACTCCGAGCATAACCCTCTCCATCGCCCCCTTGAGTGACCTTGGGTTTTCTTATGAGGCCCATCGTTAGCGGTCACGTCTCAGTGCCATAAGGCATCACTGGCAACTTACACTGATAAAAATTTTTGACGTGAGACACTGCGGTATATTGGACGACAAGTTATAATGGATATTGACAACCATAATATTATACTCACTTCTAATCTTTGTTGTTCCGCCCACACTCGCCCCACATGCCTCTCGACGTGTGAAGCACCAGCCCGTCATAAAGCCTGCTTGCACCTGCTCACATTCTACCGACACAAAAACTTTACCTTATTTACATCCATCCAACCTCATTGTAGGAACGCAATTTATCTACTTCGTTCCTCGCCTGTCAAGTTGCCAGTATTGCTTTTCGACTTTTTGGTGTCAAGTATTCTTTTATTTTAAGTTATTTGAATTTGGAATGCTTTTGTGGGGAAGGCTACCGTTTGTTTGGAACTGGCCATGTGGATGTTCTTTACAAAGAATAATTTGTCGCTGGTTTTAAAAATAAAGTATTCTAAATTAGAATCATTCTCATTTGAATATTGTTCGTGTGTCACCAGTTTCAAATCAAAGAGGATTTATCGCGTTTTTTTTTGTTTGTTTGTGACAAGGCTTTTAAGCGATTTTTGTTTTCATGGGGGATTAAGATGTCAGTGTCAGTTATTTTTTTTTTACAATAAACTGTCCAGCAATTCACTCCTACCTCACCCAATGCAATGTCGGATACTAGGTTCAGTGGCAGCCTTCTTCCTAGCCTTGAAAAGCCCTATGCTATCTGGCCGGAAAAAAATAATGTACCTAATGATAAGCGAATTCTATTTTTCAGCAGTTCAAATTAGGAATAATTAAGTGAAACACTTTAATGAACTAAAACAATTACTTTGCTCACCCGCGACCTTACAATAGTTACGTTTATGCAAGAAATGTGTGTTCATGCAGTTCCTCCACCTCCACACTGTACGAACACACACAAATCACATAAACACAACTATCACCACCACCAAGCTACACTGACGCGTTTCGAACTCAACCAGAGCTCATCTTCGGAGTTACCACAACCGTATGCTATGCTACCAAATGTTAAACTAACAAACCAAAACAAATGTTTTAACTTGTCACTGTAACTTCACAAGTACCCACTTTATTTTTCTAATTCTCAAACTACCCCACAAAAATTAACTTTTATTGACATATTATAAAACTACCTTGAATTTTTGTTTATTTATAAGGCATATTTTATTAATACTAACTGTTCAAATTAGACCCAAGCCTATGAATATCTTGATGATATTTAGTAGGTTATAGTGGCGCGGGATGAAATTTTTCGCTAGGCAACCTAGAGAGTGCTGGCTGTTAGGTATGTTTTCTTACGTAATACCTCACAAATAGCTTACACAACATTTTCCATTCTTGTCATCACTGACGTTATGTAAAAAAAAATAGACAACGAATTGAGTTGTTTCGGTGCTACGGTACTGGTAGCATCAATAAAATCTACGAGGTCTAGAAGCTTTCTGACTTGTACTTTATGTAAGTTATTTATTTTAGATAAAATTTGGAACGTGAAAGTTATAGCTACCGTAAAGTCAGGATTTGGCCCAATAGAGGGTTACTTTGGATTAAAACCACATATTATTACAGAAGGATTTCATAAAAAAACATACGTAATAACGTTGGTGCTCAGCTATAACCGGCAGGCTTGTTGGCTAACGCACTGACGCTTGCTTTTGCAATCACTATAATTTCTTTTTGTCAAACGATATTTATTATGATGACAGAAAGAGATGGTGAAAGCCAAAGTAAGCGTTCGCCCGTTAGACAATACGGTCTCTATCGTTTGTCCGAATGTCGTATGCCATACATGGTTTTCCATTATTTTTTTCATCTGTCTTCAATTTATTTCTGAAACAGTATTTTCTTCACCATTAGGGATCGGACGATCCAGTGCAAATGGCATAAGGAACAGGACTAATGGAGTAGACATCTGTGTTACAATTTCTACACAGACGACAAATTTGTCGATGCCATCGGAGACGAAATTTGTACATAATATCGTTATCAATGGAAATATATTTCGTCTATAAAAACTGGGTAAAAACTTTTATTGTGCCTTTATGGTGGATAGTGGATAAATTTTATCGCACCCAATGCGAATTTGTGATACTAAGAAGGCATTTTTAATGAACCGACTACACAATACGATTGATGTTCATCTAACCTATTTCGTTATAAAATCCGTTATACTTCCATTAAAGGCCGGCAACAGATCAGTGCTCTTTGAGTTGTTGATATTTATGGGCGGTGGTGATCATTTAGTTAATGACCCGCTTGCTCTTATGCCTCTCTCTCATAAAAAAATACCACTTTGCGTGGAGGATACCTCCCCCTCTTCTATTCCCTCTCCTTTTTCCTCTCCCTTTTAAGGCTGACATCGCACTGGCATCGCGTAAAGCGCTGCGGATGTCTATGGACAGTGGTGATCATTTAACATCAGATGACCCACTAGTTCGTTTGTCTGGCATAACTAATTATGTGTAAAAATTTAAGAACGTCATGAAACAACGAAAATGCACAGTTAAACATAATTTATTTCATATTATTTCAAGTATCACAGATCCATTTATATTAATAGTCATCACTTTAACAAAAATATAATAATATAGTCTACTCGTGGCATGTACCTTTTACAGAACCATGGTTATTTACCTAACGTGATCGCGATACAATTATTTACAATTATTACTTATATACAGAAAGTGATCTAAGATTTTTCTTTTTAAAATATAGGCTAAAGGAAAGCCAAGGAGTCGAGATATATTGCATCCTTTTCTGATACGGCATTTATGTGTCGCTCCCTTTCTCGCTCATGGAGGATAACTGAGACTAAAAAGTTAGCAGGATGTCGTGGGTTCGAGCCTGAGTTCGCATCCCTGAGTTTTCTTTCAGAGTTTATGTGCGACATTTGAAACTTATCATGAGCTTTAATTTACCTAATACGAGTCCCAGCTACAGAGGTTTTTCACTTATCATGGTCTCACTTAACAAAGATTCACTGTATATCTCAACTCGCTGGCTCTACTTTAAAAGCGACGGTCACGTCAGCAGCGACTTTTTTGTCCATTGCGCGTTTGAGACGCACACCCATAGAGAAATTAACCAACTTGGGACAATTTTTATTTTGCTGTCCATTTCGACTTTTTTTTATTTGGAAAGTTTTATTGTGATTTATGCTCAGAATCATGAGCCTTTTCGGTCAGTTTTTGTCAACATCGTATACCGTTTGAGAAAAAGAAATAATGAATTCATTAACAAGCGTCAGCGCGTTAGAAAATACGGTCTCTGGTGTAGGTAACAAATTACCAAATTGTTTTAGAATTAGACAGTGCATACTAACGTACTATTGGTTAATTCCTGTATACGTGCACATCATAGCTACTAGCATTGTACGGTCAAGTGCAAAAATATGCCATTTAATCCTCTCGTAATTACGTACCTATACCTCAACTTGACGACATAAGAACTATGGGACATTATTTACACATATTTTTACATTTGACTGTAACAAGAAAATCGCTCGCGCCATTCGTCGCGCACTGTCGTAACCAACTCTTAGTTCTGAGTGACTTCTACAGCTTTATTTGATAAGTAAGTTAAGTGAGATACAATGGTTAAGTAGTAAATGCATTCTGCTTTAGTCTTCCTTGTATAATTACAAATTTAAAAACGCTAAGATCAACAGTAAGCTCAGATTAGTTAGCGTAAGTTTAAATACTGCCAAGTCACGTGGCAATTGAGATTTGGCACATTAAGAATACTCAAGCGTTGAACACACAAAAATATTGGTATAGAACAAAGTTCGAAATTTTTAGTTCAAAAAGTTGAAAACAAAACTTTCGTCGGTCCAGAATTCAAATTGATCTAACTTTTTAAATTCTAAAAAGTAAATATATATTCTGATAAAGAGACTTGCCGTAGATTATCTTTTGTAAAAAGTTTAAACTTATGAAAAGTTCGCGATAAAATTGAAATCAGCCAATTTTGAATACAACGAACACCCAAACGCTTACAATGTAGCGAAATAACAAAAGCCAATCTCAGGTTGGCAGTGTTTCTTTAAAAGATTTCGTAGGCACTATTATTGCTACTATAATAATATAATTTACTCTCCCATCGCATACCTACAGCGTAATAATGTCCTATACAAAATATACTACCACGGTTTTACAAACTTACCCCCATATTCATAATATTTTATGTTGTTAAGATTCTGTTAACTTAACATTAGTTTTTTGACATTTGCCTTTGTCAGACATAAACAAAAGATACATTTTGCTTTAACAGATTTGTAACTTTTATGACTTAGGGGGTTAGGCCGAAGCCGGTACAGTTATCACTAACGTAACATTTAAACTACTCAGAATATACCAACATGTCATCCATATAAATCCTTCATTTGCTCATTCTAATGTACAACATTCAACCGAAGCGTTCGATGCAAATATCTAACAAAGGGTTAGGCCTCTTTCGTTCTACAACCCTAATAGGTTCAACCAATTCATAACCAAGATGGTCTGCCTTGTAGCAAATCAGCCGCATCATGTCTTTCCATCTGACGAAGAGCAGCGGCCAGCGCAGCAGTGGCTCCTGGTCCTCGTTCCCGGCACTCCCATAGTTCCAAGATCGTCTCAGTCGGAGAACTCTTTGTAGCAAACCACGTCGTGTAACGATCTACTCCCAAACGGGCCGCAAGCGCCCTCCAGTCATTACCACGCGCGTTTGGCGGATCCAATATAGCGCATAACTGACGTTTTACCCTCCCACTCAATTTAAAAGGCCCCTCGCTAGCGCATTCGTTGACTCCCGCCTCGCTAACCGTAACGTTCCTTTTATCACCGTCCTCGCTCCTACACATGCGAGTTTCCAAAATATTTTCTGTTATGTTGAAACTGCGCTGAGATTCAGCACGCGGTGAACGACCGCGTGGCGACCGACTTCTCATATCTTCGAGGGATATTCGGAATGTCTGTTTGTAGGATGGATTGGTCCTTTGACAAGCGGAGATGCTGAAGTCTATCGTGTCACAGTCATGAGTCCTTTCGAGTACGAAACTACAATGTAGGGCGTTGTAGTGCGAGCCCCATATGTGGTTAAAAGGGATTTCCTGGTAGCCTATGCCTGGTTTTGCTTTCCAGCCAGGACTGATGTGTTCCAAATTCAAACATAGATTGGAACCTCCATCTTGAAATAGAAGGGTTTTCGTTCGATCGAGTAATACACCGCCTAGTTTCTTTTCTTGTTCCTGGCAATAGTAAGGAGCGCACGGCGTATCTTCGAACACGTACAACCTTATGCTGTACTCTGAACAGCTCTCGTTGGGAGCCGCCGGAGCGTAAACAGCCAACTGTAACGCTTTAACTGCTTTCCCATTGAAGCTTTCTCCTACTAACACAAAAGTTGAAAGCATGTCTGTTACTAGGTAAATCTTTTCACTATCGAGTTGTGTGAAGACTGGTGTGTTGATGGTTTCTTGGCCGAGACCGACGACTTTCTTCCATTGGGGTTGAGTATTGTCTTTGTGGCTGTGGTCTATCGCGTACAAGGAAAGGTTCCAGAACCCATGTTTGAGACTCGCGCAGTGAGGGATCTGAAGGACGACTGGTTTGTTTAATTGAAGGCGTGGAGGTCCGCATTTAACTACCGGACTGAGCTGCGTGATACCTGCGGGGCAGAATTAGTTGTGAGACGGTTTCGATGTGTTGAATACAAGCGTACAACTTAACTGTCACGCTTCGGGCGTTGAATTTTTAGCATTCCGATTGCTGTTTTATTTGGCATGGTTAATGATAGTATTTTTGATGAGTGACCAGAGATCGGTGTTTTAAAAGTCAAGTATAATTTCTCAAGATTTAAATATCGGAATGCAGAATACGTAAAGTTTAAAAAGAATAATGAATGAAAATACAAATAAAATAGTTGGCTAGGATTACTTTACATAAATCCTGTAAAGTGTATAATTTACAGATTTTTTGTAACAGAAAAATGGATTTAATTAAATGACCAATTATATTTTGTCCAGTAATCCTTTCAAACTTTATGTTATTGATAAGTAACCTTAAAATAGTCGTAGTGATTATTAAAGTATCAAGTTTAGTAATAAAAGTTTCAACAAAGCACAATTAAGGGGATTAGGATGTAATAGATCACAGAAGTAGTTGAGTACCTGACTAAACTGTGTACAGTTTTTTTATGCCAGTCCAGTTATCAGATCTAAGTTTCTTCTAGAAAAATATCTAAGTAGTAAATTTTACGTTTTACAGAACTAGACGAAACTACTCATCCCATTGCATATCTCTTCAGACCTTACGTAAAAAGTTTCATCATGCAGAGTGTGCCAATGTAAAATTTACGAACCTTTGCCGAGCCTCGGTCGATATCTGTCATCCTTCACAACAGCAACATACATTTGCTCCCTCCGTCCCCTACTAAGAGCAGATTCGGGCACAGACAGTGCTACCCCGGCAACCGGCAGTGCCAATCTCGATCCAGAACTCGATACTGACAAAGATTGCGATGTAGGTGAGTTAGACACGAGTTCCGCTAGTTGCAACGTCACGGATTCGTTCGCTGCATCGTACATAGAGCCCGCTGGAAAGATATTTGAATTTGAGAAAGGAAATTTTAGAATGCTGAGTGCTGAAGTGCCTTTATTGCTGGAGGTTGTCAGACATGATAAAAATTCGGCGTCAGGTAGAAGGAATTTTGAAAAGCAATTTTGACGAATTGCTCATCTTGTTTAACATGCAAGGTTTTGAGAATTATTTCTTTAAGATCGAATATAATAGTAAGTTATTTTATATACACCAGTCTCTTAATTATTTGTTTACTTACAACTAGTAAAGCAGCTTGAGACGGAATGTTCAGATTCGCTGTAGGGCTTGCTATCATAATCATCACTTTGTCCCTTAGTCGATGCGCAAGGAGTGATCTGATGATCTACTGGAGATGCGTAGCTAAAACAATGACAAAATAGGTTAAATGAGAAAAAAAATTATAAAAGAGATCTAGTGTTCTCAAAGTTCTTTGCAGAACAAACAGGAATAAATTGAAAATTTACAAAAAGAAAAGAAGTCCTGACTAAATAACTAACACTCATTAACGCCCATTGCAAACCCTTGAACCTAGAAAGCTGACATTTTGCATAATAGGTTTCTTTTATGATTTAGACGAAAGACAACGAAGGATTTCGTAAAATTTTCTTAGAAAAGGGTGTTTTTCAACGGGACAAAGCCGCAAGTGCAAACAAACAGTATCTAGTTATGGAAATAACGGAAGTAAGAGTCCATAACCAACAAAAGTTTGTCAGATTACTTGAAAAGTTTTATTGATTCCGATTATTTAAGTAATTATTTTGAATCTATCTCGATCGCTCCAAAACATGTTACACTATACCAAACTATAGACGTTCACATCAATTTCGATCATGATGAATGAAATTCGAAAACTAAAACATTTACAAACAGGGGCAATAATTTATTTTCTAGTGTGAACCCTAATATAGCTTTCTAAATCGAACTTAATCTTAACTACTTCATCACAACATTATGTAGCTTGCAATAGAACTATTCTTCTGAGTTGTAGGAATAAAAAAAAGCAAGCGCAGCGTGGGACGTCCACCAACGAGATGGACGGACGATTTGGTGAAGGCCGCAGGTTCAGGGTGGATGCAAATCGCTTCCAATCGTAATGATTGGGCATCAATTAGGAAGGCCTATGACCAGCAGTGGACGTCCAACGGCTGAAATGATGATGATGATGATGATGTAGGAATAATAAGATCTGAGTCTACTTTTTAAACTTTGGCGTTTTAGATTAAGTGTAACGTCATACCTGTTCGTTAGATGAGGTACATCATAATGGTGTTCAGCTCTCGTGTCGGGCTGGGGATGTTCGTATCTTGGAGGCCGGTGCTGCATCAGGTCTGGTGCCAGAGAGAGGGACTGCTTCTCTACTGTCGGATACATTTCTGGTTGGAAATCTGCTGACAAAATCCGTTCTTCAAAAGTAAGAAAAGGAATCCTTATAGGATGACTTATTTGTCTGTCCGTATGTGTGTTAAAACTCTCTTTCTCACGTAGAAAGCATAGAAGTTACAAGTTGAAATTATTGTGAATTATTAGGAATCTCTTGAAACCGTGAAAAAATCAGTTCTCGAGGTCACGGGATCAAAAGATAAAACGCTTTCCAATTAGGGTATGCGCCCGGTACTGAGTTTGTATGGCGAGAACCGAGAATTCCCAGTTCCGGTACCGTATTTGTATAGAAATCCAGTACCTACCGGGAGCAAACCCTATTTCCAATCAATGTTGATCTAAGCATCGAATTTTTCCACGGAAATTTACTGATAGTTCTCAAAAAAACATTAAATATGTCACACGTAACAAACATAATAAGTGTTGTCTTTCCTGTGAGCATAAAATTAGCGATTCCGAGTCAGCAAAAGATTTATTGAAATAGACCGAAAGTAAGCCAGGTGTCATCGATGTAGACTGGACTAAAAACTATTGGCTATAACCCCCTTTTGCCATATTCACAGGAGAGACCCAAAAAAAAGAAGTGTACGACCCAAATGTCGATAAAATCAAGGATGATATAGACTGGATTGGCAGTCGCCATAGTACGGATCGGCCGCGGTTTTTGTAGTTCGATTATTAAATCTAGATGACGCTGAAATATTATAGCCAGAGGCTTTGAAGGCAAAACAATAAGACTACAGATATTTCATCATCATCATCATTTCAGCCGAAAGACGTCCACTGCTGAACATAGGCCTCCCCCAAGGCTCGCCAAACAGATCGGCCCTGCGCCATCCGCATCCAATGCGTTCCCGCTACCTTCACCAGGTCGTCGCTCCATCTTGTTGGAGGCCTACCTACACTGCGTCTTCCGGTCCGCGGACGCCACTCGAGAACCTTTCGGCCCCATCGGCGGTCAGTTCTACGGACGATGTGCCCTTCCCACTGCCACTTAAGTCTAGCGATTCTTCGAGCTACGTCCGTGACTTTAGTTCTTGCGCGGATTAACAGATATTTCATATCACTGCAAATGTATTATCATGCAATATTTTTGAAAAATAATACATTTGTAGTAATATGAAACATCTGTAGTCTTATTGTTTTGCCTTCAAAGCCTCTGGCTATATTTCAGAGCCATCTAGATTTAATAATCGAACTACAAAAACCGCGGCCGATCCGTACTATGGCGACAGCCAATCCAGTCTATATCATCCTTGATAAAATTCTCCTTGAAATGCTTCGAACCCTTACCTGTCCTGGTCATGGTATACAACGAGTGGTCCCTCGTCTTCTTCTGCAGAAGTTTGTAGACTACAGCGGCACCGGCTAAGAACACGACGACGGCCACCGCAATGCCGATGTAGAGAGGCACGTCGCTGTGCGCCGCAACTGGGAGCAAACGAACAAATGCCAACTTCATAAGACAAACCGGTGCCAAGAATCTGATTATGATTGTTAAATTTCTTTTCTCGTAATACAGTTCGTACTGAGTCAGGATACTAGCTGTTGCCCAACACTTTTATAAATAATAATAGTTTATTTATTCGGAAAACAAAGTTCCATATATTATTAGTTTTTTACTTATAACTATGTTGGACACATATTGGACAAGTGAAATTGTGTTTTTAATTAAACTTTGCATTAAGAGCACGCATCTATCACAGCTATCGTCTTCAGTAGGGGTTGGGTCTTGAAGGACTTACTTGCATTTAGCATTGGCATTCAAAACATCTCAGTAGTACACTGACCAAGTATGCAAAATGACTTGTTTATCTAATGCCATGATTACAAAAGTGTCTAAGTTTCAAGAAGACTTTCTTAGCAAAACGTCTGGGACGTGAAATGCACAAGGAGGCAGAATGACTCAATATTGTATAAGGTCTTGATTGTATTATATTGGTAATGAAGGTTATCCAGACTGTTTATTTACCTATTGAAACATTATGACATTAAGTCGTTTCCAACGCAGCTTCGTGTCAAGCGTCATGCCAAGATATTTGGCTGTGTTTGCGTACGGTATGGGTTGCCTATTTATACATATCGGATCGGCTCATGTCAAGAAAAAACGTGAAGAATTAGGAATAAGATACAAAAGGATGTACTGGCTACTCGGTAGACACTCCTCGTTGTCAGTGCACAATAAATTACTGTTGTATAAGCAAGTCCTGATGCCAGTATGGACTTATGGTATACAGCTCTGGGGCTGTACCAAACAAAGTAATACACAAATAATACAACGTTTTCAAAATAAGGTACTCAGGGACATAGTAAACGCGCCCTGGTACATAAGAAACGACGATCTCCATCGGGACCTTAATGTTGAGTTCGTCCACGAGGTAATATCTAAATACGCCGAAGCTCATGAACGCAGACTTCACCATCATGTGAACGTTGAGGCAATCCAACTCCTTGACAACACGGACCTAGTGAGAAGACTGAAAAGGACTAAACCCTTTGAGTTAGTGTAGTGTTAATCATACTCGAAATAGTGTTACAGTGATAGTGACGTAAATGAAGAACACATGAACAGTGCTTCGCCTTAATAGACACTAAGAAAAGTCATTGGACGTTATTCTTAGAGACTTTAAACAAAATAGTCGATTAAGTTAAATGAATATTGCTTATTAGCCTTTGTGAGCTAGATTGTAATTTAATTAAAAAAAAAAAAAAAAAAAAAAAATTAAGTCGTTTTACAACCAAGTCATTCACTCTACTACATATGTCCTATAGCAATGAGGGCATATTACAGACCATGACATTTTGCAACGCGGACAAATATACAACTAAGGTGATCTGCTCGCCAAGGCTAAATGCAAGTAAGGCCTTCAGGACCCAACCCTTCAGGAGGCTGTTAGTGCTGCCACGTGTTCTTGTCAGAAGAGATGCCATTTTTTCCGTAGTACAGCGTTATTAGCTCGTACTCGTTTTTTGGCTTGTTTACTTTGTCTGTAATTAATTAATATTCTTCGGGACTTAATCAAATCACTAACTAAAATTACTAATAAACTATTATTAAAAAAAACCGTGGTAGTCTAGTGGTTTGACCTATGGCCTCTCAAGGAGAGGATCGTGGGTTCGAGCTCGGGCTCGCACCTCTGAGTTTTTCGGAAATTGCATTTGAAATTTACCATGAGCTTTACGGCGAACGAAAACATCGTTACCTGCACACACCAGCGAAAAAATTAAATGGTGCGTGTGATGTTCCCAATGGGCACTGGGCCCGCGTGGGAACTACGGCCCAAAACCTCTCATTCTGAGGCCTGTGTCCTGCAGTGGGACGCATATAGGCTGAGATGATGATAATTACAAATTATCAATTATTTTTTAAGTATTCTGTCGGTCGAGTCGTGATCACGGTCATGCAATGTGCTAAAAATAAAGAAAAAAAAATATTAGTGGACAATCTTACACAAATCGACCTAGTCCCAAACTAATCAAAGCTTGTACTATGGGTACTAGACGACGATAAACATACATAAATAGATAAATAAATACTTAAGTACATAGAAAACATCTATAACTCAGGAACAAATATTCGTGCTCATCACACAAATAAATGCCCTTACCGAGATTCGAACCCAGGACCTCTTGCTTCGTAGGCAGGGTCACTACCAACTAGGCTAAAGCGGTCGTTAACGGTCGGTTCGTGCTCAAAACGTCGAGTTGATTTTGGCAATAAAATAGTTCGTGATTAAATCTCGAAGAATATAAGTTAAGCGTGAGAATCCCGAAAGTTTAAAACATTATCATCATTCCAGCCTTTATACGACTTACTTATTGCAAGGCACATGCAAACATTATACTTTGTCTGTATTCAGTTGGTCTTTTGTGCTTAAATGGGATAAAATACACTGTGTTAACTATCGGTTTCTATTTGTGAATTATATTTTGGAATCGTTTAAGGGCCACTTGCACAGTTCAGGGTTAAAAAATTAAATCGGTAATCCTGGGTTAAGAATGACAGTTCCATACATTTTGACACTTGTTAACCCTGGGTTAAGCAGTTCACTCGAAGTTAAGTAGCTAGCCCAGGTCTGCGCAAGCCCGCCTAAGTGTACTCCGAATTGATACAGTGGGAACGGCAAATGATCTAGACTCTAGAGTCATACTCATAAGACAGAATATTTTGAGCCTTATCACAAGTAAAAAAACGTTAGATGAAATTGGAGTCTAATCGGCCATTTTAATTGTCTGGTATTATGAAAAGGTCTTTATTAAATCTTAAAACTTCTCTATATACTATCTCATTCACTGTAAATCACGTCATGTTTCAAGTATTGCTTTTGCCGACACTCAACGCAAGATAAGTACATTTCGAAAATTAACATCGTCCATTTACCAGCGAGCCTATTGTACGTCTGCACTCAAACCACCTAAGCAGACACGAACAAAGCAGCCCCCTGCTATTTAACGTTGTAAACAACTTAATATTGCTGCAACGTCTCATTCCAAACATTAGCCTTCATCCCATTTTCGCGTTTTGATTTATTGCCCGTTTCGCAACCACCGACGTTTCCTCGGCCATTTGAAGACTCTTCAACGACCAAACAAAGCGTAATAAATTACAAAGTAAGTTTAGCTTCCATTTTCTGTCTTGGAAACTTTTATTAACTGAGGAAACGATGAATTTAAAAAAAACAGGGTTCTGAGAAACTATAAAATCAACCACGAAATGACTTGTGCTTGATAAGTTTTCGAGGACAAAGATAGAAATGCATGTGGAAGAAGTCAAAGTTTCGAAGTTTACATTGACGATGTGACACGGAAAGACAATTTTCGTGTTTGTAAATGTAAATTTGTTTTCGAGCGGCAGAATGGAAGTGGGTACAAGTTTCTGGCAGCATGCCTTAATATTATTTATGTCATCGTCTCCAAGTTTACGATTGGGCTCGCGGCGATTAGCTTTAACGAGTATTTTTTGTGTAATTTGGTGCCGTGAAAGAGCCGGTCTTTTTTGAATTAAGGGATGTTTTTATGACACTTTTTTTGTTACGTGGGAGAGAGTTGAAAAGAGCGTCCAAGTGTAACTAACTAACGAGCTGTGGTACCATTGTGATAATAAACAAGGCAAAGTTAAGAACGAAAAGTTTCAGCAAATCAATATGAAGTACCGATAAAAATAAATTAAAAAAACTTTCGCCCTAAAGAATTATCTGCAATATTGGCGAGATACTGATCAACGATTTCATAACGTCACATCTGCCACGTCTTACGTTGCCCAAGTTTGGTTCTTATGCAGCAGTTAAAAAGCTTGTAAATGGTTTTCTGTGTATACAAGGAAGGTAAAATAAAGTCATCGTTCGGTAACTCGATAACGATCTCGAACGTTGCAGGAGTAATTAAAAACGAGGCGACGGTGTGTTCCACATAGTTGCCTTTTATAGCGCCCGCTAATTTTATAGGTGTAGTTTATGGGACACGATATGCATTTTCAGCCTTCGGGAACCAGTTTTTTTTATAGCGTGTATTTTCTTTATTTCGTCGTCATTTGGGTAGTATAAATGTGAATTCAAGATAGTTTGTCCTTTTTTACACATATTTGCATGGACTGGACAGACTGATTGCCTCGTATTTACAGCAATCACGTCAAGTTTCTACAAAATTTCAGCACTGCAGGTTGCTGCAGTATGAACTGTGTTGGCGTTTTACTCGACATCGTCACATGGCGCTTAATTTAGATAATCACTAAAGAATATATTAATTTAAATGTTTGTAAGGTAATATTTATTTAAGTTTTTTACTTTGAGCTTTGTATTCTGTTATGAATACAGATTTTTATCTATTTATCTATCTCGTTATTACTTATGTTCTTGCATACATCTAGTAGAATAATCTAAAGTGACCATTTTTAGTTTGCAGACTCATGTAGCAATTAAGTACTTTAAAAACTGACTAAAATAGCAAATTAGCTGTGTTCTGCTTTCATCGTCTATTAAAAACTGAGACACCGTCAAAGAGCTTCCATCAACACGCTCACAAAGAAACATATCAAAACTGCGCAACTATTTTCTTGTTCAGACAACTTCCAACAGACTGTAATTCAAAAGCCTTTGAAAGGTACCACTTGACTGGTTACATAAAGAACAAACTAAGCGAAGTTGGAAGGGGAACTTTGCACCTGGCAGTTTGGCCGATTCGCAGTTCGTAATAATTTGAACACTTTTAAAAAGCAATCCGATGTTAAAGGTGATAAGGTTATTTTAAAGGGTGACTTGGTTGAAAAGCTTTGTAATAAAACGCTAGATTAAATTGTGACTAAAGCGTTATTTAATTGTAATGTTTCAAACGCAATAAACGTTGAGAATATTACACTACAAATGAATCTAAAAATAATTTCCAATGAGAAGATTTAACGATTCAGAAAGAAAAGAAAAAACATATAAATAAATAATATAGGCGACAATCTCACACAAATCGACCTAGTTCCAAACTAAGCAAAGCTTGTACTATGGGTAATAGACGACGATAGACATACTTATATAGATAAATAAATACTTAAATACATAGAAAACATTCATAACTCAGGAACAAATATTCGTGCTCATCACACAAATAAATGCCCTTACCGGGATTTGAACCCAGGACCTCTTGCTTCGTAGGCAGGGTCACTACCAACTAGGCTAAAGCGGTCGTAAAAAACTAAAAAAAAAAACTTAACTAAAAAACTAAAATCTATGTAGTTAGCACTTCATTGAAAATTCCAAAGATGTGAATATAAACATTCACATTAGACTAACCTCACCGATCGTATCTTGCGCAACTAAAAGCATTTAACAATTAACACTGGTCTCGAATAAAACGATAATAAATTTAAACAATGGAAATAACATAAGAGTTATTGCTAATTTAGATTCATGGCCGATACGAGATAATTGTCCGACAGACCCTGCCGCCTGTAACTAGGGCACACTTTGTTAAGCTTCGGTAACATTTACATGTAGTAAAAAGATTGATTGAGTTGAATTAGTTAAAGGTATTGAAATAAGATAGCACACGTTTGGAGTCGGATTAACTTAAGGGAACTAGAGTATCATTTGGGGCACGTATTTGAATATAAAAAGTTGATAACATATATGAAATAGCTTATATTATCTAAATTTTTTTTCTGAATCCTTAAATTTTTTAAGATTGAGAACTAACCTAACCCAATGGGTTCTATAGATTGCCGTTGTAATAAATCTTGTTAGAAGGTTTTTAGTGAATTGCGAAAACGTTCGTAAAAAAGTATGGTTTTAAAAGATTTATTTATAATAAAAGGACAAATAAAATTTATTTTTGAAGCAAGCACAAGCAGTGATAACATTCTATCCCAAAAAACACTTAAATAACTAAAATTAGAATCATGGTCAAGAAGTTATCTTCAGGAATAGGAGTACTTAACATAAGTCGCAGCTTAATAGCTACTAAATGTGAATGTAATCATCATCATCCCAGTCTATATACGCTCCACTGCAGGGCCGACGCCTTCTCTTAAAATAAGAGGCCTCGGGCCGTAATTCCAACGCGGCCCCAGTGCGGATCAAGAACTTCACACACACCATTGAATGTCGGCGCGTGCAGGTTCCTCACGATATTATTCTTCGCTGCAAAGCTAATGTTAAATTTCATTGCTCATAAATACCGAAAAACACAAAGTGCAAGGTCAGGTTCGAACCGACAATCCTCTGCTTGAGAATAGTTCAAACTACTAGGGCCTTACCACCCCAAATTCTGAGAGGAGGGCTGTGCCCTGCAGTGGAACGTTATATAGGCTGGGATTATGATGATGACTAGGGCCTTACCACTTACCACAAAAAAATAATCTTGCGTAAAATTTAATAAGTCGTTGACTCGCGGAAGAATACGCGTAGAAAAATGATACAATTCGATACAAATAAGATCGCGTTTGAACAAATATTTTTATTTCTCCGCCCAGCCTTCAACATCTCATGTCATGTCAGCGACCATTCACCAAACCAAAACAACGTGTCACTACATCAACACAACATGTTAGTTAATTATTTTTCCACATGAATACGCGCGATGAAAGTCGGTATCTTGTATCGTTCATACAAAAAGCAATACGCATGTTACTATTGGAGGTGGGCCCGGCAATGATTTGTTGTGATCTTGTCGAGAGAGCGCAGCAGGCGAGCTGAGACTACATCCCAGCTCCCCTTTGAAACAGACCACGCTGTTCCCACCTTTATATCAAGCAGTTTAAAGGCCAGTATATCGCGTATTTGAACCTTCAATGTATTTAATTCTGCAAGCCCTCCTGCAGCGTTATGGGTAACGCGACAAGGGTTTGTAAATTTCGATTGGATTTTGTATCTGCAATCTCGGTGCAGCGAATGTACGTCTGGCACTGACAAATGTTTACACTGAGTACAAATTTGGCAGTTAATCCGATAAGCGTTCGGATCGTAAATTAATTCCTGTTTTACGCGGTTAGTCTGATGGGAGTAATGAAGTAGCTGCATGATTTATCGCGCTTCAAATTTCGGTTGGCAGTTAAGCCATATGGGAACTCGGAGTTTATGGATTTATTGATATAAGATACGATTTTATGCGTTTAATTGCATTACAGCCATGGTAGCCTAGTAATCAGACCTCAAGCAGAAGATTGTGTTTTTAAATCTGGGGTCGCATCTCCGACATTTTTTGGATTCATGTGCTAAATTATATTACTATGAGCTTCATAGTGAAGGCAAACATCATGTAGAAAACTAGGCATGCCTACGAAGCAATCTAATGATGTGTGAAATTCTCGATCCGTACTGGGCCCGCGTGGGAACTACAGCAACAGTTTTCTCATTGTGAAAGGAGGTCTGTGCTTAGCAGTAGGTCGTATAATATAGGCTAAAATGATGGTGACGAATGACACTACGCTTAGTTCACACATCAAGAACTGAGTTACCAAGTGCGTTAAATGTAATTTAGATACGTCTTTAACTTTTTTTTTCTAGCTTCTGTAATTTGACATTGACTTGTCATCTCAATTGCAATGTTTCAACATAATTTAGTCGGCAAGTATGTCAAATTAACAACCTAATTGCATTTTGGTAACTGTTCAGGAGAGAAATCAAAAACTGATTTACGAAAATATAGGAAAATGTGTTAGAAAACCTGATCAAACTTGAATTTACTTAATAGTCGTACTAGTATTTGCATTAGACGAGGAGTTAAATTTTGTGAATGGGAAATCTTCAACAGTTAAAATATCAAAAAAAATCAACAACCTTGCTGACGATAATTTTATTAAGACAACAAAGTTGAATCTGGGTGAAGTCTTCAGAGTGCTTATGACAAAAAACAATCAGAGTCATTTTACCGCACATAGTAATTATATTGATGATCCATTCCAGTGTCTGTTAAAAGTGGAAGTAGTTCACTCTCTAAAATGCCACTCTACGTGTATGTATATTATATAACTTGCAAACACAAAATCTTTCATACAAATTCACGTCGACATTAATTAAAAAAAAAAGCCGTAGTGGCCTATCGGAAATCCCGGCTCGGACCTCTGAGTTTTTAGGGTGTAAAATTACATTTGATATTTACCATGAGCTTTACGGTCAAGGAAAACATCGCGAGGAAACCTGCATAAACCTGCGAACAAATTAAATGTATTTGTGTGTGTGAAGTTCTAATCCGCACTAGGCTCGCGTGGGAACTACGGTCCAAGCCCTCATTCTGAAAGGAGGCCTGTGCGTTGCAGTGGGGCGTATAATAGACTAGGATGATGATGGTGATTTCAAAAACGGTAATGGACTTAACTAAAAACGCTCAAACAGCAAACCGCGCTGCCCCGAATGACACTTTACGTTCACCCAAGTTAATCCGACTCCACCTTAACGCTGAATTAACACCGATGTTTAGGCAACAAAAGATGAAAAGCAGCTATAAAATTCAACCATTTCCCCTTTATATGCCAGCAATTAGGCTAATGAAGTACCGCGGGCGGGCGTCGGCACGGATGAATGGCCCTTGCGTTCCTGGCATTCGAGTCTCACCTTTCATGTGGGTAATTTACTGATGGTCCACATTCTATACGAAGCTTGAATCTATTCTAAGTAATGATTTCGGGTTTGATGGTTTGTGGATACACATTTTCAGGCTCGATAAGGAGTCTACGTGGGGTTTTTGTGTAAGGAAACGTGCTTTATATAAATAGAACGACGTTGCACATTATCAAGTCCCTTCTCGTACTTCGTTTACGAATCTTCCTTAAGATTTTATTAATGTATTTAACGTTTCAATGTTGCTTTTCGTTTTTCATTACGCTGAATTCGTTGGGCTAAGTAGAGCGGCAACCGATCTATCATGGTTCGATTGGAAAATTTTAATAGGACGCCCATACGAAGTTGCGAAACATCAGCCCCGACACAATTCCCTGAACGATGATACCCAATAAATAACAATCAATCTAAAACATGAGATAAACAAAACCAATTTATAAGCAAATATGTCAGAGATTGCAGATTTATTTAGCGTGAAACCCAACGTGGTACGAGAAAGAAATTGTTGAGTAAACCAAACAACTGGCAAGGCGGCCTGGGGCTATTTATCAAATGCTCGATAAACAGACATAGGAAATTGAATTCAAGTCAACGGGGACCACGAAAATGATTTATTGCTATTATAAACAAAATAAGGATTGATCATTTTCCATTTGGGTATTGGATCGCGCTCGCCGGGGGAGCTGCAGCTTTTGCAATTATGGTAATGTTTCTAAACGTATTTTAATCTTTTCGTAGATTATCACTCGATTAACTCAAAAAATAATCGAAACTGTTGCTATTTCGTAACACTTTGTTAGAATTTAATTCAATTTCTAGGATTATTTCAAAATGTTATGAACCACAGCTGAAAGTAAGAAGTCATTGAACAGAATCTCCAAGATTTACTGCACGATAGAGCAAATAAACATTTCTGGAATAATCACCAAAGTGCTCACTGAAAGTTCAGAAAGCAATAACTGCGCCATTACGGTAAGGAACAGCCTTTTAAGATACGAAATTGTAAGTCAACATTCCGTAAGACCACCATAAAATTTTAGTCCCTCGTCTATATTTAGACGATATGATACGACCCAGATGGTCATGGCTACCCGATTTTAGTATCTCTCGAATCTTTTAACGCGTCCAATGTTCTTTGAGCCGTTCTTCTCTTTACATCTTAGTTAAAGAATACGGAGCTGCTCGAAGTAAAGGAAGGGTGGGCAGGTCATTTTAAAACGGTAGGTTACAGGTAGACCCGATAGCCTGTTATAAAGCGAGCAGTTCATGTAACATTTCATAGTTATGATCTCGCGCGGAAAAGGAAGTGTATTTTTAGTTGCATGGCATCTGGTTGTTCGAAGTCGTGTGCATTTCATAGAAATGACTTAATTAACATGTCCCAAGAGGAACGGTTTCGTAATTTGTGATTCTGAACAGTCACAATCGTAAAACATAATTCTTTATCTTTCGTGTCATTTTCTGTATTAATGCGACGATAAAATATTTTGGCAATTAACTGTGTCGTTATTTATAAATGTTTTGTTGGTATAGTAGCGACATAAAAATGTCCGGCGTTTTAATTATGAGACTGTTGGTATTTTTATTTGATTCCGCGGTTGATTTATATTTGTTTCTACGTGATAATACTGAATGCTAAATAATAAACTCGGTCATTTAGGTCGTCATAGCTTTGTAGTTTTGTAATAAAGCAACATTTCATATGGTTTTCTTCCTCTCAATGTGACAGGTATAACGTTAGACACAATTTAGCTCTTAGTTTACATTGTATTTCTTTTCATAATAAATATGACGTTTGGATGACTAAAGAAAACCATAACGATGGCAATGTAAAAAGAGATAATAGGAGTTGATGACAGGAATTATTAAATGAGATACAGTAACTTCAAGGGTCATTTAAATAACCCAGCCTGGTTTTAATTAAACGGGTCGCTCAAACGTTTTACGATAGTCTTTGAAGGAATACAAAGCAATAGTGCATGACAAAAATTGTCCGCTGCTCTAGAACTATTTCAAACTATCACTAAAAGTCTTAAGCCATTAGCAGTACTGACTCAATGCAGATGACCGGATAGCCCAGTGGTTAGAGAGCCTGGCAACAAAGCTTGAAGTTCTTGGGATCGAGCCCCGGTCGGGGCTGTTATTAAGTATGAAAATGTTTTTTTTTTGCGTTTTTGGTGTTTAATATTACTATCATAACTACGACTTAAAGTAGTCTAACTTATTGATCTCCACCCATATTATGCTTTAAACACTTCTAAAAATTTTGTAGCTAAGCAATTGAAAATTAGTCTTATATTAGTTTTATTTTCATTAGTCGCGTGTTACAGCAACTACTATTATGTTGTATAAAAGCTATTGGTAACCCTAAAATTGGCTACGTAAGCCTTAAATCGCATCAGTCATCGATTAGGATTTAAAGCAGTCGCCGTGATCGAAATCAGTCGGACGGCTTCATTCATTCATTTGTAACCCTTACCTCCATGCACCCCGCAGTAATCTCCGACGCAGTCTGCGTGCTGCGTATGCGGCCCAGAGCACGGCGTGTCGCCGGCGCAACTCCGCCGGCGACTTTGGCTGCAGTCGGCGCCGCAAACAGACCATTCGGACCACGTGCCCCAACGCCCGGGGAGAGCTGAGGGACGAATTCAGTATTAGCTACAGGACAATGAACATTGCAGAATAAGTGGCGAAAAGGTTAAAACAATGGAACACACCATTTAATAATGTGACGCCCTCGCCAGATTAAGAATGAGACTTTTTGGCGATAGATACTTCGTACCAGAAGACTTTAAAGCATTACCGCAACGTTAACGTTAAATCATGGGTGAAGTGGTAAAATCAATGGACGAAGTGCGAAGGAGTGCACAAAAGGCCCCTTCAGGTAGAAGTGTATCCGAAAGAGCCTTTAATATTCAAGTAAGTTAAGATAGTGCTACTTACTATATTGAATTAATGCAATACGTAAGTAATTTAACAACTTGAATATTACGATAGTATCCGATAATAATCCGCACGCTAACTTGGCCCATTTCCAATGAACGCAGATGACATGATAGGACTCACAATAAATTCATCATCATCATCGTCAGTTGGAAGACGTTCCCTTTTGAATAAAGGCCTCCCCTTAGGACGCCACCAAATCCATCTAGTGGGAGGTATAAAAAAATGAAACAAAAAAATTTACTTGGGCGACTGTTTAAAATTATTTACCCCAGTTTGCTTAAAACATTGATTTTAATTGTCCTTGAAAGTTTTGAAGTACGAAATTTGATAGTTTCAGAATACTTAACAAAATATATTTTCAGACACTACTTTGGATGTATCGAGCACATTTTCCACATTTTTTTTGCATACACGCAATCAAAACAGCTCCATAACATGACTAAACTCCTTAAGCTATTTCTACACTCTGGATTTCGTTTATTTGCATTAGAAAAAGTACAACAAAGTAGGTAGTAAGTAAACAATTTGGACGTGAATTTTTATTGAAAAAAAAGTAACTATTAATTATGAAACCAAAAGAATGTAGGTAACTGAATGATCATTATGTCCTTGCTAATTGTTAAATACTTGCTGTGACTTATTTTCCAAAAGTGTTTTTCAATAAGATGGCTCGTCAAGATTGTTTAGGTAGGTACCCTTTTTCTAATGCTAAAATAAAGTAAGTATAATTTCACTATTATTCCATCAGTTAATTTCAATTTTACGCTGACATTTTAATTTATTACCAATCAACGTCTTACTGTCCCAGAACCATCAGCTATACCAATAAAACATCGCCTACATCATTCAGGGAACCACCTACTCCATCTAACACAGCATTATCATCTTTATTAGCTTTCATACTATGTTCAAATTCTAAGGCAGAGAAAGCACCAATTACTGCATCGTTTGCTATTATTAATAGGATATCTCATAATTCAAGACCCACGGCCAATCGACTACGTAAATTGAAATTAAAATGCATCAAACTGCGTTCACGTACGACTAGCGCATAAATCACGAAGTTTTTTTTTACAAAAGATATTATAGAGCGCTGTGCTCATGCCGGGATAGCTAGTGGTTTAAGCTAAAAGCTTAATTTTAGATGGCTTTAAAGTGAAAACATAATAGAAGAGATATGGGACAAAACAAAAAAATCAGAAGATAGCTCCGAGATCATCATCATTATCATTTCAGGCGAAATACGTCCACTGCTGAACATAGGCCTCCCCCAAGGCTCGCCAAACAGATCGACCCTGCGCCATCCGCATCCAATGTGTTCCTGCCACCTTAACCAGGTCGTCGCTCCATCTTGTTGGAGGTCTACCAACCAACACTGCGTCTTCCGAGATATATGAGTATAAAATATGCAACTGAAATTTTAGCTTTCGAATATTACTACTAGATATTTACGATTTTTCACTATCTGTTTGCTCTGTAGTTGGTATTTTGATGAAAGTTTTTATTTGATTTTCGGTTGCTGATGGGGTAGTAAGTGTCTAGAGTAGCGATTGCAAATCGGAAGACGTGGCGTAGGAAAGCTCCCAACAAGATGGAGCGACAATTCAGTAAAGATAACAGGAACCACTTGGATCCGTGCAGCGGAGGAACGATCGTTATGGAACTCTTTGCAGGAGGCTTTTGTCCAGTAATATACGTCTTTTGGCTGATATGACGATGATCGTTTACCTTTTGTGATTCATCCACATTTGTAAATTCTTCTTCATTCTTTGTCTCATTAACGTCACAATTAAATACAGGAAACATACATCGACAGCAATCATTAGACAAAAATAGTCCCACAGAAACAGTACCTACCATTATTTATACCAAAAGCACGCCGCTAAGTCTCATGACTTCCTCCAGCCAATTATTCACTCCCCTTGCATGTGTGGGTGGAACATACGCATATTAAACTACAACAGTGTGTAACATTTCTTATTAATTAATGCGCGCACACATAAATCAGTCGAGGTTCGTTAGAGGAACAACGCAGGACTTTCACATTTTGTAAAAACATATTTCTTTACTTAAACAACTTTTTATGGTCCGAAGTAAGTTAATAAATTGTATGTAATTGCGTCTCACTGACGGTTCCGTACGAATTTTTAAGGATACTTTTTGTCGGAAGTCGTTTTGGAGACGTTTTTTGAGATAAACAGAGTAAATTATGTAATATCCTCTCACATGCTTTCTGAGAGGGAATTTAAAACAATGTAGCAGATGCGCGGAGATAAAACCGTGTGAAAAATTGTAATAGCACCTTAATATCTGCAAATCGTTTCTGCGACGGCTCATAACAGAAAGTATGTATGAAATAAATTCTAAAGACTTCCAACGTTTTCTTTTCTACCAAAAATGTACACCTAACAATTTTATAAATTCTTCTTGCTTTGATCAAAATGATCGCTTGGTAAAAAAATTCTAATGTCGAAACTGAAAATGTCTCGTTTCATCTTTTACATGGACTTAACCTTGTTAAAATGATTTTAAAATTTTAATAAAAAAGTAGGTAGGGTATTCATATTACACGAAACAATCAATCGATATTAGGCGTAAAAACTGTGTGGCTATTCGATAAAGACCTGATTGTATAAGTCAAAGAAGTTAAAACATCAATCACAGCTAAAATATGAATACTTGTCTACAATTTTTGTGCAATAAATCAGTGTTCCTTTTAATCTAAGCTCGTCAATAAAAGCGATCGTCACAATTGTTGAACTCTTTGATGTACCGTACATTAATAAAATGCTTAATTTGAAACAGTGATGCAGTGGACCGCCAGAGAGCAGACATGTGTTACCAATTAACGAAACAATAATCCTGAGCTTGAGTTAAACTCTTGATTGCATTTTATTGTCTACCCGGTTGGTCTAGTTTATTAGCTTCACATAAGGCTGTAGTTATTTAAAACAAGAGGATATCGACGTCGATAAAACTTTGTTTAGATGCAAATTCCGACTTAAAAATAGATTAAGACTTTGAAGCACATGTGTTTAAAATTGATCCATCGTTACCAACAATTTAGACCATGACTAATCAAATGAGATTATGAGTCAAAAGTCGTTAGGCTTCCTCAAAATATCGTGTCAATCTTGATACTTCAAAATACCGCATGTTAGTTGTCAGAAATGCGGTAAAATTCTCCCTCTGTAATTTTACAGCTATGAAGTACTCGCCTTTGATGTGACCAAACTCAGTACTTGAGTTTATGAGGTTTGGAATAAACCGGGGTTTTTATAGTTTAGATGTAAAGATATGACTTGAATGGTCATTACAGTTCGTAATGAAAGGATTTAGGCACGCGTCTTTTGTTTTATTCGATGCTTTTTGTTCTTTTTTTGGTGTTGATTTTAATTCATTCGTTGTTTAGAATTGCTTTTTAAGTAGCTTTTAATTGTTGAAGTTTGGTCATGCTTTTACTGACTTGAAATAAAGTTTGTTTATACTCACCGATTAACAGTTGCTGGTTATTATCGTACGCTTGTGAGTCCATGTATCCTCCTTCTTCATTGTTAGCAATAAAAATAAAGAATGCATTAATTATTATGACAATGATGTTACGTTTTACCGACATAGAAACAACACAATTATATTTTAACTTATTATCCAGGCCAGTATTATTTGAAACGTCTTTATCATAATTGGAAACCAAACCCGTTGCAGCAACACTGCACTGCAAGACTAAACTGTCTAAGTACTCATTATTTTTTTCCTAGATGGTCTAACTCTGGCAAAAGTCTGAGGTTTGCGGCATCTTCTACTTTCAGTTTCAGATACAAGAAGTCTACAAGAGTAAGTAGTAAATGTTTCTACCCGTTTTATTCATATATTTAATTTAAGGCTTTTACGTCAGAGTTGGAAAGCATTATGCTGGCATCCTCCAGCAATCACGATTGCAGGTATTTTATTTACAGCATCTGGACTTAGATGCCAATATGATGATGATGATGGGCGAAAGCGTTTGAATCTAATTTTATAGTCATTATTCTAGCACATCGCGCATTTAACCGTTCGCTACACTGTCTGACCGCACGGCGTGTCGCTATTCAGAGACTAAGACTCAGCAGCTCTGTACGACTCTTGGACCATACGCATAAACGTCACTTTGGATCTTTTAAACTCTCTACTTACTGTTTTTGGAAGGTTTAAATTCAGCCATTTGCTACACTGTCTAGTCATTCGGCCGTTTGAATGCTATGCTGAGGCTTGGTGTAGTTTTGTGTACGTCTCTGGGACCATAGGCCAAGCGGACCCAGGTACCATTTCACTTAAATTTTCTACTTACCACTCTGGCACGGTACGGATTCAGCCACCCGGTGTTCCGCTTAGGATTGGTATGTCTAGTGTTGGCATGTTGCGTCTCTGTTCAGCGTGCTATGTAGATCCTGTCCTGTTTTATGTGGGTAGCTAGGAGCATGTGGCCAGACGCCCAGGTGCCACTTCACTTAAACTTTCTATTTACCACTCTGACACAGTAAGCATTCAGTCGCCTGCTACACCACTTATCCTTATTATGCCGCACCTCTGTTCTAGCGTGATTGACTCAGTGCAGCTTTATATACGTAGGACCATGAGACCAGAAGCTCAGGTACCGCTTCACTTAAACTTTCTTCTTACCGCTCTGACACGGTACACATTCAGCCGTCCGCTGCACCGCCTAGACTTGGTATGGCGCGCACCCGTCCAGCTTGCTAGCTAAGTGTGCAAAGCTGGAACCACGGACCCAGGGACCCAGGTGCCGCTTAACTTAAACTTTCTACTTACCACTCTGGCATGGTAAGCATTCAGCCGTTCGCTGCACCGCCTGGCCTTGGCACGGCGCGCCTCCGTTCAGAGGGTGTGGCTCAGTACAGCTGCGTGTGCGACGCTGGCCGTTGGCGACGCGCCCGTTGCAGCGGCACTGGGACCACGGACCCCAGGGGCTCCAACCTCCGTTGACTACGGACAAAAATTAATGTTGAACTTTACTACCTGGCAGCATTTGCAATGAACAGAGAAAAAGCTTGTGCATAGTTGTTTCCGAGCGGTAACGCACGTTAATTTAATTTTGCAGTATACTCGAAGTAATTTCGGTTTAAGAAAAGCTTTCAATTAATCGAGTGGCTCTGTGAGCTGTAGACCTCGCGAGTTTTTCGAAGTGGCCATGTTTTTTTTTTATTTTCAAACCTCATGGCCGCCAGTTTGAAAAACATCCAAACATTGAATAGATAAAAAAAATCAATATCGTCACTACTTTGAAAAAGACTCTTCTCTCAAAATCGATAATCTGGCCAAATGGACCTTACTAAGTGTGCATCAAGGTTCAGTTTGGCTTACTTACATATTGACTGAGATACGAGCTTTTTAAATTAGTGTCGATATATTATTGAAGCTGTTTACAAAATACAACGAGAATCAGTTACAAGATGAGATCTGTAGAGGAAAACAATTGGACTCATGAAAACATTATGGCCAAAGCTGAAACGTAGAGTTTTCGCGATTGCTCGGCCAATAAAGCAAGAGACATTTTAATCCCCGTAACTGATCAAAACAACGTATTTCCTCCACCATTAAAAACCATTTCTAATCATCAACCAATCATGAGGCGAGACCTTCTAATGGGCGATTTCCCCACGAAATATCAAATGGATACGAAAAACTCTAAGCCATTCTTGGGTATCTCTTTCCGCAAATCGCTTGCATGCTACGGTGCACGCAAAGTCGCGTGCTGTTGGAGGCTAACCAAGCGGGACAGCCTTCCTAGAAACATGTTTTTTGTGGTGAGTTGACCACTAAGTTTGGCTACTGTTAATTGGTGGGTGCTTCCACAAAGGTTTGTAGTATGTCTGTTTTCGGAACTTCACGATGATTTTTTATCGGTGATCAGGGACCAGTTCTTCTAGATCAGTATTCGGTGGCGACCACGTTTAAGTCGCCATTACGTGAAACAATACTTCTATTTTTTATATAATGATTATTTGGAAAATCATTTTTTGATTTTCCTAAATTCAACAGATGTAGGATGAATATATTTCATACTAAATACAAACTGATACATGGATGAACAGAAAAAAGACTAGCGCTGGGAATCGAACCCAGGTCCTCAGCATTCCGTGCCGCGTGCCATTTCCCTACACCACCACTGGTCAGGAGTTTAGACACGAATTTTTCCCATACATCGCATATCTCAATCTGTTAGATGTAGGATGACGATGTGGGTGGACGGAGAAAGTTCTAACAATAACATTTTTAAACAGAGACTTAATTTGCGATCTCATCTATAAAATTTTATTTTAGCTAGGGATTATAATTTTTCAAATCCTGATCACGGATTGAAAATCACCGTGTATAGTGAATTATTATTCAAGTAGACATATTATTATATTTCGCTACACATGATCTCCAGCGACGTTTAGCGAAATTATATTAAACGTCGCTAGATAGTGTCCCGAAACTGAACGATAACCTGGGACATCTGGGAAAACTAAGAGGTGAAGTTTTAGAAAAATAAATAATAAGAAAAATCAATGTTTCTTAGTTAGTTTTGGCGTCTCTATAAAAAATAAATACTGTACTCTGTTAATATCGCTCGGGACTTAATCGTGATTAATAATTGTTATAATTACATAGACGTTTTAATCACATTGCAGCGGCCGTGGTGTGTAAGAATATAACCATGTATTGTAGAGATATCTCATAAAAAAGAGTCTACTCGAATTTATCACCCGATCACCCGACTGTCGAAGGAAGGTTATGTTTTTTGGTTTGTATTTATGTATGTATGTATGTGTATGCCAAGTTTCTTGCGGCGCATTCTTCTTGGCAATGATGGTCCTTCCGAAAGCGCTGAAAGTTTAAAAAAGTGAAATGTTAAAGAGCCCTTTATGGCCTACTTGCAGAATAAACTTTTTTTTAAAGTAGTCTACTCGTTTTGACAAAAATAATTAAACCATTACCATTATTTTTGGCCGGCTGTACTTAAATGAAATGTAATAGTTTATGTGAATATGCGTTAAGTGATAAAATTACAATCCTTCCTTTTGATTTTGCCGGTGTTTGGTAAAAAGACGAGATAAAACCGTTGAAACAGTTCCATTCCATCATTCCATAACCCTTCATCAATTATTGTTTTACTCAAATGTTTTAAAAACTCTTTGTTCCCCCGCCTTTAAGTGCAGCTCGCCCATTATTTCTCAAAATGGCGAATGCATCACTAAATTTACTTAAACGAAAAGTCATTATGTTCGCCCATTTAAAGCCGAAGCTCGCCATATGTTGCCTAAATTTGAAATTCCTTTTTTGTAAGGTCGATGAAGAAACAGGAATGCCGTATGAAATATATTTTTAATTAAAAAAACAGGTATATTCAAACTAAATTGAAGGGCAAAATGATCTTTTGCCTGTGCCAGACCTGTAATTGACCATGCATTTACTTCCTTTCCCATGTCATTTATGCAGTTGCAAGCAGTGTGAAAAATTGCTTTTTGTTTTTTCTAATGTATAAGAATATTAATGTAAGAATCTTTACGAATGTTCAAAAACCATATCACACTTATTACTCGACGAAGAAAAACAATTTACCCATTATTAAGTAGATACAACCATAAATTTTAATAGTAAGAATTCCGAAAGCTCAATCAAAACTATAATAGTGTCAATATAATAAGAGAGAAAGATTCATAAGATGCAATACCTACATAAAATAAAATTATTATCAGACGAATAGCCTAAATAACTAAGGCTTCGGAGACTTAAAATTTGACACAAAAAATCCTTGAGGATCACAAAGGTGCATCAAAAATGAATTTACAAAATTCGCACGGGATAGGTGACTAACTCTTTTTTTATCATTCTACTGGTGCAAAACCCGGTAGTGTCTTTAAAGCTAGTTCTCGATAAAGAGAAAGCAATCATATTGTACAATCATTTCTTAACTGATGCATAAATCACAAAGCTTCATCTAAAATTCTATGGGAATTTATTGATTCAGTAGGCACCAATTTTCTAATTCTATTTGGTCAGTGTTTTATAGAGATAGCTCTCGTTTAATAGTTTCCGACCACCCGTGGTTATAATTTTGGCGTTTCTCAATAAAAATTGATTGCCCTTAAATAATTCAGCTCCGCTATTAACTTATTAAAGTACTGTTAATATTAATCTGCTGTCTGCATGTTTAAATTAAGTTAGAAAAGAACGGTAATTATGGGCGGTTATTTTGAGTTATGAACCAGTGAATTGAAATTAGTGGGAGTGTTTTTTTATTGATATGTTTAACGTGAACCGTTGCTGCTTTCTGTTCAGATTCCTTTATCTTCTAGATTATCTCACGGGAAGTAAAAAACGGGATAGATTTGATTCAACGTCTTTTAAACTAGATCAATCTAACTTATGTGACAAATGTTCACTACTTCCAATCAGGCGTCCAAACATACTAGAGTCACAAACATCTAACTTTCTCTTTTTTCCTCATCCTAAGCCTTCCTGGTCTTGTTAGAATTAAATCTAATAATAAATGCCCTTTGACCAGAGTTGTACTTACTATGTATTTATATTAAAGACAAATAAAATCCCACAAAAATATAAATACAGCATGACCAATGAAAGCTCAAGGAATCCCGTCAAAACAGCATAACGGTACAGAATTAGAAAACTCTTCGCATCATTAAATATTTTTAACTTATCAACGGTGCACAAAGAAGCATCTTAGAATGTTATCTTGAAGATAGAAGATAATTCTTACAATGGCGTGACACCGCTAACACGCATGGAGACTATTAAATAATAGTGTGAAGTAAGTATTGTTGAGCACGCCCACACTAAGATTAAGGCTCGCGTTATGCGGTAATAGCTTACGATATATAATTGGTAAGTGCTTTTCGGATTTCGTTGGAGTAATAAACGGAGCTTGTAAAGTTTTTAGAAGTTATTAGATGTTTAAAGATGCGGTTGAATATTGCTTTGAGTTTGAAGAAGTTTTCAACTTTGGGTTTGGTTGCAATAATAGGTATACTGACGCTTTTAAATTACTTAAAACAATTAGAACAGTTAGGCAAATTTTTGACGGTATATGGTAAACTGCTTTTACAGATCTCCTGACGTTTTGAAGTGTATAATAACAAGCTTTATAATCGTGCATAAAATATAAATTAGTCATGTAAAAATATGTGTAACCGTAAATCATTTAAAAGACTAAAAATACTTCCTATTTTTCTTTCTTCTCATCATAAATCAACATTTCAATCTGGTAGACCAAATTCGATTTTAGATACAGTAAGGATTCAAACTGACACCAATCGACCAAATCGCAAACTAAACAAAGCTACCTATTAGTAATAGGCAGTAGACAACGGATTAACGTTAACATACTTATATAGATAGATGCACACTTAAAAAATACTCGAGCGTAAATATTCGTATTTTTCATACCAATTTCTATTCCGACCAAAACTCAAGATCTCAAGCTTCGTAGTCATTCTCTAACTACTCTGCTGTTCGATCGTCAAATTTATAATATAATATTAATTTCATTAAATAATAATTTCTTCAATTCGAACAGATAAACTAACTTTCAGTTATCAGGTTACAAAGAGTACGTCCTAAATGGTGCCAGCAATTTAGACGATATTAAATTTACGACAGTCAAACTTTACGCATCCCGACTAGATTACAAACCACACTCCGCACACTTTGGTATGCGATAACGCCTTTTACCCAATTTACACGATCCTAACACAACTGACAAAGGGAACGTTGTCCCTCTAATAAACGTAATTGGTTCAGAAATAACTATTCCAATTAGAATCAAAACCAATTACTAGCTACACGTGGAAGACAGTTACGAGGGACAAATGTATAGTCTCATGCAAAAACCTATCTAACGCTTCCTTCTAACTTATGTCACATAAAACTAACTATTATGAATACCACGCCAGACACTTATGCGTTTCAATACTTTATAACAGTCTCCAAAGTTTATCAACTGGAAATTAATTTATTATTACCAGCAAATGTTTCCTTATGGTCAAAATATACGGCATCAAAGGCTTAACTAAATTTGAAATTGAAAAGCGTTCAGTCAAACTTATCGATCGACTTGGTGAAATATTTCGAATTAATTAGAAAACACCTTGTATATTGATGATTGAATTATTCCATAGTCTCAGATTTCTATGGTATCTTTTATAGAAGCGTATTGTCTAACGCGCGAGTGATCGCGATAACATTCAGCGTCTCTTTCTGGCTTTACCGTGTGACAGAAAGAAATGGTTCAAACGATTGTGACTCTTAATGCATTTGAGAATAAGAACTCTGGTCACTACATTCTTGACAGAGTGGTCATTACTTGACAATTGGTAGCGAACTTTCGTGTTCTTGGGAGATTAGTTTTCTTTCTTGGCCTACCGCAGTACTGGATCAGAAATTCGTGGTTGGCAATAATAGAGAGGGCTGCTGCCAACTAGAACTCTCGCGTCAAGTCTCTCAGTTGCCTTTAACAACATCTACTATGCTAAGATTATTAACTACTCACCTTATCTCATTGGAACCAAGTCCGTTATATTCTAAAATCGGTCAAAATAGCAAAGTTCCAAGTTAAAGGTAAGTTTGTAAATTGGGGTTCAGTTATAATCCTGCAGATTTCGAAGATCGGTTAAGCTAGGACTAAACCACAACAGGATTTGTTGCTCAGAGGCCATTTGATCTTGGTCGGGTTATGGCTAAGCCTAAATTCAAAGCGGAGTAACTGTGTTGTGTTGACCCTTATTAGTACAGTGTCACCGTTGCGGCAAAATTAATAATTAATAGAGGAGTAACGATTAATATTGACTCAGATTAAGAATTCAAAATGTGTAGCTCACTACTTTTCGAACAAAAAAAAGGTGCAAAAAATCTTCTCGTAATTTTCGAAAAATTAAAAAAGAAATGCAGAGTTTTTTAATTTTCCATTGACATTTTATTTCATGAAATGTATGCAGTAAACATATTTGTCAGACATCCTGGAGAGTTAGAGAAATGTGAGTATAGCATTATGCTGAGCCAGTGTCCAATTTACAACCGCAATGACACTTTTTTTGTTTAGCCTTTGTATTGTCCTTTTTGTAAAAATATTTATGTGTCTTGTGTTGTTGTAAATAAATGTATTTTCTTTCTTTCTTTCTTTAACTTAGTTTCTGATGGAACATCTTGCAGTTAATGTACACAAGCTTCCCCATCCTTGTCATCACCGACTTCACGTAAAAAAAAAATCATGATTGATGATTCTTGATTCATGGGAATCATGATCATGTTCGTGATTACATATTTTGGCAATAAAGTCTTGCGCAGCGCAACAAAAACCATTCTGCGATTATTTCACACAGCCCTTCCACCACCAATAATTCTAACTCTAATGATATGAAACAAGAATTTCGGACGTGTAAAGTCAGAGGTGCTGATTGCAATCAGTTAGGCGCCATATTTCCATGGCGTGGGCGATCTAATGACTCTCCCATGCTCAGGCGCAGCTCAATGCAATAATTGCACGGCGGATGCCCTCTTGATCTCGCTGAAGTAAAGATAGTTATTATGTACAAGTAGGGTGAAATGAGCGTTAAACTCCATCAGAAATGGTTGTCTGATGAATTATGTGATGCGCAGAACGTGCTCGATGTCTTGTTAGGTTGGGTATACTAAATCGTTGGGAGAATTAGCAGGCAATTTTGTTATTAATCCTTTGATGTGGCGGTGAGTTAAAATTAGATGTATTTTTGTTTGATATTCTACTAATATGACAAATGAGAATGCTTTTGAATGAGTGTGCTTTTGTACTTTATCATGGCAAAATGTTTTGAGGGATATGGGTAAAATTTGATATTTTATGTTTATAGTTAGACCTCTAAATACAAAATTTTATAGGCTACTTTTACCTGGGTTTCCTAAAGGAAATAAGATTAACGCATTTAAATCCTAAAATCTTAACTCTTATCTTAGCTGTTGCACATGAAATTGAGCGCGAGAGCATCTAATTTAGAAAAATTTTGGAATTTCATTTCAACTACCAAACCTAATGGTTCAACGAACAAAGCTCGAGTAAAAACTAGTTCAAAATATAAACGTTAATCACCAAAACAAACAAATGATTCATAAATGCTAACCAACTGTTTGCTCTTGTGACCACTTACAGCTATTCACATGTGTTACTATTTCCACATTTGAATTTAATGAATGGGGCACTGAAGTGTCACCATGTGGACTAATCTTGAGTGCCTAAAAAAACTTACCATAAACGGTGAGGAGGGCGGGTTCGGAAATTCTTTTGCCTGCTATGTTTTCGGCCACGCAGCTGTAGTTTGCCATGTCCTGTTGACAAAATATACTTTATTACTCTAGGGTACATTAGAAGTTAAACTTAAAGTATTATGGAACACCGTGGCTTTCCGTTCGAACCAACCTATAACACAAATCCACAAATTTGAAAATATACATTGACTGCTAAGACAAGAGTCACCTGCGTTTCTAATTTAAGATATCTTAAAACAGTTCTTATGACAATATTATGACTAATAAATTAACCAAGGTAGAAAAATTGTATAAGTAATTAATTAACTTTGAGTATATTGATGAAGAAAAACATCGCGATAAACCATGTTCATAATCTACAAGGCAATGCAACATAGTGAAAAAATACGGATAACTCACGTCTGAACTCGACCATAGACGTATTTTTTTACTATAAGTGAGTCTCACGGCAATGCAACACTTTGTATAAAGTTCCATTCAATCCCTTGCATTCTATGAGATGACCCGTACGTATCCAACAGTAGCAAGTGAATTGGCTGGAAACAACGTTTGTTTCAGATTTTGTTTGATTTGTTCTTATTTGGAAAGCTAGATTAGTTAGCAGGCGGTTAGTAAAGACATGATATTTTATGATCTATAGTCTATTTAATCCACAATTAAAACTGTAATTTGCTACACGAGCAGATTTCCGGGGAAATGTAAAGGGGAAATGTATAAAGAACGAGTAGTCCTCATTAAGTGCTCTGAAATTAGCAAAGCCCTAAAAACTCGACAACATTTCGCGAATCCTTTCAGCTTCCGCGACAAAAGCTCTGTTAGCAGTGTTAAAATTACAAAGGACTGCCATTAATTCAAGCTACATGCGACTATATTAATTAAGAAGAGCACTTCCGACACCTTTGCGTGTAACGTTACGTACAATGCGAGCGACATCGCCAGCAATTTATCCATGTCTGCGCACGTTTGCTAATTAGTGAGCGCGTTCGTCGGAAACCGGAGATGGAATGAGTTATTTGCGACGCTGTCGCTCGTGGGTGGTTTAGTTGAGGGCTGTTGATATCGCGAGTTCGTGGATATCGAATTACATAAATGTGGCGATGAATTCGGAAATTTGTTTTGAATGCTCCGGAAACATATGATTTTATTTTATTTAGATGAATACTAAATTGTGGACAGATTATCAACTAATATTATTTGGAAATGTTCAATATGATCTTAGAGGAATTAAAGCCACATAGAGAGAAAATATATGAAACGAGTGAATTGTTAACTTTTCATATATCACAACTCTTATTAATGCCTTTATAGTCCAAAAGCTTTTGCACGTTTATTTTCGGAATATCATGAAATGCCAGCATTTTTGAGAAAATAGTCCGTTTCATCCAATCACTCCTGTCAATTTATTTGGATCAGTGATTTCAGAGCGCGTCGGGAAATGTCAACTATAACTATTACAATATTTTATTGGTAAAGTCGATATTCCATTTATATGCTTTAAAATGCTTGAATTCAACTGGCATCTGTCATTTAAAAATAATAATTGCATTCTCGCTAAATTTTTAAAAACCTAGAGATGTGAATTTGAACCCCAATTTTTCTTTCCAGGAACGTTATAAAGAAAAATATGTTGCAAATGATATTAAATCAAACCGTAAAAACAAAATTAACATGTGAATTTATGACAGCAATTTTATTGATAATCTCTGGAGCTTTAAACACATTTATCGTTTTCATGCAAAATAATTGGCACTCAGTCTTCATCTCGCTTATTTGCATCCGTCAATCTTCATATCTTCTTTGTATTAAGTACGTCAAATTCCTTTGCAACAACAACGAAGATTTCATTTAAACGATTTTGCATTTGATTATCACATTTCTGCTGCCTCGTAAATTCATTATTATCTTTAGGAATAAACATGTCATCTTTAAAATGATTTTTCTATCTCAAGACTTGATTGCAAACCCAGTGCGTAATGTTGCTAAAAAAACATGAATACTCATTGCTGTACGTTGACGATTTAATCACTCTACATAAAACAATCTTCACGCTAACGAGATAATGGGGTAACGCACTCTGTAATCGTATAGTATGAATAAACCAAGCACTTTCATCAGGGGCTTTGAAAGACAACACCGTGCAAAGGAACGCAACAAGACAACGGACAGAGACTTGTGTTGCAATTAATAAATGTCGGTGCCGGTCGACTAATTAGTTGGAGTCACTTCGGGATAAAATAAACATAAAATAAACACTGAATAAACAAATAAAGATCGAGATCGTGATGATTGTTAACGCTAAGACCAGGTTTGTTAATGTTGATCCTGATGTGATTTATTGTGGTGCGTGTATTGCAAGTGCAGAGGTTTGTCAGTTCTCATTAATATTGGGCAATGATGGAATTAAACATGAAGCTGTTTTACTTTTCTTCGGTCAATAACATTTAAAAGGGAACAACTAAAAGTATTTGACAGGAGTTACTATTAAGAAACTTGTACGTAAAATAGGAGTGTGCAGAACTGATATTGAACTTAAGTATTTTTTCTATTTGGATCATTAACTTGTCTATAACGACACATTTCTATACGAAAGAGGGGCTTTACTATAACATTTCTCTTATCCCGATTTCAAAATTCTTCCTAAGTGATACTTTCTTAAAAACATATTATTAGTGAGTCTTAGAATACTTTATAAATAACAAATCGATTGTAGGAATAACTGCTTAACGACTCTTATTTAGGTCTTATGCACTACATCAGTAAGGAAAAATTGAGACTATTCTTCAGTTATTGCTTTAAGTCTTGATTAAGACTATAATTTGGTAATGGTCTGAATTTGTTTTAAATATTGGAGTACTGAACAGAAGCGTATGGCATCTAATGAACATATTGCAGCTTTTAACACTTAACTGGTGAGTCATGCTCGACAGGAAACATTGTCGCGTGTCCATCTTAAAATAAACCAAACCCTATATTTAACAGTCTAAGGTCCAGTTCAACTATAACAAATTATAAAACTACATGACCTAAATGAAACACGTGTATTATACGGCTTTATATTTGCGGTTCTAATAAGCTGCTGCGATAATTATTTATAGGCCATAAAAGTTTTAATGACTAAAAAGATTTAGTGTAATGAATCGTATGACGAAAGTTTGGGAGCATTTTTCAGTTAAAGAAGAGACTTTTCCATATGTTAACTTTTTCTAGGCACAATGATATTTAAGCAGCTTTTAGTAATTTATTGGTTTGATTACATTTTTGTATTTTTTTTATTAAGATTTTGTTGCATGAATAGTGAGTACTTCTTTTAACTGATTGTATTAATGCTTAGAATTACCTAAATTTATGAAGACATATTATGGATATATCATAGAAGGCATCATTGTTACAAGTATCACTGTTATTACCCGTCGATGGCGAAGCTTTCTATACACTATGTAATTATTATATTGTTTTAAACTTTCGGGATTTCCACCAATAGTTATTATTGCACCCGGGACTTGTCACGACAAGTTATTGCTAAAATTACCTTGACGTTTCGACCACACTGCAGCGGCCGTGGTTACGAATAAACGTCGAGATAATTTTTAGTCAAAACCCTAAATAAAAGATGAAATGATATCTTATTCAATGATAGTGTTCATCATCATCACAGCCTATATATGTATGTCCCACTGCAGGGCGCAGGCTTCCTCTCAGATTAAGAGGGCTTGGGCCGTAGTCACCACGCGGGCTCAGTGCGGATTGGGAACTTCACAGACACCATACAATTATAATGTAACATAATATTAATTACCTATAACATGAAGTCTATATAAAAATAAATCAATTATTCTGTAGTCAACACATTTTGTTCACAGAAGCAAAACATAATAAAAAACAACATTCAATCGTGAGAGCAAGGCTATAACATTTTCTCAAAACTCTGACATCATAAATACATAATAATAACGGAAACTGAATCAATAACATCAAGTTAGTAAGAACAGGATTATAAACATTACATTCGGTGAACCCATTCGTTTCGATACAGAAGCAGACTATGACATCATCGAAGTAGAATTTAAAGTGAAACTAATTTAAATTTTAGCTATGAAATTGAAATACGAAATACCACAACACAAAAATAATAATGACGTAAGGAATTAGCAATCAGTCTATCCATAAATGAAAAAAAATTTGCAAACGAGATTTTCACGGATATAGTTGAAGAGCTTTTGAATGACACAATCTTCTTTTTACCGCTTCAATAAACATAGCTGCTTAATTACAAACGAAATCCCGAGCAAAACTAGAGGTTACAAAGGCATTAACTGTACATTATAATTATAATATCGTAAGAGTATTTTCAATAAGTAACGAGAGTTCATGATATCAGATATCGCTATATAATGTAAATTTCTTGAAATAAATTTGAAACCGATGATCGAAACTTTGAAACATTTGTTTTGGATAGAACGAGTGCAGTTTTATGCAAGCATTTCGAATTTTGCCGAACTACTGAACAATAAAAAGGAAATGCTTGGAACTTTTGTATTCAATAAAAATGTTACTCACGGTTGTCTGTCAGCAGAATTTTATGCGGATTTTGCACGTAATAGCAAACGAGGGAATGTTTTAACCAATGACAATTTACAGTTGCATATGTTAAGTTAAATGATGTAGCTAGGCAATGGATAGTAATAAAAAGATAGATACTTATTTTGTGGTGTTATTGAATACTGTAAAATTAAATTTGAAATTTCATTTAATTGGTAGAAACTCCGAGGAAGATAGATCGAACCGACGAATTAGACTCGGCTGGGCAGCATTTGGAAAGTTCCGTGATTATCTTGTCACCTAATAGTGCAGTGCTAAGCCGTGGTGGCCTAGTGGTTTGACTTATGGCCTCTCAAGCAGAGGGTCGTGGGTTCAAATCCCGGCTCGCACCTGTGAGTTTTTCGGCTTTGGGCTTAAAACCACTAAATTTCATAATACCTTATTCACTAATACCCCTAATTTTCAAATTACCATGGGCTCATAATACCTAAAAATACCTAAAATTTCAAATTGTCTCATCTTAAAATTTATATATTCACTTTAAAAATAAATAGTTTAATTAAAATAAAACAAATATTTAAGACAGGTTTTTTATTATGACTTATCTGAAGAAGCTAATGAAGAAAATCTTTTTAGTAATAATCCCAAGCGCCATCGTAATGTAAAGATGAAATAAGAGGTAGGTAGTAACTAAGCACTAAGTGCAACAAAAGGTCTCAATAACGGAATAACTATACAGTTGAGACAACGTCTCATCAAGATTAAGCATAATAGCGTTATCAATCATTTAATGGATCGGTGAAAAAAACATGAACGTAAAATATCTTGTCCAAGATACGCCATTGTTGTTTAAAATGGTTTCAATTACGGGGCTTTATCTAGAAGATGATCGTGAAAATGAGGCATTATATTCTCATCTTAGTTTTAAAGTGGAAGCAAGTAAAAGTGAGATAGGCTTTATAGCTTGTGGCGAGAGAAAAACACGCAAATTTAAACATTGGAATAGAAACAGCGTCAAAGTTACGGAGTCAAAATTTTATGTGGAAATATTATGGAAATTACTGACTATAATAATTTGTTGTCTATAATTAACATTTTATTGAAAGTGTTTGTTTTTTTTCGTTTCTTTTGTGTACGCTTAAAACATTAATACAACGCATTCTAAATTGTTATGACGTTATCTGTTATAAAGAGATTTTTTAGGATAGAAGAGTAGCAACGGCCTTCATCAATCATCGGGTGTGTAATGTAGCCGTGTAGCTTTATCAATATTAAATAGTTTTTACAAAAATAAAAATCTCCCAAGCTGCGCCAAATTGATCAAACCTAATACTTAATTTTTGGGCTGAAATAACTTGAATTTAAATTTTCAAGTATCACTAGCAAAACCAGTTTCCAAAAGTCACCAAAACATCATCACTTACTTGCAAAGTAGCCCTCGAAATCAGCAGGTTTCCCTCAGCAGATATCAGCACATTATGGTCCTGCTGCAGAGGTGTTCCATGCTTCAGCCAGGACACACGCGGCGCGGGCGCAGCCGATGGTGGCGAGCAGCGTAGCGATGCTGCTGAACCAGCCTCCACTGAAGCTGGGGATGGTGACATGGTGAAGAGTTTCTTGAGGTCTGTGGAAGAATAAGTGCGTATAAGACTTCATACTCATTTTTTGGTAGTTGGAATAATTGGAACGTTGAATGCGGATGGCACAGGACCGATCTGTTTAGTGAGCTTGCTCATTAGTGAACGTCTTTCAGCTAAAATGATGATGATGATGGAATAACTAGATACACTGTGAGATTTGAATCAGTCAAATCAAAATAATATGGCGTGCGTGAAAGCTGGACGAATTTAGATAAAATTTGGCAAGTATATTTTTGTTTGTTTTTAAAAATTACAGATTAATTTTACTTGTTGTTCTTGATAATTATGTATTCACTACATCATCATCATCATTCATTCGTGGGCAAGGCACATTGCTCGTAGAATTGACGGCCGATGGGGCCGAATGGTTCTCGATAGGTAGACCTCCAACAAGATGGAGCGACGACCTGGTTAAGGTAGCGGGAACGCATAAATAACGTGCTGAAAATTATTTCATTGCTATATACGAGTAAATCCATACAAACTTGAATTTAAAATTCATTCAGTTGGCACTATCATCGAACATAATTGGATTACGGCCCGGATTCAACAAATTGAATTAAATTCACCAAGTTTTCGGTACCCCTACTAATATTTTAAATGCAAATTGTGAGTGCGAGCATTTGTGCGTGCTTATTATCCCGATATTCCCACGGAAACCATGAAAAATCCCAAAATATTAACTGCTATGTCTAGAACATTAAATTTTGCACGGGCGTTTGTTATATAGCATAAATGAAGATCAGGACATCATCATCATTTTAGCCGAAAGACGTCAACTGCTAAACATTGGCCACCCTTAATGCTCACCAAACAGATCCCTGCACTACCAGGTCTTACGACCTTAACCAGGTCGTCGCTCCATATTGTCGGAGGTTTTTTTTTATACAATATAGGCTTGCGTTTGACCGCAATCACGCCTGATGGAATGTGAATATGAGGCCTACGATGGAGCACGCTTGCCTAGTAAATGCTCGTTCACCCTAGACTTGAAAACGGCCACATTGTAGTATTCGGGGAACACAGTTGCAAGCAGGAAACTCTACTCCTTAACTGTGCGGTTGATGAAGGAAAAGCGAAAACGCTTTGTGCGGATTTTGGGAATACTGATAACGTAAGGGTGGAGACCCCGCCTACTTCTGGTCGACCTGTGGAAGAAAGAAGCAGGTGGAATAAGGTCTACCCGCACTGCGTCTACCGGTCCGTGGACGCCAGGATCAGGTCGTAATTTTTGGAAATAACATTTTTTGGTAAATCCGATTTCAATTCGACTGCCAGATGTAATGGTTTATGCGAGCGAAGCCGCGTAAACAGGCTAGTAATTATAATAAAATATCCCAGAATTCCCATATCTTTTTGAATCGACACCCATTGTTGCGTCACGCCCGCATGCGAACTTCATACAAAAAGCGGAGTTCATACAAACAGAAATGTCAATTATAATTTATCGTGCACGCGTCAATAGGGCCGGTAATTCGATAATTGTTTTAGGCGACATATTTGGTTGCACAAGATAAGGGGTTTAGGCTAATTTTGGGAATATACACGATGATTTTGAGTCGGTGACCAGGAGTTGAAAAGTATTGACTCCTAGCCAAAACGGAATTAAATAGACGAGGTCTAAAAGCAAAGCCTCTGTTTCATTTAAAAATAATATTGATAAAACTTCCTCCATCCACCAAATGCATGGTCATCTCACATTTTTGTTGAAATTAAGTAAGTAAATGTCTTCACTTTGGCGGGGAATTCGACAGGTCTCGCGTCAAAGTTTGTTTAAGAAACTGACTTATCAAACCGGTTTTATGCTCATAGACTAAATCCATCAACTGGGCCAATGCAAAATGTATTATTAGTTAAGTAATTAATTGGTTGATCACAAAAACCATTGAAAATTATCTCGCTCCGTCTACCAAATTGAACCGTCACCGAATCTTCTCACATCAATCTTAATAAAAAACGTAACAAGCTCGTCGATTACATTGTCGCCGTCAACGATAATTGTCTTTCATTAAACAATTCAACGGCGATCACAACAATACGCATGCGCGTGTTAGATATACTAAGTAATAGAAACTATTATAATATTATTAGATATGTAAGGTGATAAAATATAAATAAATAAAATAAATATATATTAGGGGACAATCGTACACAAATCGACCTAGTCCCAAACTAAGCAAAGCTTGTACTATGGGTACTAGACGACGATAAACATACTTATATAGATAAATAAATACTTAAATACATAGAAAACATCCATGACTCAGGAACAAACATTCGTGCTCATCACACAAATGAACCCAGGACCTCTTGCTTCGTAGGCAGGGTCACTACCAACTAGGCTAAAGTGGTCGTTAAATGAGATATAATTATTAAATTGATAATTAAGGTAATGCTTGGCTCTAAAGACAAGCGAAATAATAACTAAGATACTTTCCGATTGTCTAACACAACTGACGTCACCAGTGTTAGACAATCGGAAAGTATCTTAATTTAATTATTTTGCTTGTCTTTAGAACCAAAAATTACCTTAACTATCAATTTCATAATTATATCTCATTTACTTACTTATTTTACCAATATATTTTATCACCTTACATATCTAATAATATAAACACACATACATATCTAATACATATCCTTAATATTATAATAGTTATAATATTATAATAGTTTCTATTACTTAGTATATCTAACACGCCCATGAGCTTGTGGTATTATTTAACAATTCTGTGGAGGATGTAGCTTAAATAATTTTTGGGGTCTATTTTCATCTAGCATATAAACATTGTTAGGTTTATGCTTTCAAAGACGCCGTTTGATGCTGGTGTTTTTAGGGCAAATCTTAGTGGTGGATAACATAAAATTAATATTATTATTAGTTATTAATATTAAGACAGAGCTTTTTGGAAATAGTATCAATAGCAAAATTAGATACTCTTATTACAAAATGCTTAGGACTCCTTACTTCCAAAACTTTGATCAACTCAATCTCCGCAACCAACATTATATTTATTACTTATTTATTTTGGTTTTTCAACAGGCACCAAACTATAAAAAAAAAACAAAAAAACAATGTGTTAATAATAAAAACAGAGTGATTTTCTCAAGAGAGTTTTAATCACCAGTTACTTACTAGCTGTTGCCCACGAATTCGTCTGCGAAGATTTAGTTTATCGCTGTCCCGCGAGAGCTATGCAATTTTCCAACATAAAAATATATCACGGGATACTTGAGACCAAATGCCCTAGTGCCAAAATAAACAAATCTTGTGTTATTGGTACTAGGTCGAACTACCCTGTAACATTCCCTGGATTTTAACTGCCTCTATACCATAACCTTTTTCGTTTATGATATTTTTACTATTATTTTATTATTGCATGATTCAGAAAAAAACATTTTCACAAACTCTCACATTTGTGTTTATAATATTAGTAGTATAAAATATCTCTCTAGAGAAAAAAACTGCGTAAAACAACTAAACTAATCCAAGATTATGAAACAAGAAAATGTCTCAACCCTCAATCAAAACCCAGACGATATATCACACGAACTTCCAGCAACAAATCACGACACTCTTGCTTTCATAAGAACTGATGCAGACTGCAAAACGAACACAAGTTGCCGAGGGGTCATAAATCTGCCGCGAACATGCGCCATTACTCGCGCGGATACTCGTGCACTAGTATTTATTTGAGTGTAGTCCACAGTAGCTTTTGTTTGTTATACTTTAGGTTTCTTATCTGCTGTTAGACTAGTATTATTGTCTTAAGCTTTCATAATGTTATGTTCTAAGCTTTCGTGTTAAAAGAACAAAAAGAGACTATCAGATCTCCGACTTTGTTATCACATTTGTAATTTTTCGTCATCGTCTCCCTTTTGTTCACAAGGCTACTTATCGAATAAAAGAACTTTTGCTGCAGTTCCCACGCCCAGTGCGGATTGGGAACTCCATACACCATCAAATTACTCAGAAATAAATTGAAATGCTCATGGTGAAATTTCAACTTTAACTTCGCGCATAAATTCTATGTTTCCATTAGTTTTATTTACAAAAAAAAATATTAGGTACAATAAGAAAACTTTGACCCATAATTATAAAAATTACAGGTCTAATAAAAACATAACAACGTGGGTCGTCTGCTAAAACCAGCCGTATGGCAATGTGCCATATCTTGAATGTCCTTTACATAGATGATGAATAAAAATTATAGACCGAATCCCAAAATGGTCAAAGTTGCCCTACAGGGCCAAAACAGATTGACTTTACAGCACTATTCTGATTTTTTTATATCACATTTTAAGATTTCAGTGACGTTTTTCTGCTTCTCGTCCTCATTGCATTTTGATTAGTCCAACATACACTAAAATTTTGCTACAAATTTCATATTTTATCTTAAAGTATGAAATTCGTCGCGATGTATTTTCATAAGCTGATCCGATTAAATGTAAAGACCCTAATAGCATTACGAAATAAGCTGTGATCGATACAGAATGTCCCATTATTAGCCTTTGTCAAGTGGAAAGGCGATTCCAGTGCCTCAAATATAATTTCAGAAGATATACTGTTATAAATTTCATTGTACGAGCAGGTTTCATTCATAATTTATGCTATTTAAATACTATTGACTTATTGCCTTTGCATTGTAAAGAAACTAAATTTAATGCTGTTCACGTGTTCACTTTGAAAAGAGAAGTTTCTTAAAGTCAATGCAAATGGTGCAATGCTTCAGGTATGTATATTTTCACTGACTCGTATTTACTTAGATTTCGACTTGTGTTTCTAACTATAAACATTTCTGTCTCAATATTATTTAGTAGGAATAATGGTGTTTCATTTACTATTGGCGAGTATTGTGCGAGAAGTTTTACATAGTGCCTGTGAGTTTTGTTTTTAAAGGACTTCAAAAAAAGGAAGAAGTACTTGATTCGGTTGTATTTTATTTTTATTACAAGCATTTATTTGCAAAGTTCGTTGAAGTAAGTTGTGGTTTCAAAATTTGCAAACTATTCTTCGACTAGTTCCAATTCGATTGAGCTGAAATTTGGCATACTTATGTTGTTGGCAATACCTGGTAGTAAATTTTGGTCTGGTCAGGATCGTCTTGGTAGGACGGAACTCTTTAACGGTTTACCGTATGATCTTGAAACGTGATACCGAAATGTATTTAGTCTTAATGATAATGGAAGAACGGTCAACAAAATGTACAGTTATGTTATTTATGTTGATACCTTTGAAGTTCGTCATTTATGAACCGATTTGGAAAATTCTTCTTTTGTTTGGTAGGATATACTTATGGTTTCATCATCATTTCAGCCGAAAGGCGTCCACTGCTTAACATAGGCCTCCCCCAAGGCTCGCCAAACAGATCGGTCCCGTGCCATCCGCATCCAACGCGATCCCGCAACCTTAACGCGCCCACGGACCGGAAGACGCAGTGTAAGTAGGCCTCCAACAAGATGGAGCGACTTATGGTTGGTCATATTTAAATTTAAAGAAAATTAACCGTTATAAAAACGGTTGAAAAAACGGGGAAGGATTTTTAATGGTCTCTAATTTCATGTAAAAGGCTTTTGGAATACGGATTAGTTACAAACCGACTCATTGAAAAGTAATAATTGTTTTTGGATTTATTTCTCTGGTACAGATTAACAGTACCTAAATCCAGGTGTAAAATAATTTCGGACAATGGAGAAAATAAGTAAAAAGTTAATGGGTTTAGTCAAGTGCTAAAACCAGTGAAAACACGAAAATTTCCTATGAATATTGACAAAGTAGAAGTACTTCAAGAGAGTTATGAGACCGGAAAAAGCATACGGACACTAAAACGAAAGTGTCACCTTTATATTAACATTCCTTTGAAAGGCGTCAAACCCAACAAAACTGGAAGCAAACACGTAGTTTCAACTCATAAACATCTAAATATAAACAGGGAGTGAAACGTTCACGCTGTTCTAATTACGAGACTGTAGAGAACAATAATTGTTCTCAACACTTAGTTGAGAGAACAAGAAACTCGAATTAATTCAAATTATACGGGCAGTTTTCATTGGAACAATTTTCGCAATCGATAAGGCAAGCTATGTGGAAGTTACGCTAAATTTTCTGCAGGTTATGTTTTCGATACCTGTAAAGGTGATTGCTAATTCAATTGTTAGGTCAAATGTCTATTGTTCTACAATAATATGAAAGTCAAGTACAAATTGTACTCACGTACTGAGGCTCTGAGGGTTTCAGTGCAAATTAAAAACATGCAAAAAAATACAAGCTTTTTTTACTAACTGTTTTTCCGAGTCTCGTACCCAAAAGGTGCCAACCCTATTACTGAGATTCCCCTGTCTGTATATCTGTCCGTCTATCACAGGCCTTTATTTCGTTAACCGTAATAGCTACTCACTTGAAACTTTTATCGATTATGTAGGTATTACTGTGGCCTGTTAAGGTTTTTTTCTATCCGTTTTAAGAAACGCCAAGAACGGCGAAATTTTAGAACAATACCAGACATAATCTGTTTCTAATTTTCAATCAACTTTACCGGTCTCGACACTACACATAATGCAATACTAAATCTTCAACCTGACAGTTTTAATTGTTCCACCGCTCTAAATACACTCTCGAGCGACATTTACTATAAATGTTAATACACTACGTGTTCTGTGTGACGGTGCTACGTCTTTTCTCTAAGATTTACGGCGTTGTACATTTACCTTTTTAATGGTTCAGTAAATGCGTTTAAATTTAAATTCGTTTAAGGTAGTTAATAAAGTGCCGTGCGTTGAGTAGGCAGCTGTTTGACTACTTGTCATTTTAATTTTGTTAATAGATCTAGTTACATTAACTGTAATGGCAATCTATTTAAATCTTCACCCCCAGAAGGCTTATGTCTGACACACTCGGAACTCGGAATCACAATCGTTTTCATCGTTTCTTTCTTTCACACGGTATTGGATGAGAGCAGAAAGAGATGGGGAATGTGTTCGCGAGCGCCAGCACGTTAGACAATACGGCATGTGATTTTGAATAAAATTGTTGTTCCTGATGAGTGATGAAACTGTACAATAAAACATATACCTTTTGCCCGCGACTCAGTCAGCGAAAAATTTGCTTATCGCTATCCCACGGGAACTAGGTACCTATGTAATTTTTCGGGATTAAAGGCATTCGACTTTAAATTCATATTAGCCGGATTCCACCCGCATCTATTGGACACGGTAGTTCATTTGGTTGTCAATGCGTTTATAGTCAACAAAAAAGATAACATTAAAAAAAATGCCCAAAAATGTTTTCTATATTTGACAAAATAGTTATAGTTAATAGCTCGTAGAGGTCATTACAAATACAAATACGTTATTAGTACAAGATTCAATAGAGATGTAATAGTGTACCTAAGGTTATGATTATCTACATATATAGCGGATATTATCTCGATTAACATTTAATTTTGACCTTTTTTGGTTGCATTTCTGTGGCTGTTTTTAATTATAGTTATTTATGAATATTTTATTTAAAATAAACCATTATACTTATGGTGAAATTAAAAATGGTCAATAAGTGGATTATGAACCATCCCGAACTCTTTTATGGTGAAAATGTCTGTGAAATATTGTGTATGTGTACAGTACGCGGCATTCGTATTAAACGTAAACAGTTAAATAAAGACAATATTTACAAACACCTTACGTCAAAAAATCACAAAAATATAATTAAATAATACTCTACATAATACGATTCTATAAATCTTGTTCTGTTACCGTGTTGCGATTGTTTTGCTATGACCTGTCCGAGCTTTGGATATGATAGGTACCTATCATAGATGCTCATGAAGTCGCAATAATAAAATAAAGTGAAAAAAGACCAAATTCACCGTCCTATACAAAAGTCCTTTGAAGCGTTACCTTCTCTAGTTCTTTTTAGTTTGTTCCAGAATTTTGTGGAGGAAATGAAACGTAGTTGGTAATTTATAGGACATGAACTCTCCCGGTGTTCACCAACTTACATTTGCTGTTAGAACCGAGGCTATTGCTGACAGGTTTCGTGTAATTAGTACGTGAGGTGTTTTTGTTGGCACTATAAAATTAAGTTTGTCACTGTACTAGTGTTATACTTATCGTTTACTAGGATCGCAGGATGAGTATAAATTTAAAGGGATTTATTTGAGGTTGATTTTTGGAAGTGTGCTTTAGTTTTAGATTTAATTAGTAAAGCGAATGATTTTATCTCGCCATGGGCATAGTTTCGGTTGAAAATACTAAATTATGTAGTTTCATATTAATAAATTTGGAAATCTCACAAAATTGGATTGTTGAGCCGTTCGCCACTGTTCGGAATTTGGCCGAGTAATTAAAAATAATTAAGAACTATTTTTTGCCTATATAGGTACGTCCCACTGCAGGGCACAGGCAACATCTTAGAATAAGAGGGCTCGGGCGTAATTCCCATGCGGGCCCAGTGGAGATCAGGAACTTCACAAACACCATTGAATTTATTCTCACATGTGTGGTTTCCACATGTTTTACTTAACCGTATAGGTCATGGTAAATTTCAAATGAATTCTTCTAATATATGAAAATCTCGAGTCACGGTGTTTGTTATCGAAATCCTCCGAATCGGCTTGACCGACTTTTATGTAATTTTTTGTCTATATTTGGTAGGTCTGAGAATAGGTCGTAGGCTTTTTTTTTATACGGCAAAACATCGTTTGCCGGGTCAGCTAATCTACTATAATAAAAATCTCGTGTCACAGTGTTTGTTATCGAACTACTCCGAAACGGCATGACCGGTTTTTAAGATTATTTTTTTTCTGTATTCGTTAGGTCTGAGAATAGCTCGTAGGCTATTTTTAGGGTTCCGTAGCCAAATGGCAAAAAAACGGAACCCTTATGGATTCGTCATGTCTGTCTGTCCGTCGGTATGTCACAGCCACTTTTTTCCGAAACTATAAGAACTATGCTATTGAAACTTGGTAAGTAGATGTATTCTGTGAACCGCATTAAAAATTCCACACAAAAATAGAAAAAAAAACATAAATTTCGGGGGTTCCCCATACTTAGAAATGAAACTCAAATTTTTTTTTTTTCATCAAACTCATACGTGTGGGGTATCTATGAACAGGTCTTCGAAAATGATATTGAGGTTTATAATATCATTTTTATCTAAACTGAATAGTTTGCGCGAGAGACACTTCTAAAGTGGTAAAATGTGGGTCCCCCCTGTAACTTCTAAAATAAGAAAATGATAAAACTAAAAAAAATATATGATGTACTTTACCTCGTAAACTTTCACCGAAAATTGGTTTGAACGAGATCTCGTAAGTTGTTTTTTTTTTTAATACGTCATAAATCGTAAACCGCAATTTTTTATAGATATTGGTACGGAACCCTTCGTGCGCGAGTCCGACTCGCACTTGGCCGGTTTTTTATAGCCCTATTCTTCGCGGACAGAGTCGCGGGCTACAGCTAGTTTCACTATAAATTCTGAAAAACTCAGATGTGCAAACCTGGGCTCAAACCTTGAACCCGCGACCCTCTACTTGAGAGTTCATAGGTCAAATCACTATAAGTACTTACTTCATTTTTTTAGCATTGGAAAGAAGGTACTACCTAAGCGATCTTAACGTGTATTTTTATAGAAAAACACTTTTGAAAAATAAATCACAGCAAATATGCAACAAATAGCACGGACGGTCATTTACATACTTGGTTTCATTAGTAGGGTTGGGACTTTTGGATGCTTACCGTGGTTCTAGAATCCTTGGAGTCGTCATTACGTTAAAATAAAATTTTCGAAGTCAAAGTCATTTCTTAAAATAAAATTTATATAATTTATTAATTATATATATAATTTATTAATGTTTTACGTTAAAAAGACTCATCAAGATTGATCACGGCTTAGTAGATATTAGCGACAAGTGAATATAGAAACGATTTACTGATATTTCGTAGAAGAAGTAATATAAACTTGAGAATGAAAATCAAAGGTAAAAGTTCAATTTATTTACCGGTAATAAACCCAAAAAAAGAAATTGATTAGGTACTCCGACATAATCAATTTGTAGCAATCGTAGAAATAAATTGGAAATTACTTCCACGTCAAACGGGATGACTACCTTTGATAATTTAGTGCTAAATGCGTGGTACAGACTGAAAAGTAAAAGCTCGCTTCATCATCACCATCATCATTTCAGCTGAAAGACGTCCACTGCCGAACATAGGCGCCCCAAGGCTCGCCAAACAGATCGGTCCCGCGCCATCCGCATACAACGCAATTCAATTCTAAAATTAATTTACATCACATAAAACCACGTGAAGCTGTGGTGGCCTAGTGGACCTGTGTCTCTGAAGCAGAAGGTTGTGGGTCGGAATCTATGCCTGAACCTCTGAGTTTTCGAAATTTATGAAGAAAAACAAAACATTAACAAAACATTATCCGACAAAGGACGAAAGTCACCGACATTGCTCAAAAAATTAGTTCGCTGAAGTGGCGTTGGGCTGGCCACGTCTGTCGCAGGGCTGATGAGCACGGTGGAGCAGACGAGTTCTCAAATGGAGACCACGGACGGGGAAACGTAGTGTAAGGGCCGGCGCCCACTGACGGCATGGCACGGCGTGGCATTTTATTACTATCAAGTTATTTTGAATCTTATTTCAATGAGTTTAGAATTCATGTTACTTTATTGGTTATGCGTTGCGTCATCCCTTGGCACGTCACGGCATCGTGGTATCGAAATAAAAAAACATGAGTTCTAAAGTCATTGAAATAAGATTCAAAATAACTTGATAGTAATAAAATGCCACGCCGTGCTATGCCGTCAGTGGGCGCCAGCCTTAAGGCATCCTGAGGCACGGTGGACGGATGACCTTAAGAAGGTCGCTGGCGGTGGATGGATGCGAGGGGCCGAAGACAGAGTATTGTGGCGCGCCATGGAAGAGGCCGATGTCCAGCAGTGGACTGCTATAGGCTGATGATGATGATGAAGAAAAACATCGTGAGGAAACCTGCATATACTTGAGAACTCAATGGTGTGCGTGAAGTTCCCAATCCGCACTGGGCCCGCGTGGGAACTGCGGCCCAAGGCCCTTTGGTTCTGGGAGGAGGCCTGTGCCCTGCAGTGCGACGTATATAAGCTGGGATGATGATAAAACCAACCAACTCAAATGGGACTGGGTTGGACACATTTGCTGCATCCAGAGAGGTGGGCGGGGGTTAACACTAAGGGCCTACGCTAGCTGACGCGGACGCCCGCCGCGTGCGCACGCTCGCGGGTCTCGCTCCGTAAAAAATCTACCTAAAATCCGACGCACGTGCCCGCGCCACTTAGCGCTGTTCATACAATTTCCTATTAGACGCGCGCACGACGGGCGTCCGCTCCGGATAATCCGCGTCAACTAGCGTAGGCCCTAAATGGATGCCCTAGGTTGGTAATGTGCCGCGATAGGCCAAAACGAAAATGCCAGAAAGACCTAGACACGTTACGAGCAACTGGCCAGACAAAAACAAACAGGGCGAGTTGAAATACAGGGGAGAAGCCTTAAATAAATAAATAACGACCGCTTAGCCTAGTTGGTAGTGACCCTGCCTACGAAGCAAGAGGTCCTGGGTTCAAATCCCGGTAAGGGCATTTATTTGTGTGATGAGCACGAATATTTGTTCCTGAGTTATGGATGTTTTCTATGTTTTTAAGTATTTATTTATCTATATAAGTATGTTTATCGTCGTCTAGTACCCATAGTACAAGCTTTGCTTAGTTTGGGACTAGGTCGATTTGTGTAAGATTGACCCCTAATATTTATTTATTTATTTATTTAAATATGACGGGACAATTGACACCATTTTGACATAGTCCTAAAATAAGCAAGGCTTGTGTTATTATGGCTACTAGGGAACGGATAAAAAATTATATATATAAGTACATATTTAAATACATATTAAACACTCAAGACTGGAGAGCAAACATTCGTATTTTTAACAGAATATTTTAGACTATCGCGGTCATTACTTATTTTATGAGTTAAAATCGGGTTTTGATCCGCGTACCTTGATTTTAACTCATAAAATTCGTATTTTTCATACAAATATCTGCCCCGACGCGGATATCAAACCCGGAACATAAAGCTTCGTAGTCTGGTTCTCTAACCACTAGGCCATTTGGTCACCTTTGCAGAGCAGTGGAGCACTAATACAGGCTAGTATCTAATCCAATTCATCTTAAAGACCTTCGGATCCAGCGCACAAAGACGCATGGCGCCATTTATATTGTTCATAACTTCCATTACGCCTAGATTTAATTCAATGCCCGAAGGTAAATCTTCTGTGCATATTAAATAAACGTCGGGAGCGCAGTTTGTTGGATTTATGTGCTCCTGGGCAATACCGCAAATGGAGGATCGAGCGATCGATCTGCCCCGGGGCTAATAATTCGATTGCATTTAGCCATGCATGACCTTTTTTGAAGTAATTAGGTTAGCTCTCTAATTTAAGCCTGTATGTTAATAATATTAATACAGGCTTAGGTGACCTAACTGACTAACTATCTAAGTATCACAGTAAAAAAACGAGTTTCGAGAGAATTAAGGATTTGTGAAAAAACTTTTCTTTTACTTCGCAGTTTTTTCATTTTAAAAGTTTTGGTATCGTCTACTGTAAGTGTGAACCCTGCCCCCCCGCGCAAAGTGACAGGAACATTTTGTCCACAGACAAGCAAGGCAACTCTCGCCGTGCTTTGTCCTTTCCGAAGCTTAAACGTTTTAAAAGCTTCCCAGTAACTGTTATTTTCATCACAGGGTTCTTCGCTGACCGGGTTGTCTAAAACCATCGCGGAAACGCTCAAATTATGAGTTTTGATGAAATGTTGCACCACATCCGCGCCGGATATAGTGCAACGTTAACGTTATGATTATATCGACGGGTTTATTGTGCATATAAATGTATCGATGGCTTCATAAATGGCGGAGTGTTAATAGGTTCGAGTTGATAACTTGATGCTGATGTTATGTGAATCTTGTTGAGTTTACAGTACCTATTGTGTTAGGCATTTGATTTTTGTTCTTCAATTTTGTGCTACCCTATTCCTTTTACAACAAAGAAACTGAATTATATAGTCGTATTAATATTATAAAGCTAACGTTTATGAACGTGTGTGTTTGTTTGTTACTCCTTCATACTAAAATGGCTTGATTTGTATGAAATTCAGTATGTAGTTAAACGTCTGTATAACACATATGATAGGTAAGGTTCTTTTTACCTATTCCGATATTTCGCACGGGATCCATCTGACATCCCAAAATTTAAACTGCTGAGTTTAGAGACATTAAATTTTGCACGGATGTTCTTTAAACAACGTTAATGACGACCACGATGTATTATCTACTTATTCCCATGGGGATTTCGTAAAATCCCAGAATTTCAATTAAGCTAATGGTTTACGTGAGTAAAGCCACGAGTAAAGGCTTAGGTATTGTCAAATTTCTGGTTAAAACCGCTGAAAACTGTATTCAGCTAAATACGTAAATATGTACCTATATCCGTTGTTTAGTTACACACATTATAAAAACCTTAAATTTATGTGGCATTTACCTACTATATCAGTTAGTTCTGAACAATTTGTCTATCTGTGATACAGAAAGTAGTTATTAAATCCCGTTAAAAAATCATTCACTGTTGGAACCACACATTGAAATGCGACGACGCGTGTAATAAGACTCTAAGCACATTTACTAAAAATTTAATGAACAGATTTGTTGAGGTTGTAAATCCCGCATAGACCCAGTGTGAATTGGAAACTTCAGGCACATCTTTGGCTTGCTTCGCGGATGTGTAGGTTTTGTCACAATATTTTCCTAAACCATAAAAGTCGTGGTAAATTATAGAAAACTCAGAGGTGGGAAGTGATCCCACGATCCTTAGGTCAAACCATTAGGCTACTAAACCTAAACTAGCTAATAAGTAAATCGAAATACTCACATGCCAACTCCACGACAGCCGGCTGACTCTTGATATCTCCTCTGCTACTCCAAGCAAAACACGTGCAAGTAAACCTATCCTCCCCAAAATATTCTTCTAACTGGTCTCTAGTTACATTACATTCAGCCTCTACTATCCTCACACCGGTCTGAGGATCCACAAATTCAAACTGCGTGCTAGCAACCGACCGAACCTCATTGCACTTGAAGTAGACTTGAAGCGCATTTGCAGCACGACATCTTAAAGTCGCCGGTTTATTTCGAACCACAAACGCGTGTTGAGGTTCGAATAGAAATATTGGAAGATCGTCAGTTGAACTTTGCAGTAAATGATCGCCTGATAGGCTCGGTAATTCATCTGTTTCTTCTCTATTGTCATGGTCGTCTTCCTTGTTTGGTTCGTTGTCGTAATCTTCTTCAAGGTAGTCTCTGTGGTGTGGCGGTGGGTGGTTTTTTTCTGAGTTGTAAGGGTCTAATGCCTCCACGCCTGCTGGATGGGCGTATTCAGGTCGTAAGGGTATAGGAGGCGCTGGAACAGCCGTTGTGTGTTCCGGTTCAACCGTACTGGAAACATCTGGAACAAAAAGAAGCATGTTTTAGAACTTGAAGACGTAATCTCTAGTGTTATATTATAAGTAAATTCAGAAGTTGTTCTAGTAAAAATACTTTTAGCTTGACGGCTATTTTGGCTTGTTTTATTCACTTAAGTTCACCTAAGCCCACAAAATACGCATACTTACCTGAACCTACTTTTATCTGGCACTTTAAAGAAAGAAGAAGAAAGAAAAAACTTTTATTCGTGACAGTTACAACAGGCATATGAGATAACAATATGTAAGGCAACTACAACTATCACGAAACGGACCCACCTCAGCATATGCTGGCTCGAGAGCCAGCGCTGGTCTTCCGGTGGGACCGTGAGGCCGTCATTTGCTCGCTGCACGTACGACCGGACCGTGTCTAAATTGTGAACGCGACCATTTTAAGCTCAGCGCTACCACTACCAACACAAGGGCGTTATATTTGACATGGCGGCGTTGACTTGACATTGACAACTGACACGGCCAACCACACGCGCAGCAAGCAAAACGATGTATGTTTAATTATACTAATTATTGTAACATGCACAAATTAATAAAGAGTGACAATGTGAAAAGGAAATGAAAATGAAAATGATAGCAGTCATATTTTTAAAATGGATTGGAACAATACAAATGAATGAATCAAAGAATTTTAGACTTAGTTTTGCTTTTACATTTTTTATTTCAACATAAATTCGAATTGTCTGCCACCAATTAATACAGTAAATTCGTACAAATAATATAAATGCGAAAGTGTGATTGCCTGTTATGCTTAAATCACTGAACTGATAAAAATGAAATTTGGTATGGAGATAGTTAGAGACCCTAGGAAGGACATAGGATAGTTTTTTATCCTGGAAAGCTGCATAGTTCTCGCGGAATAGTGACAAACAAATTATTTGCAGACGGAGTCGCGAGCAACAGCTAGTATGCCATAATTATATCGTCATACTATTTTTATAAAGAAGATAGATGTGTCCTTAAAACAATTTTATTTCTCTATGATGTATTCGCTTTCTCTTGGTAATTTATTGCTAGTATATTTAAAACTGAATTCGAGAATCATCCTTATAATTTAATCAAACTCAACAGGCCCTATACATCTTAACTTCCTAAACGATTAAAACGACAAAATTACTCTGAAACTGACGAATTAACCGTTCCTAAAACTGAAACGCTGACGCCTAACGACATTCTAATTACATCCTAATTCACGTTCAACGTCAGTTATATAAACGGCAACTGTCATAATAACATGTACGGAGTTTGGATCGATTTCTACGCACCTGGCGTACCCGCTCACTCGCCTATTTACAAGCGAAACACAGATATTTGGATACCATACACCCTACTTTACTAAACCGCTAGCTGCACCAACGAATTTTCAATCTAAAGCAACCGTATCCACAGTCTCACTTTCTTTGTCGGCTGATATTCAAGCTCCCTCATCATTTCGCTTAGAAATTGCTATCAGTACTTACATCAGTGTTGCTTTTTCAACGTTGACATGTATTATGGAGACGAAAATAACGCGAAGTGAGGATAACTTAATTAGTTTCACTTCCGCTCGGATTATTTCTATTTCCGATCTAGCAGGGCTCGTTTCCTCCTTGGCTTTTCTTTAAGTTTAATGAGGGAATTTTAGCTCGGTGGTATTATATATAATCACCATCATCCCAGACTATATATTATGTACGTCCCACTACAGGACACGAGCATCGTCTTAAAATACTAGTAAGAGGGCCGATTATTAGACGTAAATTTGAATATTACGAAACTGAGTTACTGTTTCTTCTATCAGACTCACATCAGGTGGTGTTTTACATAATCTTAGCTTACGTTCTACTCTCAGAATGAGAAAACGAGGGTTGTAGTTCCCACGCGAGTTGGAAACTTCACACCCACACCACTGAATTTCTTCGCCGGTGCGTGCAAATTCCCTTAAGAAATTTTTCTTCAGCGTAAAGCTAATGGTAAAAATGTAATTTCGCACATGAATTTAAAAACTTAGAAATGCGATCCGGGGCTCACCCAGCCCTAAGACCTAAATTAAGTATAAAGATTAGCCACAATTTTATAATGCGTTTCATCGCTGTGTTACTAACCTTCATTGTTGTTTACAAAAAGTCCGTTATCCTAAGGAGGATTATGCTGGGTTAAAATTACTTTATTTTTATCTACATGTCAACGTCGCTCAAATTAATTGATTGTCAAAGTAAGTGACATCGGTATGTAGTCAATTATTCTGCCCGATTACCTAGTCTGTTACGGTCTCCGATTAGCCCTTGCTTATCCCACGTCAACTCCCGTATTACTGAAGTAAGTAATATAATAAGTAGTTCTACGGAGTTCTTTCCAAGATTGATTTTTGTAACTAATTAGGTACCTAATTAAGTAATTAGGTAACGGGGTAATGCGAAAAGAGTTTATGAGACGTTAGGCCCAAGGTTGAATCGACTTGGAGGGTGTGCTTTTTAGGTTTACACGACGAAGCTTGTTACGGATAACAAAATGTTTGCCTGGCAAAACCTGCACTGCGGATCTGATTTTGTTAAAAAAGGTACTTTTTACTAAATTTGCTTATATGTACGTGCAAATCATGACGTTTTCATGATCTATGTCTTAAAAACTAATCTGGAATTAGAAGGAATCAACAGATGAATGAAAAACTTTGACCCACACACCCCTTTTTGATTGTGATTGACAAATATTTCCATGTAACGTTCAAAGGCGTGTCAAAGAAATGATGACATCTTAGAAAAAACAAATCCAATAAAAAATTTGTAGGCAAGATAACTCAACGACTTACTGAATTATTCCAAATTATTTTTAAAACAAACTAGGTATAATTTTTTTGAATTGCTTATCAATTACGTAGGTACTAAAAAAGTAGCGAAGAAGCTGGGTAACAGTAATATATACAAAGTTCATTGATATGGACCTTCGTTAAGTAATGCCTGAATCAATCAAAAAATTTAAGATGCCTTTAGCAATATGCAATATGCCTTCAAAAGTATGTATCCTACGCTTTATTCCGCATACTAAGATCGTTGCGGGGGGTGCGGGGGGGGGGTAATTTTTTTTTATATCGAGGAACTAAGGAGAGCCATAATTGATGAAAAAACAAATTGAATAAAAAAAATAAGCTGCCCAAATTACTAATTCCACGCGGATGGAGTCGCGGGCAAAAGCTAGTAGATACATATTTTTGCACTTACAATAGGTAAACTCGACTACAATGAAATCGATACGCCCAAAGTTACAAAAATATGTACGCACGACCTTAACATGGGGTGTAAATATGTTTTTGTGCTTTTGGCCGCATCGATCTCTTGGTAGTCGACAGTACGTTGGCAAAGGGAAAACGTGTTTGCTCCCATCTAAGTACTTTAAACCCCAAATACTTTCGATATCGAATTTCAGTAAAGCCTATCACGAAATATTTGAAAGCAAAGCCAACTCAAAAGGACGGCTGCAGGCTGCTTAGAAGTATAGCTAGCTCGAAATTTCTTTGAAAAACTTGGTAGAGTCACTCAGTTGTGCAACCGGGAGCCGTCAACTTAAATTGCTTCTAACTTTTGATTAACAACAGTCCAACCGTTTCTCGCCTGGATCTAACGGGTTTTATCAGAATTTTTTAATTAATGGCTCAAATCAAAATAAAGCTTGGAGTGTTTTGATTGATTTGAGAAGCACTGATTTCAAACTATGACTGATCATAATTAATTACTGTGCTAACAAAGTTTTGTGAATGCTACGTAATTATGGCTAAAGATGGAGTGGCATTATCACTTTGAAAATATTGAAAACATGTTTTTTTTTTGGTATAGTTTTTAAAGTTATGAGAGTCATTGTATTTCTAGTACGACTAGCTTTTACCGTTAGCGTAAACATCATATGAATGTACTCGCCCCCCCCCCCCCCCCCCCCCAGTACAAATAAGCTAGCTTTTAAGTCATTTAAACCCTAGTAGTAAGGATTTCCAGCTTTCAGGTTTTCATTTCAAAGACTTCGACTTAAATTAGTCGACAATTTTAGTCATATGCCTCAAGACATAAGAGATAAACGACTTAACTAGTAGCAATGCGTTCAACATCCAAGACTCGAGCACAAAAATCTGTATGTTTCACAAAAATATCTGCCCCACAGGGAATTGAACCCAGGACCTCAAGCTTAGTAGTCAGGTTCTCTAACAACTAGGCTATCCGGTCGTCAAAAATGATAGATTTAAAACAAAAAAATATTTGACCACCAGATTATACCCAGTTGCTAGACTACACCAAAGCTCACCGTTTAAATTCCGACCAACATCACAGTTTCTTCAATTAACACCACGATTTGAGTGGTTTCGTAATTCAGGTCGTGTAATGAGTGCGCACACGGCGTCGGAGGCCTTTTTCGGTGCAGTAGGTATCTATCACGTTCTTCGGTCACGACTATAGACAAAGGTGTTTTTTGTTCGCCGTATGTTTGTGCTCTCACGGTTGAGAGATGATTTAAATAATGCCCAGAGCTCGAGCTAAGATATTAAGAAATTTATGTTGCATTGAAGGTGAATAAAATGGTGGAGGTGAAGAGATGACGATAACGCATTTATATTTAATCGTATAGCGTAAAACATTAAACAATTACACTAAAGAAAGAAACTACGAAATAGCTATAAATCCACATTCAGGGTCCCAAGCTACGAGATTGCGTCCGTTCTTAGATTGTACAGATCTCCAGGGGAGCCCGAGTATGAGTGTAGAGGGCAGTGCTGTACAATGTGATCCATAGTTTGAGCATCCTCGCCGCATTCGCAGAGGGCCGAGTCCCGCCAACCCCACTTGTGTCGGAAGTAGGTAGTGACAGCGTCCGAGTCCTGTTCTCAGTCTGTAAGCGGCACCAGAGCTTGCGTGGTAGACTAAAACCATCTGGTGACGATAACGCAATACCTAAGCAGAATTTTTTAAGCTAGACAAACATGATCAGAGATAATGGCTAGAAAAGGTTTTATTGAAGGTAAACAAAATAGTGGAGGTGAGGGGATAACGATAACGCAATGCCTTAGAAGTGATTAATGTCAAAGAAATTAGATCAGAGATTGCATTTTACATTCAAAGTGATTTTGCTTTGAATTTAAAAGATCCCTTTAATTAATAACTACAAAACACTTTACTTCGGTTGTTTTGTATATTTTAATAATAAAATCTGTTTTATACGTTTACTAGCTGTTGCCTGCGACTCCGCCTGCGAAGATAAAAAATAGCCTACGACCTATTCTCAGACCTACCAAATTTATAGAGAAAAAATTTCATAAAAAGCTGTCAAGGCGTATCGGAGGAGTTGGATAGCAAACACCGTGACACGAGATTTTTATATATTAGAAAAAGAAGAAGATTGTTCTACCAAATCAAGCCTTGTACTTTTAATCTTATCTGTGATTTTTTGCATTTTAATGCTCAAATATTTATAAAAGCTTTTGTTTACGTACTTGAGTAACTTTAAAATATGAGTTTAAGCAATATTAATTTGATCAATTGAGTTCCATTTTATCATAAATCATCTCCGACAGTGATTATAATTTAAACCGTCGTTTTAACTTTTAAATATAAAATGAGTTAACGCGTTCGTAAAACTGACCGACCGTGTGTAACTGGACGCATTTAAATACGCAGTTAGACTTAACTAGGCGTTTACCAAAACGTGCTAGTTTCTGTCACGACGCCTTTGTTAATCGTTGGTGATTGAGTATAATGTATTTGTTTAGCTAATCGATGGGTATGTAATGTAAAAGGTCTACTTAGTATTGTATGCTAAAAAAGCTGTGGTGGCCTACTGGTTTGATCTATCGCCTCTTAAGCAGAGGGTCATGGGTTCAATTCCCGGCTTGCATCTCTGAGTTTTTCGGAATTCAATACATTTGAAATTTACTTATTTAGTGGAACGACCGCTTAGCCTAGTTGGTAGTGACCTTGCCTACGAAGCAAGAGGTCCTGGGTTCAAATCCCGGTAAGGGCATTTATTTGTGTGATGAGCACGAATATTTGTTCCTGAGTTATGGATGTTTTCTATGTATTTAAGTATTTATTTATCTATATAAGTATGTTTATCGTCGTCTAGTACCCATAGTACAAGCTTTGCTTAGTTTGGGACTAGATCGATTTGTGTAAGATTGTCCCCTAATATTTATTTTTTTTATTTTTTTATTTACCATGAGCTTTACAACAAAGGAAAACATCGCGAGGAAAAGGAATTGCTATTTCATGAAGAACAGGCATGCAACATTCATAAAAAATGTATTCCGGGATTTTATGTGCGTAAATCCCAATTCTGCGAGAATATTGTGTATTTGTCTCAATGCCGCAATGTCTCAAGTCAAAAGTCTCTGACCAGTGTTTATTGCCAGTGAGGATTTATGGCACCTAGACGTGGCCCCTAACGATGGGTCTCCTAAGAAAGCTCAAAGTCACTCAGAAGGCGATAGAGAGGTGCTCGGAGTTTCTCTGCGGGAATTCGGGTATTAGAAATGATGAAATCCGCGCAGCAACTAAAGTCACTGACATAACTCGAAGAATCGCCAAACTCAAGTGGCAGTGGGCAGGGCACATCGCTCGTAGAACTGATGGCCGATGGGGAAAAAAGGTTCTCGAGTAGCGCCTTTGGACCGGAAGACGCAGTGTAGGTAGGCCTTTAAAAAGATGGAGCGACGATCTGGTTAAGGTTGCGGGAACGCGTTGGATGCGGAAGGCACGCGATCGATCTGTTTGGCGAGCCTTGGGGGAGGCCTATGTTCAGCAGTAGACGTCTATCGGTTGAAATGATGATGATGATGATGATGGTCATGTATTTCTAACTTAAGTAATTATTTCTAATTTTTAGCTATCTGGGTATGTATTACAATACCGAAGTACGAAAGACCGAATATATTAAAACATCGAATGGGTCAAAAGACCGACACGATTTATTTCTGAAACCGTTAACTTTTTAAGATTGTTATAAAACAAACCTAACCTAACCTAATGGGTTCTGTATGATGCCGTTTTAATAAATTCTGAGAAGTTTACGGTTTCAGAAAAAAATCGTGTCGGTCTTTTGATCCATTCGATGTTTTAATACATTCGGTCTTTCGTACTTCGGTATTGTAATACATACCCAGCTATCTACATACCAATTTGGCATTTATAACATTAGTAAGAGTTTCATGAAAGAAAATAAAGTTGCGTAGATACTATGACAGTTAAAACAGTTTATTTAAATGAATTTATTCAAAGCCTAGTTAAATATTCATTCAATTGGCAATAAATAAAATATTATTGACAAGAGAAAACTAACCCGTGTAAAACTTCAATAAGTTATTAAATTACTTATATATTAATGTATATGTAGTTTTTATGTAGTCTATTTTTGTAGATTTGATATGTATTAGTCTATTGTATACATTATATATTATACTAGCTTTTGCCCGCGACTTCGTCCGCGTAGAATTCCAATTTGTGGTAAAGCTTCTTCATCTCTTTCATTGTATAAAACAAAAATCCGGCACCGGCAACATCCATCATTATTATCATTTCATCATGAGTATCAGTTAGTGAATATTATAAATCCCGTTTATTCCCTATCCCGCGGGAATTTCAACAAATTTGTCCTTATTCTTTGCAAAATTACACTTATTTTTATCCCGCGGGTATTTTGCATTTTCCCCGAGAAAAGTAGCCTATGTCCTTAAAGCTTTCTACCGATAAAAGAACTTTTAAAATCAGCCGCGTAGTTGAGTTCACTTATTTTTTTCCCGTGGGAATTTTGATTTTTCACGGAGAAAATAGTCTATGTAAGTAAGGGTTAGTGTAGCTACTCACTAATAGGTGAAAGAAATTTTCAAATCAGCCCTGAAGTGAAATTCACTTCTTAATATCCCAGGGGAATTTTGCATTTTACCGAATAAATAGTAGGTAGCCTATACCAATAAAGGATAGTGAAGCTTTCTATTTGTGATTTTTTTTTAAACTCAGCCCCGAAGTTAATTTTACTATTTTCTATACCGCGGGAATTTTGCATTTATCCGGAAAAAAGCATCCTATGTTAACCAAGGACAGTGCATCTTTTCTATTGGTGTAAGACATTTTAAAATGAGCTCCGAAGTTGAATTTTCTTTTTTCTATCCCTTGGGAATTTTGCATTTCCCCGGAAAAAAGTAGCCTATGTCAATAAAGGATAGTGTAACTTTTTAATGGTAAAAGTTTTTTTTTTAATCGGCTCGGAAGTTTCAGAGATTATCTATCCCACAGGAATTTCCAAAAATCCTGCAATAAGTTTTTTTGTTGTTATGGTCATTTTCGTTAATACTGTATTTGAAAAGATTAGTAATTGTAGTTACGGAGATATGGTCCAGTTGATTTGAGTACCTACATATATAAATCCTGATTTAACTTTATCCCGTGGAAATTTTCAAAATTCTTTATATTCGCTTTATATTCTAATAGTCTAATTGCATGCCCAATTTGTACAGTTTAGTAATCTTCGTTATGGGCATAGGGTCACTCTTGATGAAATATATAAATCCCGATTATTCCTTATCCCGTGGAAATTCCGGAAAATCCTTTCTTATCGGATGCCTACGTCATACAAAGAACACACCCTCCACGTTTTAGGTCTCTACATACAGCGGTTTAGGCTGTGCGTTAATCCGGCAGTCAGTCATTTAGGACTTCAGGACAAAGCATTTTATATGTATTTGCATTGCACCAAGCTTTTATGCGAGTTCAACAATGATATTTGAATACTCAATTCGATTTTATTCGAAAAAGGTTGAACTCGCATAAAAGCTTCATCATCATCATCATTTCAGCCGTAGGACGTCCACTGCTGGACATAGGCCTCCCTCATTGACGTCCAATCATTACGGTTGGAAGTGACTTGCATCCACCCTGAACCTGCGGCCTTCACCAAAACGTCCGTCCTTCTCGTTGGTGGACGTCCCACGCTGCGCTTGTAAAAGCAAAAGCTTGGTGAAATGCAAATACTTAATACATATAATTAGCTATTATCAGAGATCAGATCAAGACGTGGTTGACAAACGTAGACAAAAATGGTTTGCAATATTTGAAGTTTCGTTTCGTTAACAATGTGTCAAAATAAAATGTAATTTAAATCAAAAGCACTAAGGAGTATTGATATCAACTTCGAAGCAAATCACCCCCAAAATAACTTTCTACTACTTTTTGACCCCGTCAAGGGATGAATTTCAATAAAATACGAAACACGTCTTCCATCAATTCTGTTAAAGAATGTTTATGCAAAATTTGAAGTAGATTGGACCAAGGAATCACGATGTCTCATACAAACTTTGCCCCCCTTTTTTACCCCCTTAGAAGTAGAACTACGGAAAATCCTTTCTTATCGGATGCCTACGTCATACAAAGAACACACCCTCCAAGTTTCAGGTCTCTACGATCAGCGGTTTAGGCTGTGCGTTGATCCGTCAGTCAGGACAAAGGATTTTATATGTATAGATAAGTGTGTACTTGTGTGCATTCATTGTATGTATGGGTATTGTTTATGTTTTGTTAGTTTGGGTTTATTTTTGATTTCGTTTTTTTTTACTCTGCTTTGTATGCCTACTCTTGTCTCTGATGTCCTGTCAATCGTTCTAACGTTAACTGGAAGAGATCCCTTTAAGGGATAAGTTCGCCTTTGTACATTTGTCTCTCTTGTTAACTGGTAATTTTCATGTTTTATGTACAATAAAGAGTTTTACATACATACATACTTATTGCAGTCAACTTTCATAACTGTTTAAACCACTCGCCACGATCTATTGATCATAACTCAAGAGCATTCTCTAATCAAAACAAATCAGCATCATTAAGCCAACCAATCACAACAGCTAAATACTTCGGGCACTACGTCGCCCAATGAAAACACCGGAATTTTAACCAATAAAAACAGTTGAATAATTCGAAAGGAAAATATGTTCTTAATTTAAAATACCACACGCTGAAGAAAATTAATGTAAATGGAGAAATTCCTTATCGCCACGACAAAGGTGAAGTATGTTTGGACTGATGAACAGCCGAATTCTACTAACGAATAGTGCTGTGAGGATATCGATACTATCGATATTTTTTTACGATCAGTATGTTTGTTCAACGATATTTAAGATTTTTTAAACAATTTTTTTTTTATTATCTTGTGCATTCAAAAACATTATCCATTTTCAAAAATCTTCGATAAACGTATTTGTAGTTTTTTTTTTATTTTATTTTAAAACTCTCTAATGTGTCTTTATTTTACAGGTATTTCAAAGTATGTGAAGTTTCCAATCCACTCTGGGCTCACGTGAGAACTACAGTCCAAGTCCTGCCATTCAGGCGCGTAAAAAACTATAGATGACGATGACCATGATGATGATGATGTCGTTTCTTAAATTTAGGATTAAAATATTGTGCTAAGTTACTAGGTACAATAATTTAATTATTTTGTTTCTCGCAGAAACTACGATTCCATTCCATTATTTTTTTAACTGTGTTTTATTACAATCAATACTCGATTTTTTTTTAGCTTTAAAAGCGACAAGCCTCCACATACCTATTGCGATTCCATCGATATCATTTTCAACAGAAATAGTAACGTCCTTACCGATTCTAAAAATGAATTCGAATTGGCGTCATCCCGTCCTCAACTGTTCGAAAGGACGCCGCTCTTTCCGTTAGGAAACCAATTAAACTGAATCGTATCTATTAAGTGCATTTGTACTGGATAGTACTTAATCAATGTTCTTTACGTTAGAATTGCAGTTGCTTAGAACAAGAAGTTACGAGACAGTGTAGAATTTGTTATTAGAAATTTTAGGATGTCCAAAATTTGTTAAATGTCTAAACAAAGCGGCGATTTAAGACACTTAATTTTTGATAAAATATACATTCTTACATACATGTTTTAAGTAATAGAAGTGTAAATATAATCTGAAAGGGTTGGATGAAAGAATGAGATGGCATCGATTTCTTTGCTGCATTAATAATGGGTTCATCTTTGTCTGTAGGTACGCTATTTTTTTTAAACTTAAAGGTGCAAGATAGCCTCACCGGTTCAATAACTGCATACTGGTCTTTAGTAACCCTAAATTTTAGGTAATTTTTTGTCCATTGCTGAACATAGGCCTCCCCCGTGGCTCGCCAAACCGATCGGTCCAATGCCATCCGCATCCAACGCAATCCCGCAACCTTAACCAGGTCGTCGCTCCATCTTGTTGGAGGCCCACCTACGCTGCGTCTTCCGGTCCGTGGACGCCACTCGAGAACCTTTTTGCCCCATCGGCCATCAGTTCTACGAGCGATGTGCCTTGCCTACAGCCACTTGAGTCTGGCGATTCTTCGAGCTATGTCGATGACTTTAGTTCTTGCGCGGATTTCATCATTTCTAATGCGATCTCGCAGAAACACTCCGAGCATAGCCCTCTCCATTGCCCTCTGAGTGACTTTGAGCTTCCTTATGAGGCCCATCGTTAGCGGCCACGTCTCAGTGCCATAAGTCATCACTGGCAACACGCACTGGTCAAAGACTTTTGACTTGACACAGTAAAATAGTAGGTATTTTTTCTTAAAAACAGGCTAACTGAATTCCACTACTGCTACTCAGTCATTGGACACTTCCATTTTTTATCAGAACACCAAATATCAGTAGCAAGTTCACTGACCCAAATGTGAACATAAAAGCAGAAACATTACACAACCTTATCAGTTCACCAAAACACATGTAACCACTTACAGACCCATCCGATTACCAATGCCTGCGCCAGATATCGAAAATAACAGTTGGTACTCGGGCTATAAATTCATAAGAGGTCGGGCGCGGGAGTGCACGGGCCAAGTTCTACTTACCGGATGTTAAAGTTTGAATGTTGGACGACCGGTTAGTTAAGTGGTTTGTATGTGGTTGGTATCGCCGCCGGGTTGATTCCCGAATGAGGCAAGCCAACTTAAGTTAGAAACTTATCGAGTAATATCCTACTAATAGCAAACGCAAAAGTTTGAGAGGGTATAATGGATGTTTGTTACTCTTTCACGAAAAAACAAAGAATACAGAAAATTTTAGGAAATTTGGAACACAGGTGACATAGTGAACAGTTTCATAAGCAACACGAACAGTGAGATAAGTCACGAAAAAAATGTTACCAATCCGATGGGGATTGAGTTGTTAGGGCACCACACCACCTATAGTCTTTAAAACCTGGATTTACGCGTATCATTACTACTTTGAAAAAGCTCGTATCTAATATCAATATGTAAACTAAACTGAACCTTGACGCGCACGAGATAGATACACTTACTAAAATTATATACTTTGAGGTACGACCTTTTTAAAATAGTGATGATATTATACTTTCATTCCAAATATAGTTAGATATTGTGGGCTATATTTTAAACTTGAATTCTTAAAATTAATAGTTTGTGCTAGCAAGTTCGTCTACGAAATAAGTAAATGTCAAAACAAATGTGACAGATGGACAGATATTAGAGCCATAATATAATCCCTTTTAGCGCTTTTTTACGGAACTACATATATACACAGATTAATATAAATCTTCTCACAAGTAACACAGATCTTTGTAAAAAAAAATTTCTAGATTCGCTAGGATAATCATTAGGAATAAGTTCGCTTTTACACTTTTTTCTGTTGTAACTGTTTTTTTAAGTTTGTAAGTTTATTTTTAAGAATAATTTTAAGAACTTGGCCCGGGCATGCTGTTTACTATTAAATGAATCATAAACACATTTCTGATAAATCTGTTAAAGAGAGATGTAATAAAACCTTCATTGGATTCAGACAACTTGATGCTTTACTCGCAAATGCACTTAACCGAGCGAGTGAAAAGCTTGGGCTAGTTAATCATTCAGACGCCCGAGTCTCCTCAAGGAGTACTACTGCTATATGATATAAGGAGATGGGCACTTTCAAGTTAATGGAAGCAGTGCTAAAACAAAAGAAAATGGAGGCTACACAGAATAAACTTAAGTTCTGGGCATAAATTTAGCAACTTAATCATCATAATTTTTACTTTGAATATGATAGAAATTGTTTGAGGGGCTGATACAATCAAAATCACAGACCTGCGCTCCAACCAAACCTCAGGTTGTCGATGTGAAGACAGAGACCGCCAAACTCAAGTGGGACTGGGCAGGACATGTCTGCCGAATGCATCCGAATCGCGGACAAAATCGCCGCCGATTGTGTTCCAAGCGATGGGCACAGGAGCAAGGGGGCTGCTACGAATTAAGAAATTTGAAGTTCTTATCGCGCCATTCTTTTTACTCTTTTTTTTGACACTATCAGCTTGAACGAACCAGCACGTTCCGAAGTTTGAAAGTCAAATTTCGTAGTATAAGCCCTAGGACAAGCCAATTGGACCTTTTTGCGAAAGATAGAGACGGATGGAGAGAAAAAGAAAAAGCCTGTGGACGTATGTATATAGATCGAGATGATGATGATGATAATTCTGGTAACATAGTTCTTAACATCCTAATAGCGCGCATGTAATATTGAGACAAGTAAGTTTAAAATGGAGTTTAAGAGCCGCTCTACATTAATGGGTGATTAAATGCTTTTAGGGAGTTTATGGCGCATCAAGATGTTTATTTAGGGAAATTTAATGATAGTTTTAAATGTTGCTTTTAGACTTGTCGATTTAAACGGATTAAGTGGTTTTTTGTTATTTTTACTGAGTAGATAAGCCAAGCCATATTGCTGGTAGAAATTTGATCCGAAGGCTCTCTATAAGATTGTAGAACAGGTCTGGATTAGAAACATTTTTTCATTTTAATTTACTTTATTTATCTTGTTTGAAAGAAAAGAAAGAAAGAAAGAAAGAAAAATTTTATTCGTGATATTAAAAAAAAATAACAGGAATAAAACACATTTAAAAAAAATGCACATACCACGAAAAGGTCCCAAATCAGCAAAGTGCCGATCTTGCGAAAGGCGCTGATCTTCCTTCGGGACCATCACGCCATCCATACATTGAAAAAACAATAAACATAAAGTGAAAACCGAACGCATAAAAAATTTAGTTACAAATAAAATAAAAAATGAAAAAAAAAAAACAAACAAGAAACCATAGAAACATAATCAATATAGTATTGTTTGTTATTGTATTGTATTGTTTGTATTGATAGTTATGTCATCATCATCATCATTTCAGACCATATACATCCCACTCCAAGGCTTAGGCCTCTTTCCAGAGTGAGGGTCCTTGGGCCGCAGTTCCCACGTGGGCCTAGTGCGGATTGCGAAATTCACACACGCCATTGAATTGTTTTCCGGTGTGTGCAGGTTTAATTATATTAAACAAATAAAAAAAAATATATATTAGGGGACAATCTTACACAAATTGACCTAGTCCCAAACTAAGCAAAGCTTGTACTATGGGTACTAGACGACGATAAACATACTTATATAGATAAATAAATACTTAAATACATAGAAAACATCCATAACTCAGGAACAAATATTCGTGCTCATCACACAAATAAATGCCCTTAACGGGATTCGAACCCAGGACCACTTGCTTCGTAGGCAAGGTCACTACCAACTAGGCTAAAGCGGTCGTAATTTCAAATAGAAAATGTAATTTTGCATAAACATATAAATTCCCAAAAAATCAGAGGTGTGAGGCCGGACTCGAACCCACGACTCTCTGATTGAAAGGCCATAGGTCAAACCATTGGGACACCACGGCTATTATCATGATTGATAATGATTATTATGTGAAAAGAGTAAAAGCTAAAGAGTTAGAAGCTGTTTGCATTTAGTTTCAATCATCGGTAAGCGAATAGGTTTTAATCATTTAGTTTATAAGAGTACAATGGCAAGTCAAACTAATAAAAAGATTTAAGCTCTACTAAATATAAATAGTCAAGGAACATTGATTCAACTAAACTTTAACCCTATTGTCAAACAATAGAGTATATTTTTCTATGCAAAAGTTTTCTGTATTATAAATAATAGTTTAGGAAGGTAACATGTGCTTCCAAAGTGGTAAATTAAAGTATTTGAAAACTAACGAACTTTTCATTCCCCGACTGTGTTTAAGAATTTTCAAACTAGGTGGCGTTGTTACTGGCAAAAAAATCATCAAAAGAAATGCTCAAAATAGAAGAAGGTTAACTAATGAAGTATGAAAAGGAATATCCGAGTGCTTGAGATTAGTGTAGCCAGCAAAAACTAGCAATGAAGTAAGTAGCCACTTTAAGAGATTAAAGCTACCGGCGAGTGAAGTATAAGACGCAAAAAAATCAAAGACGCTAATAAGATTGGCTTGGAAAATTAGTAAGAAATCTGTTAATGAACGTTATTCAAAAAAACGGGGTAAAGTTTTTGCTAAATATAAGATTGAGCTTGACGATGCTTATATAACAGTTGGTGGTAAAAAACAGATTGGCAATTCAGAATTGTTTCAAGAAACAGTCGTTATCACTGCAGCTATACATACACAGTCTTAAAATTGATACGATACAAATTTTAGATGATGATTGGGTACGTTTTGAGTCAACACCCCTGTAGTAAATGTCTAACAGGATTTTATAAAACTGGTTAACAAATGTTCTCATACATTAGTTGGTACTAGGTGTTTAAAGTTTACAACGTCAAAGGCGTGATTGTAATCCTGAATCAAAAATTCCGATGAAATCTTTGTTTACATAGATGTCTAATCAATCAATCAGGTTTACTCAACCATAAATAGTTATTCCGGATCAATTTTACAATGCCTTGCATACATTACTTCAGTGATTTTTTTGTTACCACACTGAAGGAGACATGCCTCCTCTCAGAATAAGAGGGCTTGGGGCGGATTTTGCACGCGGGTCCAGTGGGGATTGGGCATTTCACACACAAAAACTCTGACACGCGACCGACCCATTATCACCATAGGTTAAACCATAGACTATAGGTCAAACCACTAGGCCACATAGTTCCACTTAATGATGTTACAAAATATGTATCCGATCCAAGAAACGAGTGAGAAATCAAAAGATTACAATGCAAATGTCCGAAGGTCACAAATCGATATATCATTAAAGAAATTGGAAACCTGACAGCTGCCCGCTTGAATGAAACAGAAATAATAGCAAAGGACTCCCAGGAGACCCCATTATAACCTGACAAAGGGATTATCTTGTTTGGGAACCTCTTGACTGGCACTCGATGCTTTGTGCGACCACCAACTTAAATATTCAGGTGGGCAAATCTTTACACGGCATCCATAAGGGCGGATATGCCACTCGGGGTTAATAACGATTCCAACCGTATTACTTCAGTATAAGTGCTGTTGGTCACGACGAAAGAGTGAACGTGCCAACTGCAATACTAACTTTGTTATATCCAGTTACATGTTTTTGTAGGAGAGTCCGTCTTTATGTTTTTCCTGGGGTGAGAATTTGTCGGTTGCTCAAAGGCTGTAATTTTAGAACTGGGCTTTTTGCACCCTGTTAATGTAATGTATAAACAGCGGGACATTTTTGTAAAAGAACGGACCTTATACGATGCGGTATTGTGAATTTATCATGCGACCTCTTTTTGTGCCCTCGTGTGTATCTGTGTAATAAATAATTCTTTATGGACGGGGCATTAATAAACGTGTAAGTGTATAAAAGGTTCATTAAAATGTATTTTATATTTCATTTGGCTCTTACTTCCTGTTTTTAACGAACTGGTTCATCTAGTTCAAATTACAGCATTATTTTCACTATTTTTTGTTATTGTTCTCGTTATGTTTGTGATTTCTGTGGCTGAAGATGCCGCTCTGGTATAGGACTCTTGAGTCATCGCAAACGTTGCAATCAACCTCCCTGTAACACCTGATTTTACCTGAGGCACTGCAACAAACATCTGCAAATAGATGACGTGGCCAATGAATGAATGAATATTCACATCTAACAAGATGGGCCGAGGATTTGGTTAAGATCTCAGGAACTACTTGAATGTGGCCAGCGCAGGACCCCGATCGTCGAGAAACTCTTATTTTTTATCCAATTAAAAAGCGGATATTTGGCAGATAAGATGATTCACATGTACTTAATGGTATTCACTGGTTATTTATCGTGAACGAAGCCACGGATCAACGTTGGTAAGTTGTATTAATACGTGACTTATCTGGTGTCTTACATCAACTGTCTCATCTCATAGTACTGTTCTATTTTCTTCTTCACGTTCTCAGTTAACGGGACTTGTCTTCTCTAACCTTTCTCAAATCAAGAACTCGTCGGTACACGTACTTAACAGTCAAGTTAATAGATTTTTTGCTGCAAAGTTATTCTGATTGTGATGGCATCGTGTTGATGCCCTTGTCGTGACGAACAGTTTTTGCCTCGCTCTTGCATCGCCCTTTCCAATGTTGTTAGAGTTCCTTCGTGGTTCGGTTCTTTATAGTTGAATATTAAAATTATCAAAATGGAAAAATTGAGAAATATCCAGTATCTCTTTATTTGGCTGATTTGGATCATGATCGTCATCCCAGTCTATATACGTCCCACTCCAAGGCACAGACCTCCTCTCAGAATAAATAAAAATATCACGGGACAATTCACACCAATTGACCTAGTCCCAAAGTAAGCTTAGCAAAGCTTGTGTTATGGGTACTAGGCAACGGATAAACATACTTATATAGATAGATACATACTTAAATACATATTAAATACCCAAGACCCGAGAACAAACATTCGTATTTTTCATACAAATATCTGCCCCGACACGGGAATCGAACCCGGGACCTCAAGCTTCATAGTCAGGGTCTCTAACCACTAGGCCATCTGGTCGTCTAAATGATACCACAAATAACGTATAGAATACGTTGCCAGCTCAAGCTAAGGTATTGTTATCTTTAAAAAAGCAAAGTTAAAATTGCCGATACACCCCAAGTTCAATAACTTTTTTTACTTCTGAGGGGTTCAGAAATCAGTCTTATGACTTTGGAGCATTTCTCATACCCACAGCGTATAAGTTCACTTCATTTGTTGTTGTTACGTGTTTTAAATTTATTGCTAGAATGTACGGAACCATTCTGTTATACTTACTCAGGGTACACTTAGCGTTTTTTCTTACAAGCAGTTCGAACCTTGCCGACGACAAGCTTTTTTATAGTTATCTGATTCAAGATTAGGTGCAAAGTTTTCTATAGGTATTCTTCAGAGTGTTTTTTTTCGGCACGCTCTAAAATTTGTTTTTTATTAAGTTAAGAGCCGAGTTTATTTTAAGACGCATTAACACTTGAAGGTTTTATAGTCATACTAATTCTGAAAGTAAATGTGTTATAGTTGCCGGCAGACGAGACATATTTACCTCTTGTTCACATTAGTGTAAAGGGGCGAGAGGTAAATATGATTTTGGGTGCTAATTACATGCCGGCCACTATACATGGTTTATATGACGTTCTTGTTTGCCAAGGACATCATCTTAGCCTGTATACGTCCCACTGCTGGGCAGGGCTTGGGCTGTACTTCCCACGCGGGTCCAGTGCAGATTGGGAACTTTACACATGCAATTGAATTTCTTGGATGGCGTCTGTAGGTTTCCACAGGAAGTTTTCCTTCACCATAAGTCGCATGGTAAATTTCAAATGTAATTTCGCATTCCAAAATTCACGAGTCGTTTGACCTATGGCCTGTCAAACAGAGGATCGTGGGTTCTAACCCGGGCTTGCAACTCTGACTTCTATCAATTACATTAGAAATTTACCACGAACTTTACGGTGAAGGAGATCAATGCGCAGCAGTTGAGTTTCCCATTCCACGCTGGGCCCTCGTGGGAACTACAGCACAAACCCTTTCTTTTAGAGATGAGGCCTGTGTCCAGCACTGTAAGATGTGGAGGTGATAATCTGGTGGCTGTCTCGATGATGGGTTACAAAAAACCCTTATGTGTATTGTGTGAACTTTCATTTGTTTTTTTTTTGTATTACATAAAACTTACCATGTTTTCCATCAGCAGCGACCCCGACCACCCATAGCACGAGGAGTATCCCCCCCCAAACCATCTCACCGCGCACGCATCACCTAAAACAATAAAGTTGTTTGAGAACGGGAAAGCTGACCAATATTTGATCAATGGTTGGACGACCAATATTTGTACTTGGACACAGTGTGCGTAGAAGTGGCAAGGCATTGTCCAAGCAGGTGTTAGTTTTTTTCTTTGCAGTTATTTGCCTACATAAGATAATGGAGTCTTTTAACCAAAACTTTACCAGTAATTCAAAACATTTGCCTTATTATCTCAATACTTCTAAACCATATTTCGTATTTTCTACCACTATTTTTTTCCTAGAAAAGAAAAGAAACTTCCAGTAGGTATTGAACTGAAACAATAAAAAAATCTTTTATTTTTATTTATTCTTGCAGTACGAAAAAAAATATTACGGTGAAGTACCCACGCATCACGTAATGATAAGGGACAGGGTCTGATTCCCATCCCTACCCACTCCCTCTCCTTTCATCCATTCTAGTTTTAGAGAAAAAAAGAAATTTTATCACGAATTCACACACCACTTCTTTTTTCTTTTTATTCATATCAACGCTTATTTGGAAACAGTTCTCGAGTGAATAGAGCCGTAGCATTCCCGCACGAGCGGTATCAGGCTTTTGTCTGCATACATTTTAATGTGGAATACCTCTGTTTGCTATAGAATGAACGAATATAGAACGAATATGACTTTACAGCCATGACTTCTCGAGAAAGTAAGATGCAGTCGACAAAAGCGAGGCCTGCCCAAATTCAAAACAAATTTGCTTGCAGCCGTTGAAGTTGATTGGTATGGATTGGTATGGACAGATGTCTAGCCACTGCAAGCAAAATGGACATTTAAGGTGTCAAGGCGACCTTTTTGTCGATGGTACATTCGATTGTGTATGTAAGTTCCCAATCAGCACTGGGCTTGCGAGGGAATTCCGTCCAAGCCCATTCATTCTGAAAGGGAGTCTGTGCCCTGCACTGAGACGTATATAAGCTGAGATGATGAACGAATTGGCAGAAAATCGCGCTGAAATAGGGAGTTTGTAAAAAAACTGATCAAGAATCAACACTCACCAAGATGTACCACTAAACCATGAAAAAACTAGTTTCTTGTACTTAATTGGAAAAGATACACTTTAAGCGACAAGACCGCCTACTGTCTACACTTTTTTTTTGTTTTCATCAACTCACTGTACTAATTTGCGATGTGCAATGGAGGATTTTGTATTGCATTGTTTAGTAGTAATGCGTCCATTACTACATACGAGTACGTACACGTACTACTACGATGCTACTCGATGTACCTACTATTCAATGCTTTTTGTTTCCTGTGTATCGCATAATGTGTAAATAAATCTCTCTCTCTTTCTAACATGAACCCACCCCTTCTCGTTTTAGAAAAAACACCAACAAATTAAAAATTCACTTCTTTACATTCCCATCTCTACAACACAACGAGTTCAAGCATTCGTTGATTACGTCTCCAAATCATAATTCGCCATTCATTGCTCGTTTACCAGTTCTATCTTACTACACATCTCTTGTTAAAGAAGCATTGAAGAACCACACGTTTGATGCACCCGATTTTTTCGAGTCACGACTTTTTCTATTGTTCAACGGCGTCGAGATTTTAACGGTGTTCTGTATGGCATGGGACCGTAGCTAATACGTCTTTAGGGTTTGAGTAATAAATGGGTTTCGGGCAAAAAATAAATTAAACAGAACCGACCGTTTAAAACGTGGCTTAATGTTTTGGAGATAGGTGTGCTTAACTCTTTGTTAGAGACAAAGGGATTTGTGTTGCATACGAATTAACTAATTAGTTTGGCGTGTTCAGCTGTGGAGATCGAAATTATTTAGATTATCGGTCGCTTTTTGATCTATAAAAGACCTTAAGAGCAGAGTAATTTTAGAAATTATTTCATTTTTGTTTTAGTTTTTTTATGCGGATGGATGATTTGGAAGAGGCTGTAATGATGAAGTATCAATGACGTATGCCCAGGCAGCAGTGGACGTCCTACCGCTGAGGTGCTGATTGAGAACTTAGAAAATGATTTCACATCACAAAAATTTGTAAATTTTAAGTTTGCAACATTTAATTTAGTTTTAAAGCGAAAGAGAACTTTTTAAGACATACAATATGTTTACGAATTTCCAGTCACTATCACTACAACTACAGATTCAGCCGTTTAGGAAGCGCATTGTCTTTCAGTCAGTTGGTAAACACTGTCAAAATTTAAACATTTCGTTTAAATGTATTTGCGTAATTTTACAAAAAAATATTTGAAATTTATTTGCTTTTATAATCTACAAATTATCTATTTACGCATGTAGTCCTATGTAGCTATTAGTGTGCAGTTTATTTATCTATTTATCTACTTAAACAGCGATCCGGGTGTCACCAACGGTACTGGCCAAAAATCAGCGCTGGAGTGCTATAAACGCCTCAGCATTATGCTGAGCCAGTGTCCGATTTGCAACCGCAATGACACATTCTATCTTTAACTTTCGTGTTGTCTTTTGTTTTGTAAAAATATTGATGATGTGTCTTGTGTTGTTGTAAATAAATGTATTTTTTTTCTTTCTTTCAAAAAGCTGTAGCAAAAAGTTCCACGCAAAAGCTCTAAGGAAGCCAATCGCTAAAGCACGATGCAATCACTTACGTCGATGTAACATGAGCGATCATTAAACAACGAGCTATGTGAAGCTCCCGATAAGAGCGGAAGCTCTCTTATCGCAGATAAAACAAAGCTTCGTGGAGCGTGGAGGGCCTAAAGAATGAAGGAGACAACTTAAAACATGAGAACAAAGACGAGTCTGTAAACAAAGTTAAAATCATGTCACTTGCCCGTGTGGGAACTACGGCCCAAGCTATCTTATTCTGAGAGGAAGCCTGTGCCCTGCAGTGAGACGTATAAATTTAGATGATCATGTATAAAAACGTGAACATCATGGTAGCCTACTAGTTTCACCTATGGTTTCTCAAGCCGAAGGTCATGTGTTCAAGCACTTATCGCACATTAATCCAAAGGGTTCCCTCTATCGATCGAGTCTCTCAACGAGTAGGACTCAGAATGAACATGGACAAGACGAAAGTTATGTCTAATGTTCATGTTGTCCCTGCCCCCATTGTGGTCGAGAACTCGGTTCTTGAAGTTGTTGACGCATATTTATACCTAGGACAAATCGTCCAACTAGGTAGGTCCAACTTCGAGAAAGAGGTCAATCGGCGAATCCAACTCGAATGGGCAGCGTTCGGGAAGCTCCGCAACATCTTTTCGTCCAAAATAATACTTCAGTGCCTCAAAATTAAAGTTGCCAGTGATGACATATGGATCCGATACGTGGTGCTTCACTATGATGAATAGGCTTAGAGCCGCTCAACGAGCTATGGAGAGGGCTATGCTCGGAGTTTCTCTACGGGATCGAATCAGAACTTTTGATTTTGATTTTTTAACCCCCAACACAAAAAGAGTGTGTGTTTTTGTGTGTCTGTCTGTGGTATCATAGCTCTTAAACGGGAGAACCGATTTGGATGCGATTTGTATTTGAAAGCTGGTTTCTTGGCGATGGTTCTTAGACATGTTTCATCAAAATTGTTTCAGCCGTTTCAAAGTTATCAGCTCTTTTGTTAGCTGCGGAAGAGATCTTAGACATATAATGGTCATTTACCTACTTTATTTTTAAACATATATGGGACATAATGAACGTCCTGACTCATTATTTTTTTTGCATTTTAAATATAATTGTGTTGGAGGTTTTTAAATTTTTTAATCTATAGTATGATCAGGTTTTCTTTGAATTTTGGGACCCTGTATATCAAAAGTTTAAATCTTAAAATCAAAGTTGTTGATGCAGTTAAACCAGCGAGCAATTCAGATTACGTAGTAATATATCTTCAACCCTTTGTTTGCAGTCTTAAGTAACTCCTTCTCGTTTACTCTTGTAATGACGTAATGATAGTCAAACAGCGAGTTAACAGTTAGCTCATTTTGCGAGTCTGCTTTCCGGTCGATTTTACTGTTTGAGTTTTAACTTTGGATATTTGTTTTTGGAAATCGGTAATTGCTGGGCGTAATCGTTTCTAATAAAGTGCTTACTGTTTGTACGTTAAAAATTCTTAATGCCCATGAAAGATGTTGCAATCGCCTTTGAAAAATATATACCTACAGGGTATTTTATATAGCCGACATATTCTTAAATAATCGCTGGAATCGAACCCGGGACTTCAAGCTTCGTAGTGTTCTCTAATAACTAGGCCATTTGGTCATCCAAACGTCAACTTAAATGGATGTTAAACACCAAAGACTCGAGAAAAAACATTCATATTAATTTTTCATGGTGTCACTTCATTTCATACTTTTAGTTCTCGTACTAGTTTGCCATAAAATATATAGAAGCGTGCTGATCTTCGAGAATGCAGTAGGTCAGTTAGGTCTGCTATTTTCTTCCACAGGTTGAACAGAAGTAGGCGGGGTCTCCACTCTTACGTTGTGAGTATTCCCAAAATCCGCACAAAGCGTTTTCGCTCTTCCTTCATCACCCGTACAGCTAAGGAGTGGAATTCCCTACCTGTGATTGTATTCCTTGAACACTACAATCTGGCTGGCTTCAAGTCTAAGGTGAATAAGCATCTACTACGCAACTAGGTAAGCTAGACCTCATCTTCGCTTTCCATCAGGCGTGATTTTGGTTAAACGCAAGCCTAATCTTCTAATATATAAAAACCTCGTGTCACGGTGTTTGTTATCTAACTCCTCCGAGACGGCTTGACCGATATTTATGAAACTTTTTTCTCTTCATTCGGTAGATCTGAGAATATGTTGTAGGCTATTTTTTTTGTACGTACCTCTATCCTCCGCGGGCGGAGTCCCGGGCAACAGCTAGTCTAATATATAAGAATCTTGTGTCACGGTGTTTGTTATCGAACTCCTCCGAAACGGCTTGACAGATTTTTGTGCAACTTTTTTTCTCTGTATTCGGTAGGTTTGAGAATAGGTCGTAGGCCATTTTTTATACCCCTATCCTTCGCGGACGGAGTCTCGGGCAACAGCTAGTTGTATATATAAAAAAGGTTAGTTAATTAAACTTTGTGTAGAAAATAATGTTTCAGAAATAGATTACTTTATGACAGATAAAAATTTTGGAAAAACATTGCATTATGTATGACGTAGGTTAACGATAGATAAACATTTTTCATAATAGCATCTGGTTCGATAAGGGATCGAACCCAAAACTTCCAGCTGTATGTAGTCAGGTTCTCCAACCATTCCCTATCCGTTCGTCTTATGAATGCAACAATTGATGTTTATGTATAATTTTAATGGCCAAAGCTATTCAGTAACTGTACAGTGTTATGAAATAATTGAATGACCGCACGTAACGATCGTGAGGCGTCATTTAGATGGTCTCAAATATCGCGAGAGTCGTATTACATTGCTGTCAATGATCCTTCACTTATAAATCAGTACTTTGGCAGCCAGCAATGTATGGTGATACGTATGTTTCTCGCGTCGAGTAAATGAGGCTTTAAGATGTAGCACGAGCTCATTACAAATATTTTAATACAAGACCCAATGGAGTCGATAGATTTGATTGCAATATTAATAGTGGTTAACCTTTAAATTTACTTAAATTACGTTTGTTTGCCAATAAGTTATATTGCGTAGGTACATAATTTTGAATTATTAAATACGATCAACGGTTATGTGATTTTGAAACGTAAGTATCGATTGAGTTTTGATCATCGTCATCTTAATCGCTCCCTCACTGCTGAGGACCGTGACTCTTAACTTTAACCACTAGCTGTCGCCATCGGCTGCGTTCAGTCGCTTGATGAAATGCAGTGCTGACAGTTAAGTCCAGTTAATACAGATAAGGGCCCGGGCTTGTCCAAAGACTGCGGCCTATAATACCGGAGGACGGGCAGCAGCGTCCTAGCCATGGTAGCGGCCTAGGTAACGACGGGGCAGGGGGTGCAGAACGGGACCGATCTGTTTGGCAAGCTTAGGGGAGGCCTATGTTCAGCAGTGGACGTCTTTCGACTGAAATGATGATGATGAATACAGATAATGAACTGAAAAAAAATCCGTGTAATTTTTACAATTGATAGAGTCGGAATATAAAAAGAAGATTTTTGGGCGGAAGAAAAACTACAACTCTTGGAATTCCCTCACGTCTGTATTTCCAGATAGTTGCAACCAAGGAATCTTTAAATCGTGGGATAGGCTGTTACAGAACCAGTGCGATGCACTTTTGGCCTCATCTGCACTTTTAATCAGGTAAGATAGCTCAATCACGGGTCAGTGTTTGTTAAACAAAAGCAACTCCGTGGGAATAGAGTTGCTACAATCGATGACGGGCCACTGATTGATAACCCAACTTAATTTTATTTAATTCAAATGTACTAACTAAAAATTTAATTTCACAGTTTTCCAATTTAATCACGTGCGTTATTTTGTGGAGATCTATACCTCCAACATTGTTACCTTTCTTCTCCACTAGAAACTCTTTTTAGCCGAAGAATCTTACTAATATAAAGTGCAATCAACAGTGGTGTTGGCCGAGCTAACGTTGCGCTTTAAAACTGTTATCATAACTTTTCCCCGCCAAATTCTATGATTGTAAATGTTTTTGCCAACAACAAGCTACTTGAAGTCAGCTTGCCCGTCTGCCGATTTATCCATTTTTCCTAGTTCGCAGCGGCAATGGGATGAGCCGCTCTGTAGACTGGTGCGGGATAACCTTTACCATACGTCTACTAGCCCTACAGAGCGCGCCCGTCTCCTTGCCGTTGCGAAATGGGAATCTGGTGCTTGGCTTCACGCCTTACCATCCACAAATACAGGCACTTTTCGGGACGACAACACATTTCGGCTCGCTGTGTGTCTCCGTTTGGGAGTGGCTTGTGTTGCCCCACATCGCTGCCATTGCGGTGTACAGGTCGACTGCCTCAGCCACCATGGACTCTCCTGCCGCAGCAGTACGGGATGCATCCCGCGGCATGCAGCCCTTAACGACGTCATCCGCCGGGCCTTGGTCAGTGCCGGAGCACCAGCCGTTTTGGAACCTTCGGGCTTGGTCCGCGACGACGGCAAGAGGCCCGACGGCATGACACTCATGCCATGGAAAATGGGACGGCCTTTGATTTGGGACGCCACTTGCGTCGACACACTCGCGCCGTCCCACCTTCCATCTACAGCCATCAGGGCCGATGCCGCTGCTGACTCTGCGGAATGCCTCAAGAAGCGCAAATATGTAGGCATCAGTAGTGCCTACATTTTTGAGCCGTTTGGGGTTGAAACCATGGGTCCTTGGGGTTTGAGTGCATCGAATATTTTTAAATCACTGTCGTCAAAATTAATCGCAGCTTCGGGTGACCAGAGGGCTGGCTTTTTCTTAGCACAAAGAATAAGCATTGCCATACAGCGTGGCAATGCTGCCAGCCTTCTGGGCACCTTACCACCTGGCAGTGATTTTGGGCAACTTTTTTATTTATAAGTTTAGTTAATATGTAGTTTTAGTTTATAGTTTTAGTTTTATTTTATTTAGTTTTTAATTTGTATTGATTCTTTTATGTGTTGTTGAATAATAAATACTCACCCAAAGCTACTAAATATAGTCTTACATTAATTACGAAATGGTTCTACATTGAGACACAATTCAAACTGGTTGGATAGCACCACGTTTGCGTAATAATCCCTTTTACTAAGCATCATTAATTGGTGTTTTCGTACTTTACACGATCTTAATCGTCTAACGCAATATCACTATAAAATCTTATTACACCGCCTTATTACAAAACCATGGCCAAAAGGGCTATTGTACATTTTACACGTGTATTCAAAGTGTATTAATGAAAAACTCACCTTATAATCTAAGTTGTAAGACATGTTTCTATTTAAACGTTTTGTTATAGTTTGTCCAATTATACTAAAGGTCGTATACGTCATGAAATGTTTTATCTGGCCTACAGCTTATAGCTAGTGATGCTCCTTGGTGTGTCGATAACATCGGGATGTCTAGTCGACAAAAACGTTTCATTTCAAAATTATCTTTTTTATTCACTATACATGTAAGATGGAGGTCGAAATAAGTTTAATTATCATTTTACTGCAGTTTGTCTTGAACTTTTGTATAAAATTTTCAGAAGGCGTACAAGTGACCCAATCCGCACTGGGCCCGCGTGGGAACTACGGCCCAAGCCCTCTCATTCTGAGAGGAGGCCTGTGCCCTGCAGTGGGACGTATATAGGCTGGGATGATGATGATGATGTACAAGTGACAAGGTACTAAAATGTAGCGAAATTTTTGACCTCGACTGTATTAATGTTAGTTAATCCGATGACTGCAGTGAGTTTAAAATTTATTTGTAAAATTTGATCCAAAGAAGTAAAAAAAACAGTATAAAGCTAAATAAAAGCACATAAAAAGTGTTTTATTAATGTTTGAAGATTGATCAAGCAAATTAATTAATTCTATAGGAAATACCAAATCATTGCAGTTGACTATTATACAACTTGTGGTATTGGTGTTCTAATGTATTGTCAAGTTATGTACAATATGTTTACCTGAAAATGTTAATATTATCTTCTTTTTAAGCACCGTAAAATCGGGGTCTATGGCCCATATAAAAACCAAATATACAGAAATTTAATAAATACAATATAAACGTGGGTGGGCAGCTAAAACCAACTGCATGGCAATGTGCCATAATTTCAACGCACTAAAAATACTAGAGCGACTGCTGAAAAGGGATTACCCTTTTCTTACCCTTAAGTACCTAACCGACTATACGGTATATAAAAAGACAAGTAAACCTTTAAATAGTTTCCAACGATACAACACCAAAAACACACCAAACCTAGCCAAAACCATACCAACCAACCAAACCAAAGTAGGAATACAATTTTAAAGTAAACGAGGAAGTCTCAATGATCAAAGAATTTATATCGGTGCCCCTTTTCTCCCATAAAATTTCAAGTCATAATGTATCATTAGTCATAATCAACGTTATAGTATAAATCTTCCCAGGTGAATTTTTCGCTTCGAGCCATTACATTAAATTTGAACCTTAATACTATGACGATACCGTATGTTTTGAAAGATAAGGGCTCGAAGCAAAAAATTCACCTGGGAAGATTTATACTTACTATAGTCATACAGTGATTTCTGAAACGGTATTTTTTTCAGGACTTTTTTAAAAGCCATCTTATAGAATGTAGTAGGTTACGTTAGGTTTGTTTTATAACAATTCCGAAAAATAAATTGTTTCAGAAATAAATCACTGTATGACCAACGTTGATTATGACTAAGGATACATTATGACTTAAAATATTATGGTAGTCATTATAGACCCAATTTATATATTACTAATAGAGCTATGAAACATGAAAAGATAGGTCAATAGTTTCATAAGGTAAATTTTATCGTCAACGTGTCTATCGATATTTTGACATCGCTAACAAAAGCGATCTGTTAGTTAATAAGTAAGGGCTGGGTAGAGCCTTGACCCAGTGGTAAAGTAATTAAGATATGTATTAGGAAATTAGAAGCGATAAATGAATGACCTGAGGGACCAATTCCAAATGAAATATCATGCAGTATTCATGGAATAACATAACTAGGCGGTCTGAATTTTAAGTTAACATCAAAATCTTGGTCTATTTACGTCCCACTGCAGGGCACAGGCTCCCTATCAGAATGCGAGGGCTTCGACCGTAGTTCCCACGCTGGTATAGTACGGATTGCGAACTTCACATGGTAAATTTAAATTTTTTTTGATTATTCATAGACGAATTTAGTTAATCACAAGCCGCGGATAAAAGATAGTTAGAAATACCTACCTGTTAGGATGTCCCGAAATTCAATGACCTATGCATCATCATTTCAGTCGAAAGACGTCCTCTGCTGAACATTGGCCTGCCCCAGGGCTCGGGAAACAGATCGTTCCTGCTCCATCTGCATCTAACGCGTCCCGCAATCTTAACCAGGTCTTCGGTCCATCTCGTTGGAGGCATACCCACCCACACTGCATCTTCCGGTCCATGGACGACACTCGAGAACCTTTTGGCCCTATCGGCCGTCAGTTCTACGAGCGATGTGATGTGTTAACTATGCATACCAAAGTTTAAGACATTCAGATTACTGAAACATATCTAAGTAAAATTTTACTTACAATATTTGTTCCACATATAACTTTTAAACCTCAGGCTACCAAGCGTAGAAGAGAAATCACTGTTGCCCCTGTCCCCTCTTTCAAATCTGTGTTTGCAAGCAGACAGTACTGTATACTATCACCGCATGTGTATAATGTTATCAATAGAAAAATACCAATTTTCTCCTTGAACCAGTTTGATTGTAAAAAAGCGCTTATTAGTTATATCATGGATCTCACCTATAGTGAATATGAAAAGATCCTTTTGTATTAATATAGCTACCTATACTATCTTTTGCTATCTTGTATGTTGGTTTGGTGACACACGCGCACACACACACACACACTCACACACACACACACACACACACACACACACACACACACACACACACACACACACACACACACACACACACTCACTCACTCACTGCTTTAGTTTTTTAAGATATAGAATAAGTATTTGTAAGAGCGAGGTCTTCTGCTACAGGTAATTTATCAACCTACTAGAAGGCCTCAACCTCAACGTGTAATGTAATACAGTTTTATCAATAAACGATTATTATTATTATTATATTATTATTACATATATTTTAGGTATGTAACTAATAAGTTTATTACATAAAAGCTGGTAAACACATTTGTAATAAACCAGGGATACATGAAATTATCTGGATAGACAAATACAAAAAGTAAAGAGCTAATTAAAAACATACCTACGGCACTTTCGACGTTAACGTCAATAGAAAAAAGCAAAAGAAAAAAAGCAACATCGCATCTATTTACCGTTACGCTTGAAGCTAACAGACAACCTGACATTAAGTTTCTTATAGACGCTTTAAAATTGTACACAATAGTTCGCTAATTAAAGAAACCTCGCTAGGATTCGCTTCCATTCGGACGAAGCGGAGAAAATAACACACATCTTGGTCGATACTACAATCAACCATTCTCATTACTTACTACATTACAAGATCAACGGCTTAAAATGTCGATTTGAACTGATGTGATTAGTCAATTCAATTTTGCACAACTTAGCTATTCTCTGTCTCAGTAAAAGCGTACACTTAATCCACGTTTTTGCCTGGTCATGCTAGTTTTTCTACCTTGTTAAATAGTGGTATAGCTTTAATATATAATGAAAGATTAGTCGATCATTACAGTCAAGGCTTTATTGGAAATTGGTTTGGTGAAGATGTTTTTTTGGTTGGATCTATTGATGATTTAAAATTAATGAGTACTTTAATTGAAGGTTTGGATAATGAAGACTCGTTTTTTATTAAGAATCATGATATCTTTTAATTAGGTAAAATGATACAAACAAAGCTTGTAGAGTAGAGGATAAAATTATGATAAATATGATCTTAGCGAGAGGTTTATTTAGACACAAGATAACAAATGCGAAAGTTATGCAATTAGAAAACTTCATACCTTTTTCTAACTTATAAATGAAATTTTAGAAAACGCAAGTAAAAAACTACTAATCGTTGATGAAGGTAAATTTGCAAAACTGTTCATCTTTATTCTAACAGTAATGGAATTCCTTGTAATGTTAGGTTACATTTTAGTAACAAATGACAAAATCATAATAATTACAGAAATAACACAACTTAAATAACGTCTCTACCGAAGATACTGAGCCTAATAAAGTTATTTTAGAATCCTTTGATATTATTACATGATGAAACTGCTAAGATTGAAAATGATGCAACCTAATAAAAAAAAACTAAGCCACTATTTCAGCTTAACGTATCTATGATTACTATACCACACGTAACTTAAGCCAATTAAATACGGAATATCTATCAAATCTCACGTCAGACCCGCACCAAAAAGTAAATTGGTAAGAAGAGAAACACTTATCTCTCAAACCATCGACACGTGACAAAACACTGTAATAGGAGATGACATTAACCTATTTCTGAGGGAGTTGTAATTGTGTTTTATCATTCCATCTTAAACATAACAATTGGTGCCGCCTAGACTTGCGTAAGCCGTAAAAAGTTTTTAAGGCTACTAAAAAAAGGGTTCCTTTAATATTTCGTTAGATTTTCCTCGTTGCAGCGTCAACAGGAAAGATTTGAAATACTTTTGAAGGCACTTGACATGCTTTTGTGTAGATGTATTGAGGAAAATGATTTGTCAAACTGCCAGCCGGAAATCGTTTCAGTGAAATCAGTTGATAGTGATCAGGTAAATCAACGAACTAACGATCATATTAACTAAATAATTACAAAGTATCATCCGCAACAAGCCTCATCAAAAATATTAAATTGACTAACAAATCATCATCTACAACATGCTTCGTCATACATACAAATCTAAAACCCTCTGCACTATACTCAGCTCAAAAGCTTTTATTTTATTTGTCATTTTAGAAAACACGAATAGAAATATCTTTTATTTTATTTCTATTCTTGAGATCTACGTTTTTGCTGTCACATGAGAGAACAATGCCAAATAATATTTCATCTTCACTTAAAAAGCTAATAAAATACCTTCGAAACACACAAATAATAGGCACCTTCGAGACAAACTTAAATATCAAAGAAATGTTAAAAAACACTTAAACCTAAAGTACGTAAGTACTGAACCCAATAAAAGCACGATAACTCCGTGACATCAGTATCAAACTGACAGCTGTAAAGAGTCATAAATCTCACATATCAGAAGAAATGCATCGCGGTCACAGCAAAAGAGAACACCCAAAACTTGTAGATAAGGATGTTCATATTGTACATCCCGATAAAAGTGTAGCTAAAAGTAACGATCAATAACTTCTTCATGTTAGTAATAGAGATAAAGTATGTAAAAGCTTTTTGGTTGTTATTAAATGGCGATCAGGGATGTATGAATTTGTAGAGATTCTGAATACTTAATGCATGCATACATGAGAAATTATGTTATATAATGAACTAATTTGGCTTGATAGCTGAGGAACAAGATAAAATATTGCAGGTCATTGATATAAACCCACACAAGGCAACGCCTGAATCAATCAAATAATTTAAACAATAGCAATTTTCAAGTAGGTACCTACTACTGTTTTCATGAATATATTGTCACTAAACTCCTTTTTTAATTTTATATAAAACAGTTTGAAAACTGATATAAAAGTTTTGACTCGAGAAAATGATACATTTATATAGTTACTAGCATTATTTCGATGAAGAATAAAAAACTGGCGGTTTCTCATTCCCGTGAGAATTTGAAAAATATATCTCTTGGTGCACCTTTACGATCCTCAAGAAATACTATTTAATGTCAAAATTTCAAGTCACTAGTTCCAGTAATTTAGTCACAATTTTCTTTTATAGGTAGAGATTTTTGATAATGTTTTATATCTAGCCTTTTCGATTCAACTGAGTGATGATCATCGTCATTGCAGCCGAAAGACGTCCACTGCTGAACATAGGCCTCCCCAAGGCACGGACTGGAAGACGCAGTGTAGTTAGGCCTCCTACAAGATAGAGCGACGACCTGGTTAAGGTTGCGGGAACGCGTTGGATGCGGATGGCGCAGGACCGATCTGTTTGGCGACCATTGCGAGATTCAACTGAGTGTGCAAATATTATTTATTATCTTCATCAAAAAATCTAATTACAGTTAGGCTAACTAGATAGTAAAATTTTTAACTCTATTTATCTCGCTATTTGTTTAGCTCTCATTATTCTCATCGCATTTACTCAAAGATTTACATTTAAAAATCCTTTGATGTTTGTCAATTATGTGTCGTTTCTTATATTGTGGAATAAAGTGTTTACAAACATGCACAATATATGCGTCTATAAATCAAAATTGACGCTGTTATACCCACTAAGCCTCAGCTTTAAAAAAAAAATAATTAGGTATGTTTATGTTAATTAAAACCTTAATTTAAAAAACCATGACCACAGTTACAAATACCATAAACGTTGTAGAGTTTTTTTTTAAACGAATCGAAACGACTGAAAATCTCTTGTATCCGAAAATTAATAAAAAATTAGAGAACCAAGAATTAAAATCCAAGATATCAGGATTAGAATCCAAGATATCTAATGGTATATCAAAACTAACCCACACGAAAACTCATTAAAAGTTAAAAGTTTACTATCGAATACGTGGTAACAAACTCTCTGATCGTAAAACATTAACGGGAAATTAATACTTAACACTATCCTTTAATTAAGTGGATGTAGATAGTGTAAAACTTAATGGAAGTGATAACGGAACGTTAGATATTACATGAAAGCTGGAGCTTTCATTAACGATGTTTACAAAAATTTAACAGCTACAGCCACGTTTATTTATTCCTTGATTGTAAATTCAAAAGTACGTACCAAAAATAAATGGAAAGATAAATCAATTCCCACTCAAAACATAGAATTAAAATCCACGGTCCACAGTGCACTAAATTTCCAAAACAAATCAATCTGTCACACTCACTAAAATGCAATTCAGTGAATGCGCGAATCCTGGGACCGCATTCACATAGCACGGCTACGAAATTGAAAACAAGTTTTCACTTCACGTATGTAAATGACACTTAACGAAAACTGTATCCACAATTGCGGTTACAGCGAGCCAAGCACAACGCGACGCCCGGCGCGCACCAAAGTCGCGGAACGACTGAGCTCGCTACCGCTAAGACTGAAGGGGAACAGGGAACAGGGGAGGGGGGGAGACAGGACACCGGGGCGAAGGGAGAACCACTCCGGACCGAGATAACTTTTGATCTTTTTGGAGTCATAGAAGATTTTAATGACGCATATGGCAATGTACGGAGCACAGAAAAAGCGCACGTTAAGTGTTAAAGCATGTCAAGGGCCACAACGACGTGTCAGAAAAACTAAAAGCAAGATTGCGGGTGACATTTTTAAAAATAGCCACAATAAAGTTAAAGACAAGCGGATTGATGGCTGAGTTCCATCGCGGTTCGAGGGTAAGAAAGATTTTTAGATTAAAATCTCGTCTGAGAGGTTTGAGATTGGATGAAACGCGAGCTCCGTACCGCGGGCGGAATATTGCGTTTTATATTCTTCCGCATTATTTCCACATCATCTCGGGATCTTCAGCGGACAATATTGCACAAGACGGGGTTTTTGTCCCAGCGCACATGTCAGGGGCTGCAAGGGCAGGTACACAAAAGCGAACCCGCCTCGAGTTTCAACGGCCTCATAGATTAATGGCGGGAATTGTGGAGTTAAGAACCCAAAAATTTACAACTGCATTGTGCTCAGCGCCCAACAAAAGGGCACAAAAGATCGGATCAGCTTCTGTTATTACCTTATCGTTTATCTGAGCCGTAGATTTCTCTCACTCTCGAGTAATACGAGTAACATTATGGTGGATTTCGTTTTTATGTGAAACCCTGATCTGCCATACAGCTGTTTGGGAGGCGTACCGTTAACTAGCATACAAATAACCTTATTGTGATTCTCAAGCATTCTTGGGAAATGCCCCAATCTGTATAATGCATCGGAGATACCTATTTAAAGTTAAAAGGGTGTTTTGTTACAAAATTTGACAATAGACTCGTATGAAGTACCCATTCAATTATCAAGTTAGATGACTATCGTGAACTTTCTATGGGTACTATGAATTCAAATCGATGATCGAAACAAGTTCTGAATTGGCTTTTAACTCACTTCATTATTAGATTTAAAATGAGACACTATATTTTAATCTACCGAAATAGCTTTTTCTAAGCATGCTCTAAGATCTATAGCTATAAATCTATACCTATAAAAAACCGAGTAAGTGCGTTACGGTTTCAGGCACCGAGATTTCCGTACAAACTTGTTTATAATATTTCACTAGTAGAGCTTTTAAGCAAAACGTGTACGTACGTGTAAGGTCATTTTATACTGTTTGATTTGGTTAGTCTTTAATTAGTTGAGTTTGTAGGTTACATTTCTTAATTTTTAAAGTTTATTATTTTAGGAGCAGAGGCAGACCCAATGGGAGATGGCGGGACGACCTGAGCGCTTTTCAGCTCGATTGGCAGGTGCATGCCCAAGATAGGGAAGAATGGCGGAGGAAATGGGAAGCTTTTGCCCAGCAGTGGGACATATTATAGGCTATATAAAAAAAATATTGCAGCGGTAACAGAAATACCTACACTTTATGTAATTACTTGACCAAGTAAGTGTCTTACTATTTTTTTCTGACAATTTTTACATCATAGGAAAGACCATAAGGCTGATTGTCACAATGACTTGTACCTAAGTGAAATAGCTTTTCATATTTTAAGCCGTACAATGACATTGAACATTTTAGTTAGAGTGATAAAGGAATTTCTTAATATCTTGTATAGTAATACAACTTTCAGCTATCTTTGTATTACAGTTATTGAGATACAGCCCTGTAACGGACAGACGGACGGACAGCGTAGCGGCACTAAAAGGGTTCCAGTTCTGTTGTCACCCTTCGCAAACAAAATCCTGAAAAGTAACAAGACAGACTTACTTACAAGCAACGCAAAGCCTAAAGCACTGGCGCTAGAAACTAGAAATTTGGCAATCATTATTTCATAAGGATCATGGATTACTAAGATGGTATTTCACAAAAACCGCGTGGGGTAGAAAACTAACGTTCTTTTTATGCCACGGAAATGACACCACAGGTAACAAGCAAGTAAATAAAAATGACGAAACTAGAAAAGATTATGTTGGTATAGAAAGAAGAAGCTCTGAAAACTTTACCTTGTATTACGCTATTAGCTTAGGAAACCAAGAACGTAATATCCATGAGAAACTACTTAAAGCTAACACTTTGTATATTACAGAGATACGAGAGTATCTCAAAGTTCTAAAGTAGAGTTGGCTAATTCGTTAGTTTCATTACGCTGTGACTGTCGTTACAGTTTCAAAAAAATCACAGTGAAAAATAATAGTAGTAACTTTGTCACGATGGTCACACATAACGACATACGTTTTGGTAGATGTTAGACGTCACAAAATCACATTTGGCCAATCAGTTCAATCGTACGATCGCAGTAGACGGAGTGATATACAGTCATAGCCTTAGTTATTACGGGTACCAAAACGTTATTGTTACATGAGTGTCCGAGGTACCGAAAAACCAAAGGAATGGCCTACTTTATTTTGTAATGTTGTTCCTCCCTTCGAATGTCATGGTGATACTTGTAGACGGTGGATCACTGTGATTTTTTCGTCGCTACGTTATTTTTCACCCACCTCTATTCTGAAGACATTTTCTAAGTCCGATGAATACCAGATGCGGTAATGGAACCCATATAGTTAGTATCCACTTCACGCCACTTTTACTTCCCGTCGTTTCAATTTTTAACAGCTTTCTCGTCTTATCTCTTTTAGGTTTTTTCTAACTTCATGACGACGGAGCTTTTTTAAACTCTTCGAAATTAAATTTTACTTAAGATTTTTGCTCCTTAATTATTTTGTCCTAGCTTAATTTTATTAGTGTCTTAACGTAATTCACATTTCAAAGTTTTTAAAGTACGCACTTATATCAATTGAAGAAATTGCTCATATTAATTTTCATCATCCCAGACTAATACACCTCTTACTGCAGGGCACACGCGACTTTGAACACTTCACGTTGAATTTCGTCTCAAGTGTGTGCAGATTTCCTTGCAATGTTTTTCTTCACCGTATAGCTCATGTTGAATTTCAAATGTAATTTTTTTTTGCACACAAATTACGATCCTTAACGGTAGATCTGAAAACATAGTTGTTTATTGAATCAGGCGTACTTTGCGCAGGTCCATATTAATGAACTGAGACAAGTAATTGTTTCAGTTCATAAATATAGTTGTGTTATACACTGTAGATACTTAGATATGATTTAACAACATTGTAGAGTTTTTTGAAAAAATATAACTTGCTGAGTATTTTGTCGGATTTTTCTCAACAGGTTGATTGTTTTTTATTTCAAAACGACGGTATATTTTTTAATTTTCATAAGCTTGTTATAGTGTAAAATGAATTTTGACTTTGATTTTGAATAGGCAAATATTTAGTAGGTAAGCATTAGATGTATTGATAGGAAGCTATTCATATTGTGGATCAAAAATATATAATTGATGAATTACTATAAAGAGTAATTTTAAAATCACAACAAGTTCTACAATGAAAGTGTGACAATAAATCATTGTCAAACAGTAGTAGCTGAAATAAAGGCTACGCCACACAAGCAAGTCACGCGCGGTAATGAGTAATGGACTAGCGTTCATTACTCTTCCTTGAACCGTCTGTAGCAGCTTTAAGATGTGCGGTTTAAAAAGTTTGATATATTGTGTGGGGGAGCCGATAAGTATTTTGCTGTCGTTTTAAACAGGTGTTAATGCTTCGGGTGATGGTGATGGCATAATATCTTTGCTTGATGGACTTGTTGTAGTATCGTGAACTTGAAGAAGAAAACATACACGATCATTTAAAATTAGTCTGGGATAGCAAGTGTTTGAGTTAGTTGGACTAATTACTGCTGCGGATGTTATTTGTTTTTTTTTTTAAATTCGGATCAATAAAATGTATGGTCGATATTTTAAATAAAAGGACTTTAGAAGTTTGTAATTTAATAAAAATTATACCTATCTGGTTGAAAAACTATACCTTGTTGAGTTTCTTTCCGGATTCTTCTCAACAGGGTTTTTCCGAACCGATGCTACATCAGTTCCATTCTTCGACTTTCACATGTTATAGCTTAAATTAATTAAATACATTTTCTTTGATGACTTTGAAATGTACTAGAAAAGGGCGTCTGTTCTGGAAGTGGTAACAAAATGTAGCTATAGAAAAAAGTGTCACAATGTAAACGAGTGCTGCAGCTTGCCGTAATACTCGTATACTGAGTGTTTGTATTTATTGTTCCTTAAATGCTGAATTTTTCTGAAATGAAAATTTTCTTTCATTCTTTCTTTCTGCTAAATGGCAAAAACGGAACTTTTATAGTGTCGCCATAAGTATATCTGAAGTCTAAACTGCGCGTGGTTCGAAATCCTATTGGCCATCTTTTTGTATTATGATACACATTTTCAGCTAGTGTGAAGAATTCCAAAAATAGATTGTACAAATATTTACGCCAAAGTTCGGTCAAAACCCTTTCATAAAATTTTACACCATCCAGTTTTTTCGTCGTGCTACTGTAAATTTTTACAACCGGCCCCAACTGTTTACCATATGCGTCCCGATCACAATCTCCACAGAAATTTATCTCTCTCACTCAGAATCTTGTTTTTGCCAATCCCTAAGAGTTTTTGCAAATTACCTCACTTTAAAACATCCTCCCATTTTGAGAGAAGTTATTCGACATAATTACGGCGGTCTGTCTTTACTTTTCCTTCATTCATTTAGATTCTTCTTTCGGAGAGTGTAAAATCACAAAAGCTTTTAGTTTTGCTGATAATTCCGATTCAACACTTCAATTTTTACATGAACTGCAACAACGTTTGCTACTATATTTTTTTTGAACATAAGTAGGTTATACTTTTGTTCTTATTACTAAAAAAGGCAATCGCCTAACTTTTCCGTTTTAAAATAATCGAGGCTATTACTAACCCTACCATAATAGAATAAATTATTCATGATAGTAAATAATATTAAACTAAATATTTTTTTTATTTAATTACCTTTATTTTAATCCGCATTTTCTTCCACTTATTCTACATTAACACGGCTACGCTTGAATAAAATCACTAGAATTTCAGATATCCAGATATCTACAAATCAAAGTTCATTCTAAATCCGTCTAACCGTTTGACCGTGATGTAGTAACAAATACACACGTACGCGCACACATCCTCAGAAACTTTCACATTTAGATTATCAGCAATACTAGTATATTAGAATCCGTATTTTCTTCCACATATTTGACTTTATCCAGATATTTTTCATTTGCTTTGGCTTAGGTAATTAATCCAGCAAAGAGCCAACCGCACTGATTGGCACATTGTTATTCCGTACTCGTCCCTCTCCATCCGTTGTATTGTCGGTGCACGCTCACGTTCCATTAGTTTTATGAAGTTTATATGATTTTTATAATTCAAATGTTAAGTTCTATTTGTATTTTACTAGCTGGGTGCCTGCAACTTTGTTTGCGGATAATTAGTTTGTCATTTATACCGCTGGAAGTATTCTGTCCGTCAACGGACTTAAATCATCTCCATTGCAAATTTCATCTAAATCGTTACAAACTTTATCGCATAATTAATTAAGAAACATCCAGACATCTTGAAATACTTTCTTGTTTGAAAATGTTAAATTTTTAGAAATTTAGTGTCACAAGTCATGGTGATAATATTATCTATGTTCTCTCCAGCAGAGGTTCCGAACCCCACTTGCGCCTCTGGAGTTTTTCGGAATGTGCGAAATTACATTTGAAATTACCACGAGCTTTCCAAAACGTTAGACATTGTCATTATTTGTACGCAAGTTCTAATTTCCTGATATCTGCAAAGGAAATGTGTTTACTACTTGTGGAGCATACCTACATACATCAATATGTCACGACCTCAGATAAATATAATTTGATATCAAATTAGAACATATAAAATTATATTTAGCTTATAATACAGTCCAAAAAGAATAAAGAATTATAACATTTCCTGTTGATATTATAAATGTGAAAGTTTGTGAGTAGGTATATTATTATGTATTTCACGCTGCAGCGTATAAACAAATTTGAATAAAACAGCTTATTGGGGAAAACTTAAGTGTATGACCTGCTTTATGTGGAAATGCATCTAAACCTCTAGTCTTTGTCCCCCAAGACACAGGTCTTTACCTAGTTTGGGGGGTCAGATTGTATGACAACTCTTGTGACTTCTCTGTTCAAACCTACTTTATGTATTGAGCACTGTAACTAATTTGATGTTGATTGTACAATAAATCATTTTTATTTTTATTATTTATTTTAATTGATATGAAATTTGACTTCAAATTTGGAACGTCCATTTGTTTATAGGTACACGTTACTAATACTACATAATGGTCATTTCTTGAAGTTTTTCACCTGTACTTGTTTACTATTTACTAGCTAGGCGCAAAGTGCGTCTTAAACTCTGACACTAGACTACGCCATGCTTTGCGATCTTGGATCAGCAGAATATAACACATTGGCTACTTTTCATCCCGATGCTCCCACGGAATCGTAATTAAATTCCAAAATCTCAACAGTTACGTTCTGAGACAATCATAAACATTGGCACGGGTGTTTTTGATGAAACGTTAATGAAGAGAAATTCCGAAAATTTAATTCAAATGCCAGATCTAATGGTTTATACTGTCGTTACCACGAAATTAAGAACTTGAACTAAAATTAAAACTTATAATATTTATTTAAAAAAAAAAATTTTTTTAACACAAGCTTTTTGCTGAAATTGGGATTTAAGTTCAGTTCACTATAAATTTATTAAAAAAATTCAACACTAACATAGTGTAATGTAAGAGAACCGAAAAAGTGGCGACATTGATTGTACTCGTTGAAAGAAATACAAACAGTAAACTTTCTACTCATGTTAATGCTAGTTCAGCGACTTATAATTAGTATCCTGCGAGTATATTTCGAGTTCTTTTGCATACTAATAAGATAATATTTTTTATCATTTCATCATTTCAGCCGAAAGACTTCCACTGCTGAACATAGGCCTCCCACAAGGCTCGGCAAACAGATCGGTCCCGTGCCATCCGCATCCAACGCGATCCCGCAAGATAAAATTTACCGAAGAAGTTTTAAAACTGTAAGATAATCAATGCTCTTTTTCAAGAATACAATGTTGCTCCAGTTCTAGATGAAAAAGCCGTTCGATGAAGTACCTAAGGGCCGCTCAAATGGACTGCAATGTAACTGCAAGATAACTGCCAACTGCCGACAGCCCTTACATTTTCTGTAGTTGCATCGCAGGAAAAACTACACGCAAGCTGCACGCTAGCTGCGACTGAAATGTATAAGCAGTCGGGAGTTGCGGTCACGTTGCAGTTAGAATGCAGCGTCTGAAACGGCTCTAAATGAGTCATCCGCAACCGAGGATGACGGGGTAGCGTCGGCGACCGCCCGAGGCTAGGCCGAACTCAAACACCGAGAATATTAATCCGAATTCACCTCGTTAACTCCGGTTAGGCTTTTTGCAACGTTCGCCAAGTTTGACGATGAAAAAACTTTGGGTGTTGAAAATTCGCAAAGCGATTAGGATAGAGGCTTAAGGTAAGTGTAATTATAGAAAATTAGGGTAAACAAAGTCTGTTGCTTTCTGTGTAAGAAGGAAAGTTTGTGAATTTAGACCAAAGACAATAGTTTACCGCTTCATGCCTTAGGCTTAAAAAAGGTGGTAAGTAAAGAATTCTGTGACCCACAAAGTTACTGCACAAGTAGAGGAAAAAGATCGAAAATCATCGATCCGCAAAAGATAACTTTTGTTATAAAAATACTATTAAATACTAAACTTATCTGTGCTTGCTTTTACAACTGTGCGGAATCTTCAGTACTCGAGTTGAAATCACAAATGGTGAACTTTTTCTTGAATTTCTAAATCAAATGCCTTATTTTCTACGTGACGATCTCTCCAGTAAAATAACGTTTCATCAGTTTTTGCTCCACATTCCAACATCCCATTGTTGTTAAAAATTGCTGGTAACGGTTAGCCTATTCTGCTTTTTTCTGATTTTATTTGGATTTAAAATATGTATGCTGCATGCCAGCATGGAGCAAATAACTAAAAGAGTGGTAAAACTGGCTATTTGGTTTTGCATAACATTTAGTGAGTTGTAATTGTAACTTACCGTACTAATAAGTGCTAGTCCAAAAAAGTCCTTTTTGCAATCGTTTATCATAACATTAAAAACACATACCTAATGTAAATATAGATAGGTATACATAAGGTAATAATTATAGCTTTATGACGCATAATAATGTCCTCTAAAAACAACAAAGTATAGCGATGAAACAAAACAATGAAAGTATCAATAATGGCTGCTTTCTCTGTAATTTTCATTTGAATATACATTATCACCTCATGTTATTTCGCGAATTATTAAAAATTCAAAACATTCAATAGTACCTATTTATTTCTATTTTCTCAGTTATTTTATTATTCTAAATACATTCTATCCACTTTTTTATAAAAACCCACGTTTTAGCATCCGTATTCTATCACTTCGCTGCTCTGATGCCATAAAACCGCTCGCGGTCTCATAAATAACTATATACGTGTGAGCAAATAAAGATTACTTTTTAGAAAAAAACTGTCTTGAACGTGCCGATATTATCCCTTTACTTCAAACAAATAGACGCTCTAAATAAGAAGTTTCCCTCCGGGATAGAGGCAGGCTTCTGCGGTTTTATTGTACCTAATAAAATCTCTCGAGTTTCGATACAACAGCTTGAATTATAAATGAGATATACTGAGATATATGTAGATATACAGAGATGTAGCATCGTGAGCTACTGTGCGGGTTGGGTCACGATGTAATTTGTCTTTGATTCGTTTCTCCATGCTTTCTTGTTCTCGGTTATAATTGCAAGGATTACGAGCGTGATTTTGAGTTAACTTGCTTTGGTGGTTGAGTCATTTCCGGATTTTATACGCCCCGTTGCTGGGTACAGAGTTCTCAGAATAAGTTGACTTGAACTATAGTTCCCAGGCGATCCTAATGCGCATGGGAAACTTCACATACACTATTGAATTGCTTCGCAAGTTGACACTAACTGACCTAGTTACAAGAGTTGTAAAGCTTGTACTATGAATACTACTAGGGAACGAATAAACATATGTAAATAAATAGATAGATACTTAACTGTCGGTGTATAACTATTAAATATCATAGACTAAATAAATAAATAAATAGACCATGGCTAACGCAAGTAACACATAACAACCGTAGGTGTTACTTTGGCAGTCTCAGTACAGAACAGTAAAACACTAGAGCGATCTTGAGACAGACGTATACAGGGGAACTGCCTGACGTTTAGTAGTGTCGATACTAATAATTAGTTTATAGCAGTTAAATAAAGTTAATAAATACATTAAAAACTTTAAGAAGCCACTAGAACTTAAGGTTACAATACAATACAATACAATGACTCTTTATTGTACACCAGGAATAGTAAGCAATACAGAAAACAGGTACACAGACATTGATTGAGATGATTGTGTTTCTTCTATAAAACAATAAGAGTAATAACCAGCAAGAGAGACCTCCTTCGCCGTCAAATATTATATTAAACGCCCAATATTCGCCTATTGCTTACCTTGTAACTTTCTCACTGTGTACCTGTTTTCTGTATTGCTTACTATTTCTGGTGTACAATAAAGAGCCATTGTATTGTATTGTATTCGAGAGCAAACTAACTATTATCTGCTCCGACTGAGGATCTAGTCTGGGACCTCAAGCTTCATCAAATTCTCTAACCACTAAGCTATCTGGTTGTCTTATTTAGTTGAAAATACGGGTTTATTACGTTAGGTGTTGGCTTCGACAAATATGCAAGTTTTTAATGAAACCAAAGCCAAAAATTCTATAAAAATTTCTTAACCTTGTTCTGTTTTATCTTCTTTGGGTTTCTTTTCCTCCCACCAAATTTACTCCACTCCCTGTAGGAATAATGACAAGACGAGACTCTTGTAAAAGACCACTTTAATTTAGCCCTCAAAACTAGACTAATTTTCAATTAACTGCAAAATCAGATTTAGCTGTTTCAGGTGGTAGCTAAAGTAGCGTAATAACTAGCAATCGCACTACAAAATCAATACGAGATTCGTATTTTGACAGCTCACAAAAAAATACTTCAGTTTACTAGTGATATCATCATCCCTTTAATCAACTCCATGCATTAACAATTCCACGTCATCACACATTCAAATTTTGTCCTAGAAAATCTGGATGAGCCTGCCATCGACTTGAATTATAAGCACGCTGGCTAGCCTCGGGCGTTTAGTCGTGGGCTACCGGTGCGGGCTCACGATCTGTCCTCTGCCCGCGGCTAATCCATGCAATTTGCATCCAACCACGCCCTACAGCTTCCACACTACATTATTCTCCATTGTACCTTCCAGCTACGCTTATCTCTGTTTTTGGACTTTTTGTGGCCTAGTGAACTAGTCGATTGTTTTCAGTGCCTTAGGTGTATAAGGATAGTCCTGTCAGAAAATCAAGATGGAAAATGCAAACAGAGACCCCACTTTTTTACCGCCGTTGGTGGATTTTGTATTTTTATATTCATATAATAGGGTAATTGCATTTTCTTAAACCTTCCTTTTGTTCATTTCTATCCTGCATGTGCACTTGCGTATGCGGCTGTCTCTATCATCGCTACGTATGGATAATGATCCGCAGTGGGTCAAAGTCAAAGTCAAAGTCAAAATTCTTTATTCAATTTAGGCATCAATTGATGCTCCTATGAACGTCGAATAATCTACCACTTGTTCGGAAAAAACCCCTTTGAGAAGAAACCGGCAAGAAACTCAACAAGGTATATTTTTTTCAATCAGATCTAAATTAAATTTTTTAACACAGTAGATACGCTATTTAAAATAAAAATAAATAAATAAATATCACGGGACAATTCACACCAATTGACCTAGTCCCAAAGTAAGCTTTGCAAAGCTTGTGTTATGGGTACTAGGCAACGGATAAACATACTTATATAGATAGATACATACTTAAATACATATTAAACACCCAAGACCCGAGAACAAACATTCGTATTTTTCATACAAATATCTGCCCCGACACGGGAATCGAACCCGGGACCTCAAGCTTCATAGTCAGGGTCTCTAACCACTAGGCCATCTGGTCGTCTAAATTAAATTTGAGACTAGGGATCGCCAATGCGGATCGGAATTATTTCCAAACATCCCTGTCCATGATATAGTCATTAATTTTATAGTACGCCTTAGATATTAATGTCTTCTTCACAATGGATTTGAATTTTGTATCAGTTTGTTCGGTTATTGTTTTCGGAATTTTATTATAAAAACGTATGCATCTTCCCAGAAACGACTTTTTAGTTTTAGCCAGTCTGTAAGATGGAACTTTAAGCCTCCCTGTGTTTGTAGTAGCCTTTGGCTTATCGAAGTTAGTGGGAAAATCACATATGTTTTTTCTTACATACATGATTATTTCAAATATATACAACGACGGCAGGGTTAGGATACCTATTTCTTTAAAAAAGATCTTAAAAAATCGCGTTTCCTTAAGTTATATATCGCTCTGATAGCCCTATTTTGCAAAATAAAAATTGATTCCAAGTCTGCAGCAGATCCCCATAAAATAAGGCCGTATGAAATGATGCTATTGAAGTAGGAAAAATACACCAACCGTGCCGTCGCCACATCGGTTAGCTGCCGTATCTTTCTGACTGCAAACGCAGCAGAGCTCAACCTATTCGCAATTGCTGTGGTGTGCGATCCCCACTGCAATTTAGAGTCCAATGTTATTCCTAAGAATACCGTTGATTTTACAAATTCAATACTTTGACCGTTAAGTTTAATATTTGAGACCGAATTTGAATGAGGCGGATTTAACAATGAAAATTTAATACATTTTGTTTTCTTAAGGTAGGGTTATTATTGGCAGCAAACCATGCGGATATCATGGACAGAGTTACATTGGGTTCAGTGAAATCGGTGTCTTTTCTACTAACTTTGAACAGTAAAGAGGTGTCGTCAGCAAACATAACTATCCCTGATTTCTGACTCACCGTATAAATTAGGTCATTTACGTAAATCAAATACTAGAAAGGCGCTAGAATAGATCGTTGAGGCACTCCCATTTCGACCACAGATCCCTCTGATACCGTTCCATTAACCGCTACCTTTTGTTTTCTCTGTGTGAGGTAAGATTTGATGAGTTCTAAAGCGAGTTCACGAATACCATAGAAATTTAATTTACGAATTAAAGTGCCATGATCCACACAATCAAAAGCTTTAGAAAGGTCGCAGAATACACCTATAGCATCATGTGATTCCTCCCAAGCTTGTAATATGAATTTAAGTAAACTGTAGCCCGCATCTGTAGTAGATCTACCTTTCGTGAATCCGAACTGCTGTGGATGCATGATTTTATGTGAATTGAAATGTGACATTATTTGCGTTACCATTATTTTTTCGAATATTTTGCTAAACGCTGATAGGATGGATACTGGGCGATAATGAGAAGGATTATCTCTATCACCTGATTTAAATATGGGCACTACTTTACTATCTATCCGCGTTAAAACTACGGCCCAAGCCCTCGCATTCTAAGAGGATGCCTATCCCCTGCCACAGCAGGTCCCACTGGACAAACTTATATGCTGGAACGATTATGATGACTATAATTTGTTTATTTTACTTCACATTGTACAAGTACGATGTAAATAATAATTCTACAGCTGTTATCGCCATCGCAAGGCAGTTAAAAACCTTAAAGACTTTATTGGTATTTTTTATGAGCGAATAAAATTCAATTATAATTGTGTTGATCTTGAATGTTAATCACTATGTTTAACAGCTATCGCTGTAAAAAGCAATTCAAGCGGCATAATCAAGGGATAATTACATGAAGATTTTCCAAAATCAAAACAGACTATGTAAGAGGAGGTTCAAAGGCACATTAGTCTTTTTTGTCCTACGTGAGAACTATTTTAAGTTTCACAAACGTCACTCGACCAACAGACTGGTTATAACAAGAACATAATAATAATTATAGACCGGTATGGTTATTTTGTGACAGTAGTTTAGTTCAATGTTTGCGCTGTGGTTAATATCAGGATAACAATTCAATTTCATCTACAATTTTGAATTAAAATTTGATAGACGTTGCGTAACAGCGCATTATGTTCATTGCTAAGAAAGTAAGGAAGAGTTGAAAGAGAAAAAAACATATCCATACTTTGTTGCCATATTTCAATTTTTTTTTTATAAGAGTGAGCCAAACGAGCAAGCGGGTCATCTGATGGGAAATGATCATCACCGCCCATTAATATCAACAACTCGAGGAGACTCACTGATCTGTTGCCAGCCTTTAAAAGAAGTATGAACCTTTTTCTTGAGAGTGGAAACACTGCTGCCGGAAACTGATTCCACAATTTAGTACTTTACAGTGGCAGTCTAGGAACATGCTTATATTACCTACAACTAAAGCTTTATTTTATTATAACTTGGAAAAAAGAGCTCAATTTCATCATCATCATCATTTCAGCCGAAAGACGTCCACTGCTGAACATAGGCTTCCCCAAAGGCTCGTCAAACAGATCGGTCCTGCTCCATCCGCAACCAACGCGTCCGGAAGACGCAGTGCAGGTAGGCCTGCAACAAGATGGAGTGACGACTTGGTTAAAGTTGCGGGATCGCGTTGGATGCACCTATCTATCTATTTATCTACAGCCATTGTCCGTCCACTGCTGGACGTAGGCCTCCCTCATATTGCGCCAAAATTCGCGATCCTGGGCTTCCCTCATCCACCCACTGCCAGCTGTCCTCCTAAGGTCATCAGTCCAACGTGTTGCAGGGCGTTTCACACTACGCTTTCCTAAACGTGGTCTCCACTCCAAGACACGTCTGCTCCAACGATGCAAGCTGCTGAAGTGGCAATGGGCTGGTCACGTTTGCCGTTGGATGCACGTTGGAGCTCAATTTGAAACATCATAATAACGAATATTTGCAGCATATTAAGTACCATAGGTTTGGATGCAGATGGCGCAGGACCGATCTGTTTGATGAGCCTTGGGGGAGGCCTATGTTCGGCAATGGGCGTTTTTAGGCTGAAATTATGATGATGATGATGATGAAGTACCTACTAATATTATAAATGAGATAGTGTGTAAAGATGCTTGTTACTCAATCACGAAATAATGGCTGGATGGATTTGGATTAAAACTTGATGTAGAGACAGACAAAGAGATTAAGACACAAAACACTAAATATATCGATAACGCGTTCCCCATGAATATTTTATCTTTCATTAAACAAGAAAAATTTTTTTTTCATTTTCATCGATCTAGCATATACTAAGCCACGGACAAAAACTAGTTCTATTTATTAATGTTAATTACTTTTAAATCATAAATTACTTCTGCAGTCTAAATTATTTCATTTCTGCCCCACTCTGTATCGCACTATCATTCATTATTACTCCTTCTTATAACATATATCTCATCTCGGTCTACAATCTTTGCCCAGCTGCAATTTGCACGAATAGAGCGACATTAAAATTTTATAATAAATTCGAGCGAGCTTGTATAACTCGTGCCTTCATTTGATTGCGCCTCTGCGTTTTTGAATTTACATTTTTATTATGGCTGGACTTTTTTATGTCATTTTTGTCCATATTATAATTAAGATTTCCTACCATACTCTTTTTTTATATTTATATCAATGTATTTCTCGTGTATTTTTTTGAAGGGTTTACTATTATTTAAGTGTAAAATATTTGTGTTACCTCCATCAGAAATGAAAGAAATTGAATCATCGATTGATTCAGGTTTTACTGTACACATAATTATGTGTTTACATGCAGAAAGACGCTCTGCTTCACTCCAAATTATCCGCGTAGTCCCGCTTTCTTACAAAAAAGTTCACCAAACGCACACCTAAAGCTATCTCGGTTATCTGAAACTTTTACAGAATAACGAATATATTTCGCAACTTTAAGCACCTTATTTATCTTGCAATAATCTCGATCAGTATCTTTTTAAAAAACGATTCCAACATTAACTTTAATTATGTTGGTTTTCTTTGGGTCACGTTTACTTTAAACTTGCCACGCTAAATCCAACCTAAAGTCCGAAAGGTAAAGTTTAATTGTATCCTTTTCTTCGTCATCGTTAAAATCTTAAGTAATGAGATAATTTAAACTCATGATGTCAAATTAATTTCACTGTATGTGGTTGTTATTGACCATATTCAATTACAACTTTATAACTTTGTCTCCTTATTGACTAATTAATTACTGTGCTTTTAATTTGCGATACGTCAATTGGGTGCGTTAGCTTCATAATTCGATTATTTGTTTTAATTGCTACACGAGACCGTTAAAATGTTGATATTTTTCGTTTGGACAGATACACCTTTTTTAATTTTGTAATGATATTACCTGTATTATGACGAAACCTTCCAAGTGCGGTTCCGTACAAATTTAAAAAGACGAAAAAAATAAGTTTGAATTGAATAATCTTCCCCTTCTTCTTCCAATATTATAAAAATTTCGTGTCACGGGGTTGCTATCGAACTCCTCCGAAACCGCTTGACCGATTTTTATGAAACTTTTTCCACTGTATTTGGTAGGTCTGAGAATAGGTCGTAGGCTATTTTTATATCCCTATTCTTAGCGGACGGATTCGCGGGCAACAGCTAGTAGTTCCATAAAAACTAAATCGTTGTTTAGAGTATTAGTGATTGTCTGCATCTTCTTACGTCTATTATAGAGTGTTACTTCTTACTTAATTTAAATTTCTTCATTAAAAGTTAGTTTTATGATTACGTCTAGGTTTTTCTCACGATTTTAGGCAATCGTGCTCCATCGTATCGTAGGCCTCATCTTCGCGTGATTTGTGGTCAAACGGATAGACAGTGAAATGATGATGATGATTTTTACCCTTTTAAGGTGCGGAAGCATAAAAACAAACCAATGTTTCATCTATCTATTCTATATAAATATATATATATACATATAATAATATATACATATAATAAATCTGTAACAAATCGGTGTCTGTACATTGAAGATATTTGAGAAAAACTGTCACTAGGGCTGTTTATTAGCGCAATACAACCCAAAACAATGATTTTTAGAATTATTGTCTGTTTGTCTGTTTATCTGTTTGTCTGTTTGTCTGTGCGTTTGTGCGCGCTAATCTCAGAAACGGCTTAACCTAGAAGAATGCGGTTTTCACTGATATGTTGGTATTTTCTTTGTTTGTTTCATTTGAATCGGTTGACAAATAAAAAAGATACGATCGAGGAAGGCTATAGGCTATATATTATCACGCTGGGAGTAAGGTGGTGAATGTGAACGCGGGTGTGCGGGGGGGGGGGGGGGGTTTGGGTGACTTTTTATATCGAGGAACTAAGGAGAGCCATAATTGATAAAAAAGCAAAAAAAGCTGCCCAAATTACTAATTCCACGCGGACGGAGTCGCGGGCAAAAGCTAGTTTTGAAATATGTTTGAAAATTATGAACCTATTCTCGAACACTCGACAAGAAAATGTAATAAAAATTATACAAGCGGAATACTGAATGCATACCACCTAACAAAAAACGTCAAACGGAACGCGGCGGTCGAAAACATTTTCAGGGCGTAAATGTGATGAAAAATGCAAAAAACATTTCTATATTCATTTGGAAGCTTGTCCTTTCAGTGGTAGATAGGCATTTCAATGCCGAGAGAGCGTAAGTTTCCTTCAAAATTATATGGACGTTTGCTTTTTTGGATTGATACAGAGTGCCTGTCCGTGGTTTCATAAATCATAACATTTTTAGGGTTCCTTGCACTTCGGGGAAAGGTTTTTGTGAGAATTCCTTTTTTAGCTGTACAAGGTGTTAAGGTTGTGAATTTGTAACAATATAAGGGTAAGAATCAATATGATGGATCTTTCTATCTTGAAATGTGATTAGATTTTCAGATAAAATAAGATTTTGCTTTTAACATAAACTTGTTAGGGTTCTGTCTGTGCATGAGAGTGACAAAACGGAACCCTTATAGGATCGCTCTTATGTCAGTCTGTCTTCTAGGGCGCAAGCCACACAAAAGAGACGTGGAACGAAAGCCTCGTTTGTTCGCAGTCCGCGTCTCCGCCCCGTCTCTTCTGTCTGCTTTGGATCGCGACGCTTCTATACATTTAGTATGAAAACTGATTGCCGACTACGACGCGCCCCCGTCTCACATCTCTTCTGTGTGGCTTGTGCCTAGAGTGGCGGCCGCAAACTAAAAGACATCAAGACATGGCTTGGGCAGGCTAACAAGATGGATCTACGATCAGGGGCTGAATTCAGGAACGGCCCAACGGCTTGCGATCGGTAATTCAATCGTTTGCGAGAGGATAAGAATGGGCTGAGCTTGAATGAGCTTTATTTTCCTGTAAATTCGCTTTATAAGTAAATAAATAAGGCTCATCCCAATCTCAACCCAAAAACCTCTCACAAACCAGTGATTTTTGGCGTTCCTGAATAGCAGTTCATCCCTATCCTCTTGCAAACGCAAAACGTTCCTGAATTTAACCCCTGATCGAGACACATTATCGTTGTTGAACTCTTTAGGAGACCTTTGTGCTGCACTGAACGTCTTTCGGGTGATATGATGATAATAATGATTGTACAAAAGTGCAGAAACTAACATAATGGTATTAAACAAATTAGCACACAATACTGGAGTTAAAAAATGTATTATAGGATGTCGATGGTCATAATAATTTCCGTCATGTCGTGAGATTAGTCATACTGACTCATTCTCGAACCCGCGCGATACGTAAGGAATACTTTTGTGAAAGAAGCCGTTTTGAATTTTTGTATGTTTATTTTATTTTACAGTGAAGTCCGTTTAGTACGACTTCGCAAATAAGAACCAACCGTTTTTAGCGACGTAAGTATAGACATCTATTTGGTTTTAATATGAGCCCCTATAAAGTACATCCGTTTATTACGACTCCGCCTATAACGATCGACCGCTTTTAACGACGGATTTCACACAAAATTATCCGGTTATAACGACGAGCGTTGACGTTTTTTACAAATAAATCCTAAGATGCTATCTCCGACCAGCTCGCGCCTGCACGTCGTTGATTGGAATGTGACTTTTAAAATAAGTACGCCCTTACAGTAAGGGTCAAATAGCCTTGATGTAAGAGTATACATTACACGCTTTCTAGATTTTTGAAAATAATCTGCAACTTGTACATTGCTTGGACCGCATCTACGATAGCCATGGCCGTATTTAAATAAGCAGTGGGGCGTATCTTGACTGAGTGCCCTATTTCAGTGAAGGGTGAACTGCCCCCGGGGACACTTCCAGCGAAGTCACGTAACGCCATTTTTATTTTAGCTGTTATCTCCTTCCCCCATTTGTTAAGGACAGCTTTGGCTTGTCCCTTATGAGTGAAGTGTATCGAGATATGTTGGAGTTATTTTCGCGGTTGCCTTTAGAGAACCAGCGAGGCGTATGTTTAGGGTCTCGTTGTCTGTCAAGATCTTTTTTTCCCAGGAAGACGTAGGGTTTGTTATCCCAGACTATAGAAGACTCATTGCGAGGCACAAGCGCCTTAGGCCCTTCGTACTTGTGTTGCCTATCGATAGTATTGACACGTTACCTAGTGCTTTATAAGCAAAACTTTTGATAATGGCAATACATTCGATACTATCGGTATTATTGTTAGTATAGCTAGATCAAGTAGTAATTTATTTAATTCAAACAATTACATAACTTTACAGTTAAAAAACTAAAGCACTATGAATTACAACAATAATACAAACAACAAATGTAAATTTAACACTAAAAACAGAAAAGACAAATCTAGAACACTACAGACGAAGTCCGGATATCCATCCTCTCGCAAAACCTCATGAATTCCTGGCACACAATAACCCAACTGCTTGCAAAATGTAATAACTAAAAACAATCAATACTATCGATAGTACATACTGAAAATTCGATAATATCGATAGTATATTTTGTTTTTGGTCACTATGGGCTAATTTTGCAATACTACTGATACTATCGATGCTATTGAACATAAAACTATCGGTACTATCGGTACTATCGACACGCGGCGATGCTAGCGATACTACTATCGATATCCTGAATAGTTATGATATTATGAATAGATGGTCAAACTATATCGTAACTATGAATTTGTATTGCGGTAGTCGCTGAGAGACCAAAATAGTTGGGTATCGAAGATTTGCGTCTTCGTGTCCGAAGGGCCTTCACACACAACTGAACATCTTTGTAGGTGTCTACAGATTTTCTCCCGATGTTTTCCTTCATCGTAAAGCTTTAAGAACTCAGAGGTTTTAGGAAGAAGTCTACACAGATAATCTATCTAATCTTCTTCTAATTCTAATATATAAAAATCTCATGTCACGGTGTTTGTTATCGAACTCCTCCGAAACGGCTCGACCGATTTTTATGAAACTTTTTTCCCTTTATTCGGTAGGTCTGAGAATAGGTCGTAGGCTATTTTTATAACTCTATTCTTCGCAGACGGAGTCGCGGGCAACATTACAGCTAGTAGTTTATATACTAATTTTAAAGATGAACACAAAACAATAATTATAAAACGACAATATGTAAGTATGGATAACTTTGGAACAACATTAAAACTACAAAAGGTAAACTTTTAAACTGGGCGCAGACGTCAAAATAAACTATATTTGGGGTCACAAAAACAAGTCACGGCTTTTTTCTAATCTGCCTTTAGGTGGGTCGTTCTTTTTTATTTTAGGGACGTTGATTGATTGTACCTTATGGCAGATCTGTGAGAAACCATGGGTTGGTTTTTGTGTGCTTTTTTGTTGGTTTTGAAACCCTGAAGTTTATTGCGTCTTCATTTAGATAATATTTGTTACCTTTCATCGATGACGGAGGTTAATGTTTGGTATTAATGTTGTCTTCTTTATCTTAAATTTCAACAAGTATAGCGTATTTTAATGGTGAGGTTACTTAGGGTTTGCCAACGAGCAATAGATTCTTGGTGTCCGAAGAACGGACCAGATTGAAAACACTGAGCTGCGCTCAAAGACTCGTATTGCTGACGTGAGCGTGTAAAGACGTCCAAGTTGAAGTGAGTATGGGCAGGATATGTCTATCGAATTAAGCCAGAACGTGCCTAAATTTGCCACGGAATGAGTCCAGAGGCCGTATTGTCTAACGCTTCCGGCGCTTGCCTTCACTTTCACCATCTCTTTCTGTCATCATTTTATACCATTTGACAGAAAGAAATAGTGATAGCGAAGGCAAGCGTCAGAAGCGTTAGACAATAAGCCTGCAGGTAGCGATGGATAACGTAATAGAGGCACATTGAAGTCGAGATGGAGCGACGACTAAGCTCGCGTGTGACAGGCGTGAGTCGAGCAAGAAAGAGAGGCCTTAGCCCAGCGGTGGGAAACAAAAGCAGGCTAAATAAAAATTGAAGGTTTTACTTAGCTTACGGTGTAAGTGTCTTGAACTCTTTGAGTTGGGCGTTGATGAGGCAGGCAGGACTTTTCTGTCTGTTAAATTAAGAGTACTGCCTATCCTGTGGCTTCATTAAAGAACGGGATTTTGCAAGATCTGTTCTTATAATTTATCTATACTATACAGGTGAAATCTGTGTAAAACGCTGATGAGTCAATAAGCAAGTTAGTCAAGAGTGTTTTTAATGTAATAAGATTGATGATTCAAAGTCATGATATCTCCAGAACGTGTCCTAAACCGTAACTGTAAATTCGTTCACAAAATCAATTTGAACAACGTTATAATCGTCACAAACCAAATAATAATTAATTTCAACCAGGTTAACGGCTTGTTTGAATTAAAAGAAACTGTTTTGATTATAATTTTCAAAGTGTTAAAACCGTTTAGATTCCAATATTGGATTAAGAAAGTCCAATTTGAATGTAAATGACAGTTAATGACGATACTGCGCTTTTGAAGTCATGAGAACGCAGTTAATTAAGATGTTTTAAGCCTGGGAAAGCTCTGTACTAGTTACGGGTGAGAATTTCTTGTAGGTAAAACACATGTTTAAATAGGATAGTTGACACTATCCTACTAAATCTTCTAATGTATAAAAATCTCGTGTCACGGTGTTTGTTATCGAACTCCTCCGAAACAAACACGATTACAAATACGAACATACAAATACGATTGTTGAAAACCATAGTTCCCCTCAAAGTTAAATATAAATACAGAGACAATTATAAGAATCTATTTAGATACTGTAAAGAATATATTTGAAAAGGTCGATTTAGCTATTATAACACAGTACTGTGAGAAAATAAGCCAGTTGAAAAGGAAGAGTAGACCAGGGAACTTACGAAATCTGTCTAACTTGCCAAACTATATAACGCCGAGATCTAATAATGTATATGGCCGGAGAGCATGGACGTCCATTCTGCCTTGCATACTAAATAAATTTCCACTAGAAACTATTAAAGAAATTGTGAATAACAAAGCCAACAAGATTAAGGGTATCCTTGTACGTCACTTAGACCAACCTCCTTAACAAAAAGGTTTATGATATTAATGGGTAGTGATGATTTGCCAAACTGTAAGTAACTAAGTAGGTAACTAATATTATAATTATTAACTGCAACAATCCTACAATTTAAGGATTAAAGTTAATGCTGTATAAAGTGTATTTTTTTTCTGAAATAAACAGTTTTAAATTTTAAATTTCTTTTTTTTTTAAACGGCTCGACTGATTTTTATGAAACTTTTTTCTCTACATTCGGTAGGTCTGAGAATAGGTCGTAGGCTACTATTCTTTGCGGACGGAGTCGCGGGCAACAGTTAGTCTAATATATAAAATCTCGTGTCACGGTGTTTGTTATCGAGCTCCTCCGAAACGGTTTAACCAATTTTTATCAATTTTTTTTTCTATATTCCGTAGGCCTGAGAATAGATCGTAGGCTATATTTTATACCATATTCTTCGCGGACGGAGTCGCGGGCAACAGCTAGTAAATATTATAAATATAATTTTGTTAATTAAAAAAGCCGTGGCAGCCTAATGGTCTCAAGCAAATGGTCGTGGGTTTGAGCCCCGCTCGTATATCATAGATTTTCGAAATGTGTGTGCCAAATTACATTTGAAATTTACCATGAGCTTTACGAAGAAAAACATTGCGAGGCTGCACATACCTGTAAAGAAAATCAATATTGTGTGTGGAGTTCTCATTCTGCACTGGAATAGTGGGAACTACGGCGCCTTTCTCGTTCTGAGAGGAGGTCTATGCAACTTTTAAACTAACCGACCACCTATAACAGCTCAAAGAGATACAAAATTCAAATTCATCGTCAAGAAAACATGAGTAATAACAGTTTATAACCACAGAGAACTAATTAAGTTTTAAGTACTTAAAATTAAATAAACTTCTTTTGTCCGACTTATCAACGAGTTATTTCCAAAAAACTCTTTTGAAGAGATAAAAATAAACTTCGCGTCAAAGAAATCTACTTAAGCTTAAAATTTGACGACAAAGAAAGGATTAGGAATTCAAAAGAGGATAGCTACCAACGCAATTTTTTGGCTAAAGAAAAATTAGAGATAATTATAATCAGGATTACGGAAGAAGAGATAATAACTGGATTAATTCGTAATCTATTTGATAGAAGCATGGGTTAGTAAGTAGAAGCCCTGGAAATTGTACCTACTCGCAACTACATTTTATTGAGTATCCCCAAATATTTTTCATCAGGGTTCCTTATCTAAGGGCACGGCAGTGCCCCCGCCAACTAGCCACTACCTTTTCTCTAAACGTTCGTCGTCTTTTTGAACCCTTGAGTTTGGATTTTACCAGACAAACAAAATTCTCGGGATAATAATAGACTCATTGAAAATGTAAAGTTTCAATTGCATAGCTCTTATTTTATTGATATCTAAAAAACCCTGTATTTTTCACTGAATCGCTGATGATCATAAAAATTTTTAGGGTTCTTCCTGAAGTCCTATTAGAAAGCTGTTTTTTTCCTGTAAGCTTGTACACAACCAACAAAAAAATTATAAAACTTGGAACTTTTGAAGAAAAAAAATTGTCAGTAACTTACAAAAAGAACAATTAAAGCAGCAATAATTCACAATTTAATCATCACAGCCTTCCCTAATTTACAACAGCACACTTCTTAAAATTACACTCATCAAATAGCAACGTATGCGTATTAATACCCATGCCTTGCACTCAGCCATGTAAATTCCATACCCCAGCCAGAAGACGCATAAAAATTATGATTACACCGAGCTTTGACAAACCCCATATTTCTAGCAGTTAGCCCCCTATCCTTGGAATGAATATTTATGGAGGCGGAGCACATTTTTATCGTTTTGCCGCGTACCTGCTGCCTGGTATTTGATGGGTGATCTCTGGATTCCTTTGATGTAAAAAGCTGTAGTAGCAGTTTGGGTTCCGTTAGTATCGTTACTTTTTAATTCATCATCATCATCAGCTAACAAGTATTCAAGTGGCAGTGGGCAGGGCACTTCGCTCGTAGAACTGATGGCCGATGGGGCAAAAAGGTTCTTGAGTGGCGCCCACGGACCGGAGGACGCTAGGTTGGCCTCCAACAAAATGGAACGATGACCGGGTTAAGGTTGCGGGATCGCGTTGGATGCGGATGGCGCGGGACCGATCTGTTTGGCGAGCCTGAAATGATGATCAGTCTACATGTGTCCAAAGAAAGAAAGGGCTTGAGCCGTAGTTCCCACGCGGGTCCAGTGCGGATTGGGAACTTCTCACACACCATTTAATTTCTTTACAGGAGGGTACAGATTTCCTCACGAAGTTTTTCTTCACCGTGAAGCTCATGGTAAATTTCAAATGTAATTTCGCACATAAATTCCGAAAAACTCAGAGGTGTGAGCCCAAGTTCAAACCCACGACCCTCTGCTTGAAAGACCATAGGTCAAACCACTAGGTCACCACGGCTTTTTAAATAATAGTGACCAATAATATTGTTGTGGATGCTCCGCAATATCTTGTCATCTAATCAAAAGCAGTGTCTCGAATGAAAAGTTTTTGACCAGTGTGTGTTGCCAGTGATGACTTATGGCACTGAGACGTGGCCGCTAACGATACGGTTTAGTTAAACATAACCATTATGTTCAAAGAAACTCCAAATTTACTAGGTTTCTGCAGTATACTTTAACTTTAAAGCATTTTCATCGGACCATTTCTCATAAAACAGGTTTTCACGAAACCCTAAAGACTTGTCCACACTATTAGTCCGAATTAGAATTTTGTGCACGATGCTTCGACCAAAAGAACCACATGTCTCTTATTATACTTTTAAATTGAGGACTCGGCCTAAGGGCACTTTTTAGCAATCATTATGCTGCCAAGTTTTTGCCAGCACTCTCAAATTTGAGTTGTTATAAATCAAGATTATTTAGCTTTTGAAGAATTTAAGGTCGTTTTGTTTTTATTGCTTCTTCTTCAACTAGTTCAGGTTTTAGACGCAAGCTACACAGAAGAGACGTGGGACGGGGGCGTGTCGCAGTTGCGGTGCCCCGTGAATCAGTTTTCATACTAAATTTATTGAAGCGTCGCGATCCAAAGCAGACAGAAGAGAACATGCGACGCCTGCGCCCCCGTCCCACGTCTCTTTTGTGTGGCTTGCGCCTTAGTGGTTAAAAGTTCTCTGGAGTTGTAATCGTATACTATCAGGCTGGTCGCACGTTTGCTTGTTTGCTTGCACTAACTTGGTACAAAAAAAGTACTTAATACATAGTACCTGGGCGACCGAGCTCTGCTCGGGCTGAAACTCGGTACCAAGCGTTTTCCGGTTTCCCAGAGATAAGACCAAGCTAGATCAATTTTTCATCCCCGAAAACCCCCACATACCAAATTTCATCGAAATCGTTGGAGCCGTTTCCGAGATCCTGATTATATATGTGCGAGGGAGGGGGGGGTGGGGGAAGGGGTTCGGGGGTTCCAAAGGAGGGATGAAAATTTCATTGATTTTGCCGTAGGATGCACCGTTTTCAAGATATTTCACAAAAACACCGGAGGGGGTGGAGGGGTGAGTCACGTTAAACTATCGTCCGTAAACCGACTTTACAGACAACCGGTTTTTCCTGCTCTGTGCTCCCAATAGGGAACGTGCACATAGACGGTGCTGCCAACTGGTGCCATAAGGGTGCCATCAATTTGAATGTTTTACCTTAATAAGTTTGTTTTACTGTCCGCATAGTGTCTCTTCTGTCGCATTAAAGCTGCCGCCTATAGTTACTGCACGTTCCCTATAATACTTTTTCTCACAAAAGAAGAAACTTGACGCTTTCTCATGAAAAATAAACTTAAAAAAAAACTAAAAACCTTAAAAAAAAACGTGGAATCGAACCGAGGTTGGCTGGATCCGCGACCACCCGATTTCTACTGTGCTATTTTGATCTGCTCGAAGCCGGCGAAATTTAGCTTTGTATTCTAACGCAAACAAAAATAGCCGGAAAACACGAGTAAAAGCGATTTTCTGAAAATGAAACATAGCTAGATCAGTTTTTCATCCCCGAAAACCCCCACATACCGAATTTCATCGAAATGTTGGAGCCGTTTCCGAGATCCTGATTATATATATACATATATACAAGAATTGCTCGTTTAAAGGTATAAGATATCATCATCTCGTCTATATACATCCCACTATTGGCGCAGGCCTCAGAAAAAGAGGACTTGGCCCGTGGGTCCAATGTGGAATAGGAACTTCACGTTTACCTTTCATAGTAACAGAGATGGGGTTTCTCTGAATCGAACATAATTACGTTTATTCCCTATTCCGCGAGAATTTCAAAAAATGAATGCTTATTTCTCGCCTACCAATTTAAGTCTTCTAGAGCCAAGGGTTTAGGCTGATCGTTGATGAGTCAATCACTTAGTGAGTCAGTAAGTCAATCAATTAAGACTTTTTATGTGTATAGAAGGCGTATTTTTTTTACATAGATCTGACCCGTGAATGACCCCTATTTCACCTGATGAAAAATGGAGATGAGACCAAAAGTGTCACCGGGTCAATATTATAGCACTCTATCATCATCATCGTCATCATCCCTATTTAGGACACAGACCTTAGCTTCAGTCTTTTCGATACAAGAATTAGATTTATTATTATTGATGATGAGTTTTTATGGAGTCTGTCTATTTATAGGTTGTGATCTTATTACTCCTAGCTGTTGTATAATCTATGTAATTATTTTCTGTATAGTAATCGTCTCAATTAGTTGTAGTCCCTTGTAAGGTTGCTAGAACCTCTCCAAAGGTAACTTTACCTTAATGAGTAAAGTTGTACAAGTTGAGATAAATTATCTAGACTCTCATCGTACTATTATTAAAACTATAAGTATGTGTACTTAATCAAACTTCGTAAGCGCTTATACGCTGGGCCAAAGACGCAGTAATAGAAGAACAGTAAACTTGGCTCGCTCATTCTGGGATGATGGGACTGGGTTAGTATTTTGCAACAATTTAGTTGATTAAAATCTTGATGCGAATTTTTATTTCATGATAGTGTGGGTGCATGTACGTACCTGCGTGTGCGTGTGCTTGCATGTGTACCTATTATGTTTTTTTTTAACTTCTTTGTGGTGTTTCGCTCTTTATACCATTTGTAATTTATTTATTAAGTAACAACGGAAATTGAATGTAATCTTATTAATAATAATAAACGAGAAAAATTTTGATGATCTTTGAATGTTTGTAAGTCAATCACGCAATAATGGGTAGGATTTAAATTAAACTTGGCGCACTGTCCCTCTAATGCGACCCTTTAAAATAATACTGAACTTTAAACAAGAAGATGGTGCTGTCCAAGAACGTTGAAATCTTCTGCTTTCAAGATGACCCATTAAGTAACTCCGTCTGCAATCAGTAGATGCCGTTACCAAAGCTGTGCTTTGAAATCGTTATGTTTTATAAATTCTGGAAAATCTTAATTTATAATTCTCACCAAACAGCGATATCAATACTGCCCTCAGAAGGCAAACACACGGTAGGCTTAAGGGACTTATTTTTTAGACATTTCGAGTAAATTGAGAAAATGTGAAAATTGAATTGATTTCGCGTTGCCTTAGGGTGAGTTAATTCTAAATCTGTACATTAACTCATGCTGTAGGTACAGTCACGAGCTTTAGTTTAAGACTCACTTAAGGTTGACAGTCCTGTCATATTGTACAGGAATTCAAAGGATATTTTCTCAAAATAGGTCCTAAATTAAAGGACGCGACCGTATGATACGGTTAATTTGCTAAGTAATTCATCAGACGCGGAATGTTTTCAGCTGTACAATAACTAAATAACTCAATAGTGACTTTTTTACAGATACCGCCATTTGCCTTATGAGAGCAGAATAACTGTCTGTTTATTGAACACCAAAATTGTAATTTTTTGTACAAGTCATGTGAAAAAGGTACTAACTAATTGAATAACTGTAACTTACTGCGTATTATTTCACTGTGCCAGATGTGCTTATAATTTTGTTATCAGCCCATCTCTCTCTGGGCGCCGACATAACTTTTTGTGTTCGCCTTTGTCCTATCTCACGGACGTCATTGTTTCTTTTTACAACCTCTACGCCTCATACGTGTTCTGTGTCTACTATGACTACAAACTATAGTATACTTTGGACACGGTTGAGTGGCGTGTGATTGAGAAATGAGCCGACAGCCATATTCAGTCGTTTGTTATTGATGACCTCAGCAATTTCATTGTTTATTTATAAGTATAAGATCTTTTAATTTCTTGTATTGGAGTCCCGTCGCTTTTTTTTAGACAGTTGGGCCCCATTCGCGATCCATGGTACTGTAAGTCATTATGTTTCATTTGTCATAATGATCATTTGAAATAACTCTTTTTTTTCTCTGAAACCGTAAAATTTTAAGTAACTTTGAAGTGGTTATATTGTAGAAGTCTATAGATTAGGTTAAGTTTATTCTATAACAATTCAGAACAATTAATAGGTAGATTCATAAAAAATAAGAGTTACAGGAAATGATCATTTTGGCAAAAAATATTATTATGACTTACAATATTTTTGGATCCTAGTATACCTAGACACCAGAAATTGACCAGGTAAAATTTTATTAATTGTTTTAAACGACAATGATTGAATGATTGAATGATGTCTGGTGCATGATGATTCTGGGAATCATCATGGACCAGACATTTTCCTGGTCAGCTCAGGTTGCTGAGGTCAGTCGGAAACTTTTTGCCTCACTTCACTCGCTCAGACGCTTGCAAAATTTCCTGCCTCTCCAAACCAAAATTACCCTAGCTCAGTCTCTTTTACTTCCTTTGCTCGACTATGGTGATGTTGGTTATTTGGACCTTACTGAGGGGTTGCTTGACAAGCTTGACCGCCTTCAAACCGTGTGTATCCGGTATATCTTCGGTCTCCGTAAATACGACCACGTATCTCACTTTCGCGCACAGCTGAGGTGATTGCCCATTAGGGAGCGTAGGAACATCCACGTTCTGTCATTGCTTTTCAACACTCTTTTTAATCCTTCCGCCCCTTTATACCTTTCCGAGCGTTTCAGCTACTTGGCTGAAGGAAGCCAGCATCGTTTGCGGTCGAGTACCAATCTCCTTTTGGCCTGTCCTTCTACTTCTTCCAAAATTTACTCAAAATCATTTACTGTGCAATCTGCTAGACTGTGGAATCGATTAACCACCTCCATTAGGCAATTTCCCTTCGTGGTGTCGTTCAGGGAAGCTTTGAAGAAGATGTAGCTCACACCATCACTTTAATATATTGAGAACACTGCTAATTTATTGTATGTATTTTGCATATATATGTTGTATATGGTAGTATATTTTTATTAGGTTTCTTTATATTATGAGTTTATGTATTGTATTTACTAAAAGTTGTATTGTAGCCTTTGCTTTGTCCGACTGTATTATTTTGACTTACTCTTTGTCGGTCCCTTACTAAATTCTCCTTTCATCCACTCAAAGGTTGACTGGTAGAGATCCCTTAAAGGGATAAGTTCGCCTTTGTACGTGCATTTAGCTTCGATGTGTTAATCCCAATTACTAAATCGACCGCAAATCTTGAGTCTAATCCAGTTTGCCACCCCTGTAGAATATCGATCGATGATAAAATCGATATCAAACTCAAACTTTTAAGACCTTTCTCCAAAAACAAAACACAATCAAAATCGAGCTCTCGCAAAAGTCAACAAGAGATCACGTCTCTTTTCTTCAACAAATGTAAAGTGAGATGGCGTTCATTTGCACGTGTAAGAGGTGTTGGAGGTCGGTTTGTCCGGAAGTTATTACCTCATAAAATGTATGTATACTTGTTTGATTAGGCCGGGTAACGGTGTCATGGAGATAAAGGTGGTTCCCTTGAGAAATTTTAGGTTCAATTTTGTTTGGATTTGTGTAATGTTGGTACAGCATTTTCTTCTTATCGTGAAAGGACGGTAAAGATAATATGTTTTGAAATAGACGCACGTTTTGAAAAATTACGTAATTTTAATTAAAGTTGAGAAAAATGCTTGTAAAGAAGGTAGTTAAATTTTCTGTGAATTCAATTTTTAACAGTACTAACACATTTGCTAATCATTTTTGCCCCACTTATGTTTCAAAAACAATCATGTCGTTAAGTAATCGCTATTACGTTTTAAATTTATTATCAGTGAGTGTAAGTTGCGGTAGCCTAGCCTAGTCAGTTAAACTATGGTCTTTCAAGCAGCGTGTCGTGGGTTCGACGCCGGGCTCGCACAAAGTTAATCGGAATTCATGTGAAAAATTATATTGCCCTGCAGTACGACGTATGTAGTAGGTTGGGATGATGAGTTAAGAATCAGTGAGTTAATAATAAAGAAATAAACTTTTCTATGCATTTTTGCTTTCGTGACCATTGTTATTATAAATTCCAATTTACAAAGTTCTTATTAAAATTGCCATCATTTTCACAGTGGTTTTCATTTATTTTGAAAAAGAGCACCTGTGCAAAGTTTTATGTTTCTAGACTAATGAATTGAAATTTAGGAATTTTTGCCAAATCCTGGGGGAGTGTTGGAATAAAAAGTAGCCTATGTATAATTTCCATCGAATTGTCCATTAATTTGTCGATCGTTTTGCACAGTCATTCAGCCCAAAACCTTACTCAATTTTAGTTTAGTTTCCAGACCTAATTCAATTTTATTAAAATTAGTCCAGCCTTATTAGTACGAAAGGGTTACACACACGCGCACTGAATGAAAAATCCGACTATTTTTTTACAATATAGGCTTGCGTTTGACCACACCACACCTTGATGGAAAGCGTAGATGAGGCATGTGCGATGGAGCACGCTTGCCTAGTAAATGCTCATTTACCCTAGACTTGAATTTAGGCCACCAAAAGGGCCCCCGTGTTTAAAAATTATTTATTTACGTGACATAAATTATGAGTACCAAATTTCAACTCAAATTCAATAGGAAATTTTGAAATCTTATTAGTATCGGAAATCCGTGTTTCTTGTGTGATTCCCGTTCTCTCGGGGATTCGAGGAATACCCTACTTAGGTATGTCACTTTCGCAACGCGACGAATCTAATGACACCTCACGTACTTTAAAATCCATCGAGCGGTTTAGGCTGCTGCAGGGCTTCCCGAAAAAGGATACACACATACATAAATACTTACGCTCAAAAAACAAATCCTCCTTCGGCAGTCGGTTTAAAAACCAGGCGGTCACCCATCCAAGTACTGGCTGCGCCCGACGTTGCTTAACCTCGGTGATCGAACGAGAACTGGTGTTTTGTCAAATGTCTTGAAAACGGTGCATCCTACGGCAAAATCAATGAAATTTTCATCCCCCCTTTGAAACTCCCACACCCCTACCCCCCACCCCTCCATGCCCCGTACATGTACGTTACATTGCATCATCCTTTTTCGTGTATGCAGCCGGCGTTCATCGATTTATTAGACGTTGTTACGTCAAAAGCTTACCGTACGTTTTCAATCGCGATGATATTTTGCATTTCATATTCGAGAGCTCCCCCGAAAATACAGACCGTTGGCGCTGGCCTAATTGGACACATTTGCAGTGATGGCTTTCGGATGATAGCGTCACTTCTGACGCTTCCTTTGATAAGGCACGGGGTGTTAAAACGAACTCCGATATGCTGATTTAATTAAAAGGCAAAAACCGAAATGCATTGGGAGACTTTTGGAGTGACACTTGCTAATGTGACTGTAAAAGTGAATCGTGATTAAAAAGCTGGGTAAGAACGTGTAAGATAAGATTGTGATAAGCATACACTCCACAACAGTTCATTTTATTTTAATTGAAAATATTGGATAAGACTAGATTTTATCTGTGGTTTCGCTTGCGTTAACCATTAGGTCTGTTAGTCAAATTGGAATATTTGTTGTTGACTATTGGAAAAATTCATGTCTTCAAACCTAGTCATTAAAATTACGGAATTTTATTCTTATTTCGTAGGGACATCTCGGGATCAGGGTGTGTTTTTTTTACAGACGGACGTTCAGCTTGACACCTTAAAGGCCCAGTTTGCGTGCAGTGGCTAGACATCTGTCCATACCAATCCATACCAATAAACTTCAACGGCTGCAAGCAAATTTGTTTTGAAAATGGCAAGCTGACGTCTGGGGCGATTGTACATACCAAATTTCATCCAGCCGTTTTAGCGTGTGTAAAGGCGTAACAAATCACACACCCGCACGCATGCGTGCACTTGTAAACTTTCGCATTTATCGAAATCGGTCAAGCCGATCCTGTGGCGGAAAAATCGTTACGACATCAATTCTATATAAATGACGTAATCACCGGTCACCATACATTACGAACTACTAAAGTAGGGCGGGAGTGCTGTGTGGCATTGAACCGTACATACTGTTTTAAAGTTTCGTGATTTTCACTCATAATTACTATACTAAACGGGACGAGTTAACTCGTGACCACGGCTGCTGCAATGTGGCCGAAACGTCGAGGTAAAAAAATAAATATTTATTGCGTGATAAGTCCCGTATAGTATAGTAATTATGAATGAAGATTATACTAAAAGCATAAGTAGAACACAAAACATGAAATCAACGCGAATGTAGTATAACATTCAAATGCAGTAAAGTTGAAATAGATGGCAATCAATATATGGTTTATGATGAAATTGCAGCGTCAATGCAAACCAATTCAGCAATGCCAATAAATATAGTAGTAACCAAACACTTGTCCAAGCCGTTCTGACGTTAATTCAATATTTTCAATAGGCACCGAGTAAACTTTGAAATTAGAATTAATGCTTTGGACAAACATAAACTTGCTTGTGCTATCGGGTTTCCGTCAATTTAAATAACGAATGTTAATCTTGGGAATTTCGTAACATCTGGAGATTTGAAAGCGGTCGTAACTTAGTAGCGTGTGTAACTAATAAGCTAAATAATTTATTGAATCAGGCGTTACTTTGCGGAAGTCCATATCAATGAACTGAAACAATTACTTTGCTCACCCGTGACCTTAAAAGTTAAGTTTTAAGGTTAAGTTGGTCGCGGGTGAGCAAAGTAAATGTTTCAGTTCACTAATAAGCAAAGTTCGCAGTTGTATTATGTGGAAGCCGGGTTAGAAGTTATATCGGTCTGTATACTTCCCACTACAGGGCGAGAATAAGAGGGCTTGGGCTGCAGTCCCCATGCAGACCCAGAGGAGATTGGGAACTTCACACACACCATTGGAGCTGCCGTGGGAAAAGGTTGAGATGATGATGATGATTATGATGACACGGTTACTGTCCAATAATATAATGAGTAATAAAAGCTCCTTCAATTGTTACATTTCTTGTGTTCGAATATGCAATATCGACGTGATGCCAAAAAAGTGACGCATAGTATTGTCAGGATTTGGATACACATTATCAATATGCCGTATGATCAATATCAGAAATAAATTAAATTTTGATTTTTTTGTCAAAATAAAACTGAGGATAACACACAGTAAGTGAAATGGACATTTTGAGGCACATGAGATAAGTTTATCTCTGTAACTAGGACAACCACACTGCTAGCACTAAACGATTTAATTTTGAACGTTGTTGTGATTATTTATAATTACTACTGTATTTAATCATTTACACACCTGTGTATTTATAATCGAACTTTAATGCTTAATTAATTAAAGTTGTATCACTTCTGATTACGTTTCCGATCTCACCTTGTATATGTTTTTGCCTTTTAGCGTACGGATCCCACGGTGCGCCAAGAGTCTGACTTGCTCTTGGCTGGTTTAATTTTGATTATCCGCCTGATTTACAATTTTAATTAAGGTATTATGCTTCCATATCATACGCTTTTCGGGTAGTACTTAGAACCTTCCGTAAGATCTATCCAGATCGCTAATCCTGCCGCCAGCCATCAAAGCTTGTGCTACTGCATCTCGGCTTTGAGAATAAGATAGCCAATTAGACCTCTTTCTCGGGTTTATGGGTCATAGACCCAAAGGAGATACTCACCGACAGGTATATTCTGTATTGACCAAGTTGGGCTCTAGCTAGAATCTCACGGACTTTTTCAATCGAGCATTACATTGTAGCCTTTATATCATGCTGCGTATAATGGCCTCTAAGAATCTTTCAATAGCCAATACATTCTCGTTGAAGCCGTTGGACCACTTTCCGTCTCAAATACGATTTAGATTTATTCATCTTCGCCTCCCATTTTTTGTTCGTCTGCTAGCATTGTTAACTCTAAAACAATGGCCATAGTATTGTCATATCCGGGATTTATCATTCCAACACCATCAGCGGAAACGATAGTTGATACGCGTTTTTAATATAGCATCATGGCCTTTTACACAGCGTAGTAACAGTTAGGCATAGTGCCTATTAAGCATTCATCGCATGCATAATTAATGTAGTCTTGAAGGGTGTGGCTGACTTTCGCTTTATCTGCATCGATCTGCTTGTCTCAGTGTATGCTAGATTTAAGATAAACTTGTTGTTAGATTTAATTATGATTCGAGAAAACGTTTTATATTGATGACATAACGACTTCAAACTTGAAAGTATGTATGTATGTAGCATACTGTAGCTTATATTATAAAATATGAATCTTACCCTAAAGCAAACCATAGTATGTATATACGTATGTAAATTCTTTATTGCGCATAAAAAATATAGATAAACAGACAAAAGTATAAACGCCAACTTATCCCTGATAAGGGATCTGTTCCAGCTAACCTAGTTGAGAGAAGAAAATTTATAAAGATAGGCAAACAGTCAAAATTACGTGCGGTAAAAATAAAACAATGCTACCCAAAAAATAAACACAAGAGCAAATACATTATTCAATATACATGTAAACAAGTACTTAATGTATAAATATAAGATATAAAATTTGACATAAAATTGAACAGCCTCGCCTTAGGTGTCAGTATTAATTATGGTGGTAATACTGAATGTATTAGAGAGTAGATATTAGACCTACTGGTAGAACGCCATGTACTTTAGTTGATGTACCACTTTGCACCCTCGGCTTTGCCATATTGCAAAGCTCGTTGTAAAATTCCTTTTTTTAATTCTTGTTAATATTGTATAATCTGTAAAATTAAAGCCTTCGAGGTCCTCAATTTTGGGCCAAGCGTTTACGAATCGTCAGTCAGGACATTTCATTTAATGTTACAATCAGCAACATCTTAAAACACAAAATATTTGCAGCAGACCTTCACCCTAAAGCTAAAGTTACGCAGCGTATAAAAACGATGTTAATTTCGGAAACTGCTCTGAAAACACGACCCTGAATGTAACCGATGAGGCGAGTCAATATTTTACTACTACCGAAGTTAATCGCGACATAACAGAGTTTGCTTATTTAAAAAACAAAACCAGCGAAGGACTGTTTGTTCGGGACCGAAGTTTTACGCGCGAGGACATCCGCCCGGAATCCAGGCGCCACTCGCATTAGACAATCCGATAGAAGAGTCGAACTTTAATGATACATAAAAACATTTACCGTCATATAAATTATACCCCAAAGACACCGATGAATTCTCCAATGTTTTATTGCTAATGGACGACCACGGACTTATAGATTCGACTTTGAAATTTATCACCGATAAAATTGTTATTAGTTTATGAAAACCATTTAAAGAACAGATAATAGGTGAACCGTAAAACATGTGTCATTAATGACAGTAAATACGTAGTAAATTGATACGAAGCGTTTTCGAATCACCCTCGTGACAATAATTTGGCCCACGCTCGGTTATGGAACACAACAATACTTTTACAACGGGCATGATTCGGAGGAGGCCAGAAATAATGATATAGGTCCCTAAGGACCTACACAATGCGTTTGGGATAATAATAGTTGTAGATTTGAAAGTGATTTGAATATGAATGGGACCCTCCCGCGCGGTGTTCGTAATAACAAATATGAAGTGTTGCTTTTAGCCGTCCCCCTGATGATTTTGACTTTGCTATAACGAATTGCCTTTGGATTGCTATACTTTTAAGTAATTATGGGTGTGTGAAAGTATTGTTTGTGCGTTGTTTGAGATGATACTCCAAATGTGATTGGGGTATAAAATAACCCTTTCATACGCTTGAGAGCATCTGCAAATTCTGATTCAAAATCACAAATGTTAGCAGATGCAAACGCTGATTACAAATTCTAAACAACGGCATAAACATAACGTGACATGTGTCAACTTGGACACACACAATAGCCTTTGGAATATGTAGTCCAGTGTAAGTAAGTGACAGCTAAAGTGACTGTTCTCAATGCAAAGTGACCACGACAGTCGTGACGAGGTCAAAATTCGATCTTCAAAACATACAATAGACATTGTAGAATCCCGTTTGCAGTTCAATTTTAAAGTTGTTCAGCCTTCACTGCAATAAAGTACCTTAAAAATATTAATTAAGTATGATCCTCAACGAACATGTTTGCTTAATTTCAAATCTCCAGCTTTTAAACGTAGGGATAGATGTTATAAATTTATCTTCTTTCCGCTCCCAAGGAAGAATAAAAAATGATATCTCCATCCTTGTCTATAATGTATCTCTCTGATCCTCAAAGATTTCTGCCAAATAAGTCTCAAGCTCCAGCTGAGCGTCATAGTCAGTAACGTAACCCCTAAACTCTTCTTGGCATGTTGATGGAAATTTCTATCAAAATATTCACACTAACTGTCATTATTTTTCAACATATTTATTCATATGTTTCTCTAAGTTAGAGATAAATTAACGTTATTCTGATTAGTTTCACAAATAAAATAAAACATGTAATGAAGGTTTTATAAATAATAAATAACTTATGAAGCCGTGCGTGGTGGCCTAGTGTTTGACCTATGGTCTCACAAGCAGAGGGTCTCGTGGGTCCGAATCCGGGGTCACACCTCTGTGTTTTTCGGAATTTATGTGCGAAATTATATTTGTAATTTACCATGAGCTTTACGGTGAAGGAAAACATCGTGAGGCAACCTGCACACACCAGCGAAGAAATAATAAGTATGAGCCCGCGTGGGACCTAAATCTCTCACATGCTAAGAGGACAGTTGTGCTGTGCAGTGGAACTTAAATAGCCTGGGTTGATGATGGTGATGACTCATTTACAGATTACTTTGTTGATTTTACTACTTATCCAATGTTGCCGTCTCTTATATCTATAATAAATACCCACCATATTGTTACAGTCTCTCAAAGTTTCCCGATAAGCCTATAATTGCTAGGGTGGATATCGATTGGGCATATTTTTGCGACGTCGCTTCAGTTGTGTCTGGCATTCGGTAGTAAGAAGGTCGTATGTGCAGTCTACATTACAGATATTGTATTCGACATACAGAGAAAATGTAACTGACAATTTTACCTTTTAGATACAAAATTTGTATGTATACAAAAGAAAAATAAGGAATACATTATTGAAAACAGTTGAGACATATTATATATAAAGGCGAACTTGTCTCCTCAAGGGATCTGTATCAGTCAACCTTTGTGTAAGTGAGAGGGGCATTTTGCTGAGGGCCAATAAAAAGTAAATTTAAAAGTTAGAAATAATATTTATTTATTTATTTATTTATTTATTTATTTTCGGAGAACCAACAGCTACAAATTACAGAGTAGGTTAAACATGTAATAACATAGGAGCCAATTATAGGATCTCACAAATAGAACCAAGAAAAATAAAAAGAAAGAAAGTACGCGAACAATCGCAAAGTTGTGCCACACAAATTTTGATACAATAATAAAACAAAAACTAATCTCTATACAAAAATAAAACATATTAGTAAAAAGCAGTCACTACCTAAGCACGCTCAATCAAACCACCCCCCCACCAACCGCCGCCTCACCGTAGAAAGATTACAGTTAAATATATCGATATCCAGCTCTTCCGCAACGCCGTTCACACTACGACAAGCTCGCCTCAAAAAACTATACAATACATATTTTAGATATACAATACATATTTTAGAGAATTCCAGAAAAGGTGACTTTTAATTCAGTATTAATCACACCTGTTAATGTTCCTTAGAACGAGACTGTGGAACCAGATAGAATGTGCAATAATAAATAAATACCTATCATGCAAACCATTTATAAAGCACAACACAATATTTCGTCTCACCAAAGAATAAATAAGTTTTTAATAGGTATTATGTTTAAAAACAAGCTTGTTTTCTGTATGTACTTTTTGTAGATTTTACTCGCATTGTCATTCAATTTAGACAGTATACCAAATTTGAAGAAATGTGTTAATTTTGGCTACCAAAATTTATCCCAATCATGCTCACTAACAGTGAAAATCAATAAAAGCTTGCTAAAAATGTTATACTTAAGTAACTTCCTTTTGTCTTCAAAAATCTTAACGATATCGCTTATTATTTAACCTCTCTGATGCTTACTACCTTCTGCACTTAAGATAACATTACGAGGTATACGTACGTCTATATGTTTATATTCCGTTTCCCATATGCAAATGAATCGTGCCCCTGTTACTGTCTGACTCATTGTGCTATCTAGATTCAGCTTTTTTTATGCAGCTGGGTCTAGGGTTTAACGTACGTAATGGATGTGTATTGTCTTGTTTATATATGGAATTCTAATAACAATATGTTTTACCGGGCTAGTTGTTTTACTTTGAGTTATGTATGTTGAATTACGTGAGTTGGTTTAATTTGAGTATCGGAAGGATAGGTCGTGCTATGTTCTTTCAAGCTTTGAAAATAAACTCGTATAAAATGTCAAACAAAGGGAGTAAGGGGTTCCAAAACAATATCCATCGGAACCCAAGCCGACCTCACCGTCCGTGGTACTCCCTGCCACACAACAAACGAGGCTCTGACTCTCCACCCACCAGCCATCGGACCAGCGTGGTGGGATGTGGTCCAAACCCTACATTTAAAAGGAAAAATGGACCAAAGGCTCTGAAATCTGTCCCCAAGTGTCCGGGAAATATGAGGGAGGCTTATGTTCAGCAATAGATGTCCTACGGCTGAAATGATGATGATGAAAGTTTCAAACGAGTTGGAGTCAACGTTATTTTTATAAATTGTAATGATTTATTCAAGCGGTTTTGTTCTATATGTACGGTATTAAAAATTTCAAAACTAGTGCACATTGAAAACCCGAAGAAATTTAGCTGGAGCTGCGAATTGAATTAAGGTGATCATCAATCCATGATGCTTGTAAGCTAAACGTACGCGAGGGCGCTATCGTATTCACTATTTCTTTCTGTCAAACGGTATAAGATGGTGACAGAAGGAGATGGTCAATGCGGTCACAAGTGGCCGTGCGTTAGGCTCTGCTTGAAAACCGTATAAATTCTAGTTTTGTTTTCAAATGGACAGACATAGAAAAATAACAATATTATTTTTGTGGGTGTTATTACAAAAATTGTCCTCGTGGTAGAAACTTAAAATTTTCGTCACTGGTAAAGCATTAGAGCAGTGAAGCCATGGTGGTCTAGTGGCCTCTCAAGCAGAGGGTCGTGGGTTCAAATCTCGGCTCGCACCTCTGGGTTTTCCGGAATTTATGTGCGAAGTTACATTTGAAATTTACCATGAGCTTTACGGTGAAGGAAAACATCGTGAGGAAACCTGCATACACTTGCGAAGGAATTCAATGGTGTCTGAAGTTCCCAAACCGCACTGGGCCCGCGTGGGAACTACACCTCAAGCCCTCTCATGAGAGAAGGCCTGTGCCCTACAATGGGACGTATGCCTAAAGGCTGGAATGATGAAAGCATTAGTAGACACGCAACCACATTACATTTATTTTGCCGCTTGTTACTGTCATAAAAACAGATTTTCACGAAAATACAGGCGCGAAGATATCTAAAGTATCACACTTCAGAGAAGGCACGGTTGGAATGAGATGTCACGCCTCGCACTTCTCGACTCGGCGCCGCCTCGGTTATATGTTTAACGGAATATATTTGAGCTTCAGAAATGTACAATTTTAGGTCTATTTTATTTAGGAAATAAAATGTCGGGACGAGCCAGTCGAGGGCTGCATTAATGATACGGAGTGGAAGGATAATAATTGGGAATGTCTAAAAAAAATTACCAGTGGTTTTTATATTTTTTTTTTATAGAAAAGTCAATTATAAGGAAGATTGTTTTAGTATGTGTATGATTTTTTTTTATTGTGGTTTATGACATATTTTTGTACTGTTAAATTGATTATTATATTATTATGTATTGACTCTAAATAAATTAATAAATTTTTATTATAAGAAACTAATTTCAATATTTTGCCATTTAGTTCACTACTTTTTTCAAAATTTAAGTAGAAGACAAATAAAAAATTATCAGATTAAAATTTAAATAAATTAACACTATAACTATAAATAAAATAAAACTAACTAAAACTAAATAAAATTAACAAAAGGTTCCCCCCGCGGCATGGACCCAAAGACACTGGCAGCATTACCTCGCTGTATAGCAATGCTATTTCAATAATATTTCAAAATTAATTATTGAAATTATTTTGGTTGATGACGTCAGATTATAATTGAGGGCTCCCACACTGTCAAATTTCTAAATCTATCTAAATGCGTAGGTACGATAAGGCAACCCCTTTAATTATGTTTTGCGTAGTGATACACTGTAACTAGTGTCACTTTACTGGCGCTGTCAAAGTGCTAGATGTCAGACAGCGGGTCCAAATCAAACTCCGTAGTATTAATCCAAGCGTAAATTGTGAGTAATTCTAACCACACAGAATAAAGTACGACTTGGACCGGTCACGCAATTTACACCAATGTCAAATGAAGGTCATTGCTTATTTGTCATGTAATAAATTCATTACATAATATTAAAATTAAATATACAGAAAACGAGTTAAAAAGCGATAATCTCGAAATGGTTTTCAATTTACAATACATTGCAAAAAAATAGACGTCCCCAATTGCGTTTTTAAACAAAGCTTAGCCAATAGATAGTTGTTGATTCAGCCTTCTTGATCCTGTCCTGTATCTGCTACAGATATTATAAATGATAATAGTTTCGTTAGTGAATCACAAAATAACGGCTGAATAGATGTGTGGACGATGGGCCTCATAAGAAAGCTCAAAGTCACTCAGAGTGCGATGGAGAGGGCTATGCTTGGAGTTTCTCTGCGGGATCGCATTAGAAATGATGAAATCCGCGCAAGAACTAGAGTCACGGACATAGCTCGAAGAATCGCTAGACTTAAGTGGCAGTGGGCTGGGCACATTGCTCGTAGAACTGACGGCCGATGGGGCCGAAAGGTTCTTTGAGTGGCGTCCGAGGACCGGAAGACGCAGTATAGGTAGGCCTCCAACAAGATGGATCGACGACCTGGTGAAGTGGCTCGAAAACATCCGCATCCAGGATGGCGCACGGCCGATCTGCTTGGCGAGCCTTGGGGGAGGCCTATCTTCAGCAGTGGACGTCTTTCGGCTGAAATGATAATGATGATGGATGTGTGAAATTGTATGCTGAACCGTGACAGTTGAAATTTTTACAGATGATGTATTTCGGTTGCCGCTATAACAAAAATAAATAAATAAAAAATAAAATAAATATCACGGGACAATTCACACCAATTGACCTAGTCCCAAAGTAAGCTTACAAAGCTTGTGTTATGGGCACTAGGCAACGGATAAACATACTTATATAGATAGATACATACTTAAATACATATTAAACACCCAAGACCCGAGAACAAACATTCGTATTTTTCATACAAATATCTGTCCCGACACGGGAATCGAACCCGGGACCTCAAGCTTCATAGTCAGGGTCTCTAACCACTAGGCCATCTGGTCGTCTAAAAAAATACTAAAAAACAGAATAAAATAGATATTTAAGGGGGGCTCACATACAACAATTGTGTTTTTTTGCCGTTTTTGTATATAATGGTACGGAACCCTGCGAGTCCAACTCGCACTTGGCCGGTTTGTTAAATGTTGATGAAAAAACAGCTAAACAGATTTGCCGTACTGTGCGCGCTTTTAGAATAGGACGTCTCTTTTCCCATGGGCGCCGTAAAAGGCGACTTAGAATGGACATCAGCTCGCTATGGCCAACTAAGAACTCCAAACTTGATTCTACTTAGAAAATTTATATGCGAGTGCTTTGGGATTGGGAGTACGGCCTTTAAAACAAATACGAGTACATTTATGTACACAAATATTATTACGAGCTTTTTGCTGACTCTTTGTCACCCAAACATAATCCACATACTAAATTAAATTTAATTCAGTACGTAAAGAAGGCAAACAAATATTGCAATATTGAATTTTTCAAGTTTTTGAAGCACAATTTGTGTTATTCGCAAAAGATATAGAGCAAAGCAAGCAAAACTATTTGATAACATGAATTTAAAATATAAAAATAACGAAGTTTCATGAAGCGTAGATAAGTTTGGTGTTGTAAAATTGGGTTATAGCTTAGATTTAAAGATGTAAATCAAGCGTTGGCAGAATTAAAACCTCCTTAGTATAATAAACTAACTTGTTTGCAAATTTTAAAACTAAAGTTAGAACTCCCTTGGGAGGAATAACTGTACGTAAATCCATAACTCCCTTAACAATTTAGGCCATTGTTATTTAGTATACAGGCATAGAATAACACCAATGACGAGCAAGTTAGTGTGATGATTAGTGAGTATTATGAATAAGGAACGAACGAATGTTCGGTTTGAACACCGATTAACGCCACAACCGTTCACACGTCTCTGTTTTCGCGATATAATCGCCAATTACGCTCATCTGTTAGGCACCCGTTTAGCTCCATGCAAATGACCGTGGTATCATTCCCTAAAACAATTCAATAACCAAGCGAATGTTGCACGTCACGTACGGAATTGCCACGTCACGTGCGTCAGCGTGACACGACGTGACGTAAAGTGACGCGTGACAAAGTCTACTGTCGGCGCTCTGTTCGGAGATGGGTTTAGAATAGGTTTCACGGGTCGAGACGCAAATCAACGACATTTACACTTCATTTAATTTAGATTTAGAAACCACAATAACATTATATTGCGTCTGGTCAACTATTTCTTACCTAGCCAATAGTATAGTACAATAGTCTGGGAGCCGCAAAATAAAATTGTTTTAATGTCACTTTATTTGCGTGTCGTCAATTGTTACACTAGTACAAATCACGAGCCGCAATATAATGTTGTTGTGGTTTCTAATTCAAAATTAAATGAAGTATAGGCAGCGAACGATATGTCTGTATACTCAATGTTATCCTTGCAATCTTACTAATAATTATAAATGCGAAAATAAGTAGGTATGCTGGAAAGGTAAAAGTGGTAAAACGCCAATTCAGTCAAAATGAATTTTATATCGAGTACGATAACAGAGATTGGATGCGGATGGCGCAGGGCCGATCTGTTTCGCGAGACTTGGGGAGGCCTATGTTCAGTAGTGACGAGCGTTAGCTAGTACTTATTCTTAATTTTTTTTGCGTCATACTTTGTGGGAACTATGTCTGTCTATATTTGTTTGAAATTCTTCGAAGATGCATTATCTTATGCTTGCCACGATTTGTCCTAAAGTTTCCGGAATAAATGGATAAAGTGACGAGCCGACACCTGCGTCGCACCGTCACAATGACCGGAACACCATGTTGCCAATAGTGATTATGTTTTTAAGTACTGCAATGTTGTTCATAGAAATCGCAAGGTATGTTGGGCATGGTGTATCTATTTTTTGCAGCTAATCGGTAGCTTCTAAGGTTTGCTGCGTCTACAATACAAATTACGTAAGTTTGTATTCAAATTCTTTTCAGGAACTCTGAAATTGTAAATTTTTCTGTTGAAAGTAATTCTAACTATAAATAAACGGGATAAAGCTATAGCCTAGCTATCAGCCTATATATGGGGCAATGGCCTCCTCTGAGAATGAAATGGATTGGTAGTTCCCAAGCGAGCCTAATGCAGATTCGGAACTTAACTCACACCAGCTAATTTCTTCGCAGGTGTGTGCCTGAAACCTGAAACCTGTTTCTTCACGATGTTCTATTCTCCTTCACCGTAGAGCTCATGGTGAATTTCAAATGTAATATCGCACTTAAATATGAAAAGCCAGTATTTGAATAAAATGTCCAAATGTATTACAAATTTAATACGTATCGTATCTCAGCTTAAAACGTCCCGTCACACGCAAAACGCACTTTGAAACCGCCCTCCGAGACGTCAAAAACAAAAATGAAAATGAAACGTCAGAGATGAAACATCCGAGTAAATAATTGACACTCCCTCTTGACGGTTTCATATTGTCGCGTTTCACTGTCGTGACGCGTGCCGCTAACAAGGAGGGTATGTGTGAACGGTAGCAATTTGATCTGATGATTTTGAAGAGACGCATGAAAATTATTGAAAGCTTAAATTAAAGCGTTCTATTTCAAGAGAAAGTTCTCGAATGGAAACCACGAACTGGCAAGCGCGGCGTGGGATGTCCACCAACGAGATAGACAGACAATTTGGTGAAGGCCGCAGGTTCAGGGTGGATGCAAGTCGCTTCCAACCGTAATGATTTGGCGTCAATGTGGGAGGCCTATGTCCAGCAGTGGACGTCCTACGGCTGAAATGATGATGACGATGATTTCTAGACAGACTCAAGTGTTTTTAAATCAACTAATGAAGCAGTAATATTTGAACTCTCGTGAAACATACCAATATCACAATAATTAAAAAGAAAACGATAAGATCGAAACTGATCGGTTTGTTAACGTTATAGAATTGTGGGAATAAATTTTTGTTTTCGCTATGCTATTTAGTAAAACAAACAGGAGCGTATCTAATGACTCAAAAGTTTTAGTCATAATACATTGTCATTCTCTGACTCAACCTCGTATATGAAATTTTAATAAACTGGAATAACCACTTTAGGTACACGACTTAAAGTGGATATTCCAACTTTGTAAAATTTTATATACGAGGTTGAGTCAGAGAGCCGTCGTTATGTAAGGGACCCGTCTGTACCAATGGTTTCCATGTAAACTGCTGAAATGTTGATATACTCTGTGCACGGACTTGTGGAGAAATAAGCAAAAGCTATTTTGGTATTTCTAATTTTACAGGAGTTGTTAAATTGAAAACTGACTGTCGTTCTGGGCTTTCTCTAATATTAGAAAACGTCTATGCCTATGTCTATGTAATGTCTGAAGAAAAAAATGGCAAATCGGAAATTAAATCGGTTTTAGAATGAAACAAATGAATTGGACTGGAACTAAAGCGCATTGTCTGAATCGACCACTCAGCGATATCAGCAGAGGTCCTAATGAAATCATTATAAAATAGCCGAGGGTGCTATTATTGCTGGTACAGAGTTAAGGAGGCAGCGAGCTGGGAGTTACTCTTGGACTTTAGTGTATCAAATCGTCGCTTAGCCAACAATACACCACAACTCATTAAGGCCCTACATTCACTTAATCTTGTGCTGTATCATTACTAGCAAAGCTATAGTCCTGAAATTCATGACTGTGTAAGATATTTGAGGATTCTCTCTAATGACATTAGTGTTTGTCGAAACGCAATTACTTGTAGTTCGCTCGATAGAAAAAAAATCCAAAGTCGTCTCTACAAAATAAAAATTCGTAGTACAACGTAAATATTTCACGGCAGGTCATGACTTTTTGAATGTTAATAAAACAAGGTGTTTTCTAGGGCGTACTGTTGCTACATTTTTAAAATGTGTATTTGTTTTAGTATTACGATGAAAATACTCAAATACACGCGCACTCTAACCAACCTATCTTGAGCCATCGTGCTTAACCCATGTCCGATAATCAGTAGCGCTAACTCTCCTTCGGCCATCGGATGGAGAACTCGTGTCGCTCACGCTTACTCACGGCTTTGATTCTAGCCGCTCTCACGTACACATACACGAGTGCATAGAATACCTAAAATCGATTAGCGCCAAAAGCTCGGTAGGGCCTTAATTGGCCATGTGACGTTTTATACAGTATTGTTACCGAATAGGGTATAAGCGCCACATGATCAGTTTCTGACCTGTGCGGTATTATTAGCTAAGCGACAAAATGTAGATATGGAGATGGACTACTGTTAATTGCTGGGTGCTTGCACAGAGGTCTGTTTTCGGAACTATCATTCATCATCATCATTATTTCAGCCGATAGACGTCCACTGCTGAGTCCCCCAAGGCTCGCCAAACAGATCGGTCCTGCGCCATCTGCATCCAACGCGTTCCCGCAACCTTAACCAAGTCGCCGCTCCATCTTAAATCGCTAAATCAGTTACAGCTGGACAATAATGCACTACTCAATTGTTTAAATCAGTTACAGCTGGACAATATTCCACTACTCAATTGTTTAAATCAGTTACAGCTGGACAATAATGCACTACTCAATTGTTTAAATCAGTTACAGCTGGACAATAATGCACTACTCAATTGTTTAAATCAGTTACAGCTGGACAATAATGCACTACTCAATTGTTTAAATCAGTTACAGCTGGACAATAATGCACTACTCAATTGTTTTAATTAGTCTTATTTAATTTGAGGTGTCCATGCATTGAGTTCGTGATTTCATTTCAACAAAGTATGAATACCCTAAATTTTGTCAGACTAATTTTAACAATCGATTTAATGGATTATGTTGCCCAGTATTAACCGAATTAGAAATACTAATTTCGTATCACGATTTAAATTAACTCACTCGCTCACGTTAATTCACTCTGTATTTAATTATAAGAACATCATGTATCATGATTGCAATAAATAGGTTATAAAATTGTGAAAAAAAGCTCTCGGCGTACAGACGTGATGGATGAGTCTTTAATTTCACCATAAAACTTGTACTGTTATATTTTCTGTAGTATGGAATCTGATTTTTTTTTTTTAAAATGTTATTGTATTTTTCTCTTAATTTATTTATTTATTTGAACATTAAATCTCATTTTAATTTTTGATTTAAAGTATGATTTTTAGTTTTTAATTGTGATTTTAAGGATAATTTTACCATAATTATTTTATATTACTATTTAATTGTTACTTATTGAAACTAACTCAGCTTGTAAGTTGTAGGTATACTAACAAAAACATGGATCTATTAAATAAACTATTATTATTATTAAAAACGCTTAAGCGCCATACAAATATGGCGCTTTAGCGATTTTACCTTTCCACCGTCGAAATTCTTTTAACTTGCCGCGATTCTCACGCTCGGGGTTCACTAATTAATTGAAGGCGACTTTTCATTTGTCGACGGAACCAGTGGGCGGGGGTGCTTAAAAACTACGTAATCCGATACCCTGGGAGTTTTTTCCATTGTTTAGTGGGGTATTGGTAAAAAGCGGGGTTCAATTAGACCGCATTGGATTGCGTTTTAGCCTGGCGCACTTTATAAAGTACAATTCAATCGTAAGAATTAACAATTGCCACATGCGGGACTTATCACGCAAATAATAATCTCAGCTTTATCTTTTGTTTTTATAAGTTTAGGTACTATCGCCCCAAGCGCCAGATAACCACCTTAAAGGCCCAGTTTGCGTGCAGTGGCTAGACATCTGTCCATAACAATCCATAGCAATAAACATCAACGGCTGCAAGCAAATTTGTTTTGAAAATGGGTATCTGACGTCTGGGGCGATGGTACCTACTTAAGGTATCTCTGTTTGATGGTATGTTCATTTTTTTTTATGTTAGAGAGGCCAGACAATCGAACTAGTGGGTCACCTGATGTTAAATGATCACCACTGTCCATAGACACCCGCAGCGCTTTCATACAGTCACACACAGTCGCTTTAAGTATGTGATTTTTTTTTGTAATATTCGCTAAACGGTAGTATTACTGAGAATAAATAGCTGTTTTTAAAATGTTATTATATTTAAAATTCTTGGGACCATTAAAGACCACCATTACCTTGAAGTACCCCATTGCTGGTAACCAGTTCGTCCAGTCCAGGCTGCGAACGCCTAACGGTTTATATTGTCCACGTTTAATATTCCAAATTGCGTTACATTACGGCGTTCGATCAGCCACTTCAAACTCGTTCTCTTTACGGCCACGAAATGTAATGTATCTTAAACAATTTTCCTTGCACGTCTAAACTGGGCTGAACGGTATACATTGTAGATGCTAAAAATGTACCACGGACGTTCGAAAGCTGTTAAAAATGTTATCAGAGAATTAAAATTCAATTAAATAAGCTTAAAGCACATGGTTTCCGGAAATTGAATTCGACGTGGTAATGGTTATATCATAATCATTATAACTTATAGTATGTTGCGATGAAACTTTGGTCCGTTGAAATAATTCCTCGCCCGCGCGGTACAGGGGCTGGGGGATATGACGACAAAGGGGGCCGGGAGAGGTGCGGGCGGCAGGCACACGGCGCACTAGCCGCCCGCACCTCTCTCGGCCCCTTTGTCGTCATACCCCCAGCCCCCGTACCACGTGGAAGAGGACTCATTTAAACGGTCTAGCTATAGTTTCAAACGTTTAAGTTTCATTCGGTAGGTTTTTAGTTTAAATTGTAGCACAGCATCACCGCTCAGGGCTTAGTTTTTGAGCCGTTAAATGAATTAGCCCGCAAATTCCACGCGAATATTCCTGGATATTCCGGATCCTGCATAAAGTAAACATAAATATCACGCACTCTATACGTTCGGTTGAGGCTATGGGAACGAGCGGCAGCGATTTTCTTCTTCAATGGGTAGAGCTTCTAAGCGTTTCAACCACAGTGTCCCGTGTGTTACGAAAATCGACTAATAAAATACGCCCGTCAACTAAAAATCCCAATGACTACATCACGCGTGATGCGTGGTCGCAGAATTGCAATTTTTAAATACACATTTTGCATAGTAGTTGTCTGTTGAAATGCATTCAAAGCATTATTATGAGCACCCCATGATTTTATTTTAGTCTGATCAAAATCCTAGTTTAATGAGGAGAGTGTTGTGATGAGGTATTCCATTATTATTATTGCTTTACCATAAGAATATATATAAGTTTACATTTATTTTAATTAGGTATTTAAACTACGATATTTTAGGTTATTAAGTATTCGGAGTAGGTACATAGTAATAAATATCTTAATAATTCACATTTTGCGTCAAGGTGATTTTGGCAAGAGTGGCTTCATATAACTTTGTTTCTACGCAAATAATTATAGTTATATTGTAATAACCTTTGTCTTTTGTCTTTTTTTTTGGTTTTGCAGTCGTTAATTCTAGCAAAAAATAGCCGTAGAAAGAAACAGGTGATATAAAAATCATATTCAAGTTTCTTTTATAATCACTCGCTTTACGATTCAAATAGGTACCTAAATGATTTTTCGAACGTATATAAAACGGGGCGCTATTGTCACTGTAACCGCGGCCATAGCTTCAGCGCTCGCCTGTCCGTATATTTCGCGGGCAACCTGCATTTAATAGTCCGGCGGTTCTCCGATAATTTTATTATCGGCCATTTTTGCCTCGGCGTTCCTTCATTGAAAAAAAATCATCACCCTTCTGCCTGCCGTAGTCGGCTAATAATGGCGCTAGTTGGTAACTCTTCGTGGGGGTCTCGTTTTTAATCATTTTAATGGCCACTTGATTTTTATGATGGCCAGTGTTTTATTTTGTGTGCAGATAATGGCCGTTAGTTTTTTTGTAAAGTTTGAATTCAGAACATGGTTTATTGGCTGCCAGTTTCTTTTTAAATTTTAAGGCGGTTTGAGTCTTGGAGATTCTGATTTTGTATGGCTTACTATGTTTTAGTGTGAGCTTTTTAACGCCCGTTAAATGCTGAAAATAGTTCAGCATTATTATAAGAACTACTTATCTGTATAATATCTTTCTAATATATAAAAATATTGTGTCACGGTGTTTGTTATCGAACTCCTCTGAAACGGCTTGACCGATTTTTATGAAACTTTTTTCTCTATATAAATATTCGGTAGGTCTGAGAATAGTTCGTAGGCTATCCCTACCCTAAGCCCCCCTAGCCTAACCTACTCCTATTCTTCGCAGACGGAGTCGCGGGCAACAGCTAGTTATTATTGACTTTGAAACCATACAACCGATGTATGTACCCCAACCACACTGGTTTCATTTGAAAATGGTTTTAGATTGCTAAAAAAAGCATTACGGTCATTTCGGTTTATTCACGAGTCGATTGCGCAGACGAAATCGCTGGCAAAAACTAGTTAGCAATGAAAATAAGAATGAGAAACTGTTAAAAATGTTTCGACAGCAGAAATTTATATTTTTTTAATAAGAAATTTCACGTAAAATTTCCATAGTGGAAAAAAGGAGTTTTACACATAATATCACTGAGTTCGTAAAATAGTTAATAAAACAGAACAAACAACCAATAAAGAAACTTAATGATACGTTGTTAGAATAGAATAGAATAGAATAGAATAAATTTATTTGCAAAAATGTAGTGGTGAATACAGTTGGAGAAGCGTTTTTGAGTGCGTACATTTCACTTGAACAAGCATGCAAATATTACTTATAAACTATGTCAAACTTAAAAAATACATTGTTTCATTATTGCTTTAGCAAGATTATATGCAAAGTTATTAATTTATTGGATTCAAATAATTATTAATGCTATAATAACACTTATCTAAACAAAAATTACGCAATTTATATTTATACACAGGCATGTCAGAATTCCTAATTTCTAATGGAAGATTATTAAACACCTTTATCGACATACACAATACACTTTCTCGAAAACAAGCTGTTTTTGAATTCGAAGGGTAGCATAGAAGAGTGCCGTGGCGAGATGGATACTTCGTTACGGATGATTTACTTCTGAAGAGGCCCATATTGGTCTTTACAAATAAACCCATCTCATATATGTATAATGAGGGTAATGTCATTATTTTAAGTTTATGAAAGAGGGGTCGACAGGAGTCTGTTTGACGTGCACCACACATAGCCCTAACACATTTCTTTTGTAATTGAAAAACTCTCCGGGCAGTGCAACAGTTTCCCCAGAGTGTTAATCCATAACGTAGGTTAGACATTATATGCCCATTAAATGCCAGAAGTGCAGTTTTTTGGGATGAAAGTTGGGATATCCGTCGCAGAGCAAACACAAACCTGTTCAACTTTCCCAATTAGCATCTCGGTGTGTTCCCTCCAGTTCGTATGGCAATCAAGAACAACACCCAAAAAGCGAATAGATGCTACACGTTCGATTGTGTAACCGTCATAATTTAGTCTAATATCTTTTGGTTTTCCCTGCGGTGCATAGAACTCCATAAACTTGGTCTTGAGGAGGTTTACCTTCAAGTTATTATCTATCAGCCATAAAGATACCTCTTTAAAGACCTGGTTAATAGTATCTTCGTAATTTAGTGTATCCTTCCCCTGTATCACTACAGAACAGTCATCAGCAAACAAGGTAACCCTGTGTTTGGTAAGTAATGGCAAGTCGTTAATGTAAATAAGAAACAGCAAAGGTCCAAGGACACTGCCCTGGGGGACACCGGAAGTAACATGCAGGTAGTCAGATCTATACTTTACAAGCGTTTCCGTGGTATCATCGTATTTTGCTATCTCTGTACACTGCATACGCTGGTCCAAGTAGGTACCCAATAAGCAATTATTTCATGGGAACAGAACAAAGTCAATAGAAAATAATTTTAAACGATGACTCCATTTTCCAAATTAACAAACATGACATAATCAGTCCCCCTAAAACAGTTCATTGTAAACAATAAATTTACATTATTATTTTTACATAAGTACACAGAAACATGAACTTACCGCCATTTGTAATAAAAACTTCAATAACTGCGTTTAGAAATTTGTCCTGAATCCTACCACCTACGATTGCTTTGCGCTTGGTAAAATCAAATTTACTTTTAACGTTCATATGAAATGCGTTTTTGCAGCGGTTTGAGTAATTTTGTAAATGTTTAGTTTTAAATAGCAGGGTCAGGGTGAAAGTGTGGGTTAGTTTAGTAACAATAAAATAAAACGGTTGGGCGATTCGATGTCAGACAATAGTCGAGTCGAATCGATTACGACTCCATTTAATACAACCAATTGGTATGAATACGCCTTTAGAAATAGAGACGTAGATATTTCACACATCGACTTTATTCTAAAGTAAATTGGGTTTAAATTTAAAATGCGTTGAAATGGAACTAGGTATTTTTTAAATTGAGTCGTTAATTTGTGTGTAGGGAATTAAAATTTAAAAAAGGCGTATCTTTTTTAATAGGATAAGGAGATGCATTGTTATCGTTTTTATCACAGACCATTCAGTTTTTAGATCTTAGATTTCGATTTGTTTAAAGTCTTTAACATTTACCTGACTTTATGAATGTGAGGAATATAAAAACCTGAAACAAATACAAAAATATTATCAAATGCACAAATAAAATGTTCGTTAATTAACACTTGCAAGAAAATTTCAGTTTCCATTTATTTAATATTGGTAAGCAACCTAAACACCCTCTATTAGGGATCATCGAAACCATGAATTTAATAAAAAATACAATTTTTTATCCCAATTATTATCACCACAGGTATAGTGGATAGCTAAAAGGAGTAAAACACATAGTTAAAATTTTAAAAATTTAGTGCAGGAATTGAAAAAATATAAATAAGAAAGTTGCACTCCCTGCAGGATATGCGATAAATGATTATTATCCAGCTATGTAAATAATAAATCAATTAAAAAAATAAAATTAGGTGAGTGGGGGTAAGATGAAAAGCAGTAAAAAAAAAAAAAATAAATAAATAAATAAATATTAGGGGACAATCTTACACAAATCGACCTAGTCCCAAACTAAGCAAAGCTTGTACTATGGGTACTAGACGACAATAAACATACTTATATAGATAAATAAATACTTAAATACATAGAAAACATCCATAACTCAGGAACAAATATTCGTGCTCATCACACAAATAAATGCCCTTACCGGGATTTGAACCCAGGACCTCTTGCTTCGTAGGCAGGGTCACTACCAACTAGGCTAAAGCGGTCGTTAAAAAGATGAAAAACTCTTGGGTGCTACGAGTAGTTTTTCATCTTACACTGCATCTTACCCCCACTCACTATAAATAATTATGCAACTGCGCATTACGTAGGCATAAAATTAAGTAAGTAAATGTCATATGCAACCAAACAAGCGGTTCAAAAAGATTTGACACTAGAAAAACCACATTTTCAATAGCGCACAACTGCAAATAGTTTAATTATCTGTATTTTTTGCATCAATAAAATAAAACAGTAATGAACTAAACTAATTAATCATTTCACACCCAAGGGAAGTGCAATACCCATACAGACAATTAATTTTAATTATTATTGTGCGTACGACATATTTATAGGGGTGGCAGGTGCAAACGCGCCCTATAAAAAGTTCTTATTATCCACAGATTACTATACTGTACAGATAAATTAAGCTGGCAAGTAATAAACTACAAAAAAAAACAGATTTTTGCTGAATTCGAAAATGAAGAGGTAGTATTTTAGTTTGTCCCTAAATAAAAAAAAAAAAAAATTAATCTGTTTATGTTTGCAATTAATGTTACAAAAAATATTCTTATACTTAGTTACAATCTTTAAATATTTAAGATTATTAAGTTATTGTGTACTAGCTGTACCTCTACCATGAGTTACACTAGTTTACAGTGACCGTACTCGCTAGCGACGGCGTAAATGATTTGTATGGAGAATTGTGTACAGCGCCTCTAGCGGTCACTTACGGAAGTGCAATTCTCCATACAAATCATTTACGCCGTCGCTAGCGAGTACGGTCACTGTAAACTAGTGTAACTCATGGTAGAGGTACTGATACCAGCGTGCGTGTGTGGGTGCATGCGTATGTGTGTGTGTGTGTGTGTGTGTGTGTGTGTGTATGTATGTGTCTGTCAAAAATATTTTTTTTTTCAAACATTAGCCGGTTGATGATGATGATGATGATATCGCAGCTAACGAAGCCCGGTGGAACACGAAACTATTCAAGTCTGTATTTCAAATTATCATAGCCACTTGTCGCCTGTCATATTAAAATTAATTATTATAATGTAAAAACTATCCCCTAGTTAATCTACGGGATAGTTTTTACATTATAATATCTATGCTCTACCCATTGCACAGTACATTTTGTGGCCTCATAAATCAATCTTCTAAACATTTTGACACGTACAAGCTCCTAATACACATGTAGTCGAAAATCATTCACTCACGAATAATGGTATAAAGCACATTCATTCACTCATGAAGTATAAATCATTCAATACATTCGACACTTCAGAACGGATCGATTCAAAAAACTACGTTCATTGAATCGCTAACAATGAATATTGCCATAACAAAAGAGTTTGGCTTGCGTACAAGTGACAGATGGGAGCGTTTGGCAAGTTATCATTGTCATCATCCCACTATCACGTCCCACTGCAGGGCACAGGCCTCCTCTCAGAATGAGAGGGCTTGGGCCGTAGTTTCCACGCGGGTCTAGTGCGGATTGGAAACTTCACTCACACCATTGAATTAAATTGCAAAAAATAAATAACATTTAAAAAATAAAAATTAATTAAATTTAATTGGCAAATTAAATAGTAGTTTTTTTTTTATAATGTGTTCAAATTGTGGCGATTTTTATTTATCACTGTTAATTACAACTGCAACTATTGGTTATATGTAAGTTAAAACAAAAAAAACTGCATGCATGGGAAGTCATGATTTATATAATAAATTTAATATCTACTCATATTGTATAAGTACTTAGACTAGTTACGCGTGAGCAACTCAGTCATTCACTAACCGAGGCCACGCAAAATCCTTAAAATTAGGATTAAGGACTCGTTTTGCATGTTTTGTAATGTTCTTTGCTTGAAATAAACAGCTTAAAATTTTTTTTTTTTTAACTGAAAGTTAATCACAACGGTATATTGCTAAAACTATTATTTTGCTGAAGAAAAGCCGTAGTAGACTAGTGGTTTCACCTATGGCTTCTTATGCAGAGGGTTTTGTGGGTTCGATTCCAGGCTCACACCTCTGAAATTTTCGGAGTTAACGTGTGAAATTATATTTGAAACTTACCATGAGGTTTTCGGTGAAGGAAAACATCGTGTGGAAACTTGGACACCCCTGCGAAGAAATCAGGAGGTGTGGGAACAATCCACATTAGGCCCGCGTCGGAACTATGGTCCAAGCCCTTTCGTTCTAAGACGAGGCCGGTGCCCAAAGAGTATTGTAATATTATATGAACAAGAGTGGCAACTCTATGGTCAAATATGCATGTATGGAAGGTGCTGCCGCCCTACGGCTGCTCAAGAACTAATGTGACGTTTCTATAGATGTATACCTATCTATATCTATATGTTGGTAGTGATGTACCTATAGCAATGTATAGTCAAGGATTTTAATTGATAGGCTAATTGCCACTATTCGTATTTTAGCCGTCTAATTCAAATCAGCATATACGAAGTATAAGCGGCTATACCCGATTTGCATTATACGGCTAAAATACGAACATTGGCAAGTGGCCTATCAATTAAAGTCCTTGACCGTACAATTTGGTACGCCATGGCCATGGCCTATGAATGACAACTGACAAGTTTGACAAGTCAACCAAGATGGCCGCTAATTTAGTTCTTCGGCAAACACCAGAGATCGCTGTAGTCGCATGAAAAGTGATGATATATGTAAGTGTGCCCCCCCTGCCGATGCCCTAGAGGGGTCGGTATAGACTGGGATGACGATGATGATTACTACTATTTTGCTATTGCCCAAACTACTCTACTCGTGACGATGGTCGCTGCATTTCGGCAGAAACGTTGAGGTAACGTAAGGCTGGCGCTGGTCCGCGCTGGATTGTGACGCCAAATGTTAGTATGGATTTATTTTTCATAACGCTTCAGTTTATGCCTTAATCGTTATTTAAATAATGCACGTCGTCATAACAAATCCGTTGGTAAATACAAAATAAATTGCTTTGTTTTAAACTTCATGCGAATGAGCGGGAATAAAGCTTACAATACCTATCAATGGAACAATAACGGTGATGACTAAGTTCCAAAAAAAGATGTTTAATTTATTGTGGCGTCCGTAGTACCAGATCCAAATTTAAAAAGTCCAGAGAAAGAGCCTGATTATTTAAAAGAATTGGCCAAGTGCGAGTCGGGCTCGCGTACGAAGAGTCTACCATTATCTATAAAAACGGCAAAAAAATCACGTTTGTTGTATGGGAGCCCCTTTAATATTTATTTTAAAATCAAGTGATTTATTTGTTTGCATGCTTACCCAAGCCGAATTTGGCGCATTGTGAATAATATATTATTGTAACATCTTGTATGCACCCATTTTCTGCAATAAACTTTATCGTATCTTATCTTTTATCTTATCTTATCTTTATTCTATTTTTTAGTATTTTTTGTTATATCGGCAACCGAAATACATCATCTGTGAAAATTTCAACTGTCTACTAGCTATCACGATTCGTGAGATACAGCCTGGTGACAGACGGACAGACGGACGGACGGACAGCGAAGTCTCAGTAATAGGGTCCCGCTTTTACCCTTTGGGTAAGGAAGCCTACAAAGTTAATGGGCCAGAACAATTTTAACTTTAGTACTCCTTACACACCTTCCTCAAACGGTTAGGTAGAACGGCGCGTTCGGATCTTACTATGAAGCTTGTGCTTTTGAATAAGATATTAAACTTACGACCATAACAGTACAGTAATCCATAAACGTTTTAACTAATATTTCAAAGAACGACAAACAAATGCTTTCACATACAAACAACACATATTAGCAACTCTTTAACGCTCTCGACAAATACAACATAAAGTTAACGAAACTATTTAGCGTACAAACTTTCGAGTGTTTAAATTATTTACTAAGAAACACGTTCACTTGCAATAACTCGTTTTCTCTAACAACTGTATTGTGCGGGAATAAAGTTCAAAATCGTTTGTTTTAATGACCAAGAAGGCGTGTCGTGTTGATACTTGTATAACGGATAAACATCGGTCAACACTTGGCTGTTCCGTACACGAGTTCGACATGACATTCGCATCAATACAGTTTGTATTGTAATTGAGGGGTTTGACAAAGAATGTGTTGGTAAAATGTTTGTTTATCGGTTAGGTGTCATCATCATCAGCCGCGACAGGCCAGTGTTGAACAAAGGCTTTCCCCTTATAGCTAAACCGTTTAACCCCTCGTATGCGGGAAGTGCAAAAAATCGTGCATTCTAGTCTCCACTGTTTCATATAAATCCAATGATACAGATTTAAAAAAAATACAAAAAGATAGCCTTAAGTGAGATGAGTCCCCTCCTCGCCCGCGCGGTAAGGGTTGTAGCGTATGACGACAAAGGGGGCCGGGAGAGGTGCGGGCGGCAGGCACACGAGGCGCGCTCGCCGCCCGCACCTCTCCCGGCCCCCTTTGTCGTCATACCCCTCAGCCCCTGTACCGCGCGGGCGAGGAATGAGGATTCATTTAAGCGGTTTAGCTATAAAACGCCACAGTGAACGAGTTCGTTCGTTCGTTAAACTTGTCATCTGGGTAGTTCTAGCGTTACAACCGCTATAACTATCTTCGCATAAATACATAAAATAAATAAATAAATAAATATAAGAATAAATAAGAATAAGAAATTTATTAGATTTCTCCACCACCAAGTACAATGTTGGAACTTAATATTACAATAAAGTTGTAATTGGGAGACTTGAGTGGGGGAGACTGGTGCCCGAACTAGGGAGATCCTGTGTGTCAGGTCACCAGGTCTCCTGCCCTCAGATGTCCGCAACTACTGAGTTACAGCAGAAAACAATATGCGTTACAAATTAAATTAAGAATATGAAATAGATTTTAACCATATTTCATAAGGATGTGTAAGTGTATGTGTGAGTGAGTGAGTGTGTGAGTGTGTGTGCGTGTGTGTGTGTGAGTGTGTGTAAATCTGTGTATGCGTGCATGTGTGTGTGTGCGTGCATGTGAGTGCGTGCGTGTGTGCGTCTACGTGTGAGCGCGCGAATGAAAGTGACTGCGCGGTGCGCGTTGGAGCAATGCAAGATTAGGTTTAAATTGATTTCATAATAATGCTTGAAGCAGATTTTCTGTCGCATTATAATCCAAGCTTTGTAACCAATTAGAAACAACCTTCTTACAGCGAGTTTGGGTTAAAGGGTAAATAGTTAACTCCCTGCTTATTTTATTGAAAAGGAAACCTCCCAGATAACAAAAGAACCTGTGGGAAAAACGTGAACTAAACTTGGGAGCAGGACACACCCTGTCCTTCCTGCGTTTGCCCGACAAGGATTCTGGATCATACGGAAAGAGTGCGTGCTGTTTTAATATTATATTTAGAATGAAGAGTTGTCTCACCGTAAGGACCTTAGCTCGTTTATATAATTCAGTTGAAGGAAAAAGAAAAGGAAGGGAGTGGCTCACTTTAAGAATTGCCCTTTGTGCGCGTTCAAGTTTTAGGAAGTGGGTTTTGGTAGCACCGCCCCAAGATGTTATGCAATATGAGAGAATAGATTGGCAGAGCGCAAAATAAACAGTTTTTATGATTTTTGGGTCAGCTACATGTCGGAGATTTTTGAAAATAAACATTAATTTGCGGACTCTAGCTGTGAGGAGATCTATGTGGGGATGAAAAGAGAGCCTACTATCTATCAATATACCGAGATATTTGATGACGGAAGTGCGTTCCAGGACAGGACAGTGACAGGACGAATTATTAGGGTCAGCGCAGGAGTGAGCTTTAATGGTGAGAGGACAGGTATATGATGGAGTTGAGGATTTAAGGGAAAAGGAAATATACTTTGTCTTGTCAACATTTAAAGTTAATTTATTCATCGCAAGTGTTTTAGATACCATGTCAAAACCAGCCTGAGCATACACATAAATTTCAGACCAAGAGTTTGCGTGAAATAAGATAGCGGTGTCGTCAGCGAATGTAATGATACGACCATTTTGAGGCTGTAGTTGACAAAGGTCATTGATATACACCAAGAAAAGGGTCGGCCCGAGTATGCTACCCTGCGGTGTACCATAAGAAATCTCCAATTCATTACTAACGTGGTCCCCTAATTTGACACACTGGGTACGATTTGTAAGGTAGTCCTCAAACAAGCGCAGCTGCAATCCTCTGACGCCCATTCCTTCAAGTTTACTCACTAGTATGGGGACAGAGACTGTGTCAAAAGCTTTCGCTAAGTCCAAAAAAATTGCGAGTGATTTTTGTTTGCTATCCAGTTTATCCACAATGTATTCAGTTAGTTCGTGGACTGCATCAGCTGTGGACTTACCTTTGCGGAAACCGAATTGGGAGGGGGATATAAGATTATTAGATTCGAGGAACTTGGTTAGTCTTGAATTCATTATTCGCTCGAGTATTTTAGAAAGTGCCGGGAGGATAGAAATAGGTCTGTAGTTATCAACACAGTCTCTGTCACCCTTCTTGTGAATTGGAACGATGACCGACCTTTTAAAGAGTCGTGGAAAAGTACCGGTTGACATCGCAAGGTTGCATAGGTAGGTAAGAGGAGAAACAAGGAGGGCTTTAAATTGTTTAATGAACGCACTCGAGATATCATCAATCCCGGTGGCACAGTCATTTTTAAGATTTGAGATCAGCCTCTCCACCTCTTCCTCGTCCGTGGGTAAAAGGACGAAAGAATTCACCGGAGAGGTATTTAGGAAATTAGATGATGCTAGATTAGAACTATATGAATTAAATTTTTCAGCAAGTGATTTACCAACTTTAGCAAAGTAGTCATTAACATGATTAACTGATTGAGTGGGATTAGTTTGGGACACCAGCTCTGTATAGGATTCTTTTATCTTTTTAGTGTAAGTAATATTTTTAATAGTATCCCATAGTTTCTTGTTATTAGACCCCGCATTAAGAATTAAGTTTTTTTCAAAGTCATTTTTAGTTTTTTTAAGTATTTTGTTACAAAAGTTTCTGTATCTCCTGTATGTCGTTTTCAAAATTTCGTTGTCTGGCGCATTTTTCGTTTTTTTATGTAGGTTATCTCTATTTTTCATACATTTTAAAAGTCCGGGGGTAATCCAAGGTTTTTTAATTAATTTGCGGTTAGGAACTTTAGTAATAGTTGTATTAGATTTTATAGCAGTAGATAATACAGAAATGAGATAAGAGGTTGCCTCGTTTACATCGTTAATATCATACAACGGCGTAAAATCAATATCATTTATATCTTTTTGAAGGTTCGCAGTGTTTATGCATCTTTTTGTCCTGGAAGGTTGGGGGTCAATCGTCTTTAGGGCTAGGTAAAGAATTACGCATTCGTGGTCAGTCAAAGATGAGTTTGCAACGAGGCAGCGTGCGTAAGATTTAGTTTTAAGTATCATATGGTCCAAACAGGTACGACTATGTGTTGGGAGGGTGTGGGCTGGTAACATTCCATGAGAAGCCAATAGGTTAAGATAATTCAATGAGCTCGCATCAGAATAACCTTCCACAATATTTATATTAATATCACCCGTAAATAAAATATTTTTATAACATCTGTTTCTTGTCAGCAATGTATCTAAGGACTCGAGAAAATCAGTGATATTTTTTTGTCCGGGAGGGCGATACAAGGCTATTAATAATGTTTCGTGATTAATTTTTAATGATAAACAGTTAAGATCTGATAACACCGGTTCTTCAACCTGTACCGAAAAGTTCTTTTTTACGTACACTACAACTCCTTCGTTTTGGGTTGAGTTTTTTTGTGTAAAGTAGGAATTGTAGTCGTTAATTATTGGAATTTGAGGGGTAGATTTAAGCCAACATTCCGTTAGCACAATGATATCCCATTGTACATTTGTTCTGACTAAGAGAGTCATTAAACCAGCGAAATTACATGTAATGCTCCTTATGTTCTGAGTGAGAATCTTTAGGCAGGAAGAGTGATCCGGAACTAAGGAGCCACAATCCTCAAGGTCACAGGAGGCGGGGTCAGCTATTGTTAGCGAATCTAAATCAAAGTTTATTAAATTATTACTTATGTTATTGAATGGAAGTAGATAAGGGCTGAAATGAGGTGAACACTAACGGGTGATGGGTGTGGTAACAGGTGATGTTTAAATGTTATGATCTCGCGGGCTGCTTCAATATGATATCTTAATTTTAAAAAGTGAAAATTATTTTCATTATTTGGTTCGTGTGTAAAGTATGTGTATGGTGTGTGCAAATGCAAAATTGTGTACAAAAGGAAATCTATATTCACGGTATGATAGACATAAATATTTCTAAACAAAATGAACTTTTTATAAAAATAAAAGCTAAATGATATTTTAAACAAAAATAAATGAGGAGATACTAGTCATTGTAATTTTGCTAGATCATCTTTGTTATTAATTAGGATTGCGGGCGAGTCCTCCCGCTTGCGTAGGTATATTTTCCCATAAGAAGTCCAGCAGCCGTGGTAATGGTGATCTTTTTTGAAAGTCCTGGCCAAGTAGTGGAGATGTTTTGCCTTTTTAGTCAGACTTTCAGCTAAATAAATCGGCAAGATTGGCCCTGGCTGATTTAAATGACGGGTACTAAGTGGATGCAACTTATTACTCTTATTAAAGTTTTTACAGGCCTTAATTAGGTTTTCTTTTTTTCCAACGGTGGTGAAGTCAACAATTATAGGTCCGGTTGATCCTTCTTTAGCTTTTACTCGAAGAATGTCTCGTATGTCCGAGTCTTGGATGTTTATATCAAGAACATTGCCTACATCTTTTACCAAGCTAACTAGCGTATCTTTTCTTTCGATCCCGGGCTTTGGAATATTTTTTATTTCCACTGACGAAAAAATCACGTTTGTTGTATGGGAGCCCCTTTAATATTTATTTTAAAATCAAGTGATTTATTTGTTTGCATGCTTACCCAAGCCGAATTTGGCGCATTGTGAATAATATATTATTGTAACATCTTGTATGCACCCATTTTCTGCAATAAACTTTATCGTATCTTATCTTTTATCTTATCTTATCTTTATTCTATTTTTTAGTATTTTTTGTTATATCGGCAACCGAAATACATCATCTGTGAAAATTTCAACTGTCTACTAGCTATCACGATTCGTGAGATACAGCCTGGTGACAGACGGACAGACGGACGGACGGACAGCGAAGTCTCAGTAATAGGGTCCCGCTTTTACCCTTTGGGTAAGGAAGCCTACAAAGTTAATGGGCCAGAACAATTTTAACTTTAGTACTCCTTACACACCTTCCTCAAACGGTTAGGTAGAACGGCGCGTTCGGATCTTACTATGAAGCTTGTGCTTTTGAATAAGATATTAAACTTACGACCATAACAGTACAGTAATCCATAAACGTTTTAACTAATATTTCAAAGAACGACAAACAAATGCTTTCACATACAAACAACACATATTAGCAACTCTTTAACGCTCTCGACAAATACAACATAAAGTTAACGAAACTATTTAGCGTACAAACTTTCGAGTGTTTAAATTATTTACTAAGAAACACGTTCACTTGCAATAACTCGTTTTCTCTAACAACTGTATTGTGCGGGAATAAAGTTCAAAATCGTTTGTTTTAATGACCAAGAAGGCGTGTCGTGTTGATACTTGTATAACGGATAAACATCGGTCAACACTTGGCTGTTCCGTACACGAGTTCGACATGACATTCGCATCAATACAGTTTGTATTGTAATTGAGGGGTTTGACAAAGAATGTGTTGGTAAAATGTTTGTTTATCGGTTAGGTGTCATCATCATCAGCCGCGACAGGCCAGTGTTGAACAAAGGCTTTCCCCTTATAGCTAAACCGTTTAACCCCTCGTATGCGGGAAGTGCAAAAAATCGTGCATTCTAGTCTCCACTGTTTCATATAAATCCAATGATACAGATTTAAAAAAAATACAAAAAGATAGCCTTAAGTGAGATGAGTCCCCTCCTCGCCCGCGCGGTAAGGGTTGTAGCGTATGACGACAAAGGGGGCCGGGAGAGGTGCGGGCGGCAGGCACACGAGGCGCGCTCGCCGCCCGCACCTCTCCCGGCCCCCTTTGTCGTCATACCCCTCAGCCCCTGTACCGCGCGGGCGAGGAATGAGGATTCATTTAAGCGGTTTAGCTATAAAACGCCACAGTGAACGAGTTCGTTCGTTCGTTAAACTTGTCATCTGGGTAGTTCTAGCGTTACAACCGCTATAACTATCTTCGCATAAATACATAAAATAAATAAATAAATAAATATCACGGGACAATTCACACCAATTGACCTAGTCCCAAAGTAAGCTTAGCAAAGCTTGTGTTATGGATACTAGGCAACGGATAAACATACTTATATAGATAGATACATACTTAAATATATATTAATATATTTAACGACCGCTTTAGCCTAGTTGGTAGTGACCCTGCCTACGAAGCAGTAGGTCCTGGGTTCAAATCCCGGTAAGGGCATTTATTTGTGTGATGAGCACGAATATTTGTTCCTGAGTTATGGATGTTTTCTATGTATTTAAGTATTTATTTATCTATATAAGTATGTTTATCGTCGTCTAGTACCCATAGTACAAGCTTTGCTTAGTTTGGGACTAGGTCGATTTGTGTTAGATTGTCCCCTAATATTTATTTATTTATTTATTTATTTTACACCCAAGACCCGAGAACAAACATTCGTATTTGAAAATAAACCGAGTGGAAGGTTTTAAAAAAGCGGTCAAGTGCTAGTCGGACTCGTACATAAAAGCTTCCGTACCTCCGTACAATGTTTTAAAAACAGTTCAGTAAGAAATCGCCGAAATGTGAGGATTAATATCGCACAGGGTCGCTAGCGTTACCTAGCAACCTGCCGGCTGTCGCGTTGCCTAGCAACCATGGCCAGAGTTAAAAACGCTAAAAACAAAATTTTGCGAGATTTGGCGATCGAATAGTCTTAGAGAACCTGACTACAAACCTTAACCATGTTCTATTCCCGGTTGAAGATTTCCCACCAACTACTTTATTTATTTATTATTTGCTTATTTTAACATTCTAAAGCAAAATAACGCAGAATGTTTCAAGTTGTATACTAAATAATCATAAATAGCAAGCCAAACTAGACTATTCATAAGTTAACTGACTCGTTTAAAGTTAACTGGCCTTTTAAAATGGTATACCAATAGCATTAACCCTTGGGTCAGGCAGAGTAATAAAAACTTTGCGAATAAGCAATGTATTTACATAAGTTACTTCCTAATTTACATAAGATTTCATAATATAAATGCAGAATGAGATACAGTATCAACAGTAAGCAAATATACGATTAAAAAGTAACAAAATACATATAGGTTAACAAATTAATTTAATTTACGAAAGTAGTTTGATATTTATTTGGAAACTGGCCTTTGTCGGCGGCTTCGCTTGCGTTAGCCAGTATATTATCTAGCATTTGGATTGGATTTCCAAAAATAACATAATGGTCTTCAATGACTTTGCATAAAACAATATCCGTGCTGAATTGTATGCCTCTAAACTTCCTCCTAGCCGATATAAGTCCCACTGCAGGGCATAGGCCTCCTGTCAAAGTGAGATTGCGAGTGGGAACTTCACACACGCCGTTGAATTTCTTCACTGGTGCATGCAACTCACGATGTTTGCCTTTATTCGCCTATAAACTAAGCGGTTGATATTTTGAGATTTTTTCCAATTCTGAAATATATCCGGCTAAAAATAGCCTATGTGTTATTCCAGAGGTTCAACTATGACACACCAAATTTTTATTAAAACCCTTTCTGAAGTTTAAACGGAGTAACAAACATACAAACATTCGCAAACTTTGGCTTTTATAATATTTGTTTTTGCGAAACTCACTTGTTTCGCAGAAAAACAGCGACGCTTGTGGTACTATTTAGCAGTATAAGTAATCCACCGCACGCAACCGCACTAAGAACTCCCTGCATCGCACATACGGAAGTCCATTAACGCTTCTAAACGTTCACAAGTGAACCTTATCTAAATGCCGCAGCAATGTACATTGCACAAGGCGTTGGGTAGTAAATAGATTCAAACGTTCGGATGGCGTGGTAGCGAGGCATGATCGGAGACCTAACGCTTAGGTATAACCTTATCAGTTGGTTGGAAACAATGTAGTGTTTCGAAATAGGGCAGCGAAGCGAGAATGTAATGGAATTGGAACCAGATCTTTGATATAGTAGTTTTATTACTAATATTGAAGTGTGTTTACGGGTCCATTTGTTAAGCAAATATCTTTGGAACTAAAGAGTCTACAAGGCGTTTGTCACATGGATTGGTTACATAAAACATCGAGTGATACTAAAACTATTACAAAATATAGTTATTTGATACTTCTTCTACTAACCGACGACCCTTTTATCCTCATTTTCATCTTCAAAAGCTGTACTACCTAACCTACAATATTATAAATGCAAAAGTTTGCGAGAAGTTATGTGAGCATCTGCGTATGTATGTGTATGTATGTGATTGGTATGTAGATAGCTAAACGTCAGGCTATGTTTCATCTCCATACTTCCACGGTGTTCATGTGAAATCCCAAAATCTCAACCGTTAAGTCAAGAAACATGAAAATTCGCACGAGTGATTTGGAGATTTAGTAAAATTCCAGAATTCCAATCCGACTACCAAATCTAATAGTTTACGCGAATAAACCCACTAATAAAAGCTAATGGTCAAAAAATCTAATACAAACAGAAAATTTTCATTAATCATTATCAGATCATCATGTGAAAGGATAAACTATTGTCATCATCAACGATCGAATATTAAACGTACCATAATCAGTTCATTTAAAACTAAATATCAAGCTTAGTAGCCTTGCTATAGATTAGGTCCATGAAACAAGGGAGACGCAATCTGCGCTATCAGGATATTCTCAATGCCATTTGTACTTAGCCAGCCGGTTAATCGCTTCATCACTTTACTAAGCTATAGGTATCTATCTAGTAATATCACGTTGTATATCCGGATTTGAAGGGAGCAATTTGCCATGCTGCCAAAATAAGATAGCGGGGCACTTTTAGGGGAACCCTACTGATTGGACATTGGGTATGTTATTTTTTGGATAAAGATATTCTAAGCCGCTTACGATTGACTGATGTTATCACACAATATTCCTGTTTTAACGACGTCATTGACTTGATTTGTTATTGTAGTTTCCCTCTGAAACAACCTGGGTTTCAATGGATGAGAATTTGTGCAAATTGATGTGTATGTTGACGACATAACGACGAGATTGTTACTATGAATACATCGGTAGAAACGTGTAAGCCAATATGTATTATTGATTCACGTGGAATATTGATGAAAACAACATATCGCGTTCTTGAATAAAAATATAAGCCGTTCCGTGATTGAATATCCTCACAAATAAAATGATTACCTACCCAATCATCGAAACAAGTTCAAAAGAATAACAAACAGGGTTCTTTATGCACGCAGTTTTTGTCGGTCGTATTATGTCGAACATTTCTGGATTGATTCGGACCCCGCTCAGGTCTGCTGTATGCATAATAAATGTCTGTGACCTTACGAGTCGCTGAATATGTGATGCCGATTGTGTTAGCTGCGACGTGCCGGTGCCACACAGGTTCTTCGACATCAGACTTTACGGTATTCTTACTAAGACTTATAACGGTAGCAATGGTATGGGAGCACCAGGTTATGCAAGGATGGACAGTGGATGAAATCTGCTCTAGTGCTAGATATGGACTTGGACATAGAATATTATGTTTATACAACCAACGCGGGTTTTGACTCACTTTACCGCAATATGCGTAGATTTTACACAATAATTCTACAAAATGTATGTACCTACGATAAAGATCAGAAGATAATGGGTTCAATTTAGTATGTATAATGATTAATTTATATATCTCTGTGATATGTACTTTCAATTTTCAAATAAATCGTTGTCTTTGAGAGAGCTATCTGTTATTTCCTATTAAGACTTGATAGCTTAATAAAGCTAGCTTAATAGCTTTTGATGTCGAATAAAGTTATGTATATGTCTATGTCTAATATCCTAATAAATCATTGGGTATGAAAATTTGTATGTTATTATTTGTTTGTTATGTATGAATTCTATATTTATATTACATACTCGTATTACCTAAAACCGTAAAGTATCTTTTGGTCTGACTTATGGCCTCTCAAACAAATGATTGTGGTTTCAAATCCGGGCTTTATGGTGATGAAAAACTGTGTGAAGTTACCTTTACACACCTATGAAGGAATTCAAGACTGTGTGTGAAGTTCCCAGTCCGTACTAAGCACGCGTGAGAACTAACTACTAGTAATACTCTCATTCTGGGAGGAAGCCTGTGCTCCACGGTAGGATATATATGAGTTGAGATGATTATGAAGTAGGTACCTAAAAGGTTCACGGAAAGGCAACTCTCATTTCAATAATAATATGCAGATTGAAATTCATAAATTGAATACATACTTGCCATGTTCATAACAATCTTCATAGATTGTATGTAAAATTGTTTTTGATATTATGAATTGAATAAACAAAGTAGTAATCTTGTGACTAAAGTGCATGAGGATCGTAAATAGTAAAGTTTATGAGCAGTTAAGGTATAATGTCACTATGCAATTAACGTATGTGCATCTCTTTTTAATTTAAATAAAAAATACAGGAAGGTAAACCATCGTGATAAAGATTGAGAAGTACATGATGGAAAAGTTATAACTGTCGGACAAAGAAATGTAGCTACGTAGGTATCGTGACTGTACGGTTACTTTTGGCCCCGAGAGGTACCTTGGTCCAGGTGTTATTCATCATCATTTCAGCCTAATAGCCTTTCAGAATGAGAGAGCTGGAACCGTAGTTCCCACACGGGACCAGTGCAGATTGGGAGCTTCAAACGTACCATTGAATTCCTCGTTGTAGCTCATGGTAAATTTGAAATGCAATTTCGGACATACATTTTGAAAAACTCAGAGGAGGCCCGGACTCAAACCCACGCTCTATTTTAGAGGCCGTAGGTCAAACCAAGAGGATATAATAATATGATAGGACACTTGATACGACACGACATTTTATTTTTAAATCTGTTGGAAGGAAAAATATAAGGAAGACCAAAATTGACCTATTTTGACCAGGTCAAGGATGAAGGGAAAGAGGATGTCGTGTCGTATCAGGAAGTCAAACAGTTGGCCGAAGACGTGCGGAGTGGCGGTTACTCCACCGACAAGAGCATAACTTTTAAATTTAAGAAGAATAAGAAAAAGTCGAGCCACCATGACTTTTATTATTGCATTGGAATTACGGCACATTTCCATAGGGTTGTTCCTAGCTGACCCTCCATATTTTATTGTCAATCATTAATCCCTTCTTTGTGATTTTCCTATACGCCAATGAGTCAAAGTACCTCGACTTCAAGGTATGTATTTCATTATAATTTAATTGTTTGCTTTTGAACATTAGGATTTGCATTTTTGTCAGTATTATGTAGTTAGTTTGCCTTTTTTGCACGTCAATCGACCTATTTAGTTCGCGTGTTTGCGAGACATTTCTATTACTGTTAATAATTAAGTTTGTAGCTCGCATCGTAACAAACGAGAGGCTATATCGATCGGCGATTCAAGTAACATCGTAACCAAATTGAATTATTAAGTAAAAACCGACAAAACTGCATTTTTACTTTTTTCAAATAGAATATGCAATCTTAAAACATCGTAAGTGGAAATTTAATGGTAGCAATAGTACTTACTTAGTCATTAGATACATAGTACATTGTTGTAGAGGCTGGAAAGTACGCAATAGATGAACGAGTTTGTTTGAGGGCCGACGCGTAGCGGAGGCCCTCGAAAGTACGAGTCCATCTATTGCACTTTTGGCCGAGACTAAACATTGTGCTTTTCACGACTAATGCGAGGAAATCATCATCATCATAATCATCCATCCCGTCCATCACGTCCATCCCGTCCATCCGTCCATCCCGTCCATCCGTCCATCCGTCCATCCATCCATCTTTCCATCCGTCCATCCCGTCCATCCCGTCCCTCCCGTCCATCCAGTCCATCCCGTCCATTCCGTCCATCCCGTCCATCCGTCCATCCCGTCCATCCATCCATCTTTCCATCCATCCATCCCGTCCATCCCGTCCATTCCGTCCATCCCGTCCATCCGTCCATCCGTCCTTCTTTCCATCCGTCCATCCCGTCCATCCCGTCCATCCCGTCCATTCCGTCCATTCCGTCCATCCGTCCATCCCGTCCATCCCGTCCATTCCGTCCATCCGTCCATCCCGTCCATCCCGTCCATCCCGTCCATCCCGTCCATCCGTCCATCCCGTCCATCCCGTCCATCCCGTCCATCCCGTCCATCCCGTCCATCCTGTCCATCCCGTCCATCCCGTCCATCCCGTCCATCCCGTCCATCCCGTCCATCCCGTCCATTTCGTCCATCCCATCCATATCCATCACATGCAGCAGACGATTACTTTTGATTGGTCCAATAGTGTCGTTTCAGCACGCCAGGAATTAAATTCAGAAATTATCTTTCAAAAAGTCGTATCGTATTATGAAATACATATACTGATACGTCCTGTTTTCAATTAGTGTAACATTGTTGTCGTGTTTGCGCGCCATAAATGAGTCAGCTGTTAAATGTACATATATAGGCAGTTTTGAGTACTGGATTTAGGTTATCTATGGCCACATTTTCGAGCAGTGCCGTGAAAAAAATATTAACTTATACTGGGTGTCCGAAAATATAATCTTTCTAGTACGGTCATGTGTCAAAATATGGGTGCATACAACTTTTTCATAAATATGTCCAATAGCTATTTATGTTGTCTAATTAAGGTTTATATCATTATGAGCGGATTAAATCAATACATATTTTTGTCGTGGTGGCCTAGTGGTTTGACCTATGGTCTTTCAAGCAGAGGGTTGTGGGTTCGAGCCCAGGCTCGCACCTCTGAGTTTTTCGGAATTTATGTGCGAAAATACATTTGAAATTTACCATGAGCTTTACGGTGAAGGAAATCATCCTGAGGAAACCTGCACATAATGTGTGAAGTTCTCAAACCACACTGAGTCCGAGTAGGAACTACGGCCCAAAACTATTTCATTTTGAGAGGACGCCTGTGCCCTGCAGTGGGTCGTATACATATAGGCTGAGAGGATAATGATGATGATGATGATGATGATGATGATAATATTTATGCACTTGACTCTCTACCATCTTATACAGTTCGAGAAAAAGCATCCTATAACAAGCCTGTATCGATACAGAAAAGGCTAGCGTTGTTGAAGAATCCATTATTCCTTGAAGGTCGAAAGCCATCCAAGGTCAGCTCTCATTTCAAAAGTTACCAAAGCAAAACCCCTAATCCCAGGCTTATAAACTTGATCTATTCGAGCTGGAGCAATCAACCAATTACAAAAGTTCACGAGAGGATTTAGCCCATTAGTCCATTGGAGGAAATTAACAATTGCCGGCTAAATAAGTCGAGCTTAATACCGTCATGTCAGTTATCGTTTAACGGTGTTAAGGGCGGGCCGGGTTGAGATGCTGTTTGTAAATCTCCTCGTTTCTCTAGACGGTTGGTATTTAATGTAAACCAGTGGAATGAATAGGTCAGAGTGAATGCTGTTACTGAATTAGTGAGCTACATTTTAGGCCCCATGTGTGTTTGCCATCAGATGAGATGGACGACCATCTTTGGTTGATTTTGACATAGTCAATAACTTTAATTTCAATACAAGATGAAAAAAAACCGCTTGTATAATTATCGTTCCCATGGGAATTCCAGGAAAATATATATCACCCATCATCGCCCTATGTCACTCTCGGAACTGAGATGAATCTAATGACACGTCACACTTCAAAATCCATTGAGCCGTTCAGGCTGCAGGCGTGCCAAAAAGTTATACATACATACATATTTATGTGTATGCATACATACGCTCAAAAAACGTTACCTTCCTTCGGCAGTCGGGTGAAAAAGGTTTTTTTTAAAGCTTACTGCACTGTAATTAAGTGTCTTTATCCGTAGCTTTGTTGCGTGAATTATTAGGCGTATGGCACTGAGACGTGGCCGCTAACGATGGGCCTCTTGAAAGCTCAAAGTCACTCAGAGGGCGATGGAGAGGGCTATGCTTGGAGTTTCTCTGCAGGATCGCATTAGAAATGATAAAATCCGCGCAAGAACTAAAGTCACAGACATAGCTCGAAGAATCGCTAGACTTAAGTGGCAGTGGGCAGGGCACATTGCTCGTAGAATTGATGGCTGATGGGGCTGAAAGGCTCTCGAGTGGCGGCCGCGGACCGGAAGACGCAGTGTAGGTAGGTAGGCCTCCAACAAGATGGAGCCACCACCTGGTTAATTTGGCGGGAACCATCCGCATCCAGGATGGCGCAGGGTTGATCTGTTTGGCGAGCCATGGGGGAAACTTATGTTCAGCAGAGGACGTCTTTCAGCTGAAATGATGATGATGACGGGTCATTTCCCTTTATTCTGTTAAGTTAACTTCTCTTTAAGCCCATTCATTCAATTTGGGAGCTCTGACTGTCATTCTGGAACCTGATTGGCCCACGTTACGAGATTCATTAATTCAAATTGTATTGTAAACAAATTCCAACGCACGCTTAAGACTGTCAAAGTTTCATGTTACTTTACATCTTAATCTTAATAATAGACATACATAATTTTTACATGCCTACTGTGACCAAATTTTATTGAATATACTTGCATTGTCATTCTATCAAAGTATCCGTACCCAATTTTAAGTCAATCCGGTCACGATCATGATGGCTGAAAATCGACTTGTCAGATTTCAAGATCTCCCCCAAAGATATTTATTTACACATGTATAATACACAGCTCAGTGCAGGACTGCAAGTACTGCAACACAGGGCAGCATTCGGAAAGCTTCGCAATATCTTATCATCCAATATACCGCAGTGTCTCAAGTCAAAAGTCTTTGACCAGTGTGTGTTGCCAGTGATGACTTATGGCACTGAGACGTGGCCGCTAACGGTGGACCTCATAAGAAAGCTCAGTCACTCAGAGGACGATGGAGAGGGCTATGCTCGGAGTTTCTCTGCGGGATCGCATTAGAAATGATGAAATCCGCGCAAGATGTCATCGACACAGCTCGAAGGATCGCCAGGCTTCACGCTAAAACGGCTGGATGGATTAAGATGAAAGATACATAGATAGCTGGACGTCAAGAATACATGTAGGCTACCTTTTATTTCCTCCCATAACCCTCCGAGATACCGATATAAAAGTTTCACCACACATGTGAATTCTGTGCGGACTAAATTGCAGTCAAAAGTTAGTATTTAATAAGAGCACGTTTAATCGACCTGCTAATGGCAACAAGTATCAGTCCAAGCAAAAAAAAAGCGTCTTAAAAATATAATTTATCATCTCTAGACATTGCGTTTGTGATAAAAACGCTCATTTATCACTGGTCATTGCCTTTTGTTTGGCTTATAAATATCATTGATTCATTTAACCTGGTATTTCGATATTTGTTATTTCAGTATCGTTCGCGGGAGGTATAAAAAAGGCATAAACACCAGGAACACCTGCGTCTTTGATCCGCGCCGTGATCGGAAGAACAATTCCGTATATTTTAATATCTAAAAGTACCAGACGAGGAGACGAAGAGAAAAATATTTAAATAAAAAAAAATTGCCATGTAGATTTTTATTCACTAGCTGATGCCCGCCGCTTCGCTTCCACTGAAGTTGTTATTTTATACTATAGAACCTTTTCTTGATAGTACCGAACACAAAAAAAAATGGTGCATTGGTCTCGAGTTTCACGCTTAGCAACAGTTAGGAAACTTGTAAAATATGTATTTTTACTGACGTCACTTTTTTCATAATTTCATTTGTCATAATTTCAGTACCATAGCAACGTTTGCTATAAAATATATGGAACCATGCATTCTACATTCTTTGAAATGTCACGGTTGGGTTCATGTGTGTATGTTTTTATTTTAAAACCATTTTTTTTTTAATTTTTAGTGAACTAAACGTAGATATTAAACTGTTAATGAATTTATGCCAGACTGCAATTAATGGTAACTGCATATCCAATTGTGACAGTCCGTTAATAGATAAAAAAAATTGGATGCCATGCGGCCTAACATGTAAGAGTATCATTTAAAGATCTGTGCCTATGTATAGTCGGGGTAAGAAAAGGTTCGTCACTTTTCGACTCTATGCCAACGAGTAAAGGTCGAAAAGTGACGAACCTTTACTATACTATTTTACCCGTGTCAAACAATTAAAGTAATTGTATTTGTATTGTTACATTTTATTGTACAAAAAAAATCTGAAAATGTCTGTTTTAGATATAAAGGACTTTATGACAAATGAAAGTGTGTTTGTCTGTCTGTCTGTTACCTCTTCAGGCTTAAACCGCTGAACCGATTTAGATGAAATTTAGGATGGAGGTTGTTTAAGACCCTGGGAAAGGACATTGAATAGTTTTTTCTCGGAAAATTGCATAGTTCCCTCGGGATAGCAATAAACGAATTCTACGCAGACGGAGTCGCGGGCAAAAGCTAGTAATTCATAATTTCATATTATGAAATTCGAGCAAATGAATTGGTACCTGCGTATTTGGATTCATTGCTTTTAGAAATGGTGTTTACAATTTGCTACATTTAGCGGATAATGTCTAGTGTAAATTGAAATATGAAAATGGGATGCCGATTTCGAAACTGGGTCACACCTGCGTGCTGAGTTTGAATTGAAATATGTTCTTCGTTTGTTTTAAAATGGAATCTGGATTGGTTACATGAGCCGTAAGGTTTTCTTCGACAGCTTTCAACGATTTTAAGTATTGTTTGTTGTATACCATTTGAAATAGTGATGAAATATGTTGGAAAAATATTGAATTATTTCCGGTAATTTTAAAAAGTTAGACACATTAAAGCCGATGGTTAAAATTAGTATCAAAGTTCAAGTTGTGTTTCGTATCAAAACGTAACTTTTTTCAGTCAAGAACAATGTGGGGTCAAGAAGCTTTTTTTTAGGAGTCCATGCTTCCACTATGGATTCACAACTTCAACTTGGACGAGTTGATTTTGTCATATTATTTTGTATGAGGACAGTGAACGTGTTAAACGTGGTCCAACTTTTCACCTAGCTGTCAAAGGAGGGTTATGTTTTTCGAGCGTATGTATTTATATATGTATGTAACATACTTTGGCACACCCTACAGGCTAAAGCTCAAGTGTGAGGTGCCATTAGATTCGTCTCAGTTCCGAGAGTGACAAAGGATATATATTTTCCCGGAATTTCCAAGGGAACGGGAATTATACAGGTGGGTTTTTTATTGGTCTTCTCCTTTTTAATTCGCTGCGCTGTCGCTGCCAATACGTTACACATTCGCGGCGAATATTGCGCGTTCGCGGATAATCCGATGCGCGTCCGCGGCGAACATGCCGCGCGTTCGCTCTCCTTCTAACCGCCCGGCCACGACTTCGCGCGTTTGGCGGCGCAGCAAGCGTTTTATCAGTTCATTGCGTGTGCCGCCAGGTAACCACTGTGCGGCGAGCGTCTCGGCCGCGCAATGAACACAGAAAACGCTTGCCACGCCGCTAAACGCGCGAAGTCGTGGCCGGGCGGTAATACGTTCGCAAATCGCCAGGCCCTATACTACGAAGCGCGAAATTCGAACTTCGTTTCATGCCGTTCCGCTCATGCTAATGGTATTTATTACGAGAGTGAGAGGGACCGCACGATCCGAACTTCGAACTTCGAATTTCGTAGTAACCCCCCAGTGTGATATGGCTCTTACTTCTCGGCGTCTACATGTACATTCCAGCTACGTCTGCGTATTACACATATTATTATATCATGCAGAAACTCCTCCATTCACATGAGTCAACATTGTCACCCACACTAAACTATGACAAACACCACACAAGATGCTAATGCGTTTCAAACTCAGCGATGCTCATTAGCAAAATAACGATATATACAAGGTTTCTTTCAAGGATCCTTTAATTTGCCATAATTCATTTGCCATAAAAATGGTTGTCATAAAATATATAGCAGCGCGCATTTTTCAGGATTTTTTGAAATGTCGTCTTATAGAATATATTAGGTTAGGTTAAATTTGTTTTATACAATTCTAATGAAAATACTGTTTCAGAAATAAATTAAATTATATCAAATGAAAAATATGTAAAACGATACATTATTTATGGCATTATGAAATTATGACGAACGATAAAGAACCATTTTGTACTGTATTTTTGCAAATTTTTGCAATTTTGCGGAGGAGCATAAAAGTATTCCATTTATTTTGCTACAGTTACTCTTTTAATTGACATGAAACACATGTATCGTGCTCTCAACTAAATCATCCAACAAATAATTCATAATCAAACCTATTGATTCATAAGTATTTCCCAAACCCATCGTAATTAGCCCCAACTAATTTAATTAGCCAACCGCACTGTTAAAGAAAATAATTTCTCCTACAATCCGGGTCTAGTTGAAGGCACCGAGGGATCGCTAATCTGACAGTAACAAAGCCCAACGCTGGGCAAGCGGACTTATTAACGGGCCCCTGTCACTCCGCCGAGTAACTTTCAATTAGATCCTCCCCGGGATCCAACACCGCAAAGTATACGTTAATCCCGCAAATGACCTTTACATTACTGCCTCATTTAGGACGCCGGTCGCGTCAATGCTAATAAAAGGATTAGTGGATACAGAGCATTGTAATGCTGACGTTAATTGGGCGCAAGCGAGTTTGTGTTTGGAGTTTTTGGTGTGGTTTGTTTTTAGAGCGCTCGGAATTATGTGGCTTACCTAGTCTGGGCTAATGAGACAAAGAAAATGTACAATAGGAGTTAACATATATAATTAAAATTATGTCTTTATTAAGACGTGGTGGCCTAGCGGTTTGACCTATAGCCTCTCAAGTAGCGGGTCGTGGGTTCAAATCTCGGCTCGGACCTCTGAGTTTTTCCGAATTTATGTGCGAAATTACATTTGAAATTTACCATGAGCTTTACGGTTAAGGAAAAAATCGTGAGGAAACCTGCTTTCACCTGCGAATAAATGGATAGCGCCCTCTGTTTTTGTCATAAGTGAAATTATTATTTCACGGGAATGCATTACTGGGATGAAAGAAAAACCTGGCCCTCTCATTTTGAGAGGAGACCTGTGGCTAGCAGTGGAACATTTTTATAAGCCGAAGATGGGATTGTAAGTAGAATATTGGCAATGGTAAGAGCTAAAAAATATCAAATCAGAAAAGAGTTCCGCAGTAGAGCAAATTACGCACCTTAAGAAGCAGTGGGTGGGGCAATTTGCTCGAAGATTCAGTGGCTTTTGGTACTGTTAAGTTTTGGAGTAGCAACAACATTTCAGATGGCAGAATGTTCGTAGGCTTCCCGCAAAACGAACGGACGATATGGTAAATAGGAGTCTCTATGTTGTATATTTAAGCTATTGGTTCTGCAAAAATAAGTAAATAAAACAACGCCAAGGAATTATTGACTCTCACGGAGTCGGAATTGTCCATATTTAGGCGGTGGAGACTGCTTCCCAACACGTGCATATTCGTTTGTCTACCTAGTACGCTATAAATATTTTTGAAAGGGGACAGATTTTCTCTGCAAATTAACATATTTCCATCTAATTTTGCAAACTATCGTCGATAAAATCACACAAACACCGAAATATCGGGAACTAACATTGACCTCTCGGAGACCTCTCGAACTTCATATTTATTTTGTAGAATCGAAAACGTTTCTACGAACCACGGTATCGAGTGTTGATCAAACAATCGATTATTTGACTCGGACACATATTTGTGGACAAAAAGTCGATTTAAAAGGAACCGGGTGACGAGGATGTGATTTGAATAAATATAAAAGACTACAGTTAGTTGGAATCGATTGTGACGATTTATCTAAGGAATGATCGGACTCTGTAATCGGTGTTTGAATTCGATACTGTTCATTGAAGATGCATTTCAAATGTTAATGGGGAATAAAGTGCGTTTTCATGCTATTTTTAGTGCTGTCAACTATTGAATATTTTATAAACACAAGAATACTAAGTAGTCAAACAAAAACTGCACAGTGTTAGTGAAAAAAATCTTTGTTTTTAGATTTTTGGACTATTTTATTGGCCTTCCTGTTTATCAATGTCGTTTTTCTCAGAAACACGGGGACATATCGAATTGAAATTGATAAAAATATTCAGAAGGCTAACGCGGTTATTGTCTAACGCTTCTGTCGCTTGCCTTCGCTTTCACCGTCTCTTTCTGTCATCCTTTTATACCGTTGGAGAGAAAGAGATAGTGATTGCGAAGGCAAGCGTCAGAAACGTTAGACAATATGCCTGCAGGTCTGCAATCCCATGGAGCAGTTAAGAAATTAAATTCCCAAATATATTATCATACAGGAATAGTAAAAATAGGAATAGGAAGCGTAGGGAGCGTAGGAATCAAAACCTAGATTAATATTTCGATAGAATTATAAAAAATGACAAGAAGTCAGATCCCAAATTACGAAAAACTACTTAACAAAAAATGACAGAGAATCAGTGATCCACAAAAAATAAACTTATTTTAGTTTTGCTTGCTTTAAACTTATACGGAGCCCTAGTGAGCAAGCCCGACTCGCAAATGGCCGATCTTTTATTAATATTTGAAACTGTGTGAAAATAAACTCAAATGCCTAAAAATAAGCGCAATAAGCGTTTTCTAAAAAAAATTGTATGACAATAAAATAAACATGCGTACCTACTGCGGTAGAAATTGCTTTCAGCCGAGAAACTAAATGACGAAATGCGTCAAATATAGCTTAGCTACAAATTCTTTAGGAGCAGTGAAAGCTGCATTACGGCAAGCACTCTATAATATTAACCTCAATATTTTAAAAGGTATTGTTTTTATAGTATCTTATCTTTGATAAATATGATTATCCGATTATAGAAGTTGCATCACAACTTCAAAGCTTACCGAGTATTTGTTATAGAATGAAATGAACGGATCAATCGAGTTTTATTCGATTACTTCGAACCAGAACTTGCCACATTTTCAATATGCGCTTTTTTAGCATTTGTTATAGCTGAGTCTATACGACATTACGACACGATTACGATTACGGATTGGTAGGTTGAGCTCGACGGTGTCGGTGTCGTCGCCCCCAGAAAGCAACACGCCACTTTGGCTCGGGATTCATCTCACACAGGCGGTCACAAGGGTGGTCACACAGGGGGAGCCAGCGGGACAAAGAACAACCGATTATCTATGGATACCATAAGTTGTTGTACGGCGAAGAGAAGAGAGGCCAGACCCGTAGGGGATGAGGCAAAAAAAGACTGTGGGAAGGTGCGACGTGTCCCTGTCACTGACGCCGGACCCAGTTCTAAAAAGGGACCCGTTGGGTTAGCTAAGGCGCGTGGCAATGGTGTCAAGGTGCATCGAATGAAGGGCGAAAAGTGCGGTGGCGCTGCTCCCCCGAAAGGTACAGCCCGATCTCTTCCCGCAGGGTCGAAGAGAGGGCGCACAGCTCCCCCTGCAAAGGGGTCGACCTGTGTCGGTGCCGGTAAGGAGAATTAGTATGTTCCACTGCAAGGCACATGCCTCCTCTCAGAATGAGAAGCCTTGGGCCTTAGTTCCCACGCGGGCCCAGTGCGGATTGGGAACTTCACACACCTTCACCGTAAAGCTCATAGTAAATTTCAAATGTAAATGATATGAAGACAATGTGAAACTGAAGGAGGGATTTCTGTAAATGTTAAAGAGATACAAAAACGAACGGCCATGTTCAATAGATTCAATTTAAAGAGAAAAAGTTTCTAACGAACTACTAAAAGTACGATTCAAATTACCCCAATTGCTCCTTTAAGTTTCAAAACTTAACGGTTTTGTATGTCATGTCATTGTAACTTAACGTCAACTAACGACCCACTAAGCTGCAGTTTAAGTTAAAGTTACCCAAACTTCCACCCGTGACAGGCAGTTGACAATTAAACAGTATAATGACTCCAGTTAACAATTCCACGTCAAACGTCCAAAGTTTCTTGGCATTGATTTATATAGAATACCGCAGTAGTTCAAAGTGGAAGTTTAGTAAAAGTTTTGTTAGTCAAATTTTGAATTGCCTCTGGCTGATGTCAGCGATAAGTTGTTGGATTTTTCCGTCAAAAATAAACACGGAACAAAGTTTGCTTAATAACTCTAAATGAATAAGTATGACCAACTAATCCCGGTCACGGCGACTGCTTCAAAAGTCCTCTTTTAATGACGCCTACCTATTTGCGGAGACCGTACTGGAGACAAAAACGCTGCAAAAACGATGGATATATCGTAATTGATGTAAACGATGGAACCCTCGTATTCGGTGGGACAGGACACAAATTTGCTGGTTCTCTATCGTTTGGTCGAATTACATATGTCATAATCTATAGTTTTCCATAATTTTCATTTGCCATAATTTCATTTGTTTCTGAAACAGCATTTTCTTCAGAATTAATAAATAAATAAATAAATAAATATTAGGGGACAATCTTACACAAATTGACCTAGTCCCAAACTAAGCAAAGCTTGTACTATGGGTACTAGACGACGATAAACATACTTATATAAATAAATAAATACATAGAAACATCCATAACTCAGGAACAAATATTCGTGCTCATCACACAAATAAATGCCCTTACCGGGATTTGAACCCAGGACCTCTTGCTTCGTAGGCAGAGTCACTACCAACTTGGCTAAAGCGGTCGTTAAAATTGTTAGAATTGTTATTTAAAAAAAAAAAAAAAAAAAAATATCACGGGACAATTCACACCAATTGACCTAGTCCCAAAGTAAGCTAAGCAAAGCTTGTGTTATGGGTACTAAGCAACGGATAAACATACTTATATAGATAGATACATACTTAAATACATATTAAACACCCAAGACCCGAGAACAAACATTCGTATTTTTCATACAAATATCTGCCCCGACACGGGAATCGAACCCGGGACCTCAAGCTTCATAGTCAGGGTCTCTAACCACTAGGCCATCTGGTCGTCAAAAAACAAAACTAACCAAACCTACAGTATTCTATAAGATGACGTTTCCAAAAACCCTGAAAAATGCACGCATCTGTATTTTATAGCAAACGTTGTTATGGCAGATGAAATTCAGGCAAATGAAATTCTGGAAAATAAAGGTGAACGAAATCAGCCATCTGTATATCACATAAATCTTTCCGAACTTCGTCTAGTTAACTTTATCTAGGCTTCCGAGTTTTTATTTTCCAACCGTTGTTGTGGCACTGTAGCATCTTTCCTATAAGAGTAATTAGGTCTTGTTATCAATGACATTCACATTATTATTTTCAACGGGACTCCATATTTTGTGGTGGTACCTAGTATTTGGTGGCAGCATATTCTAAGACGTAGGTATACGTACGTGTCGTTAAGTTGACCAAGAAATTCTTTTAACAACCTTCAACGTCAGTTGTAAAGCTTAAAGCATCAAAGGGTATTTTCACTTCTGATGCAGAAACTGTCATAAAAAATAAGAAAGCACTTATTTGGTTGACTATACACAGGAAAGAGTGACGGAGTTTGGAGTCAGAACCCAAAATTTCCGACCACTTGGCTGGCAAAATAAGTTATAAATTTATAACACAAGTGAGAGTTAATTGCACAACGTCCATAAACCTTTGAGTACCGGACGGTATGTTATCGCGTGACATTCGACACCACTATCACCCGCGAGTGTCATACATGCCGTTACTCTCTTATCTAGAGAAATTGCAGTCAATAGTGCCTTGTTCTGGAGAATTTGAAACGATAAGTACATAAGTGTTGAATGCGTGTTTGGCTTCTAGTTTACTTAAAAATTGAAGATGAATCATAAAATAACTTTTCTTGGCGGTGTTCCAAATAGCTTCAACATGAGGGTCTAGTCCACTATTATCTTTTAAAGAACTCACGATATTTGATGGTAGACGCGCAAGAAGGTAGACAATGCTCGAATATCATCCTCAATTCCTTTAGTCATCATCATCATCATCATTTCAGCCGTAGGACGTCTACTGCTGGACATAGACCTCATTGACGCCCAATCATTATGCTTGGAAGGGACTCGCATCCACCCTGACCTGCGGCCTTCACCAAATCGTCTGTCCATCTCGTTGGTGGTCGTCCCACGCTGCGCTTGCCAGTCCGTGGTCTCCATTCGAGATCCTTTGGGCCCCAACCCTCCTTCTTCTTTTAGTGTACCTATCTAATTCTGATTAAAACATGATCGATCATACACAATTTTAATCTCGTATTTAATTCTGAGACATTTATTATTTAATTCTTATTGTTTTTTTTATAAAATCAAGAGTATTATGATTCCGTACTTTCAGGTACCCTCTTAACGGGACACTATAACAAAATACACGCTCTCTGTCTTTGCATCTGTGCATCTGTTATCACTCTGCATAGATCTTTAATGCTTTTCTTACTACGTCTACTAGGTCACTGCTGCTTCACGTAAATTACTATTATATTCTTCCCTTAGCGTGATACGTAAAGTAACATCGGTTGTGTCATTGTTATTGTTTCTTATGTCACTAATTTTATTCACATCCTCATTATTCTTATAAATTAAATTATCTACACTGAAATAAATCATAGAACATACGATTATTGCTTTTTGATTTATCTTAAGAACCATATTATTATGAGTTATGATTTAGTTGTAAGGACAAGGAAATGACAAGTTTAAAGTGACATCTATATAAAATATGATTTATGAGTACACGTGATGTCTAGATGTTTCAATCATTAGTTTGCCAATCATACCTAAGTACCTATTATTAAATTTGATATTACGTTCAGTTTTTGATTATTTTGCGCCTAAATTTTATCACTAAGTTTTATTAAACTTGCAATAAGTTTTACCTCTCTTTCGCTCTGTTTTAGATTAGCTCTATTATTATTATCATAAATTAAATTATTGTTGATCAAAAACATTGGGTAAGTAATACGTGATATGCGAACGTAAATGATATAATATTACATAATACATACGCTCACTTTGTATAACGTTCACTGGATGTACTGAACGAAAGATATAATTTCAAAATCTCTAATTTTGTAAGGTATAACTTAATTATATATTTTGTTGCTACATCTCGTGAGACGCAACCATTGTTTTGTGTAAGGGTTGCAGTTCTAACCTATCATAACTTACTTCCTGGTATTATTATACAACCATCATTTTATCATAAGAACGTTATGTTAATTGACCGTTATTCCTTATAAAAGTATTGATTTAGTTGTTATATCTAACGTTCACTATATCTTATAAACGTTATTAACATGAAATTATATATTTCTTATTATATCTTATGAGGGACATCGTGAAAATATATTAGCCCTTTTGTCATAATACTTTTAATGTAGTGTGTCATATCGAACCATATGTATGTATCTTGGAACCTTTTTACAGAAAAGTTATATTGAGATCGCATTGCTTGACAAAGGGATTCGTTATGAAACTGTAGTGAGATCGTTCTACGGTGAGTTGTGAATCAAATGATTCGATGGTACTTTTGGGATACATCTATCTATCAATATGTATACAGGGATGTCACAAAAAATAGCATCAAGCGGAAGTCCACAGGTTGATCACTTCTTAGGGTACCCAAATCACCCTCATGTAAATTCCACGATTTTTTTGAGTTATGATTATTTTTATGATTTTTTATAACTTTAGACCTGAAAAATTATAAAAATTAAAAAAAAGTAGAAGACGTTTTTCACAATTTTGTTTTGCAACTATTTATGAGTTATAGTTTTATGCTTAAAATAATCAGCTTCGTAACTTTGATGAGAATTATGAAAATGTTGGTATAAAGTCAAAAGTTTACGTTCGGTAAGTTTAGGCATAAATTTTAAACTTTGAATTAGGTATAAATCTAGTCAGGCGACAGGTTCAAGGTTCCTAAGTAGATCTTTAAAATTTTCCAGACTCTCAGCTTTCATGATCATAAAAATATAGTAGTAAGTAGTACCTAGTAGATAGTGCTAAAATCGGACATCAGAGATAGCGAGGTGGAAAATTCTTGAAATTAGCCATTATAATAATCATAATAATAATCATAATCATTTATTTGTCAAACATAGGTACAAATATAGATGATAAATTTAAAATTAGAACCTTGTATGTTTTGCCACATGGCGTACAAAATATCATGGGTTTTCTAAATAACATTATTAGCAATTATATCAATTATGCAGCGATAAATATTATATGTAGGTACTATGTAGTCCAGTCAAAATGAAATAATCAAACAATTCATATAAAAATGTCATAAATAAAAACACTAAAAATAAAATCATCTAATTATAAATTATTTTAGGTCACCTAAGGTTACCTAATAATTAACCAACACTCTAACGTTGCTTATCCCCACGAACACATTGAAAAACGATAAAACGAACGAATGAACGATATAGCTAAGTTCAGTGAAAGAATAATTACTAAACTAAATTCATAGAATAAAGAGCTCTTCCTTCTAAAAATACAAGAATCCACATTACGGGCACTCCAACGCATTTCAAATATATTAAGTTTCTTAGAAACGTCGTTCGAAAATGTTAAATCGACCATTCCACTATGGGTATTCTAACTAGCCAGTGGAACAAGATTTTCCCTGCCCCTCGCACCAGGTACAACTTGGTTTGTAACAAGAGATGTAGCATGGCGATTTATAGGTCTATCTACACTGGTTATGTTCTTAGTTCCAATGGCTAACATATAGTTGTTTCGTTTGTGTTCTGCATAGTTATTAAATTCACGGCTAAAGTTCATTGCCCCCGATTGTTACAGCTTCTTATACGGACATAGTACTCGAAGAATTTTATTAACATACTGTCATTTGCAAATTATATTCAAATGAGTATTTAATTGTATACGCTTGGCTCTTGTGTGGCATTCATTGACTTGCATAGTTGCATCGATAGTCTCGAGTTTGAATACTTAGTTTTTTTTTTTTGAATGAGTCGCGAGTTTTTACTTTAAGGATTGGAAGGGTGACTTGTGCTCGGGAAAAATCCCTTCGGACGAACTGGGAATGGAGGGCCCAGACAGTGTCCGACTTGTGAATACTTAGTTAAAGATCGTTAAGATTTTTTTTTAAGTTTCGCATGTACTGGAAGAGATTCGGACTAGAATCTCTTGGCTAGACGTACCAAGCGTACTACAAACTGGATCAAGGGGCTCCCGACCAAATCACCCGAATCTTTGACTCCTACGTGAAGATAATCATAATCAGTATTGTAATTCTTCAAATGCAATTCTATTTATTTACCACGAGCTTTACGGTGAAGGAAAACATTGTGAGGAAACCTGCATGCACTTGCGAAGAAATTCAATGGTGTGTGTGAAGTTCCCAATCCGCACTGGGCCCGCGTGGGAACTACGGCCCAACCCCTCACATTCTGAGAGGAGGCCTGTGCCCTGCAGTGGGACGTATATATACGATGATGATGATGATAAATTCTATTTATACCTACTTAACTAAGTGCCACTATTAGCCTTTCTTTCAAATGAACCTTTAGGTCTGGCTGTTGAATCGGAATCCCAGGATACTCGTAAGTACTAAAATCCCCATTATTATCATAGTACCTAGTCTTCACTTACGCTGTACGAAAAATATCCATGAAAATTGTCATGTCCCTGTTTTGTTGTAACCCCGTAGAAACTTGCATATCTAAAACTTTCACATTTATAATTACCTATAGTACCTAGGATGAAAATGACTAAGTTCTTGAGAAAAAAAAATTCTAATACAAAGATTATGCCATATAAGGATTTCCAACAAAGGAACATAGTAACTACGTAGTTGTTTTATTTTATTTTCTTCCTTGAGAAACAAGACGGTCACAATGAACTTTTATTACGGAACATAAAATTACGTAAAGACGGATAGTCTACGTTTCATATCAATATATTATACAGATTATACTTCGTTTATTTTAATATTAGAAAGAAGGTAAGCGATCTTTACGGCTCTTTTTTTAACAATTAGCAAGGACATTACAGTAATAGTTCTTATTTTTAAAATCCTTTTTCATTAAAAAACTCTTCCAGATTGTTTACCCTTCATCTGATTAGTCTACCTAGTATAGTACTGCCGCCTCAAGGAGAAAAACCATAAGTGACAAAAAGTAAGTTTCGAGATAAATCCAAAAAACTTTGCACTTCTGTTTAATTGCTTTAACTTGAAAGTACAAAGTTGAAACTTTCGTTTTTAAATAAACGAATATCGCATAATTATTATGCATTGCAAACTTTTCAATTATCTCTTTATTTTAATTAGATATTTAGAAAAAACAGTTACTGTCTCGTAAAATAAATCATAAAAAATACTGTCACTAAGAATAAAGAACACAAGTGTGCACTTATGTTTTTTGTGTTAGCTTTGCACTATGATATCTAAGAAAAAAGAACATAAGTACACACTTATGGTCATAATTATAAGTTGGCCTCGGAGTTGAAAACACACAACTGAGTACTTGGGTTTTATTTATTTAGTCTTATCTTGTAATAGGGATTCATAAAAACACAATGAAAAATCAAATTTATTTATTAAAGGTAAACAATGGTTATTTGTGATACGAGGTTGGTAAGTAAGATTTTACAAATGAGTTGACGAGTGATAAACCCGAGCCACAAGGTGAGGGTTTTCATCGTCACGAGTTTGTAAAACTTTGCCAACCGTGTATCATACGACGTTTTTCAATACATTTGTGAAAAAATAGGCAATTAATAACCCAAAATTGAAAAATAAAAACAAAACAACGCAAAGTTTTACAAAAATGAGTAAGTTTTGTTTTTAATTAGGTTAACTAAAATTATCAGGCAAAGGTTCGACGCGTTCAGCCACTGCGATTTTTCCGAATAAATAAAAGGTGGAAATCATTAAAATCTGAGGTAATTGAATTACAGTTTATAATAATTACAATCAATTTTGCAAATTCATTACTTAGTTTTGTATATTAATACATTTTTCTACGTATAAGTCGATATTTATTATTTTTTTAATTTAAAACTATTTGTTTGTAAACTTTTAAAATGGAGAATTAAAAAAACTTTTTTTTTATGTTAGAGAGGCCAGACAAACGAACTAGTGGGTCACCTGATGTTAAATGAACACCACTGTCCATAGACACTCGCAGCGCTTTACGCGATACCAGTGCGTTGTCGGCCCTGCAGAAAATTGTACCTACACTCGCCTCTTAAAGGCACCCAGGTCGTAACTCGTTGGGAAGATCCCAGCGGGAAGCTCGTTCCAGATATTGCAAGTTCGTGGCAAAAAGACCGCTTAAAACGCACCGTCGAAGACTGCCATTCATCAACATCATCATTCATCATCATTTCAGCCGAAAGACGTCCACTGCTGAACATAGGCCTCCCCCAAGGCTCGCCAAACAGATCGGCCCTGCGCCATCCGCATCCAATGCGTTCCCGCTACCTTCACCAGGTCGTCGCTCCATCTTGTTGGAGGCCTACCTACACTGCGTCTTCCGGTCCGCGGACGCCACTCGAGAACCTTTCGGCCCCATCGGCCGTCAGTTCTACGGGCGATGTGCCCTGCCCACTGCCACTTAAGTCTAGCGATTCTTCGAGCTATGTCCGTGACTTTAGTTCTTGCGCGGATTTCATCATTTCTAATGCGATCCCGCAGAGAAACTCCAAGCATAGCCCTCTCCATCGCCCTCTGAGTGACCTTGAGCTTCCTTATAAGACCCATCGTTAGCGGCCACGTCTCAGTGCCATAAGTCATCACTGGCAACACATACTGGTCAAAGACTTTTGACTTGAGACACTGCGGTATATCGGATGACAAGATATTGCGGAGCTTCCCGAACGCTGCCCAGCCGAGTCTAATTCGTCGATTGACCTCTTTCTCGAAGTTGCACCTACCCAATTGGATTGTATGTCCCAGATAGGTATAGTCGTCAACAACTTCGAGCAAAGTATCTCCGATTACGACGGGAGTTGGTACAACATGGGCGTTCGACATGACCTTCGTCTTGTCCATGTTCAATTTAAGACCAACTCTCTCGGAGACTCTTCCGAGGTCAGCGAGCATCGCACTGAGGTCCTCCAAGGTCTCAGCCATAAGCACCACGTCGTCGGCAAATCGAAGGTGAGTGAAGTATTCGCCATTTACATTGATGCCACGCCCTTCCCAGTTCAGAGTCTTGAACGCATCCTCTAGTGCAGCGGTGAACAGTTTCGGAGAGATAACATCTCCTTGTCTGACTCCCCGCTGCAACAGAATGGGCTTCGACATCTGATCCTGAAGTTGGACGGACATTGTGACACTTCGATGTACCGGTAGTCTACTTGGCACCGTTGGAGAGACTGCAGTACAGCCTAAGTCTCGATCGAATCGAAGGCCTTCTCGTAGTCCACAAATGCCAGGCAAAGGGGGCGGTTATACTCCTCGGTTTTCTGTATAACCTGCCGCAACGCATGTATGTGGTCTACGGTGCTAAAGCCTTTTCGAAATCCGGCTTGTTCGGGAGGCTGGAAGTCGTCTAACCTGCGCGCGAGACGATTCGTGATGACTCTCGAAAACAGCTTGTAAACATGGCTCAGAAGTGAAATGGGTCTATAATTCTTCAATAAGGTATTATCGCCTTTTTTGAAGAACAGCACCACTACACTTCTGTTCCATGCTTTTGGTGTTTTCCCTTCACGGATGGCGGTATCGAATAGTTTCTGAAGGGCTTTGAGGATCGGTTTTCCACCCGCCTTCAGAAGTTCGGCTGTTATTCCGTCATCACCAGGGGCCTTGCCATTCTTTAGTTGTTTGAGAGCCGTACTAATCTCGTACAGGCTGACGTCCGGGATGTCTTCGGTATAGTGCCGGGTTAATCTAGCTCTCGTGTCTTCAGCTAGATCCGTGACGGGTTTCTTCGTTGATGTGTACAGCTGTCCATAGAACTTCTCAACCTCTAACAATAGCTCCGGTTTAGAGGTCACGATCCTACCTTCATCGGTCTTTAACTTTGCCAATTGGCTTTGCCCAACAGACAGATTCTTGGCAAAAACCTTAGAGCCTCTGTTGCGTTCTATCGCCACTTCAATACTATTAGTATTAAACTGGCGTATATCGCGCCTCAGAGACTTTGAGATCTGTCTGTTAAGCCGCCGGTATTGGCAAGCGTCACCAGATGTCTGTAGGATCATCTTACGTCGATCTTCCATGAGCTTAAGAGTAGAAGGTGTGATTTTTTTTGGTTCTATTTGTACGGTGAGTCTTAAAGAACTTTGACCCAACCGTATGGACAGCTTCCACAAACCCGTCATTGTAATCATCCATGTCGCTTCCTAGGCATTCGAAACGATTCTGAAGTTCAAGCTGGAACGTTTCGAGGTTTTGTAACTGGGCTGGTGCCGGGCGGAGCGTAGACTTTATCAGTCGCGATCTTTCAAGCTTGAACCGAATATTCAATGTGCCTCGTACCATACGGTGATCACTCCCGGTTTTAACCGCACTGATCACGGAGACATCATTGAATATTTGCTTCCTCGTCGACATAATAAAGTCTATCTCATTCCTCGTTACACCGTCAGGGCTCATCCAAGTCCATTTCCTGTGCTCTCGCTTCTTGAAGAAGGAGTTCATCATATAGAGTCCCTCCTTCTCCATAAAGCCGGCCAGTAGGTGGCCCCGGTGATTCCTACGCCCTACTCCAAATTGCCCCATTCGCAGCTCTTCACCATCCCGTTTGCCCAGTTTTGCATTGAAGTCCCCCATAACAACCGTGAAGTGAGTTCCGGAGCTATGCATGGCTCCGGAGATATCCTCATACATAGTTTCCACCTCTTTGTCGGTTCATCAACATGATGACGATGAAATGAACGCTTACGACGGGTGGATCTGTAATGGAACCCCGCAGCTGGAATGAGGTCAAAGAGTTCCTCAGAGCATTCCCCGTTGTAGATCTTATAGAACACGCAAAGGGAGCTAACGTCTCTGCGGAGAGCAAGAGGATCGAGTTTATCGGAGAGTGAGGGGTTGCCGACGACTCGGGACGCCCTGCGCTGTATGCGATCAAGTGAAAGCAGCTGATATTGGGGTGCGCCAGCCCAGAGACAAAAAAAAACTGTAAAAAAAACGCACTAGTGCGGTAAAATGAACTTCCGAACCATCCTTTCCTTTCTTTCGAATCCTTTGAAAGTTAATTTTTCGAGCAAATGTTTTCAAAAATAAATGAGATGCTTTTAGAGATTTTTGGGTAATTATAATAACAAAACTAAAATTAAATGTTATCAGTTTGCCCCAAGTACTACTAATTATTTTTTGCGAAGTATATAGTTGGGGTTTAGTTGGTAAGCTTCGGACCTCTGAGGAAAGCTCATAAATATCAAAGGCCGATGGAGATCCATTAGATGGAGCATAGTCTTTGCCTTTGACAGAGTCATCTGAATCCTCAATCACACACTGTTTATTAGAACCATCTGAATTTAATTCAGATCTGGGACATAAATTAGTCTTTAATACATCGCAGGCCGGCCAAATCCTGTCCTTGAGGGACCGGGGTGGGGACGACTACTAGCCTGATAAAGCATAAGTAGCAACAACATTTACGAAACAAACCACAAGACCCTATTTTTTGAAACCGATACTAAGCAGAAAAAGCGTAAGATATAATCATACGAGGTTGAAAAAACATAACTTGTAACTTGTGCTTTTTCAGTGTCCGAGATTTTGAATTGATGAAAATCGTAAACTAAAAAGAAACAGCATTTCTATCAACTTGTGTGTTTTTTGCTTCAAATTTTTTAAAAAAACCAACAAATGGTTTTTCATCTTATTATAAAAATGTTTGGCGCAAGTCGAAGACAAAAATTTAAAAAAACACAAGTGGTTACTTAAGTAGTTTTCTGTCTATGATTATATAGTTATGTCTTTTCTTCCTCTAACAGGAAGTAAAAATAACAAAATGGCATGGACTTGTGCTCGTCTAAATCATGACCTGTAAGAGATATCCGAATAAATGCTAGACAGAAAAATCACATTTTTTTCCCGGAGTGCGAGGCTGGTAAAAAGTCAATTTTGCAAAAAATGTCACTTATGGTTTTTCTCCTTAAGGCGGCAGAGTATAAATCTTCCCAGGTGATTTTTTCGCTTCGAGCCCTTATCTTTCAAAACAAACGGTATCGTCATAGTATTAAGGTTCAAATTTAATGTAATGGCTCGAAGCGAAAAATTCACCTGGGAAGATTTATACTATAGCCTAGTAGGATAGTTAGATATAACCTGACTACGAAGCTTGATGTCCGATCCGATCCGTGGGGTACGATGATGAGGGAGATACGTGGGGGAGATATTTGTATGAAAAAATACGAATGTTTGTGCTCGAGTCTTGGATGTTTAATATGTAATTAACATTTATTCATCCGTTGTCTAGTACTCATAATAAGCTTTGCTGTTAATCATATGATTTATTTGTTTATTTTTACATAACTATTGCTTCTGTCAGAAAAAAAAACGAAAATAATTGTTCCAGTTTTGAGTGTTCCATTGAGCTTCATTTGCGCAGTTTCTCTAGCTCATTAATGAGTACACATCATTCGTTCTACATTAACAGCAATTAACTGTAGCTTGTGAAACAGCGTTTCATTGCTATTGTGGCGTAAGGGCCTGACTATACAATGCGCGACTGGCGGCGCGTTTCTCAGTTCATTACGGCGTCTCGTACGTTTGCCGCTACGTAGCGCAGTGGGTACTTAGCAGGAGGCTGGCAGTAAAAATTTTGTCATGATCGATAAATACATCTCTAAGATGTATCACAGCAGGGCACAGACTTCTAAGCATGAGGAGACTGGGGCCATAGTTCCCACGCGGGCCCAATGCGAATTGGGAACTTCATACACACCATTCAATTTCTTCGTAGGTGTATGAAAGAGCATACGCCTTCACTATAAAGCTAATAATAAGTAATTAAATATTTACTTTATTATTTTGCTTGTATTAGTGGCACATCGTAATATGAGATTAATAAAAAAAAACCGGCCTAGTGCGAGTCGGACTCGCGCACCGAGGGTTCCATACAAATTTATATCGACGCTCGAAAACAACAAGGGCGTATCCCATAAAAAGGTCGTAACTAGATTATTACATGGCTATAATCAGCTTTTTTTTCTGCGTCGAATGGTCCGGGTCTCGTGTCTCTACGACGACAAAAAATTTCAAAATCGGGCAGTATTTTGGAAAATGGGTGTCATTTTTTTGGTCGTAACTGCCCATAAAATGACGAATTTAAACTTTTAAGAGATACGACGAGTAGAAGTTTGTTTTTTTCAAAAAACATTAGTTAAGCCGTTCGAGTTTCTACGTACGATAGTAGTTACGACCCTTTTGCGGGATGCAGTTTTCAAACTTCATTGCTTACGACATTCTTGCAGTTCGCGTTTCTTCTAAGAACAACGAATAACCTCTAAGATACTGCAATTTCTTGGTTACCCGAAATCAATCTAAGCCTAGTTAAACCAATATTATCAGAATGAATATTTTGGAACATTTCGGTTTTTCCCGGCTTACGCCACAGGCACTAGCTCCTGTAGTCACTGCGCGGACGCAACTGAAAGGTTGTGTTTGTTTTTCCTCGACAAAATCATAAAGAATTATCAAAATCAAGGTATGTCATATAAACTTTGGATTACTCGTACCAACTAGTGGATTTCATGATACTTAAGGGCCGAGTTCATTTACCGTTCAACTGACGTACTTCAATCACCGTTCAAAATAGTGAGGTATTATGTGATTACATTAACGACTGATCATTTAAACGTCAGTTTGACGGTTGCACTTGGTGAACACGGCGTTAAGTCAATTAATTAAGGTTCATTTATCTTAAAATAACATACACGATCAATAAAACAGAAGGCCATATAAACTAGCAATTAAATTTCATTTTGTTTTCACCCGTCACGAGAAATGGATCGCAGCTGCAAAAAATATCTTCAATATTGGAAATAACAAATTTGTACCTAAGGAACGGACACTTACTTTTATTTTTGAAACATAGATAAAATCAGTATTTATTAGCCGGAACTCAAACAGGCCAAAATTAAATAATGACATAACATACAGTCGTACTTTATATACCGATCGAAAGCATCATTCATAGTGTTCATTTATGGCTACAACACGTCCTTTAAACTAAATAAAACCTGAAAAATAAAAATTACTAGTATTCTACTATTTGCTACATATTTCCAATATAGTAGCTGTGGTCCATTTCCCGTAACGAATGAAAACAAACCGAACAAAACGAAACTTAATTGTTGGCTTTCATGACCTTCTGTTTTATTGATTGTGTATGTTACTTAAAAATGAAACTCTACATCATAAAACAACAACGCAACAACACATGTTATTTTATTTGTTTATGTTATTTTTTATCGTATTTGACCGTTTCAAATCCCGACAAAGAAAAGCGAATTTTCAAAAATGCATAAATGCAGTATTTATTGTTTTTTTTTAAACGGAAAGAATCCTTAACGTAGATTAAACTATTTTCGATATTAAAGGTAGTTGCCCTCCACTAGTTCATTTTTTTTCACCCTGTATAAGTAGGTAAACTTATAAATAATGACAAATATGTTTAAATTTAGATGAAAATAGAAAATTTTATGTTACAAAAAGAACATTTGAAAGAAAAAAGAACCCGCTTGCTCGTTTTCCTCCCTATCATAATAAAAAAAAAACGTATATTTCTTTTCAAATTGCTGAAGCCGGGAATCAAATCCTGGACCTATTAATAAAGTCCTTACTAGACCTAGGTAGGTACTAAGGATGTTTTATCTAGCTGATTGCTTAAACTTTGATAACGCAAGTATACTTACACCAACAAACAAATACCACACCGATCGAAAGGTAAATCGATCAAAGTCTATCTAGCGGTGTGGTCAAATACTAAAGAATAATAGTTACGCTGTTGGACAGGTATCTTAGTTAAGTTTTAAGCTGACATAAGATAAGGATACAGTAGTCCTAACGTTGGGATATAAATTGTTAATTTTACATTTTTTGTCGAAGAAAATGGATAAACAACCTGAATCACGAATTAAAAATTGTTACTACGATGATTGATCATTTAAAACACAATTTTTTAATGTTTAAATGTTAACGAATTCATATTTAACTAAGTTAAAATAAGTTTTCTTGTTAGTAATTTTTTAAAGTTCAATAAATTTGCGTTTACAAAAGCTTATGACGTTTCATTAATTTCATTAAATTTGAAGAGGTTAAAGTTACGACATTTTTTCTAGCCATTGTCATGCATTACGAACATGCTTACACCCCCGTTCCTTATGCGAAATTAAAACAAAAAGCGGTTACTACATTTTTGTAGTCAGCTAATTTGTTATCATTTTCTGATTCAGTACAAACATCATGTAAAGTTACGCCATTTTTGAGGTCTGTAATTTCTATAGACGATGGGCGTAACTCGATTTCTCGTGATTCTGGCTGTACCAAGTTAACAGTTTGTAAACAACATAATGCAGATTTATATTTTATAGTTATGGTCCAAAAATTACGTTCATACGACAAGCCGTTACAAAGTTATGATTTTTTTCCCGTTTTTTTTTCGGTTTTTTGGCTCTGGTGTAAAGTTGGGTTTTTAGGGTTACGCCCTTGTTGTTTTCCATCGTCGATATGTATCTATGAACATCCAGTCTTAGCAGACCCCTGCTCCTAAGCAAAATGTGCGCAGTGTGGAATCATTGTAGATTGGTTAATGATATAGACAGACAGACAAAAAAATTTATCTGTGCTATAAGGCCTTGCTTTGTACCAAATTTCAAGATTCTGAGTTCACGGGAAGTACCCTGTAGGTTTTGATTCTCTTGCGAGTGTCGAAAATGTGCGGAAATTTGCGTCATAAACGGCTGTATCTTTTGATTGCGTTGGCTTAGATGTTTGATTTTTTCACAGCTCTAAGGGACAGTAGACTTGAGTATTTGATATAAATTTCAGCTTGATACCTCCACGCGTTCCTGAGAAAAAGGGTCTTGACAGACAGACGGACGGACACACGGCCGGACGGACAACAAAGTGATCCTATAAGGGTTCCGTTTTTTCCTTTTGAGGTACGGAACCCTAAAAAATGTTTGAAAGTTTCTTGCAGCGCTTTCTTCTTGACAATTTATTTATTTATTTATGTTTGTTCCACAATGGTGGTTGTTTTGATTTTGGTATTGAGCACATCCAACGAACGTTAGCGCAACAGATGACGCTCGTCGCTCGCTGATCGCGCATAGTCTTGGCGGGGCCGTAAGGGTTGTTAGAGCGTTTAGAGCTCGGTAGTTAGAGCCATTATTGATCGGAGTTCGATGCTCTACGCCGTACATATCAACGGTTGATTATTTTTAGTACAAGCGATGCACAAATATCTTCAAAAAAATCAATCATTAAGTATAATGGAAAGCTAGATACAATCTCGATTTAACATTAAATATGCTGCTTCTTATCACAACAAAGTGTGAAGTTTACGCGAGAAGCAGTAATTGTGTGTAAAATCTAACCTTATTTATACCTTGGGTAGGTATAAATAAGGCTAACAAGAGTTACTTACTGAATGACTAATAACATAGTCTAAAGTTGGAGTTAGTGACTAGAAACTTGGCAGATCTATTCCTTGAGAAGTTCTGGCTCCTACCTCTGAGTTTTTCGGAAGACTACATTTCAAATGTACCAAGACCTTTACGGTGAAGGAAAACATTATGAGGAAACAATCACACCTTGCGAAGAACTCTAATGGTGTGTGTGAAGTCCCCAATCCGCACTGTACTCGTGGGAACTGCGGCCCAAGCCCTCTTATTCTGAGAGGAGTCCTGCGCACTGCAGTGGGACCTATAATACGAGTAGGCTGAGATGATGATGATGGTGATTCCTTGAGAACCATTAATGTGCAATAAATAGGGTTTTTTTAATTCCCACGATATAGCTACGAACTAAAACCAACCACTTAATAAATATTAATATGTCAATAACTTAAAATCATAAATCATTGCGCATGTACCTACTTCATAGATTGACCGTGACTATTTAATAATATCGTTTATTAACACGATCGTTACACGCTAAACATTTTGTCTCAGCTGGAGGCGCTGTTTTTAGGGTTCCGTACCAAAAGGGTAAAACAGGACCCTATTACTAAGTCTCCGCTGTCCGTCCATCCGTCTGTCTGTCCGTATATAACCGGGATAGTAAGAGAGTTGAAATTTTTGCCGCTATAACAACAAATACTAAAAATAAAATAAAATTAAAAATTAAAGGAGGTCGTCATCGTCATACAGTGTTTTTTTTAACGTTTTTAACTCGATCTTTGTAAGGACGTTAACTAGGCTCTTAAAATTTTCGCCAATTATGTAGGTATTACTGTAGCCGGTGCAACAACAATTAGTAACGGCGAGACGACCTAGATGCGGAACTAAGCTAGTAGCCAAATATAGCTCTGGATAGAGACATTGTAGCCAAGAGTAGAGGCCTTTACCTAGCAGTAAGTAGGAAACAAATAAGTATTTCTTAACTAATAATACATAGTTGCTACAAAGGCTTCTTCATGTTGGCTTCGGCCCCATAAATAGAAACCTTTCAAATGACCGGGTCACCGTGTTCCCAAATTACCATATTTTTCAAAATACTACATTACCTATTTATGTATGATATTCCCATTGTACCAGATGACCAAAATAGTACATACCATCGAAAAATCACTTCCTTGAGTAATCTTCGATTTTGTAATGTGGTGCAACGATAATCTGGTAAGCTAAAAATGTGGTAAATAGTTAATGTAGTATTTTGAAAAATCTGGTAGGTATTTTGGGAATGTGGTATTTTAGGCACGTGTGATTGAAAATTAATCTAATGAAAAGTGCAGATGACGCCAAAGGTGTATCTCAATTGTTAGTAACAGCTTATTTACTCTAACCCTGAAGAGCCCTTTGTTCTATTTACCTGGAAATACAGACCAACTTGTATTGAAAATGAAATGATTCAGAACTAATTTCCGTCGTTTCTTGCTTGATCTTAATAAAGACAATTGAACGTGGTAAAGGAACCCTTTGTTCGCAAATACAGCTCGTCCTTGCCTGATTTTTTGCTACCCGAGAATACTGATCGCCGGGTTCGTGCAAAAAATGCGGGTCGGCCTGATCCCGCGTGAAACGAGCGGTTGTACCTATAGTTTTGTGACCGCTAAAATTGTTTGTCACGATTTTAATGACGTGTTGAAACACCATTATACTTAGGGGCTGTTTCACCACTTTTTTAAAAGTTCGGATTAGCTTGATCATAACCTTATTTGTCACATGGAATAAAAATTTCTGCTTCACCAGTCTTGATTAGCGATAAGTGACGGACAAACTATTTCTTAATTTGACCATCAGATCAGGTGGCATTTAGCATTTTTATCCGTCACATATCTTTTTAATTAGTTAGTTTATTTTTTTGTGGCCATGGTTGGAGAGCCCTTCAGCCGGTTTCAGAAAAAAAAATCAAAGTATTTTTTATTTTTTAAAGAAAGAAGTCATGCTAAATAGCAAACGAGAATTTAAATATCAAGATTTGAATAAAAAATATAGGTACGCTTTTAGTATTTAAAAATAAATCCAAAATTTCGTAATATTTTATAATTACAGACTTTTTATCAGTGGCACAATCGTTTGTTCTACCTGAACTTGTACATCGCCATTAAAAAAAAAGTTAATCTCTTAAAGGGTTTGGCGCCACTTTTCGATTCGTTTTACGAGATTTTATTTTTCTTTGTTATTGTTAACCAAAGTATCGTAAATAAATACCGTTTTTGGATTAATTATAATGTTACACATTTGTTTATGCAAAAAAATAGATGTGTTTAAAAATTACATAGTTTACGATTTATTTTGCTTTAATAATGATCGACTCTTTGAACGAAAATATGCGAACAGAAACCCGTGGTCGTGAAATGGGACGTTGCTATTCCGACTTTTTGTTAAACCGACGATTAGTTAAGTGGTACTTAGTTTGCACAGGACCGGAGTGGTGAAACTGAAAAAAAACTGGCCGACAGATTTGTGCAGTACTTAGTTTATTCATTGGTTACGTAGCCAGTAGTTTGACAATAAGGTGGTGAAACAGCCCCTTAGTTTTATAAATGATAAAATTTAAGATGGATGGATGGAAGAACGGCTATGGATTGAAACAAAATTTCTCCTTCTCTTCTCTTCTTCTTTTTCAGGCAAGGCCAGTCAAGGCAGCGGCTGTGGTCACGGCCGGACAAGGGGTGCTAAGAATCCCTGGGTTACGGTAGGCTGCCAAAACGAAACAAAATTTATTAGGGTAAAAAAAAGTATTGCCTCGGAACCCCAACAACCAGTCGTCTCCACCGCAAGAGGAACAAATAATTCACGAATGCTGAATACTTATCGTACTTTTTTTTCATGGATTTGTAGAACGGATGAAGCCAATGGAGTATTAACAACTTAAGGGCAAAGACGTTCCACCCGCCTGGATGTATGTTGGTAAAAAGGAGATGAACGAATATTTAAGCGTTTTAACCGTTCGGTTATACGTCATTCATTACCATTCCACGAATATTACCACAAGAGAAACACAAGCCTCAAGATCTTTGTTTAAACTAAAGTAAGCGACTAATCATCAGTACTGCTTTTAGTTTTCATGATTAAGTTAACCCTGCGCATCATCTGGGGTTCGATTCCCGGTCGGGGTAGAAATTTGTGTGAAAAATACGAAATGTTTGTGCTCGAGTCGATGTATGTTCATTTGTAATGTTGTTCAGTACCCATAGTACAAGTTTTGCTTAGTTTGGGACTAGGTCAATTGGTGTCTCTTTCTAAAATATTTTCTAAGCTGGTAATGACGAAAAGAAAACGCCGAGCTGCACTAAATATTCACCCAGATGCAGTAATTTAATCATTTAATTGCTGCGCACATTTACGATCTGGTAAAAAACAAACAAACAAGCAACTCTTTAACGGTGTTCGAGGCCACCGATCGTCGGACTATCACCAATACTGATACTTGGCGGAATCATCCCAATGGTAGCAGTATTCCATACACGACCTAACCTGTGCGCAGGTACTGTATTGAAATCGTTTTACATCGCAAAATGATAAGGATTCTGCATAGTCATATGGCTAAGGCATCGCTCATAGAAGTGATGGCTGATGGGGCCAAAAGATTCTCGAGAGGCAGCCATGGACCGGAAGAAGCAGTGTAGGTTGGCCTCCAACAAGATGGAGCGACGACCTGATTAAGATAACGCGTTGGATGCGGATGGCACAGGACCGATCTGTTTAGCGAACCTTGGGTAAGCCTATGTTCAGACGTCTTTCGGCTGAAATGATGACAATGATTTGTCTAAGGAACCCTAAAAAGGCATTTTCAAACCATAAATAAACGACTTCCTTAACGATCTCTAACAGAATCGCTGCCTATATTTTTTGTTTGTTTTCGCATAACTTTTCAACAAACTCAAAGCTATGAATCTTTTTTACGTCGGGCGTAAATATACGTTTTGAAGATATAATAGTTAAACTTACGTAAGCTATAATTATATAAAGTGTTAACTTGAAATTGCGATATACCAAGCGTATCAACTAGCAGACCCAATTAGTTATTTTTTTGCTTTGTAATGGATGTGACCTTGAATACCGAAAGAATCATGGTGGGTATTCGATGATGTCTAACTACCGTAAGATCGAGTTACGTTGACCCTGAGCCCTGAAGGGTTTGGTTTAGGGTTCTGTGTCTTAAAAAGAAAAAGGAACCCTCATCACTCTGTCTGTCCTTCAAGATCGTTTTCTCAGGTATGCGTAGAGGTATCACACAGAAATTAATGTCAGATATGTATCTACTCAAATTGTTTTGAATTGAAAAACTAAGGGGCTGTTTCACCACTTTTTTTAAAGTTCAGATTAGCTTAATCATAACCTTATTTGACAGATGGACATAAAATTTCTGTTTCACCAGTCTTGATTAGCGCTAAGTGACGGACAAACTGTTTTTTAATTTGACCATCAGATCAGGTGGCATTTAGCATTTTTAACAGTCACATAACTTTTTAATTAGACAGTTAATTTTTTGTGGCCATGGTTGGAGAGCCCTTCAGCCAGTTCCAGAAAAATAAATAAAAGTATTTTTTTATTTTTTAAAGAAAGAAGTCATGCTAACTTGCAAACAAGAATAAAAACGTCAAGATTTGAATAAAAAAATATAGGTACGCTTTTAGTATGTAAAAATAAATCCAAAATTTCGTAATATTTTTTAATTATAGACTTTTCTTCAGTGGCACATTCGTTTGTTCTACCTGAACTTGTACATCGCCATTAAAAAAAAGTTAATCTGTCATATGGTTTGGCGCCACTTTTGGATTCGTTTTACGTGATTTTATGTTTCTTTGTTATTGTTAACAAAGTATCGTAAATAAATACCGTTTTTGGATTAATTATAATGTTATATATTTGTTTATGCAAAAAAAAAGATTTATTTAAAAATTACATCGTTAATGATTTCTTTTGCGTTAATAATGAGCCACTCTTTGAACGAAAGTGTGCGAACAGGAACGCGTGGTTGCGAAATGCGACGTTGCCATTCCGACTTTTTGTCAAACTGACGATTAGTTAAGTGGTACTTAGTTTGTACAGGACCGGAGTGGTGAAACTGAAAAAACTCTAGCCGACAGATTTGTCCAGTACTTAGTTTATTCATTGGTTACGTAGCCAGTAGTTTGACAATAAGGTGGTGAAACACCCCCTAAGTATCTAAGATCATGCAATCAACACACCCGACCTAAGATTGAACCGACGACCTCTTGCTTCGTATTCAGGCTCTCTAACAAAAATGCTATCCGGCCGTACGGTTGGTGTCTGATCGTCGTAAAACGTAGCTATATTAGTTACCTTATATCTCTCAATTTATCATTTTATCATATAATAACAGTGGTATAAAGCCAGCAATGACCCACATTATATCGCGTCATATATCTTCACGCGGTTCACATTTAGGTCGGAGTCACATTAACACCCATGCCATCAATGGAGCATTGTTTAAATGTAATTAGTACTTGAGCTGTGAAGTATCGCGCGTAGTGTCAGTGTTAGTAGAGTAGTACTAGTACAGCATGATGCTGCAGTACAGTGTGTAACCGGCTAGCCGGTCGGAGACATAATAGAATGAAGTTGTAAAAGAAAAATATTACAATAGAAAATATGTAAATATATACAAATTGTTCCAGTCAGCACTGCCCTTCAATAAAGTATACTATTATAAAAAAAACACTGGCCTAGATTTTCTGGACAGGTGGGAAGGTAGGGCAGGGTATTCACGTAGCCTCGGAGCGTCCAATAGGGGGTTCAAGACTAGATAGAGCTTCACCGGCATGAAAACGTCCCGAAAAAAATAAGCCAACCGTTGGCTTATATGTCATTTGCCTCCCTTCAGTTTGAATGACGTAACGCGATCGTAATATGAAGCTGTCAAATAGATTTTTGGTCGTTTTGTATCGCAATGTTTGCTACTGACACTCTATCTAGTGCATAAATAATCTAAGGGTTCAAGCTACACCGGCAGTCTGCTCCGAGGCAGTAGAGCAGAAGATTCGTAGGTAGGTTGAAGCGAACAAGGAAGGGCTGCAATAGCGGCAGCCCTTTATAACACAAGCAACTCGGTAAATTAGTGTTTTTACCGCGTATAAATAACAATTATACATTCAGGAAATCAAATTTCGGCATAAGTCTTGCCAAATTGTAGAGCCAATGACAGGAAAAAAACAAAAGAAAATCAATAGATCAGAATTTAGAATTTAGTTTTTCTGCAAGCGGCCAGTTGCGCACCACAGAGGTTTGCCGTGTTACAAGTGTTACATAATACCATAATCGGTGTGAATTCCAAGGGTCTAGCTCTAGAGCCCTGAGACAGATAGACAGACGGACGAATAGACAGACGGATGTACAGACGGGGTTTGAGAAATAGGGTCCCGTCGGCAACCTTTGTGTACGGCACCCTAAAAACCGTGGTGGTTTAATTTGTGGGGTACCATTTTTCCAAGGATGTTTTTGGAAGTATGTTTGCAAAGCCCGTTTGGATTGCTGCCATCATCCTTAACGATAATCCTACCACTATGCAGCAGTGCTGGTGCTGTTATGTTCCGGCGTGGAGAGCAGTACGGCAGGTGAAAACACTAGCGCTTATGGTTTTCGTTCTTGATACTTTAGGCCGCCAATGCGCCTGCAATTCTCTAAGTGTTACGGGTGTCTATGCTGTCTTTCCTTCCTTAATAGCTGAAGGCCCTACTAATAACATAACATAACATATCTGTCTGGAGAAGGATCTCTCTCTTGCAACTTTTACCCACAAGAAATAAAACATCAAACTACCTACATATAAAAATACCCTAAACAAATAAAGCAAACAATGCAAGCACGAATCAAAACGATTTTTTTTCACAAATTGTACTTATAAATAAATAAATAAAATAAACAAATAAATCATGGGACTATGGACACCAGATTAAACATCCAAGACTCGAGCACAAACATTTGTATTTCTCACACAAATATCTGCCCCAACCCGGAAATCGAACCCGGGACCTCAAGTTTCGTAGTCAGGGTCTCTAACCACTAGACCAACCGGTCATCAAATAATAAAAAGTTAGTATATTATTACAATAGCAGATAGCATCCTTCGAAAACAGGCAAGACAAAGAAATCGATAGACGTATCGAAAACGCCTGGAAGAGCTTCTGGTCTATGAAGTCGCTAATGAAGGGGAACCTTCCAATGTCTCTAAAGCGCAAACTCGTCGACGTGTGTATCCTGCCCGTCCTTACCTACGGCGCGCAAACGTGGTCACTTACAGAGGCTCAAAAGTCCAGACTCAAGGTTTGCCAACGAGCAATGGAGCGAAGCATTGTGGGAGTCCGAAGAACCGACCGGATTAGAAATACTGAGCTGCGCTCTATGACTCGTATTGCTGATGTGGGCGTAAAGACGGCCAAGTTGAAGTGGGACTGGGCTGGACATGTATGTCGAATGAACTCGGAACGTTGGGCCAAACTTATCACGGAATGGATCCCTAGCGATGGATATCGTAATAGAGGCAGACCAAAGCGGAGATGGAGGGACGACCTAGATGTTTAGCACGTGGGATGGCAGGAGCTCGCGTTGAATAGGCAAGAATGGAGCAAGAGAGGAGAGGCCTTTGCCCAGCAGTGGGACACCAATTCAGGCTAATAAAAAAAAAAAACAAAAAAAAAAACAAAAAAAAAATTATTACAAAGCCCGGAACTAAATCACGACCTATATTGCTAATAACTATAAATTAAAAATATTAAAAACCCCCAACGTAATAAGGTCACATAATATGTTTGAAAATAAAGTAAATACCCATTATGCTTCAAAGATCCCTTCCACAGCTAACAAAAAAGGTGATAACTTTGAAACGGCTGAACCAATTTTGATGAAACATGTCTAAGAATCATCGCCAAGGAACCTGATTTCAAATTAAAAAAAAAACCGCATCCAAATCGATTCAGCCGTTTAAGAGCTATGGTGCCACAGACAAACACACAGATTACACACACACACACCCACACATATTATAGCGGTCAAACTTATAACACCCCTCTTTTTGTGGCGGGGGTTAAATATAACAACGACATTCCGGCCATATTGTCTGATAAGTCCAATCGGTATTAATTATGTAAAAGTTCATCATCATCATCCCAGCCTATAATCGTCCCAATGCTGGGCACAGGCCTCCACTCAGAGTAAGAGAGCTTGGTCCGTAGTTCCCACGCGCGCCCAGTGCGAATTTCATACACGGACACTTCATACATACCATTGAATTTCTTAGCAGTTATCCTCTACTTTAAACTCACGGCTCGATAGCTACTTACTATAAATAAACCACATACTTATCAGTCAAGGCCGAAAACATTGATACGCTGCCAACACCGGAGCAATGACCTCTTAATAGTATAACAACAAAAAACTACTTACATTTACCAATAAAAAGTTCCGAAATCCGACACAAAGCACCCACAAAAACTATACTCCAAATACTAATACGACTCTCATACAACTTCACAAGCACTATAAGTCTCGTAACAGTTCTATAACTCCGGTTAAATTGCAAGCGTCCCTATACCGGGACAGTTTAAAGACGACTGGTCTTGCTGTGAGTCGAGTGACTTTAGTTTTAAATACGCATGCGCGGTTCAAAGAGTTTAAGTTAGAATAATGTAGATCTATAACTTTAGTCAGGTAGCCCTTTTAATGTAAGTAATGTGAGATAATAGTATAGTAATGAATGATATATATTATCGAAAACTAATTTGAAGTCCGCGATTTCTCCCGCGCATATATAAAGTTTAAGAAAAACTACAGCTCTTTATGTAAAGTCCAAAAATCCCTTGTCTCTATAATTTACATCCTAAAAGATGTAATCTGCCAAATATCAAGTCTCTATAACAAGGTATTTAGACAATTACAAATAATCTTGTTTATTCCTTATTACCTTACATTTTAAAATTACCATGAGCTTTACGGTGAAGGAAAACTGCGAAGAAATTCAATGGTATATATGATTTTAAATGAACCGTTATCCTAACTAAAATGGTCAAGAAAGTAACTAATAGCTTTAAATTTCACTTTTCTACGTCAAGTCGTTAACGCAAACCATTATTGTAACGACGTGCTAAGAACCGTATAGATTTTCATTGCCGCCAAGGCTATAAAATAGCTTTTCGTTTTCGCAATATCGCTATAAAGTGAGATATCTGATTCCTTGATTACTCAACTAGGATTTCAGTCATAAACTTTAGGTTGAATGAAGAAATTTGTTACGCAATGCACGGCAATTAATTTTAATAATTTAATTGAATATCAGTAATATAAATATAAATATAAAATATAAATTAAATTACCGTCTATATAATATGCCTTCAGCATTGCAACTAAACGGATTTTGATGTTATAACAACGTAATAGTAAAAGAACGAGAAATTAAGAATTAACAAGGTTTCTGTTCAATGTTCAATGTTATGTTGTGTATATTGTTGAAAATTGGCTTATAAAACTCAAGCTTTTTCGTCATCATCATTATATTAGCCAAAAAAAACCACTGGTGTACAAAGGCCTTCCCCAATGTGTTTTATAACGATCAGTCCTGCGCTGGACGCATCCAAGAAGTGGTTCCTGCGACCTTTACCAAATCCAGTTCGCGTTCGTCACTCTAGAAGTCTAGAACCTTCCTGCCCTTTCGCTGCCGTGCCATGACAAAACACTGTAACTCGAGTTACAGTATTTTGTGATAACACCGTGAAATTAACTATTCGGACCCTAATATATATATGCATGCTAAGAGTAACTGATTTTCTACCAAAAACATTGAAAAACGTCATTGCAATTTACTGTAACTCTTAAAATGTAGAGTCCTGATTAGACTAAACACTGTATTATCTCCAGATACCTTGTTTCACTGTTCTGTAGCCAATTAAATAAAAGAAAAGTTTTTTGCGATTTCTGAAAAAAAGGTGCTTTTTAGATACAGTGTTTTGTCATAGCACGTCAGATCGGCCGTCGGTGCTACGAGCAATTTGCCTTGCTCACTGTCATTTAAGCCTGACAACTCTCCGAGCTATGCCAGTAACCTTACTTCTCCTGGAACGCTTTATATGCACTAAATTTCAAGTAACAGGGATGATGACACTATAAAACATCAATTTTAATACGCGACTCTTCTTATTAAAAAATAAACTTTTATTTCATCCTTAAAATCCGAATTAATCATAATTAATCATTTTTCACCAGATGGCCCGCTTGCTCGTTTGCCTCCCTCTCATAATAAAAATTAAAAAAAATAATGAATTAACTGCGAAATAATAAATAAATAAATAAAATAAATAATTATTAGGGGACAATCTCACACAAATCGACCTAGTCCCAAACTAAGCAAAGCTTGTACTATGGGTACTAGACGACGATAGACATACTTATATACATAAATAAATACTTAAATACTTAGAAAACATTCATAACTCAGGAACAAAATAATCGTGCACATCACACAAATAAATGCCCTTACCGGGATTTGAACCCAGGACCTCTTGCTTCGTAGGGGTGTGGTAGATTTTTAGCTTCCTTAAAACAAATAAATTTTCACTTACCATTTACCACACAAAATCTACGGGAGAATTGTTTTGACAGCCAACAAAAAGTACGCCAGTTGATTGGTCGTGTCTTCATTCCGATTATTAAAACAGCGCGATGAAACAGGAAATTACGCAAAAGTATATTAAAACTTGATTCAAACCCTCGACTAACGTCATTTTATTACCTGTATTGCCCAATGGTGTTGAAATGAAAATGAAAAAAATGAAATTAAATGAAAATGAAAATTAAATTATTTTATTTGCGGAATATGGGTTACATATGGTGTTACATTATTAATAATAAACGCAGCCATATTCTACTTAATTAAGCATGCAAACTTTAGTGTTTAGATAGACCAGGTACATTTTGTTGAATGGTTCTTAAAAATTAGGACATTATTAATACTAAGACTGTCAATTTAGTCTAACAATGGGTAAAAATAGTAGTCGTGAATAAACATTTACTTACTTATTAGGAAATTTCATATTCAGAAACTCTTTTGTTGAATAAAGGTTCAGTTCACATAGCAATGAGTATAATTTTTTTTTTGAACTGGTTTAAGGTAAGGTCCATTATGTCTCTTGGAACTTTGTTATATATTTTAATGCACATAACATAAGGACTGCCAGCTGTTCGCTTTAGACGCGTTTTAGGTACAGTAAGCAGGTTTCTTTGCCTGGACATACGGTTATTGTATGTTATGACATCACAGTTTTTTTTAAAATAGTGTAAGTTACTATGTACAAATACCGCTGTTTCGTACACATACAATGCCGGTAGACTCAGAAGCTGTTTGCTTTTGAAGACTGGTTTACATGAGTCTAAGAGTTTAAGAGAGAATATGGCTCTAATACATTTTTTTTGTTTAATGAATGCTTTGGGCATCTCTGTAGAATTTCCCCATATGATAAGGCCATAGCGAAGAACTGACATAATATAGCCATGATACGCAACGAGGGCAGCTTCTTGTGACACTGTTTGACGTAGCTTTCGCAACGGGAAGATAAATTTATTTAATTTGCTACAAATATTTGCGACATGGGGTTTAAAGTTACAGTGTTCATCTAAAGTTATACCTAGGAACTTAGCTTGACTGTCTTTGTCAACGGGGTCGCCTTTATATTTGATATCTAGATCTATAGGTTTACCTTTATATGTCATGAATTGAATATGTTTAGTCTTTCTAATTGGGTGGCTATGGGCTGAAGAAGAGAGAGAGAGAGAGAGTCTTACTAATATTAATTGATAAATTATTATTTTCTAGCCACTGAATTGTTTGATGTAAGGTTTGATTGATTTCATGTTCGTATGTCTCTTTATTTGTACAAGGAATCACGATTGATGTATCATCTGCAAACAGAACTGTTGGATAAGGTATTACCTCAGGAAGGTCGTTAATGTAAAATGAAAACAGCAATGGTGAGAGAACACTTCCTTGAGGCACTCCGAATTCGTTCATTTTATATGATGATTTGTAGTTTACCAAGTTTTTTTTCTTCTCTTACTATTTCTGTACACTGGAATCTCTCATATAAGTATGATTTTATCTAGCATAGTATGTTTCCTCTTATGCCGTATAGTTCCAATTTATTTAGAAGTTTTTCGTGGCATACTAAATCAAACGCTTTAGACATATCTAAGAAAAGTACACTTACAGGCATCCCTTTGTCTACATAATGTAAAACATCTTTGAGTAACGAAAAAAAATGTTGTCAAAATAATGTCAAATTCTGCATGTGGTTTAAAGTAAACTTTTGTATGAGCACCTTCTGCTTTAACGGAGACTGAAATATCCATCAAAACCCACTCAAACCAACACAGTGACTGCAAACATTTTACAAACCTGACACCTCTTAGACGTCAGACAAAATAAATACTGGACTAGATCTGAATAGAGTCTGCGCTTAAATGTGTATAAAGGTTGGTATTCATGGGCTTGGGTCGATATTATCCCTATGATAAACGCTTTTAAGTTTTGGTAGGCTAACGGTGTAACCTGTCACCAAGGAAACTAGGGATTCATTTTTTACAAAGTTCAAAAGTTCAAAGTTCTTTATTGTACATAAAGATTAAGACTTTTTTATGTTGTTCACATTGACACCTTGTCGCCGCAAAGCGCGACTTGGACCGAATGTTGAGTGAACTAAAACTGTCATTCACTTGTTGGTTAAATCAACCCACATGTCAGTCATCAAGACCTGACGATGAAGGGGCGCAAAGACATATTCCCCCCAATGGCCTGCCCTCACATCCCGTGCAAGCAACTCTTGCACGTATGTCGCAGAAACATCATCCCATGGGCTGCCGAACCAATCCCGTGCAAACAGCACGTATTGGAGGCAGATAACAAACATGTACCATTGGGGCCGCCACACCAATCCCGCGCAAGCCAGCCACTCCTGCACGTATTGGAGGCAGATCACAAAGTATATTTCATACTTACCACATGAAACTATGGTATGCCCTTTTTACCAGTCGCGCCTTCACCGTTCATTTTCAAACTCGTCGCCGTTGTCTAGTCACCAAAAAAGATCCCTCCCCACTCACACTCAGTGTTACCAGTACACAAAATCAATGACAGTTTCAGTTTTACTATCTAGACCTAAGATTATTTCATGTTCATGTTTATATTTTGTATTTTTTATGAATAAATAAAAAATAAATAAAATAAAAGTTCACTCAACATTCGGTCCAAATCGCGCTTTGCGGCGACACACCTATTCACCAGAAATACTAAAGCAGGTTACGTAAACTAAGTACTTTGTAACTGAACTAATTTTACTTCTTTGTCAGCAGAAGTGATGTGTACATCTAACAGTATTATTGAGAGTTCATTAGTAAGAATTTGTAATAGTGTCAGTACATTTCTTTTTTTATTAAAAGGTAGGTAATTGCGTTTTTTTCTGTCAACCCGAGTCAATTAAGTATCCGATATATCAAAGCAGACTTCAAATACTAACTAAATAAGATATTAATTCAATTAATTCTTTCTTTTTGCGAGTATATTATGTCCCACTGCCGAGAAAAGGCTTCCTGTTATAACATTTAATAGTATATCAAAAGTAATATAAATTAAAAAATTTAAATACCCCCAACGCAATTCAATCTAAAATCCCTTCCGCAGCATACAAAAGAGCTAATAACTTTGAAACGGCTAAATTAATCAGACAGACACACACATACACACACATAGCGGTTAAACTTATAACACCCCTCTTTTTGTGTCGGGGGTTAATAAAATAAGAGAGCAAGAATACGAATTAGTTGAGCCAAGCTTCTTCCGGCATTAACACACTTCCATAAAACGTAATAGTTCCATACCTTTGTGTCATCCCTCACAAAGGAACTAATTTAGATTGCTACATAATGAATGGCAGCCTTATCCAGGCTCATTTTATTCGTTATTTGCCCAACGATTCTTTTGAATCGTGAATGGCGCTCTTTATCGCCGGTTATTTAATGCTTCGCCGCTCTCAAAAGAGTCGCCAACTCCCGAAGGAAGCCATTTCAGTTGCTAAAAGTAGGGTTAAAGTAGCTAATATAGCTCTCTCCTTCTCACTTGTTGAGTAATTTATAAAGAAATGTCACGGATAGTTGGGAACTCGCAAGTTGCGCACTTCGTGGGGTTTGAAAGGAGTTATTTGGCGATGTGAGCGCTGATTGGCCGATTGAGTTGTTTTGAAAAAAAGCAATAGGAAGGTTTCTATTGAGAGTGTTATAATCCATTTTCAGGTTTAAATTCTTTTGGTAATTTAAAGAATTATTCACGGTTGAGAGGTAAGTTTTCTTCGAGCTAAAAACATCTAATAGTGATAGGTTTTTGCAGTTATATTTCATCTACTTGCTATTATTCTGATGCAATTTGAAATAAATTACTACTTTCTAAAAAGCCCTTTATTAACGTAACAGGAAAAAATCATGACAATAATAGTAAAAGTAGGTGTGGGCAAGCGATATTATTTTTAGAGAGTAGTGTTCCGTATATTATTAGGTATATCAAAATGCGAACAATAATACGTATATCCGTAAGAGTGTTACATATTTGAAGTGAAGAGTAATAAAGAAGAAATTGGGACTGTGATAAAAACGCAAAAATTGAATACTTCATGGTCTATATTCTTATTAGAATTAAATTATTTTTAACTTTTCAGTTCTTTTTTATTAACATTATTTTATCTAGTAAAAGTTTGTTTTTAAAAAAATTTTATTTTTTATTTTTTGGCGTATGCCTTTGTTGGGCAAAGTCTTTGAAAGCATGCTCAATGACGTACATAATACCCTGAATAATTACCGATTTTCAAAATGTCTACATACTTACGATACCTAGGTTTTTTGGAACCAAGCGATTTAATAATAATAAACGTCAGACAAAATGTATACACGTAAAATTTTACGACATGATCTCTAAAAATTTAAGCGTAAAAACTTTGTAAGCACTCGTTAGAAACGGTACGGACAAAAACTTAATGCGTTTTGGTTCCAACTCGGAGTTACTGACCGCAAAATCGAGTTATCGAATGTAAACTTTGACAAAAAACCGTGTCCACAGCAAAATTATTATTCTTTCACTGAATGGAATAGTTACACTGGCTATGCTATGTTATTACTGGGGTTCCTTACCTCAAATTACATACAAAATACGCGCGAAAAACATAACCCTTTCCTTGCAGTCGAGTAAAAAGTACCTTAGGAATTTATTAGCCTTTTTTACGAAAACATCAATATTTTGCATATCAAATTGTGACATGTATAAAAATTCTTCAAACATCCATAGTAATCCATATTTAAAATTATAAATGTGAAAGTGTGTCTGTTTGTTACCTATTCACGCCTAAACCGCTGTACCGATTTAGATGAAATTTGGTATAAAGATAGTTTGAGGCTCTGGGATGGAGGTAGGATAGTTTTTATCCCGGAAAATTGCCTTGTTCCCGCGGGATACATCTGATTCTAGTAGGCTAGTTGCTTTATAAATTTATAATTACATGATGTTCTACATTTTATAGATAGACCTCTTACTCCATTAGTAGATAAATCTCGATCGATATCTGCCGACATTCCAATTAGAGTATACAACTTGTATAATGTATAAATTTATACATAGTTTGTAATTGAGTCCAAGATTTACGATGCATTCGGTTATCTTCTATCTTATATTTGTTTTTGTTTGTGAATCGATTTGTATTTTCATTTAATTAAGATGTTTTTATGTTGAAATCGTGTTACAAATCTAAATGTAATCATCACCATCATTTCCAGTATGATTTATTGTGAGGCCTTCTAAAATCTTTGTAATGTGTTTTTTTAAAACTCGAAATCAAAAATCGATTTCGCAAATAGACCACAAACGGATCTTTTATGTGTGTTTTTTAGTCTCCCGGAGCTTTCGGAATATTTTATAGCTAAACTGTTTTAATGAGTCCTCGCCTGCGCGGTACAGGGGTTGGGGGGTATGACGACAAAGGGGACCGGGAGAGGTGCGGGCGGCGAGTGCACCTCTTGTGCCTGCCACCCGCACCTCTCCCGGGCCCCTTTGTCGTCTACGGTTACGGTTAAACGGTTTAGCTATAGAGTTTGACGTGAAAAAATGTTGCGGTAGCTTCTTAAAGCACAACATTCGCTCGAACAACGCCATCTATCGATTGCAGATGAATTTAACTCGTCATCTTGAAAACCAAAGCACTTCAACGTTCTTAGACAGCGCCCTCTATCTTGCTAAAAGTTAAAATATTGGCCCCAGGGGACCGCGTTACCGGAGTATTAAGAAGTCTATCTCTCAATCCAGATTTTTGTTTACGTGTATGCTAAATTTCATCTCATCATCATCATCATTTCAGCCGAAAGACGTTCACTGCTGAACATAGGACTCCCCCAAGGCTCGCCAAACAGACCGGTCCCGTGTTATCCGCATCCAACGCGATCCCGCTACCTTAACCTACACTGCGTCTTCCGGTCCGTGGACGCCACTCGAGAACCTTTTAGCCTCATCGGCAATCAGTTCTACGAGCGATGTGCCCTGCCCACAGCTATCATGATATGTCTGGTGATTCTTCGAGCTATGTCGGTGACTTTAGTTCTTGCGCGGATTTCATCATTTCTAATGCGATTCCGCAGAGAAACTCCGAGCATAGCCTTCTCCATCGCCCTCTGAGCGACCTTAAGCTTTCTTATGAGGCCCGTCGTTAGCGGCCACGCCTCAGTGCCATAAGCCCATAAGTCATCACTGGCAACACACACAAGTTTCTGTTGTGTTCTTGCGTGATTCACTTACAAATATCCAAACATCTTCACAAATTTACTCATTAAGTTGATCATTCTATCTGTGTTGCAAAAATATTAAAGAACCCACTGATTAATAAAAAAATAACCATTAATCAATTAACTTTCTCTTTATCAATATGAAGACGTTTACAACAAACAAGAACATGACTTCCCCATGCTATTAATCAAACTGGTGTCTCTGACATGTATTGATAAAAAACATTTTGTGACAATGACAGTAATTGCCTTTTATTGTGTTAATGATAGGGCTTAATAAAATGAATGATCATGTTATGATGTGCCGGTTAAATCTGCATACGAGAATGTTGCCAGATAACATTAAAATAATAATTTTAAATCTGATTTATTTTGCAAAAAACATACAAGATTTTTATGTGACTTCATCTGCGATGATTTTGTTAGTCGTCACGAAGTTAGGTATACAATTTTCCGAGATAGAAAGGTTCCAAAGCCAAGTTTCGTGTACTCGTAAATTGAAACTGGTACTGGACACACACCTACAGTTTTCAGTCTATAAGACTAAGCAAAAAAATATAGGTTTACTAGCTGTTGCCCGCAACTCCGTCTGCGAAGAGTAGGGTATAAAAAAAAGCATACGACCTATTCTCACACCTACCATAAAAATCGGTCAAGCCGTTTCGGAGGAGTTCGATAACAAACACCGTGGCACGAGATTTTTAAATATTAAAAGAAGAAGAGATTAGTAGATATTATTTTTAATGAATCTATTCAAAATGCTAAGAGAGAAAATCAAAATAGTTTAAAGTAAAAAAAGCGATAAAGCCGCCTAATGCTTACCTTGTATATATTTTGTTCCATGTAGGTACTTGTTTTTCTGTATTGTTTTTCTTTGTGGTGTAGGTACAATAAAGAGTCTTTGTATTGTATTGTATTGTAAAGTATTCTAATAGCGATACTGAATAACGTATCGAGATTTGAATAGCGACCAAAAATATACTTTGTTTAAATGACCCTCCTTCGGCAGTCGGCAAACTATTCAAAATACTAAGAGTAAAAAATCAAAATAGATTAAAGTAAAAAAAAAATACGATAAGGCCGCTATTGCTTACCATGTATAATTTTCCATGTAGGTACTTGTTTTTCTGTATTGTTTTTCTTTTTGGTGTACAATAAAGAGTCATGGTACTTATTGTATTATATTGTAAAGTATTCCAATAGCGATACTGAATAACGTATCGAGATTTAAATAGCGTCCAAAAATAATATATTGTTTAAATGACCCTCCTTCGGCAGACGGGTAAAAATACAGCATTTTATATAATTGTGCCTGGCAACATTGCCAGTGAACTGTGACCCGCATGGGGGTGGAATCATTTACCATTGTCATCGGCTATTAGCACTACAATTATTGTAAACGATATCGCCTTCTGTATTTTAATTTAATTCTATGGGAAACTAAAAGTGCGTTCAGAAATACAATACTAGAATCGAGTTTTTCTCAAAAAGAATGATCCCACAAAAACATATCATGTTAAATGTTGCCAAGACGAGACCATGTAGCTCGCACTGTCAAAAAGTAATCAGATCTCTTGAAGAGCCAAGTTTCTAACCATACTTGCCCGGCTCTAAATCTATAAACCCTAATTTTACACTAATTAATCTCGTAGGCGTGCAAACCGTGGACTAAACTGGCGAGTCGGCCGCACGAACCTTTTGCAATTCGGCATATGGGCTTGAACTTAAAAATCTATTCAATCTTTTAAACTCTATTCGTGTAGAGTAGTATCAGTGTGTGTTGCCAGTGATGACATGGCACTGAGACGTAGCCGCTAACGATGGGCATCATAAGAGAGCTCTAAGTCACTTAGAGGGCGATGATGGAGAGAGCTATGCTTGGAGTTTCTCTGCGGGATCGCATTAGAAAATGATGAAATCCGCGCAAGAACTAACGACACCGACATAGCTCAAAGAATCGCCAGACTCAAGTGGCAGTGGGCACATCGCTCGTAGAAACTGATGGCCGATGAGGCAAAAAGGTTCTCGAGTGGCGTCCACGGACCGGAAGACGCAGTGTGGGTAGGCTTCCAACAAGATGAAGCGACAACCTGGATAAGGTTGCGGGATTGCGTTGGATGCAGATGGCACAGGGCCGATCTGTTTGGTGAGCCTTGGGAGAGGCCTATGTTCAGCAGTGGACGTCTTTCGGCTGAAATGATGATGATGACGATGAATTATGAGTAGGGAAATATCATTCATTTCAGTTCCAAATGCCCATGTATGTATATACTTTTATAGGATCTCTTCCAGTGTAGTTTTGAGTTAATGAGAGAAAGACACGTCTATTACTTAGTATGTGAATATAATTTTCATAGATGTTTTTATGATCTAATCCTACTAATATTATAAATGTGAAAGTAGTTATGGAGATAATTTGCGACCTTAGGAATAATAGCGTAGATTTTATCCCGAAAAATTGAATAGCTCCCACGGGATAACGATAAACAAGCTCTTCGCAGACGGAGTCGCGGGCAAACGCTAGTTAACAATAAAGATAAAACCCATCTGATATCAACTGCCCATCGTTTTTATGAAAAAAAACGGCGGCATTGTGTTTAAAATTAGAAAAACGAATGCATTCGCGTTCGAAATTCAAATTCATAAACGCATACGAGTAGAAGCGTGTAACAGTTTCCGTGCGCACGCGCCGCGTGAGACTTCAAATAGACCGGCATAGTGGCAAAGATTATCCATACCTCCATACCAATATTATAAATGTGAATGTGTTTGTTTACCTACTTGTTCTTTTTTTATCATGAGACAAAAAAAGGACACACACGAGCAAGTGGGTCATCTGATGGAAAATGAGCACCACCGCCCATAAACATCAGCAACTCAAAGAGAGTAACCAATCTGTTGCTAGCCTTTAACCTTTTCGACGCCAACGACACATATATCAGCACCGCAGGTTCTACGTCAACAACTGATATATTAGTCCCGGCGTGCAGAGCGATATCTATCTACATGCATTTCTGTAGGGTTCATTTTCGCGTTTGACATTCCGATGTCATGGCGTATGAGTAAGAGCTGTTGTATTTGACAGAGCGTTAAAAAGGTATAGGTGAGTATAAACCCTTTTTTTAAAAGCCCTCATGTCATAGTTGTCTGGAAACACTGCTGCCGGAAGCTGGTTCCACATGCAGTTTCACACCGTAGTACGTGGCAGGAAGTGCCGAAGGAAACGTACAGTGGTAGACTGCCATTCATCGAGATGTTGACGATGGAACTTAGACTTTCGGCGGGAAGTGCGATGGTGGAATTTTGCAGCAGGCAGCAAATTAAACAATTTTTCAGAGCTCTCGCCGTGGTACAGAACACACAAAGAGAACCTACGTCCCTTTGCATGGACAAGGAATCCAAACGATCGGAAATCAATGACTGATCACTGACAAGTCGTTTTTTCACATCTAAACTGAGCGACGGATGGCCGTGATTTTTTGTACGGACATAGTTGAAGGGCTGGAGAGTGACACAGGCTACATTTTACCGCGGGAAAATATCTCATTCCCACGGGAAAACACGTTTTAATCCTTCAGCGGGGGCGAAGCGGCGGGCATCACCTAGTTGTCCATAAATGTTGTCTGCGCGGACGAAGTCGCGGGCAGAAGCTAGTACACAAACATAACGTAGCTTAAATTTGAAATTATAATCAGAATATGGTAGCAAAATATTGAAGATTCATGAGAAAATACAGCTAAATCACGATGGAATGAGGCCGTCTCTATTTAAATCAGAACATAGTACAAAGTGCTTCAACCTCCCTAACATCTACGCCACGTCAAATTTTGATAATCCGATTTTGAGCCTTAAGAGGCTGACAACACCTAATTTTGTTGAAATTGATGTCATTTAAACAGTTTTTTAAGAAAAACTGTTTGTTCTAGCACATCAAAAAATTATATGTTAATAATTCATCATATTTCAAAGACCGTGGACGGACTATAGATGGAAACTAACGGTAGACTACGGTTATTTAACAAAATTTGTCGTTAGCTACCAATACTTAACCGGTTAACTATGGTTATTTAACCGCAGGTCGTATTGAAGCTTGGTGGTAAGTGGATAGCTTTTTCTGTTTTTTTGTTAGTGTTTGACATTTATTTTAGATTGTTTAGGTACATAATCCATAAATCGTTATTTACATGACAAAAACTTTCGCAAAAAATCTTTGATCAATCAATACCTACCTGCTTTGGTTGACATTATAATCTTTTTTCTATTACCTACCTATTTTATTGAACGAAGTAGGTAGTAAACCTATCTATTATTATAAAGCCATCACCGCCACCGCCGCGCATAATCACGTGTTTCGCCCTATGCAATACTAACAATCACCGCAATCACCTAATAAATTTAATATTTTTTATCAATAAAATTAAATAATTACTTAGTTTATTTTAATTAAGTATAAACACAGTACAAAAATTTCCGTAATGTACCAAAGTAACCCGCTCAAAATGGTTATTAACCGTTTTTAACCAAAAAATCCGTTAAAAACCCGACGGTTAAAAACGTTAAAAACCGGCTTCCCATCTATAGGACGGACTCGATACATAATTGGACGAAATCGGCTCGATAGAAAATAATTGCAAAGATAGGTCTTAAAATCATCATTTAACGGTTCTATGTCTTTATTTTTTTGGCGTATGCGTCTGCAATTAAAAACATGAAGTGAACATATTCATACCTAAACCGCTAACGAGTCATATTACTCATATTTCACAAATAATCCACAGTTTTTTTTTAATTCAATATTTGCCCGATATATTTCAATATACCCGGCTGCCCAGTAATAGCGGCATCTCGTTTACTCCGATACAAATAGACAGTGTGCGCCGACGTTGGTGTTGACAGCGTCTTAATGTCAATTAAGAAAAGTTGACATTTGGCTAGACGTATGTCCAAAATTCAGTAAGCTGGATCTTGTCAGGTAAAATTAACCCATAATATTTTCAACAGATCATCATCATCATCATTTCAGCCAAAAGAAGTCGACTGCTGAACATAGGCCTCCCCAAAGCTCGCCAAACAGATCGGTCCTTTGCCATCCGCATCCAACGCGATCCCGCTACCTTAACCAGGTCGTCAGGTTTCAACAGATGATTGGGTGAATTTCACATCATCATCATCATTATCAGGCAAAAGACGTTTACACCTGTATAAAGGCCTCTCCTGAAGTGGTTCCTGCGACGTAATAAAAAATATTAGGGCACAATCTTACACAAATCAACCTAGTCCCAAACTAAGGAAAGCTTGTACTATACGACGATAAACATACTTATATAGATAAATAAATACTTAAATACATAAAAAACATCCATGAATCAGGAACAAATATTCGTGCTCATCACACAAATGAATGCCCTTACCGGGATTCGAACCCAGGACCTCTTGCGTCGTAGGCAGGTTCACTACCAACTAGGCTAAAGCGGTTGTCACATGTCAAATGTCAATGTAATTAATCGTCGGTCTAATTAATCTAATAATCAAAAGTAAGCATTTTTTTCAATATGACTAGTTGCACTCACAAGAACCAAGTGTCCTATCTTTATGTTTCATAGTCTTTGAAATCGACCACACATAGCAGAAACGTGACGGAAACATAGCCACTATGACACATAAATCACATTATTCTACTAAGTCATGATTAAACAATTAGTACCTATCTGTTGTTTCGGTAACACGTGAATATCATCATCATCATCGTCAGATGACCAGAAGACTACGGTTGAACAAAGGCTCCATAGAACGCTACGACGAACGACAACTCACCACCTAGAGGGAGGTTTTCCAATGCTGTATCTTCTCGTTGAAACCGGTCAGCGAACAATGACTTTATTTTTTTTTATCTAGGCACATTTTGAAGTACACACATTGGAACAAGGACTTATATCAATCCCATAAACAAACAATTGGAAATCATTCAATTCGAAAACCTTCGTCCTAATTCCTAACCATACCCTTCAACAAAATCCGACGGCTCCTGGCGGAGTCAAATTTGTACACAGAATTAACACCCGGGCACTCTCCATGAAAACAAATAATCCGACGGCTCCTCGTGGAGTCAAATTTGTATACAAAATAAAATACCCGGGGATTCTGCTTGGAAACAACAACAAATAAGACCGAGAACAAACAGGGAATTTCCCTTGAACAATTACTGTCCCCAAGACTTACTCATTAATACATTAAACACACATTAAGACGTGATTCTGGGTGTTGCGGTGCAAAGCTCCTATTTACATTGTCAAACCCGTCCCTTATAAACAAGGTATAATTTGATCCGTTTGGGTCCGGCCATTTTGAGTTAATAATATTTGCGAGACAAAATGGCGGGTGGTTAGGACGCGGAGGTTTACTGCGCCAAAGTTTGCCTAAAGCGTAACGATAAGAATATTATGACAACGCCAATAAATTAAAAAAAACTGACTTTTATGTCATGAGATCGACTTCTTCAATATAGCCACGGGAGGGCGATTTTGGAAATTACATCCGATCAGTGAATGTAACAGATGCGATACTCCCGTTTGGCAACCTATGTGATTTTCCCACGTATGTATGTGTTTTTCAAGCCAAATTCTGATATTTATTTATTTAAGTGTGGAGGTGGAGGAACCACATGAACACACATGTCATGCATAAACGTAACTATCATAAGGTCGCGGGTGAGCAAAGTAATTGTTTCAGTTCACTAAAATATGTAAAATCATTACGTGTCAGCGGTGGATAAGTGCTTTTATATGGAGTGAATCTGATGGAACACTGACTTTAGTAACAGACTATTATTATTGGCATCTGTTTACGGAACCCCAAAAATGGTCAACGGCGGTCGCTTTAAAGACCACAGACATTTTTTTTTAATCACACCACCCACACAATCTCCAATAAAAACTATCATAAATTGTCCCTAATAAGCATAAACGCTAACTCAAAATTAGCAACACTTTTTTCCCATAACGCTACTCTTTGATCTTTCTATTCAAATTAATGTAGCACTTCTATTTCCAACGCAAGAAAGCCATTCAAATCTGTACTTTATTTTCATGAACACAAAGTATCCAAAAAAGAACGTGTCAAACCAAAAAAAAAACAAAATGTTACGCGTCGCTTGTATGTGACATTCTACAATACAATTTGAACTTTATTTTATTATACAGAATGTTCATTTTTGTGTTGCCAGCGTGTGAAACTTAAAAAGGCGGCAGACTGATACGCTAGGGGCGTTGTAACAAAACTTATTGTCCATGACAAATGTGCTTTGTGCGATACCTCTTGGGCTTAGAAATGTGGCAAATCCTATTATTTTATCGAAGACAGTAGTTTATTATGATTTATTACAGTTGGTTTAGTGAGATTTTAGTAAAATAGCCAGCGATGTTTTAAGATAATGTCTGCGCGGTTGGAATTTGTTCGTTTTTTTTTCAGTGCTAGTTAAAGTAACAAAAAAATTAAACCGCCGAAAAAACTGAAAAGCAAAAAATAATACCTTTTTTGTTTGACCTTAATCTAGGTACCAGTTTGAAGTCGGTGCCTCAGCACGAGCCAGGAGGAGTGATAGAAAACAATCAGGTAGACGATTATAGGTCCACTCCTCCTGGCTAGTGCTGAGGCACCGACTTCAAACTGGTACCTAGATTAAGGTCAAACAAAAAAGGTATTATTTTTTGCTTTTCAGTTTTTTCGGCGGTTTAATTTTTTGTTAAATAGTTTTTATTTTATACTTTTTTCCAATTTTTTTCCAAATTTATACATATAATACCATACCAACTTCAACCCTATCCAATAAAAAAGAATTATGAAAATCAGACTACTCTGTGAAAAGTTAGTCAATCATCCCCTGTTTTCCTACCTTTAGGGTAGGAATATTATTTCCAAATTTAAATGGAACCACCCTTGGGGTATACGCTTTCCAATAAAAAAAGAATCATCAAAATCCGACTACTCTGTAATAAAGTTATGCGTGGTCATATAGTACAATCAGTGACTGCACAATCAATCATCCCCTGTTTTCCTACCCTTAGGGTAGGAATGTTATTTCCAAATTTAAATGGGACCACCCTCGGGGTATACGCTTTCCAATAAAAAAAAATCATCAAAATCGGACTACGTTGTAAAAAGTTATGCGTGATCATACATAAAAAAAAAGAAAAAATATATATACACGTCGACTTGAGAACCTCCTCCTTTTGTTTTCGTCGGTTGAAAAAAAGTTTATATGTTATTACAATGTCTTTTACAATCAATTTTCAATTTCGAATTAAATGACAAGGCGATTGTCATATTAAAATACTAATATGACATTCATTGTCTCTCTTATCTTGGCCTATTATACGTTCCGCTGCTGGGCATGGCCTAGTTTTAAAATGAGAGGCTTGGGCTGTAGTTTCCACATGAGCTCAGTCTGGATTGGGAACTTCACACACACCACTGAATTTCTTCGCAAGTGTGCGCAGGATTCCTCGCGAAGTTTTCTTTTACCAGAAAGCTCATGGTTTTTAAATGTAATATCGCTTTTTTTCGAAAAGCTTGGAGATGCGACTCTGGGCGCGAACCTACAACCCTCTACTTGAAAGACCATAGGTCACACCACCTAGCCTAACACTTTTGAAATTTAGTAAGTAATTTAGTAGTGGTAGAGCCATGTTTAGCTAGCCGCTGCATCACGAATAGGCCGTACCCTCTCCCAGAACACCGGCGTGAAGCAGCAGTAATCCTGCTGCGTTTCGTACGGTCAGTGAGAGCGCCGGGGGCCCAATACATCTCCCCTCCCTCACCCCTATTCCCTCTCCTTTTTAAAGGCCGGCAACAGATTAGTGACTCTTTTTGAGTTTTTGATATTTATAGGCGGGGGTGATCATTTTCCATCAGATGACCTGCTAGCTCGTTTTCCTCCCTCTCATAATAAAAAAAGTAACAAACAATCCAATCCGACCAGCTTTTAGTAAGTAAACCTACCTGCATACTGAAACGACAAGGATCACGTTTAAATTTTTGAATAAAAAACAAACAGGGACTTGTATGACATAATTCAAAACGTCATACGTTCGTGAGTCACGCGGTGGCCCTAAATATGTATGAGGGAATTAAAATAACGCCAAAGCAAAGGTAGCTTAACTAAACACAGAGAGAAAGCCTCCAGCAGGCCTAGTGAAGGTTCTTTTGGTCATCGGCGTAGAATAATATAACTTTTTATGGGCATGGCTAGCTTCCAATGTGAGTTCAATTATAATTAGGTAGGTTGGGTAGGTACGGTCACGTGCAAAAATATAATAATATACGTTAACAAGGTTTCAAAAATATCTATACAACTCTTATGTCATTAAAAATAAGGTTGATGTTTACATTATTTTGACGCGATGCCTGTACAGTGTACACATACTTATGCTTACGACTGTAGAGCTACTGAATTGTTTAAAAATAAATTTTATGCGCGGAGATCCCGATAATTATACTCTTTTGAATAAAAAATTCAAATCGAAACTAATGTCTAATACTTCAATGCAGACTGTATAGTGAATTCAGAATTGTAAAGATCCCAAAGGAAGATCAGCGCCCTTCGCAAGATCGGCAATTTGCTGATTTGCGCATTTTTATTTTTTTTATTGCTGTCTTATTTTCGAAATGGTTTGATATCACGAATAATTGTTTTCTTTCTTCTTTAAAGTACCTAACTTCTTAACTGTGGAATGCTAGTCTGCTGTAATTGATTTTACTATGTCAAACCTGAGATATGATTCGGCTGACCTATTTAAATAAGCGACCTTACATTTGTCTGTACGTCTCTCTATTAACATACAACATAGGAACTGTATTGTTACATATATCCCGACATGGTAACGATTTGTCTTAGCACCGTCTGTATGTTCAACATTTCCTACATGTTCCGTGTTTTTAAGGTGTTTTGTATTTATAGGGTGTCCGATTAAAAACTTTCTCTTTAAAGTGTGAAGATGTTTGTTCGAAGATTTGTTTGACTTTTTAATCAGAATGTTTAATTTTTTTTATATCGCTGTTACACTATTACAAAAACAGCAATAACTTAAAACTAAATAAGATAGATGATGTTGTTGCTTACCTTTTATATTTTTCATGAACTTATTTTTCTGTATTGTATTATTTGTGGTGTACAATAAAGAGTCATTGTATTGTATTGTAACTCAAAACATACACTAATACAATCATCATATTATTATACAATCCACTGGTCTTCTTCCACAATCAGAGGGTTTGAGCTATAGTTCACACGCGGACCCAGTGCGAATGGGATCTTCACACACACCATTGAATTGCTTCGCAGGTGTGTGTGTGTGTGGGTTCAAGTGTTTACGATATGCGCAATGCTCGTGGCGAATTCCAAAAAACTCAGAGGTTCGAGGGCGGGTTTGAACCCACGGCCCTCTTCTAGAGAGGACATAGATCACTGGGTTACCATGGCTCAAACATCTACTTAAGTAATATTCTAAAGTTATTCTCTAATTTTTTTTTTTTATTTTGTTAGCCAGGCATAGTGTCCCACTGCTGGGCAAAGGCCTCTCCTCTTGGCTTCCACAACTTCTCTAAATTATGACCAATAAATAATTCGATAATGTCGAGAATAAGCGCTGACTCATATCAGCATACAATACAAGAACAATACCTATAGAGCTAATCATCATTACTTATTAGTCTTTCGTTTGATATGATGATAATGATGACGATGATTTTATTATTCATATTATTTTACAACATCTAGATGCTAAAATAAGCAACCACGCTACAACCCTCAAAATAGTTATTTGTGCAACAAGAGAGCAAAGTTGGTTTTTACTGCGAGTGTTGATTTTGAATCACGAGTCAGCGAAGGATTCTATAGTTGAATCACGAGCGTGAGCGAGTGATTCTAAGTTAGAATCCTGAGTGCGCGAGTGATTCAAATACACGAGATGCAAAAAAACTTTGGTCTCGTGTGACACATACAACTTTTCACCTCAGCAGCGAGAACATAATAAATTGTTAAAGGTATATAAACGTCGTCTTTTTGTCTTTGTTATGGTTTTCAACATTGAGTAAATACTCCATAATTGTACCTATATAAATAAATAAATATTAGGGGACAATCTTACACAAATCGACCTAGTCCCAAACTAAGCAAAGCTTGTACTATGGGTACTAGACGACGATAAACATACTTATATAGATAAATAAATACTTAAATACATAGAAAACATCCATAATTCAGGAACAAAATTCGTGTTCATCACACAAATAAATGCCCTTACCGGGATTTGAACCCAGGACCTCTTGCTTCGTAGGCAGGGTCACTACCAACTAGGCTAAAGCGGTCGTTATATAACAATACAGTAAGTATAGCGGTCGTGTATAACAATATAGTAAGTATCCGAAAAAGTGTTTGCACCCTTTGCTAGTCTCCATTGCTTAATATCATAAGCTTTTAAATATTTTTCGCGAGACTTTTCAAGTAAGAAACTTAAATCTGCATTTTGTATTACTGCCTTAATTCGTCTGGTGTTCAATTGTTGACTTCGTCACTGGACTCACTCATATCATATTCAAAAATTTATTTTAAGTACTTATTACCTACTATTCTTATAATTTCCAAATTGCCATTATCGTGTATCAAACTCTAAATGTCGAACTCAGCAGCTAGCGAAACAGAAGAAGAAAAGAATTAAAATTTGAATCCCGCTATTTTTTAAAGATGCGTTCCGATACTGCACCCGATTATCACGATGTTCAAGATTGTTAAAATTATTAATAATTGTATAGATACATGTTAAACATTGTATTTTTCTACAACATTTTTACTATTTGATTACTTATATAAGAAAATAATCCAATTATTAATAAAGTACCATAATTAAATTTAAAACCTTAACAGACGAATTACAATTTTAAGGTTAAGTACGTATTATGAGTATCCGAACGTTCAATCGTTCGTTTATTTTTTAGGCCTACTACCCTACTAGGTATAGAATTTGAAATCGAACTTAGAATCGTCGATTTGATCTTATCTCTCGCTCTTTTCGTATCGGAATGAAAGTGACAGATCAAACTGAAGTTGAAATCTTTCGAATTCAGCACATGGGAAGGATGAATGATGGCATTGTCCTCGACATTTAAAAAAAAATATTTAAAAAGCTACTTTGTCTCACGCAGTGAGCAAAATCGGATTTTGCTCACTGTTTTTTAGTAGCAAAACCTGCCTGTTTGAGGTGCTGAGGTGAAAATAATATTTTAAAGCGCTCAGTTGTTTTTCCACATCATTAAAAACTGTTAAACAGTAACTGTCGCAATTAAAAGAAAGGTGATGACTATTCTTACAATACTCATTTCATCACATGCTCGTTTATGCGCCATTTAAGGTATTTTAACACTGTCTCGGCGTCATCACCAATTCGGTTTAACTGGGACAATCGATCACCCTTAGTAAAGCCAGGTATTCACTGTCCAACGCGCAATGGATAGCTGGACGACAAGATGAATGTTAGTAGTATGTCTATTTGGATAATAAAGGTGTGAGATCTAAGGGACTGGTGATGCTTCCAACCGGCCTCGTAGCGTGTGTCTTTCAAAATATGCTTGGTACTGGAGAAGACGGGAAAAATCCCGCCATTTTGCTAATTAAGGCAGCCATTTTCATTCATGCATTTAGAAGCACTCTTTGGGGATCTTTAAAAAACGAGCCTGTCTGTCTCTTAATTGGCCGGCAACGCACCTCTGTGACACCCTTAGGTATCCTTGCAGGTGTCCATGGGCGGCGGTGATTCCTTCCCATCTGGTGACCCGCATGCTCGTTTTCCCCCTTTCATATAAACAATATATAAACTTACGACGAACTAAATCCTTGTCTATTTGTAAGTCCATAGGTACTTATCTGTCGTCTTGTACCTGAATCTTGACTGCCTTGTTATATGTATGTACCTATCTATATAATTTTGTATATGTTATTAATGCTCGTATGCACCAGTTTCTTAAATGTGTTTATTTCATTACTTACTGTTTTCTAAAGATAGCTGGAACAGATGGATCTGTATCAATAAGGCCGCCCATTGCTTACCGTCTAAATTTTTTTAATGTGGTATTGTTATGATTGATGATGAGATGAGTTAATGCACTCGTTTTTTTGGTGTTCCAGCTAAGTTAATATGTACGCGCGTAGGTTTGAGTCACACGTAGCTGGTTTTATTATTTTTATAGGTACATGTATGTCCTTTTTCTGAGGTAACAAGTCGCTTCTCACAACTAGAAAGCCGGCAAGACCTAACACAAAGCATACATTACATTTTTTTAAGCATTTATTTTGAACGCGAATAAATTTTAACATGGGTTGGATTTGTAAATAGTAATCAAAGTATTTTTGATATTTATTTTTAAAAAAATACACCTGGCTGGGCAGTGAACAGGTCAGCAAAAGGAACTTTAACTTACTTTTAAAACAAAATCGGTCCAAAACGGTTTGTTAATTAAAAACGTCAATCAACTGGCAGCCGATTTAGTTTTGTTGGGCACAGATTAAAAGTGGTTTCTGTTCGGAATGTTTGTGGATGCGAGTTATTTTTTTTTAATACGTGGTAGTATGTAATAGGTAAGGTATATTATAGGCGATAGGCTAGCAACCTGTCACTACTGTAGGTACTTTTCATCATCTGATGATCTTATCATCATCATAATATCAGCCGAAAGACAACCACTGCTGCACATAGGCCTCTCCCAAGGCTCGCCAAATAGGTCGGTCCCGTGCCATCCGCATCCAACGCGATCCCGCAACCTTAACCAGGTCGTCGCTCCATCTTGCTGGAGGCCACATTAAAGTACTGGAATACCTATTGTACACTGCGTGTCTGACGATAACTTAACTGAGCATGTTTTTTTTGTGCGAAAATACGTAAATTTCTTATGTTAACTTTTTAACATCAATCGGATTGCACGCTCATCGATTTAGATTTGCTTTCGTGCGTACGTGAGTGTGTATGCGTGCGTGCGTGCGTTTGTGCATGTGTGTGTGTGCTTGTTAATTTTTCAGGCTAAACACTCTTTACCAAAATACGTACAGATCCCGCTCCTGTACAAATAATGGCATAAAACGTAGCCTATATATTTCTCGAGATCGAGATATTATATACACATAAGTACCAAATTTTATCCAAATCATCATCGAGACAGCGTATCATTGCACTCTTACACAATCCTTTTTAGAGTCCAAATGGCAATATAAACTTTTCACCAGCAAAGCTTTCCTTTGTCTCATCTGCGCGTCTAATCTTCACCGTCCTCGTAATAAATAAATCGTCAAATTAAAGCCGTTCGAAGTTTATCGTCCGGTAACGAGCGCGTTAATGAGACGACGGCCTAACTGCCGCGAATTAGTGTTATTGGAACACCCTGTTTGGTATTTCGAGAAAATGTAAAATGGTTCGGTAATACCTTAAATTTAAAATGTAAAAAACATCTAAGTTTTGGACTTTTTTCAAGTTATTTTTATATATTACTTTTTCTTAGCCTTAAAAATCTACTTTATTCGTGTGTTTTTAAGCCTCGGACTGGATGCCAGCGGGCAGCAGGGCGGGTAGCGGAGAAGAGAGCGTGTTCTTTGTTCATTGCGCGGCCGAGACGCTCGCTGCACTGTGGTCACCTGGCAGCACACGTATTGAACAGAAAATACGCTCGTCGCACCGCTAGTTAGTCGCTCGGTAGTCTGACAATAATAGAAATGTTGACACCATTAAAAAAAAAATTCTAGACACGACTCCAGTAAAAAACGCTTTATTTTAGCCCTGAAAACCAGACTAATTTTCGATTAACTGCAAAATCAGATTTTTGTTGCTTTAAAACAAATAAATAGTTACTTGATTGAGTTGGCGAACAAGTGGCTAAATATTGCCATTCAAACTATTGGGGAATTATATTTTGACAGCTTTGCATTTCTATTATTCGTTGTGCCCAATTAAGAAATTGTTAACATGGATTTAAAATTAGTCCGTTTGGTTACGCACTTTTTCAAGCCTTTACAATAAAAACAAAGTAACAAATCGGACAAATTTAACAATGTGTAACAAGAAGTGAAGAATGGTCCGGTTTGTCAAGATTTTTTTTATTGTAAAGACTTGAAAAAGTGCGTAACCACACGGACTAATTTTAACTCCCTGTTAACCATTTCTTAATTGGATACCTACAAAGAAAAATAGAAACGCCCAGCTCATAAAAATTACGTCAGTTGATTGGTGGTGTCAACATCCCTATTGAATTAAAATTCCGAGATTTTATTGAATCCCCAAAAAAATTCCCGTTGCAAATAAGTATTACTTCATGGTTTTTTTATTTACGATGTAAAACCACCCTTGAATTTTATTTCTTTACACTTAGGTAGCTATTGAAGTTAGCACGAGGGAATATCAAAGTCATATTCAAAATATCTTTACTCAATTTACAACACACGCATATTTAATAAGTCCTAATGAAAGTCGAAGAATCTACTACGCAAACCAGCCCGCGTCTCCGCCCCGTCTCTTCTGTCTGCTTTGGATCGCGACGCTTCTATACATTTAATATGAAAACTGATTCAAGGGGCGCCGCGATCGCGACGCGATCCCGTCCCACGTCTTTTCTTTATAGTTCGGAAAACCCTGTTGAGGAGAATCGGGCAAAAACTCAAAAGGTATATTAAAAAAAAAAAAAAAAATGTGAAACTAATTAGCGTATATTTTGACATATCAACAAAGTACGGAATCCTCGGTGCACGAGTCCGACTCGCACTTGGCCGGCTTTTGTTTATTTAAAGACCCTTTCCACATTCAAATCTTGTAAATTTACAAAAATTGTTTTATTTTTGCGATTTTAATCGGAAAAATCAAAGGCCGTAAAACGGCGTTGACGCAGCCGTATATTCTGCTTCCTAATTTATTTGAGCCGTAAAGATATCTTATACCTTCTGGCTTCAACATACTGATTATAAACGAGGTTGAGCTTAACGTTCTGAAGACTCCAGTAAATGCATAGCATCATTAGTCGATAAATTTAAATCGATAATTGGATCAATAAACTTTTTCTTGTCACGGATAATTTGCAAGCGCAAATAAAAATCATAATTTATAAGTTTTGTCCAAAATTTTGTAATTTGCTACTTAATATATCATAAACTTATTGTTTTGGCAAACATATTCATATTAATGTTTAAATTTTAATTTATGTAGTGTACGTGTTGTGTGAATTTGTGTGTTTTTGTTTTTGGCTGACATTTTGCAGATTATTTTTCGTTTTGTGTCATTGAATTTAACCCTTTCAACGCCAACGACACATATAGGTGTCACAAAGTACAATGTCAAAGTGATCTTGACACAATGACATAAGATTCAAAGCAGGTTTACGTTTTGTCGAGGCGTGGCGTTGAAAAGGTTAATGTAATTTAAATTAGAGTTGATAAATTAATATCGATGATGATGTGTATTCATGGCTAATCCCCTGACCTACCATATTTATTTTTTTATTTTTTACTTCTTTTAGTACACTAAATAGAGAATATGACAGTTTTACGTAAAAATGTTTTATTTATCTTACAATATTCTTATAATAGAGCATTTCTAAAAAGTTTGTATATTTAATTTTGGTTACCCACCACGAACCGTGTGAGTATGTGGTAACAAAGAAGGAAAATTCCATACAAATCAATCAAGATATTTTGGGAGGCTGTTTTAGTTAGTCCACTGACCTGTAAATTTCTATGCAATTCGGAATACAAAATTAAATGTACAAAACTTTTTTAAAAATGCTCATTAATAAGTTAAAAAAACTTGATCTTGATGAATCAGAGGGTTTGGAATGTAGTTCTGACGCGGGTCCAGCAGCATCATTGAACTACCTAACGATGTTTTCCTTCACCAAAATTACCGTGATGAATAAATGTTATTTAGCACACAAATTCAAAAAACTTAAGAAGTGCGAGCCATGGTTCGAACCAATGACCCTCTGCTTGAGATGTCATAAGATCAAACCACTAAGCTACCACGGATTTTTTTTTTCAATCTTTCAAGTCAAATTTTATCCGCTTCTATTGATCAGATCGATTTAAATTTTATTTCGGATGTGTATTTAGACAAACGCAATTAAAGTGCCTACACTGAAAAAAGTAAAGGCAGCGAGGCATTTGTTTTAAATTGAAATAGTGAAAGAGTAAAGATAAAAACAAACGTATCAGCACAGCATAAACAACCAGTTTTTTTAAGACTAAAAAAAAATAATTGCGTCAATCAACCCATGCAAAACCTGCCGAGCGAGCGCTCCATCATTGCCGTTTATATTTTAATTTAAAAAAACATGTCTCCGGCAACAGACAAGACGGGAAAGCTTTTAAAAACTCAACAAAAACAAAACGCAAAAATCTCAACTTAAGAAACGTGACGTGCATTAACGAAACGCCAAATAAGAAAGAAAAGTTGTTAATACCGCCGAATAAAGATTGATGAAGAATCAATCGCGCCATGTCCCGCAGATAAAGGCAAACGTCCGAGCAATCAATTTTAATCTGGGAACATCGCACGTGCGGCCTTCCGTCCTTCTCAGACTTACCAACCTAGTCATAAGAGTGAGAGAGAGTAACGCAAGGCAGCAGAAAGTCAGTCACTGGTAAATACTAAGTATTTTTTTAAGAAAATACGAGTCCTTTATACTTGTTTTTGAGGAAGTATTTTATATTTTTGGCTAAGAAACGTAATAATATTATAACAGGCTACGTACGTGCCAGACCACTCGTAATGAAGGGTTCTGTACTAACAAGCGATATTAAATATTAAGTTTTGATCGACTCATCATCATCATCATTTTAGCCTTAGGACGTCCATGACTGCTGGGCATAGACAGGCCGTCTTCATTAATACCCAATCATCACGTCTGAAAGCAGCTTGCATCCACGTTTAACCTGCGGCGTTTACCAAAATCATCCGTCCATTTCGTTGGTGGACGTCCCACGCTGCGCTTGGCGGTCCGTATTAATCCGTCCGAATATTACTCATTAACTTAGAAAACCTACTAAGCTATGATGGTACTGGTACTCAGCTAGTTTTAATTTTATTTGAAGTCGGCTAACCACCCTAGTCTTTCATACGTTAACATTTAATCAAATTATATTAACCTGGTTAAATCTGTCTCCAGAAAAGTTTGCCGTTAGATTGCAGAATAAATAAAAAATTGTATTGTAACTCTCACTATTTGTGACTCTTGAGCTTTATCCTTGTCGGTGCTATACTCATCACTTCATCTACTCAGTCAGAGGTATGGTAGAGCTTCTTTACAAGGAATAATTTAGACTTTGTATACATAAATGTATTTTAACTCTCTGATAGGCACACACACAAAAACACACACATGCACGCGCACACACACACACACACACACACACACACACACACACACACACACACACACACACACACACAGATACATACACGCGCGCAATTCCTGCATGTATTATGAATTGTTGTAATTTTAATTTTATTTTTAACTAGGAAGTCCCAACGTTAATATATATGATTATTAAAATAAATAATTTTGATTTATTTTTTTAATGTATCAACGATTGCCAATAGTGTCTTTTTTATTTTGGTTCTATACAGGTTTTACATACAATACGTATTTCAAATAATACTCCGACAAATCATAACAATAATACAGACTTTAAAACAAAATCCAATAAATGCAAAAATACTCAGTACTGTCCCATAAAAAATACCAACCTGTATCTCTTTTGAAGTCCATAACAACGATGACGCGAAGCTACTTTTGGAATTAAACTCTAAGGAAGATTGAGCGGGGGACGCTATCGGCCAAGACAATGACGTTGGCGAAACACTGATGGATATTGGGGCGTAAAAAATTAAAAGAACACCCTGTTTTGGTGACCCAAATCTTGGTCATTAGGGCGGTGTAATAAATTTTGGAGTTGCTTAAGAAATTGAAAGGATCGTTATCGACGATGTTAAAGAATCTGTTAAAGTTAATGAAAATCATGCGTGACCACATTAAGCGATGATTAGTGATCGGCAATTTGAACACGCTGCGGGATATCAAGAAAAATATTAATAATGATATGGATACAACGCTTTCAATCTAAAAGAATATTAAATTATATCAAAAGTATATCAAATTTGATTGCCCAGTAATATTATAAATAAGCTTAAACCTGTGACTTCCGAAGTATTAAAAATTCATGAAAAAGGTTACGGTAATACTTTTAAAGCACAATGGCCGCTCGGACAGCGTCATCTATTGATTGCAGACGAAACACATATCAGCCAAAAGACTGAGTGCTGGAGAAAGGTCTCTCCCAAAGAGTTCCACACACAGATGTAATTTTGCACATGAATTCTGAAAACTCAGAGTTGCGAGCCGGGATTTGAACCCACGATACTCTGCTTGAGAGGCCATAGGTCGAACCACTAGGCTACCATGGCTATACTATACCACAGAATAATTAATAGTATTAACGTACAGAAGGATCACTCTCAAGCAAAAAAGTCAACTTTAGGTATAAAAACTTGCCTACTCTTACTGCTTGCACGCGAAATTGAAACTTATCGTGTGATACCAGCGTTCCTATTCCGTTGGGCACCGCTGATCCGAAACCAAGGGCACAGGGTTCCCACTCGCCGACATTTGGTAGGTATATAATCAAGAAAGATAACAGTGTGTATTAATTCAGTAAAATACCTTTAGTAAGTAAGTTATTTATAAAATAAAATAAATAAATATCACGAGACAATTCATACCAATCGACCTAGTCCCGAACTAAGCAAAGCTTGTACTATGGGTACTAGACAACGGATAAACATACTTATATAGATAAATACATACTTAAATACATATTAAACATCCAAGACTCAAGCACAAACATTCGTATTTTTCACACAAATATCTGCCCCGACCGGGAATTGAACCCAGGACCTCAAGCTTCGTAGTCAGGTTCTCTAACATCTAGGCTATCCGGCCGTCTAAGTTATAAGATCGTTTAGAAGTCATTGTTTGTTGCAAAAATCACAAAAACAAAAGATGCTTAATTTAATTAAGGCCGGCGCCCACTGACGGCATGGCACGGCGTGGCATTTTATTACTATCAAGTTATTTTGAATTTTATTTCAATGAGTTTAGAATTCATGTTTCTTTATTTCGATACCACGATGCCGCGACGTGCCGAAGGATGACGCAACGCATAACCAATGAAGTAACATGAATTCTAAACTCATTGAAATAAGATTCAAAATAACTTGATAGTAATAAAATGCCACACCGTGCCATGCCGTCAGTGGGCGCCGGCCCTTACGCGCAACGCAGCGCAGCTAGCGAGCGAACTTAAGGCCGAGCGTCAACCTTCTGCCGTACTCCTCCCCAGGAGGAGCGCCGGCCGAACATACCTAAACTGCGGAGTGAAGACCCCCTGACTATACTCCGACCACAGCTCGCTCCAATCGCTCTTTGAGTGACTGAGCTTCCTTATGAAGCCTATTGTTAGGACCACGTCTCAGTTCGTCTCTGTATGTCATCACTGGCAACACACGCTGGTGGAATGTTTTTGTCTTGAGTTCCAGAACGGTCGATCCTGCCCTAGCCGCATTTAAGTGTTTCCTGTGACCTATTACCAGATCTATTACTATTACTTATAACCAGATCGTCGGTCCATCTTGTTGGGGCCTTCACACGTCAGTATTCCCGTACGCAGTCGTAACTCTACGCAACTCTAGAACCCATTTACCCATTACATCCAATGAGAACCAATCCAATATACCGCAGGGTCTCAAGTCAAAAGCCTTTGACCAGTGTGTTACCAGTGATGACTTATGGCTCTGAGACGTGGCCGCTAACGATGGGCCTTACAAGAAAGCTCAAGGTTACTCAGAGAGCTATAGAATTTTTCTGCGGGATCGCATTAGAAATGTTGATCTGCGCAAGAACTAAAGTCACGGACATAGCTCGAAGAATCGCCAGACTCAAGTGGCAGTGGGCTGGGCAGAGCACATCGCTCGTAGAATTGAAAGGTTCTCGAGTTGCGTCCACGGACCGGTAGACGCAGTGTAGGTAGGCCTCCAACAAGATAGAACGAGAAGAAGAAGATAGAACGCGTTGGACCGATCTGTTTGGCGAGCATTGAGGGACGCCTATGTTCAGCAATGGACGTCTTTCGACTGAAATTGTGATGATGATAATGATGATCCATTGAGAATGGAATCCTCCAACAACTTAGTACGTACGTTACATATAGTTAGTAACGTTATTAACTTTCTAAAGTATTCCCATCTAATGCCGAGCCAAAGTAATATCGTCGATCATAAATCCCGACATGTCATTACAGCGGGCAAATACTAACTGGTTCTTACAAATCGATTTAAACCGCTCAGATTTATCTGACGTTTGTTTATAGGCGAAGCGGGTTTCAAAGGAGATTGTGATGTATTTTGAGGAGGTAAAATAAAAAAAATCTACAGTTAAGCCAGTTAGAGCTCTTTCTTAACCCCCGACACAAAAAGAGGGGTGTTAAGAAAGTTTGACCGCTATGTGTGTGTGTGTCTCACATAGCATTATAGCTCTTAAACGGGTGAACCGATTTGGATACGGTTTTTTTTACTTGAAAGTAAGTTTTTTGGCAATGGTTCTTAGATATGTTTCATCAAAATTGGTCCAGCCATTTCAAAGTTATCAGCTATTTTATAAGCTGCGGAAGGGATCTTAGACTTAATTGCGTCGGGAGTTTTCAAAAATTTTCATTTATAGTTATTATTGCATTACACAAAAAGAGGAGTGTTATAAGTCTGGCCGCTATGTGTGTATGTGCGTCTGTGTCATCATAGCTCTCAAACAGGTGAACTGATTTTGATGCGGTTTTTATTATTTGAAAGCAGGTTTCTTAGCGATGGTTCTTAGACATGTTTCATCAAAATTGGTTTACTCGTTTAAAATTTATCAGCACTTTTCCTAGCCGCGGAATTTGATCTTACACGCATAGTGGGTATTTACTTTATTTTCAAACATATGAAATTTCTTTTTTCTGAGTTGACGTGTGCTTTATATAAACCGGTGATGAGATACACCTTTGGCTTCATCTGCACTTTTCAACAGGCGAGTCTGAGGTCAATCACAGGTCAGGTCAGTTATGTGTAAAGAAACTATGATGAAAAACCAAATTAGTTCGTCGAAGCCGGTCCTATAATACCACGTGTTAGCCATAACATTTTCATACATTATTAATACAGCGTTCTATACAATTGGAGGCCTCGGGGTGTTTTCTGGCTTGACGCTGTGGCAGCCGGTTTTAAAATTACGTTTACCTACGGCTCCCTGTGAACTAACAGATGGGTCTAGTGTGGTTGGTTTACAGCAGGGTTTTGGTGGATATGGCATTTGCCATTCAGTTATTATATCCAGTCAGTTATTTATGTGCAAAATATCTTAGAACAGAAAAAAATACAAATAATAAAATCGGTTTACGGACGATAGTTTAACGTGACAACGTCATAACAAAACATTGATGAAATGATTGCATACTTTTGCCGATTGTGCCTTTCGCTCGCTCGTGCCGCGCTCTCGTTCCTCTATTTTCACTAGTTCAGTTGTTCAGTTCAGTTGACTGAACTAGTGTGTTTTTTTTCTCGGTAGTTCAGTAGACTCAACTAGTAGATAGGTAGGTTAGGTTAGGTAGGTATCTGCAGTTGCCCGAAGAGCAAAATATCCAGAGGACGGAGAGGAAGGAAGGGGAGCTTTCGTTCGTTTTGATAACTGCCGTATCTATACGCTCTTGTGCATGCAATATCATTGGACGTTTATTAGTCTTTTCCCTAGCGAGGCGGTGTTTTCCTAAGGGGAGAGGGGATAGAGGAGCACCATAAAAAATTCAGACCCGCCTCAGTAGCCTTTGGTTTTCTTCCAACTGCCGGTTCGCATAAGTTTTGAATTTTTAAGCAAGTCCTCCATTCCGTTTTCGAAGTCTATGTTTTCATTTTGAAACTATGTATACAAAAAGTAATGGATCAATATTATCACCTGACTTATTTAGTGCATTTTCATACTCGGAAAGCCCAGCTTGCGCTTGCAGCTTTGATTTTGCAAATTACGTCGTTCTTTCATGGTTAAATAGTTGTTAAAGTCTCTGTACATAACTATAAATTAAAATTTTTAAAAACCCCTAACGCAATTATGTCACTCGTATGTTTGAACATTAAGACGCTGTCAACACCAACGTCGGCGCATACTGTCTATTTGTATCGGAGTAAACGAGATGCCGCTATTACTGGGCAGCCGGGTATATTGAAATTTATCGGGCAAATATTGAATTAAAAAAAAACTGTGGATTATTTGTGAAATATGACTCGTTAGCGGTTTAGGTATGAATATGTTGATTTCATGTTTTTAATTGCAGACGCATACGCCACAAAAATAAAGACATAGAACCGTTTAATGATGATTTTAAGACCTATCTTTGCAATTATTTTCTATCGAGCCGATTTCGTCCAATTATGTATCGAGTCCGTCCACGGTCTTTGAAATATTATGATGAATATTAACATATAATTTTTTTGATGTGCTAGGACAAACAGTTTTTCTTAAAAAACTGTTTAAATTACATCAATTTCAACAAAATTAGGTGTTGTCAGCCTCTTAAGTCAATGCCCATTATGCGTCTAAGATCCCTTCCGCAGCTAACAAAAGAGCTGTTAACTTTGAAACGGCTTATCCGATTTTGATGAAACATATCTAAGAACTATCGCCAAGAAACCTGCTGCTTTCTATTAAAAAAAACGCATCCAAATCGGTTCACACGTTTAAGAGCTATGCTAGACAGACACATAGCGGTCAAACTTATAACACCCCTCTTTTTGTGTCGGGGGTTTTTTAACAGTTTTTTTAGGTCCAAGGGTTAGCCCATGATGAGCCAATAAGTCAGTCAACCAGGTCTTTATACCACAAACATTACAAGTGCTACAACTCAACGTAATTGTCACTTTATTGCACGAAAAAGTTAACAACTATATCCATCTCTAAGACTTGTAATTTTGGTACAGAAAGCAGGACTTTTCTTTTCATTAATTGTACTAAAGACTAGCCTTTTCTCGCGGCTTCTCACCCGAAAACAATTAAATTAACTACTTACATCTAAAGCAGATAACAAAAGAAATTACCTACGCTTAAAGTTCATAGTGTAATGACAAGTACTAAACCCGTGCTAGTAGCTGTACTGCTACTGGCCAAGTTCCAGCGAGTAACCTAGTAGACAAACTACTCAACTAATTGAAAACATCGTACCGCCTCTTACCTGTACGTTGCAAAGTGACTTGAATATTCAACAACCATCATGTTGAAACTGATTGGCGTATTACTCATTGGTCGTTCATTAAACGAGATGTGATTTTGGCTTTCCCGGGATAAAAGATGCCTGTTTCAATCAAGTACAGTGTAACTTTTAATATAATTTACTTATTCGCGCGGCAACTTCGCATTTTCCCGAAATTATACTCATAATTTCAGCCGAAAGCTAGCAAAACAGATCTGCAACCTTAACCAGGTCGTCGCTCCATCTTGTTAAAGGCCTACCTGCACTTCGTCTTCCGGTCCGCAGACGCCACTCGAGAATTCTACGAACGATGTGCCCTTCCCACTGCCACTTAAGCCTGGTGATTCTTCGAGCTATGTCCGTGACTTTAGTGCTTGCGCGGATTTCATCATTCCTAATGCGATCCCGCAGAGAAACTCCAAGCATAGCCCTCTCCCTCTGAGTGACTTTGAGCTTTCTTATGAGGCCCATCCTCAGGAAATTATCCTAAATCCTAGTAATAAGCTTTACGATGAAGGAAAACATCACAAGGAAACACACACCTGCGAAGAAATTCTATGGTGTGTGTGAAGTTTCTGATCCGCATTGGGCTTACGTGGAAACTACGGTCCACCCTCTCATTCTTCTTATGCCCTGCTAGGCTAGGATGATGATGATGATGAATTAGTCTAGCCACTTTAGTACGAAAGAGTAACAAACACGCAATCACAATCTATCACATGATATTAGTAAGATTGAGACTACTCTTTTTCGCCAATCATTTACATAATTTCCTTAAACCGACTAACGATTTCACAGCTACCTGCTATAAATGCGTAATACGCACAAATTGGCGTCAGGTTTCAATTAATATGCCCATAGCATTCACTGTTACAAATTGCTTAAAAGCTGTTACAAGATAACAAGCGGGATTACTTTAATTACACCGATTATGTCGTTATTAATCAACCAAATAAACAAGACACTTGAATCGTTTTGAATTTTGTGTATACTTGTAACGTTGCTTTAATCTCGCACGGTTGTTTTGGAGGCGTGGTAGCTAAGTGGTTTGACATACGGCCTCTCAAGCGAAGGGTCATGGGATCAAGAATGGGATCGCACCTCTGAGTTTTACGAAATTATTACATAATGGTAGTCGAATTAAAATTCTCGATCGTCCCAGAATTACATACCAAATTTTATACCTCTAAACCTAGTGACGTTCAAGATTTTATCCTGATCCTATGTATTATTTAGTCTGAAAGAGTAACACAACACACACATACGCACGCACGCACGCACATGCAATCGCAATCGCAGTGATAGAAGCCCAATAATATTATGTATCTTAAGTAGCTCCGTCCCTGTTGGCTCCTGAGATACTTATTAACTTCAAACAGATGCAGAAAAAAAATATTGTCGTGTTTTTTTGGAATCGGTTCAGTGGATCCTACTCGTAAATTATTGCGTGGGGCCTACTCACGCGAGTAAGATTGGCGTGATAAAATAATTAGTATTGTCATTGTCACGCGTCTTTTGAATACTTATCAAGGTAATTATACTGTCCGTTAAGACATTTGATACGGTGTTTAGCTGATTAATTAACACACAGAATGGTTGAATAGGGGTAACACTTTCACGGTGACAAAATGTGGCAACGATACTTGACTCTAACAAATATTACCACCTCGTAGCTTAATATTTTACAAATGGGTGGCTAAATCCAAAAACAGTTTTGGCAGATCTATAATGCATTTAAATACTTATTATGTATTTAAATGATAAAAAAATCTTCCCAATTTTGAAGAAATATAATTTAATTTATTGAATCAGGCGTTACTTTACGGAGGTCTATTTTAATGAACTGAAACAATCACTTTGCTCACCCGCGTCCTTAAGGTCAAAAAAACCGCGCGCGAAGGTCGCGGGTGAGCAAAGTAATTGTTTCAGTTCAGAAATTTTATCTATAAATTTTACGTTACAACTTTGTCCGCGAGATTATATCTGATATACCTGGCCACCGCGGATAAAGGCTAGTTCACGTAATCTCATAATCGCTGTCTAGCTATCAGATCTCGGTAGGTGGCATGTCGTAAATGTGAGCTCCTGACTTAATTACTTGATTTGTCGCACACCTGACTTTTTAGGTCATGGTATGTAGCAATGTGTGTCTTTTGATTAATGTCTATCGGGTTATTTATTGGTGCTAAATTGCGCGGTGCGCACATTAAAACGTTAGGGTAAACCATATAGCTATTGCCCACTTAAGGACATCAAACACATTGACTTCCAAAATAAAAAAATAGTTATACTTAGTTACAGACACGTAATTTACTTCAAAAACTACGAAAATACTATTTATTTTACAACGTTCATGTAATAAGAGCAGAATATCAAATAACTAATATCAAAAAATAACCTTTAAGCAAATAAGTTCTTAAGAAAATTGTTAAAATGTTTACCCGTTTGAGTAACACGTTCACTCGCTATCACAAAGTCCGCCATTACTGTTTTTTTTAAGTGTTTCCAATCGTCAATTTTAAATCGATTGTAATAATAATTACAGCACCTATTAGCGAATTCTAATCCAACTAGAATGATAAAAATCTAACATCTGGCAATGATTTGTTTAAAGTGGGCAATCATTGTCAGTGGGCAATAACACCCTGGTTTACCCTACCTAATTCTTGCATTGGTTTGTTAGAATTTATTTTAGATGTCGTGAGCTCCTAGGAAAATCACTACGACATACTACTTACTTAACTACTACCACACAATAAGTCTTACTACTTTACTTACTTACTTTGCTTTACCACTTTTTCTACTTTGGGATAAGTTCGCCTAGTACTTAAACCTGTTTCTCTTGTTAACTGTTAATCTTATGTTTTTATGTGCAATTGAGAGTTTTACATACATACTGTTACAATGTTCTACAGTAGGTAGTTCAGGAATCGAATGGGTACAGTGTACAACAAGAATTAGTACTTGGCATTGTTTTTTTTGTATTGAAAAAATATTTTCGAGTTCCTAGATTAGATTATTGACAGAATCATTATTCAATTACACCTATTTTAAAAACTCATTATTCAATATTTGTAATCTTATATTTGTGATAAAAAATTAAAAAAAAATCGCACTAGTATTAGCTAAGTGTGTGAAATTGCAATGAAGCTTAAAACCCTTATACATCAAACATTATGGCATAAACATTTCAGTTCATTTAATCTCATTCTGTCTCATCTCGTCTCGTCTCGCTTCGTCACGAGCCCTATCGCGATTGAACAGTAAAATATATAATTACCAATTATCAAGATGAACTTGGTCACCCTTTCCTCCTACCAGAGGATGAATCAGACTTACATCCTGACATACTCGTAAGAACGAGCGAGGAAAAATGCCACAACTTTAGAGATCTCAGATCAAGGTACAACTTGTAATTTGAACTAGTAAGTAGACAAAATTACGACTGGACCTTGTAAATCGTGCCCAAGTAATTCAAATCTAACAAAATTCCTCTAGAAATATCCAGTCCAATGTATTACTATCTTAACATTTTGATCAAACACGAATACCTTGCTAAAGTGCAGTAGTTATCACATTGCAACCAACCGTTAAAAACTATCAATACTGGTAGCCGACTACAAGTCACTCTGTCATTTCTGATATAAAATTATCACTTCTATAATTCAAGCAGGCTGGCGTAAGTTGGGAATAATCGCGATGTGTCAAAGAGGTTATAAATAATAAATAAATAAATATCACGGGACAATTCACACAAATTGACCTAGTCCCAAACTAAGCAAAGCTTGTACTATGGGTACTAGACAACGGATAAACTTACTTATATAGATAAATACATACTTAAATACAATTAAACATCCAAGACTCGAGCACAAACATTCGTATTTTTCACACAAATATCTGCCCCGACCGGGAATCGAATCCGGAACCTCAAGCTTCGTAGTCAGGTTCTCTAACAACTAGGCTATCCGGTTGTCTAAATGTTTTGTATTGTATTATGGTTATGTATGTACGTACGTACGTACGTGTATGTTTATGGTACAAAAAAACACTATTGATAATCGTTGAGATTTCATCAAAAAAACTTCATCAGAATCAGTCAAACCGTTTTTTTATTGAGGAAAACAAATAACAACAATCATACAAGCAGTTAGGTAGATCATAAGCCAGCAAAGTTTTCACTTTTATTTCGGTACTTATAAAAAAAATGCAATGCACAAAATAAAAACAACAAAAGTAATGAAAACAAGACTTAATTCAATGAATACATGTAGAAAACGGATTTTCTTATCTTTCACAATAATTGATTTTCCGAAACATAATTCGCATAAAAGTTATCGCAGACATATTTAAGTCGAAAAATACTTTAGCATAACCGTCGTGATAAGACTCGCAAAACATGATTAAGCGAGATCAGTCTCTACACATAGGCTTAAAAATGTGCCTATATACCTATGTGTTTATGTAGTACATAATAGTTACAATAGATAAATAAATGTATATGCGTGAACAAGGGGAGCTGCAGAAAACAGCCATTACCTACGCAGTGCTTCTTATTGCGGTTATTTCTAGCGTTAAAGAGTAACAAACGTCCACACATACATCCATCCATACAAACTTTCACGTTTATAATATTAAGTAAGATTTATACAAACACAAATAATAACAAATTAAAATTTAACTCGGAATGATGTAGATATAAATACAGCTATCCCACACTAAAAGTAGATCCATTAAGAAAAATAAAAAATATTTATATTATGAAAAGGGGGTAAGCAAGGTTCCGAAGATACTGGCAGTGTTCCACCTTTAAATAACTAAGCTAATTTTTGTCCAAGTTCTCCTGTGAATTAAATGACATTATAACGCAGACTATTTAGGTTCAAAGATCTTTATTATCTCATAAGAATACATATTCACTTACATGAGACAAACTTATTTTAAAAATATAAATAAATATTAAATAAATTTCGCAGGAGAACCAAAATTCGCGTCTACAAAACTATCATTAGACCGATTCTGATGTACGGCTGCGAAGCTTGGACACTAACCTTGAAAAAAGAGAATAAGCTGTTAGTGGCAGAACAGAAAATTCTGCGGAAGATTCTGGGAATGACTCCGAGAGTGATGGAAGCTGGAGGATGAAGAAAAACAGGGAGATTGAAGACCTAGTGACCGAGCCCAATATTATTGGAGGGACCAAAGCGTCCACACTTCGATGGCTTGGAGACGTAGACCGGTTGGTCTTCCGAGATACTGCTGTAAGGACGAGGTCCACAAAGATCTTTCAGATCTCGGGGTCAAAGGCTGGCAAGAGCTGACCCAAGATCGCAAAGCATCGCTTAGTCTGGAGTCGGATGCCAAGAGCCGCTTTGAGTCGCTGCGCCCAGCTAGTAAGTAATTGAGTAGTAAGACTAAATTAAAATTAAAAATAAAAGTAACTAATAACTACACTAAAACGAGAATAAAGTTATAAAAGGGTCCTCCTGCGTCATGGATCCAAAGATGACTTACTCATACTTCTTCAATTAAACGGTAGTAGATGGTATAGTATGGTGGTGATGGTATGACAGTGGGTCCGTAATGACTGGGCGTCAATGAGGGAAGCCTATGTCTAGCAGTAGTCGTCCTACCGCTAAAATGATGACGATGATGAGATGGTATTCGAAAACCACGTAGAAAACAATTGCGTGTCGCCGTATTACACAACGGTCCATTAATTTGCAATATTCAAGAAACTACGAAAGGAACACAATCGACAACACCAATAATCACCCAACTCCAACTATTTATGTCTTCACCGCATTCACTATCTCGTCCTAACACCATCTTATTACATTCGATAGAGTGAGAAAACAATGGACAGGTTAAGGGGCGTCGCAAACTATCTTAACTCTCGATATTACATTTAGTTCCAACCGCAAACAGATCGTGACTTGTTCCAAAGACATTCCACAGATAATTTAAGATCGTAAGCATCGCGCTCGGTTCCAAGTTGCGAATTGATTAAACGTTTATCTCAAAGAATGCGGTCACACGATTATTATGGGTACATTGGGTACTACAAAGCATGCCTTGTTTTACGAACGTAATCAATACATAATTTACTAGGAATTCCTGCGACTTTTTCCACGCCTGTCCCGCGGCAAAATTCCGAATATTGCTTCTAGATCCTAAAGGAAGAGCTATTGACCTGAGAAAGGGTCCCTTTTTTCCTTATCCTCTGGGATATTCCGAAAATCCTAAAATTAGTATTTTACTATTATTTATTTTTTACCACCTACTTGCATGCCAAATTTGAAGTCTCTGATAATTTTATTATAGTTAGGAGATGGAGCCACTTTGAAGCGAAAATGTAAATCCCATTTATTCCTTATCTCGTGGTACTTTCGAAAAATCCCTTCTTAACTGATGCAAATTTCAGCCCAATTTATTAAGTGGTTTGAGTTGTGCGTTGATCGATCAACCTTTGCCTTTTATATAATCTTCTCATAATAAAAATCTCGCGTCAAGGTGTTTGCTATCGAACTTCTCTGAAATGGCTTGACCGATTTTTATGAAGTTTTTCTCTATACCTATTTGGTAGGTTAGGCTATTTTCTTTCATACCCATTCCTCGCAGACTCTGTCTCTCTTACTTCTTCACGCTTAAACTCCAGAACTGATTTAGATGAAATTTGGTATGGAGATAGTTTGAGATCCTAAGAAGGACATAGAATAGTTTTTATCCCGGAAAATCGTATAGTTCCCGCGGGATAGCGATAAAAAATCTTTGTAAACGAGCCGCTAGTTTAAAAAGAAATAATAAAAATATTAACTATCTTAACATACAAGCAAGGGCGAAACTCAATACGATGCTGCATAAATCATTAGCGGAATCAATAATGGGATGAGATTTTTAATTTACACAAAGATATAGGTATGTATTCACGATAAAAACAAGAAATCCATTAGTAAAACAGATGTAGATGTATGAATAAAAGAAGTAAAGTTGTCCGGTAGAGTCGTGTCCTGTCGATTAGTTGATTGCATATAAATTGCATATAAAACGCTCGTTAAATGCGAATACACGAGTTACATGGCGAATGACAAGTAAAAAAGTTTGAATGCAGTAAAAAAGTGGCAGTATCCTAACTGGATCCGATAGCATCTTTAGATCTGTTCCTTGATAGAGAAGAATTATATTTGTTGATCTTTAACGTATATTTTTTTAATATGACCAAGACACTAACGCTGAATTTGTATCCCTAAAAATTTAATAATTTATAAAATTTTGCGATATAATAAAAGTCTACGTGATATGTAGTAATAATAATTGTTGAATTAACTGGTAAAAGTGGCATTTTAATGCAAAATAAACTAAACAATACATTCATAATAATTATAATGTTTATTATTTGGTATAACAATTATTTTAGTGTTATCTTTAATTCAGAATTATTATTCATTTATTAGTTTGAATGTCATACGCCTCTCTTTTACATGTAATCAACATCTATGTAAAAGTCGTGACCATGCAATGAACATGTTTAAATTTGAATACATTTTTTATTTTGCAAAAAAAAAGAAGAAATTACGAGCAGGTACAGTCACCAGCATTAAAATCTGCCACAACAGAGCGTGCAAAATTATCTGACACGTCCTTCCGGCCCTAGAAATAGAGTCGTATCAGATATTTATGCACGCTTGTTGTGTCAGATATTGGTGCTGGTGACTGTACTTTACAATAACAACCTCATCAACATATTTATATAACTTTGTACCGTTTAACATTTACTGAAGAGTATATCAAAATAGCCTAGTCCGCTTGTTTGTACCTTTTTATTTTATGCGTTTTTATTTAATTTAAACGACCGCTTTAGCCTAGTTGGTAGTGACCCTGCCTACGAAGCAAGAGGTCCTGGGTTCGAATCCCGGTAAGAGCATTTATTTGTGTGATGATCACGAATATTTGTTCCTGAGTTATGGATGTTTTCTATGTATTTAAGTATTTATTTATCTATATAAGTATGTTTATCGTCGTCTAGTACCCATAGTACAAGCTTTGCTTAGTTTGGGACTAGGTCGATTTGTGTAAGATTGTCCCGTGATATTTATTTATTTATTTTTATTTGCGATTGAGATCAATACTGGACTCCTTTTTATTGAGAATCGAGGTACTCTGCTCTGCTCTGCAGTCTGTTATGCCTTCGTTTTTTTCAAAGTTCTTAATTAATCATCTAGCTTTAAAAAAATGTACATAATCTTTTCAAGATACAAATACCAGTAATCTTACAAGTAGCAATCTACATGGTAATCTTCTCTATTTTTAGCCATGCGTCCTCATTGAATCACAAATACATAACTTAACACTGTGTACGGTTTCACATTAATAACCCGTGTTTCTTACTGCACAACGTTTACTGTGAGAAGGTCTTTATCGGTACAAAAAGTTGAAACTTTTATTCGCTCAAGTCGAGATTAAACGCCCGTTTACAAGTTCCAGTTAATGGCTTCGATTAATCATAAATTCATATCTTGGGTCAAACTAGCCAAGCAACTTGGATCATTTATCATGTTATATTTGATGACTTTCACTTATATGGGAATCATTAAATATCGAATATTGATAGAAAAATGACGTTTTTTTTGGTTGCGTATCCGAAGGGTGGTGGACGGAACCCTAATACTGTTGCTACGATGTCCGTCTGTTCATGTGTCCGTCTCTCTGTCTACCACAGGGCTGTATCTCAAGTACCGCGATAGATTTAGTTGTAATTTATACATAACTATCTTATAACTAAGTTTTCCATGTTATTTTTTATATTTTTCAAGTCACTTTATCATTGTTATTTTTTTAAGCCATGTACGTGTTGTGGTGATTAAAGTTTTTTATCTATCTATCTATCTAACTATACTCCATTTAGTTTAGAATTATAAACCACAACAACATTATATTGCGGCTCGTGAACTGTAATCTATTTGCAATTTGTACTAGAGTAACAATTGACGACACGCAAATAAAGTGACATTAAAACAATTTTATTTTCCGGCTCCCAGACTATTATACTGTACTATTTGCTAGGTAAGAAATAGTTGACGAGCCGCAATATAATGATGTTGTGGTTTTCAATTCTAAATTAAATGAAGTATAGATGTTGCCCGTGACTCCCGTCTGCAAAGTATTCGTTTATCACTATCCCGCGGAAACTATGCTATTTTCCGTGTTATTTAATTTTTCGCCGAAGGTTAATTCCCAACCAACTTTTCGCATAATTTCATTTCGCCGAATGATCACTTGCCAACTTATCAAAAGATTTCTGGGTTAAAAACTATCATATGTCCTTTGTCCTTCCCACTTTACTATCTCTATACCAAATTTCATCTAAATCGGTTCAGCAATTTAAGCGCGAAGAGTTAACAGGCAGACAGACACACTTTCGCATTTGTAAAAAATCTGTGAAAATTTCAACTATCTATCTATCACGGTTCATGAGATACAGCCTGGTGACAGACGGACAGACGGACGAACAGCGGAGCCTCAGTAATTATGGTCCCGTTTTTACCCTTTGGGTACAGAACCCTAACAATTTTAGTTCTGTGTAGTGGTAGAGCCATGTTGTAGCTAGCCGCTGCATCACCAATGGGCCGGCTCGTCCGGGGCAGTACCACCCTCTCACAGAACACCGGCGTGAAGCAGCAGTAATCCTGCTTGCGTTTCGTACGGTCAGTGAGAGTGCCGGGGGCCCAATACCTCACCCCTTCCCTCTCCCCCTCCCTCTCCCCCTTCCCCTATTTCCTCTCGTTTAGGGCCGACAACGCACTGGCATCGAATAAAGCGCTGCGGGTGTCTATGGACAGTGGTGTTCATTTAACATCAGGTGACCCACTAGTTCGTTTGTCTGGCCTATCTAACAAAAAAAAAAAAAAATCTTAGATTATTTATGCACTAGATAGTGTCAGTAGCAAACATTGCGATACAAAACGTCCACAAATTTCTTTTGACAGCTTACGATCGCGTTACGTCATTCAAACTGAAGGGAGGTAAATGACATATAAGCCAACAATTGGCTTCTATTTTTCGGGACGTTTTCATGCCGCCGAAGCTCTATCTAGTGTATAAATAATCTAAGAAAAAAAGTTAAAGATTTGGACAGATGTTTTTGCGTTTAGTCCAAGCAAGCCATGCCGCTGCGTGTAGCCTACACAAGATTGTTGTAAGGCGTTTAATAGACACTTTATTTTTATTAGCTTCAGACCAGTGTGCAGTTCCAATACGACTAACCCAGCAATATCAGTAAAATCTAAGCTACGAAAACAAGCCAAGTTTCTCTGGATAGCGAAAACAATAGACATAGTATGTTATGAGGCAACGAAGCCGTTACACTACCAAACGCGAATTTGTTGTTAGTTCACAGGACTACCAGACAAATGTTGTTTTCGAACTTTGTAATTTTGAATTCAATTTTTTTCTAGCTGTTGCCCGCGACTCCGTCTACAAAGAACTATGCAATTTTCCGGAATAAAAACTATCCTATGTCAATCCCAAGGTCTCAATCTATCTCCGTACCAAATTTCATCTAAATCGGTTCAGCGGTTTGAATGTGAAGAGGTAACAGAGAGACAGACAAACAGACACACTTTAGGATTAATAATATTATATAGTATGGATAAAAAATTGTTTTGACAATAAAATACTTTGATCAATTATAACTGAAGATACACATTGCCGAACAAAATCCCCTTCAAAAAATGTCCGAACTTTTTTATTTGTTTAATTAAAATCATCACCTACACAGAAATTTGAACCTAGTCTTTACATCATTACAGTCGAATTTCGGTTGACACTTGACAGCTAAACTTGACAATTTCACGCAACGTACTGAGAAAAAAGAAGGCCACTTTTATCAAAGTGGTGCTCATTTGGCTCGGACATTTTCGGACGCGCGACTGTAGATCTACTATAATTGATCAAAGATAAAATAAATAAATTTACCATAAGTTTTACGGTGAAAGAAAAAACTTGCATACACCTGCGAAGAAATTTAATGGTGTGGGAAGTTCCCAATACGTGCTGGGTCCGCGTAGGATAGGAACTACGGTCTTAGCACGCTTATTAAAAAAATTAAAATTCATGTCTCAAATAGATATACATACCTTGAGTTTTTGTCCCATATGCATCGGAGCGGATGTAGTGGATGTAACTGCTTTTCCACTTTTTCCACTGTAGTTTAACTTTTTCTTAATCTGTGTTTTTCATAATTTAAACTATGTTTCTTTGTTTGTGATAATTTTAGTTTTAGTTTGTGATCTGTTTCTCAGTTTAGTCAGAGGAAAAATGAAAAACTGGTTTGAATTGGATTAATTGGGTTATGAGCGGGTTGTTATTGTTGGTTTTATTATATTTTCTTTTCTTTTTTTTTTGTTTGTTAGTGTTCTGATAGGAAAAAAGGCAAAGGTCTCAGAACCATGCAGCCTAGTTTATTTTAGGGCCACCGCAGACCGAAGCGTTTCCGTTGCCGTCACGCGCGCGCCCTGCGCTTCGGTCTGTGGATGCCCTGAATGTACAAACATGTTTAGTTTTTAGTATTATGTTGTTTTGTGTGTGGCCTTCCGTGAGTTTACTGCGCTGTGGCCCGGCGGAAGACCAGCGCTGGTTTTAACTAGCAACATGCTGAGTCGGGTCCCTTTTGTGACAGCATTAATGTGTACATAGCTCTATCTATCTATCTGTCTATGTCTATTGTATTCTTATTTTTGCCTGTGTACGTGTTATTGTTGTTATAGTAATGTTTTTCTTTCTTTCTTTCTTTCTTATTATGAGAACAGCCCTGTCCCTTGCAATGGGACCTTTGTAGGCTTGATGATGAAGGACTGGTTAGATCAATTTACCAGAATCTTTAATTTGCTAATTGCAAAATTTCCATTCGCATTTTTCCCAGATGATTTTTTTCTCACTGTTTTTTACTGAAGCTTAATTTTTCAGTCGCGTTTTTCCCAATTTTAATCGACACAGAAACACAGGTAGGTTTTATGTTATGTTAAGTCTGCATCGGCCCGAAAGGCCAAAAGCACAAAGAAAAAGGAAATTCAAACTGGGTGAATATAAGCTTCACTAAAAAGACATACTTAGTGAGAAAAAAGCATCTGGGAAAAATTGCGAATGGAAATTTTGCTGCTCGCAAATAATTATTCTGGCAAATTGATCTAACCAGTCTGATGAAGGAATACCGTTGATTGTATTCGCTTTATAATGAGCTTACCTCTATAAGCATAGTAAATAAACTTCAAATTTGGCATACAAATAAGTACATAGTTAGAACAGGTCTTTTCCAAATTCACGAGGGAGGCATAAAAATGATTATTTTTAACTACTTAACTGCCTAAGTGTTGCGAGTGTTTTAGAGATTTGATACTCGGCAAACATCATCCTTTAAGATCTAGTGTAGTGCAAAGGGATTTTTGGAATTTTCCGCGAGATAGAAAAAAATCCATAAATTCTGTCTCAAAGTCGCGGGCAAAAGCTAGTTGCTTCTAATAATCTTTCTCATGGTAGCACCTTTGAAAACTTAGCTAATGATCTCGTGACTTACCGCACTAAATACCAGTAAAGCATTCTATTGTAGTTTGTACGGTCAGCGGCGTACAGACCTGAACCATCCACCATCCCACACGTTAATGCAAATAAAACAAAAACTAGGGACCAATAAAGGCCTATATCTGGTTACCTTAAAGAAGACATTTCGCTTAACTACCTTGCGCGAACGCAGTCTGTGGGCGGTAGTAATGACCCTTGTTTTGTGGGCCAAGTTATAAGAAAACGCGATTTATTTAGTGTTGATAATATTGACATATTATTTATCACGGGGTATAGACTTTTGATGGTGTGTAGGCAACTGCGTCAAAACATCGGGAGCTCGTCAAAAGAAAACGAATAATTGTGTAAACTAGGTGTTGGCCGTGACTGTCTATGAAGAATAGCGCTATAAAATAGCCTACGACCTATTCGCAGACCTAATAAATATAGACAAAAAAGTCATAAAAATTGGTCAAGCTGTTTCGGAAGAGTTCGATAACAAACACTATGAAACGAGATTTTTATGTATTAGAAAGACGAAGTACAAGATAGATAGAAAGAAGATAATGTAAGTAACTGTTTATCATTGAAAATAGTTCCTATCGCATATATTAAAAAAATGAGCTACAGTCAGCATGACTTTTATTAACTTGAAATCGTACCGCATGCAGAAACACAACAAAAACATACCAAACGATTCAAACAAGATAAATTATTCAATAACAATAAAAAACTAACTGAACCCAGGAAGGAAATCAAAAATAAGACGAAACCTTTAAAGCGAACTTAAAACATGCCGATAGTACTGCTTCAAAATTTTATGTAACGATAAAATGCGTTCAGAGGCATGCACAAATTGACACTAAACCCATGCAGCCACTGACTCCCATGTGACTCATTTCTTCAATACATGCGAAGTACCCATAAGCGAATTCATAATTATAACGCGCAAGAACTAAAGTCACGGACATAGCTCATAGAATTGACGGCCGATGGGGCCGAAAGGTTCTCGAGTGGCGTCCGCGGACCGGAAGACGCAGTGTAGGTAGGCCTCCAACAAGATGGAGCGACGCTGCGACGACCTGGTTAAGGTGGCGGGAACGCATTGGATGCGGATGGCGCAGGGCCGATATATTTGGCGAGCCTTAGGGGAGGCCTTTGTTCAGCAGTGGACGTCTTTCGGCTGAAATGATGAAGGCCTAATGGTTCTGTACTCGCTCTCATCTCATGCCCTAACCCTGGGTAAGGTAGTGTCGAGGTTGTCCCTGTAATCAGATACCGGATTGAGTCGTACTGATCTAGATCGTTTATCCGCGATCTTGCGGTGTCAGCGATAATGCGTGTACGCAGGCCTGGTGATATACTGTTCGAGCTTGAGACGTTTTTGGAGCGCTCTTTTGAAGTTAGTTTTATAAAGTGATGTTTAGAGTATCGGCTTGGTGATTTAAATATTTGATCATCTCACCTCCAGCCTATGCAATAAAATAGATAGTTGTTTTAGCTGGACTAGAAATAAATTGTTAACACAATATTTTAGACTATCGCGGTGCCGAATATCGGGTTTCTTCAAAATCAAGGTACGCGGAACAAAACCCGATTTTAACTCATAAAATAAATTGTTAAGATTTTTCATCGGGATTTTTGATCAAAGCTGTAATTACGTCTTTGACAAGATTTTTCGTTAGCTGTACCTACTGTAATCATCGTATAACCTACATGTCTGTACCAAATTTTTAATCGACAAGATCTCTAAAAGTGGGTGATATTCAACTAACAAGATCTGAAGACAGTTAATAACGTACATTAAAATATTGCGGGTTAACTATATAAACAAAATTTCTTGCTTAACCATTGAAACTACCACATTCTTACCAAGTTTCAAGTTGATGTCATTAACGGTTGAAGAGTTCATCCTACGGTTGTTGATCCTGGCCGAATCAACAGAATTTCACTAGTTGATTATACTCATCATCATCAACATTTCAGCCGAAAGACATCCACTGCGAAACATAGGCCTCCCCCAAATTACCCAAAAACACAGGTCCTGCGCCATCTGCGTCCAACGCGTTCCCGCTACCTTAAATAGGCCGTCACTCTATCTTCATGGAGGCCTATCAATCGAGGTCCGCGGACGCCATTCAAGAACCTTTTACCCCCATCGACCATCAGTTCTACGAGTGATGTGCTCTGCCTACTTACGCAAGTATGCCAAATTTCAGCTCAATTGGATACCAGGATTAGGTGAAAACTGGCAAGTTAAAGAAAAGCTTTTAAATCATGCAAACTGTGAACTTTCCTATTAGATACCTCCAAAGAACCACACATAAATCAGCAGCCGACATCGCGACACCACAAAAGGTGCAACAAACCATTTACTAAACAGCAAACATCTCGTAACTCCGACTGTCAATTTGTTTGTCCGTTCCTTGGCTTCCATTTGCGCCTTTGTCTTGGCAGTCAATTCTGTTGCAAAGCTGCTAGACTGTCTCATTAACGGTATCGAGTTTACGGTTTAAGGATAGCTCTGTAACGGAATGGTAGAAGATTTGCCCTTATTCATACGCTTGTTAAGCGTTAACTTGGATTTCTGTATTTTTATCTGGTCCTTCGACAGTGACCTTTATCAGACACATACACACGACATTTTGTCGTCTGCAGTTACTTGCATATTTTAATTTCAATTGTGAGGCTATTTAATATCTCTCTCACTACTTTATGAAATACTAATAATCGTTATCATTTTAACGTTTGCCAATTGTGTTTGTTTTGTATGTACGGTAAACGATTCTTGCAATTTTGATTTTACCAAGGCATGCATTTTTGCGAAGTAAAACGGTACCAACTTTTGTTTATGCTTTGACTCTTTTAAACTTTATTTTATCAGAATTGTTACAACTCAGTAGACTAAGATAAACTTCTGAAGTATTTTGAGTAGTAAAACTTATTTTGGACAGAATTGTAGTTTGGCCCTATTGGCATTGGGCCACAATGTGTTTGCTTAGAATGATGATAAAATTAGTTTTTAGATTAATGGTGACGACGTTCAAAACTATAGTCAAAGTCAATACAACGTCAGCACTGGATATTATTTAGCATAATAAAACGTAAGGTGCCAAGACTATTGGCCCAATAAACATGCAGAGACACTTAATTCTAATAGTACGGCATTTATGGCAATAAAAACACAGATTTAGACCAACTAGAGGCCATTTTACTTGGGTTTATGTAAATTTTAACCGACCCGCATTCAAAATAGGTACCGCTGTGGTTAATGTTTGTACATAATGGAGATATTTTAGTTATAATACTTGTTTACGTTCCATCGGTGAGGTTGATTGAGCAACTTTGTCAAAGCATTTGTACTTTCTATTCCATAATCCATAGGTAGCCGAGCGGATTACAAATTTAATAAACATAATGTTGGTTCGCTTTGGAGCTCAGGTGGATTTGGACTTTGACATAATAATACTTAATATCTGGTGATGCGTTCCTGTGGAGTAATACTTGAACTTTAAACTAAAATAGAGGGCTCTCTCCAAGAACGGTGAAGTACCTACCTTGTCATTCAAAATGAAGTTTTAACTTTGTCCGCAATCAATAGATGGCGTTGTCGAGCGAAAGTTGTGCAAAAATGTTACCGCAACTTTTTTCAGACGTAACTTGAAGACTTTTATTGGACTCCAACAAGATAAAGAAAGAAAGAATTTTTATGAGTTAAAATCGGGTTTTGTTCCGCGTACCTTGATTTTGAAGAAGCCCGATATTTCGGCACAGTTGCATGCGCCATGATCACGAGACGACTGGAGAATTGCGGGTATCAAGCTATGCGGAACAAAACCCGATTTTAACTCATACTAATACTCATACTCATTTATTCATAATATTTATTACATGTCATTCTTAAAATTATTCTAATACATTATTCCATAGTCATCATATTAATTAGTAATTTGAAGTTTCTGGCTGAAAGTTAAGGAATTCATCAAAAGTGTAGAATGTGTGCTCGAGAAGCCAATTATTAAACAATTATTTAACAATTATTAGCCATAAAATTAGTAATGACCGCGATAGTCCAAAATATTGTGTTAGAAAGAAAGAAGTACATTTATTTACAACAACACAAGACACATTATCAATATTTTACAAAACAAAACAAAAAGACAACACGAAAGCTAAAGACAGAATGTGTCATTGCGGTTGCAAATCGGACACTGGCTCAGCATAATGCTGAGGCGTTTAAAACACCCCAGCGCTGATTTTCAGCCAGCACCGTTGGTGACACCCGGATCGCTGTTTAGATAGATAAGATGGAGCGAAGACCTGGTTAAGGTTGCGGGGTCGCGTTGAATGCGGATGACACGGGACCGATCTGTTTGATGAGCCTTGAGGGAGGCCTATGTTCAGCAAAGACGTCTTTTGTCTTTAAAGTTGATTTAGCGATAATTTTATACATTTGGCGATAGTCGTTTTAAACATAATACTTGAGGAGTAACGAACTTTTAAGCAGCGTTATCTGGCACCTAGTATATGCTCGGAGTTTCTCTGCGGGATCGCATTAGGAATGATGAAATCCGTGCAAGAACTAAAGTCACCGACATAGCTGCCTTGAAGAATCGTCAGACTCAAGTGGCAGTGGGCAGGGTACATCGCAAAATAAACGAATAAGAAAATAAACGAATTCTTCAAAGACGGAGTCGTGGGCAACATAGCTATTACAAAATATACTCGAAACATTTCCTACAATCAAGTCTTCAAAGTACAACAGAAGGAGTATCGATTGCGGTGTTAGACGTTCGATGAATTTTACATGCGTCAGCCGGCGGTACGGCGGGCTTCCGATTGCACGATATTAAACATTCAGGTGATATGAAGTTAGTAGTTGAGGGATTTTCTTGAAATTGATTCATTGGCTGGGCTCCTTAATGCGTTCCGACCGCCGTAGCTTTTGAGCTTGCAACCAATATCCTTACCCGGGTGTGGTTTCTAAGTCAAAGTCTAAATAACTTTATTCAATTTAGACTATAATAAGCAGGCAGTAGGTAGCATAGTTTAGACCTATGTAATCTCAAGTAGGTCGTGGGTTCGACCCCGGATTCGCACCTCTGTGTTTTTTGGAATTTATGAGCAGAATTACATTGGAAACTTATCATGAGCTTTATGGTGAAGGAAAGATCTGCTCACATCTGCGAAGAAATTCAATGGTGTGTATGAAGTTCCCAATTCGCAGTATAGGACCGCAGGGGAACTACGCCCCAAGGCCTCTCACTCTGAGAGGAAGCCTTAGCTCTGCAGGGGGACGTATAGAGACTGAGATGATGATGATGATTAATTGAAGTGTAAGTGGCAGTAAAACTAGCAGTTAAATTAAAAAAATGCAGTATAGAATTCTAGTCGCATGCTTCAACATACAACGTTCATCGTGCTATCGTATGTGAATCGATGTGTGCAGTTAGTCGGGTCCTTTCCAACCAGACGGCCACGTTTGCAAAGCTCGTCTTGTCTATACATCAGCCATGTCAAATATGCGGCCCGCTGAAAGAGCATTTTCCTGCGATCCGAACCAATTTTGAATAAAGACAACTACAACAACAAAGATGTTTATACTTATCTATATAAAGATGAATAGGTAGCTGTCAAAAGAAATCAATATTAGTCTTACAATACATTTTTCAGTTAGGTTAGGTTGGGTATGTATTACAATACCGAAGTACGAAAGACCGAATGTATTAAAACATCGAATGGGTCAAAAGACCGACACGATTTTTTTCTGCAACCGTAAACTTCTCAGAATTTATTAAAACGGCATCATACAGAACCCATTAGGTTAGGTTAGGTTTGTTTTATAACAATCTTAAAATGTTAAAGGTTTCAGAAAAAAATCGTGTCGGTCTTTTGACCCATTCGATGTTTTAATACATTCGGTCTTTCGTACTTCGGTATTGTAATACATACCCGTTAGGTTGAGGTGGTATAACATTCTGTAGTACATAGATAAGTATAATGTATATCTACTTAAGCACTATTGGTCGTTGCTATAACGTTGAATAATAATAATAAATATCCTTTGTCGGGTACACTCGACTTTTTCTCCGACTCCTATCGCATTAGTTCTGCCGCCTAAAGTTTCTGCACGTTTTCTGTTAGTAAACGTGCACATAGACGGTGCTGCCAACTGATGCCATCAATTTGAATGTTTTACCCTGATAAGTTTCTTTTACTGTCCGCATAGTGTCTCTTCTGTCGCATTAGTGCTGCCGCCTATAGTTTCTGCACGCTCCCTGGCGCCTGAGTGGTTGGTATGCCACCGACTATTAGCAAATGTTAGTTTCGCATCATTCTCTATGCAAAGCGATTCCCTGCGAGTATTACTGTATTGGTTTATTTCTAACTTTAGAAATAGGATAGTACAGTTTGTTGACCTTAGGTCAATGAACGATATTGTACTTATGCTAAATAACTATACTTTTCTATTCTATGAAAACAAAAGTGATATTAATTGGTTAGAGGAGTACTTACATAACATAAAACAATTTTTTTGCGGAACAATTAACACCAATTAATATTAAATATGTATGTTTAAAATGTATTATTTGCAATTTAAAGTAGTAATTTGGTATGTAAGTAAGACACCTTCAATGTTATGTCATAGTAAGAGAGGTGCCAGATGGGTGTCATCTACTGCAGTGCGTTGAGGTGTCGAGCATTGGACGTTTCCTTATATATTATTTATTATTTTACGGTTGGTTTTCCGTTCATATCAATCTTGAAACATGTCGGACATACCTCGACTACAAATACGTGAATGACCCATGTTTATCGCCTTGTATATACGGAACCAATATCCGCGCAAATCCAATCATTAAAATACTTTAGCTGCCTCAAGTTTAGTTTGTACTACGCTAGACATTCAATATTGGCGACTGTGTAACGCTAACTTATGATGGCATTATTCTGTATTGATGTTGGAGAATTCCCAGTATTGTTGGCGTTTGCAGTTTGGGATTACGCTGATCAGGTGCAAGATCGTTGGATAGTCAAAACTTGTATATTTTATGCCATCGATTTACTGCTGCCTTGTCTAGTTAACACCCGACACAAAAAGAGGGGTTGTTATAAGTTTGACCGCTATGTGTATGTGTGTCTGTCTGTGTGTCTCTCTGTGGCATCATAACTCTAAAATGGGTGAACCGATTTGGATGCGGTTTTTTTATTTGAAAGCAGGTTTCTTGGCAATGGTTCTTGAAATGAAATGAATAAAATTTATTTCGAAACAACAACAAAAAAAAAAAACAGTTTACAAATTTTTTAAATATAAAAATGTATTGAGGCAGTTGTCTCGAAAAAGGAGTCCACTCGGCATGAGTCGAGGCAGGGGGCCACGACGCTGATTTTCAGTGGATCCTATAACGAGTAACCTAAAAATAATAAAACTAAAACTATAAGCTTCTTAGATATGTTTCATCAAAATTGGTCTAGCCGTTTCAAAGTTATCAGCTCTTTTGTATAGTGTGGAAGGGATCATAACTTTAATTGCGTTGGGGTTTTTAAAATTTTTAATGGTAGCCTAATAATTTGACCAATACTTCCTTTGTTTTACCAATAGATTCAGCCGTTCAGGCTTACGTGATTGAACAAATATCCAAACATCATCTTCACAATCCCCGTGTGTTATCGGGCTTAGAATTACACCTCCCCATTTCTTAGCGACTAAGGACATATAGTTTAAGGTAGGTATATTGTAGCCGATAGGCTAGGCAACTTGTCACTATTATCCACCACCACCACTACCACCACCACCTACCACTACCTACCACTTTTACCTTTAAACTTAAAATTGCTAAAAGTGGCCTCGAAACCTTACATTCACGTTTCGAGTGCTCTGCCTACTCTCCCTTTGGGAAAATTGCTGAGATATGATTTCGATCGCCAGGTTCAAGTGGCAGTGGGCAGGGGACGTCGCTTGTAAAACTGATAGGCGATGGAGCCAAAAGGTTCTCGAGTGGTGTCCACGGACCGGAAGACGCAGTGTAGGTAGGCCTCTAACTAGATGAAGCTACGACCTGGTCAAGGTTGCTGGAACATGTTGCATGCGGATGGCGCGGGACGGGTCTGTTTGGCGAGCCTTGGCGGCCTATGTTCAGCAGTGGGCGTCGTCCGGCTGAAATGATGATGATGATGAGAATTTTGATCAAATGCCAGACAAGTTCATTTGATGGTGGGATTTTCCAGTACAAATTGACCTCACTACGTCGCAAACCAATCCTTATTTTTTAACATGGAGCTCCGCAGTATTCCGCCTGATTCGATTAATGAAACAATTATACACGCTTTATCAAAGAATACACATCTTTTATTCATACGACAGGGTATGCTGCATCTATTAAAGGATCTTCCGACACAATATAAACGTCTCAGACGTCTGCAAATATTATTTCGCCTCAGCAAACAGGCAGATGGGAGCACTGAGAGATATAAAATGTTTTGGATGAAGTCCAAAATGTTTGAGTACTATAATAGTCAGTCAGATGCTTAATGGAACAAGCGAATGATACGTATTGTTTTGTATAAATAACTAGCTTTTTCTCGCGAATTCGTTCACGCACAAATAAAAAGTACCTATGGTTAATTCCCGATCTCTAACCCGTGGGAAATTCCAAAAATCTCTTTTTACTGCACCTCCATGTTCCTATGGTATGGTCACTGAAATTAAATCCCATTGAATTGAATATATTATAAATCCCGTTTTTTTCCTCATCCTGTGGGATTTTCCGAAAATTCTATAATTAGTTTAGCACTGTTATAATCATATTTAATTCGGCTTTAATGTCAAATTTAAAGTCTTTAATAATTTTACTAACGGAGAAAGGGCCACTCTGAATCGAAAATAATATTATAAATCCTGTTTATTCCCTATCCTGTGGGAATTTCGAAAAATCCCTTCCTGGCGAATGGCAACGTTATAATAATAATATTGTCGTGGATTCGAGCTTGGAGTCGCACCTCTGAGTTTTTCTGAATTTATTTTCGAAATTACATTTTTAATTTACCATGAGCTTTACGGTGAAGGAAAACATCGTAAGAACTACAGCCCAAGTCCTCTTATACTGAGAGAAGGCCTGCGCCCTGCAGTAAGACGTTTATACTTATCGGATGTTGTATCAGTTTGTTTAGTAATAGTTATTGAAAATTTACTGAAATGAAAGAAAACATTCTACATTATAATCTAAAAACCCGTGTTGCTAGTGACAGAGAGTGATTAGCTAAAACCTTTCATAGAAACACTCCAATATTCCATCGAAATCAGATTTTGGCATGCGTCGGGCAGATATTAATCTATCTGAGTACGGCAATCGCCTAAAAACGGTGGCCATTCAATTTGGCCTCGTGGGCAAAGGTAGCTGTTAACCTTATGAAGGTGCATGGCAGGCGCACGACGCGGTAAGGTGTGGCCATTCTCTGCTCAGAACATGGATGAAACGAATACTTAAATAAAAAAAATTATATGGACTAGAATTTATCATCATCATCATCATTCTTGAGTGGCGTCCACGGACCGGAAGACGCAGTGTAGGTAGGCCTCCAACAAGATGGAGCGACCATCTGATTAAGGTGTGAGATGGCATGGGACCGATCTGTTTGACGAGCCTTGGGGCCTATGATCAGCAGTAGACGTCTTTCGGCTGAAATGATGATGATGATGATGATTATTCCAGCCGAGAGACGTCCACTGCTAAACATAGGCCTCCCCCAAAATTCGCCAAACATACTGGTCCTGCGCCATCCGCATCCAACGCGTTCCCGCAACCTTAACCAGGTCATAGTTTCTTGTATGACGGCCCCTTTTAATTTTCGGCTTTACCTTATTTTTAGTATTTGTTGTTATAGTTCCAAAACTTACAACAATACATAATCGGTGAAAACTTTAAGTTTCTTTCTAGCTATACGGCCCAAGACATATAGACCTGTGATAGATAGCAGACGGATGGACAGACTGACACTGGAGTTTTTTTTTTATTGGTTATGCGTTGCGTCATCCCTCGGCACGTCGCGGCATCGTGGTATCGAAATAAAGTAACATGAATTCTAAACTCATTGAAATAAGATTCAAAATAACTTGATAGTAATAAAATGCCATGCCGTGCCATGCCGTCAGTGAGCGACGGCCCATATACACCTTTGGCACCCTTTGGGTACAAAACAAAAAGACCAACTCAACTTTATAGTGAAACTAGCCTTCGCTCGCGACTACGTCCGCGCAGAATTAAAATGTGAAGTAAAGCTTTTTCATCTATCTCATTGAATAAAGCAAAAATCCTAAAATTCATCGTCATCATCATCAATATCAGTTAAGTTTTATAATATAAATCCTGTTTTTTCCCCGTGGGATTTTCGAAAAATTCCTTCTTAGCGGATGCCTACGTCATTATAACTATCCGTGTGCCAAATTTCAGGACATTCCGTTCAGTGGTTTGAGTAGTGCGTTGATACATCAGTCAGTAACGGATGCCTTTTTATAAGACTCGCTGTTGCCCGCGACTCCGACCGCAAAGAATAGTCGCCTACGACCTATTCTCAGACCTACCGAATACAGAGAAAAAGTTTCATAAAAATCGGTCAAGCCATCTCGGAGGAGTTCGATAACAAACACCGTGACACGAGATTTTTATAATATTAGATGTACGGATAACCCACCTCTTTAATCGAACTGGCTAAACTTTAATCTATTTTAAGGGTAAAAATAAGACTGATGACAGATGGAAAGACAGCGGAGCAGCAGTAAAAATACTTTTTGCACCCTTTTGGTATGAATCCCCGAAAGCGATCGAATACACAGTCATCAAAGTGAGTGCGCCACCAGCCCGCCCTCCATCTCATATCGGATATATCTTGATGTGAAAGATTCGTTAGCTTCAAACATATGAGGTTTGATAAACAAGACATTTTGTATGACGGGTAGTGGACTGATGTCTTTATTTTGGGTCAGTGTTTTAGAAAGTTATAGTATAGGTTGGGTAGTTTGACGCTCTATATATTTAAGTGAAGCGATTGGTTAAAATTTATTACCTATTGTATTTTTATCATCATTGTCATCATTTCAGCCGAAAGACGTCCACTGCTGAACATAGGCCTCGCCCAAGGCTCGCCAAACAGATCGGTCCCGTACCATCAGCATCCAGCGCATTCCCGCAACCTTGACCAGGTCGTCGCTCCATCTTGTTGGAGGCACCCACACTGCGTCTTCCGGTCCGTGGACGCCACTCGAGAACCTTTTTGCCTCATCGTCCATCAGTTCTACTAGCGAAGTGCCCTGTCCACTGCCACTTGAATCTGGAGATTCTTCGAGCTATGTCGGTGACTTTAGTTCTTGCGCGGATTCATCATTTCTAAGGCGATCCCGCAGAGAAACTCCAAGCATATCTACATCGCCCTCTGAGTGACTTTGAGGTTTCATACGAAGCCGATCGCTAGCGGCCACGTCTCGGCCATAAGTCATCACTAGCAACACACACTGGTCAAAGACTTTTGACTCGAGACATTGCGTTATTTGGATGACAAGATATTGCGTAGCTTCCCGAACGCTGCCATACCGAGTCAGATTCGTTCGGATTACGATTCTGTGGTTGCGCAGAATTGCCTATTTATCGTATGGGATACCTAAAGCCGGCATTACACCTCCGTATTTCGGTCACGAACACTTAACTATGCCGCGCGGGACAATGGCGCCAATTAGAGCATGTTACTACCCACTGCCCACGTCTGGCGTGGACGCTCACAACATGGCTGATTAAAACGCGAATTCTGGGGCATTGTCTGTGGCTTTGGTGTTTAGAAATAATTGTGAACGTTCATCTGAGTCATGAAATTTAACCTAATGTGAACCTTATTTATGTGAGAAATTACAGTTTATATTTACGAAGAGCTTTATGGTAAAGGAAAACATCGTAAGAAAATATGCATACACCAGCAAAGAAATTCAAAGGTGTGTGTGTAATTCCCAATCCGTGATGGGCCCCCGTGGGAACTACAGCCTAAGCCTATCATTCTGACAGGAGGCCTGTGCCTTGCAGTGGGATTATATAGGCTGAGATATGTGTGATGTATGGATAAACCTAATTGATACAAATTAGAAAAAATCGTGGTTTTATCTAACTTTAGAAATTTTTTTTCCAAAATTTTTGTATTCATGTTTATTTTTTACGAGATGAATTCTTATATAAGGTGTCCGATACGGCTCCGTACAATGTATTTTTGTTATTTGTTGTAATAGTGGCTACAGCAATATAAATTCTATAAAAAAAATCAAATATATAGTATAAAATAAATGCCCTCATAAAGATCGAGTTAAAAACACTAAAAGACACATGTTTAATTTTTGTCTTTTTTTTGGGCTCTTTACATTTTTTCAAATGAGTTTCCTCTTTGGGGTTTTGTTCTTCTCAAAATCATGAGCGATTTTAATGATAAAAAAATGTCCCACATTTTTTGGTCAGTTTTGTGACTTTTTTATTTTTTTAGCCATGAAAACATGGCCCGTCACAGAACGGACACAAAAAAATTGTATGGAGAACAAGGTTTTTTTAAAGAAAAAGGTACAATTTTTAAATGCCCCTTTAGTGTTTGTTGTTATAGCGACCACAGTAACATAATCGATGAAAATTTCAAAAAACATATCAGACCAAAGTTCATTATAATAATAGACATTAACTTGTTGCCCTGCCTCCATCGGTTTAACAAAAAATCCACCCAATTTAATACATCAAAATTAGTATTCCAGCAGCAAATCTCTGCAGAACATCAAGATGCAAAGCCCAACAATGCCGTCCGTCCAATTTGGTACAAAATGCGTCCATCGTACACTTTGGATTAATTAGAATTGTAAATGATCCTAAGACGGACCCGGGCTCGGGTCAACAGTAGGGATGGAAGATCATTGTTTAAGATAGCCATCTTAAAGTTAACTTAAATTAAGGTAAGAAATTTCACACAAAACATCTTGTCCAAGTAATAGCAAAAAAAGGCCTCAAAATCATCCTAGCCTATATACGTCCCACTGCAGGCCTCCAATCAGAATGAGAGGGCTTGGGCCGTAGTTCCTACCTGGGCCGAATTCCTGGGCCCACTTCATGTACACACCATTGAATTTCTTCCCAGGTCTATGCAGGTGTATGTTTCCTTCAGCTTTAGCTCATGGTAAATTTTGAATGGAATTTCGCACATGGATTCCAAAAACTCAGAGGTGCGAGTTGGGATTTGAACCCACGACTCTCTGCTTGAGGGGCCATTGGTCAAACCGCTAGGCCACCACGGCTTTAACAAATACAAAACACGCCTCCTCATTAATTACAAATCTGTTTCTAATATATAAAAATCTCGTGTCACGGTGTTTGCAATCGAACTCCTCCAAAACGGCTTGAAAGATTTTTATCAACTTTTTTCTCTATATTTGGTAGGTCTGAGAGTAGGTTGTACCCTATTTTTTGTACCCTTATTAGCCATAAAATTGACGACTATTTAAGTGAAAAATTTTAACATAAAATTTCCCGTAATTAAATAACATTGTGATTTTTTTTCCAAGTTAAAGTGCTTGTGCGGATTTTGGGAATACTGACAACATAAGGGAGACGCCTACTTTTGGTTGACTTTTGACAGAAAGGAGTAGGTAGAATAATTTTCTGTATGGATAATAAAATTCTTTCAGAGACAAAAGACGCCTTGCATATATATTACTTTGAGGCATATTGAGAACAACGACAATCTGAGGCATATTGAGAACAAAAGGCGAAATGTCAAAAGCTATCCCCGTCACGCTTCCCAACCCTGAGAATGTTTACGGAGCAAACAATCCTTTTGGAGATTAAGACAAAATTGAAACACCCCCAGAATATTTATAAGGGTTAATATTTATAGAAAATTTCGCGTAGAAGCTTCCGTTCGACTTATTGCTTCTCAAGGAAATTAACTCGAATTTCGGGTCTTCAAGTGTTCGGATATTCCTAACTTTCTGTTTTCGAGTTCAACGGAGAGAAAAATTGCTTTTTACTCGCCCGTTTCGTTTAAATGTCAAGCTTTAATCTGGTTTTAAATTGACGAAATCATTCTATAGATACAATAAATAATTCCATGAGCTCATTTTGGTGGAGCTGAAACAGGAAACATCAAATGGAGCTGAAATTTGGGCGCTGCTAAGCAACTTATCACGAATACCACTTTTACGGCGTAATATTTTATTCCATAATGTATCAAGACTCGCATAGTTTAGTTACTCGATATGTATTTTGGTAATACTGACATCAAAATAAGGGAGAAGTATTTCACGAGGAACCCTTATACGATAACTTTATTTTCCTTTTGTCAGTCAATCTGTCTGTCAGGATACTTTTCCTCAGAAAAGAGTAAAGATTATATTGAAATTAATATAAAAAAATATATATAACAAAAACAGCAGAGCATGAAAAATAAAAGTATTTTAGTGAACACTCTCTTGCAATTTACTTGTAAATAATTTAAATTAAAAGCAGAGTGTATAACTTATTAACAATAATATATTATCAACCTTCGACTGCAGCTCGGGCGGATACAAACGACTCGGTTAAAATTGTTCATTTCATGCACTAGCTCTATGATGTGCTAATATTTTTCGTCGAAAGACTACTTTCAAGCTCACAACACTCCGTTTTTACTTTTTTTTCGCTGAGATCTATTATAAAAACTGGCCAATTTTAAATTTTAATCAACGAAACTCCACATTAGCCTTTTTAAAAGGTAATAACACAAAAAGCAGAGTAACGACAAAACGAACACCGAGTACAGCTGTGCCGTTCGCAAGGGTTGGAAAAGGCAAGAAAAAATGGATGTTTCACCCCAATGCGAAGGGAGTCATTTTTCACGTTTGTTGTATTTTTTAGTAGTAGCTTAGTAGGAGTTTATTTCGATAAAATGGATACAGAAGAACGTGCAATAATGTCTTTACTAATCTACATAATTTGCTAATAAAAGGTATTCCGAAATTTTATTTTTACGTGCTTTAGATTCGATATTGTGAAAAAAGCCGTAGTGGTTTAGTAGTTTGACCCATGGCCTGCCAAGCAGAGAGTTGTGAGTGCGAGCCCGGACTCATTCCTCTTAGTTTTTCGAAAATAGATTTGAAATTTACCGTGAGGTGAGCTTTAGAGTGAAGGAAAACGTAGTGAGGAAACCCGCACACTTGCGAAGAAATTCCCACTTGGCCCGCGTAGGAACTACAGCTCAAACCCTTACATTCTGAGAGTGTACGCCCTGCGCAGTGGAACTTTATTTATATGGGCTGAGATGCTGATAATTAAGAAAAAAACCGTAACATTACCAGGATTTATTGAATCAGGCGTTACCTTATATTAATTGCTAAAACAATTACTTTGCTGACGCGCGACCTTACGATAGCTATGTTTTAGTTTTAAAAAATGCATGATCTTGCAATTCCTCCATCTCCACACTGTATGAACATATTCAAATCACACAAGCCCAACTATCACCACCACCAAACTAAACCGACGCGTCTCGAACTCAACAGCTCACCTTCAGAGTACCGCAACCGTTCAACGAATGTTATAAAATGTTAAAGATTTGGTACCTAGCACAGTGAATGGTTGCGGTTCTGTGGAGATGAGCTATGGTTGAGTTCGAAGCGCGTCAGTATAGTTTGGAGGTGGTGATACTTAGTTGGGTTTGTGTGTTCATACAGAGTGGAAGTGAAGGACCTGCATGAACACCTACGAATAATTCTTATTCTTAGATGAACACGCATTTTTTACATTTACGTTTTAATTTACGTTTATAAACGTAGGTATCATAAGGTAGCGGGGGAGCAAAGCAATTGTTTCAGTACATGCAAACATTTTTCCTGATTAAGGACTTAACGATCAATCAAGTATGAACACAATCACTCAAGCGTTTGATCTAAGTAGTATATTTTATAAAATATTTACCATACGAACAAACTAAACTGATTTATTTAGAGCGCATTAAACCCGTAATTAAGAAATACGCCGTTATCTTTAAGACTGGGCAATATTTATGGCTTGAAACTTTAATAGCGTAGTTAAAAAAATACAGCTTGTCTTGGAAGAGTAATGGACTCGGACCTAATGATGGAATGATCATTTAGTTAAGAGATCAGTGGCGCTTTGATGGCCATCGCGGTTAAATTAACCCGTTGCAGTTAAATTGATTTAGGTTCACGTATTTTTAACGTGTTTTTTAAGTGATTTTTTTTAATTTTAGTCACATACGTCAAATTATGTTAATAATGTTTTAAACTTTTGATATTTTAATTTTAACTAATATTTCTCGGAACTTAATCGCGAACGAACGAAAAAGGCAACTCGTTGTATAATTTCACCAGATTTGTTTAGTGATTTGATAAAATCCCTGTAACACCTCAGTGAGTTGACGAAAAAACTGGCAAAGTGAACTCGTTAATCATTTCACTAGACGCGTTCAGCAATATCATATATTTCTTTACTGGGTGATTTGATCAAATCTCTAAACTTGTCTAGTGAAATTAAAAAAACGAGTGTCTCTTTTGGCTCATTTTGTCATTTCACTTAACAAATTTAGGGATTTGATGAAATTACCGTTTTTTAATAGGTAAAAAAATAAAACTGATTCCCCATTTTAACATTCTGCGTGATTTGGTCATATACCTTAGAGGTTTGTTCAAATCTCTGTTTTGACCATTTTCCTGCAACATAATATAGAATTACTAGCTGACCTGGCAAACATTTTTTTGCCATACCCAGGGGTATAAAAAAATAGCCATCGACCTATTCCCAGACATACTAAATATAGAGAAAAAATTTGATAAACATCGGTCAAGCCGTTTCGGAGGAGTTCGATAACAAACACCGTGACACGAGATTTTTATATATTAGAGACTAGCTGTTGCCCGCGACTCCGTCCGCGAAAAATAGGGGTATAAAAATAGCCTACGACCTATTCTCAGACCAACCAAATACAGAAAAAAAAAGTTTGATGAGAATCGGTCAAGCCGTTTGGAGGAGTTCGATAACAAACACCGTGACACGAGATTTTTATATCGAGGGGTGAAAGGCTAATGGCGTTAAGCGACACTATGGGTGATATTGAGTATAAAAATAAATAAATAAAAATAAATATCACGGGACAATTCACACCAATTGACCTAGTCCCAAAGTAAGCTTAGCAAAGCTTGTGTTATGGGTACTAGGCAACGGATAAACATACTTATATAGATAGATACATACTTAAATACATATTAAACACCCAAGACCCGAGAACAAACATTCGTATTTTTCATACAAATATCTGCCCCGACACGGGAATCGAACCCGGGACCTCAAGCTTCATAGTCAGGGTCTCTAACCACTAGGCCATCTGGTCGTCTAACTATATCGTCGGTCGGTCGTCGTGTATAACTCAAAATGACTCAAATTGAGTATATAACTCAATATCACCCATAGTGTCGCTTAACGCCATTAGCCTTTCACCCCTCGATATATTACCTAGACGAGATTTTTATATATTGGATAAATCACCGTTTTAACGAGTTTGACGGTGCTTTTCCAGCGTCTTGCTGAAATCCCATGCACACACTCAAAAACAAATTACGCCCGAAATCCAATTAAACAAAATCAAACATTTGCACACAACAACATAGACGGCATTACGCATTCAATTAAGTAAAACGCATCCTTGTTTACCGAGCACTCCACATTGCGGATATTTGTAGACATTTGAATACTTATAGGGGAATGTTCTCAGTGTGACACTACTATAAACCAGGAGCTAGATTCAGGAACGGCCTGTAGTGTACCCTATTATTAATTCCATCATTAATTATTTTGTACATTAATATTTTGTACGTAAAGCGGACAAGTGAACCGCGTTTTGTCCGCTTTACGTACAAAATATTAATGTACAAAATAATTAATGATGGAATTAATAATAGGGTACACTACATCACCCCCTTCCCCTATGGCCGTGGCGTTGGCGCCTGGGTGACTCAGAGAGTGAAGACCGTCGAACACTGACTTGCGTAGTCCTTGAGGGACAAACGGTCTCTGAGCGGTGTTACCTACGTCGCAATAAAGATGACTCTGGGACCCGGGAATTTTAACCTTGTCCAATTGGAGTGATGAACCCGTTTTTAGTAGCTCTTCGAGCTCTTGGTCCTTCAGTTGAGCCGCAGCTATTCTCTCGGCGGTGACTGGCTGAGAAATATCTAATACGAAAACGCGGTTCGCTTGTCCGCTTTACGTACAAAATATTAATGTACAAAATAATTAATGATGGAATTAATAATAGGGGGAACTCTTTGACCTCATTCCAGCTGCGGGGTTCCATTACAGATCCTCCCGTCGTAAGCGTTCATTTCATCGACATCATGTTGATGAATGGCAGTCTTCGACGGTGCGTTTTAAGCGGTCTTTTTTGCCACGAACTTGCAAAATCTGGAACGAGCTTCCCGCTGGGGTCTTCCCATTGAGTTACGACCTGGGTGCCTTTAAGAGGAGAGTGTACAATTTTCTGCAGGGCCGACAACGCACTGGTATCGCGTAAAGCGCTGCGAGTGTCTATGGACAGTGGTGTTCATTTAAAATCAGGTGACCCACTAGTTCGTTTGTCTGGCTTCACTAACATAAAAAAAAAAAAAGGGCTCACTACAGGCCCAACACGGTTTGCAAGCGGTAATTCAATCGTTTGGGAGAGGATAGGAATGGGCTGAGCTTGGGATGAGCTTTATTTTCCTGTTAAATGACTCGATCCTCGATCCTCTTGCTCTCCGCAGAGACGTAAGCTCCCTTTGCGTGTTCTATAAGAGCTACAACGGGGAATGCTCTGAGGAACTCTTTGACCTCATTCCAGCTGCGGGGTTTCATTACAGATCCTCCCGTCGTAAGCGTTCATTTCATCGACATCATGTTGATGAATGGCAGTCTTCGACGGTGCATTTTAAGCGGTCTTTTTTGCCACGAACTTGCAAAATCTGGAACGAGCTTCCCGCTGGGGTCTTCCCATCGAGTTACGACCTGGGTGCCTTTAAGAGGCGAGTGTACAATTTTCTGCAGGGCCGACAACGCACTGGCATCGCGTAAAGCGCTGCGAGTGTCTATGGACAGTGGTGTTCATTTAACATCAGGTGACCCACTAGTTCGTTTGTCTGGCTTCACTAACATAAAAAAAATAAATAAATAAATAAATAAGGCTCATCCCAATCTCAGCCCAAACCTCTCGCAAACCAGTGATTTTTGGCGTTCCTGAATACCTAGTAGTTCATCCCTATCCTCTTGCAAACGATTGAATTATCGCTCGCAAACCGTGTTGGGCCGTTCCTAAACTTAGCCCCAGCATCCGCTCGTGTCTAAAATACTACACTGTTTTAAGCTTTCGTGATTTTTACTCGTAATTACCATGCTAAAATACTACATTCCCAAAATACCAGATTTTTCAAAATACCACATTACTTATTTACCACACTTTTAGCACGCGGCGGACACGACGTACAAATACGCGTTCTTGAATCTACATAAGCACGACGACGTCTGTACACGCGTACGCCTACATACATCGCGCGCGCACTCTTCTGGTTTCTGGCGGTTTCCGGCTATCTGCGCCTTGAGGGGTGGGGTAATTCGAATCGGTGCGGGGCGGACCGTTTCCATTCTGTACGTCAGTATGTACTATTATATATTCTGTGCTTTTAGCTTACCAGATTCTCGTTGCTCCACATTACAAAATCGAAAATTACGCAAGAAAGTGACCTTTTTGGTGGAATGTCTTATTTTGGACATCTGGTATAATGGGAATGTAATAAATGTACCTAGTATATACAGTAGAAAGGTAAAATCGCTAAAGCGCCATATATGACGTATGACGCTTTAGCGTTTTTAACTTAGTCAAAAGGTTTAAAATTTTACCTTTCCACCGACGAATATATTAAAAATCTGGTATTTTGGAAACATGGTATTTTAGGCACGAGCGCCATCATCATCGTCTCAGGCTATATACGCCCCACTGCCGGGCACAAACCTCCTTTTAGAATAAGAGGGCTTGAGCCGTAGTTCCCACACGGTCCCAGTGAGAATTGGGAACTTCAAACACACCATTGAATTTTTTGGCAGCTGTGTGCAGGTACAGTCAACGTCATAAATAAGTGATCACTTTTATACCTTGTCGCTTTCAGTCGTTGCATTATTTCGTACGACTTTTCAAGCATGACAAGTGACAAGGTACAAAAGGGATCACTTATTTATGACGTTGACCCTACGTTGCAAATACGTACGTATAAATGCAATGTAAAATAAATAAATAAATAAATATTAGGGGGCAATCTTACACAAATCGACCTAGTCCCAAACTAAGCAAAGCTTGTACTATGGGTACTAGACGAAGATAAACATACTTATATAGATAAATGAAATACTTAAATACATAGAAAACATCCATAACTCAGGAACAATTCGTGCTCATCAAACAAATAAATGCCCTTACCGGGATTCGAACCCAGGACCTCTTGCTTCGTAGGCAGGGTCACTGTAAACAACATTCTAAAGAAAATAAAGAACTAAATCGGCTACCGAAGTTTTAACCCATTTCACTCCCATAAATTGAGCCAGCGGGCCCATTCGTTTTAATTAGTACATTACCTCCCAAACAGTGGCCATCTTGGAATATTACGGATTCCCGTATCTGATCTGTCGGACGCATTGAAGATGCGATCTGCATTCTGCGTCCGTCAAGCTAACACGATGTTTGAGGTGCAAGTAATGAGATAAAGTAGGTAATCCTACTAATATTATAAACGCGAAAGTTTGTAAGTATGGATGGATGGATGGATGGATGTTTGTTACTCTTTCACGCTAAAACGGTTTGACGGATTCTGATGAAATTTGGCACACAGATTGTTTATAATCCGGATTAAGATATAGAATACTTTTTATCCCGGAAAATTGCATAGTTCCCGCGGGATAGCGATAAACGAATACTTTGCAGACGAAGTCGCGGGCAGCAGCTCGTCTAATATATTAAATTCTCGTGTCGCAGTGTTTGTTACCAAACTCCTCCGAAATGGCTCGACCGATTCTCATGACATCTATTTTTCATATCCCTATTATTCTTCGCAGACAGAGTCGCGGGCAACAGCTAGTTTATTTCTAAAATAGTATTTTATTTGCAATAGGCTAGACGACTAAAAAAAACTATTTAGTCCGTCTGTTAGATTATTAAAAAATATTGTACACGTATTTTTTCTTTTGTTTGACAAACAAAAAATGACGAGGATACAGTGCTTAGAAGTTTCGAGTGACGTCACTATATGGTACAATTTTTACCTAAAGGTGACGTCACAAGCCCCCACTCCGGAAGTTTGATGATCTATATCTTTGTCGGTTTTTAATAATTTGATAAACCAAAAAATACGTATCCCATATTTTCCCATTATCTAACTGACGGACTAAATAGAATGACATATTTTTAACCCAGTCGTCATCCCTATTGATATGAAAATAACCTATCCGTATAAATTCAGTCGTTATTGTGTGTTTAAGTTACAAACATCCAAACATCTTCACGAACATTCTCATTTGTAATAGTCATCACCATCATCATCATTGCATCCCAGCCTATATACGTCCCACTGCATGGCACAGGCCTCCTCTCAGAAAGAGAGGGGTTGGGCCGTAGTTCCCACGTGGACCCAGTGCGGATTGGGAACTTCACACACACCACTGAATTTCGTCGCAAGTGTATGCAGGTTTCCTCACGGTGTTTTCCTTCATCGTAAAACTCATGGTAAAATTCAAATGTAATTTACATAAATTCCGAAAAAAATTTGAGGCCGAGCCGGGATTTGAACCCACGACCCTCTGCTTGAGAGGCCATAGGTCAAACCATTAGGCCACCATGGCTTTAATTATTATGGTTATATTTGTAATATTAGTAAGATTCAATATATTTTTATACATGTAAAATTACAGCTTTCTAGCACTAACAGTGCCTAAGCTAAGTCGTGGTTAGACAAGCAGACAGACAGACTTAGCGAAACTCAGGTCTTTTTACCGTATTACACTTAAACCGTCTATCAAACGAGCCAATCGTCCACAAACCAGCATGACGCGAGATGCTTGGGTCACGATACGCGCATGCCTGCAATGTCGCGAGCCAGATTCATCAGGGTTGTCCACATTCTAAACTTCCTTCATACCAACTGTCTCTTTCCATTTATTGTAAAACGAATTGAGAGTGAGAAGGATAGGGTTTTTTGAACAGAGAATAGAGGTAGTGTTCTGTATTAGCATGTTGTTGTAGAAGTTTAAATAATAATAATAAATAAATATTAGGGGACAATCTTACACAAATCGACCTAGTCCCAAACTAAGCAAAGCTTGTACTATGGGTACTAGACGACGATAAACATACTTATATAGATAAATAAATACTTAAATACATAGAAAACATCCATAACTCAGAAACAAATATTCGTGTAATATTCGTTTGTGTCGGGCAGTGGCGTAGCTAGTTAACCAAAGGCCCTGGGGCAAAAAATAAACTAGGGCCCCAACCCGTGTTTGTTTACCTACATGATAAGACAAGTAAGGATGAATGCACTTTAAATTCACTAGACTCGTGCTCTTGTAAATTCACTAGTAGCGTTTTATAACCGCGTTTCTCATAGGTCCGCGTTTATAGTTTGTAACTCAGAGTCCGAGGGGCCCCCTGAGCTTGGAGGCCCCGGTGCACTGTCCCGCTAGCCCTACGGTACCTACGCCACTGGGGTCGGGTTGAAGTTATTCAAGGTATTTGAATCTTCGAAGCTGTCCTATGGCATAGCTATTGGCGGGCTCGAGAGGTGAACGAGGCTTATGCTCAGGGGGATCCAGATCATACCTAGCAAAGTTAGAACACTAAAACGACATCTCTCACGTTCAAATTATTTATTTCGTTGCAATGCTTCTGGTTAGAAATCCCAGAAGTATTAACAAACTTCTGTTTTAAATTACTTTACGGGATCGATTGTTCCTTATAAAAATAGAGGCCTAAATTTTAACTTTCGTCTCACAAAATATCTTCTAATAATGTCAATTCTCACCACCGACTTCAAAATTAATTCATAAATTATGCATGCTACGTCGGATTTGGCTTGAAAATCAAACCATATGTTCTTTACAACCGTGTAATGAGTAATGATGACGTCACATATGGCATTAATTATTCTAATTGGTACATCCGGCGAGGAAATATTCTTCGAATATTTTGAGGGATTCAATGATTGGGGTTGAAAGACGAAAGTAATGTTTAAAAATTTTGACTTTTTTATATATTTTTGAATGAATATTTTGAATTTTTATATATTTCCCACTGGAGGGCACAGGCCTCTTCTCAGAATGAAAGGGCTTGGGCCGTAGTTCGCACGCGGCCCAAGTGCGGATCGGGAACTTCACACACACCATTGAATTTCTTCGCAGGTGCATTCAGGTTTCCTCACGATGTTTTCCTTCACCGTAAAGCTGATGATAAATTTCAAATGTAATTTCGATTTCGCACATTAATTCCGAAAAACTCAGAGGTGCAAGCTGGGATTTGAACCCACGACCCTCTGCTTGAGAGGCCATAGTTAAAACCGCTAAACCACCACAGCTTTTTCTAAGCCACCACGGGTTTTAAATTATTACAGAATATTTCAGCAGGCCTCTTCTCAGGGTGAGATGTAGTTACCACGCCTCCACCACATGTGCCTAACGATATCTTGGGGAAAACAAATACGGTTACACCAATTCCAATCTAATCAAAAGCTCCCTAAAACAACATTAGCAGGACCATACAATAAAACAGAAGACAGTCACAATATCTGACATGAAAAGAATAACTTAATGTAAGAGGATAATTAGGAGTTCCTCGTTCACGCTATCCCGTCATATTGTTAGATTTATTTCGTCCTTTACTTATTCTGTCCTTTGTGTTTCCTTCGTGGAGACATTTGTAATTAGTGTGACACGCACGGGGCACTTATAAAAGGAGGCGGCAACTTGCCAATAGTGTCGTGATCTCGAAAAATAGTCACAATATGTATGTATGTAAAACTCTTTATTGCACACAAAACATGAAAATTGGCAGTTAACAAGAGAAACAGATGTACAAATGCGAATTTATCCCTTAAAAAAATCTCTTCCAGTTAACCTTTGAACGATTGACAGGACATCAGAGACAAGAGTAGGCATAGGTACAATGCAAAGTGAAAAAGAGCCGAACTCAAAAGTAAACCCAAACCTAGAACATAAACAATACACATACATACAAAGAATACACGCAAGTACACACTAATATTATATAATGAATACAGTAGACTAAAGCATATCATATCAACATAAAAACTACATAATACATATAGGCCCATCATAGGCATCAATACTAACGATACTATTGACTGTCTTATTTCAACAAACAATTTTATTGATACTAACGATAGTTCTAATCTGCCGTGCTCAAGCTAAAAGGCGGCTAAGTGACATTTGGTCAATTTAGACTTTTCAATACCATTCTGCTTAGAAAAAAAATCTCTATCGATCTGTCTAGGAACGGTTTTTCTATCTTATACCGTTTCGAAAATAATATTTCAAAAAAAGCGGTTAAATACATAAAAAATGGACTTTCCTATGCTTAAAGGCGACTAAACCACATTACTTAACTAAAAAGCTACTAAAGTACTTTAACGTTTGGATTGTTTTTCCTTTTTTATTATAAATGCCAAGCTTAAAAGCGGTTATTATTTTTGGGTACACTAAAAGGCGGCTAAACGTCTTTAACCGCTATTTAACTAGGTTTCATTGAATAAAATACTTCGCTGATACCTGGCTACAAGGCGATTATACGACAATGCATCACTAAAAAGCAGTTAAAATCACATTGCCGCCTTTTAGTCCTGTATTCATGCCACAATTCCAGTAAAAAACCTACGGTTGAAAGCGGCATTGGTCCGTGCGCAAAGTAAACGACATATTTTATTTAATTGTTTGCATAACTAAAAGGGGGCTATTCTACAATACATGACTAAAACGCAGCTAACTACGCCTGCCTCTTTCTTCTGTACCCTCGCTAAACCAGAAAACTTACCATAATAAAGTAGCAGATGTGTCAATGTGCAGCATGCTCTTAGTCTAGGAAGACGTTTCGCGGGCGGTCGGCGACGCATTCCCACCAAATAACATTATGGCCGATAAACATATTATGAGGCCTGTAAGTTACATATTTTCTTTTTGTGTAATCGCAGAATTAGAATTAGTTTTACAAGATTTGTAATGTACTCGGTTGACAGTAGAGTATGTACATATATTACAATTAGCACTCACGTGCCTTTTTCTCCAATTACTATCATTTATTGACATGTGATTTCAAACAAGGTCATTATTGACTTAAGGAATAAATAATTATGATTGAAATAAATAAATAAATTGGCAACCGTGGTTGCACAAAGCATGTGATTGCCTATGTAGGTATGTATCTTGTACGTTAAATTTGAACCACTTCCTGGTTACCGATTGAGCTGACATTTTGCAACTTCGATCAACAATACGCATACTTAATATTCCGTCTTCCGTCTTCTAATTCCGTCTTCACCCGGATCTTTGTTGTTTTTAAGCTGCCCCAGGGCAATCCTAATCTCACTCATTTCGACGTCCGGGATAATTATCTTCAGTGTAGTGGCGTGTTTGTGAGGCTCTGATGTGTTTTGGATCGGGAAGAGGCTGTGCAGCATGGGAAGCATACAGCTGTCCATAAAAGCTCTCAATCTCGGCGAGGATTTCCGGCTTAGAGGAGACGGTTTGGATGGTTTGCAGTTTTTAGTTTCATTAGGTTGCTCTTTCCAAGTTGCCGCATAAAGACTTTCGATCCCCGGTTGCGCTCTATTGCCTCCATAATAGAGCGAGTATTGGAGCTACGTAGATCTCGCCTTATCAGCTTTCTAATATGCTTGGAGAGCTCTTTCTCACCTAACGAAACAGTCTGCGCTGCCATTTCTCGTCGCCGCCTCATGAGTTCCAAAGTCTCGCGAGAGAGTTTAGACTGCTGTACACTTCGCTGCTTTAAGAAACACGTTGTTCCCACATCCCAAATCGTCCACACTAACTGGTCCGCCTCCTTATCAACATCGTTGGTGGTTTCCAACAAATCAACAAGAGTTGTGTTGGACGCAAAACAGATCTCACCATGCGGACTCTTTCCAGCTTATGACGTATATTCAGAGTGCCTCGAACAAGTCGGTGATCACAGCCTGTGTAAAACCTGTTGATCACTGAGCCATCCCTGAATATATGCTTTGTATCCGTTATGATAAAATCGATCTCATTTCGCATCTTACCGTCGGGGCTTCTCCAAGTCCACTTCCTGTGAGGCCCCTTCTTAAAGAAAGAATTCATTAGAAAAAGCTTTTGGCTTTCCAGGAAGTTGACCAACATGTGCCTCTGTGGTTTCTAACTCCAAATCCGTGCGGTCCGATAATCGAATCGTCGCATGCCTGTACCCCCACCTTTGCGTTGAGGTCTCCCATAACAACGGTGTAATGTGTTCTAGTGATGCTATGCATGGCTTTACTTATGTCCTCATACATAGCTTCCACTTCGTCGTCGGAGTATGCCGAGGTCGGCGCGTACACTTGTATAAATTTCAAGGAGTACCTATCAGTCAACTTAAGTACAAGGTATGCTACCCTTGCCGACACGCTACCGATCTCCACAACGTTGTTACAGAGAGCTTTATTGATAAGGAAGCCGACTCCACCTTGGGACTGCTGTTTGTGCTACCAAAAAAGGTTTTGCCCATAATCACCACGCTGGGCAGGCGGGTTGGTGATCGCAGAACTAGGCCACTTGCACCAGCAACGCTGCTGCCCGTTCCTGGCCTGCTTAATTTTGCCTACTTGCTTTTGGATGGTTATTCCGCCATCTGTCGGTCGCCAGAGCCTCGTCAGTTGCTAGCAGGGTGCACCACGAGCAGGTGAGGTTGACATTTGGAGATTGAGATTCTGGGTTCTCCCTTACACCCCTATGACCTTTTTTTTCAATACCATATTATTATTCAAATGGACATAATTCTAAATTACTGCGACTAAGTTGTTTTTTTTGAGATTGTAACTATCCTTTTGATTTTTGCGCAGAGTGCCATTTTTGTTCTATTTTAATATCACAATGAAGTATTTATTAACTATGGTAGCAATGACGAGCTATTTGAATGTCCATTTTACATCGAATAAACGAATAATTCACAGTAAAATGTTTATTTGAATTTGTAGTTACGGCCAATTTTGCAGGATTCTTAAAAAAATATTGGGACTCCTACAAGACTAAAAAGCAGTGACGCTAAAAGGTTTGTAAGATAACCGCTTTTTAGCTATGTTCCAGTATATCGGAAAGTAAACAAGAAACAGTGAATTAGTTTATAAGGCGGCAATGTGCCCTTTGCCGCTTTATAGTTATGGACTGGGTTAACAATAATACTCACTAACCTAGATTAAAATGCCACTAAAACAGATAACGGCTTTCTAGTTTTGTAATTGTAGTTAACTATCTATTTCAAAACAATTCCTATATCATTAACAAAAAATACATGTCTATAAAGCAGTTAAGATCCGATAACCGCCTTTTTGTACTGCAATGTAAAAAGGATTTTATTTTATTTTCATAACTATAAAGGAAAAAATGACTTTTAATGGCACAAAAACTATAATATAACAAGAGTGACTAAAATCAAATCATAAATTAAAAAAAGATCTACCGTTTGGTATATGACAACATAACTAAAGATTTAAAGATATTGACCAGCATCGATTTGAAATTTTTGTGACGTTTTTCGCCGTTTACTCAAAAGTTGGTTTTGTCACTTAGCCGCCTTTTAGCTTGAGCACGGCAGTAATAACTATCGATACTTGGAAATAATTCCGATCCGCATTGGCGATCTCTAGTCTCAATTGTAGCGTATCTACTGTGTTAAAAAATTTAGTTGTTTTAAATGGTTACCTATCATATCCTCGAAAAATTTTTTTCCGAATATTTAAAATCCCGAATGCTTCATTTATCCGAATGCATTTTTTTCTGAAACTGTAAATATTTCAGGATTTTTATAAAACAACCCTAACCTAACCTAAAGGGTTCTACACGATGGTCCTGAAATAAATCCTGAAATATTTACAGTTTCAGAAAAAAATGCTTTCGGACAAATTAAGTTTTCGGGATTCTAAACCTTCGGAAATACAATTTTCTAAACATCGATAGGTTCCCGTTTTAAATACTTTAGATGTATGTTATTTAATAACAATGAAGATCTGTTTGAAAAAAATACACCTTGTTGAGTTTCTTGCCGGTTTCTTCTCAACAGGGTTTTTCCGAACCGGTGGTAGATTCTTCGACGTTCATAGGAGCTTCAATTGATGCCTAAATTGAATAAAGAATTATAAAATATCAATAGTATCGCTATTATCGAAAAGCAATACTATCGTAGTATCGATAGTATTGATGTTTATTAATAGTATTGTTTTGTAATTACTACGTATCAATACTATTGATAGTATTGAAATTCTCGATAGTATCGATGGTCCTATCGATGTTGTGACTATTTTTCAAGGTCAACTATCGAAAGTCATTCTATCGATAGTTATGCAAAGCTACGCGCTTTCTGCTCTTCAACTAAATTTGACGGGAACCACATTGCTCGTAGAAAATGCTGTTTAGGACTTTTTAAGCACGTATCAATTTTTTTTCGTAACTATTATGCGTCCCTACACCCATTATTGTACGCGGAGTTTTTTTGTATACTACAGCGGACGAATAGGCATGTAAATACTCAATTTTTTTTTTAATATTGCTCTATCGATATTCTATCAATAATTTGTCGAAAGAATGGGTTGAAAAAAAAACTGTTATGTTAAAATCAACTCAAATCAAGTGTTATATGCTGTCATGGGATTCAGAGCTTCATCAAAGGGGTATGAAACATATAATTACTGTATATTATAGTATGTACACAATGTTACGTTTTTCTCGACTATATCATCAAATACTAGATACCCAGACCGATTATTTATTTAAAAACCACTAAAGACAATAATCCAGCAGTTAGGTTTTCGTCTAATTGGGGATGTATAGTTTTCAACCGACGAAAAAAACCGAGAAGGTTCTCAAGGCGACGCGTTTATATTTTTTATAATAATAATAATAATTTATTCAGAATCAAGACATCAAGAGGTCCAATGGTTAGTAAACAAGCAAGCTCCTTACAGCTATGTTAGTGCACATAAAAATAAATCTTAAAAAATAAATATACCTTACCCATTGCTTACCTTATTTCTTTTTTTTTCATGTACTTGTTTTACTGTATTGTATTATTTGTGGTGTACAATAAAGAGTCATTGTATTGTATTGTAAACAATAATGGGTACAAGACCACAGGAGAAATCATCTTCTGCTGATCAGCACCTGGGCAAAGTGGCGCATGCAAGGGGTGTCATATCTCGCCACCCAGTTTTTAGGATGGTGTTGGGACTGTCCCACAACCTACAAAGCATTGAGACAGTCCTTTTGCGCATAATGGCATAGAAGTCATCCGTTCTAGCCTCCGCAAACATGCCCGACGCCCTGCAAGATCGCGGCAGCCCCATCAGCATCCTAAAGCCGTTATTATATTGGACTCGAAGGACGCCTATAGACTTCTGTGTGTAGCTAGCCCAGAGGCTGCACGTGTAGAAGACTTGACAGTAAGCCTTAAATAGCGTCACCTTGACTTGCTTACTACAGCGAGCAAACCGCCGGGCCAACATGTTGCATCTTACCGCTAGCGCCCTTCTTTCTCTTTCTATATCCGAGTGGTCTTTAAGGTCGTCGGTGATGAAATGTCCGAGATATTTGAACGACTACTCGGTACGAGTCTACACTAATTTAAGTTCGTTTCCGCATAGTCTGACTGGGGGTATGGAGTCAGGCATTTTGCCACCGACAGCCCTAAAAACAAGATATTTGCTTTTACGCACATTATGTAGATATAACTTTTTAGATATTTAGTAGTCCGATTTTGATAATTCTCTTTTGTGTAATGTATGTATGTAAATACTTTATTGTACATAAAACACAAAAAATAATACAAAACAAAAAGAGTACAAAGGCGAAGTTATCTCTAAAAGGGATATTTTCAAGCTAACCTGGTAGGAAGGAAAAACTTAAAAGATAGGCGAACAGAAATACAGGGTAATTTTTAAATCAGTGCACACAATGGGCATTTTTTTCGACAATCTCCATTTTGTTTTGTTTTTGTTCGTAAAATATCTCCCATTAAAGACCTCCACGATTAAGCAAAACAAATCACAACAATGCTGAAGCTAACCAGCCGCGAATAAATAAAGTAGACATCCGAGTGACATGTTTTGCATAACGCGGTCACTGAAAACCGATTTGCAAAGCACAGAGATCCAGAGGGCGTACTCTTATACAATTTTTTAAATAAAACACTTTGTAAGGTTCCGTAAAACCACATAACTATAGTCCTAGCTTGCAACAATAGTCCAATTTTCATCCTTACATTATCCTTAAAATATGATAGCAAATTATTTTAGGCCTAACAACATAATTATATACCCAGAAATAATAGCAGTAAGCTATAATATTTTAAGGATAATATAAGGACGAAAATTGGACTATCGTTGCAGGCTAGGACTATAGTTATGTGGTTTTACTTCTCATTTTGGCAGGTGACAGCACTGGTTTTTAAGTCGACGTTTTTTCTGCTCGAGATTTTGAATTCAAAATCTCCAAAATGAGCTCATTTGGAAGTTAAGAGTACACTTTTTTTTTGAAAATGTTTATTATTCTTTCACCGTAAGGCTTATGGTAAATTTCAAATACAATTTCGCACATAAAATGCGATTAAGTCGGAGGTGCTAGCCCAAGCTCCAAACCACTTCTGCTTGAGAGACCACTAAGTTACCACGGCTTGTTTTTTTTTTATTATGAGAGGGAGTCAAACGAGCCAGCGGGTCATCTGATGGAAAATAATCAGCACCACCCATGAATAACAACAACTCGTCGAAGTCACTGATCTGTTGCCGGCCTTTAAAAAGGAGAGGGAATAAGAGAGAGGTATTGGGCCCGCGGCGCTCTCACTGACCGTACGAATCGCAGCAGGAGTACTGCTGCTTCACGCCGGTGTTCTGTGAGGTGGTACTGCCCAGGACGAGCCGGCCCAATCGTGATGCAGCGGCTAGCTACAACATGACTCTACCACTACAAAACACTATCTATTACTTCTAGTCAGCTAAAATTAATTATTTTAAAGTGCTACAAAGTGAACTCTCTGTCTTAATCCATTTACAAACTTCACGGAGCGCCACAATTGTTGGCGAGTTGAATCCGTGGCAATATTTCGAGATGTCTGAATTTGTTGTGACAATGTGGGGGATGGAATTGCATTTAGTCATTGTTCGCTGGATTAAATTGTTAACTTGTTATCGTTCTTGCATTTATGCGTATTAACGTAACACTAATAAAAGCTCACTATAATTTACCGTAGTTTAATTGTAATGTTTAGTAATATTTATTGTAAAATTTTGCATGCCAGATACCGGCGAAATATGTGAGCCATTATATATGATTGTTGAGCCATCTTCTGTAGAATTTTTCAACGAAATAAAGTTATTTGTATTTGTATTTGCGGTTATGATTCATTTCTAGTTTAAAGAAAGAAAGAAAGAAAGAAAATACATTTATTTACAACATCACAAGACACATCATCAATATTTTACAAAACATAAGGCAACACTAAAGCTAAAGATAGAATGTGTCATTGCGGTTGCAAATCGGACACTGGCTCAGCATAATGCTGAGGCGTTTAAACACCCCAGCGCTGATTTTCAGCCAGTACCGTTGGTGACACCCGGATCGCTGTTAAGATAGATAAATAAATAAACTGCACACTAATAGCTACATACATAAGACTACATGCGTAAATAAATAATTTGTAAATTGTAAAAGCAAATAATAATAACAAAATTTCTTGAATATAATTAGTATATCTCACTTGCCAAGTATACAACCCTGCGCGGACTAAAACGAAAAATGAAAAATGAAATAACCGAGACAATAAAAATCAAAGAAGTTTTGTGAAATAGTGCTGGAAAGGAGAGGAAATTATGGTTTTTGCAATGACAACAAATAGCCTTTAAGCTTTCGCCCAAAGGTGTACCTGCTAGTCACACTTAGGACACTTATAAATATGTTTCGTTGCTGAGCCGAATTCTTCTTAGAATAAGAAGGCTTGGGTTGAGTAGATCCCATGGTTCTTTATTTTCAGAAAATGTCATGGTAATTATAAGATTAAGGGTATCCTAACCATGTCACTCAGATCTACTTCCTTAACAAAAATATCATCATCATCATCCCAGCCTATATACGTCCCACTACAGGCCACAGGCCTCCTCTCAAAACAAGCTTGGGCCGTAGTTCCCACGCGGGCTCAGTGTGGATTGGGAACTTCGCACACACCATTGAATTTCTTCGCAGGTGTATGCAAGTTTCCTCACGATGTTTTCCTTCTCAGTAAAGCTCATGGTAAATTTCAAATGTAATTTCGCACATAAATTCCGAAAAACTCAGAGGTGCGAGCCGGGATTTGAACCCACGAACCTCTGCTGGAGAGGCCATAGGTCAAACCACTAGGCCTGCACGGCTTAACAAACGTATACTTACTGGTATTTAAGATGCCAAAATAGTTAGTTAATAATTCTCCTACAATCCTTCAACATCCGCACTGGGCCCACGAGCAAAATATAGCTCAAACCTTCTCATTCTGTTATTATTTTCCATTGTTTTGGTTTGTAGAGGCTGAGATGATGATGATGATGATGATAGAAATTGGATAAATACGACAAGTTTCTACAAAAGACATTTCGCCGTCACTCGATTCCGCAAACGTTTAAATTCGCTTGCGCGTCTAAAAATAGCGTGCAATTGTTTAATCCTGGCAGTTGGCCAGCGGCGTGTGACATGACATCTGTCACTACATCCTTTTTCTGTCAACTGTACTTTTGGGTTGGAACGTTAACCGCGTTGAATTGTGGACATTTTGTTTTTAGTAATTTTAAGATACATAAGATGCCAACGGAAAACTGACTGTCCGTTGGTTACGACAACGTTCTTGGACAACGCCCTCTATTCTTAGTTGAAATAGTATCCCACGGGAACAAATTACTGGGGTATTAATAATAATCATCATCATCATCAACATCATTTCGGCCAGGCTCGACAAACAGATCGGACCTGCGCCGTCCGCATCCAATGCGTTCCCGCCAACTTCACCAGGTCCTACCTACACTGCGTCTTCCGGTCCGCGGACGCCACTCGAGAACCTTTCGGCCCCATCGGCCGTCAGTTCTACGAGCGATGTGCCCTGCCTACTGCCACTTAAGTCTAGCGATTCTATAGCTATGTCCGTGACTTTAGTTCTTGCGCAAATTTCATCATTTCTAATGCGATCCCGCAGAGAAACTCCAAGCATAGCCCTCTCCATCGCCCTCTAAGTAACTTTGAGCTTTCTTCTGAGGCCCATCGTTAGCATTAGTGTTATATTAAGTAGGTATGCTTTGTCTCAATCCAGATATTTGACTATCTGTAAGCCAGGTTCATCTATGTTATGCTACGCTTAAAGTTTTTCTGATCACATTGAAAAATGATGAAGATCAACATTTTTGTGTTGTTTACTCTGTCCCCGATGGTCCAAGTGATATGTTCATACTGTTTCATAGAAAAATGGTTAAGCTCTCCAGAGGCCGAATGATTGTCTAACGCTTCTGTCGCTTGCCTTCGCAATCACTATTTCTGTCTGTCAAACGGTATAAAAGGATGATAGAAAGAGACGGTGAAAGCGAAGGCAAGCGACAGAAACGTTAGACAATACGGCCTCAGGAGACAAAATTTGCGTAATAATAGCAACGGGTGGCTAGAAAAAGTTGATCCACCCTAAAATTCGCGCAAGAACTAAGACCACTGACAAAGCAATCACCAGACTCAAGGTGGCACTGTGCGGGGCACATCGCTCGTAGAACTGATGGCTGATGGGGCCAACAGGCTCTCAAGTGGCGTCCACGGACTGAAAGACGCAGTGTATCTACACTACCAACCTCATCTTGTTTGATAGCTACCTACCTAGCCCTCAAATGGAGCAACGATATGATTTAGCTTGCATTAATGCGTTGGACGCGAATGGCGCAGCTGAGCACTGGTCTATTAGGTAATATTTAGGCTTATGTTCAGCAGTGAACGTCTTCCAGCTGAAATGATGATGATGACGATGATGCCTGAAAGCAAAGTCACAATCAACAGCTAGCTACGTAATGCTCAAATCGCATAATTTCTAGAATCCGTAACATGCAAATTTAGAGGCGATAAATTTAAAGTGAAACTGCCTCACAATTTCATTTCGCAGGACTGACTGCTGGACTAATTAGTGTGTAGAAGTTTCATATAAATGTATGTGAATATTCAGAAAGTTCTTCGTCACATTTCGACTCTGTTTGGACGTTGTAAGGTTCAAAAGTGGTTGAGGACGTATTTGTTTTACTGAATGATCATGTAGGTATTCTTTCTAATAATAGAAATGCAACAGCAACTCTTACGCTTAAACCGCTGAAATCGGTTTTTAATGTATGGAGATAACTCAAGACCCTGGAAAAGACATATTAGGATAGTTTTCATCCCGGAAAATTGATTAGTTCCCGCGGAATGCGATAAACGAATTCGCTGACGGAGTCGCGGGCAACAACTAGTTACCCTTGTACAATAGTATGGTTAACCGTCTATTCCACAAAGCAAAATTTTTGTACTATTTTTAGCTAGGGTTGTAACGGATACCTTCTTAGCGGAGGCGGAGGCCGAGGTGGAAACGGAAGTGGAAAAAATTATACGAACAAAAAAATTACGGAAGCGCAAGAGGAGATGGTGGTACATTTTTTGCGGAAGTTCCGCAGTTACGGAGGCGGAGGTAAAGTTCCGTTACAACTGTTATTAAGGTGTCAAAATTTCGAACTCCACTCAGGTATGTGGGTATGGAACCTTAAAAAATCATGAGAATCGAACGGATATTTATGTCACCGTCAAATTTGTTTATCAAAAGCAAACATTAATCATGCCGTATGCCGTTTGAATTAAAAATAGTCAGAGACATACCTCCGCGTAAGACAATGGTGTTATTGCAGTCAATTTAGGTTAGTTAAGTTCACTCAACTTGCGACCGCGCTCCTGCGGGAAGCGAGTTCTAACCTTTACTATCAAACTCTCTTCATCATCTACATCATCGACTGTTTCGTTAGAATCGCTATCCAATGCGTGTTAGACTTCACTATCTACCATTTCATCGTCTTCTGGACAAACATTGGATGACGCAGCGTTCGTTTCGTCGTTAGCGTTTCGTGTATCCTCGGTTGCGTGGTAACCTGATACCATAGATCCTCATGTGGTTCACTCAGCAAACACAATATGAAGTGACTATTGACTATTCTTGTTCCCAAGTTTTTTTTTGATTTGCATTCTCTATCGGGTTTTAGGTTTCATGCTTTGAGTTTCTCGGCCCTTTATGTTTGATGGGAAGTTTGAATTGAGTTATGGATCGGATTACTATTAAAGAAGCGATCGATTGTAATGAGGTTTTATGAGAAAGGATGTCAGATGTCGGTTATTTAATAAAACATTCAAGGCTCCCTCTTTATCTTAATAATAATCAATTATTTATGTTTTTTAGTACCTGGGCGGCTTTGCTAAACTCAAAAATAGCGTTTTTCCAGAGATAAGACCAAGCTAGATCTATTTTGTTGGCACCCAATTTCGACCCACGTACGTAAATTGCTCGTTTAAGGCATTAAATGGAAATTAAGTGAAATTAAGTGGTTGAAATTAGGTGTTCTGTTCTTCTTTCTATTCTTTGATCAATTATAACTGTAGATCCTCAGTCGCGCGCCCGAAAATGTCCGAGCCAAATGAGCGCCACTTTGATAAAAGTGGCCTTCTTTTTTCTCAGCACGTTGCGTGAAATTGTCAAGTTTAGCTGTTAAGTGTCAACCGAAATTCAACTGTAACAAAGTAAAGATTAGGTTCAAATTTCTGTGTAGGTGATGATTTTAATTGTTATGCAAACAAATAAAAAAGTTCGGACATTTTTTGAAGGGGATTTTGTTCGGCAATGTGTATCTTCAGTTATAATTGATCAAAGTTTATATTGTAGCGATACGATGGCCTATTGCTGACCTTGTAAATTTTGAGAATCTACTTAACTTTTTATGTGGTCTTCATTAAAGAGTCATTTTATTGCATTACAGTTATTTTATTGTACTTCATTGTACCTACAGTTTTTATCTTAGTTATCTCATATTTATATTTTAGTATTTAGCTGGTTGTTCGTGACACTATCCGCGAATAATTCGTTTATCCCTATCTCGCTGGAACTATGCACATTTATGGGATTAAACTACTCTGTCTTTCCTGGGTCTCAAATTATCTCCGTACCCAATTTCATCTAAATCGGTTCTGTTGTTTATGCCTTAGTATGGTAACAGACACAGAATTACTATCCCATTTATAATATTCATCATCATCATCCCAGCCTATATACGTCCCACTGCAGGTCACAGGCCACCTCTCAGAATGTGAGGACTTGGGCTGTAGTTCCCACGCGGGCCCAGTGCGGATTAGGAACTTCACATACACCATTGAATTTCTTCTTTAGGTGTATGCATAATGTTATGTGAGCAATCATCACATTTCTTCAAATGTTGTCGTGTCGTATAATTACGCCATTTAATGGGTCAAAAACATTTTTTTATTTAAGTCTCTCCTGTGGACATGGGAAAAGTTAAGGGTCTATAGCTAATATGTTAGTCAAGTCTTTATCGGTATGTGGGACGCTTTGCCAACTTTAGACCCATTGAAATAAATCTTAAGTTTAAAGCCGCGGTGACCTAGTGGTTCGACCTATGGTATCTCAAGCAGAGGGTCGTGGGTTCGAGCCCGCGCATCTCTGAGTTTTTCGGAATTTATGTGCGAAATTGCATTTGTAATTTACCATGAGCTTTACAGTGAAGGACACATCGTGAGAAAACCTGCATAATACCTGAGAAGAAATTCAATGGTGTGTGTGAAGTTCCCAATCCGCGCTGGGCCCGAGGGGATTCTGAGAGGCCTGTGCCCTGCAGTGGGACGTATATAGGCTGGAATGATCGTGATAGGGATGAAGATTACTGACTCAGTGTCTCTAATTTTATGTCCACAGAAGAGACATCTTTTGTTTCTAACGCTGTGTATGATTCAATTATTAAGAGTATGGGTATGGCATTGTGTTAGCCAATGTTTACCCTGTCAAAGACAAATCCGCGTGGGATAAAGTAATAAATAATATCACACGGGAAAAAACAGTTTGTGTAGATATTCAGCGAGAACTAAGACATAATGAGATCAGCTTATATTCAATCGCACAAGAAATAAATGTGAACGTGCGAAGGCATAAAAGATTATTACAATATAAATATCTTAACTAGTTGAAGTGATTAAAGAAAATATATTTCGAACACATTATGTTGACGACATTATAGATAGCATTATATATTAGTATTTACCAAATTCCCGTGGGAATTCCTAAACATTACAACGTAGCGTAAAAACCGAACAATAGAAATTAACAAAACTTTTTTTTCATACCAGTCTGGAAGAGGGGAACAGATAACAGATCTGGATGGAGATTGGTTTTTTGGAGTCTTTGGTTTTTTAATTTTTTCAACTCCAAATTTGTTACTTTTACGGTCATCCCGTGAAATCCGTATATTTCACACGAAATACAAACTGAAACATGGATGCTCAGAAAAACTCAGAAAAAGAGACCAGCGCTGGGAATCAAACCCAGGTCCTCAGCATTCCGTGCTGCGTGCTAAACCCCTTCACCACCACTGGTCAGGAGTTTAGACACAAATTTCTCCTATACATCCATCTCAGCTTTTAGTCACTTAAGCAGCAACACTAGCGACATCTATGTTGGCTCTCATCGAGAGACCTCAACACTCCTTCGGAACTAACCGCTCACCCGGACCAAGAGATGTCGCTTTTTAAGCAATCTAATCAAGATTGGATTTTAATCTGAACGGAAAAAGTTTAGAGAAACGTATGCCCTACAGTGGGCAGTGGGCGACAACGCACTGAAAAAGAATTCCCTTTTTACGGCTCGGGTGGACATGAACGGCTTGTGTAGAGTGACTTGTTTTAGGCACTCGTTGTACAATGTATCTATTAATATTTTGCTATGCCTTTCGGAATTATATCAATTTACTGTGTACAATTCTCAGAAACCATTGTGTATGTTTATGTAACGGGGTGAATCATTTTATTCAGGCGTTTAACTAAACGATTTACTTTTATAATTCATACTAGCTGTTCAGTTGCCCGCGACTCCGTCTGCGAAGAATAGGGGTATAAAAATAGCCTACGACCTATTCTCAGACCTACCGAAATAGAGAAAAAGTTTCATAAAAATCGATCAAGCCGTTTCGGAGGAGTTCGATAACAAACACCGTGACACGAGATTTTTATATATTAGAAAGATAAACGTGTGTGTTAGAATGTGAGTGTTCATGTTTAAGTGTGTATAAATAAAACAAAAAAAAAAATAAAAATAAATATTCTTTATTTCCTTTAACAAGCATGATAATAAATGCAGTTTTCCGGGGCCTCCCTTTAGGCTTATAGTGCCTGTGTTAGGACGACCCGCTCTTCCTTTGCTTAGGTGGTAGGTACTAGTAGGAATCTAGAGGTGTCCATTGTGTCAGCCAGGTTTATATTGTAATTAACATAGTAAAACATAACATTAAGAAATCTTATATCTAAAACAAAAGTTATCAGTAAGTAGTAAAAGTAACACAATAAATGCTTTTATTTAGTAGGTAAACAGAAAATGAGTGAGGTCCGTATGTGTGTGTGTGTGTGTACATGTGTGTGTGTGTGTGTGTGTGTGTGTGTGTGTGTGTGTGTGTGTGTGTGTGTGTGTGTGTGTGTGTGTGTGTGTGTGTGTGTGTGCGTGTGAGTGTGTGTGCAAGGTTAACCCTACGACAGAAACTTAGGATCAGAAAATGCGTTAACATCTCCCACTAACTTTTAGGTTTAGGATAAACAAGTAAATAATGAGTGCTGATACTCTATTCACTGTGAATAAATAAATATATCCATTGTTAGTCATCGTTCAAGAATTTGCTCAGTTTCATTATACTGCTTTTCTTGAAGCCATTTTGGTATAGCTGTTTTACACTCATAATATAGTTTACCGTATATATTTAGATGTCCATTTAACACATTATATAGATGGCTCGAAAGACTGCGAAATTGCCTCTTTGCAAACATGGTATTGGTCTTAGGAGTACGTGCAACAATGCCTCTCCTTCTTTTGGGTATGAGTATGTGCCTTAGGTACAGTGGCTAGAATGTAGTTCAAATAAAATTCTACTAGTCAATTAAATCCTTAAGCTGTTTCAAGATACGATGTCGTTTTAAAAGCAATGTACAGTTTGATCAAATAGTAGTAAAATTAAAGTGACCGCAGTTATCTGGGAGTTATCTAACAGATAAGGCTAGGCCCGAGGTGTTGAGTTGATTGCAACTCGGCTGATAGCGATCTGGATATGGTATCTAGAGATAGGGCTGTCACGACTTCGGAAACTGCGTAACAACTTTCTAAAACTGTAAATCGTAAATGACATGACATTAATAGGGTAGGTGGCATTCATAAAACGATGACTTTCTGCAAAGTTACTTGCGGCGCATTCTTCTTGGCAATGATTTTTTTTTTACATAAAACTGACCCGTGCTTGACCACTGTCACACAGGTTTACATCAGGATGTAAAGTGAAGATGAGGTCAAAGGTGCTCAGATGGTCCTTCGGAAAGCGCTGGTAATTTAAAAAAGTGACATGAAAAAGAACAATAGTTCCAAGATACGACTCTAGTAAAACAAAAAAATATTTTAACTATAAATACCAGATTAATTTTCAATTAACTGCATAAAAAGATTTGTAATTGCTTTAAAATCGATAAATAGTCGATTGAGTTAGCAAAAAAAATGACGTCACAACTAGCTATTGCCATTCTAAATCTATGAGAGAATCGTGTTTTGATAAATAGCTCATAAAAATTACGTCAGTTGTGTTGTTGGTTTTTTTTCATGGACATTTAGATTTTCTTAATTCATGGGATACGGCGTTTCTGCGTTACTTTTTGCAGGTCAATAATACCTCTAATTAACCCCAACTTTTTTAAGGTTCTATATCCAAGCACTGTCCGTTTATCCTTCTGTCTGTTCGTACCTCAAGAACTGTCATAGACAGACAGCTGAAATTTATACATATTTTTTTACTTCTATAGCCGCTACAACAACAAAACATTGCCAGTATTTTCTAACCTTACCAAAGAGAAAGGAGCCCACTCTTTCTCATAATAAAATATGTTTTAGTTTTTGTTTTTCTTAATGTTAGTACTTTTAACTAACAACTACCTACATACCCTGGATTTAACCCACTTCACACTGTGTGACCATGCTTCAAGTTCGGCCATCCCTAGCCTACCTAGGAAGCTGATATCCAATCCGATACCGATTAGGCAGGCGTGGATATACAAAGTCGCTGCTAAACGCCGGTTCTGCGCGAGCGCACCTGGGCCGATAGTGATCTAGATGATCTAGATCTCAACTGTTAGGTTAGTGCATTAGGCTAGCCATAGCTAAGAGCATCGATTCAATTTTATTTTTACTATCATAATCATCATTTCGAGCTATTATACGTCCCACTGAAGGCCACAGACCTTCTCTTAGAATTCTTAGTTCAAACGCGGGCTCAGTGCGGATTGAGAACTTCACACACACCATTGAACTTCTTGTCAGGCGTGCAGGTTTTCTCGCAATTTTTTCCTTCACCTTAAAGCTCATGGTAAATTTCGAATGTAATTTCGTACATATATTCCGAATAACTCAGTCTGAGTCGGACTCGCGCACGAAAGTTTTGTTTATTACGTTTGTTGTATAGGAGCCCCCTTAAATACTGTCCACTACAGTAGGCAGGGCACATCGCTCGTAAAACTGATGGCCGATGGGGCAAAAATGTTCTCGAGTGTCGTCCACGGACCGGAAGATGCAGTGTAGCTAGGCCTCCAACAAGATGGAGCGACAACCTGGGTAAGGTTGCGGGAACGCGTTCGATGCGGATGGCACGGGACCGATCTGTTTGGCGAGTCTTGGAGGAGGCCTTTATTCAGCAGAGGACGTCTTTCGGCTGAAATGATGATGATGAGTCTGTTGTGTTATGTATTTAAGAAATATAACATGTATTTGCAAAGTGTTCAATAAGAGTTTTTAAGAACTGACAGAACATTCGTTTCGCGACTTTTCTAAAAGCAAGTATTTTAAAAACCTAAGTTTAAAACTCAAATTAAAACGAATAAAACAAACTGTTTGACTGCAGAGCTGAGACCTGGAATCAAATTAAGCATTGAAAAAGGAAATTCCCTGCAAAATCCATATATAGGTCAGGTCAGAAACATTATGCTTGTTTTGGCGCATACCATCCGTTTCAAAATCATGTTTCACACCATTTTCAGAGCAAGTCAAATCCAATCGTTTCTCTATCGTTTTAGAGTAAAATTTGGAAGCTTTGTAGAGCGACGCTTAAGACGGTTTGTTTCCGGGTGCGACATGTATTTTAAATGGATTAATATCAAGAACTGACCCGTTTCCAAGGGTCAGTAATTAGGGTTGTTGATAAGGGTAATTTGGACCCTCATTTTGATTTAGTACTCTCTGATATTTTATTTGTTTTCATGTTTGTTTTGTGTCTTCGGTAGAAGTTACTTTTGAATCGTTGATGCTTCCTTCGCGATTCTGAGTCCAAAATTGAATGTGCAAATTTTTTGAGAATAAGCAATAATTAATAATTTCAGCTACCAAAGAATAAGCTTAATAACATCGTCTACATAAAATACAGTATCGACCGAACACCAAACATTTGACACACTCCAACAAAATTGACCGTGACGCATTTGAAATTAAAAAAACTTTCTCCCACTAAATCAAACCCGTAAGCCATGATGGCCTAGTGGTTTGATCTATGGTCTCTCAAGCAGAGGATCGTGGGTTCGAGTCCGGGCTCCCACTTCTGAGTTTTTCGGAATTTATGTGCGAAATTACATTTTTTTATGGCATAGCGGGGCAAATGAGCAAACGGATCGCCTGATGGTAAACGATTACCATCGCCCATGGACACCTGCGACACCAGAAGAGTCACTAGTGCGTTGCCGGCCTTTTAGGTAGGAGTACGCTCTTTTTTTGAAAGCTTGAAGGTTATATCGGTCCGGGAATACTCAGCGGATACTTCATTCCAGAGCTAATTTGTGATTTACCCTGAGCTTTATGGCGAAGGAAAACATCATGAGTAAACCTGTATACACCTGCGAATAAATTCAATGATGTGTGTGAATTTCCCAATCTGCACTGAGCCCGTGTTGGAACTAAAGCCCAATGCTTTTCATTCTGAGTGGAGGCCTGTGCCCTGCAGTGGGACGTATATAGGCTGGGAGATGATGACATAAAACACAGAACCGACCGAACACGAAACATTTGACACACTCCACCATAATTGACCGTGACGCATTTGAAATTAAAAAAACTTTCTCCCACTAAATCAAACGCACGTGTGTATTATTAATAAGTAATGAGCATATTTCTTCCCTAATTAGGCCTGGTGCTCGGTAAGCATGTGTCTCCAATATCTCTGCACTCTAATAGCCGTGAGAAGAGGTGTTAGGACTTCAACATTTGTTTCTGTTTATGGCTAGAGTTTGGTGATGATTTGCTAGCGGTTTGTTTTAGGGTGATAGTATCGGTCGTTAGTCACGCAGCTGTTAAAAAAGTGGGAGCTTCCGTATCTTATTAAAACCATCACAGGGCTGTATAGTGTATGTTATAAATGACTTTCTGCCAAGTTTCTTGCGGCGTATAATTCTTGACAATGATGGTTTTTCTGAAAGCGCTGTTAGTAAAGTGACGTGTAAAAAAGGCCTTTGCACCCTAGAAACTCTTTCATGACTCTTTATTGTGCACCACAAAGAAAAACAATACAAAAAACAAGTACATGGAAATAGTATAAAAACCAATAGGTCTCACAAGTCAGAGGGTCGTGGGTTCGAATCTGGGCTCGCACCTCTGATTTTTTCGGAATTTGAAGTAAAACATCGTGAGGAAACCTGCACATACCTGAGAAGAAATTCAATGGTGTGTGTGAAGTTCCCAATCTGCACTGGGCCCGCGTGGGAACTACGGCCCAAGCTCTTTCATTCTGAGAGGAGCCCTGCAGTGGGATAATGATGATGATGACTCCGTTGACATAATTTCGTTAACACAATTTTTAGATTATAATAATCAATGTCTTTTATTTGACTCGCATAACGCATGCTCCATCGTTAAAAAGTTGCTGTAAGGTATACATACTAATGCTTGACACCTCAACGCCCAGTACATGTCACCCATCTGTCACTTTTCTTACTACCTATGATATAAGATTGAAGATGCCACGTATTGGGTCAGTGTCAAGCACATGGACGTTTTTCTTATTTTATCTTTCTGTCCGCCTCTTGTCGCTCGGTAAAATTGCAATTCTGTGAAACAGAATACTATTTTCATTGCATATTTCCACAACAAATTGCAATCAAAACAAGATAGACCTAACTCGAGACTAACTCCCTGCCGTAATTTAAAAAGTCTGGCGCCAGTCGGTTTAAAAATGAAAACAAAAAGTGTACCCTACACTTTTTATTTCATCGCATTGCATGAAATTGTTGCATCCTGCTAGAGCAAGATAATTTTTAAAAATGCTGGCCAGATTTTCTTATTTTTTATATAGCTGTCGCAAACTAGGTTTAAATAAACAGTAACTGGAGTCCTAATTTTTTCAACCTTTTATTTTTAACAAGTTGTAGTTTGCATTGCTTGTACAGTCGAAAGCATAAATATGTATACAGTTATCGCGTCAAAATATGCGAACATCAACCTTGTGGTTAATGACATAGAGTTGTATAGATATTTTTGACACCTTGTTAACGTATATATTTTTGCACGTGACCGTACAACTTGTTACCTACTTGTAGTGATCGTAATGACTTCATATGATGAATTTAATACGGATATGTAGTTTAAATGTCAATTTAAGTGCATCATTCTAGTCTATATACGTCCCACTGCAGGGCCCAGGCGTCCTAAAGTAAAGGCACTTATTGATTGTACTTAACTTTGAAGACGCACACACGAGTCCTTCACAGGTCCGTTTTTGTATCCGTGTGCACCCCCATTATAGCTTACCACAATCTTAAAATATAAAGATTTTTGTAGCTATTGGTTTTTGTGATGTATTTGTTTTTTATTGAATTAAACAGTTTTAATTTTTTTTTTTTCCTCTCAGAATGAGAAGGCTTAGGAACTTCATACACACAATTGAATTTCTTCATGGGTTCACACAGCTTGTTTTAAAGTGTTATTTCTACAAAAATGTATTGTCAGCTTAGCTCAGCTTTACTTAATTTAAAATGGCATTCAATCTTAATATTCTGAAACAACTGCCGTGAAAAATACGTCGACTTACAAACGTCGATACGTTCATATTCCCCGGCATATCCGATGAACTTTGTGTGTTCGTTTTATCCATTTCGTAAATTGAGGTTCAAAGAGAAGTGCATAAGATAGGCAATTATTTAAGACTTTTTTTTTTTATGTTAGATAGGCCAGACAAACGAACTAGTGGGTCACCTGATGTTAAATGAACACCACTGTCCATAGACACCCGCAGCGCTTTACACGATGCCAGTGCGTTGTCGGCCCTAAAAGAGAGGGAATAGGGGAAGGGGGAGAGGGAGGGGGAGAGGGAGGGGGAGAGGGAAGGGATGAGGTATTGGGCCCCCGGCACTCTCACTGACCGTACGAAACGCAAGCAGGATTACTGCTGCTTCACGCCGGTGTTCTGTGAGAGGGTGGTACTGCCCCGGACGAGCCGGCCCATTCGTGATGCAGCGGCTAGCTACAACATGGCTCTACCACTACAAAAGTCTTGCTGCTTATTTCTTTTAATTTAAGCTGTCCGCTCTATTTTTCTATTCTCATGATAATAGAAATTTCCAAATACCTATCACTATGTTACCGTGTCACAGTATTAAACGCATAGACAGATTTATCTTAAGTCTAGCCATTTTCTGTGACTCCGTCGGGAAATAATTCGTTTATCGCCAACTATGTACATTACATAGAAAACAGCACAGAAACTTAATTATACATTACAGAACAAACAAGTACGTAGAAAAAGGATATAAAGTAAGCAATAGGTGGCCTTATAACTTCGGAGCGATCTCTTCCAGGCAAACTTAAAAACAACCATACATAATCGTACTGCTACACTACATACTGTGCAGGAGATTTAAGTAATGAAACTAATTTACATGTTGGGACAAAAACTATTCTATTTATGTCCTCTTCAGGGTTTCAAACTATCTCCATACCAAATATCATCTAAATTGGTTCTGGGGGCTAAGCTTCAAGCAATACGTAACAAACAGACAGATACAGAGAATGGATAATATGGATTTTGTGGAATAACGTAAACTGCCTGTTTTTGTTTCGATAATCATCATCATCTTAGCTTTTAAACGTGTCACTACAGAGCACAGGCCTCCTCTCAGCATGAGAGGGTTTGGGCTGTAGTGTTGGGCCCAGTGCAGGTTGATAACTTCACATAAACCACTAAATTTGTTCGCGGGTATATGTACTTCAGATCAAGTGACCGAAAAAGCCGAACGCAAAAATTATTAAACAGTAACTTCAAATCTAAAATTCAATGGTGATTTTCAAGCCAATGTCGAAATAAAAACAAAATTTGCACCCTCACAGGCCGTGGCCATTAAAAAATCAACGTCCCAATTATTTGCAAATAAGCACGCACACGACACATTTTGACTACCCTATTATAGAGATGTTCCATACAAGTAACGGGTATGTTATCGATAATTAGTTTTAGTATCTTCCTTCATCAACCGTACAGCTAAGGAGTGAAATTCCCTACCTGCGTCTATGTTCCCTGAATACTACAATCTGGCCGTTTTCAAGTCTAGGGTGAATGAGCATTTACTAGGCAAGCGTGCTTCAAACGCAAGCCTAGGTACATTGCATAAAAAAACATCCCTGCGATACCTATTTACTTGGTAGTCGATTTTCGAAATTATGTAATTCAAAAATACCATTTTGAAAGTGATGAAAGGATTAAATTTGAAATACGTGTCCGTATGAATTGCTGAAAATTATAGCTCTAATTGGTTTTCTTTTTCACGTAGCTGGATTTCAAAAGTGAATAACTAAGTACATAGAATGTATAAAAATATCAAATGATTATAATATCATTTTTTTTAAACCATAAACTTTTAATGATTGTTATAAAACTAACCAAATCTAAATGGTTTCTTTAAGATTTTGGTTCCAGGAAAATTTTTCGTTGTTATAACCATTCGATATATTAACTTTCGGTATTCAGAATCGTTTCAGTTTAGCAAACCACAGATTTTTATCATTTTCAAATTGTATTTTTGAGTGTCATAAAATACTGAATAATATTGAATCTGAACATCTTGGAACTATAAGTTGGCAAATAAATAAGTATGGAATGCAAGAATGATTCATAACAAGCAAAATTTTAATTCAACTGGTCACGCCAAACGTCATCACCGGCTGTTTTATTAATCGATCCAATTATTATTGCGTGCAAGTTATTTATGATGATCTTATGTGTTCGATATAAGTAGTATCGATACTGTAGTAGAGGAGTCTACTGTATTAATAAAGTATGTTCTAATAAATAGCATATATACTTCACTACTACCTATCGCTACTTCATCGTCTCATTGAATGAATGCAGCAAAATACGGCAAAACAACATCCAAAAATCCATCATCAGGGGTTTCGGCACTGTGATAGCCCTCTTGGCTTTAGTCATATTTTTAGTTGTATGGTTTGTAGTATTTTATTAAGTTAAGGCCTATTGAAACTGACAATGTTAATTTTTAGGGTTCCGTACCTCAAAAGGAAAAAACGGAACCCTTATAGGATCACTTTGTTGTCCGTCCGTCCGTGTGTCCGTCTGTGTGTCAAGACCCTTTTTCTCAGGAACGCGTGGAGGTATCAAGCTGAAATTTATATCAAATACTCAAGTCTACTGTCCCTTGGAGCTGTGAAAAAAATCAAACATCTAAGCCAACGCAATCAAAAGATACAGCCGTTTATGACGCAAATTTCCGCATATTTTCGAAACTCGCAAGGGAATCAAAACCTACAGGGTACTTCCCGTGAACTCAGAATCTTGAAATTTGGTACAAAGCAAGGCCTTATAGCACAGATAAAGGAAAAATTGCGAAAAGCATAAATTTTTTTGTCTGTCTCTCTATATCAGTAACCAATCTACAATGATCCCACACTGCGCACATTTTGCTTACGAGCAGGGATCTGCTAAGACTGGATATTAATAGATACATATAAATTTGTATGGAACCCTCGGTGCGCGAGTCCAACTCGCACTTGGCCGGTTTTTATCAAAGTTCAGATTTAAAAAAAATCGTCATCATATTCAATATCAGTTTGTGAATATAATGTTATGTAGTTAATTTTTTCCTTATCACGTGAAAATGTCTATAATTTCTGAATGAAATATTTTTACTGTTGTAATTACCAACTTGCAGGCCAAATTTGATAAGAGTCTTGTAATCATTGTTACGAAATCGAATCGAACATAATATAAATCCCGATATTTCCACGCAAGCAACCTGTTTAGTAGTTTTTTGTTCTCTTCGATAGCTTAATAATGGAACTGACGGATGATCTGGAGGCGCTCCGGGGAGCCCCCACGGTTATGTATCCACAGGATTATCTCTGGATTCCTCTGGGTTCACGAAGAGCTGCTATTTGTGGCCTTTTTTGAAATTTTCGCGAGCTCAAGCAATACGAGGTGCGAGCTTACGTGCTAACCGTTTTGGAGGGAAGCTGGCAAGTGACAGCTGTCAGTTTGCATTTTGATCTCTCACGCAGAGATGCGTTCAGTTAGTCCATAGTATAAACCATCGAATCGAAGAGATTTATTCAAACAAAACTAGGGTTAAAAGCACGCTGTGTCTGTGCTAGTTAAAATACATAAGTACGGAACACAACCTATTTAATACTTTCATCGATATCGATATCGATATTATCTTATTGGAACATCTCTACCTTTTTAGTGTTGCGCAATTACACGCGGGAGTGAAACGAATTCGAAATTTTGATTTATATCTACCGTCACATGGCCAGGAATTCAATGGCAGATAAAAATGGATAGCAAATTGAAGATCGAGGTGGGCAAGGTTTGGACACTGAAACAAATGAAGACGGACGCGTGAAATGTGTCGGACTGAAATAAAATGTTGGGGGATTCATTTAAAAAAAGCGAAAAGGGGAAGTCGTGTCGAAATGTATTTTTAAAATGGGAGTAAATTCTGCCCGTCTGTTTGACGTATGCAACGAATCCATAGTGAATATTGTTAACGTTTTAAAGTATATACCTACAACATTTTTAAGGCTTTGGAATATTTATTAATTTAGTTTTATGTAATTGGATTGTTGAAGGTTTACTAATCTATATATAAATAAAATGAATCAGCGAAATGTATGTACCCGCATAACTTCCGATCGACTGCACCAATTGGATAATTCTTTTTTTTGGGTTCCTTATTATTAGGACAAGGTTTGTATGAAAAAAAATCAGCGGGGCCGAAGCCGCGAGTATCAGCTAGTACTTTATAATAGTAGATTGTTCAACAAGGGACTAAAACAAGCTATAATGTGGTGGCTATAATTCGCGTGTCATTATGGCAGTTTAGTCTCGCGTTAAACACTCTACTTTTCACTTTGAATGCGAGGAAAAAACGATGTTTTAGGTATACTAATCTACAATATTACTTTTATACAACGTACGTACGCTCAATACGAGCAATGGACGTCTGTTCAGAATTCAAATAGCAATTTAAATCTTTTCCTTGGTTTTTTTTGTTGAGTGACGCTTTAAATGTTTGCATATTTAGCCAACAGATTCAAACTTGAATATTATTTCATAGCTAATTGGACTAAGTATGCATAATAAAATGAATTCATCTTTAATATAATTAAATAGATTAATATTCGTAATTATTCATGGTTTATCACGAAATTATTATTTTTTATAATATTTTTTATACAGTTGTCATTTTGAGGTTATTTCCACGCCCTAAAGGCTTCCACAGACCGAAGCGCAGGGCGCTACGGAGCGCTACGGAGTGGGCGCTACGGAGCGCTTCGGAGCGTCCGCAGCGCGCTGCGGTCTGTGGAAAGCTTAAAAATTGTCTATGCCCAGTCACTGAAAATGGCAATAATCCTCCATCCACAAACACCGTGATTGGCAGTTTAGGGGTTTTCAAAGTAAATTAAAAAAAAATTACTTTAATCCCTAGAGATCAAAAAAGAGCTTTAGTCCCTATATGCAGAGACTAAAGTGACATTTTAAGAGCATGAGAAGTGAAAAAATTATAACTTTACCTTAAAAAACTTAATATACGCGTAGAGTATTAATGTGCTATAGATAAATTACCGAGAGCGTGGAATTTCATAATAATAATGTAGTGGTATTGTGTGTTTATAGGCATTCCACTTTAGTCTCATAGAGACTAGCCTCCAGACAGAAAATTATGTTTAGTCTTACTAGTAGGACTTAACGGACAAAATTATCCGTTTAGTTCCACTAGTAGTGCTAAACAGTATGACAGCATTACTGCCCTTCAATGGCAGAACGCTGTAAGTCAAAAACCCTAGTTTCGAGAAAAACGCGTTTAAAGGTTTTTAACTATGACGCTAGAAATAACCTATTATTTATTGCCTTAGAAGGTTGCGATTTTTTGTAATTTATGAATAATTGTTTCTGCTATATGGCTAAATAGTCAAGTATCTATTATTTAATACTATTAAAATAATATGTAGGATAAAGTGTTTTGCCGCAAGATATATTATAAAAAAATGCAGAAATCGGCTTGGCAAAACGCTACAAGTTGTAAATTAAAGCGTTATGCCGTGTCTTTTACCATACGGTGTTTTGAAATTTTCTCTTCTCGCTTGGTTCTTTTAAAAAACAATGCAAAACTTGAATAAGGGGACAATCCTGAAGTCCGATAACTTAGAATTGACCAAACGATCGTTGTAGGTCATACAGGTTTACGCTCCAACTTCGACACACTCCAACGAAGAGGTGGAAACTATATATGAGGATATCTCCAGAGGTATGCATAGCTCCGGAATTCACTTCACAGTTGTTATGACCCCCCCATAGGGGGGTCTTTAACGCAAAACTGGGCAAATGGTATGGTGAAAAGCTGCGAATGGGGAAATTTAGAGTAGCGAAGGAATCACCGGGACTACCTGGCCTGCTTCATAGAGAAGGAAGGACTCTATATGATGAACCTTATGTTTTGAAGCAAGTATATGAAGTAGACTTGGATGAGCCCTGACAGTGTAACGAGGAAAGAGATAGACTTTATTACATCGACAAAGAAGCAAATATTCAATGATGTCTTCGTGGCCAGTTTGGTTAAAACTAGGAGCGATCGCCATATGGTACGAGACACATTGAATATTCGGGCCAAGCTTGAAAGATCTTGACTGATGAAGTCTATACTCAGCCTGGCACCAATCCGATTCTAAAATTCCGAAACGCTCCAACTCAATCATCAAAACTGTTTCGAATACCTAGGAGGCGATGTGGACGATTACAATGACGGGTTTGTGGAAGCTGTCCTTAGGGTTGGGTCTAAGTTCTTTAAGACCCACCGTACAAACTGAACTAAAGAGATCACATACTATTTAGAGTAGACTCTAAAGCCTATGGAAGAGTGACGTGACATAAACTCACAAACATCTGGTGACGCTTGCCTATTCCAGCGGCTCAACATACAGATCTCGAAGTCTCTGAGACGCGATATATTCAATACTAATAGTGTTCAAAAGTCAATAGAGCGCAACAGAAACTCTAAAGTTTTTGCAAAGAATCTGTCTGTTGGGCAAATCAATTGGCAAAGCTGATGATGCAAGACCGATGACGGTAGGATCGTGACATCTATTGTTAGAAGTCGAGGAGTTCTATAGACATCAGCTTTTTCGCGCAACAAAACAATAAAAACGTCAAAAGCATGGAACAGAAGTATACCTACTTAGTAGTGCCGTTCTTCAAAAAGGGTGATAATATCTTATTGCAAAATTATAGACCCGTTTCACTTCTGAGCCATGTATACGTAAGCTGTTTTCGATAGTCGTCATGAAACGTCTCGCGCGCGGGTTTGACGACCAAGATCAGAGTGTTTAACTCCAACGTCAAGTCAGTCCTACTGTACGGATGCGAGACATGTTTCGTAAGGAAGGACATCACTGATCGGTTCCAGGTGTTTGTTAACAAATGTTTGAGGCGCATCCTGGGAATTTATTGGCCGCGAACTGTCTCAAACGTAAGACTGTGGAAAATGACTAACCAGAAGCCAGTAAACTGATAAGTTCTGACAAGGAAGTGGCGATGGATTGGACACACGCTTCGAGGGTCAGATAACCACCTGCCCAAGCAGGGTCTCCGCTGGCAATCTACTGGCACAAGACGGCCAGGACGTCCTCGGACCACGTGGAGGCGATCAGTTGAGAAGGAGGCTGGCTCAATTGGTCTCGGCTGGGAAGAGCTGGAAGAAGCCGCGCAAGATCGAGCCAAATGGAAAACTCTTCTACGAGCCCTATGTCCCTAATGAGGAATAACAGGAACACATCATCATCATCATCATCAATATCCCCAGAAGCGAGGATCAATCGCGTCGACATTTCCCTGCACCACGCCTTGGTATAAAATAAAAATATATGTGGTATTGGTTTAAAATTTTGGCTTAATTCTCTATATTATAATTAATTATTCTGAAACTTTAACATTGTTCTAGTATATATCATTATAATATATACTTAGCAGCAAAAAATTTGGCTCAGCCTCCATAAAAAATTACCTATATTTCATACATATGAGGGCCATATTATTTGCCGCTGATTATATTGTATTTTTAACCCACAAACATTATTTGTTTGATTGTTGAACGACTAAATACCAAAACAAGTGTTCCCAACTTGATATTTTTGCAACAAAAATTAATTAAATATTCTATTTCATTTTATAAGTTTTGAAAGTCAAATTTATTTTCTCTATTTCACTCTGTTGTCGCGTTTTGACTTGACGGTGACGCAGGCGACGTAGCTCATAAATCAGGCAAAACGCTGCCATTTAGTACTTACAGCGTTCTGTTGTGACAAGTCGGCATTAACGGTCTTGATATAAAACATTATAATTGCAGTTATGATGTTTTGGCTAGTTTTATGCAGAGTTACCGCGTCTTGCCAGTTTTCTACAGCCTAAACTAAAACATATTTTGAAAAGGTCTTTTGTAGGTATGATAGAAGAACTCATGAGGAATCGTTTGACGCAAGGCAACCCAAAACGCTGTAACTCGAGTTGCAGCGTTTTGCCATTGAAGGGCAGATTAGGCAACCCACGCCTTATGTCGACCGAGCCCCGCTTCACGCTTTACCTTTGCCCTATTTCGTGCCAGAAGTAAATATTGGGACTAAACGAATTATTTCGTCCGTTTTGTCCTATTAAAATTCGTGCCAGAAGTAGTAGGACTAAATAAATTATTTCGTCCGTTTAGTCCTATTAGTAGGTCTGAATGGTAGAATAAAACGGACTTTGTATACTTTTGGTCCAGCTCTTATGAATTTTCATGAAAATTACCTCAAAAAATATAGACCGGCTAAATATACATAAAACAAAAAAGATCATTGATAAATTGATCATTGCGCAACTCCGATTCGTATCAGCAATTATAACTTCAATTAAAGATCTTAATAAAGCATGTGCCGATGAAAATTGTCCAGCAAGCGATCAATAAATCTTTCCACCAATAAATGGACGGTAGAGAGGTGCTGCAATTAAAACCCAGGAGATTAAATGGACTCCATCCATTTTGTGGTCTTGCCCTGGATATGGGCTGGTCCAAAGATATCAGGAGGTTGCTTTTAAAACATAAGTAAGCAAGATATAAGGACGGATTTGTTAAAAATCTTTGACCTATGGCCTCTCAAGCACAGATGTTGATCTGGTATTAAATATCTGATAGATTAACAAACTAGGTGTTTCAAGTAAGTAAATTGTGTTTTACGAGCCTGGCGATTTCACTATCTGGTATCATAGGAATTCGATTTTGAATGGAACATGATATATTGAAAACAAGCTGTTTTGGCAATCCGATATAGGGAAAAACACGGTGACAGGAAAATCTGGTATTCTGGGAATTTGGTATTTTAGAAATAAGGTATGTCGGCATTCTAGTATTGTGCAATTCTGATATTAAGAGAACGAGCGACATTTTGCATCTGCCAACCTTACGTTCTTTATAGTTATTTAGGGCATGGTATTGAAGGCATTTGCTAGTATTTTATACCACAGGCCAAAGAATCGCTATATAGCAGAACTAATGCGGACATGCTATGTCCGATGGCTAAGTAATTAATGCTTTCGTGCAACTTTCTTAAGCACAAACACCTCTACAAGACAGTTAATAATTGCAATAGCTGGAAATAATTAGGCATGGACACTATGCAATAAGGTATATGACAGCATCATCATTATCTCGGTCTGTATACCTCCCACTGCGGGGCAGAAGCCTCTTATTAGGTTGATAGGACTTGGAAGTTCCCACGTGCGATTTCTACACAGGGGTGTGCAGGTTTCCTCACCGTAAAGCATATGGTAAATTTCAAATATATTTTCATGCATGAATTCGAAAGACTCAGAAGTTGACTGTACCACGGCCTTTTTTCCCGTGTTAAACCATTTTATTTTCATTACTATCTATAATTTTGTACTTCACAGTAAGAAAAGGGTAAAAAAATGCTGGAGTAAGAATAACCGCAAATAAAAATTCTAAACATCGTTACTATTCTTTTTTTGACGTGACGACCTCTATCTAATAAATCGATGAAAGCTGGCTGCACGCACAAAAAAGGATGACGCAATGAAACGTACATGTAAGTATATGTCCCGTACAAGAGAGAGCAGTGAACGCCAGGATGTAGTAATTTATAATGAAAATTTCATTGATTTTGCCGATGGATGAAAATGAAAAATTTCGTAAACCGCAGGATGCATCGTTTTCAAGATATTTGACAAAGCACCGGTTCTCGTCCGATCACCGAGGTTAAGCAACGTCGGGCGCGGTCAATACTTGGATGGGTGACCACCTGGTTTCATTTCTGTTTTTTGAATGTTTTGTTATGACGTTGTCACGTTAAACTAACGTCCGTAAACCGACTTTACAGACAACCGGTTTTATTATTATCTCAATACAATCATTTCAAATTGTAAATTTTGAGAAGGAGCACTGCCTATCCTAAAGCACAGGTTTAGGTTATTTAGGAAGGAGAGTTTTTCTAGTTTTATGACACTTGTGTAACTTGATCTTTTATGAATAAATAATTATAATAAAGGGTATACATACTAATGCCACATAGTTAATCTTTAAAAAGTCTTGAACAAACAAAATCATGTGCCTACCTTTCTCCAAAAGTAATAAAATCAAAGTCTGGAACAAACATGATACAATTAACGCTTTATTAACCTTAATTACATTGTTCAACCGGTAATTAGATACAATAGTTGTGTGAGCTCCATTCCTAGACACCAATTACGATTTCCTCTCAAACTAAATATGACCATAATTAAAAAGAGTAATGTGTGAAACTGGCCCCTTAAAAATAAAGGTAAGTGTGATACTACTGTTGGACTTACGCCGCATATCCATACAAATCATCATCCCCCTAATATTTTAAATGCGATAGTTTGTGAGTCCCTCTCATTCCCTCTCATTCTGAGAGGAGGCCTGTGCCCTGCAGTGGTACGTGTATAATAGGCTGGGATGATGAGTTTGTGAGTATGTGTTTGTGTGCGTGCGTGCGTGTGCGCGCGAGTTTATGTGTATTTGTTATTCCTTCACGGTAAAAGAGTTTGTCAAAACATGAAATTATAGGTAGAATGAAACTGGCAGTGTGGAGTAACGCGATAAAAAGCAATTTGTGTTACTTTTATCCCGTTATTCCAGATGTCCAACTATCTATACCAAATTCAACCATCTGTCTAGCTGAACTTATGAAGCAGTGCTGTGACTGATCGGTTGACTGACAAGCAGCATACAACCTATACGATACGAAACAGAAACGGGATCTGAACTAAATGGTAGACAAACGTAACAAAACTGAAATGAAACGGTAAAACCATGGCAATGAAACGGAAAAAGAATGAAAATCCCCCCTCGGTCCCATGTCACTCCGTACTTGAACGCTGCTGATCTGCTTAAGATGCACAATCGCAGGCGCTTGCATCTTGCGTCTCTTTTGTTCGGTGTAGTGCGATACAAAACGCCTTCGTACCTTTTTGAAAAAATCTCATGGTTGAAAAGTGTGCGCAGACTTAAGGCTATTGTGCCGCCGCACCGGACAGCGGCGTTTCGAGGCAGTTTTAGGTTTGCGGCGTCTAAGTGCTGGAATGACATCCCCCCTCCCATCTTAGGTGTGACTAGCAGGTATACCTTTGGGCGAAAGTTTAAAGGCTATTTGTTGTCATTACAAAAACCTTAATTTCCTCTCCTTTCCAGCACTAAGTATTTCACAAAACTTCTTTGATTTTTTTATTGTCTCGGTGATTTCATTTTTCATTATTCAATTAAGTCCGCGCAGGGTTGTATACTTGGCAGGTGAGGTATAGTATTTACATATGTTTGAGTGATTATTCTTTGCTTTTTTATATTCTACAAATTATTTATTTACGCATGTAGTCTTATGTAGCTATTAGTGTGCAGTTTATTTATTTATTTATCTATCTATACTTACAGCGATCCGGGTGTCCGGGTGTGTGCTGGCTGAAAATCAGCGCTGGGGTGCTATAAACGCCTCAGCATTATGCTGAGCCAGTGTCCGATTTGCAACCGCAATGACACATTCTATCTTTAGCTTTCGTGTTGTCTTTTGTTTTGTAAAATATTGATGATGTGTCTTGTGTTGTTGTAAATAAATGTATTTCTTTCTTTCTTTTCTTTCTAAAATGGAATAGAAACGAAACGGGAACGGAAACGGAACGGAACGAAAACTGAATGGAAACTTAACGGAAATGGAGACAGAACGGAAACCAAACGGTAGAGGAACCTTTGATCAATTATAACTGTAGCTCCACAGTCGCGCGCCCGAAAATGTCCGAGCCAAATGAGCGCCACTTTGATAAAAGTGGCCTTCTTTTTCTCAGTACGTTGCGTGAAATTGTCAAGTTTAGCTGTCAAGTGTCAACCGAAATTCGACTGTAATGAAGTAAAGACTAGGTTCAAATTTCTGTGTAGGTGATGATTTTAATTGTTACGCAAACAAATAAAAAGGTTCGGACATTCTTTGAAGGGGATTTTGTTCGGCAATGTGTATCTTCAGTTATAATTGATCAAAGAGAGGAACAATGTAAACGGAATCGGAACGGAATAGAAACCAAACGGATAGCAAACGTTAATGGAACAGTCATACAAGGGAAACGGAACTGAAAATATTTAATTAATTTGCAACAAACATTGCCCGCAGGTGGAAAGGCCAAGTCCTCTTACCTCTGATGCGACTACCTTAAATGTATAAATACCTATGTGTATAATATAATGTATAACTATGTATAATTGAAATAAATAATAATAAAAAATAACTAACTCCCACTATAATATATGTATCTTTTTATTTGTTTACACTTATACAGAATTTGTTTGTGCTGATTCCGGTCCAACAAGTTTGATGCACGGATATGAAGGGTTTGACTGAAAATCAGCGCTGTAGCAGGCATCTACTGCAGCTTATGCTGAGTCAAATTCCTTTTCGACATCTATAATTATGTTTTTTGTTTTTATTGTTATTATTGTTCTTTTTATTTTTCTCAGTGTATTAGTCAGTGTATTTTCTTTTTTGATGTCGAATAAAGTTATGTCTATGTCTATGTCTATGTCTATGTCTATGTCTATGTCTAAATGGAACGAAAACGGAACGGTAACCGTACCGAATCATATCTTAATGAAATAATTTTAATATCAAATCGTGTCAAAGGAACAACTTTGAATAAATAAAATCAATGCTTTATGTGGTATAGTGGATTTAACCGTTATTTAACTTGGCACTATCCGAGGCTAGTGTCACAAAACACAACACATCTTATCGTGATTGATACGCCGTGTCCACAGCCGTCTAGTCACTCAACACATGCTAATTTATGTTAAAATATAACCACGTTACGAACCCAGGAACATTGTAAACAGAACTTTATATCCCAGCATTAGAACTTACGTAAATAGCTTTAGTTTCTTGGTAAATTGTAATCAGAACGCTAGTGGCTCTGGTAATGCAAACGTCTATGCAAAAGAGGCTATTTTTTATTTTTAACAAATGGCTGTTTGTCGACTGACAATTTGACTGGTGCAAATTCTCTTGCATGTCGTTGATATAATTTGTATGGGTGCTTTTAAGGGTTCCATAATAAAAACGGAAACCTTATCATGTATGTGTCTGCTCATAGATGTTTTGTATGAGATAGCTGTAATTAGCATACTTACGCCAAGGAATCGATAACATAATTATAATTTTCCCCCTTTACTTGTCTGATTTTCAGCTTGTAAGCGACACTAGTTTTAAACGTCTTAACTTTATTTCATAAGTCCTCGTGTAATTTAAGAAGTACAACAGTCCTAGTATCTGACGCATGTACTATGTAGATTGAACCATTTTTTGAATGAAATAAGATTTTTACGCTCGGAGTGATCCCGATCACATTAGAAATGATGAAATCCGCACAAGAGGTAAAGTCCAAGAGAGAGAGGTAGAGGTAAAGACCCCACATAGCTTGAAGAATGGCTAGACTGAAGTGGCACATCGCCCGTAGGTGAAAAGGTTCTTGAATGGCATCCACGAACCGGAAGAGGCAGTGTAAGTAGGCCTCCAACAAGATGCAGTGACGACCTGGCTAATGTTGCGGGTACACGTTGGATTCGCAGCACCTGTCTGTTTGGCGAACCTTACGGGAGGCCTATGTTCAGCAGTAGGTAGACGTCTTTCGGCTGAAATGATGATGATGAAGATAATTTCCAAAATCACAAATCTCAGAATTTTCTACACTGCGTCTGTAACAAAAATTGAGAACTTAATTAAACTTAGACGCGTTCCTGCAACCTTAACCAGGTCGTCACTCCATCTGCTTCTTCTTCTTCAAATTCTTGGTGTGGGCCTCCTTCAACCTCTTCCATTCCGATCTATTTTGGGAACAGTCCAGTTGCTGCCCGCCAACTTTTTTATATCGTCTTTCCATCTGCTTGTAGGCCTATATTCTATACTGCGTTTTCGGTCCGTAGACGCCACTCGAGAACTTTCGGCGCCATCGGCCATCAGTTCTACGAGCCTTATACCCACTATCACTTGAGTCTGCCGATTCTTCGATTCTTGCGCGTATTTCATCATTTCTAATGCGATCCCACAGAGAAACTTCTAGTCAATTGCCTTCTGAGTGACCTTGAGCTTTCTTATGAGGCCCATCGTCAATTTAAGCATCGTTTAATTAAAAATATGAAGTTGCCTCATCCTTTTATCAGTTACAAAGTAGCCTAATTAGTGTTATCTGATACAAACCTGATAACGTAAGCCGTGGGAGGAACTTACAAAGGAATTTAATCTCCATTAGCGCTCTATCAGACACCCAGTTAGTTGACAATGATGGCTTAAGCTTTTTAATATTACGTTATAAAGCTTTAAAGATAAAGTAGTTGAGTAAATGAAGGCACGATCTGATAACATAACGCTAGTTGGCCTATTTTCACTTAAGTTTTCTGATAATTATGTTTTTATTGGTTTTTAATGTCACTTTATACCTTCGACAGCATTTTATCATTGCGTTAAAAAGGACTGCCAGTGACTTATTTTGTTCGCTTTAAATGTTTAGTCTTTTTTTTTCGATTTCATTCGTTGGCTTCAGCTAGCATTTTACTGGTATTTAATAATGTTATGTTATTTCCATCTTTTCAGTATTTCTACAGGCGTGTATTTTGATTTTATTTTATTTTAAAATCATTTTGTAAAATCAATGTGATCACTAGAAGTTATATTGCAAGCTAAATAAAAAAATCATCATCATCATTTCATCCGAAAGACGTCCACTGCTGGACATAGGTCTCCCCCAAGGCTCGCCAAACGCATTGATCCTGCACTATCCGCATCCAACGCGTTCCCGCAACCACCACCAGGTCGTCGCTCCATCTTGTCGGAGGCCTACCAACACTTCGATAAAAAATTGCTAAACAATATTTAAGGACAAAATAACCGTATTGTAGCAAGAACATAACAAGATACAATACAAATTAAAAGCACGCACGCACGCACGCACGCACTCAAACACGCACGCACCCCTCTTTTTGTGTCAAGGGTTAAAAATCGCTTTCATCTATTATCTGCTCCCTCAGAGTCGTATTCCACATATTTTTTTATAACGACCAATTTTTAAAAGTCGTCTTACATCCTCTTAAAAAAGAATGTGGTTGAAAGAAGAAATCTATATTGACAGGGAACTTGACAGCGCTACTTGAGACAATAGAACGTGGATCGTTTGATGTCCGGCCTTTGACCGGAGTTGAGATAACGAAGGTTCTTGAGGTTTATCTTGAGTACGTAATTGAGCTGGATTAGGAACATCCCTATAATGGTGATGGAAATGACGACAGAAGTGTATGCAAGGGATGTTCAATCCTAATTGGTTGATAATGGGTTTAGTAGTCTACTGTAAGTTTAATTTATTAAATTAAACTAAAATTTAATTAGTAAGTAAAAATAACGATGAATAAACATCACTACAAACTAAAATTCTAACTTAAAACCTACTAGATTAACCCCCTGTTTCACCACCCATTGATCAATTTTATTTGACGGATAAATGTGATGCCGTCTCTGTTTGTTTTGTTCGAATAGACGGAGACGGCATCACATTTATCCGTCAGTTAAAATTAATCAATGGGTGGTGAAACAGCCCCTAAGTCTAATAAAAAAGCCCCGTGGCATCGTACCCAAAAGGCTGGCAGCATTCCCTCGTTGAATGGCGATGGCGATTCGTTGAGAGAGATAGCTGCCAGCCCTTTGGTCTCCAATGGTGTCGACTAGATGCAGTAGTCTACTTAAGTATAATATCTACCTTGCTTCTTCTTAGGCATAGTCCGTAAATACGTGAGGCGTTTTTGAGGACTTTTTACTTCCACCCCCTTTCCCTTTGGTGAGATATCGTGGAGATTTGCCTCACGCCCCTAATCCCACGTGAGATTTTACAAAAGTTTTATATTGTGTATAAATGCGTTGATTTATTTAAAAAAAATACACAATTTGTTTTATTACTCTTTAAGCTGCACCAGCCACTGTCGTTCGAAAGCTCTCCGCATTTCAGAATTACAGAGAAATTTGAAATCTCTTATTTCACTTCACTACTGTTTGCTTCATCAACTAGTGAAATTACCTGTAATTGCCTGCAGCTAACCACAGGCGTGCCAACTCGAGCTCGAATTAGATGCGCTGACGCGACAAATACGTTCGTACGTATTCCCCAGTTTGGAGTTAGGTTAACTTAAACTAGTCAGATTGTGGCTGTACTGTGTCCAATATATTACACTCGCTGTCATTTTCTGTCAAATGATATAAGATAATGGTAGGAGGTAAGGTCTTGTAAAAAAAGGTAATCTGTTTATTGCATAAAGAAAGTTGCAAACATTCTGCCACTAAGCTTATTGAAAATAAATATTCATGAGTTACATCTCTGTTTTCTATCAAATCCGAGTTGGAAATAGAGTTCAATAAAATAGTAATAAATGTGTTTTTACCAAGTTTTCTTATGATTTCTCTAGAAATAAAACTTTGATTATTTTTTTGGATCCATTTCTGCCCAAGCAAAATCTTCAATCTACAAAGGAAATTGCATAGGGAGCATTGGCTCCCTTTGTTCTAAAACAGTTCTCAACCAACTTCAGTTACAAACACTCCGTCAACTAGCATGTCATCTACATAGACGTCGTTAGCCGGAATCCGAACGCAGTGTGAAATGCAGCAATTACCTGCGCTGCACCGTGTCGCACATCCTGCTAACTCCGGCACTAGTGATTGGTTAATTGCCATATCGATGTTGCTTGGGTCGGTGGATGACCTAGATTTGATATAACGTGAAATTATTGGTAAACCTGTGGCCGTATTGTCTAACACTTCTGACGCTTGCCTTCGCTTTCACCATCTCTTTCTGTCATCATTTTATACCGTTTGAGAGAAAGAAATAGTGAAACGTTACGCAATAAGCCAGCTGTGCTGTCTTAGGTTTGTGATGGTTCGCTTGTAAGCCCTTATTTAACTTGTAATGTTTTTGTATATTTAATGAAGTTGAATCTTGCAAGAGACACACACACACCTGAGAAATGTAAAGTTTAGACATCTTAATAAAGTTTCATATAAAAATGCTTAGGTTGTCTATCAGACAAAATTTCACCCATAGACAATATCATCGACTCTGTCCCATCCCTGACGCACCGAGAGTGCCCGTCTAGTCGTAAGTCCATGCTCGCCTCTCAAACACTGCGGCGTGTAATGATCCATTATGTTCTTGTAATACGCATGCTGTAAAACTTAGTTTCGAAGAACAGTTATAATATTTTAAATCGATTTAAAAAGAGGAGGACATACGAATTTGATTCACAATATAATTCCTATTTTTAGTGTTCTCTCCAAACTTTTAATTAATTTAATTTTTTTTTTCTGATTTTGGAAATGGGTCTAGCTTATTCAGATTCATTTGTAATTTAGTGTATTATACTGAAATTGATGAGTTTAAAGGTCCAGATTTCAGATAACTTCCTTGAAGGTATTTTTTTAGTCAAAACAGTTTAGTCGTTCCAAACTAAAAAACAATTATGACTCGAAGGATACTTGAGTTTACAGGATAAAATGAGGAGTTTCTCTCTCTCTTTCTCTCTCCATCTCTCCCTCTCTCTTTCTTCCGCTCTCAAATATACAAAACTTACAAGGTATCAAAAATGCCCAGAGTATTTAAAAATATAAAAAAACTATAATTTTCAAAATCGGTTCAGAAGTACAGACTGCTGGAAGTAGCAACCTCAAAATCATCATCATTATCATTTCAGCCGAAAGATGTCCACTGCTGGACGTAGGCCACCAAGGCTCGCCGAACAGATCGCTCCTGCGCCATCCGCATCCAATGCGTTCCCGCAACATTAACCAGGTCGTCGCTCCATCTTGTTGGAGGCCTACCTACTAACCTAAAAATAATACGAACGAATTGAGACCCTTTTTTGAAATCGGTCAAAATACAATCGTACGCTGAACACTTCAGACATTGATACTCACGCGAAGGTAAACCAATTCGACCCACGACAAGTTAAAATTGCGAACATCTGCGACCGACGGTCGAATTTTTGTAGGAAATTTATTCCGTTCTCGAAAGAGTAAATTACAAGGAATATTGTCAACGCCAACTGCCAGCGAAACTTGGGAAGAAGGGGACGGTGAAACATTTTGTATTTGGGTTACGGAAAATCTGTTGGAAGATTTTACATAATCATTAAGTACATTATATTTAAGAACGATAGAGTCAAAGACAAAACAGCTTTTATTGGATTCAGGCTTAGATTATTTATACACTAGATAGAGCTTCGGCGGCATGAAAACGTCCCGAAAATTATAAGCCAACTTGGCTTATATGTCATTTGCCTCCCTTCAGTTTGAATGACGTAACGCGATCGTAATATGAAGCTGTCAAAAGAAATTTGTGGACGTTTTGTATCGCAATGTTTGCTTCTGACACTCTATCTAGTGCATAAATAATCTAAGGATTCAGGCTAAAGCATTTAATGAATGTCAATTCGGAAAAACCTGTATTGAAAAGAATACGGAAAGAAAAGTATATTTTTTTTCAAATCTTCAATGTTCGAATTACCTACATCCAAAGTATAACACGCACTTTTTTTTGTAACCTTTCCAATATTCTTTCAACAAGACAGAGCGACGACCTGGCGCCGTATTGTCTAACGCGCGGGCTTTTGCCATTGCTGTCGCCATCTCTTTCTGTCACCATCTTATACCCTTTGACAGAAAGAAATAGTAAATGCGATAGCAAGCGCCCGCGCGCTAGATAATACGGCCTCTGATGAAGGTTGTGGGAACGAGTTGGATGCGGATGGCGCAGGATCGGTCTGTTCGGCATACCTTGGGGGAGGCCAATGTTCAGCGGTGCACATCTTTCGGCTGAAATGATGATGATGACCTTGAAAGTCAATTAACAAGTTTGGTTTGAAGTATCTTTTTGTTTTTTATTTTAATAATAAAAATAAAAATACAAAAAGATACTTACTTCAAACCAAACTTGTTAAAAGTATGGCCTAGTAGCGACATCTCTTGTGCGGGTGAGCGGTTAGTTCCGAAGGAGTGTTGAAGTTTCTCGATGAGAACTGAACATAGATGGCGCTGTATCACTGCAAAAATGATGGTGGCAGGCTGGAATGTATGATGCATAGGAAAAATTTGTGTCTAAACTCCTGACCAGTGGTGGTGTAGGGGAATAGCACGCGGCACGGAATTCCCAGCATTGGTCTTTTTTCTGTGGTTTTTTCTGTGCATCTATGTTTCAGTTTGTATTTAGTATGAAGTCGATTAAGGCGTAAATTCCTTTATAACATAGAAATCTATAAAGAACATGATATTAACAGTAAACCAAACCTTAGCTCTGATTAAAAGTGTGCATAGAAGCGACTAGACGTATAATTTGAAGTGAGTAAGCTATAATTATGGGAAATACCTCGCAGACATGACGACGCCTCACGATACTCCAAAAGAAATACGTATTTTAAAGGGAAATATGATAGAGTGGGATAATTTTGTAATTTATTATTCAACGTAATACAGTGCCAACCATAGAACTACCTAATAATAATGGAAATAGTAATATTATTATCAATTTCAATCAATTTCATTTACTTAACGAATTTCAGTACAAAATGATTGAATGATTAGTAGGCACTTTACTAAATCTATCAGGTGTAGGTAGGCTTCTAATAAGATGAAGCGACAACTTTGTTAAGATTGCGGGAACGCGTTGGATGCGGATGGCAAGGGACCGATCTGTTTGACGAGCCTTGGGGGAGTCCTATGTTCAGCAGTGGACGTGAAAACAGAAACAGAAACAGAAACAGAAACAGAAATAGAAATAGTAATATTTATTGCATAAACTGCAATGATGATGATGATGATTGTATTATTTGTGTCATACATAAAAATGCCTGGCACTAGTGCAAAATAGCAATGTACCTAATTGGTTTATGTTCACTTAACAATTAACGAAACCCAACGAAGACTAATAGAATAAAAGTTAGCTGAGCGTGATCCCTTGATCCCCTTAAGTCGTTTACAGGCGGCAACTAATCAAGCGATTACGCCGACTGTACCTGGATCAACGGCTTATTGAAAGTTTTTCTGACTGTACAGCAGAGGAGCTAATTGGAACGTAGTATTTTACGCGGAAATAAGAATGAGGGTCGTTGTACACTCAAGGACTTTAATTCATGACCCACCATGAAATGAAAATGAAATGAAATGAAATGAAATGAAATGAAATGAAATGAAATGAAATGAAATGAAATGAAATGAAATGAAATGAAATGAAATGAAATGAAATGAAATGAAATGAAATGAAATGAATGAAATGAAATTGAATTTGTTTGCATGGAACCTTTTCTAAGAAAAAGTCATTAAGATTTTCATTGTTAATTAATGCGATTATCACTATGACGTTTACTGTGAAATAGTTCCATTGTGACTCATGAATTAAAGTCCTTGACTTGACTTTGAAAATGTTTTTGTACTACAACCTACAAAATTTAAAAGCAAGTTATTTATGTATCGTTTTCTTTACTAGAACTGTAAGGCCTTTTGCGGAAAAATTAAAAATTAAATAAAAATGTTTATTCTTGAAGTAGGCCGCAAAGGGCTCTTTTACATGTCACTTTTTAGGATTCCGTACCCAAAGGGTAAAAACGGGACCCTATTACTGAGGCTCCGCTGTCCGTCTGTCACCAGGCTGTATCTCATGAACAGTGATAGCTAGACAGTTAATGATGGTGTATTTCAATTGCAACTATAACATCAAATACTAAAAAGCAGTATAAAGTAAATATTTAAGGAGGCTCCATACAACAAACGTGATTTTTTGTGCCGTTTTTATAGATAATGCTACGGAACCCTTCGTGCGCGAGTCCGACTCGCATTTGGCCGGTTTTTAAAACTACCAGCGGCCCAGCGCTTTTGAAAGGGCCATCATTGCCAAGAATGCGCCGCAAGAAACTTGGCACAAAGTCATCTTTTCAAACTTATGATCAATACTTACAAACGAAAAAAAAACATATAAATTGCATTATAAAACTAAAGAAAATTATAATTATAAAAAAATACAAGGATATATGCTTAACTAAAACTAAACATCTGAACTATTATTGAGTTGAGTTGAGATACCTTATGGGTCGCGATTCCCATTATTCCTGTACGAAAATACACCTTCAAAAAGTATATCTTTTGATTGTGTAAATTCGTACGTAATTTTTAGGGTTTCATACCCAAAGGGTGACAACTGGAACCCTATTAATGTCGTTACACTTTCCGCCATAAGGCTGTTGTATCTCATAAACCGTAATAAAATAAATAAAAAAAAATTAAAAAAAAAAATAAAAAAAAATAAAAATCATTTACTGTCAGACGTTTCCATCCATAGGCACACAATAAGTATGATGATAAAAAGAAAAATTTATATAAAGGGATAATGTGTTAGTATCAATTATTCTTATCACCTATGTTAGTATTTATAAATTATATGTAAATTAATAAAGGTAGTAATTAGACTCCAACACATCAGTCAAACAAATAAATAAATAATATCAAAAATAAAAAATTAATAAATGTCAATATACTTATCTATAACTTATAATTGAATTGAATTAAACTAAATTGAATCATTGTAATGAGTGAATTGAACTGAATGAATTGGTAGTTATTGAATGGAACTGAATTGTAATTTTATGTCACTTTATTTACTTAATTGTCTAACTGGAATGTCAATCACCTATTTAATATTCCCACCCATGTCTTCAGGATAGAACAGTCCGGCTTATCAGCGATGACCTTCAGGATGCTGTTGGAGCTAGCGCACACTCGGCCCAACAGGGATGCGATCCGTTTCTACATCCGTTAATACATAAATAGACAGCTGGAATTGATACATAATTTATTTTTCTCAAACATGCTATGTAATGTTTACGTTGTGTTCCTTAAGACGCTGTCAACACCAACGTCGGCGCACACTGTCTATTTGTATCGGAGTAAACGAGATGCCGCTATTACTGGGCAGCCGGGTATATTGAAATTTATCGGGCAAATATTGAATTAAAAAAAAACTGTGGATTATTTGTAAAATATGACTCGTTAGCGGTTTAGGTATGAATATGTTGACTTCATGTTTTTAATTGCAGACGCATACGCCAAAAAAATAAAGACATAGAACCGTTTAATGATGATTTTAAGACCTATCTTTGCAATTATTTTCTATCGAGCCGATTTCGTCCAATTATGTATCGAGTTCGTCCACGGTCTTTGAAATATGATGAATATTAACATAAAATATAATTTTTTTGATGTGCTCTAGCACAGTTTTTCTTAAAAAACTGTTTAAATGACATCAATTTCATTGCTGTCAGCTTCAAAATACACCGTTGCAGGCCTAGGCCGGCAATGCGATCGTCTATTGTTTCATGTCACACAGCACCATGATGTTTATAGGTCTATGGCATCATAGCATTTAGCCATTTAAAAAAAAACTATAAGCAATATTTGCGTTTTGGTTCATTATGACATTCTGCCACTACGCTTATTTAAGGTAAGGTAAGGTGGTGATGGTAATGGTGATCTGCCTAGAGAAATATTTCACCATCATCATCATCACCATCATCATCATCATCGTTATCGTCATAATCATCATCATCATCACCATCACCATCATCATCATCATCACCACCATCATCATCATCATCATCACCATCATCATCATCACCATCATCATCATCACCACCATCATCATCATTATCATCATCATCATCATCACCACCACCATCATCATCATCACCATCATCATCATCATCACCATCACCATCATGATGACGACGATGATGATGATGATGATGATGATGGTGATGGTGATGGTGCATGTTTGAGAAAAGCACTATACAAGCCTCGGCCGGAACAGGGGTTGCCGGCCTCGTATCAACTTAGATACTCGGCCGGCAACCCCTTAAGTCCCGGCCTCTGCAGTAATGTACTATTGTGCGTTATTTTATATTACCGCAAAAAATCAAGGGGTATCCATAATAACTAACAAAAAGTGACCCCATCTGTTACAATTTGTTTAGAAATAGGGTTCTACTAACACCGGAATTTTATTAATACGGCCGTTTACAGCGTAGGTACATATATATTTTGACAAACCTAGAAATTTGTACGGAGCCCTCGGTACAAGAGTCTAAATCGCACTTGGTAGTTTTATTTTATACCGCAATGTCTCAAGTCAAAAGTCTTTAAGCATTGTGTGTTGCCAGTGATGACTTATGGGACTGAGACGTGGCCGCTAACGATGGGCCTCATAAGAAAGTTCAAAGTCACTCAGAGGGCGATGGAGAGGGCTATATGCATGCAGTCTCTCTGCGGGATCGCATTAGAAATGATCAAATCCGCGCAAGAACTAAAATCACCGACATAGCTCGAAGAATTGCCAGACTCAATTGGCAGTGGGCAGGGCACATCGCTCGTAGAACTGATGGCCGATGGGGCAAAAAGGTTCTCGAGTGGCGTCCACGGACCGGAAGACGCAGTGTAGATAGGCCTCCAACAAGATGTAGCGACGACCTGGTTAAGGTTGCGGGATCGCGTTGGATGCGGATGGCGTGGGACCGATCTGTTTTGCGAGCCTTGGGGGAGGCCTTTGTTCAGCAGTGGACGTCTTTCGGCTGAAATGATGATGATTAGTTTTTCCAAGCTTCAAAGCCTTACAGACTTGAGTAACACTTTATTTGATTAGCATAGTATATGTAGATCGTATAGATAATAAATTACAATATACCCAGACAATAATATTCCATTTAAGTTAACATGATTGTACTCTATCCGCTTTTTTATTGTCAGCTTCATTTATTTCTTCCTAAAAATGTCGCGACATTATTATAGCCATTTCAAACGCACGCAAACACATGATGAGAAATATATCCTTCATTTTTTCCATAATACGCAAAGCCCAGCAATAGGATTTGAGCGAAGGAAATTCTTTTATCAATCTTCTTTTGTCTTTGCGAGCGAATGAACAAAAGACAAATGAAAACACTGCGTCGTGAATGTTTATAAATAGGTACATATGTGGTGTCTTAAAACTCAATTTAAACCTGGTAGTAGTGATAAACGGTATATATTTAGCTAGTAAAAAAAAGTCTAATTTAAGACACCCTAATTTTTTGGAATAGGTTGAAATTCCTATTACCTTTCATACTGCTAACATCCAAAACAGTTCTAAAAAACTCAGCTATTTCATTCACAAAATTGAGAAACAATTTTTAGAAAAGAACATCAAAAGCCTTTTGAGGCGCGAACAAAAATTTCTATACATACGCAAACACTTTGTTCCTTACAATACCAATTTAACTTACAAGATATCTCGTTAAACTAAGAAGTGCAATTCAAATTTGAATCGTAGTAATTCGGTAAAAGGTGTATTTTGTTACCTTGCGATTTATGTAGATAGGAGCTTGTGTAAGTTGTGATTTGACGTGAATTTCCAATATTAGTGCTCATCCAAGTGAACCTTATTTTCAAGAGATATCGAATATTATATATAACAGAACGGGAGCAATAACGATATTAATATTGCAAAGTAAAATGTTTTGCAAGATTTGTCGATCGAACAATCTAGTGTTTAGAGAATCTGATTAAAGCTTGAGGTTCTGAGTTCGCTGGTCTGTCAAATCATCATCATCATCCCAGCCTCTCAGAATGACAGGGCTTCGACCATAGTACCCACGCGGGCCCACTTCGGATTGGGAACTTCACTTACGCCATAGAATACAGCGTGGTAATGCGGCGGGTGTTTTCGATACTTTTGGGCTGGTTGCGAGTCAGTTTGGAACCTACCTATACGCGATGGAGAAAAGCGTTTTTAATGGAGCCTGCATTATGAGTGGGCGCTACTTATTTACTTCCTTTTAGTTTTTTAATTACCTGACTTACACCATTGAATTTCTTCGCAGGTGCATGCAAGTTTCCTCACGATGTTTTCCTTCACCTTAACCAGGTCGTCGCTCCATCTTATTGGAGGCCTACCTACACTGCGTATTCTGGTCCGTGGACGCCACTCGAGAACCATTTTGCCCAATCGGCCATCAGTTCTACGAGCGATGTGCCCTGCCCACTGCCACTTGAGTCTGGCGATTCTTCGAGCTATGTCGGTGACTTTAGTTCTTTCGCGGATTTCATCATTTCTAATGCGAGCCCGCAGAGAAACTCCAAGCATAGCCCTCTCCATCACCTTCTGAGTGACTTTGAACTTTCTTATGAGGCCCATCGTTAGCGGCCACATCTCAGTGCCATAAGTCATCACTGGCAAAACACACTGGTCAAAGACTTTTGACTTGAGACATTGCGGTATATTGGATGACAAGATGTGTTTTATGTACTTTAAAGTATATACGCATACATTAATAATACACATACATGTAAAGAATACCGACGACCTAGTTAAGGTAGCGGGTACGCGTTGGATGCGGATGGCACAGGGCCGATCTTTTTAGCGAGCCTTGGGGTAGACCTATGTTCAGCAGCGGACGTTGTACCGCCCCCCCTCTCTACCTACCCTCTAATATACTATACTATATACTAAAGCTACCTACCTATATAGACCTACCTCCTATATACTTCTACCTATATTCCACATTACTTAATATATAACTACCAATATAACTCTAAGAAGACCTACCTAGGAAACCTACCTATATAAGCGAACCTATAACACCTAATTTTTTCCAAAGTAACCCTAGAATACCTAGCTCCTAACTCAAGCTGATTTACCTTGTTTAAGTCACAGAATTGGCCAGTGATCGTTAGCGGTCTACGTAATAAGGATCCTACATTGAGTCCGAAGAATAACCCGACAGTTCTTTTTTGTATGTATGGGTAGTAGTTAACTGCTATATAATTCAAGTTCATAATGAAGATATGGTTAGGATGGATAATTTTAAAGAAAGTAATTGCCTATAGTTAATAAAAGTCATTGAGGAAGATGAATAGTTGAAGTAGGATAATTAAGCTGTTTGTAGTTTCAAGTAATTGTATATAGTTTTAAGTAATTGTATATAGTTTTAAGTGATCGCTTATAGTTAATAAAACCTGTAGAGATGTCAAAAGAAGAATGGTTGAAGAAAGATAATTGTCTGAAGTTTTATTAATGTCATATGTCCATAGTCTGTGTCATGTACTTGTAGGCAAGGAATTTTATATTGCGGCTATGGTTGAGAGCCCACTCCCCGCTCTCAACGGTGGTGTTCGGCACCGTACTTGGACTCCAAAAGAACCTCCCCCGCATGAACTCAGAAGGAGTATACTACCTTTTCCTTGTTTAGGTAATGAATGCATTACCTTAAGTAAATGAGAGGACATTTCAAAGGGATATTAGTTACAGTCTGTGGCCGTGCTTGGGTCCAACCTGTGATCATTTTGCCTCTGCAATAGCTAGCCGAAACTTCGGTAGTAATTGTAGACTCTGATGAATGATCATAATGACTATTGAGTAGCTACCAGATCCTTTGGTACCAGTAAGCCACTAACTTGCATCTGCCTCAGTTATAGTCAGAATGACGGATTGTAAAATAAGTATTTGGTAAGCTTTTACCATTTAGATTCAGTAAGTATAACTAGCCACCACAGGACCAGATAATCCAAGGTTATTTCACCAGGGACGACCGCCGACTTCAAAGGAGATTCTACTTTTCAGCAAATAAATATTCATAGTGAGTTTGTTGAGTTTTATTTTTACTCACTTAATTGAGTCTACTAGGGTTTACTAGATAGGACATATGGATGAAAGGGAAACCCTGAAATCTTTCATCCGTCGGAAGTCTAGAGCGTCATAGTCAAAGTCAGTCAATGCCTCAGGCATTAGTAGTTATGTCATCAAATGTAGCCCTTTTCCACAACACAAAATAGCTCAATGAAGAACTGTCTTGTTTAGGTAGTAGTATCAAGTAAGTCAGGAGGCATAGTAATGCCCTCCTACATCAATTAGTATAATGACGAACAGCAGGTAGTATTTAGTTAATGGTAATAGTATTAACCCTTTCACCGCCGCGCCTCGACAAAACGTAAACCTGCTTTGAATCTTATGTCATTGTGTCAAGATCACTTTGACACTGTATTTTGTGACACCTATATGTGTCGTTGGCGTTGAAAAGGTTAAGCTTGTTAGATGGCATATCTCAGCCCTCCAACACACTACAGTATAATGAAGAACCGAAGATAGTTAATGATAATAATATTAAGTATGTCAGGTGGCATATTTCAGTCCTCCGACACACTACAGTATAATGAAGAACTGAAGATAGTTAATGGTAATAACATTAAGTATGTCAGGTGGCATATTTCAGCCCTCCGTCACACTACAGTATAATGAAGAACTGAAGATAGTTAATGGTAATAACACCTATCCCCGAAGAACCTATCCTACCAGCTAAACTATCCATCTATTCTACACGAAATTGAAAAGCTAGGAATCCGGATTCCACATTTACAACTACCGCGGGGCCCCTCTCCAACTGATAAGAGAGGGCCTATCCTAAGCTAATGCCTACGTTGAGTGGGTTGGCTCAAGACTTACTTTCTATACCCGTGTGCTACTGGTACCCTTCTGAGGGGATTGGGATAGAAGAATACCAGTGTGTAATATATATATAAATAGATAAGCGGACTAGGTAGATGATGAGGTTGAAACACCGGTTATGGCGCTCCAAACCCTTCAACACCCAGGGAGAACTTAGGTCCGACTCTTGAGTTATAATACAGACCCCCACCCATCTCCAAGAGGTGGTAAATTTACACTAAAACGCCTCCGAGATGGGCTAATCGTTACGTTAACACCGCAAGGTTTCGGGACTATCCCTTCTCAGAGTCCAGCTATTACTTCAGCTGATGCTCGAATAGGTTCTCCAACACTAACACAACCTAGCCCCTACACTGACCCCACAAAATCCACTAAACCCCAATTTAACTATCACACAGCTATGTAGTTATCCAAACGATGAGCATTCCATCGCCATGTTTTGGCAATAAATACGCAAAGCCAGATAACCACACAAAACCCCTCCCCATTAACTATCACAAGAAACTAACAAATAAACTCCCATACGAAATTCCCGCAAAATCCCGCTACCCCATCTTAACTAACAGCAACTATGTAATTATCCGACAATGAATATTCCATCACCATATTTGGCAATAAATACACAAAGCCGGGCAATCACACTAAACCCCTCCCCATTAACTATCACAAGAAACTAACAAATAAACTCCCATACGAAATTCCCGCAAAATCCCGCTACCCCATCTTAACTAACAGCAACTATGTAATTATCCGACAATGAATATTCCATCACCATATTTGGCAATAAATACACAAAGCCGGGCAATCACAAAAACCCCCATCAACTAACACAAGAAACATTTAAACACCCAATAAAAGAAACACGATAAAAGAAAACACAAGAGAAAACACAATAAAGTAAGAGAAAATACGGTAAAAGTCACGATAAAAATGATACCTCTAACACACTGGGAGAACCGTTTCCGAGCCCGTGGCAAAGACGAAGAACCCGTTCTCTGTCCGCGCGTCGCTTTTTATACGCCATCTACCGTCCCAATAGCGAACTAAGCGCACTTAGCCCAAGCAATCCCATTGGAGCATTTGGAGCACTTGGTCCATTCAAACCATATGGTGCACACGGAGCACTAGGTGCAAAAGGGGCCCGAATAACTGTGAAAAGGTCGTATCTCGAGCGCGTGCCTCCAGTCTACCCGACAATTCTCATTCCGAACTCGATACTGAAATAGCTTCTAAGCTTTTCACTTAAGGTGCAGATTTGCCTGTTTTACCTCTAAATTGGGTCAGCCAGTTTGTTGGCAAAATTACAGGTATGCCGTCTAGTAAGCGAAAGTGTTGCATCATCTTCATCATCATCATCATCATCTCAGGCCTTTCCTCAAGTAAAAAGGTTACAAATGAGGATTTTCCGAATGTAATTGTTAATTAGCCTTATTAACATCGTTGTCGTCAGTCCCACATTCCCAAATAAGCTTTATACAGGCCTATTCTTACAATAAAAGGTTCAGTATGCAAATAGGTAGTTTGTGATCAATGAATTAAAAATAACATCGCCCTATTGGCGTATGAAACAATTTCATTAGCTATTTTGATTATATATTATTAACTAATATACCTAAAACTATGTTTACATAAGATGGAACATTACAGATGGATGTCTGTACTGTTACAACGTCTTTCGGCTAAAATGATGACGATGAGTCGTAATTCTAGTGTCACAATTTATCTCTAAGAAAACTGTTAACAATGTCTTTTCGATAAATAACTAATTAATTTGCTCCCCAGTCACTTGGTAGACTTCTGAAGCCATATTGTATAAACCTATAGATGACGCAACTCCATCTTCTCCACAGTCGCAAGACACAATGGCTCCTTTGTACGACTCGTTCATCGGAACTGAGGACAGAGAACAGTGGAAAAACAGTAGGATAGTAAAGTAGTAAATAGTATATTTTTATACGAACTGTCAGCTAGAAAGGAATTAATCAATAGGGTGGTAATATTGCGGGTCTTTGGCTATGCTCTTGTCGGTGGAGTAACCGCCACTCCGCGCGGTCTTCGACCAGCCGTTTGACTTCCTGATACGACACCACACCCACTTTCTCCTTCACCTGGTTAAAATAGGTCAATCTTGGCCTTCCTCTGCCTCGGTTTCCTTCTATTTTTCCTTCCAGCAGGTTTAAAAAGAAATTATTGTGTCGTATCAAGTGTCGCATCATATGTCCCTTTCTAAAATTTATGGTCTCCAGTAACATACTTTTTTCTTTGACCATGGTATTCAAGCCTTTATCTTCGTTGATTTTCTTCGTTTACGGGTAGATGCCACAAAAGCGAAATCTCTCTCCAGGCAGATGTGATGCCTGGGGACCGAAGTCAGGATGTAGCAGTTGCTCTATTTTATAACTAAATGGCGCTAAAGGTCGCTCGCTACACAGGCTATCCAAACATGCAATACATTATTTAGTGATTTATCATTAATCATAGAGTCATAAATTAATTACGAAGAATTAAAAAAAAAAAAAAAAGTGAATTCTGAAGTGAGTTGTGTTTTAAATAAAATGAAAAAAATTAAAATAAATATAATTTTGACAGTAGTTTAAAAGCCAAGGGCTAGCAAGGGCAAGGGCTAGAGCCTATTTTGCATATTATAGTAATAAATGTTCATTATACATATATATACAAGCTTATTTTCCAAATTACAACAATTACTTTTGTTCCATATCAGTTCTATAAACTTATATTTTGAAGAAGAGACTTATGTTTACATTTTATTGAAACCGGTGAAAAAATTATTTCTTTTATCTATACTGTTCAACAATCTGAGAACTGTGTATACTTTGTGAAACTTTATCTCGTTCTGCGACCGTCGCTAAAGGGATAACTAGGAGGGCTGTTAACGGTATCTTGAGGTATTTTATTGATTGAACGTCATCGACAGACCTCAGCCAGCGTTGATAGCTGTAAATATAGTCCCTGTATTAAAATGTTATATTTGCGTCATTTGTCCGTTTCTGTGCGTGCGTCAGTCAGGGGGTTTCACTCCGCAGTTTAGGTATGTTCGGCCGGCGCGCCTCCCGGCCAGGCGTATGGCAGTACGTCATGTCGCTCAGCATTAGGTTCGCACGCAAGCCGCGTCGCGCGTTATTGTTTTCTGTGATTTTTGCACCATCTTATAATCCGTATAGTATGTATGACAATACCGAAGTACGAAAGACCGAATGTATTAAAACATCGAATGGGTCAAAAGACTGACACGATTTTTTTCTGAAACCGCAAAGCCATCTCAGAATTTATTAAAACGGTATCATACAGAACCCATTAGGTTAGGTTCGGTTTGTTCTATAACAATCTTAAAAAGTTAACGGTGCGTGCAAGCAGTTAACGGTCGTAAGAGTAGGCAAATTTTTATACCTTAAGTTGAATTTTGTTCAAGAGTGATCCTTCTGTAGGTTAGTACTATTATTTATTCTGTGTGCTTGCGTGCTGTCAGACTTAAATTATACTGTTTCTGTACAACATTGTTTCATTTCCGTATAAGTGTTTGAATAATTAAAAATTCTCAGCCACCGCTACAGATTTATAACATAGCCTCAGCGAAGAACCAATAAACTATCCAGACGAAAGTTTAATTAAATTTTGTATTGTTTTAATATTATGGTCCAAGTCAGAAGCGATCTATGGTCGATTAAGAAAGTGGTCTACCATTTTTGACAAAAGTTTCTGATATAAATACCGCTAAGGTTGACTTTTCTGAGTCTTCACTCAGTCACTCAGTCATTAGTCACTGTCTTCATATTATTGCAAGGGAAAGTCGACCTCGTTGTGCCATGACGTGCAAATGAACTTCAACCGTAGGATGGTAAACCATATTTTGGCTGACTGTACAGTCGAAGGCATAAATATATATACAGTACAATTGAAGTGAAAAGCAGAGTATAAAACTCGAGCATTCACGGCGTGTCTATCCACCTTGCCGTACAGGTGTCGCGCGGCTGTATGAACAGCTAGGGTAAAATGGCTCGTTTTATGCTCTTGTTGTATAATCTACTTATTTTTTGTTAATAGCCCCTGAGTCCACGATAAAAAAAACATGACAATGTAATTTATCGATCCTGCTGAAAAAATTCGAGAATCGGAAGAGCAAGAATCATTTTAGAAATGCAACCAGTAACGGAGACCATTCGCACGCTTAAAATTAAACTGACTCAATCCGAAATAACCTCATTCCAAAAAAAAACTTTGTGTATAATAAATAAGGTTTAGTTTTGAAATGAGAATATTTCGGATTGAGTCAGTTTTATTTTAAGCGTTCGTACAGCAATAGTTTCCCTCAAGCTGAAACGAAGATGCTTTGCGCTCACTCGGTCCTCCGCCTTAGATGCCTAGTTCATCGCTTGCGACTTGGACCACGCTGAGATGTGAGCTATCGCTTTACTTTGAAAAGTTAAAGCCAACAGCGGTCTGCGCCCTCTAGACGCTATCTGCATTCGCCCGAATTAATAACAAAAACAACGGTTAGTCAAATTTACGCCGTTTAAAACTTTAGTTTCTCAAGAGCTCATGCGAAAAGTCAAAAGATATAAATTAATTTCCAAGCGAAAAGTTTCGGGAGACCCGCGTGATAAAGATAGAGATAGTGCAAGTTAGGCGCAAGGCACACAGAAGAGATGTGTGACGTGGGCGCGTCGCAGTCACGGCGCAGTTTTTATCTACACTAATATTATAAAGAGGAAAGATTTGTACCTATTTTTGTATGTTTGTATGTTTGTAATGAATAGGCTCAAAAAGTACTGGGCCGATTTAAAAAATTCTTTCACCAATAGAATGCTACATTCTTCCAATTTGACAAAGGCTACATTTCATTTTGAAAAAAATTAGGGATCCTTGGTAAAATTTGAACAATGTAACCGAAGGTGTAGAAAAATGAGTCTTAAAATGTCTTTCGTCGAATGCGCTGCCGAAACTATTAGCGATAGAACAAAACAATGTACAACAATATTGAAGAACATCATAATGTCTACAAAAAACTCCGCGGTAGCATATGTCCAACTATTGTAGTTATGTCACTACAACAACTTTTTTCATTTTAAACATTAATGAAAATGCTAACCAAATTCAAACCATGCTATTTATGTGTTTATATTAATCCTTATCCAAATAAATTATTTTATGGTCAAGACCATTTAACTACCTATAAAATAGTTTTTAAATTATTTAAATTGGACTTTCCATTCAAAAGATATTACGAATTAAAAAATTCAAACAGTAAACAAAACCGCCATAGCGCCGTGGCCGTTGTTTGCGATGCAGTCTGAAAAGCGCGCCGGGCATCGCGGCGGGCGGGGTGGAGGGGGCACTGAAATACAGGAGTGGGGCGTGCACGTCTGTAAGATAGGTAGCCGCTAAGATATAACTGTGGGATTTTTTTTAATATATAATTAATAAATAAATAATAAATAATAACTTTATAATAAATAAAAATATTTGTGAAAAAAAGTGTTTTATATCCAAATTTCCAAAAATAAATAATTGTCTACCCCGTGCGAAGCCGGGACGGGCTGCTAGTACTAAATATACAGAAGCGTCGCGATCCAAAGCAGACAGAAGAGACGGGGCGGAGATGCGGCCTGCGAACAAAGTAACGACGCGGACTGCGACGCGCCCCCGTCCCACGTCTTTTCTGCGTGGCTGCCCGCACAAAAGGGTTCAACAGCCGTGATAGTCTAATATATCGTAGGTTCAGATCCGATCACTAAATTATTCAGAATTAATGAGCGAAATTATAGTGCCACAAGCTTTACAGTGAAGGAAAATTTATTAAATAGGCGTTACATTTCGGAGGCCCTTATTAATGAACTTTAACAATTACTTTGCTCACCCGCGATCTTATGATAGCTATACGTTTATCCAAGAAATGTGTATTCGTGCAGCTCCTCCACCTCCACACTGGACAAACACACACAAACCCAACTATCAGACGCGTTTCGAACTCAACCAGAGCCCACTTTCAGAATATCGCTACCATTCACTATAATACTGCCAAATTTTCTTGTCTAAAGGTCGCGAGTGAGCAAAGTCATTATTTCAGTTCATTTACACAAGAATGCCAAATTTAAGCTCTAGATTTTTGGATGTTTGCTAGCCACGCAATAATATTAAAATTTGTTGATTACATTTTAACAAACTTGTCATGCAGATGCACTAAGATCTGGGCCCTGTTTCACAAACTTTACAAATTGTCAGTGACATAATATGTCGAGAAACTTTTGTACCACTAGCCAAGATGCATTAAATGTGTTAATAACTATTATGTTGTGAAACGAGAATATTTTTTTATACTCGACATTATTTGTTTAACAGTGAAACATAGAACCCTCTAATATTGAGCCAGCGACATGTCATTCACTTCACTTCTTCATTGCTCGATCAAATTGCTAGGCGGCTTTTTGCACAAAAGTTTAACTAACTTTATCTCGTAAACGGTATAATATTAAACATCCAAGACTCGAGCACAAACATCTGCACCGACCGGGAATCGAACCCGGGACCTCATGTTTCGTAGCCAGGTTCTCTAACCACTGGGCGATCCGGTCGTCTACCTAATACATTGTTTTCTTCTTCATCAAAGGCCATGGCATCATTGCCGTATCTTATCACATTTTTATAGCTCACCAAGGCGCGGGATTGCGCCATCAAATATGCATTTGGGTTAATACTGTAGGTCGCGTTACGTTACAGGTCAGAAAGTCTATTGTGTTAGATTTTATATCTTTATTTAATTTAAGCGATAACGAGCACTCGTGGATGTCGACGAATCCTCCACCGCATCAAAACAATTCTGCTGTAAAGAGTCCGGCAAGGAACTCAACGAAAAACGAAACAATTACTTTGCTCACATTAATGTGGACCTCCGCCACAGAATAACAGAAGGATCACTCTTGAACAAAAGTCAACTTTAGGTATAAAAATTTGCCTACTCTTACGACCGTTAACTGCTTGCACGCGAAATTGAAACTTATCGTGTGATAACAGCTCCGACATAATATCTCGAAGAATCGCCAGACTCAAGTGGCAGTGGGCAGGACACATCGCTCGTCAATCGATGGCCGATGGGGCAAAAAGGTTCTCGAGTGGCGTCCGCGGACCGGAAGACGCAGTGTAGGTAGGCCTCCAACAAGATGGAGCGACGACCTGGTTAAGGTTGCGGGATCGCGTTGGATGGATGGCACGGGACCGATCTGTTTGGCGAGCCATGGGGGAGCCTTGGGGCCTATTTTCAGCAGTGGACGTCTTTTGGTTGATATGATGATGATGTGTGATAACACTGGTAACAGTGTGTATTAATTCAGTAAACTACCTTTTAAACACGACAAGATACCTTTTGTAGCTACGGATTACAAGATCGTTTAGAACTCATTTTTTGTTGCAAAAATCACAGAAAAAAGATGCTTGATTACGCGCGACGCGACTAGCCGAAAGCCGAGCGACAACCTACTGCCATGCGCCTACCCGGGAGGCGCGCCGGCCGAACATACCTATACTGCGGAGTGAAACCCGCCTGCCTCGGGTTAGTATCATTTCGTCTAAAACGCAACTAGTCGTAACGGTAACCGGTCTAAAACGCTGCTAGTATAAAACGCATCTCTTCTAAACTGCAACTGGTCTAAGTAGCTACCAGTCTACGTCGCTACTGGTCTAAGTAGCATCAAGTTATAACCATTTATGAAACCAGCTGTATTCTAGACCACGTACTGCTTAGACCAGTAGCGACGTACATTAGACTGATAGCTACTTAGACCAGAGTAGAAGAGATGCGTTTTAGATCGGTTTTCGTTAGTTGCGTCTTAGACGAAATGATAGGTACTAACCCGTTTTTATCCCAGAAAATTGCACAGTTCCCGCGGGATACAGCCAGAATAAGATACCTAGGCATATATTTTAGATTCTGCTCATCACCGCTTGGCTACAGAGATCTTATTCTATTTAATTTTGGTGATCTAAAACCTGCAAAGAAACACAAAAGGTATCACAGTGCCAAACTGAAAAAAAACAAGGTTACCCGAAGACATATGAAGACATTGACTTAGCAATTCGAGTCACGAAGCGGACGTGGACCGAATCGCAATGGGTTACAGGTTAAACTTATTTTAACCTGCACGGGACGGAAATGAGTGATTGTACCCGCGGTGAGAAAAACAAGGCGTTGGAAGAATTATAAAAGACTAGCTGATACACTATCTGAAGTAGATTAAAACGTGTTTTCCCGTGGGAATGTGATATTTTCCCGTGGTAAAAAATAGCCTGTGTCACTCCCCAACCCTTCAACTATGTCCGTATAAGAAATCACGGCAATCCGTCTCTCAGTTTTGACGTGAAAGAAGGACAAACAAACATACAAACAAACACACTTTCACATTTATAATATTAATTATCATGTTACTCATGGCTTCGATCAACAATACTATTGTTTTGTTGATCAAAGACTCATGGACTATAACTGTAGTGTCATTGTCGTCATTGATATACACTATAACAGCATGCGGGTTAGGAGTTTTCACACACCATTGATTTTCAGCTCATGGTAAATTTCAAATGTAGTTTCACACGTAAATTCCGAAAAACTCAGAGGCCCTGCGTGGGAACTACGGACCAAGCCCTCTTATTCTGAGAAGAGGCCTGTGTCCTGCAGTGGGACTTATATAGGTGGAAATGATGATGATGATGATAACAGTATGTAAAAAAACCGTGATAGCCTAGTGATTTGACATCATATATAGCCTCTCAAGCAGATAGATGGTGTAGGATTGGATCCCGGGCACTTCTTGAGAGAGATATTATCAATGTCCGAAATAATATTTGTGCCTAAATCTTTATGGTGAAGAAAAACATCGTGAGGCAAGCTATACTTACACACCTGTGAAGAATTTCAATGGTGGGTGCGTGTGAAGTTCCCCATCCGCACTGGACCCGCGTTGAAACCACGGCCCAAGCCCTCTCGTGCTAAGAGGAGGCCTGTGCTGCCTGGGGCGTTAATGATGATGATCCTTACAAATATGAAGATTTATCCCACAAGTATCTAGAAGTGTGACATGATATTGCAACCGATTTCCCCTAGTTTCCAGGTGACGGCCGCTAAGGGGAAAGTACAAGAACTATTTCCCCCGAGATCAGGGGGAATTCAATCAAGCATTCATTCAATTAGTTGAGTGATTGACAATCGCGGGGAACGGTCTCGGTAACTTAAGAGTGAGGTAGGTTGGGAAATATTTTTGCGAGACTATCGCCGACGACAATGTATCCCTTGCGAGGAAATTTCCAGATCAAGAAGATTTTTGTGTTCTATTTAATTTTATAACAACGTAAGTTTAGATTTTTAGATATGTAAATGAATTCTTCGCAGAATAAGACAAAGCGAATGAGTTTGAAATGATCAGTCGAGCGAGCGCCGTAATGTACAACTTAGCCGCACGTTTTTTCTAGCAAATTGGCTAAGTGAAGTTATTTGAAGAGGTGCTAATTTTTTTTTGACAGTGGTCGTCCTATAAATCGAGAAACTGCAGCTGTTTTTTTATTATCTCCTTTTGTTTATTGGATTTTTTTTTAAACGTTCGGATGACATTTGCGAGATTTTATAGCTGACAAGCCGGTCGAGCTCAGTCCTTAGCAACAGAAAAAAAAACGATATAAAGTCATCTGCGGTGTTAGAATGAATTCCTTGTACACTAAAAAGACATTTTAATCACGATCCTCAGACAGTGAAATATTAAAGTAAAACAAGCCTTTTGTTTCCCACCCTCGCACGTTTTGCGTGTTTGTGTCTGTGGTACACAATGTGTAATTACTTGGCAGTTTTTTATGGAGCCCCTTTTTGATACCTACGAATATAAAAGCGTGCTAATAAATGACGTTGGTTCGTTTTGTACGAGCAAATGAGTAAAATTTCATCCGGATCTAAGTATTTTTGAAATACGGTCGGCCTCAGAAGTTACTGAACAATTTATTGAATCAGGCGTTACTTTGCGGAGGTCCATATTAATGAACTAAAACAATTACTTTGCTCACCCGCGACCTTAAGGTTAAGGTCGCGGGTGAGCAAAGTAATTGTTTTAGTTCATTAGTTACTGAACACTTTAGTCATTTTCGGTAGAGTGGCATATTTCAAACTTCACAGTATAGTTAAAATTTTATAAGCTGGGGGTTTAGGACTGCAGAACTCATCTGGTAAAGATAACATTGTTCTCGTTTGTTGAAGCCTACCGCTAATAACAAATCAGAACAAGTAACAAAAATGCAAATAAATAGGTACCGTCTTCTCTAAGTTACAAGGTTGAAATTGCAAAAGCTTAACTCATTAAGAAAGCGTTGTAGTGCGTCCATAATAGAACAAACGAGAACAATGTATTGTTATCTTTACCAGATGAGTTCTGCAGTCCTAAACCCCCAGCTTATAAAATTTTAACTATATAACTGGTTATTGCGCCAAAGTACTAAAGTGCTCAGCGAATTCTGAGGCTGACTGTACATAGGTACCAATAGGAAATTTGACAAAAAGGCCTATAATTCCAGTTAAAATTTATTAGAATAACATGCCATTTTACTGTCTAGTACAAAAATTGCATTATTCCATTCAGAATTGCATTATCAAATTCATTCAAAACTTTACTATTATTACAAGTGTGAAAGTAGTAGTAGGATGTTTGACGGATTTTGATGAAATATGGTATACCGATCGCAGACGGTATTAACTAGTTGCCAACTCATTATAATGAGGCGACAGAGTGTTTAACAATATTGTTTAGGTACGATGTCGTTCGTAGTTTGTCAACAATAAGTAAGTCAGGCAACTGTTCAAATATATAATAATATTATAAACGAAAACGGATCATTCACATGTTTTTGTTCACGTCTCTTCTGTGGACATGGGAAAATTTGGCTCGTTTCCTGAATATCAGAATTGCAAAATGCTACATTGCCGACAGCGTGCCGATTGCGTGTCATCATCATCATTATCAGCCTATGCTCGTCCACTGCTGGACATAGGCCTCTCCCATGGCACGCCACTGAGCGCGATCCTCGGCCACTTTCATCAAGCTCTTGCCAGCCTCTTTGCGAAGATCATCGCTCCACCGAGTCTGAGGACGTACCACGCTACGTTTCCCAACGGTTATCGGTTCTTCGGGTTATATGGCCTGCCCATTGCCACTTCAGCGTGCCGATTGCGTGTGTTAAGCTACAATAGAGAAACATTTCTCTATAGGCAGATGTTACGCCTGGAGTGGCTTATTTCTAAAAGGGTAGAGTTGCAATTCTGATATTTAGGGAACGAGCGGAAAATTTAAGGGTCTATTGCCGACATTTTTTACTCAAGTGTTTTTTCGGAGTCGCTGATTTTATGTAAACAGGGGAGCCAAACTGTCCAATTGGATATCGCGAAAAGCCGAGAAATTTATTTAGTAGTGGTAGAGCCATGTTGTAGCTAGCCGCTGCATCACGAATGGGCCGGCTCGTCCGGGGCAGTACCACCCTCTCACAGAAAACCGGCGTGAAGCAGCAGTAATCCTGCTTGCGTTTCGTACGGTCAGTGAGAGTGCCGGGGGCCCAATACCTCACCCTTCCCTCTCCCCCTCCATCTCCCCCTTCCCCTATTCCCTCTCCTTAAGGGCCGACAACGCACTGGCATCGCGTAAAGCGCTGCAGGTGTCTATGGACAGTGGTGATCATTTAACATCAGGTGACCCACTAGTTCGTTTGTCTGGCCTTTCAAACATAAAAAAAAAAAAAAAAAAATCATAATGCAATAAAGGAAAACAATCCCCAGGAAAATCAGTTTCGGTTACAAACTATCACGAAAGGAACTAATTCAATTCCGTCGCCGGGGGAGGACGTTTTGGATTTATTTTATTTCGTGTTCGGGCAATTGATACAATTTGTTTGTTACAAGATTTATGGTTGAGTATGGATGTGATTGTATAGTGGGATTAAAGAATAGACGACCAGACGCTAAATACAGGAACGGCCCAATACGGTTTGCGAGCGGTAATTCAATCGTTTGCGAGAGGATTGGGATGGACTGCTATTCAGGAACGCCAAAAATCACTGGTTTGCGAGAGGTTTGGGCTGAGATTGGGATGAGCCTTATTTATTTATTCATTTATTTATTTACAAAGCAAATTAACAGGAAAATAAGGCTCATCCCAAGCCCAGCCCATTCTTATCCTCTCGCAAACGATTGAATTGAACAGATGGCCTAGTGGTTAGAGAACCTGACTACGAAGCTTAAAGGTACAGGTTCGAATCCCGTGTCGGGGCAGATATTTATATGAAAAATACAAATGTTCGTTCTCGGGTCTTAAGTGTTTAATATTATGTATTTAAGTATGTATCAATCTATATAAATATGTTTTTGTGTTGCCTAGTACCCGTAACACAAGCTTTGCTTAGCTTACTTTGGGACTAGGTCAATTGTTACATAGGACTTTTGTAAAATAATCGGTTTTGTTCTTATTTTGTACTAAAATTATTTCAATAAATTATCTTATCTTATCTTAATTGGTGTGAATTGTCCCATGATATTTATGATATTAATATTTATTTATAATGAAACATCATAATCAACCTAGGGGAAATCAGTTGCAACATCATGTCACACTTCTAGATACTTATGAAAACAAATCTTCGCTTCATCTTTTTAAACGTCATCATCATCATCCCAGCCTATATGCAACCCACTGCTGGGCACAGACCCCTTTAGAATGAGAGAGCTTGGGCGGTAATTCCCACGCGGGCACAGTGTGGGTTGGGAACTTCGCACCACCATTGAATTGCTTCGTAGGTGTCTCCAGGTTTTCTCACGATGTTTTCCTTCACCGTAATGCTTGTGATAAATTTGTAAATCAATCTTTGTTTGACTTTTAGTCCTTTTCATAGTTCTTTATTCGTATCGTTTTTTGTGTTGAATTTTCTACCTACCTACTTTGTTTTGTTTCGTAATGTCTGTAAGTTTTTCTAATCTTGTTCTGTTGTGGTTCAATGTAAATTCGCACAGAGATTCTGAAAACCTTAGAGGTTGCGGATTTGAACCCATGATCTGCTTGAGAGACCATAGGACAAACCAATCGCTTCAGAGCAAAATGCACAAAACGCAAAAATGTACACTACACGCAAAATGTAACCAATAGCAAAATCTATAATACGCAAAATGTACACAACGCAAATTGTGAAACGCGCGGAACGTACAAAACGTAATAAGTACATTCGCAAAATGTACGATGGGCTGCAAAGTGCATGGACATCTCGGGGCGATAATCCGCAAATAGTTCCGCATGTTTCACAATTTGCGTTCTGTACATTTTACGTATTATAGATTTTGCGTGTACTTAGTGTACATTTTTCGTTTTGTGCACCCCACACCCACCTTGCAAATCGTAAAATGAATAAATAAATAAATGAACGGTTTTCCGATTTATACATTTTGGGAATGTACTTTTCGCTTTTTGTACATTCCGCGTGTTTCACAATTATGCGTTGTGCACATTTTGCGTATTGTAGATTTTACTATTAGGGTAAGTGTACCAGTGAATGAACACTTAAGGAAATTTTCGACTTTGAAAATTAATTTTAGGCAGTTGGGCACAGTTTATTTAAATAGTACATTACTGCAGAGGCCGTGAAGTAAGGAATTGATGGACAAGATTTGGGGTATACGGCCGAGTCGTAGACGAGGCCGGATAAAACGAGTCCAGCAATCCCTCTTCCGGCCGAGGATTGTATAGAGCTTTTCTCAAACATGCATCATCATCATCATCATCATCATCCATCCATTCATCCATCCATACATCCATCCGTACATCCATCCATACATCCATCCATCCATACATCCATCCATCCATCCATCCATCCATCCATCCATCCATACATCCTTCCATACATATATCCATCCATACATCCATCCATACATCCATCCATACATCCACCCATACATCCATCCATACATCCATCCATACATCCATCTATCCATACATCCATACATCCATCCATCCATCCATCCATCCATCCATCCATACATCCATCCATACATCCATCCATCCATACATCCATCCATCCATCCATCCATCCATCCATCCATCCATCTATCCATACATCCATACATCCATCCATCCATACATCCATCCATACATCCATCCATACATCCATCCATCCATACATCCATCCATCCATCCATCTATCCATATATCCACACATCCATCCATCCATAAATCCATCCATCCATACATCCATCCATCCATCTATCCATACATCCATCCATCCGTCCATCCATCCATCCATACATCCATCCATACATCCATCCATACATCTATACATCCATCCATACATCCATCCATCCATACATCCATCCATCCATACATCCATCCATACATCCATCCATCCATCCATCCATCACCAGTAGTTTAGGCGGTTTTAAAGAAATAAAAGATTTTTTTTAATGTCGTAAGTTGGCTGTATGTAATTTTTCCTTTGTCAGTATAATGTTAGTAAGCAAATATAAAAAGTTACAGCAGCGGACAATAATGGTTTTTCATACTTACTTTTATGGCCTAGGCCAAGAAGTAATGTAGGGAGCCATAAACAACAAACTTCATGACTTCATTTCGTGACATTAACGCATACATTTCAAAGCATGTTTGAGAAAATATTACTTTTTGTATAGCACAACCAACTACTCTAGCTGGCTAACATCATCATTATTCAACAGTATTACTGCACAGTTTAAAGATATATCACTATTTAAGAGAAAAAATAGAAAATCACTAGTGAATGAACGCAAAATTCTAGTGAATGAACAAATGAAACCAGTGAATGAACAACTTTGAATATGATGTTTTGTTATATTATAAATAATATACAAAAGCGAAGTTATATTAACACAACTACATTCAATATACTTATTTGGTCGATTCCATGTTCTAATACAATTAAAATACAAAAATAAGAGTATTGTTCATTCACTAGATCTTGGAAACTAGTAAATGAACTAGCTATAAGTGACATAGTTCATTCACTGGAAAACTTGAACCAGTTAATGAACCTATATTTTACTGGCCTTTCGTTAGATAATATATTTGGACCAATGTCACTGAAAACGAAATCTTAATATGACTACTAGAAGGAAAGATATTGCACAAATAGAAAATCCTGCAGTCCCAGTGAATGAACACCCCCGTTCATTCACTGGATTTAGGCAATTTTGGGTTCCAGTAAAAAAACACTGGATTAATAGTACATTACTGCAGAGGCCGTGAAGTAAGGGATTGATGGACGAGATTTGGGGTATACGGCCGAGTCGTAGACGAGGCCGGATAAAACGAGTCCAGCAATCCCTCTTCCGGCCGAGGATTGTATAGAGCTTTTCTCAAACATGCATCATCATCATCATCATCATCCATCCATCCAACCATCCATCCATCCGTCCATCCATCCATCCATCCATCCATCCGTCCATCCATCCATCCATCCATCCATACATCCACCCATACATCCATCCATACATCCATCCATACATCCATCCATACATCCATCCATCCATACATCCATCCATCCATCCATCCATCCATCCATCCATCCATCCATACATCCATCCATACATCCATCCATACATCAATCCATACATCCACCCATACATCCATCCATACATCCATCCATACATCCATCCATACATCCATCCATACATCCATCCATACATCCATCCATATATCCATCCATACATTCATCCATCAATCCATACATCCATCCATCCATCCATCCATCCATACATCCATCCATACATCCACCCATACATCCATCCATACATCCATCCATACATCTATACATCCATCCATACATTCATCCATCCATCCATCCATGCATCCATACATCCATCCATACATCCATACATCCATCCATCCATACATCCATATATCCATACATCCATCCATACATCCATCCATCCATCACCAGTAGTTTAGGCGGTTTTATAGAAATAAAAGAAGAAAGATTTTTTTTAATGTCGTAAGTTGGCTGTATGTAATTTTTCCTTTGTCGGTTTAGTGTTAGTTAGCAAATTTAAAAAGTTACAGCAGCGGACAATAATGGTTTTTCATACTTACTTTTATGGCCTAGGCCAAGAAGTAATGTAGGGAGCCATAAACAACAAACTTCATGGCTTCATTTCGTGACATTAACGCATACATTTCAAAGCATGTTTGAGAAAAAGGTATTGTTTGTAAATAAATTACATTAAACTATATATGAATAGCACTAACAGGTCTTTAAAGCTTAAAAAAAACATACCCAATGAATGATAGATGGCGGGGACAAATGCAGTAACACATTAAATGTATAGTAGCTTTCGTTCTTCCTTAATACTGCTCTATAGAAAAAATGTACAACGTACGTACGTCCACTTTAGATCGTCGCCATTTCAAAACTGTTGCTTAGGAGTCGAAGCAAATTTACCAGAACCTGACAACTAAAGGTGCTAGTCGAAAAAAAAAATACGAGGCGTGGCAGAAACGTACCAAATTCTTATTATTTCAAAAAAAAATCGTTTTGTTCATTCACTGGTACTGTTCATTCACTGGTACGCTTACCCTAGTTACATTTTGCGCGTAGCGTACATTTTGCGTTTTGTGCATTTTGCTCCGAAGCGAAACCAATAGGCAACTGTTTACTACTGTTCCGCTTATATTTACGGAATAGGCTACTTTGCAATAAATTTTTCCGGATACAGTTACACTAGTGGCAATGGCCGGGTCAGCCGTCCGGGGTCCGGTAAGTAAATAAATTACCCACTATCGGATATCCGGGACCGTGTCCGGTTGCCGTTCATTGTGGTACCAAAAAGCCAAATTGATTTACATTGTTTTTACGTAGGGTTAAGTTGGTATCGCTGATAGATTAGTCGGTACCAAGAGTTTGATCAAAGGCCTCTCAAGCAGAGGAGCGTGGGTTCGAGCCAGGTTCGCGTGTCTGAGTTATTTGTAAGTTGTAACTCATCCGAAATGGCTTGATCGATTATTATGAAACTGTTAGTACTAAAAAGCTGTGATTTAGCATGAATATATATATATATATATATATATATATATATATATATATATATCAGTCACGCCGACAATGTGGAAAAACAAAAAAAACAAAAAAATTTTTTTTATGGTACCTGCCATAGACGTACCAATATAATAGTGGGGGAGTTTTTTTCTCGACTAACCCTATATTGTGGGCTATAATTGGATAGGTATTTGAAAATAAATAGGGGTTTGCTAAAACCATTTTTTGATAAAGTGAATATTTTCGGAGATATTCACTCCGAAAGTTCAAAATAATGTGTCCCCCCCTCTAACTTTTGAACTGCACGTCTAAAAGATATGAAAAAAATCACGTAAGTTAAACTTAATAAAAACTTTCTAGGAAAATTATTTTCAACTTAACCGGTTGAGCAGTTTTTAAGTTTTTGTAAAAAATATTTCTAAACTAAGATTGCAATTTAACCGCCACTGCAAGCATTTTTTTCTTTGAGTAGGTACCTATAAGATCACGCTATTAGTAACTTCTTTCAAATAAAAAAAAATTTAATCGGTTCATAATAATATAATAAAGAATTACATCTGAAAAACCATCAACATACATATACTAGTTCTAGTAGTCTACAGACTAGATTAGTTACCCAATTCGCCTATAGATGGCGCTATACCTCCGACGTTGAAATTCTACATCGCGCTGTTAAAACTCTAACGCGCGGTGGGAGTTGGGACCAAAACAACCACATTAATAAAGTATGCAAAGATTTTTTCGTACCTGCTACGGAACCCTATCTTGGGCGCGTCTGACACGCTCTTGGTCGGTTTTATACCTAAAGTTGACTTTTGCTCAAGAGTGATCCTTCTGTACATTAGTAATATTAGTTATTCTGTGGCGGAGGTCCATATTAATGTGAGCAAAGTAATTATTTCGTAGATATATTCGGTAGGCCTGAGAATAGGTCGTAGGCTATTTTTTATATCCCCTTTTCTTTGCAGACGGAGTCGCGGACAACAGCTAGTAATAAGATAAAATGATATTGACTAGCGTACAACCAGTTGCGCAAACTTTTAACTAAAGAAAAATTAAGTCATTTTTTAGCATCGACGTAGGTACCTACTGCGTTCTGCGTAAGTAAATATGAGTACCACCTATACATATGTACATGATGAGCAATACATATAGATGAACTCGGGAAAATTTGAAACTAATTAAGTATATGAGCCAGGGTAAGTTCATTTTGAAAGTATATGTAACGTACATTTTTAAGTTTCGCTAAGCCTGATTCAGTTTTACAGTAAATTGACAATAGGAAAATTAAAATAAGTATACAAGTATTAGCCGCTTACATAAATCCAAAGTTAAGGTTTTTTTTAGAACTTAGGTAGCAAATTTATATAGAAGTGACTAAGCAAGAATGAATGGATGAATTTATTATGTGTGTGTGTGTGTGTGCTTAGATAATGTGTGTCCCATTATTATTTATAACTTCACTGTAAAAAAATATTACTTTTTTAGTCTTAATTTTTGTAATAATGTAGTTTAAAAACATTGCTTATACACTGATAGGTTTTCGAGTTCACGCGCGGGACCCTGAAAAGTTATCAAGCCAGACTTGTTTCACGTAACGACGGGCCGCTAATGCAGTGGCTTGTGTGTCTTCGTATAGTTCAAACGATAGTCTTTACTGTATGTACTTAAATGTATCTGAATTTTTTCAATAAAAAGTGTAACTTTTAATTTTTTGAATGAAATTTTAGCGGTTTCTTACTCAGAATTAAAAGCATTATTGATTTTTATGATAAGAAAAAGTCCTTAATTTTTCATATATTATTTTTGGGTCAGTTCTATGACGAGCTATTATAACTGTACAAAAACTTTTTTCTTTATAAAAAGTAATAAGTAGTGCTAGTAATTTTGAATAAAAGTACGCGAAAATTTCCTCATTTAAAAATAAAGTAAAGTGTACAGTCAAGGACATAAATATATGTATTTGTAATTTGTATACATGTTAGCAAGGCGTCAAAAATATCTATACAACTCTACCACCTTAAGGTTGGTGTTTGAAAATTTGACGCGATTGCTGTATAGCCTGTATAGATATTTATGCCTTCGGCTATACACTTCTTATTGAAAATGCCCTCTAGTGCAATGTGGTGGTGTCTTATAACTTTGGTGACATGCGCAGCTTCAGCGCACAATGATTTTTATAACAATTTTTATGGCACACCTGTGAGTGAAGAAGAAATGGGGTATTATATACAGCAAAATATAAGTTCGTAAGTATCGCAATTTTTTTTTTAGTGGGCAAAGGTTTCTTCTTTTTTTTTCCACTCCTGTCAAAATCATTTTCCTGCCAATCGGTTGATACGGTGTGTGACTTTCATAAGAACATTATTATCTTAAGGGCTGAAGGTTTAACCCATTGGTATCTATAGTGAAAAAATACGGATAACTCACGTCCATGATCGAATTTAGTTAGACATGTTTCGGGCTAATCCGTAGCCCTTCTTCCCAGAGCCACACGTCACGGCGGCTGCCAAACACGCACCACATCATATCGGTCATAGACTGAGTTATCCGTATTTTTTCATTATGAGTGTCTCACGATAGTTGGTAGAATGCTTTCACCGTCAAAAAAATAAAAAAGGAGAAAAAAAATTGGAGACAGTCTTCCAATGTCAAAATTATTAATACATACTTAATGATTCCTTCCTATTTCCTCGCCTTTTTAATTCAATTGTTCTGGGTGTTACAATGCAGATCATGGTTTTTTTGCAGATTATGTACAACTGAAATCAAGCCTTGTGATTCTTCTGAAGGCAGAAGGTTGGATGGGACGTGTAACAACCTAAAGCATCCCTCTAGAGGAGCATCTCGAACTCCGTTCCTAAGACTACTACCCCCAGATTATGGAGAAGGTACGCACTAACATCCATCATTCCATCTACCTTTATTTAATTTAACTATTCGGTGAATATTGTGCAGAAAGAAAATGGAATAAACGTGGAATAATCCACGTACTTAATGGCCCTGAGACGTGGCCACTAAGGATGGGCCTCATAAAAGAGCTCAAAGACACTCGAAGGACGATGGAGAGGGCTATGCTCGGAGTTTCTCTGCGCGATCGCATTAGAAATGATGGAATCCGCTCAAGAACTCAAGTCACCGACAAGCTCGAAGAATCGCTAGACTTAAGTGGCAGTGGCAGGGCGCATCGCTCGTAGAACTGATGGCCGATGGGGCAAAAAGGTTCTCGAGTGGCGTCCACGGACCTGAAGACGAAGTGTAGGTAGGCCTCCAACAAGATGGAGCAGCGACCTGGGTACGGTTACGGGATCGAGTTGGATGCGGATGGCACGGGAACGATCTGTTTGGTGAGACTTGGGGAGGCTATGTTTAGCAGTGGACGTCTTTCAGCTGAAATGATGATGATGATGAATCCACATATTATGTTCTACGATGAACACCCGTGCAAAATTTAAATTTGTTTCCAGCCAACGCAGTTGAGATTTTAAGATTTAACATGGATCCCAATGATCCCGTAAGATCGCAACAAAGTAAAAAGTGACTTACTAACTAAATCAGCATGAAGATCGAGTGTATCTGGTCTTTTCCCCAGGATTTGGACCCAGGCTGTCGGTGTCCGGTCTACCGTTGCCTCTGGAACGGCACCTGCGGACATCCATTCTAGCTACCGGAACTCTTCCAGACCAAACGTTTACTCAGCTTGCTATGTTTTTCTTCGTAACTATGTCACAGGATCTTATGAGCGTTGAGGATCCTAGTAAGTACTTTTCTACCTTGCATTGCTTGATTGGCATCTCTGTAACTGAAAGATGTGGAAAGATCTCATTATTTTGTGTAAAGACGTGTCTGATCAGTGATTACGCATGCTGTTATTAAAATAATTGGAATACCTATTTTGCTCAACCGCCAAGTAGTGAGGCCACGTCATGCGAAATACGTAGATCCGTTGAAAAACAAAAAGATTTTTATGATGGACCTCCGCAAATTAATGCCGGAATTTATACAGTATTAAAAACAGCACGCGTAGAAAGATCTGTTCTAAGAAACCATGTCATTGATTGACATAATTTGCTAATTGTTTTGTTAACTTTTGGTTGGTTGTACGAAGAAATGATGGATGTGATGTCCCCAGTTGGCTTGTGCCCTACAGTGGGAAATTTATATGAGTCAAGATGATAACGATAATTATATAGGGTTTCTTTTTCAGAAAGCTTCGTCATAGAGAAAAAATATTGTTGTTTGCCCGAAGGTAAAGCTGATCCAATGTGCACATGCTTAAAAGTGCCAGAAGATGATCCCACGTTAAGATATTCCGACATACGTGGTTTAGACTTAACAAAGCCTATATCATTCCAGTCTTCTGGATGCCTCAGGAATGGAACACTGCCAGAAAGGGTAAACTCTAGCTTAAGAAAAAGTACCTAACAAAAAAGACAACATTTCTGAGTTCTAAGTAATATTAGAACTGCTTGTTCTTTCGCTTGAAGTTTTAGTACATTTTTTAGGGTTCCGTACCCAAAGGGTAAAAACGGAAACCTTATTACTGAGGCTCCGCTGTCCGTCCGTCCGTCCGTCTGCCACCAGGCTGTATCTCGAGAACCGTGATAGCTAGAGAGTTGAAATTTTCACAGATGATGTATTTCGGTTGCCGCTATAACAACAAATACCAAAAAAATGGAATTAAATAAATATTTAAGGGGGCTCCCATACAACAAACATGATTTTCTTGCTCGTTTTTGCTAGATATTGATAACGGCAACAGGTAGACACTTGAAATATTCACAAAATATTTAATTATATATTGACTTTAAAAATTAACCATTAAATTAAAATAAAAAAAATATTTAAGGGGGGCTCCCATACAACAAACGTGATTTTTATAGATAATTGTACGGAACCCTTCGTGCGCGAGTCGGACTCGCACTTGGCCGGTTTGTTATCTTCATCATCATCATAATATCCATTGGGACCCGCGTCGGAACTACGGCCCAAGCCCTCTTGATCTGAGAGGAGGTCAGCGCCCTGCAGTGGGACGTATATAGGCTGGGATGATGTTGATGATCATCATATCATCTTAAAGACGTCTACTGCTCAAAATCCTCCACACATGACATCTTCTTTCTCTTTTCTTTCTTCTCTCTTTTACCTATAAGTAACCAGCTATTGTCCGCGACTCCGTCTGCAAAGAATAACCCATGGTAACTATGCTATTTTCCGCGATAAAAACTATCCTATATGTCCTTCCCAGGGTCTCAAACTATATCCATAGCAAATTTCATCTAAATCAGCAGGAATCAGCAGCAATCAGTGGTTTAAGCGTAAAGAGGTTACAGACAGACAAACACAGTTTCGCATTTATAGCAATAAGTATGGGGATTAAAAAAAAAACATAAATTTGCCAAAAACTTTACTTTGTACAGCTGCCATTTAGTTTCGACTATTTAATGAGAATAATTAAACGAGTTATTGAAAGAAGTTTTCTTTTGTTTGGCTTCACATTGTATGCAAGTATGTTTAATTAGGTACTTTAATTATCGAACCTGTTTTAAAGTACGTACAAGTGTATAAATTACACGGTAGAGCAGCCAGACGATTGCAAAATTTAAGCGTATCTAAGTGTTCAATTACCTAAGTACGTTTCAATTGGCATTGATCACTTTTTTACAATGTGGTCTTATTCCAAAACCATTTCGAGGAATAGGTTTATTAAATCTTTTTATAACATTGTAGTAAAAAAATATTAAATGATCGTGTGTATTTTTGCAAAATAATGTTTGACCTTTGTTTGACCTTTCTATGGGCATTAACTTTGAAATTCTTTGCAACAAGAAAAAAAAAATTTTATTTTATACGTCCAAAAAATACTATAGCCGTAAATCGTTTTTTGTACCTATTCTCTTGGAAGAATCGGCAACTTTAGTGTTATTGTTATTGTAATGTAAAGTGACATTGTCAGATGACAACTAACCATCGATTGTGACACTTTTTTTTTGTCATTATGTCTGTGGTTGATGATGATGATGTATGGGGACGCCTCGCTGAGCCAGGCGGGCTGTCGATCGTTTTGCACAGTCATTCAGCCCAGTTCCCCGAGGTTGGAGCCGACGGTTACTGTCCCAGCAGCGCTCCCACACAGCATCTCTCCTCGAATCTTTTCGTTCTCCTGCTGAACATAAGGACATCTTTGAGACTGACATCCTTTAGCTCCTCCTCCCTCAGCTCGTCACTCCCGAATACATCACGCCGCGCTGCCGCGTACATGACACACTCGGCTAGGATGTGCTCACTCGTTTCCTCCTTCCCACAATGTGGACAGGAGGGGTCACTTTTTATACCTATTATACTTAAGTGTCTATTTAACAAATTATGGCCCGTAATTATGCCAGTTATAGTTCTCAAGCTACTCTTACCTAGATTATGTCTGTGGTTTATACACAGATTCAGCCGCGGCATGTAATTTACGAGAAGTCGTATCTCAAATTTTCAATAAATTATAAAAAAATATTGGAGTGATGAATAGCTGAAATATTCAAATTAGTTTCATAAAAAAAAATAAAAAGGGGGGTTAAAAAAATGAACAATCCCAATAAAGCCGTGATGGCCTAATGGTTTGACCTATTGCCTGTTTAACTGAATGAACTCTGAATTTTTCTGAATTGATGATCGAAATTACATTTGAAATTTAGCATGAGCTTTACGGTGAAGGAAAATATCGTCAGAAAACCTGCACACAGTGCCAGCGTTTAGGAGGGGGGGTCGCACGATGGGGCAACGGCCCAGTGCGCCAAATTTCAGGGGGCGATCGGTGGGGGTGGGATGCCGCCCCCGCCAAACTGGCACTCGATTTGGATTTTCTTAAGTGGGCGCCACAATATTCTTGCCTGGGTTGTCAGTGGTCGCAACGCCGGCACAGCCTGCACACACCTGCAAAGAAGTTCAATGTTGTATTAGAAGTTCCCAATCCGCACTGGGCCCGCGTGGGAACTACATCCAAAACCCTCTCTTTCTGGGAGGAGGTTTATGCCCTGCAGTGGGACGTATATATGCAGGGATGAAGAATATTAAATAATCAACAATATTGTAAATGTATGTGTATTGAAATCCACGCAAGAACAAAAGTCACGGACATAGCTCAAAGAATTGCTAGACTGGGTACGTATCAAAATATATAAAGTTTAAAATTAATAATGGACAAAATACATAATGGTCATTTGATATACTTAATGCAATTTTCTTGGAAATTCTCAACTTTACAGGACTTTCATAAAATAAACCTAACCTAACCTAAACCAACATGTGGATTACACGATTAAAAAAGTTCGTTTTATCAATAGTTTCATGGAAAATTTTAGTATGACCATTATGTATTTCGTCCATTATTCGTTTTAAACTTTATATATTTTGATACGTTCCCGCTAGACTTAATGCCAAGATCACACGTACCGAGTAAAATCGTGCGAGTAGCATTACATTGCAGCTCTCAATCGGTCACTTGCAACTCGTTAGCCCTACGGCCCTGCAATGTAATGCTACTCGCACGATTTTACTCGGTACGTGTGATCTTGGCATAAGTGGCAGTGGGTAGGGCACATCGCTCGTAGAATTGACGACCGATGGGGCCGAATGGTTTTCTAGTGGCGTACATGGACCGGACGACGCAGTGTAGGTAGGCCTCCAACAAGGTAGAGCGACGAGCTGGTAAAGGTTGCGGGAACGCATTGGATGCGGATGGCGCAGGGCTGATCTGTTTGGGAGGCCTATGTTCAGCAGTGGACGTCTTTCGCCTGAAATGAATGAATGATGATGTCATTTTATTTTTTCTAATGTTTTAGTTTGTGACTTCGACACCTGTGTTTGATCTGTCAGAACTTTATGGCAATGAGCTTCAGTTGTCCTTAAAAAGTAGACTCTACTTTCAAGGCTTACTTAAATACGACGTGGAAGATGGCAGAGTGTATCCGCCTCAGAGTCGTGCAAAGCCGAGTTTTTGTGTCTTGAATGAGCCACCACGTGAGACAAGATGTCATGATGCACGTAAGTATAGTTTTTTGTTACCCTGCAACGCTTCGGTACAAAATGCGCAAAACGAAAAATGGACACTACACGCGGAACGTACAAAAAGCAATATGCACATTCGCAAAATGTGCAAATTGGAAAATGAATAAATAAAGAAATAAATATTTTTGTCCGCTTTGTACATTTCGCGATGTACTTTTCGTTCTTTGTACGTTCCACGTGTTTCACAAGATGCGTTGTGTACAATATGCGTATTGTACATTTTGCGTTTTGTGCATTTTGCTCCGAACCGCCCTGCAATAGTATCTCACTGTATATCTTAATTCATACATTATTCAAAAAGTGCAAATGTTGACATTACTTATTATATTTTTGAAAACTAGCTGTTGCCCGCGACTCTGTCTGCGAAGAATTTGTTAATTGCTATCCCGCGGGAACTATACAATTTTCCAGGATGAAAGTATCTTAGGGCCGGCGCTCACTGACGGCATGGCACAGCATGGCATTTTATTACTATCAAGTTATTTTGAATCTTATTTCAATGAGTTTAGAATTTATGTTACTTTATTTCGATACCACGATGCCGCGACGTGCCGAGGGATGAGGCAACGCATAACCAATAAATAAACATGAATTCTATACTCATTGAAATAAGATTCAAAATAACTTGATAGTAATAAAATGCCATGCCGTGCCATGCCGTCAGTGAGCGCCGGCCCTTAACCTCCTAAGGTCCAGTGTCTTATATACCTATAGGACTCATAGTGAAAATAAACGGATCACTCACGGCTTAAAACGACTTTAAATCGACATGTTTCGGGCTAATCCGTAGTCCTCCTTCCCGGAGTCACACGTCACGGCGGCTGTCAAGCAAAATGCAAACAAAATGTGCGCGTTTGGCAGCCGCCGTTACGTGTGACTCCGGGAAGAAGGGCTACGGATTAGCCCGAAAAATGTCGAGTTAAATTCGTTTTAAGACGTGAGTGATCCGTTTATTTTCACTATGAGTGAGTTTCACGGAAGTTTCATGTTTAAATCTATATTTATAGGACTTATTGTAATGTGACATCGAACTCACTCATAAGTGACATAAAGTTTAATGTTCATTGAAACAAAACTTCACGTGGGCTGCAGGAGGCTATATGTAATGCAGGTTATAAATTATCTGTGTGCCAATATTCATCAAGATCCGTCAAAGCATTTTAGCGTGAAAGGCTAACAAGTATTCACACATCCATCCATCTATACATGACATAATATTAGTTAATGTACTGACTGGAAATTGGTTTGTTTGTGTCATTTTTGTTTCTCTGGTTGCTTTGCAGCTTTGTTAACATTCAGCATTTTATTAGGTTGTCTTAGGATGTTTTTGCATCAGAGATTGTCGTGAAGCGACAACCAAAAAATGAAATAACCTAACCTAGATTTGTCATGAATTGACAAATGCAAATGAAATAACCCTAACCTATGAAATGAAAAATAAAAATTAACTGAAATTCGTTTATTTACAATAAATTAAAAAAAAGGACACAATTACAATAGAAATATGAATGCGTGTGGAGTGGTGTATGGTAGAGGATGGACGGTAGGTGAGTGGGTGTCAGTGCAGAGGATGCGGTGACGAACTGGAGGCGTAGACGGAGTCTTCGGCGAGATGGAGATCCAGCGAGTAGGGCGCTACTGAGCGCTTGGTGAAAGGGCCGTCAGCGCTCCGATAGGGCGCGTAACAGGCGCACGTAAGTGCTCGGTGGGGCACGGGCGACGCACGGTACACGTGCTGGTAGAGCGCGGTACAAGGGGAGGCAGCACCCGGCGTAGATGGAGACAGCGGCCCGTGTTGATGGAGACAGCGCAGGGTAGAGGTGATGGCCCGTAAATAAGACCACGCGTACGGACTTCGGGACTACGCGTGTAAACTTCGGGACAACGCGTGCAGACTTCGGGACAGCGCGTACCGCGCGTACGGTCTTCGGGACAGCGCGTACGGACGTCGGGACAACCGTAAACTTGGAGACTTCGAGATAACTCGCGGAGACGGATTTGCGACTTTGGTGCAATGAAGGCGCGAGGCTTGAAGAATCCCGGGACCAGCTCGGCCCCGGGACAAGGCCTTATCGATTTCTTTCCAGTTAGAAAGCTGACGATAGACTGCTCAAAGTCGGGATTTGTACTGGCTTATATAGCCGTCTGACGGAGCTCCGCTCCCGAGGGCGACTCGGAAATCAGAACGTATGAAATTTTGAATTAAAAGTAAATTTGTACAAGTGGCCAAATATCTTTATTCATTTTAGAGGGAGGTTTAATCTAAAATATTGTTTTTCTGACATGAAAAACGTAAATGCTTGTCATGACAACCGAATAAACATGCTTGTCATAACATGTCAGTTTTTGTATTAACGAAAATAACAATTTTAAGGAGCCATGAAAATAATTGTTATTAGATTAAAAACACAGGAAAAAATGTCACGCATCAGCACGTGCGAAGCCCGAATCTCCAGCATAACCGCAACACATGGAAAAAGACCGAAAAAGTTAGTATCCGTTTTCATCGAATCAAAAAGTGATTGTAACGTGAAAATACGTAGTGAAAACCAAGTGAAACTGTGTTATTTAGCTTTTGTGATTTCGCAGGACCCTGCAGAAATGAAGGTGACGCGATTCTAATGATATTAAGATCGACGACAGGACGTGAAAAAGATACGATAAGTGAGCTAAAACACGATATAACGGTAAGTAAACAGCGCAAAACGCTACAAGATACAATGTACCATGCTAGTATAGTACGAATTTTTTGAGGTGTCTCGATCTCGTTAGCAGCCCACATTTCGAAAAAAGCCATTGAATACTATAATGTCCTCAAGTGCATAATCCTCAGTTTAAAATGAACGGAAATATAAGATAAAATAGCTCGTTGAAATAACGACTTTATTATTTACAGTAGAGAGTTCATTTTAAATTAAACTTTGTTGGCAGATAATATTTTTCAACATTGAATGCGTCCTAGACATGCAGCCAAAACAACCAAAACAAACAAACAAACAAAGTTTCAATTAAAATGAACACTACTGTAAATAATAAAATCGTTATTTCAATGAGCTATTTCATCTTATATTAACGTTCATTTTAAACTGAGGATTATTCATTTGAGGACATAATAGAATACAATGGCTTTTTTCGAAATGGGGGCACTTAACGAGATCGGGGCACCTCAAAAAATTCGTACCATACGTTGTTATTGATGCGTTTGATATGCAACTATGATCACATTCATTAGTCCACGGTAGAAACGGGTTCAACTATACTACGTTTGTTATACAGAAAGATGCGCGTGCGTGCTCTTGATGCTTGCTGTTCTGGATCTTCTTCGAGTGGCTACGCAACTCAGCATTAGTGGAAACGGTCACATGGTTTCGAACCGTAGTTTGCACATACTTGCAGCATAACACACATCAGATCAATGGTGCAAAGGCATCCAAAGTTAACTCCTTCATAATCTAAACTTTATAATTTCAGCTGACGATACCATCAACGTCAACGTCGCCCACGATATGATGATCATCTGGTTTTGGAGGAACCACAATAGGATTGCCTTTACTCTGGCTGACCTTAATCCTTGCTGGGATGACGAGAAGATCTTCCAGACAGCTAGAGACATAAACATTGCTACCATCGTGCAGATATTGTTCTACGAGTTTCTCCCGCTCATATTTGGTATTAATTTTTACCTATGCTTACAACCTATCCAGTTCATGTCCATTTCATTACCCGCCCCGCCAGAGACACTCGCCGCGCAGTAGTTCGCTTAATAGAATCTTTATTTCTCATTAAGAACAATAGGGCTGGTAACGGTAAAGACACGACTCCAGTAAAAAAACGCTTAATTTTCGCCCGGAACACCAGATTAATTTTCGATTAACTGCAAAATTAGATTTTTTGTTGCTTTAAAACAAATAAATAGTTAGTTGTTTGAGTTGGCAAACAAGTGACGTCATAAGTTGCTATTACCATTCAAACTCTATGGAAGAATTGTGTTTTGACAGCTCAAAAAGAGTACGTCAGTTGATTTGTGGTGTCAACATCCCTATTTTGTCACTTGCAAGAAAAATCGTGCAGGTTGCATTACATTGCGGTGCTGGTACTTGCACTATTTTTCTTGCAGATGTAAACTGGGCTTAATATCTAAGGTAGAATTAAAGGATGCATTAAATATTTTCCATCTTTTTATTACAGGTTGGGACAATCTCGTGAGGGACTCTATATTATCTTCGGAACTTGGGTTCAGGGATGTGTATGACAGCAACATATTGCCTCAACTCACTTTGGAATTTCCATATGTTCTGCGTTGGGGTCATCTCATGATTGATAGCAGACTTAAGTATGTTCATTTAATGATGATACCTTATCCTATCCCACTATACTATCCTACTGCCTATCATTTCTATCCTATTCTATAGTAAATAAAGTATTAAGAATGAAAAAGATTGTTAAGATGTTTGGATGATTGAATGTTTGTTAGTCAATCACGCTACTAAAGTTGAACGGATTTAGATGAAACTTTGCGTACAGATTAACAAAGATTTAATCGAGACGATTACTATTGAAATTTCTTCAATATACGAGGTCCAATATCCGTTAAGATAAACACGATTACTGATACAATACCAATGTTTACGATTAAGGTTATGACATTGATGTGACACCTCAATCGCCTCAATTGTCTCCTTGTAGCGAATAGCTATGAATGGAAATCAGTGGATCTTTTACACTGGTTTAGCCATTAATTTTAATTATTGAATATACGTATCTCTAAAATAGTAAGAGTTAAGACACTAGTTTCTCCGAGAAAGAACAGTTAAAATTAATTAAGAACAGTTAAAATTATAAACAACCATAAAATTATGAACAACCATTTTTTCAGGATGTATGATGGAGAAGGTATATATCTAAAGCAAATTCCTCTCGTGAACCTAACCTTGCGCGCAGGTTATCTGGCAGTAGACGATAATATCGACCACTTAACGCAAGGTACCTTCCGGCAAGCTAGCGGAAAGATAGACACCATGGTAGATCCAGATGTAAGCATGCCTTTATAAAGTCCTTACTTATCCAGGGGGGTTTCACTCCGCAGTTTAGGTATGTTCGGCCGGTGCGCCTCCCGGGCAGACGTATGGCAATAGGTTGTCGCTCGGCATTCGGTTTGCACGCTAGCCGCGTCGCGCGTAATTATTCTCTGTGATTTTTGCAACAAACAATGATTTATAAACGATCGTAAAATCCGTATAAAAGATACTGTTGCATTTAAAGGTAGTTAACTGAATTAACACACTGTTTTATATCTTGATTTTTAAACCAACCTAAATATCGGCGAGTGGGAACCCTGTGCTCTTGGTTTCGGGTCAGCGGTGCGCAGCGGAATATGAACGCTGGTATCACACGATAAGTTTCAATTTCGCGTGCAAGCAGTTAACGGTCGTAAGAGTAGGCAATTTTTTATACCTAAAGTTGACTTTTGTTCGAGAGTAATCCTTCTGTACTAATACACACATTGTTAGTATTTGTAGTACTATTATTTATTCTGTGACTTAGCCTACATTTTTGTGTCTCCCTGCTGGGCAAGGGCCTGTCCTCTTGACCTCCATTTCTCTCCGGGCTATATTTGCCCACTCCCTCAGTTCTGCGTCCAGGTCGTCTCGCCATCTCCACCTCGGCCGGCCTTGCCGTCGGTGTCCGTCTCGCGGTACCCACTATGTGGCTGAGTGCGCCAATCTTTGTGGGTGCATCCGGCAGAAACGCCCAGCCCCATTTAAACTTGGCGGTCACTTTCTTTTGGCGGATTCTGGATTCGATGAATCATTTTAAGCCCTAGTATACCTACTGCGCTCTCTAGCACGTTGGCAAACCTAATAAAATCTTAAATTGTAGAAATAGAAATTACACTCACAAAAGCGCCTTGGAATATTTTTTATTCCTAGACAGTTTTGAACATTTCCAATGTAGGCGTATTACTACTTTGTGAGTCAAAATATCAAATTTGTCTAAGTGTTATCAGTATCCGGAGACTTTTTTGGTGTATATATTTGAATGGCAATAAATTTGGTAGTTAGAAAAAATCATGGTTGCATTTTTAAATTACGTTAAATTTAAAGCAAGTCATTTCTTTTACTCATCTAATTGCCCTTCACCAAAATCTCTTTAATAATGTAAAAACATCCTCTCAATACTGCCTTCAAATTTCTATTACGCACACAGAACCAATCTGTGAGGATATCTTGTGTGAAAAGAAACTACTTATGTCACTTTTTTACACTATCTTCTTGTGAGTAAATGATAATTTTTGTTTTCAGATGGCAAATAAAGCTTTTGGCCCTTTGAAGCGTGCATCTGACATATTTTCGATAGATTTGGTCAGGGGAAGAGACTTCGGTTTCCCACCATACGTCAAATACAGACAGTATTGTTCTGGTCGACCGTACAAAACTTTTGAGGACTTAGCTGACCTCATAGATAACGATGTAAGTACTTTTTTATATACATACACACATGATGAGTATATCCCCATAGAGGGTGGACAGAGGACGTGACATGCTACGCTACTTTAACCAACTTTAGGTTTAAAGGGGTACATAGCAAGATGTGCAAGTCGCAAAATGTGCAGTGGTGAAAATCGTAAAAAGTGCAGATCGCAACAAGTGCAGATCGCAATGGTTTTTTACTGAAGCTTATTTTCACAGTCGCGTTTTTTCCCAATTTAAATTGACACAGAAACAGTGACGATGGAGCTCCGCTCACACGGAGCTCCTTCTTCTGTGTGCTTTTAGCCCTTCAGTGCCGATGCAAACTTAACATAATCTAAACCTACTATAAGATCTGCTTGCACATTTTACGATCTGCTCAATATGAGATCTGCACATTTTGCGATCTGCTCATTATGAGGTCTGCACATTTTGCGATCTGCTCATTATGAGATCTGCACACTTTACAATTTACTCATTTTAGGTAGCCTGCGCATTTTGCTACTTGCCCATCCTACCATGTATCGGTTTAAAGTTAGATAAAAATGGTACAATAGTGACAGGTCGCTAGACTATCGCCTACGTACAATATACCTCAACCTATTTCCTTAGTCGCTTTAAATAAATGGAGACGCGTAATTTCTTTGTTCGGCACCACACGGATAACCACTACTTTTTTTATATTCTAGTACTTTAATCCGCGATGTAATTTGACAAACAAAATCACAAAAGCGTTATTATAAGTGCGACATTACGGTATTTTGAAAGAAGATCTAATATTTCTATCGTTTTATAGAAACTGGAGGTGCTCAAAGAATTATATGACGACGTGAATGACGTAGAATTGATAGCAGCTCTGTGGGTAGAGAAGAACATTAATGGAGGTTGGGCACCACCAACGGTATACTGCGTGGCGGTGGAACAATTCCTCAGGACTATAAAGTCTGACAGGCACTGGTATGAGCGGGCAAACCGACCACACGCGTTTACTTTACGTAAGTTTGTTTCTTGTTCTTTTGAATATTATTCTAGACGTGATATTCGTCAAGATGCTCTGAGGAACTCTTTGACCTCATTCCAGCTGCGGGGTTCCATTACAGATCCTCCCGTCGTAAGCGTTCATTTCATCGACATCATGTTGATGAATGGCAGTCTTCGACGGTGCGTTTTAAGCGGTCTTTTTTGCCACGAACTTGCAAAATCTGGAACGAGCTTCCCGTTGGGGTCTTCCCATTGAGTTACGACCTGGGTGCCTTTAAGAGGCGAGTGTACAATTTTCTGCAGGGCCGACAACGCACTGGTATCGCGTAAAGCGCTGCGAGTGTCTATGGACAGTGGTGTTCATTTAACATCAGGTGACCCACTAGTTCGTTTGTCTGGCTTCATTAAAATAAAAAAAAAAAAAAAAAAAAAAGATCGTTGATGTCGTAAGGTATCAAAGAACAAGAGTGGGTTTCGCTAAATCTTTTTTACCTAAGAGACAGTGAGAGAGATAGAGAGGGAGAAAGAGAGAGACCCACTTAGCATCATGTTGTGACAAGCCGTGATGCAGGTTTTCAGTGGGACCCATTTTAAAACTACTTAAATAGAAAAACAAACATCCAGACCACTTGAACACCAGTACAAACTGTACATAGGTTTTTAGGTACAAATCTTTATTAAAAATGCCAATGTGTGTATGTTTGTGTAATACCCTTTTATGTTTAAATTACTCAACTGATCGTGATGAAAGGAAAATGAAGATAGTTTGAGACCCCAAGTTGACAACAACTGAACTCCTACATATTTATTGCAGAGCAACTTCTTGAAATAAGAAAAGCGACGATCTCCAGGTTGCTTTGCGATGTGGGCGACACAGTGACAAACATACAGCGAAATGCTTTCGAGCGCTCCGGACCTGGGTAAGATGATTACGTGTAAAGCGCTGCGGGTGTCTATGGACAGTGGTGTCCATTTAACATCAGGTGACCCACTAGTTCGTTTGTCTGGCCTATCTAACATAAAAAAAGACTTTTCATAATTTATTGAATCAGACGTTATTTCGCGGAGGTCCATATTAATTATCTGAAACAATTACTTTGCTCACCAGCGACCTTATTTTTAACCGACTTCAAAAAAAGGAAGAGGTTCTCAATTCGGTTGTATGTTCTTTTTTTTTTTTTTTTTTTTTTTTTTTTTTTTTTTTTTTTTAACGTGTGTTACCTCAGAACTCCGTCATTTATGAACCGATTTGGAAATTTTTTTCGTTGTTTGAAAGCACATGCTTCAAGGTTGGTCCCGTTGTTACCAGAATCCAGTTCTGATGATGGGATCCATGAGAAATTGACGGAACTCCTCAAAAATTCAAGAGAAATGTATAGCGATTTTAGTATTTTCGGTGACAAGTCGAACATTTGCATTCAAAAAGTATCATAGAACTATGTAATAAAACGACACAACCCCGTCGATCATTAAAAATAGAATTTTTAACATAAACTTATTTCGAAGTCAAACTGATGATTTTATCCTACGCATCTATTTTATACAGAAACAACTAAAAAGCAAAAAATAAAAATTTTAAATAAAAAATAAAACCTCCTTCAAAAAACATCCAAAAAACTATGAAATAATAATTGAATCGAACCGACCACAATAAGCATGAAAATATCTTTCTTCTAATCTGTTTGAAGTTGGTGCCTCAGCACGAGCCAGCAGGGGTGTAGAAGCCCTATAGATAGTAGGTAGCTATGTAGGTAAGTTAGATTACTAGGTCCACTCCTGCTGGCTCGAGCTGAGGCACCAACTTCAAACAGATTAGAAGAAAGATATTTTCATGCTTATTGTGGTCGGTTCGATTCAATTATTATTTCATAGTTTTTTGGATGTTTTTTGAAGGAGGTTTTATTTTTTATTTAAAATTTTTTCTTTATTTTTTGATTAAGTTTTTCGTGTTCCCTTCGACCTTTTTCTCAATTAAGAGGACGGGCTATGTTTACTTAGCAGACTCAATGGGTGAGAATTGGGAATTTCACACACACATCATATATGAGGTGTGTGATGGTTTCCTTAAGATGTTATCTTTTGCCCAATCAGACATCATAATAATTTAGGAGCAAAGTTTAATGTCAGGAAAAAATCCTATATTATAGGTAAACTCGACTACTGACGTTTTCCCGTATACAATTTACATAACAAAATATACTTACCAGAATTTATAAGAATAATTTTCACCTCAATAGCTCAAAAAGGATTTCCTTTTGCTTTGAAATCTGCAAAGAAAAACACATTTTCCCCCCTAGAATAAAAAAGGTTTTTGAAATTTGAATGTAATCTTGAATTCGTACACCTGACTTTTTAATATTAGAAAAAAAATAAGCTTTCAGAAACCCGAGGCCGTATTGTCTAACGCTTCTGATGCTTTCCTTCGCTTTCACCATCTCTTTCTGTCATAATGTTATACCGTTTCAAAGAAAGAAACAGTGATTGCAAAGGCAATCGTCAAAAGCGTTAGATAATAAGCCTGTAGGTTAGCTGCCTACTTACTATTTGTACCTATTATTTTTCTCGCTGTGGTGAGAATCAATAACTTTCCAGCCTTGTAAAGTATAAATCTTCCCAGGTGAATTTTTGGCTTCGAGGCATTACATTAAATTTGAACCTTAATACTATGACGATACCGTTTGTTTTGAAAGATAAGGGCTCGAAGCGAAAAATTCACCTGGGAAGATTTATACTATAATAACAAACTAATATTTTGTTTCAGAAATAAGATGGTCAGTTGTTCGCAAATTCCGAATATTGATTTAACTGCCTGGAAGGACTCCACTTGCGCAGGATATTGAATTAAGAGTTTTCTATCATTTGCCCGAATTTTATATGCCATAATATATTGTTTTCCATAATTCTCATTAAGTCATAAAGTAAGTAATAAGTTTTCTATATTGTACTTTATGTAAATTGTTCAAAACAATAAGAAAAAGAACAAAACACTATTGACAACCGTTGAAATAAATGTAGAAAGGTGAACTTATTCCTGCAAGGGATCTCTACTAGTCAACTTTGAGTGAATGTTGTGGCAATAAATAAAATTCTATTATATTCTATTCTAAATTTATTTCGAAAACAGTACCTATTTTCTGCAGCATTATTGTTAAACATACCTAACCTGCTGTATTTCATAAGAAGACATTTCAAAAAATCCTGAATACAGCACGCTTTTATATTTATGGGAATCGTTGCAGCGAGTGATATTATGACAAATTAAATTATGGGAAACGAAGCGATTCAGAAATTATGCTTATAATTGGATTGGCTAAGAAATAAGCGATAAATATATGTGTTATTCTCTTATTTTGTTTTATTATCCTATTACTGTTTATCGTAAACCATAGGATCCGACAATTGAACTGAAATTCCGAGATCATACTAAATTCCCATATGAATTATCACAATACTCTTCATTTATGTTGTATGACAAATGCACGTGCTAAAGGTACAGTCAAGGATTTTAAAGTATAAGCGGCTTCACCCGATTTGCATTACAGAGCTAAACTACGAAGAGTGGCAAGTGGCAAGTAACCTTTGATCAATCATAACTGTAGATCCACAGTCGCGCGCCCAAAAATGTCCGAGCCAAATGAGCGCCACTTTGATAAAAGTGGCCTTCTTTTTTCTCAGAACGTTGCGTGAAATTGTCAAATTTAGCTGTCAAGTGGAGTTTTGCCGCTACCGAAATTCGACTGTAATGAAGTAAAGACTAGGTTCAAATTTCTGTGTAGGTGATGTTTTTATTTGTTACGCAACCAAATAAAAAAGTTCGGACATTCTTTGAAGGGGATTTTGTTCGGCAATGTGTATCTACAGTTATAATTGATCAAAGCAAGTAACAATTAAAATCCTTGACTGTACGGGCGGCAGGCACACGAGGCGCACTCGCCGCCCGCACCTCTCCCGGCCCCCTTTGTCGTCATACCCCCAGCCCCTGTACCGCGCGGGCGACGACTCATTTAAACGAACGACGCAGACGACGGAAGACGCGTTTAGAGGGTAGAAGGAAAGATGAAATGTAAAAAAAACTAATAAAATTTACCAAACACCAGGGCCCAATTGCATAACAAAGTACAACTAATATTACAAGCGGAACTCTCGCTTCAGTTATATTAACTAGAAAGGGAGTTCCGCTTGTAATATAAGTTGTACTATGTTATGCAATTGGGCCCAGTTTATTTTAATTTAAAAAGTTGCCATGAGGTTTAGACCCACGGATTTAGACAATTTAGTTCTTGTATCGGACTTTCTAAGAAGACTTGAGGCCTTATCTTCTAACGCACTCGCACTCGTAAGCACAATCATATTCACTGCACCTTTCTCTCACATTAATGCGAATACATTATGTGAATACGATTGTGAGCGCCCGCGCGTTACACAACACCGCCTTTAGTCTATTCACACAAAAGTGAACCATTATTGTTTTTATATCCATATCTTTAGATTTGTAATTTAAGAAAAAGAGGTTACAAATTAATAGGTTAATAGTAAAATTGCAAGAAAAAGCAGATACATTGTTCTACTTAGCCGCCTTGGAGCTAGATTCATACTTTGTCTGACGTGACTCGTCTTAAAGCACGGGACAGTATCGCTTTCATAATTATGATGTAAGATAACAGGCAAGAACGAAATTCATCCATGTGTTTACTGAATGAAGAAATCTTTAAATCATTGCTAATAATAATTTATTTCAGAACAAGTCCATATTGTGTTAGTTTACATGACTTATTGTCTATGTTAGTTATTAAGTAAGCAAAATAAGGCTAAAACTCCATATGCACAGAGTTCCAGTGCCTACTCATTGCACAGCAGGGTCAGTCCAAACCAGCTAGCAGTACCACTACCATGAGTTTGCAGTGACCGTGCTCGATAGTGACTATCGCTATCGAGTGCTGTCACTGTAAACTCATGGTTGTGGTACAGGAGGCTGTTGGGACAGTCACGCACCCGGCACATCAAGGAGGCAGTTCTCTTGCGAAGAATCGCACTAACACTATCGATCCTCGCCTCCAAAAAATAATGTGTTCTAATATTGAAATGGGTTGCTTAAAAATACGATCAAGGCCAGTGGCTTGGCTTGTTTAAAATTTTCCATGAGCTTTACGATAAAGAAAGCATCGCGAGGAAACTTGTGCAGACCTGCGAAGAAATTCAATGGTGTGTGAAGTTCCCAACTCGCACCCACTTGGGAAGTACGGCCCAAGCTCGCTCATTTTGATTAGTCTGTGCCCTGCAGTGGGAAGTAAATAGGCCGAAATACCGTTGATGATGTCGATGCTAATGTGTTATGATGGTTTGTGGAATCGATACGGTTCTAAGGGTTTCCTTACTTCCTGTGACTCCCACAAGAATAGTCCTTCCACATACCCAAATTGATTTTCGGTATTTGATTGCAGCTCACCATTTTGTTTCTGTGAAATGGAAAACACAGTCTTAACTTTCTTGAAATAAAACTCATTAACTAAGTAGACTACAGACAGCTATCTTCGACGTCATTACACTTCCTACATATATTTTTACAAATTTGTCGTGTGGCTTTTTCCGGTGTGACATTCCAATTCCGCAAGCAACAGGGCCAGTAATTTGGTAATTACACAATGGCAACACTAGCGTTTCACATATAGCACCTTAGATCCGCGTGCTAATTTACAAAGCCACATTCATTAATGACAGTGTTAATGACCAGTTTTCATCATTTGACACATATATAAATAAAAAACAAGTGGTGACTAATACGACAGGTCATCACTTGACAAATGTTCAATAAGCTTTATTATTTTTTGTGAATTCCTAATTTTAGGAACATTATACTCATTAAAGACCGACTTTCATAGTTGACGAATACTGAAGTTTTTTCGCATCTCCAGAAATGAAAACTCAGTGGAGAGACAGGTGGTTCAGGGCCGATCACCAACTCGCTGGGACTGACATATTTAAAAAAGCTACAGAGCACAACTTTAGTATACTCGCAACACCTCTAACCAGCGCAGAAGATACAAGTACAACACTCACACACACGTACACATACACACACATACACTCATACACACACATATGTATAAAAGCTTAAAACATCCTTGTATTTTTTCTTTTTTTCTTTTTTGTTTTGTTTTTCTTATAACCACAACTTGTGTTATGGAGGAGCGGGGCTTCCTGATACAAGTATATTGCTTACTTAATAGGAAGCTTCAACCCTTAATTTTTGTAACAATGTTATTTTTTAGTGAAATAAATATTTTCATTTTCATTTTCACAACATACGTTCAGAAAACAACCGAAAAACATACCCCAAACTCGACTGCGAATAATACCTTTGGGGAGAAACGAAAACACATCTCTAAGAGTACAGTCCTTTAGAAGTTTTATGATCCACCGAATATCGGTCCCTGTATCTCGCCTGAGCAACCACTACCACTCTGACTAGAATCTCCAACTAGGAAGAATTAAAATTGAATTGATTTGAAGAAATTGTAAGAACTACTAACTTTGGCCCAGCGCGCAAGAAGGCTCGTCGTTGTATGTGTGTCACTTTGTCTCCTGCCTCACATACAAGCCGGGCCACAGATACTTTCCTTATTTCTTGAAGTTGTTCTGAAATTAGAAAAGTGTGTGTTAAATTAAAAGCTTACTTATTAGGACGCTTGGACCCTGTTTCCTTCATTTCCCACTATCTTCCTAATTTTACATATGCTAATTAATTAATTAATTTAATTAACTTACGTTCGGTGAACGCGTGTGGTCGGTTTGGTCGTTCGTACCAGTGCCTGTCAGACTTGATACTCCTTAGGAGTTGTTCAACTACCACACAGTAGAACGTAGGTGGAGCAAAACCGCCTAAAACTGGTTTTTCTAACCATATTCCAGCCATCAGATCCACGTCGTTCACGTTACGGTATAAATCTTTGAGCAGCTCTAAATTCTGAAACAGGTAGACAAATCTTGATAAAGAGAGTAGTAATGAAAAGGAGGGGACAGTGGCTGATCACAAATATTGTAAAACCGATGTAGAAACCTGCATCTTCCTGAGAAATATGACGAAGGGGACACCATTAGACTGATACAAGAATGTAGATTAACAGCTCGTGAGATGGACTGACGACCTACAAAGTAAAAGTTAAAAGAAAAAATTAGTAGTAATCGTAATAATTAAAGGATAAAACTTACGCCAGCAGGTATAATATCAGCCAGATCATCAAAACGAGTGATCGTCTTGCCAGAGCAAAACTTTCTGTATTTAACGTAAGGAGGGAAACCAAAATATCTGCCCTTGGCCAAATCACTAGTAGCTACGTCCGACACGTGCTGAAGACCTCCTAACATCCTTTCACCAACCTGAAATAACAAATAATTTATTCAATTAGGCGTTACTTTGCGGAGATCCATATCAATGAACTGAAACAATTATTACTTTGCTCACCCGCGACATAAACATAATTTTTTTTTTGTTAAAATACTAGCTTTTTTAATAATAGCTTACATTCATATGCTATAAACGGTCGTATCTCTATTTTCCAGTGCCAGCAGGGCGCCGCTTCTAAGCAAAATGTATCCAGTCTGCGGTAATTTAATATTGGATACTAAAAGCCACGACAAACCGGGAGCGCGGGGCGCCGACGGAGCGTGCCCAGCGCGCTCTATAACACGTAATCATATATACGATGTCACACATCGACAGTGCGGCACACTGTATTTGATTCAATGTTATTAACCGCGCTGGGCACGCTCCGTCGGCGCTCCGCGCTCCCGGTTTGTGGCCTGAACTGTTGCCCGCGACTCTGTCTGCGAAGAATAGGGGTATAAAAAATAGCCTACGACCTAAGTATTCTCAGACCTACCAAATATAAACAAAAAATTCGTTAAAATCCGACGGCTTGTCGCCTTTCGGAGGAGTTTGATAACTAGCACTGTGATACGAGATCTAATATATAAGAATCTCGTGTAACGTTGTTTGTTATCGAACTCCTTCGAAACGGCTTGACCAATTTTTATGAAATTTTTCTCTATCGTTGGTAGGTCTGAAGATAGGTCGTAGGCTATTTTTTATACCACTATTCTTCGTAGAAGGAGTCGCGGGGAACAGCTTGTTTTTATATATTAGGAAGATTTGGGACTTCCTCTAATTTTTTTTTAAACGCTGTGTATAAGACAGCAAAAGGAGAACAATGAATACTTACATCAGGATCGACGGTATAGTCGAGTTTTCCACACGCCTGCCTAAAGCTTCCCTGTGTTATGTAATCCAGATTGTTGTCGATCGCCAGAAAACCAGTGCGCAGTGTCACATTTACTATAGGTACTTGTTTTAGATAGTTGCCTGCTGTGTCGTACATTCTGTAAGGAATTTTCACCAGAAATATTACGTACCTACAGCGAATTTAGCAGCAATTTCACAAGTGTCTGCAGGCGTTTTGATGTATGATGTTGATTTATTTACCAACTAGGCTTTGCCTGCAGCTTTGTTTGCTTTAGCTCTGGTTAGATCTAGTCATCACCATCATCACCGAAAGACGTCCCTGCTGAACATAGGCATAAACAGATCGGTCCCGTGCCATCCGCATCCAACGCGATCCCGCAACCTTAACCAGGTCGTCGCTCTACCTTGTTGGAGGCCTGCCTACACTGCGTCTTTCGATCCGTGGACGCCACTCAAGAACCTTTTTGCCCCATTGACCATCAGTTCTATGAGCGATGTGCCCTGCCCACTGCCACTTGAGTCTTGCGATTCTTTGAGCTATGTCGGCGACTTTATAGTTCGTGCGCAGATTTCATCATTTCTAATATGATCTCGCAGAGAAACTCCGAGCATAGCCCTCTCCATCGCCCTCTGAGTGACTTTGAGCTTAGATCTAGTATTTAAAGAAAAATTCCCTTGGGAATCCCCAAAAATTACACTATCTCCAGACTTAGCTGTTAAGATTTTAGGCTTTTACATGGATCCCGTTGAAATACCGGGATAAAATAAACGACGATAATGCATGGCCTGATTAATCAAACCTATTCACACCCAAACCCGCACGGGTTTGTATCGACAGGGTCGTATTTTAACCGCACCTTTGCAAAATTTTGCATTTATTTGTAGTAAGATTTGTAGTATAACGACTTTTGCATACTTGAGCCTGCCGTCTTGCATCAGATGGGCCCATCGCAGTACGTATGGATACTCCGAACTCTGTGTCGGGAACATTCTGCTTTCATAGATATCCCTGAACCCTCCGTCTGCTGATATCACGGAGTCTCTCAGTAAATTGTGCTTTCCTGCAATGAAATAAATAATCGATAGGAACGGGCGCGTGCTTCAATTTAGGACCCACTTAAGGTTGACAGTCCTGTCATATTGTATAGGAATTCAAAGGATATTTTTTTGGAAATGGGTCCCAAATTAAAGCATGCAACCGCATAGTTTCAAACTCCGGCCCAATACCTACCTCTCATTCTGAGAGACGGGCTGATGAAGAAGCTGATAATAAAAAAATAAAAAAATCTACGTTGCTAACCTAGAGAGCTAAGATAGAATAGATTCCTTATACGTAATTTTAAAATAAGTCGAAAGGATATTTGCTAACTTACCCAACAAAGCCGGCAGAAACTCGTAGAAGAAAATCTGCAGGTCAATGGCTATGTTGATGTCTCTAGCAATTTGATAGAGTCTTTCATCATTCCAGCATGGATTCAGGTCTGCTAGGGCCGAAGCAATGATGTTGTGGTTTCGCCAAAACCACATGGCGAACAAGTTGATGCCCACGATAGAATTGGCTCCAACATCAGCTAAAATATTATACATGATGATTTTTCGTATGATTAAATATGGAGGGAGTTTTGAAGAAACATGTAATCCGCCATTTTGTACTTACGTGAATCGTGACATCTAGTTTCACGCGGCGGCTGATTTAGCAGACATACGTTCGCTAAAGTTTTTGTTCTGGGTGGGAAAATTCGTCCTTCGTCTACTTCATACTTCAACAGACCTCTGGTGCCAAGCCTGGTCTTTTCTGCCGCCTTCAATTCGTTTCCATACACAATGGACAAATCAAAAGCAGGTGTTGAAGTTGTTATCTGTAGCATAAAAAACATTCAGACGAATTGATAACCTCCTCTTTTTTTTCAAGTCAGTTAAAAAAGGTTTTAATAACAAGTTTTTATTATGTACAGTCGACCAAGTAAGTGCTTTGCCATTTTAAAAGACAATTGCTGCACCAGTCTTAAAACAATCATTAGTAAGTGCATATCGACACTTGAAAAGATAAATTATCTAAGCGACATTTTGGTCTAAATGGAGTTCGAACTCAAAATGTATTTTTATAACGAATACACATTTTTTCATTTTCGTTTTTTCAGTGTATTCACTCTATTTAGCGCAAATGTCGCTTAGATAATTTCTCCCTTTTAAGCGTCGATTTATATTTTCAAACCCTAAAATCAATTTGTTAAATCTTTGCGTTTTTATCACAGTGCCAATTTTTCCAACAAAATTGTGGAACTTTTTGACGTCAAGAGAAATAAAGAAGATGTAACACGCTTTTATAAAAAAAAAAGAAACTGATAAAAACGTAAGAATTATTTACGACGTGGGTTAATTTTTACGTAGACGAAGAAGCTTAATTTTACTATCGTTAAAGGTTACGATGTACAATCCTATAAAATAATGGTAATTCTTATCAAAATTAAGTCACCTTTTTAGTTCTTTTTATCAACATGTACAGACTGGGTAAAAGATATCTTTACACTTTACTACCTTGTCGCAGTCACTTTGTGTTTGAACTTTTATATGAAATTGTCAGACGACATACAGTGACAAGACACTAAAGTGAAAAGATATTTTTTTTATGATTTTTATTTTTTAAAAGCTTTTTATTTTAACTCAAAATTTTTTAGTGAGTATTTATGATGAAACTGTCTAAAAAAATTTCAAGAACCCGATATAGGCGCAAACCATACCTTGTCCGGTAATGTCTGGTTGCTAACACATCCAGAAGACTGATAAGTTATTGGCCTGGTCAAGTTTTGGCAGCGAATATGAGAGAAGCGGTGTACCGGGTCATACAGTGGTATCTTCTGGGGGATACACATTGGATCACTCTTGCCTTTAGGAAGGCAGCAGTACGGCCTCCAAATGACATAGTCGACTGTAATAATTTAAGAATGTTTCCATTACAAGAATCAGGAATTTGAACAGTACCTGATTTTGGCTAAAAATAATATAATTATTTACTATCTTCTTAATATACAGGGTGGAAAAAACGAACGCCACATGGAGGGCCACTAGCTTAAATATTAGAAATAGCACATTCTATGTAAAGGAGACTTTCCTTTGTTTTTAAATAATTTATTGAATCAGGCGCTACTTTGCGGAGGACCTATCAATGAACTGAAACAATTACCAAAACCAATCACCAATTATTAGTTAATATTATTAATGGTCACAGGTGAGCAAAATAATTGTTTCGATTCATTATTTTTAAAACCAAAAAATACTACATTTATGGATTTTTGAAAAATCGCAGGATTCGAACCCGGTCAAATGCGACAAAAATAAAATGCCGTATTTTATGATGCAGATTGATAAGGTTACTGATAAGGTACTTTTATCTCTAATTAACATACCTACTCAATCAAAATAATAGAAGACCATGAAAAGTAGCAATTGCCTTTGGTTAGAAAAAAAATGTTTGTTTTTTTACAGATTAGGCCAATTTGAGAAACTAATTTGAATATTTTAAAATTTGGTCGCGTATTTTTTTTAAATTTAATTTGTTAAATACCGGATATGGTTGACCGGATATACGTCATCAGTGGCACGAAACTCTTGATTTCCTTTGCCCATCTGCTTAGAGAAAAAATACTGTCATCTGTCATTCGTACGTCGTCATGTCGTCAATAAGTTTCTAACCTTCTAGTTCTGAAAGTCTATTTTCCACGATAATTTTTGAAAAAATGCTTACACCAACCAGTGGAAACTCCGGTGAAAAATTTGTCAAGGCATACGCTCAATCTACCCAAATTGCGAAATGTGTCTATTTTGGAGTTACATTGCTACCAGCGATACACAATATAGCACAATATTGCCGAAATAAGTGGGCTAAGATGCTCATTTGAGTATCTACCTGTTCAATCATCAACATTGAGTGCATACCTATATAAAATAGGCTTATCATGGAGTCATTTGAACAAATAAAACACTTTCTATAGTCCATTTTTTAGATTCAAAAATGAAAATAGCCTTTTTGTTTTGTTTCCTATCCTATTGACATCAGTTAAATTTAAATGACATTATGACAGACATTGACATTGTTTTTTTAAGTGAAGCGTGAGAGCAAAGGTAAAAGAAAAATGCCTTTGAACCTTTGATGACGTCATTTGAAAATCAAATGAAAGACATCAGTTTTTTTGGAATGTCTCCGCTATTAGCTGTTTATTTTTAAGTCCGACTACAGAAAATGGTTGTATAACATTATTCCTCAATGATAAAAATATAAAACACTAGCGACCCGCCCCGGCTTCACACGGGTACAACTATATTATACATTGGTTAGCATTTTCATTAATGTTTAAAATGAAAAAAGTTGTTGTAGTGACATAACTACAATAGTTGGACATATGCTACCGCGGAGTTTTTTGTAGACATTATGATGTTCTTTAATATTGTTGTACATTATTTTGTTCTATCGCTAATAGTTTCGGCAGCGCATTCGACGAAAGACATTTTAAGACTCATTTTTCTACACCTTCGGTTACATTGTTCAAATTTTACCAAGGATCCCTAATTTTTTTCAAAATGAAATGTAGCCTATGTCAAATTGGAAGAATGTAGCATTCTATTGGTGAAAGAATTTTTTAAATCGGCCCAGTACTTTTTGAGCCTATTCATTACAAACATACAAAAATAGGTACAAATCTTTCCTCTTTATATAATATTAGTGTAGATGTAGATGTAGATGTAGATGTAGAAATACAAAAAAATATTTAACCAAAGGGAATCATTTTGTTTTCCCCCGTCACGAGAAATGGACAGTAGCCAACTTAAATATTGGAAATAGCAAATTGTACGCAATGAAGACTTAGGTAGGTACTTTTATTTTATTTCCTCTTCCCCCCGGACCTCTGTACTGAGTTGACGTGTGAACACACTTTTACCAAAATTTCTTTAAAAATCTTATTTAAATTACACAAAATTAAATATCAGTAAATATTAGGAGTGCATAAAACGTTGGAGGCAGGTACGCTTACGCCGAAATATCTGCGTCATCGCTGCGCGTCATTGCTGCACGTCACCGCTTGCTCTCCGAGTGCACTGCGCACCCCTAACATACCGCGGCGTTCCTAGTGCTCATCCCGTGGTCGTCGCCCAATCTCGGATACACATGACACATCAAAGCGGTATTTATGAACAAAAATTACTAAACTGACATAATCTGGTAGACATCCTATTTAGAAGTTATTGGAAAAACAGAGACAACCATATCTCTGACTGTAAGGGATTTTAAACTACAATACTTGCACTCAAAGTGAAAGGAGATCTCTGTTGAGTGGGCGTTGGTGAATTCTGTATCGGATTCTCGATCGGCGACCAAAGTAGTTGACCCTTATTGTGTCGCATGCTTTTTAACAGCTACTGGTTTCTGTTTCCCTGGTATTTTGCTTATGAGAGCTATGAGCGATCGTAATACAAAGACTAAACGTACCCCACCCTCCTCCCCTGCGCCGGCATTGTCGTCCACTGGTGGACAAAGCAGCGAAAATGCGTCGTCAGCGATGGTTAGTGCGTCGGCACTGCACAATAGTGGATCAACACCGGATCTCAGAGCGTTGGCAACTAATATTCCTGAACGTAAAGCGAGGAAGAGGGGAGGGGAGGAACTTAATTTAGCTACGTTAAGGGACATGTTCGCGTCCTTTTCTAAGCAGCAGGATAAAAGGTTTTCGGAGCTCAAGAGCACTATCATTGATTTAAAAGAGCAAAGAGTGTAGAGCTCATGTCTGATAAGTATGATGAATTCTTGGTTCGCATTTCGGAGCTGGAAGCGAAGCGTAAAGAGGATGGCTTACGGATCCTGTCCCTTGAAGAAAAACTAGAGACCATGGAGCGCAAAAATAGAGACACTGGCATTGAATTACGGAATATCCCTAAAACTAACGGTGAAACCAAGGAAACTCTATGTAATATTGTAGTGAATCTGGGAAAGGCAGTGAAGACAGAGATTAATGCGAATGATATTAGAGATATTTATCGCTTAAAATCTAAGGACTCTTCTGAACCCATCATTGCTGAACTGACCTCGGTACTGGTGAAGGAAAGAGTCTTAAAAGTTGTCAAACAGTTCAATAAGACCAAGCCTGTCGGAGAGAAACTTAATACCACGCACTTCCAATTCCAGCAACCAGTGAAGCCGGTGTTTGTTTCTGAGACGCTAACATCCAAAGCGCAAAGACTTTTTTCTGCAGCAAGAGCCGTACAGAGGGAACACAGTTATGCATTCTGCTGGACCTCGCATGGGATTGTATATCTTCGAAAGGATGAAAACTCGCCGCTTGTAAAAATTAATAATGAGGCTAAATTGGACGCGATTAGGAGGATTTTGTGACTGTTTCATGTTATTCGTTTTAATTACAGTATAATTGTTTTATATAGCGTACACATAATAATACTTTCTTACCTTATAGCTGCAGCAATTTACACAAACATATATGCAAAGACATACACATACAAACACACACACACACACACGCTTTACCTCGGTTTACCTCTTAACTACGTAAAATGGACACTCGCAGTTTATGAAGATTTTAAAATTTCCACTAAATATTCGATAATATTAATAATGTTATAAATGATATTGACAATATGTCAATTTCAAAGTCTTATTCCTGTGATGTTGATAGCTGTTATAAACGAGTACCACAAGCTTCCTCGTGTTTATCAGTGCTAACGCAGAATATACGCAGTATCAATTGTAATTTCAGCTCATTTGAAGTAATGCTCAGCAGACTCCGCATTGATTGCGACATATTGATATTAACAGAGTGTTGGCTGAAACAATTGCCTCAAATACCAATATTACCGGGCTATAACTCGCACACTACACAAAGTAACTGTAACCAAAATGATGGGATAGTTGTTTACGTAAAGGATCATATCAGTTACTCAATTGATGAGCCACCTCTACTAGCCGGTAATGGTCTGATAATTAAGATTGGACGCCAGATTGCCATTGCTGCCATTTATCGGTCACCCTCAAATCAAAATACTGAATTATTTCTGACATCCCTAGATCAAATATTATCTGATTTATCTATGTTTAAAAATGTTGCGATTATGGGAGATATCAATATAAATATTACTCCAACTGCCATAGATACGTCTGCTGAACGTTATCTTACTCTGGCTGCTTTCCATGGACTCTTACCAACGCACACTCTAGTCACAAGAGATGATAGTAATACTTGTATTGACCATGTGTTGCTAAAAAGTAAAAACCCTTCACATACTGTTGTTCTTCAAACTGCAATCACAGACCATAAACCGGTCTTATTATTTCTGAAGCACAAGATTAGTCGTATTTTTTCTGTAACCACGCACACTAAACTTAATTTTGAAGATTTAATATCAGATGTTTTAGATATTAACTGTCAGCCTATTTATGAATCGCTTGATCCAGATTTTTGCGTAAATTATTTAATAAAATCCTTACAAACTAGTATTGACGGAAATACTAAAATTATTACTCTATCGAATCGTAAAAAGGTCATTAAGCCATGGATTACACCAGGTCTTCTAAGATGTATAAAACATAGAGACAAATTGCATTTAATGTCAAAGAGTTCTCCTGACAATGTCATTCTTAAAACTACTTATACACGCTATAGGAATTTTTGCAATACACTACTGAAAAAGGTTAAAAGGTTATATGATAAAGAACAAATACGTAAAGCTGGTAAAAACAGTAAAAAGATTTGGGAAGTAATTAAGAACATTGCAGGTACTTCTAAAGTTAATGTTTTTCCAAAGGAGTTATTGTCATTGAGTCCATCTCCCCAACAGTCAGTTAACGAAGTGAATAAGTATTTTATTGATATAGGAAGATCTTTAGCTGTAGCGCTACAAAATAATAATAATCATGCTAGTTTAAATTCGTGTCATGCTTCGCAGGATGTTGATCGTAATAGTTCGGCATCTTTTGTTCTGTTAGCTACTGACGAGGATGAAGTAAACCGTCTTATACTTGGCTTAAAAAACACCTGCTCAGTGGGATGGGATAATATCACGAGCGCGGTACTCAAATCGTGTAGGGAGTTTCTTGTCCCTCCATTAACTCATATTTTAAACAATTGCTTGAGGATGGGCGTATTTCCTAAAGCTTTTAAACGTTCAGTTATTACACCAGTTCACAAGGGAGGCGATAGAGACCGTGTCGGAAACTTTAGGCCCATTTCTATTCTACCAGCACTGTCCAAGATCCTTGAAAAGATAATTAATGTCAGGCTCATTAACTTTTTTGAAACCAATAATGTAATATCTAAAAATCAATTTGGTTTTCGTCGTGGTTTATCGACGAATGATGCAGTGCACACTGTCACAGATTTTGTAGCTAAAAGTTTAGATAAGGGGCAGAAGTGTATTTCCATATTTATTGACCTTGCTAAGGCTTTCGACACGGTCGCAGTCCCAAAATTATTGGAGAAGCTGAAAAGGCTAGGAATTAGAGGGTTACAGCTAAAGTTACTGGAGAGCTATCTTTCTGATAGATTTCAATGTGTTAAAATTGGTAGTTTTATAAGTGATGAGCTCCAAATTTCTTATGGCGTTCCACAGGGCAGTATTTTGGGACCCACGCTTTTTCTTGCCTATATTAATGATCTGTTGTCCCTGACAAACATCCCAGGAAAAGTCGTGTCTTACGCAGATGACACTGCGTTACTCTTTGCCGCGGACACTTGGCCTGATGCTTTTAAGGCTGCTCAAGAGGGGCTTAATGTAGTAACAAGTTGGCTTAGAAACAATGTACTAACGTTAAATGTAGACAAAACAAAATATATCGCTTTCTCTATAAGAGATGCTAGCCAACCTGGTGAAGCTCATGACATATATGTACATGAATGTAATTCAATGGGAAGTATTGCATGCTCTTGTAGGACTTTAGAACGTGTACCGACAATTAAGTATCTTGGAGTGGTTGTGGACAAGAATCTAAATTTTAAGCACCACATAATTTCACTCTCTGCCAAAATTAGAAAACTCATTTATGTTTTTAAAAGCCTGAGGCACGTGGTTGATGCAGTATTATTGAAACAACTCTACTTAGCTCTGTGCCAATCTATCACGTCATACTGTATTTCTTGTTGGGGTGCTGCTCATAAAACGACCTTATTGTCCCTAGAGATAGCCCAGCGTGCAATACTCAAAGTTTGTACTTTTAGACCTATCTTGTTCTCTACCAATCTTTTATACCAATCCTGTGATGTACTCAATGTTAGACAACTGTTCCTGCTCAGCGTCATCATGAAGCAACACGGTCTAACTATTTATGATAAGTCAATCTTCAAGAAACGAAGAAAGGACATTATCGTACATCAGCCTCTAAAATTCCGTACTTCATTTATAAAGAGATTTTTCTGTTTTCTTGGTCCCTACATATATAATAAAATTAATAAGTTAAAATTTGTGCATCCATTAAATAGGATCCAATGTAAATCTGAGATAAAAAAATTGCTACAAAAATTTACTTATGAGGAAACTGAGGAACTTCTTATTATTCTATGATAATGTAACGATAAATATAACAGATATGTACTCGACTCGAACATGCATACACTCACGCGCACTCATGCACATGCACACACACACACACACACACACACACACACACTCACACATACTCATACTTATACACATAATAGCTGCTGTTTTTGGCTTTGGTTCTGTTAAGCATGTTAAATAATGTTCTCTGTATTATACTCGTATTCCTATTTTCAAGTATTGTAGGATTGTGTTGTTGCTAGATTTCAGCACTTTTATTGCTTTCATGGAAGAGCTCCGACTGCTGAAATACAGGTTTTAAACCTAGTTTGGCAGCTGTGGCCCATTTTATTTGTGATTTTATCTAGTTTCCACATATATTTGTATAAGATACCTGTACATTATTATGGAAAATAAAGAATTATTATTATTATTATTATTATTATTTTACAGGAAGACAATTTTTCAAAAATCTTTTAATGACAATTACGTTTTGAAACAATATTTATTTTTTCTAGATTTCTACATGAGATTAATGCTGTGTCAGGTTTGATTTACAATTCAAAGTCAAAGTCAAAATTCTTTATTCAATTTAAACATCAAATTGATGCTCCTATGAACGTCGAAAAATCTACCACCTCATCTCATCTAATCCACCTCGTCTAATCAATCTAATTGTAGTTTTTCGTGGGTAGCATACGCTTTCAAAACTTATTTTCAAAATGGCTCCCCGTGAATGTAATAGAGATGGATGATTATTATAAGAATTGTCGCACCTAACGTGTTGAAATATTTAAAATAGGAGCCTGATAATAAGAACAGTAGTGCATTAAAGTTGTCCATGCTCGTCCGACAAATAAAGGTCGGTTTTAACCGCATTTTAAATTACCGGAATCATGAACTGTAGCGACATCTGCCACTGTGAACACGAAGAAATGTGTGGCCAGCTGAGTGAACGTGAGGTCTGGACGGGTGCCTGTCGCCAAGGCCGTGGTGCGAATATGGCGGGCCAGAGGCAGTGGCTCCCCGTTTGAATCCAAGCGGGGATCAAATCCTGTAACGCCAAATTTTATTGAAACCCCTGACAGATTCAATATAATATAATACGATAACTCTTTATTGTACACTACTTACATAGAAAACAATAAAATAACAACAATATTTAGATTCGGTGGAGCGATGATCTTCGCAAGGCGGCTGGCAAGAGCTGGATGAGAGTGGCCAAGCATCGCGCTCAGTGGCGTGCCATGGGAGAAGCCTATGTCACAATAAACCTATGTCCAGCAGTGGATGATGAATATTTAGCGATTTTTTGTTTCGCATCCAAACGATTTACAACTACTATCATCATTTTATCTTTAAGCAGCTATAGATTTTGCAAATAATTTGCTTTCGAATTATAACTAGTGGGACCAAAAATTTTAATTAATTCCATTAATAGCACAGCACTGCTATTATAACTAGTTAGAATATACCGAAAAATAACATACATGTGTATTTTAAATTTTAGGTCACACATTATACATACAATGTTTGAAAATAAAGTATAGTATAATCTTCCCAGGTGAATTTTTCGCTTCGAGCCCTTATCTTTCAAAACAAACGGTATCGTCATAGTATTAAGGTTCAAATTTATTGTAATGGCTCGAAACGCAAAATTCACCTGTTAAGATTTATACTATAAATGTCCATTATGCGTCAGCTAACTTTGAAACGGCTGAACAAAATTTGATCCAACTTGACTAAGAGCCATCGCCCAAAAACCTGCATTAAATGAAAAAAAAACGGTTCTAAATCGTTTCACCCGTTACGGTGCCATAGACAGACAGACAGACGGCTCGTTTTTTGAGGTTCCTCAAATTAACATAACATAACTATTTCCGGTCTGGAAATAGTTATGTTTAGTTGTTTATAATTGCCGGGCCAAGGTGTGAAATTCGGTAACAAATTGCAAATAATGAATCCGGTCGCGTGTTTAAACTAGCAATTTGATACAATACTATAATTACATTTCAATTTATTGACGCTAGGCGAATAAACTTTACAGCCGCCAATGCACTAAATAGGACTGCAATTGTTAGGTTTCCGTACCCAAAGGGTAAAAACGGGACCCTAGTACTGAGACTTCGCTGTCCGTCCGTCTGTCCATCTGTCCGTCTGTCCGTCCGTCTGTCACGAGGCTGTATCGCATGAACCGTGATAGCTAGACAGTTGAAATTTTCACAGATGATGTATTTTGGTTGCCGCTATAACAACAATTAACACTAAAAACTAGAATAAAATAAACATTTAAAGGGGCTCCTATACAACAAAAGTGATTTTTTTGCTCGTTTTTGCTCGATATTAATATTCACAGAATATTTAGTTATATATTCACTTTAAAAATAAATAATTAAATTAAAATAAAACAAATATTTTAAGGGGGCTCCCATACAACAAACGTGATTTTTTTGCTGTTTTTATAGATAATGGGACGGAACCCTTCGTGCGCGAGTCCGACTCGCACTTGGCCAGTTTTTCTTGTGTAATCATTCGTCTCAAATCTCGTGGCGTTACCTATACGTGTGGAAATAAAATAAATATAATACCAGGAGAAAATTCTTGAGGCAGAAGTTTTACGAACGGTGTATGCGCACCGCCTCTGGATGGGTAGTTCAAGTTATTGCAGGTACCGTCCATCCGTCTGCCTTCATTAGGATCACACACGGGATCCAGTTCGATTGTACACCAACTGAAATAACAAACAATAGGAGCACTGCAGTCCTACAGAGAGAGTCTCACGCAAGTGAGAATGTCCAAGCGGTCTAAAGGTATAAGTTGGCAGCCGTCTGCACGCAGCACGCTACGCTACGCTAGCTACGCTAGCTACGGAGGGAATTTCATAGAAATAAGGTATAAGTTCAGTCGGCTGCTAACTTATACCCTTATTCTGAAGGACCGCGTAGCTAAGGCCCTGGTTTCTCTGACCACCCGCCGCCGGCGACCGGTGACCGACGCGCGTCTGCGACTGACGACGTGGCGACGTGTGTCTGGCATGTGTTTTGTTCGGGAATGTTTGAGGGTGGTTTCTCTGAAACGTCACGCACCCGCGACCGATGGCGTGTGGCACAGCGTGTGACTGGCCAGAGAAACCAGGGCCTAACAAGGACAGGTACTCAATTTTCCAGCTCCGATTTGATTTAAGTTTTTTTTTGATATAATGTGACCGCAAAGCATGGAAAAAATACTCAACAGTGGGTAGAAAAAGGTTGAAAAAAGAAGAAAAAAACTAGTTTGATTATATTGTATATTATTATATGTATGAGAACATGAAAAAATAATCTTTTACGACAGTTAGACAATATTGTGTACTTACAATGTTGTGTTTTCCTTGACATGTCGTACCATGTCTTGCTTCGTAAGTGGTGTCCCAAAATAAGTGTCATAGAACGCCATCTCTTTCGCTTCAAGACCACCGAGCAGTGGCAAAAAAAGAAGAAACCGCCACATAGCGGCTAATAAAATGAAACCCAGTATTTAATTTTGCCACTCTACGTTTTTTAATTAGTCTACCTGTATCGACGAAATACGCCGTAAAACTAAAATGAGCGGAAGGAGATGCTTTTATATCCTACTTAGTTAAGTAATGTAATAAATAAGCCAAGTTCCTTTATAAGTATCCTCGTTTGGCTTTGCGGAGGGATGTGGCGTCTCTCTGCATATTATACCGTTTTTATCATGGGGAGTGTTCTGACGAACTGTTCGAATTGTTGCCTGCGGCTAAATTCCTCTACCGCACTTCGAGAAACCGTCTGTCTTTCCATCCTCACCATCTTGATGATTGGCAGTTTAGTACCATGCGTTTTAAGCGAAACTTCTTTCCTCGCACGACGAAGATCTGGAATCAGCTTACTGCGGCAACATCCACGGAGCGTTACAACTTAGGGATCTTTAAAAAACGAGCCTACCAATTCTTAAAAGGGTCGGCAACGCACCTGTGATTCCCCTTGTGTTCCATCAGGTGACCTGCCTGCTCGTTTGCCCCCTCTTATATAAATACGCCAAGTTTTCCTGTGACACAATAAGTTGCGGTATCTGAATAAGTGCAAAGCCAGGCAGTCATCTTCATCCCAGCCTCTATACATCCCACTGCAAGGCACAGGCCTATCTCAGAATGAATTGGGCTCTAGTTCCCACGCGGGCCCAACGCGGATAGTGAACTTCACACCCATCATTGAATTTCTTCGCAGGAATGTGTAGGTTTCCTCGCGACGTTTTCTTTTATCGTAAAGCTCAAGGTAAATTTCTGATGTCATTTCGCACATAAAACTTAAGAGTGTGAGCCCGGGCTCGAACCCACATCCCTCTGCTTGAGAGGCCATGAGTCAAACCACTAGGCTACTACGCTTTTTTTTTAGCTAGGCAGTGTTTTTCGCAATCAAACTGCACCTAAAGTTGACTAAGATTATAGGGCGAAAGTTTGTTAGCGTGCTTGTTTCACGCTGAAATCTACTTCTACTTCAATTTCAAATGAAAGTCATTGCTAATTTGTTATGTAATAAATGCAATATATTATATTTAAATTAAATAACCACAGAAAAGGATTTATAAAGCATTTATCTCGATATGGTTTTCGATTTACTATACATTACAAAAAATTAGACAACCCCAATTGGTTAGTGGGTAACATTTTAGAAATTAACTACTTTTTACTCTTCATAACTCACAGCTAAAAGAGGCATGAAATTTCACACGAGTATTTTACATTAATGAAGGCCCCTAATATATGAATATTCCCATGGGAAAAAATTTATGTCAGTGCATACCGCAAAACCGTTTGGCATTGGTTCCGATTGGAACTAACCGAAACGTCAAAAAACCTCACGATAATAATGCTTATTTGAATTAAAAAATCTATGAAAACGAAAAATTCAGGCACAGTCTAAGAGAAGAGAAAATCAGCTACATTGGTTTGGAAGGAAACACAAACGATAACATTTCAATTCTTCTTATTATTAGTTTTTATCAATGCAGTGTCATCCAGATTTTTGTTAGAACTTGGCCAACCACACTACCAGTGCAGGCTATTTTATATTTTTTAATACTGATCTTGAAAATGCATGTTGCATTGCCGCTGTGCAATTTATTCGCCTCGCGTGAATAAATTAAAATGTACTCAATTAGTATTTTTATCGAAGTGCTAGCTTATACACGCGGCCTTGCCCCGTTGTGGATTTTTTTTTAGTAATGTTGATTCAGGCGTTACTTTGCGGAGGTCCATAATAATGAACTGAAACTATTACTTTGCTCACCCGCGACCTTACGAATGTTATGTTTATGTAAGCAATGCGTGTTCATGCAGGTCTATAATGACTCCCATAAAAAAAATTTTCCGAATTTTCAAGCCCATAACGTTTTCTGTCATAATTTTTCTTCGTCATATTATCGGAAGTCATAATATTAAACAACATAAATTGGAGTTACGATTTTCTTAAGTCATAATTATTGTAAGGAACAATAAGTAAAGTCATAACATTCAGTGTCATGAATGCATCACTCTTCATAATGTTAAAGGTAATAAAGTCACTCATAATAATTATTGCATGGTCTTTTTTCGCAGGTCATAATTATTTTTAGGCATAATATTACTTTGTAATAACATTCAGTGTCATGGTTGTATGACATTTCATAATATTAAAGGTAATAATTCTTTTCTGTGCTATCATAAAAAAAATACCTAACATCGAAGGCTAAGGCGGGAGCTACGCTACGCTTCGCTCCCGCCTTAGCCTTCTGAACCTAACCTGTCCGAGTCGCTTCTGCCCTGAAAGGTCTTGCTCACTCGCTTCGCTCGCTCGCTGCCAGCGATATGCCTTACAATGTTTCTGAATAATTATCGATATTCCTTTAGATATTATAGATTTAGATGTATATGCTTAGTGTATTTTAGGTAATGCTAAATTATGACTGAAAACAATTATTATTTTAAGATAAATGCCTTACAATGTTTCTGAATAATCAACGATATTCCGTTAAATTTTATTGATATCAATATTATGACTTTTTAAAGTTATGATCAATAGGATTATGGATCATTGCAGTTAGAACTATTAAGCGATATGCTTTAAAAAAATTATCACCATCGATATTTATGAGCAAGAATATTATGGGCATCGATTTCTGACTTTCAAAATTCGGATAAAAAAGATTATGGGAGAAAAAGGGCTCCCTGTACGAACACACACAAATCACACAAACCCAACTATCACCACCACCAAACTACACTGACGTGTTTCGATCAAAATGGTCCAGCCGTTCTTAAGTAACGACGATACTTACAGCGATTGATTTAATTCAAATTAATTGCCTGCCTGCAAGTTGCCTGGAAGATATCGCTTCGAATTGCCCGCCCATTACTTACCTTATATTTTTTTCCATGTACTTGTTTTTCTGTATTGTATTTTTTGCGGTGTAAAATAAAGAGTCTTTGTATTATACTAGCTTCTGCCCGCGACTTCATACGCGTAGACAATAACGTTAGTTGTTTCGATGAAATTTTGGCACACATGTAGTTTATTGCATGGATTAATACATAGGATAATTCCAGGAAAATTCCCGCGGGATAGGAAAAAGTGAATTCACCAAAAAGATGCACTGTCCCTGATTGAAATAGGCTTCTTTTATCCCGGGGAAGAGTAAAGTTCCCGCAGGATAGGAATAAGTAAATTCTAAAGAAAACTACACTGTCCCGTGTCCCTGATTGAAACAGTCTTCTTTTATCCTGGGAAAGTGCATAGTTCCCGTGGGATAGAAATAACACTTTAAATCGATTTTAAAACAAACTTTTACTGATAGGAAAGCTATAGTTCTTGACTGACATAGGCTACCTTTTTTTTTCTCGGGAAAATACGAAATTCCCGGGGGATAGAAATAATTGGATTCTTGATTTTATCCGATTTAAAAAATCTTTTATTCATAGAAAAATAAATTGTTTCCGATTGACATAGGCTTTTTTATTCCGATAAAGTATTAAGTTCCGGCGGATAGAAATAACTGTTTTGTTAAGTTTCAATTAGAGACAGTGAAGGTTTCTATTAGTGAAAGATTTTTTAAAATGAGCCACGAAGTTCAATTCACTTATTTCTATCTCGTGGGAATTTTGCACTTTGACGGGTTACAAGTAAACTACTTAATGTCAATCAGGGGTAGTGTAAATAGCTTTCTATTGGTAGAAGAATTTTTAAAATCAGCCCCTAAATTGAAATCACTTATTTCTATCCTGTGGGAATTTAGCATTTTGCCGTAGAAGAAGTAGCCCATGTCAATTGGGTATAGTGTAGCTTTCTATTAGTGAAAGAATTTTTAAAATCAGCCCCAAAGTTGAATTCAATTACTTCTATCCCGTAGAAATTTTGCATTTTCCCGGAGAAAAAGCCTATGTCAATCAAGAATAGTGTAGCTTTCTAACAGTGAGAGAATTTTTAAAATCTGCTACCCCCCCCCCCTACAAACAAAGAAAGTTTAGATATTTCTCTATTCCGTAGGAATTTCGAATTTCCTTAGTGTACCTCTATGATACTCTAGGTACGTGTACGCCAAATTAAGTCTCTAGCACCACTAGTTTAAGCTGTGCGTTGTCTGTCAGTCAGTCACGGTACTGTTTTATAGGTATAAAAAAGACTATATTGCATTGTGGAAACAGACTACCTATAGCTAAACAGTTTAACTGACTCCTCGCTAGGGCATCGAGCCCGGGTTTACCCGGTCCGGAAAAAACCGGGTTTTCCCGGTTCCGAGGATTACAAAAAAACCCGGGTTTGATTTTTAAAACTCGGGTTTTTCGGGTACTTTTAATACTTTTCTTTTTGTTATTTTTTAAGTATAAACCACTTCGAATGCAATAATAAATGGAATAATAACACGCTCTGATAAATTATTACGTAAAAAGAAGCTTAGTTGCTACGTTCCTACTAGGTTCCTAGACTGTCACAAGTAAACTTATTCGATGCGGCGGCGCGGGCGGTGTGAGTGAACGTGAGGAGTGTTGTTTGTAGTGTTCGGTGACGCTCTTTCTAGGTGAGTATCTCTCAATTAATTTTGTTATTCACTGTGAGGGTAGAAATGTGGCGGTACGCGACAGCGCGGCAGCGAGGGCGTTACCTATCGCTGGTATATGAACATTTAAAAATCATTCCACCTACTAGTGTCGAGCCGGAGCGTCTATTTTCTTCGGCTGGAATTGTCGGCAATAGATTGCGCTCGTCTTTGAGTGACAAAACTTTGGATGCCCTAATTTTTTTACGTTCATATTACTTCAGTAAAAAGAAAAACTAATAATTCAGTTCAGATTTCTGTCATTTTTTTGTTTCGTTACGTACGATATATTATTATTATCCAAAACGGATATTAGTTATTATAAAGAAGAGTTTTATTAATGTTTACAGTAATTGGTGATTATTGTGATACTAAAAAAATGTCTAAAAAATCTATCATCATCATCATCATCATCATCAGCCTACGTTCGTCCACTGCTGGACATAGGCCTCTCCCATGGCACGCCATTGAGCACGATCCTCGGCCACTCTCATCCAGCTCTTGCCAGCCGCCTTGCGAAGATCATCGCTCCACCGAGTCTGAGGTCGTCCCACGCTACGTTTGCCGATCCGTGGTCTTCACTCAAGAACTTGCCACTTCAGCGTGCTAATGCGGTGGGCTATGTCGATAAGTTTGGTAATACAGTTTGATAAACTCCGAGCATAGCCCTTTCCATAGCACGTTGAGCAACTTTAAATTTGTGGACCAGCCCTACAGTGAGTGTCCACGTTTCGGCACCGTATGTGATGACGGGTAGGACGCACTGATTGAAGACTTTCGTCTTTAGACTCTGTGGAATTGGCGACGTGAAGACTTGACGCAGTTTCCCATACGCTGCCCATCCCAGCTGTATTCTTCTGTTGGCCTCTTTCTCGAAGTTGTTTTTATCCAATTGCATAGTTTGCCCGAGGTAAACATACTCTTTAACAACCTCGAGAATATTGCCTTGAACTGCAATTGGTTCCGGACTTACATGTTCATTGAACATAACCTTGGTTTTATCCAGGTTCATCCGAAGGCCAACGCGTTGAGAAGAATCAGCTAGGCCATTCAACATATGTTGCAAATCTTGCAGCGTTTCCGCCACGATGGCGATATCATCTGCAAATCGCAAGTGTGAGAGGTACTCGCCATTTATGTTAATGCCACGCCCCTTCCAGTCCAGCGTCTTGAACACATCCTCCAATGCATTTGTGAATAATTTGGGGGATATAACGTCCCCTTGTCTCACACCACGATGCAAGGGGATAGCTTCAGACTGCCGATTCTGGACTTGGACGGCCATAGTAGCGGCGTTGTACAGACCTCTCAACACTTAGATGTATCGCCAATCGACTTGGCATCGCTGCAAAGATTCCAGAACAGACCAGATCTCGATCGAGTCAAAGGCCTTTTCATAGTCCACAAACGCTAAGCACAAGCAGCCGATTATACTCTTCGGTCTTCTGTATAATCTGCCGCACTGTATGGATGTGGTCTATGGCGCCGTATCCCGATCGAAACCCGGCCTGTTCGGGGGGCTGGAACTCGTCGAGCCTTCGCGCAAGACGGTTCGTGATGACTCTCGAAAACAGCTAGACGTGGCTTTAGAGTGAAATGGGTCTGTGGTTCTTCAAAAGAGTTTTATCACCCTTTTTGAAAAACAACACGACAACACTCTTACTCCACGCCTCTGGAGTTCTTCCATCAAAAAGAACAGTATTAAAAATATTCTGGAGCTCCTTCATTATAGGTTTACCACCAGATTTCAGGAGCTCAGTCGTAATACCGTCTTCTCCAGGGGCTTTTCCGTTTTTAAGCTGTCTGAGAGCCATCGCGATTTCGTCCAGGCTGATTTCTGGCAAGTCTTCCGTAAAGTGGCGTGTTAATGCAGCTCTGGACTCCTCATTTTCGGGATCAGGTTGAGATGCATGCGTAGCGTATAACTGGCTGTAGAAGTTTTCAATTTCCGAAAGAATCCCAGACCTGGAAGAAACAACTACTCCATCCGTAGAGGTCAGCTTCGTCAGATGACTTCTTCCAAGAGATTTGACAAAAACCTTTGATCCCCGATTTTGCTCGATCACTCGTTCTATTGAACGGGTGTTGGAGCATCGGAGATCGTATCTTACAAGTTTGCCAATTCTCCTGTTTAGAGCATGTCGTTCTGACGAAGTAACTGGTGGGTGTACACGTCGTTCCTCCATGAGCCTTAGTGTTTCTTCCGAAAGCTTCGAGTTCCTGCCTTTACGCCGCAATTCGCAAAATCTCACACCTTCCTCCCTGAGGATTCCAACTACATTCTCGAGGGCCCGGTCAATGTCATCGCTATTTGAGGTTTCCAAAGCAGCGAACCGGTTCTCCAGATTAGACTGGAACTTTCAGATCCGATTATAGTTTGGAGCAGGGATGGTCGGAGCCTGGATTTCATCAAACGGACACGTTCAAGCTTAAAATCGATATTCAGACTAAAAAAATCTATACGACTTTTAAAATATTAGAACTGTTTTTGTAATTTGGAAAGTACTGTCTCATTTATTTTAAACCTTCCTCATCCTTTACATTTTGTACATATTGTAGAAAATCGATATAAGAACACAGTTTCTTGTATTTTTAAAAATTATAACAAAAAGATCGAAAAGCTCGAAAAAACCGGTCTACCCGGGTTTTGATTACTCTTAGACCCGAAAACCCGGGTTTTCAAAATGGAACCGAGTTTCGATGCCCTACTCCTCGCCAGCGTGGTACAGGAGCTGGGGGGTATGACGCCAAAGGGGACCGGGAAAGGACGGTACGGGCGGTAATTTTTGAGAAAAGTGCAAATACACTAGTATTTTACACCTCGCAGTTGTGCGGTATACTGAGCTACCTATAGTTATCACTTGCTCCAGTATACGTCATAATCAGTGACTCTTTATTGTACTTAGAACAGATACTTAATATTAGGTGTACCTACTTCCGTTTGGCAAATTATTTTTCCCAAACTGATTCATTTGGCAAATGTTTCATTTCCCAAATGTTTATTTTTTCTGAAACTGTAAACTGTTCAGGATATATTTGCTAAATAAATCAGTTTGGGAAAAATAATTTGCGAAACATTAGTAAACCGCGAGGAAGCTGCCAGCTCTTCAATATCCTGTGGTATCTCTGAGTCTCTTTGACAAGTCTTTGAAAAGACTCAGAGCGCAAAGGCCTCACGGACCAAGGGTCCTAACGCCGAACGGTACAAAATTATATTCGGCGCCGAGAACGCTGTACTTTTTAACCGACTTCAAAAAAAGGAGGAGGTTATATGTTCCACTGTTTATATATTTTTTTTTTTTTTTTTTTTTTTTTCTATGTATGTTCATCGATATCTCCGCCAATTGTAAGCCGATTTTCAAAATTCTTTTTTTGTTTGAAAGAACATACTTTTGAGGTGGTCCCATTGACACCAAGTCAAGATCTGATGATGGAATCATGGGTAAATCGACGGAAACCCTCAAATTTTACAGGCACAACTATGACGATTTTAGAATTTTTAGCATCTAGTCAAGCATTTTCATTCAGAAAATGTCATTTGGTAAACTAGATCTGATGAAGAAGATCACAGATGGCCAACGGAACTCCTCAACGGGTCAAATCTTGTAAGTTGAATTTAACCCACTTCCCGGTTTCTGAATTGAAATTTTGCATGTTTGTGTAAATTGGATGACAATGCAATATTATTGCAACATGGAGCTGGTCTGATGATGGAGCTGGATGGTGGCCATAGGAACTCTGTAATAAAACGACGCAACCCCGTCGAGTTTGGGCTTGTTTCATTCGTCTTAACGAGCACTTTGATCTCAGATGGTAAACAGGGTCTGATGATGGAGCTGGAAGATGGCCAAAGGCACTCCAAAGTAAAACGACACAATCCCGTCGAGTTTGGGCTCGTTTTATTCGTCTTGACAAGCACTTTGATCCCAGATGGTAACCAGGGTCTGATGATGGAGCAGGAAGATGGCCAAAGGCACTCTACAATAAAATGACACAAACCCTGTCGAGTTTGGGCTCGTTTAATTCGTCTTGACGAGCACTTTGATCCCAGATGGTAACCAGGGTCTGATGATGGAGCTGGAAGATGGCCAAAGGCCTCAACAATAAAACTACACAACCCCGTCATGTTTGGGCTCGTGTGATTCGTGTTGATGAGCATTTTGATCCCAGATGGTAACTAAGGTCTGATGATGGAGCTGGAAGATGGCCAAAGGCACTCTACAATAAAATGACACAAACCCCGTCGAGTTTGGGCTCGTTTGATTCGTCTTGACGAGCACTTTGATCCCAGATGGTAACCAGGGTCCGGTGATGGAGCTGGAAGATGGCCAATGGCACTCCACAATAAAACGACACAATCCCATCGAGTTTGGGCTCGTTTGATTCGTCTTGACGAGCACTTTGATCCCAGATGGTAACCAGGGTCTGATGATGGAGCTGAAAGATGGCCAAAGGCACTTCACAATAAAACGACACAACCCCGTCGAGTTTGGGCTCGTTTTATTCGTCTTGACAAGCACTTTGATCCCAGATGGTAACCAGGGTCTAATGATGGAGCATGAAGATGGCCAAAGGCACTCTACAATAAAATGACACACACCCCGTCGAGTTTGGGCTCGTTTGATTCGTCTTGACGAGCACTTTGATCCCAGATGGTAACCAGGGTCCGGTGATGGTGCTGGAAGATGGCCAATGGCACTCCACAATAAAACGACACAATCCCATCGAGTTTGGGCTCGTTTGATTCGTCTTGACGAGCACTTTGATCCCAGATGGTAACCAGGGTCTGATGATGGAGCTGGAAGATGGCCAAAGGCCTCAACAATAAAACAACACAACTCCGTCAAGTTTGGGCACGTGTGATTCGTGTTGACGAGCATTTTGATCCCAGATGGTAACTAGGGTCTGATGATGGCGCTGGAAGATGGCCAAAGGCACTCCACAAAAAAACGACACAACCCCGTCGAGTTTGGGCTCGTTTGATTCGTCTTGACGAGTACTTTGATCCTAGATGGTAACCAGGGTCTGAAGATGGAACTGGAAAGTGACCATAAGAACTCCGTAATAAAACGACGTAACCCCATCAAATTTGGTCTCGTTGGATTCGTCTTTATGAGTACTTTGGTAACCAGGGGCAAAAAGTACAGTGAGCAAAAAAAAACTTGTATTAAAAATAGATTTTGTAACAAACTTATTTCGAGGTCAAACTGATGATTTTATCCTACGTATCTAATTATACAAATACAACTAAAAAGCAAAAAATAAAATAATTTTTAATTAAAAAATAAAACCGACTTCAAAAAACACCCAAAAACTAAAACGCAAAAAATAAAATAAAAATTGAACCGACTACAAACAAAAAGCATAGAAATATCTTTCTTCTAACGGTGAGGCCACACGAGCGTAATTTTGTGAGTCGTGAGCGGCAGAATTTCGGTTCGCGCCATACAATATGCGGGCCATCACGTGACACTCACATGACACAATGTATGGCGCAACCGAAATTCTGCCGCTCACAACTCACAAAATTACGCTCGTGTGGCCTCACCCTAATCTGTTTGAAGTCGGTGACTCAGCACGAGCCAGCAGGAGTGAACCTAACCATCGACCTTACGTACGTACTATCTATTGTGTTTCTTTCTACCACTCCTGCTGGCTCGTGCTGAGGCACCGACTTCAAACAGATTAGGGTGAGGCCACACGAGCGTAATTTTGTGAGTTGTGAGCGGCAGAATTTCGGTTGCGCCATACATTGTGTCATGTGAGTGTCACGTGATGGCCCGCATATTGTATGGCGCGAACCGAAATTCTGCCGCTCACGACTCACAAAATTACGCTCGTGTGGCCTCACCGTTAGAAGAAAGATATTTCTATGCTTTTTGTTTGTAGTCGGTTCAATTTTTATTTTATTTTTTGCGTTTTAGTTTTTGGGTGTTTTTTGAAGTCGGTTTTATTTTTTAATTATCTGCATTGGCAGTTCTGCCGTTTCAGTTGCAGCTGCCGCCCTTACCTATACATGCTCTTGTAGATGTTCGGTGGAGATGTAACGGGGCCAGTGTGTCAACACAAGATGAGTTTTAGGAAACCCTGTAGGTATATATTATTTAACTTCATAAAAACAAGGAGGTTATCAATTTGGTGTTTTTTTATGCTCACTACTCCAGTTTTTGACAAATTCCCAATGTAACAATCTCATGGACTGTTAAAAAAAAACTCGTTTATCATGTGGACGATTTATTTAAAAATAAAGGTTTTGTGTGACAAAATGACTTTAACCCTTAATTAAAAACATAACTTTCTGAGATATTTTTCACTGCCAACATAAGAAAAATTTATTTTTTAATATCGAACGTCAATTAAAAATAAAGTTTACCATAGACAATCACATCGGTCAAATATAACGTCAAACATTTTTATAATTTTCACTGGCTCAGCTCGTTTGCTTTTGCCATGGTTTGCCATAATTACCTACATAAAGTTAATAGAAGAATACGTGGGTGTGTTATTTGTTATAATGATCATTTTCCATACTTAACTCTTTTTTCTTTGAAACCGTAAAATTTTCAGGAATTTTTAAGTATTTCTGTATTGTTATAAAATAAACATCACCTAACCTGTAAAACTCTTTGTTAGGGTCTCCTCATATCTATCGACGAGGAAACGGCTTCAGCCCATCGGAAAAGCCTTTATATAAGAGCGAAAAAGACGTCGATTGGTAGCCGAGCCGATCAACGTTTTTTTCGCTCTTATTCATCATCATAATTTTTCATCATTTCAGCCGTAGGACGTCCACTGCTGGACATAGGCCTCCCTCATTGATGCAAAATCATTACGATTGGAAGCGATTTGCATCCACCCTGAACCTGCGGCCTTCACCAAATCGTCCGTCCATCTCGTTGGTGGACGTCCCACGCTGCGCTTTCCAGTCCGTGGTCTCCATTCCAGAACTTTTGGGCCCTAACGGCCATCTGTCCTGCGTGCTATATGGCCTGCCCATTGCTATTTCAACGAGCTAATCCGTTTGGCTATGTCGGTAACCCCAGTTTTTCTACGGATCTCCTCGTTCTTGATTCGATCCTGTAGAGAAACTCCGAGCATAGCCCTCTCCATAGCTCGTTGAGCGACTCTGAGCCTATTCATCAGGCCCATAGTGAAGCACCACGTCTCGGATCCATATGTCATCCATCACTGGCAACACACACTGATTAAATTGATTGATTCAATTAATTCGCTCTTATTGCATTGACATAAAGGTTTTTCGATAGGCAGGAAGCCGATTCCACATCGATAGATATGGGGAGTCCCTTAGGTTAGGTTTATTTTATAACAATCCAGAAAAATAATAGTTTCGGAGAAAAAATAGTTACGGCAAATGATCATTGATCACATGACATGACTTAGAACATTTACGTATTCCAATATAGACTCGTATTTAGTTTGAATTGGGATCGCAGGAACCATCATCTTTCCAGGCAGAGAAGTTCATTCTGACGATGTTGTTACAGTTCATGAGCTTATTTCTGCAAAAATACAATACAAAAGATTAATAAACAAATTTCTGAGACCCTGGGAAGGACATGATTTAGATTTTATCCCAGAAAATTACATCGTTCCCGCGGGATTTGTCATAAATGAACTCTTCGCAGACGGAGTCGCGGGCAACAGCTAATTTCACACAAGTAAGTAATGAAAATTGGTTTCTGTAGGAATAAAAATGTATCCTGTAGATTATTAGCACAATTGTTAATCACTATTGTCGTTTTGCCGGATTTTTTCTTTATTCAATGAAAGAGATGAAGAAGCATTGCCACAAATATGAATTCTAAAGCTAGTGTGTTACTTTGTCTATTGTAAGTTCTACATTTGTATTTAAAAATATCAATAAATCGCTGTGCAAGACAGCTCTTAATATGGGCCATTCCTTAATGAACGAAGCCACAGTTGCGAAGTGAATCAACTTACGATGGGCCTATACGTATGAAGCCACGTTTCTGTATCGATGTTACTTTGTCGCCAACGTCGCATAGGATCCGAGATATTGTCACTTTTCTAATCTCTTGTAGTTGTTCTGCAAAAAAAGGGATATTGTTAGTACACGATTTGTTAAGGTTCTTGAATGCTCTTCTCGGACTGGAAGCAGTGTAGGTAGGCTTCCAACAAGATGAACGACGACTCGAGGCCGTGTTGCCTAATGTGCGAACGCTTGCCATCGCTTTCACCGTCTCTTTCTGACACCATCTTATACCGTATGACAGAAAGAAATAGTGAATGTGATAGATAACAAAACGTCCGCGCTTTAGACAATACGGCTTCAGGTAAAAGTATTTATTTCATACTAAATACAAACTGAAATATAGATGCACAGAAAAAACCCCAGAAAAAAGACCAATGCTGGGAATCGAACCCAGGTCCTCAGCATTCGTGCCGTGTGCCATACCCCTACACCACCACTGGTATAGAGATTAGACACAAAAAAAATACAAAAAGATACTTCATAGCTAACTTGTTCAGGTAAAGGTTGCGAGAACGAGTTGGATGTGGATGGCGCTGGTGCGATCTCTTTGGCGAACCTTATGGGAGACCTGTTCAGCAGTGGATGTCTTTCAATAGGCATCAAAAGGACGGATCACGTTTCGTCAACCAGCGCAAGGCAATATCTGTTTTTGCGCCATTAATTTACTTACAAATGTATGGTTTTTTTTTATCACAACTACCCCCGACTTAGGGTCGAGGCCTGGACTATTCTGTTTCTGGTTTTACTCCAGTTCTCTCTATTATGCTTCTCGTACTGCAAATGTATGGTTATAAAGTTTGCAAACCGTTTTTTAACCATTTTATGGTATCTGATTGAGCTGAAATATTGTAGCGTGCGTATGTAAGTTTGGTAGTAAAATTCTTGTTGTCTAGTCAGGATCGCCTCCGCAGGACGGAACTCTTCAACGATTAATGGCATCAACTTAAAACTAGATACGGATTACGTAATTTGAATGACAATGCATGCGCAGTCAACAAAAATTTAAGTCAGCAAAATAAACTTATTATAAAAATGAAAAAAAGAAAAAAAAAGTGGAAAGGCGGCTTTGAGGACGATTGAAAATAGGAGAGAGAATATGCTGGGGTATCTGATACGACATGACAGTGACATATAGGTAATAGTACATTACTGCAGCGGCCGCGAAATAGGGGATTGCCGGCCGAGTAGTTATAGATGGCCGAGTGTTAACGAGGCCATCTAGAGATACGAGGCCGGCAATCCCTGTTCGTGGCCAAGGCTTGTATAGAGTTTTTCTCAAACATGCATCACCATCATCATCACCATCATGATCATCATCAACATCATCGTCATCACCATCACCATCATCATCATAATCATCATCACTATCATCATCATCATCATCATCATCATCATCATCATCATCATCAACATCATCATCATCATCTCATCATCACCATAATCATCAACATCATCATCACCATCTCATCATCACCATCATCATCATCTCATCATCACCATCATCATCATCATCATCATCATCACCATCATCATCATCATCATCATCACCATCATCATCATCATCATCATCATCACCCCATCATCATCATCATCATCATCATCTTACCTTACCTTAAATAAGCGTAGTGGCAGAATGTCTTAATGAACCAAAACGCAAATATTGCTTATAGTTTTTTTTTAATGGCTAAATGCTATGATGCCATAGACCTATAAACGTCATGGTATGAAACAATAGACGATCACTTTGCTGGCCTTGGCCAGCAAAGTTGTATGAAATTCCATTATTGACCTCTCGTCTAGGCGGTCCCCCACCACCGGCTGCACCTGCACCTGCAACGTGACACTTCGTGGCGTATTATAAGGAACATAACGTCAATATTTCATAGCATGTTTGAGAAAAAACTATTTTGGAAAGGCAAATAGAAGGCAGGCGAGGCAGGGGAAGACCGAGACGGTCATTTATAGATCAAGCCAAGGAAAAAGTCAATGTCATGTCGTATCAGGAGGTCATGTCGTGAAAACGCTGGCAGAGAACCGAAAAGAGTGGCGATTACTCTACCGACAAGAGCTAAGCTCTTAAATTAATGATGATGATAAAAATGAAACTGTTACCATAAAAGTAACCAATTCGAATTTGACGAACTTACTCCACGAGAACACGTTAGGCCGCTCGTACCAATATCTGTCTGACTTTATACTCCGGAGCAGCTGTTCAACCATCAGGCAGTAAAAGGTTGGTGGCGCGAGCCCACCGTCAATCGGTCTCTCCATCCATACGCCAGCAAGCAGTTCGATGTCGTCCGGGCTTTGGTAAAATTCTTTGAGGATTTCCATGTTCTAAAAAATACATATCTTGACGACTAAATAGTACGGTTTGATCTCCGGTCGACGCAAGTATTATTAGGAGAGGGGACAATCTTACATAAATCGACCTAGTCCCAAACTAAGCAAAACTTGTACTATGGGTACTAGACGACGATAAACATACTTTTATAGATAAATAAATACTTAAATACATAGAAAACATCCATAACTCGGGAACAAATATTCGTGCTCATCACACAAATAAATGCCCTTACCGGGATTCGAACCCAGGACCTCTTGCTTCGTAGGCAGGGTCACTACCAACTAGGCTAAAGAGGTCGTTATGAATGAAAAATATACAGGGTGACACAAAAATGGTGATACATCACTGGTTTCTTATTCAGTTAATGCTGGACAATATAATGCTCAAACTCATTTGTTTTAATTAGTCTTAATTAGTTTGAGGTGTCCATACATTAAGTTCGTGATTTCATTTCAACTAAGTATGAACATCCTAAATTATATCAGACTAATTTTAAAAACCTGCCAAGTGCGAATCGGACTCGTGCACGAAGGGTTCCGTACAATTATCTATAAAAATCACGTATGTTGTATGGGAGCCGCCCTTTAATATTTTTTTTATGTTAATTTAATGATTTATTTTTAAATTCAATATATAATTAAATATTCTGTGAATATTTCAAGCGTCTACCTGTTACCGTTATCAATATCGAGCAAAAACGAGCAAAAAAATCACGTTTGTTGTATGGGAGCCCCCTTAAATTTTTATCTTATTCCATTTTTTAGTATTTATTGTTATAGCGGCAATCAAAATACATCATCTGTGAAAATTTCAACTCTCTAGCTATCACGCTTCCCGAGATACAGCCTGATGACAGACGGACAGACAGACGGACGGACGGACAGCGGAGCCTCAGTAATAGGGTTCCCGTTTTTACCCTTTGGGTACGGAACCCTAAAAAAGGATGCACCACACTTACTTCGAACTCCATCACGTCGAGTAGATCGATATAGTTTCTGTAAGCACGACCACCAGTACAATACGCTCGGTATTTCGTGTAAGAAGGAAAACCGTAATATCTTCCTTTCGCCAAATCGCTGGTGGCCACGTCCGAAGCACGTTGGAGACCACCAAAAGCTCTTGTCACCATCTACAAGCAGTAGTGTCTTTTGTAGTCTTATTACATAAGCGATAGGCTAGCTGAGCAACCTGTTACTATTTATACAACTTTTATCTAACTTTAAGGCCTCACCGAGCTTCTTGCGCTAGTCGATTGTAGGTATTCTATGCACTCGTGTATGCGTGCGTGAGAGGGGCTAGAATCAAAGCCAAGTTCCCCGTCCGATGGCCGAAGGAGAACTAACGCAACTTACTGTACGGACAAGGGGGAAGCACGGAAGCACATTACCGCAACTGTGCTACCAAATGTTAGACTCAATCGTAAAGTCGCGTCAAGAGGTCAATCGGCGAATCCAACTCGGATGGGCAGCGTTCTGGAAGCTCCGCAACATCTTTTCGTCCAAAATACCTCAGTGCCTCAAAACAAAAGTCTTTAATCAGTGTGTGTTGCCAGTTATGACATATGGATCTGAGACGTGGTGCTTCACTATGGGCCTGATGAATAGGCTCAGAATCGCTCAGCGAGCTATGGAGAGGGCTATGCTTGGAGTTTCTCTACGGGATCGAATCAAAACGAGGAGATCCGTAGAAGAACCGGGGTCACCGACATAGCCAAACGGATTAGCTCGTTGAAATGGCAATGGGCAGGCCATATAGCACGTAGAACAGATGGCCGTTGGGGGCCAAAAGTTCTGGAATGGAGACCACGGACTGGCAAGCGCAGCGTGGGACGTCCACCAACGAGATGAACGGACGATTTGGTGAAGGCCGCAGGTTCAGGGTGGATGCAAATCGCTTCCAATCGTAATGATTGGGCATCAATGAGGGAGGCCTATGTCCAGCAGTGGACGTCCTATGGCTGAAATGATGATGATGATGATGATGATGTAAAGTCGCGTATCGTTAGGTCGCGGGTGATCAAAGTAATTGTTTCAGTTCGTGAATGGGTGTTTGAGTGAACAGCATGGCTTACATCAGGGTCCATGATGTAGTCAATCTTCGCACTGGCCTGTCGAATAGCTCCCATGGTTATATAGTCTATGTTGTTGTCCACTGCCAAATACCCCGTGCGTAACGTAAGGTTACCAATGGGTATTTGTTTAAGATAATTGCCTGCTAGATCGTACAATCTGAAACATTATAAAACTGTTTCAAATTAATCTAATACATAAAAATCTGAAACGACGACCTGGTTGAGGTTGCGTTGCGTTGGATGCGGATGGCGCAGGGCCGATCTGTTTGGCGAGCCTTGGAGGAGGCCTATGTTCAGCAGTGGACGTCTTTCGGCTGAAATGATGATGATGATGATAAAAATCTCCTGTCACAGTATTTGTTTTCAAACTCCTCCGAAACGGCTTGAGCGATTTTTATGATTTCTTTTTCCATATTTGATAGGTCTGCGAATAGGTCGTAGGCTATTTTTTATACCTACCCTATTCAACAGCTAGTAAATCTAATAAATTAATTATTTAAGTGTGTCTGTCTGTCACCGCTTTGATAGATAGATTGATAGATAGATAAAAAACTTTAATCACCACAACACGTACATGGCTCAAAAAATAACAATGATAAAGTGACTTGAAAAATATAAAAAATAACATGGAAAACTTAAAACTAACATGCAACAGAATTCCAAAATCAAGAGAGCCATGCGATGATGTGGAGAATAGGCGCTGACTCAGCATGTACTGCAGCTACGGATAGCCACAGAGCTGGTATTCTGTTAGAGACCTGAGGTAGTGCCAACGTGCTTCTGGACAAAAATATATAACTTTGCTCAAAGTTAAGGAGATATTTTGAGGCCCTGGAAACGACATAGCATAGTTTTTAACCCGGAAAATTGCATCGTTCCCGTGGTATTCTTAGCAGACGGAGTCGCGGGCAAACACTAGTAAAATATCATTTGATTTTAACAAGATTTAGGGGCTGTTTAACCACCCATTGATTAATTTTAACTGTCGGATAAATGTGATTCCGCCTCCGTCTATTCGAACAAAACAAACAGAGACGGCATCACATTTATCTGTCAAATAAATTTGATCAATGGATAGTGAAACAGGGGTTAGTTTAGTGTTTAATGTATTCATTACGTGTAGTTTAATTTAATGCACTCTTTGTTTAGGCTAATTTTTGATTTCGGTTTTCTTTACCTTTCATTGCATTTCTATTCTTGCTTATCAGGTACTATCAATCGACGTCGTAAAGGAAGAGATTCCTTAAAGGGATAAATACCGCTTTTATATCTGTTTATATGCAAGCATTTTTTGGTTAATTTGATCGGAGGAAAGTGAGAAATATTTATATTTTTAACCGACTTCAATAAAAGGAGGCTATCGGAGGAGATTATATTAACTATTCTTTGTCACAAACAAGATCTTTGTTCGTTTATACGCCAAGTTTCATCTAAATTGGCTCATCCGTCATTGCGTGATTGACTAACAAACATTCAAACATGTTTACAAACTTTCTCATTTATATATATAATATTGATCAGGTTATTTATTTATTTTTAATATATCATAGACTTAACGTACTTGAGTCTCCCCTCTTGCATAATATGAGCCCATCGCATTATGTATGGAAATTCGAGGGAAATTTGTGGTGAAAGCGATCTGTTATACATTTCTCTGTATCCTGGTTCCGTTGAAATGACTCGATTGCTTATAAGATTTTCCCGTCCTGCAAGTGATAAAGTAAACAATCAAAGATTTTAACAAAAATGTTTTCATATCCACCTATATCTACGACACTAATAGAGTTAAAAATATCAGCAATCTTTTAGGCACTTGGAGTCTTCTTCGGACTCCAAACGTCTGGTTACCACCATCAAATATTCCTACACTCCGACTTCTGGCCGGAGGATAATGATGTTTCATTGATTCAGGGAAATGAATTCATAAGATATCTGGGGATACGGTAGCGCCCCCGCCAACCCTCATAAATTGGCTTCTGCTGTTATAGTGCGTCGCCAAGTTTGTTTAGGGGGGTGTCGCTTTCTTCTATCTTGGAGATTCCAGTCAAGGACTTATTTAGATATGTGAGATGTATTCAATGCAGCGTATGTGACACCCAGATCCACTTGCGCCGCTTGAACTCTTATTCGATCGGCGTTTCAAGACAGTGTCGTAATGCCGCCAATTTACGGGCCTACCGAGCTTTTCGCACTAATCGATTTTGGGTGGGCGATTTCGGGCGTGGGGGAGGCACGATGGCTCAAGATAGGTTGGTTGGACTGCGCGTGTTTTTGGATATTTTCATCTTATTACTAAAACAAATACATTATTTTAAAAATGTAGCAACACTGCACCCTAGAAGACATCTTGTTTTATTAACATTCAAAAAGTCATGACCTGCCGTGCAGTATTAGCGTCGTACTACGAATTTATTTTATTTTTTAAAGACGACTTTGGATTTTTTTTCTACAGAGCGAACTATAAGTAATCGTGTTTCGATAAACACTTATCATTAGAGTGAATTCTCAAATATCTTACACATGAATTTCAAGACTATAGCTTTACTTGTAATGATACTGCACGAGATTAAAATGAATGCAATAAATGCGCCAAAAACACGGTAGGCCCTTAACACTTTTCGAAGGAGACTTTTGCATACACACAGATTGTTCTCCTGTACCATCCATACTAATCGCTTAGTCACCATGTGCCAAGAACACTAACATTAAAAAAATGCTTACCAAGTAAAAGAGGTAGGAACTCGTAATAAAATATCTGTGTGACGACGGCAATGTTGATAGCTCTGGCGGTCCTAAAGATTTCCTCGTCATCCCAATCATTATTCTGCTCCGCTAGGGCCGTGGCGATGAAGTTGTGATACCGCCACAACCAGATAGAAAACAAATTGATGCCGAGGAATGTGTTGGTGGCATCATCAGCTGGAATCAGAAGATTAATCTGTGCAAATAATTCTGGTGGTATTCCGCCTTTTCGCCGAAAATTATTTCCCGAATGCTTCATTTGCCAACTATTTTTTATTTTCTGAAATTTTTGAACTATTCAGGACTATCCTGTGGGTTAGGTTAGGTTCGTTGTATAACAATGCTGAAAAGTTTACAGTTTTGAGAAAAAATAAACAGTTGGCAAATGAACCAGTTAAGGAAAGGCGGAGAACCAATTCTGATGTATAGCTTTGTTGGTGAAGCTTGTAAGTTTTATCAACAGTTCTATGCTATTAGTATGACATCAACTAGAGAGAGGGCGAATAGCCATCATCATTTCAGCCGAAAAACGTCCACTGCTACACATTGACATCCCATGAGTTTCTCCAAACAAACCAGCAGGCTTATTGTCTAACGCTTCTGACGCTTGCCTTCGCAATCACTATTTCTTTCTTTCAAACGGTATAAGATGATGACAGAAAGAGATGGTGAAAGCGAAGGCAAGCGTCAGAAGCGTTAGACAATACGGCCTCGGGTCCGTGGACACTAATCGAGAACCTTTTGGCTGCACCGGTCATCAGTTCTAGACTTCTACGAGCGATGTGCTCGTTGTATGACAATGCCAATACGTTGCTCGACGAAAGAGTCAAACCTATGGTCAACAGTGGATTAAATAAGCTTCCTTTTCATAAATTTAAGAGTCTAAGAGTCTCAACAGCAAAAGCCACAAATATTTGTGTAGCCGTCCCTCAATTAATTTACGTACCTTATTTCGTCACGAAAAATATTTTAAAGAAAGGAAGGTAAATAATAAATATTGTAGATTGTGGTCATTCATAAAGTAACGCTTGAATCTATCATTCTTGAACAGATTCAAATTTCAATGAATTAATGAGTTCTTAAACCTTAATGTATGAATGATAAACAAACGAAAGATCGAATGAATAATTGAATGGCTAAATTTATTAACTAAAATGGTAGATGAGGATCTTTCATTACAATAACAATCAGGCATCAATCAACAATGTTTAATGGAGTGCAACAAAATAGTGTTTCAACTCATACGTGTATCGTGGCATCTAATTTCATTTGGCAACTGGTTCTGGAGGCAGATGTTCGGGGTGGTGCGAACCCTGGGCATCCATATCCTGCCCTCTTTCTTTACAGTTTTCAATAGACCACGAGAAAATAGTCTGCCTTTTCTTGACGAGTTCGCATTGATCCCATAGATATTCGTTAAATCTAGAACAGGCGTAGCCGTTGTCACCTGTAAAACGATTATTTTAATATGTACTTGAATAAGTTAATAGTCGGATTAGTGGACACGAATTTTTAGAGGTTTCTGGAAACAGTGATTTGTAGACCATCGATTGAAATCCACGTTGACGCTAATTTCTAAATATCATAACTATTTTAGATATATATTATTATTATTAATATACAATACAATACAACTCTCTCTTCTCTCTCTCTCTTTTCTTCTATTTTCTCTTCTTTTTAATTTACTCTTGTTATTACATTTCACCTCTCCAAGTAGGTAAATTATTGCACGCACATTATGACATGCACAAAAATTTACGAACTAAAACGAACTATGCTATTATTAACATTTTCACTTGACATCCCGTGGCGTGCAACCAAATCGCCGATACCCTGATACTATCATATCAGAAACTTATCAGGAAGTAATGAAACGGCCCTAAGTCGTATCTATATCAGTACATCAGTAGGGAGCATAAAAATATGGTACCCTTTCTGGTGAAGTTCCATTCCTAGTACAACCGCTCATTTGGTATGTCACCGGTCTAGTTAGATTCAGGCATCGTATGTTGGTGAATCGGAAGACAAAATCATTGTCCGGCACTGGCTGTGGAGTACACAGGGGACTAAGCCTGCCTCCAGAGCCACAGCAATCAGGTGGAGACCAGACATACTGAACTGAAAGGCAAAGTAACATAAAAAGACGCTTATCCTACTAAATAATACTATATAATGTTGATGTTGATGATGTAGTTTCTGTTACTCTTTCATGAAAAAGCTGGTCTGATTTAGATGACATTTGGTATGTAAATATAGTACCTAATTACACTTTTTATACCCATATACAAACGGGATCGGTAGATAGGTATGCATGCAAATAAAGTAAAATCTCTAAATGTATTTTTTTTTGCAACAACGTAAATGAAAATGTTACTTTTGGGAATTCTCATGCGGATGTAGTTAATAGCGTAATTTGAACTTAAACAAATTATTTTATTGACCGAGCTAAGAATCAACATGATAGGGAATAAACGGGATTTACATATATTTAATTCAAAAAGTACCCTATCTCTATAACTGTGATTATTAGACTCTTCAACTTGGGCATATAAAGGAAATTGTCAAGCTACTGATAAATAAATAATGATAACATCAACCAGTACCTTACAAGGCTGAACACTTTTGGAAATATGATAATGATAAACGTATGAACTACATCCTTCCCACTTTGCAACTGCGCAACCTTATTGCTTGTTGTGACTACGGTGTAGCAGATCGTGCTTCATTACTTTGGACCTCATCAATGTAGCGCTTAAATGAATCAATGATTTACATATGCACTCACAGGAATCTTGAACGGAGACGTAGTCGAAAGCCACAAATGTGAAAAAATGCATGGCCAGCTGGTTAAACGTGAAATCCTTCCGGGTGCCAGCAGGCAGGACTCCAATACTTATGCGCCTGGCCAGTTCCAAGGAGCCGCCGAATACCGAAGGTCTACGGGAAAATCCTGCGAAATTTGGTCAAATGGATAGCTCACAGGTCACAAAACCTTCAGGTCTTTAATCTTTTCAACACCAATGACGTCTGCATCGCAAAGTGCAACGTCAAAGTGATCTTCACGCAATGACATAAGGTTCAAAGTAACTTTACGATTGACTAGGCTTGGTGGTGATGTGATGTTATGAGTTTGACCGCTATGTGTGTGTGTATCTGTCTGTGTATCTGCCTGTGGAATTATAGCTCTTAAATGGGTGAACCGATATGGATGCGGTTTTTTTATTTGAAATCAGACATGTTTCATCAAAATCTATTATAAGCTCTTATGTTAGCTGCAGAAGAATCTTAGGCGCATAATGGGCATTTACTTTATTTTCAAACGTTATACATGTGTGACCATTGCGTTGGGGGTTTTATTTTTTTTTAATTTATAGTAATTTATTCATCACCTTTCATGTTAATGGTAGGAAGTTTTATTGTAAACTCACCTGGTCCAAATTCTGATGGCAATACTTTTATAAAAGGTGTATGCATGCCTCCTCTAGAAGGTTTGTCCAAATTGTTACACGTGCCATCGATCCGTCTTCCTTCATTGGGATCACAAGGTTCTACGTCAATAGTACACCGACTGAAATTAATGTAGAACGTTTAGAAGTTAACAAGAACAATAAAAGACATCGATGAGAATTCAAATATGTTAAAATTAATGGTTAGTTTTTTTTTTTATGAGAGAGAGGCAAAAGAACAATCCCAAAATTCAAGATAAATAAAATCATTTTTATGCCGACACAATAAAGCCTTTGTCTATATTGATCTAAAAAATATCAAGGGACAATTGACCTAGTCCGAAAGAAAGCCCAGAAAAAAGACGAGCGCTAGGAATCGAACCCAGGTCCTCAGTATTCCATGCCGCGTGCCATTCCCCTACACCACCACTGGTCAGGAGTTTAGAAACGATTTTTTCCCGTACATCCATATCTCAATCTGTCAGATAATCACTTAATTTTATAGCAGTGATACAGCGCCATCTATGTTTACACCCTCATCGAGAGACTTCAACACTCCTTCGGAACTATCCGCTCACCCGGACAAGAGATGTCGCTACTAAGCCAAACCTTTAACAAGTTTTATATGAAGTATCTTTATGTATTTTTTATTTTTTTAACTTCATTTTTTATTACTTTATACAAACAAACTGAAGCATGGATGCACAGAAAAAAACCCAGAAAAAAGACCCGCAAATTTTTCATCTGCCCTAAGAATCGAACTCGGAACCTAGAGCTTTGTTTGTAGCCATGTATTCGGTTATCGGGTAGACAGTCACGTATTATGAATAGTATGACTTCGCCCTCTACGTCATAAGTAGAATTATTAGCAACAATACAGCTTTCTAAATCCAAGGATTTGGGCAGGGCGTTGGCAGTCAGTCGAAAAGAAAACTTCCAAGTCGACTTTAAATTTCATGTTAGATAAAAAAATGAAACTTTCGAAAATTCAGTCATCTTACAACGTTGTGTTATCGTCAATACGTTGCTCCATATCATCATCTGATAAAATTCTACCCTGAAATGTATCATAGTACACTCCTCTCACTTCCAAACCTACGAAAATTGATAACACAAATATTAATTCCCGCATCTCACACAACTTTTTATTTAAATAACTAAAACCGTGCTATTTTACAAAGCGTGCGCGTGCGTACAAAGGTTAAATTTCAACTGTGACATTATTGTTTTAACAGAGTGCTGGTTAGGTAAACATAGTCACATACCACAGTTACCCGGCTATAGTGTATACAACACTACAGTAAATTACAACCAAAATGACGGAGTAGTTATTTATGCTAGGAATAATCTAAATATTACCGTAGAGGAACCTATTATTTTGGATTGTAATCGGCTCTTAATTAAAATTGGAGCCGATTTTGCAATATTAGCATTGTATCGACCGCCATCTTTTAGGGATAGTAGCAGTTTTATTGAGTCTCTTAATACAACATTACAAGATATGTCTAAAATTAGGAATGTAATAGCAATAGGCGACATAAACCTTAATATTATTCAAGACAACTGTGACTCCGCTGTCCAAAGTTACCTAAACGTTTGCTCCTTTCATGGCTTACTCCCTGCGCACACGCTTCCCACACATCAAAGCGGCTCCTGCCTAGATCATATCATGCTTAAAACCGATTTCCCATCAATAACATTAGTTACTAACTCGACGATAACCGATCACAGTGCTGCCCTACTAACCTTAAATTGCAAATTACCTAACACAACTTGCACAAAAATAGTGACTAAGATAAATTTTGATAACCTTGAAGACGATTTATGTAGACTTCACTTTGACCCAGTTTATCATTCTGATGACGCGGATGCCTGTATGTCGAACCTAATACAGTATATTCAGCAATCAATTACAAAAAACACCAAATATGTGCGATTGACCAATAAAACATACAATATTAAGCCCTGGATAACCCCGGGGCTTATTCGATGTATGAGGCATAGAGATAAACTACATAAAAAGGCAAAATCGAATCCTAGTAATATGGCTTTACAGTTATCATACAAAAGATACAGGAACTTTTGTAACAATCTTTTAAAGAAAATTAAAAGTATTTACGACCAAAACCAATTAGAAAAGGCTGGAAAAAACCACAAAAAGGTCTGGCAGATTGTAAAAAATGTCACACATATAAAAAAACAGCAGGAATCATCTTCAAGGTTATTACAACTGCATTCATCACAGCTGACATCTGCAAATAGAGTAAATGAATATTTTGTTAACGTAGGAATAAATCTAGCTCAAAAATTTCAAAATATTCAATCAACTACAGGCTATACGAATCCGCTAAATTCATTTGTGTTGTTAGATACGGACGAAGCTGAGGTCCAAAGATTAATTAGGAACCTAAAAGACGACTCAGCAGTAGGGTGGGATAATATACCTAACAAAATATTAAAACGATTTAATCACATTTTTGTCCCGGTACTAACCAAACTTTTTAATCAATGCCTCTCTCAAGGCTGCTTCCCTAAGTGTTTAAAAAAAGCTGTTGTTATACCCATATACAAAACTGGCAGTAAAGTCCAAGTAGAGAATTATAGGCCAATTTCAATACTTCCGGCAATATCTAAATTGTTAGAAAAAATCATAAATAATCGGCTTATTAAATTCTTGGAGAAAGTCTCTGTACTATCAAATGCACAATATGGCTTTAGATCGAAACTATCAACTGCTGATGCTGTTCATGAACTAACGGACTATGTAGTGCGGGAACTAGACAATGGTAATAGAACAGTAGGAATATTTTTGGACCTCGCAAAAGCTTTCGATACGGTCTCTATTCCTATTTTATTGCGAAAGATAGAATCTTTGGGTATAAGAGGAACCCAGCTCAAATTATTTAAAAGTTATCTAAGTGAGCGCACCCAATGTGTCAAAATAGGCCATACTCTCAGTTGTGACCTTGAAAATAAACCTTTTGGAGTCCCACAAGGAAGTATTCTAGGTCCAACGCTTTTCTTAATCTATATTAATGACCTATGTGACCTAAAATTGGATGGTGGTAAAATTATTTCATATGCTGATGATACTGTTCTCTTGTTTTCTGCCAGCACAGAAAAAGAGGTCTACGAGCTCGCACAAAAAGGCTTTGATGTGGTTAATAACTGGCTCCGGGAACACATATTGTCACTAAATGCAGCAAAAACTAACTATGTACAATTCACAATGCGTAAATCGAATTATGCCACAACTAACCAAACAATAATTGCACATAATTGTAACTGCACTTCAGACTCATGCGTATGTCCTATGATTACAAAGGCAAAAAATATTAAATATCTGGGTGTTATAATAGATGACACACTCTCATTTAAACAACACATTGCCGCCTTAAGTGGTAGAGTCCGGAAGCTAATATATGTTTTTAAAAAGTTACGTGAATTTGCAGACTCTACAACGATGCGTCTAGTTTACTTTGGTTTGTGTCAGTCTATATTAACATACTGCATTACGTCATGGGGTGGCACATACAAATCTGCATTGTTAACCATTGAAAGGGCACAGCGAGCAATCCTAAAGGTCTCTACTTTTCGCTCTTTTCTGTATCCAACGGACCTTCTGTATAAATCCTGCAAGGTACTAACAGTGAGACAATTATTTATAATCAACACGGTTCTAAAACAGCATGCTGCTTTGCCATATAATATTCAAACTACTAACAAGCGACGTAAGGATATAGTTTGCCCACCAAATTTAAATAAGAAACACCCTTTCTCCTCCAGATTTCATGCATTCCTGGCACCATTCCTTTATAACAGGTTAAACGCCAAAGTTGAGTTTTATGCGCATAATTACATCCAAACTAAGAAAATTCTTCAAGAAGCACTTCAACACATGTCCTATGAAGATACAGAACTATTATTAGTTGTTCTAAAATAAACATAGTATAGTTCAGTTAGTTAGATAATTCTATTAGTTAGTTGGTTACTTAAATTACTTAAAACAATTTAAATTGTCCTAAATGATTTTGTTTCTTTTGCATGTAATTTAATATTTAAGTTAAGTTTTGTTAGCTCTTTTACACCTGAAACACAGGAATTTTCCTAGTTCAGGTATACATAACTGTTTTTGTTCTAATTTAAAATATTTTAGTGTATAAGTTATCTAATTGTACCTAAATGTAAAATTTAATAAAGATTTATTATTATTATTATTATTATTTTTGCTACGAGTGGAAAACAAATGACAATCTGAATAAAAAAGTGACGAGTTTTCTTTTTAAAAAAGCTGTTTTAATGAACAATTTAGATTCAGTCGTTCAGAATTGTTCAACATCACTGGCTGTTTGGGGTTCCAAAGAAAATATTTATTCAGACAATATTACAAAATACAATAAGAAAAAAAAACTTTTTAATTTTTTTAAACCGCTCTCCTGTACAAAAGTTGAATTTTGACTTGTGTCGGTTTTGTATTTATGCTAAACTAAAACTACAAATTACAAGTCGTAAAGATTTTCTGCGACAGGCATTGATCCCAGGACACTGGTTGCATTACTTCTCTCTGTAGGTCGTAGGCTATTTTATAAATCCCTAGATGATAAGAAATAATGTCTATGTTTTAATGTTTATTTGGCCACAAACGGTACAATTATAATTATATCTAATATGCATACATCTAACATTAACCAATAAAGATGCCACCATTAGTTAACACATAAATGCAAGTTGGGTGAATTGGTGTTCTTAGACTTATCTAACACAACATACAAGACAATCTAATAAAATTAGTGTTCATGAAACAGGAGAAAAAAATTCTTAAGGAGGACAAATTAAGTTAAGCCACCAATTGTAATGTAATGTTAGTAATCTATAATGTATATTGAAGAACCATAAAATTGTAATGCTTTTATATTCGAATAAAATATCTTTGTTTTTAATATGGCAAAACAACGTTTGCCGGGACAGTTAGTAGTTATTATATAGGTATATTTTTTGTAGTCATACTTACCTACCGACATTTTGGCAGATACTTATGTAAAGTCACGTATTTATCACCACTGCATCCTTAATTACTTTATCATGCACGGCTATTATTGTAAATGAACAAGGTTCTTATCAATGATTACATCCTATATGAGCGTAATAACAGTGGCAAGCAAAATAAAAGGTCACTTTTCATACCAATCTGTATGGTACGCGATCCAGTTATTTTTGCTCGGTCGTGTATTATGCAAATTTATGTCATTTCCATTGATATATATTTTGTAACCAAATGAGAAAGCTATTTTTGGATCCGGTACCTTCGCCGGCTAATTGTTACACCTGGAACGTTTTCATAGTAAGTTGTACTTGTGACTGTTTATATATACGTTGTTATTACTGGCAATTGTCATACGATAGGGTTCTATAAGGACGCTCGACAATTCAAGTGAGCGAATGTAGAAGCTATTTAGATAACGATTAAAAAGTCACTCTTGGCAAGTTTTTTTTTTTATGAAATAGGGGGCAAACGAGCAGACGGATCGCCTGATGATAAACGATTACCGTCGCCCATGGACACCTGCGACACCAGAAGAGTCACAAGTGCGTTGCCGGCCTTTTAGATAGGAGTACGCTCTTTTTTTGAAAGCTTGAAGGTCATATCGGTCCGGGAACACCGTAGCAGGTACTTCATTCCAGAGCTTAGCTGTGCGAGGCAGGAAATTTCTGGAAAAACGCACAGTAGAAGACAGCCAACCATCCAGATGGTGAGGATTTTATTCACATCCTTTGCAGACGGCTGAATTATTTTGACAAATGTCACTGTGTTTTCAAGAGGGCGAATTACCATTTTTCCTTTTTTAGGGTTCCGTACCCAATGGGTAAAAACGGGACCCTATTACTGAGGCTCCGCTGTCCGTCCGTCTGTAACCAGACTATATCTTATGAACCGCCATAGCTAGACAGTTGAAATTATCACAGATTATGTATTTCGGTTGACGCTATAACAACAAATACTAAAAACAATCACGACTCCTTCGCAGCAACAGTTTATTTTTATGTCTAGTTTCCAAACTATTTTCATACCAAATTCCATGTAAATCCGTTGAGCCGTGATTGAGTAACAAACATCCAAATATCCAAACATCTTCACAAACTTTCACATTTGTTATATTTACGACTAGATGGCCTAGTAGGTAGAGAACCTGGCTCCGAAGCTTGAGCTCCCGGGTTCGATTCCCGCGTCGGGGCAAATATTTGTATGAGCAATACGAATATTTGTTCTCGGGTCTTGGGTGTTTAATATGTATTTAAGTATGTATCTATCTATAAAGTATGTTTATCCGTTGCCTAGTACCCATAACACAAGCTATGCTTAGCTTACTTTGGGACTAGGTCAATTGGTGTGAATTGTCCCGTGATATTTATTTATTTTATTAGTAGAATTTAGTAATTCTTGTTATAATGGCAACAGTAATAACAGGTAAAAATTTAAAGTGCCTAGTCATTACAGTTCAAGAGATAGAACCCTATGACAGACAAACAGACGGACGGACAGACAGCGGAATTTCAGTAACAGGGTCCCATAGGCACGGAACCACTTTAAAAGGACAGATCATCTTAATCGAGACTTGGCACGTTTTTCACACCATGTTCTGGTTGGTTGAAGTCACAGATATAGATACACATAGATAACGCAATGCTCACGATTTGTATTGAAACCAAGCGTGTCGACTTTTAACACTACTGTGACGTAACAGCCGAAATTTAGTGTTGGGAAATTCAAACTACAGACATAATATTACACTTAATTACAACGCAACGAGGCAATTTCTTAGTTTTCGCGGACGCCGGCTGCAACAACTGACGCACGCGAACTGTCAGTAGTGGCGGCCAACCCGACGCTTTGTCGGGGTTCGGACACGCGAAGTAGATGCATTTGCGTTATCTATGTGTATCTATATCTGTGGTTGAAGTATTTACTGTATTATACAGGTGGCTCTCAAACGCCGGATTCCCAATCTGGAACACACCCAAAGGCACTTAGGGGCGGTAATTGAAAAGTTTCGCTATTTAACGACTGCCGGGTTTAGGATCATCTTGTATAATTTACGCTGAAAACTTCGATGACAGAATAATGCGAGTAAAGATACAGCACATTACAAAAAACCGCTGTAATTCATTCACCATCATCATCATCTCTGCCACAGTTAGGTACCTACAGAATGGCTTGGGCTATGCTATAGCTTCCAATCGGGCCCAGTGTGGATTGGGAACTTCATACACGCCACTGAATTTCTTCTCAGATGTGTGCTGGTTTTGTAACGATGTTTTTCTGCACCGTAAAGCTCATGGTTTTTTTTTTTTTTTTTTTATGTTATAGAGGCCAGGCAAACGAACTAGTGGGTCACCTGATGTTAAATGATCACCACTGTCCATAGACACCCGCAGCGCTTTACGCGATGCCAGTGCGTTGTCAGCCCTAAGGAAAAAGGAGAGGGAATAGGGGAGGGGGAGAGGTATTGGGCCCCCGGCGCTCTCACTGACCGTACGAAACGCAGCAGGGAGTACTGCTGCTTCACGCCGGTGTTCTGTGAGAGGGTGGTACTACCCCGGACGAGCCGGCCCATTCGTGATGCAGCGGCTAGCTACAACATGGCTCTACCACTACAACAAAAATAAAAATAAATGTGGTAAATTAATGTGGTAAATTTGAAACGTAATTTCACACGTAAATTCCGAAAAACTCAGAGGTGCGAGTCTGAATTCGAAACCACGACCCTCTGTTTGAGCACCCATAGGAGAAATCACTAGGCCACCATGGCTTTTTAGAATCGGAATAGTAAGACCAGAAACATTAAATTTTACACGGATGTTCTTATTTATTGGTACAACGGACGGGTTGGACGTATTTGAATAAAATTTGGTATACAGACAGCTGGACATTTGGCGCTACTTTTATAGTTATTTACAAACAGATGTTGGTAGATCTGACAGCAAGTATGTTGGACCTGTAAATGATCGCGGAAACTGTTGGCTGTGCGCAAAACCAATCGCCCTAGAGTTTTTGAAGTGAAACTTTTAATGCGACTTCCAACAAGCGTTGCGTCAATACGCAACGCAACGCAAGTTGACGTTTACGAGACGTTCGCATTGTATATATTATTATACTAACTGATGTTAAAAACTTCGTCAGTGCGATCCGTGCGCCAGTCCGAGCGTTTAGTATGAAAACTTGTAAAAATCAAAACTATTTTAATGGTAGATCGTAGAATAAAGTGTTTTAAACGTATTTAGTAAAAAAAGTATTGAATATCTTTGAGAGTTACGAAAAATCAAGAAAAACTATTGAGAATAACGTGCGCACGTGGAGCAACGCCATCTAGCGACGAGTTATGTAACTTGTTTCGCTAGCGCTGTAGTTGGTTGCTTGCTAGCCGCTTCTTTGCTTTGGGTTATTGCAATAAGGTCCATATTGAAGTATAAGTGCCTTTTTCATTTCCACATTACGAAGTTTCACTTCTTCCGCTTGGAGAAACTGCACGCACTATCATTTTTTTTCTGTCTTTTGCTCTCGACATGCCTCGAGCCCCTTATCTATCTAACACTCAAAATATAATCTAATATCTAATATTTATATTTCTTTTCTTTTGTGTATTTACTTAAATTTTAGTTAATCTTTTGTATTAATTTTGGAACTAAATCATTTTGTTTACGGAGAGGGGCGTTGCTACCTGCGACACAGTTTTTAACTTCTGCGGGTGACATCAGTTTTCATATTTTGTAATGCACCTAATTGTTCATCATCATCATTAATTTAAGAGATAACTCTTGTCGGTGGAGTAATCGCCACTTTTTTCGGTTCTCTGCCAGCGTTCGCCTCGCCTCGGTCTTCCCCTGCCTCGCCTGCCTTCTATTTGCCCTTCCAAAATAGTTTTTATGTAACTGTCTTGCCGTATCAGATGCCCCAGCATATTCCCTCTCCTATTTTCAATCGTTCTTAACAGCCGCCTTTCCTCCTCCACCAACTCTAAAACCTCCTCATTAGTTCTCCTTTCAGTCCAGCTAATCCCCTCCATTCTCCGCCAGCACCACATCTCAAACGCACTCAATCTGACTCGGTCCCGCTGAGTGAATGTCCAAGTCTCGCTCCCATATAATGCTATACTCCAGACCTAATTGTTACTGTTCCAAATAAAGATTTATTATTATTATTATTATTTATTATGCATTTTTATTCTGCATACTTGTTCTTTCTTTCATCCATCATTTCATTCACTACCTTTACAGGTGGGACTCCCGAGATTCATTTAATAAGGTCAACAGTGGACTTCGTTCGGCTGATCATGATGATGGTACTTTAGGGCCACTTACACAGTTCAGGGTTAAAAAATTAAATCGGTAACCCTGGGTTAAGAATGACAGTTCCATACTTTTTGACGCTTATTAACCCTGGGTCAGCTGTTAACTTGGAGTTAAGTAGCTAACCCAGGTCCGCGCAAGCCGGCCTTAGTGTATTAGCTGTTTTGAGGTGCGACATTAAGATTTATTATGCATGCTCCTGAAGTGGTGCTTAAAGCTTGAAAGAAATTGTTGGCAAAGATTTTAGCGGATGATGAAGTTATGATAGTTATTCTGCGGGAATATTTTATGGGAAATGCTGAAACCGGTTTTAGAGAATTGAGGGAAAACGGTCGAATTAAAGGGTTCATTTGAAAGGAGTTGGAGTCTAACATTTGGTAGCATAGCGTACGGTTGTGGTACCTACTCTGAAGATGAGCTCTGGTTGAGTTCGAAACGCGTCAGTGTAGTTTGGTGGTGGTGATAGTTGGGTTTGTGTGATTTGTGTGTGTTTGTACAGTGTGGAGGTGGAGGAACTGCATGAACACGCATTTCTTACATTTTAAACGTAACTATCGTAAGGTCGCGGGTGAGCAAAATAATTGTTTCAGTTTATTAATATGGACCTCCGCAAAGTAACGCCTGATTCAATAAATTATTTTGACATAAATAAGTTTTTGCTCGAATAGGGATGTTGACACCACCAATCAACTGACGTACTTTTTATGAGCTGTCGAAACATAAATCTCGACCCGGGACCCGGGTATGTCCTAAAACTGCGGCCAGTAATACCGGAAGACGGGCAGCAGCGTCCCTAATATGTACGGTTTTTCCACTGTGGTCGCCAACCCGCCTGCCAAGCGTGGCGACTACGGCAAATACCCCCCCTATGGCTGAGTCCAAAAGGGATGCGGATGGCGCAGGGCCGATCTGTTTGGCGAGCCTTGGGGGAGGCCTATGTTCAGCAGTGGACGTCTTTCGGCTGAAATGATGATGATGAATATAATTTTGATAGTGTTTTATGCGGCCATTAACCTTAACTGTTACAGTGATCACAAAATTCTATATTGCTCTCGTTGCTGACATTTTTTAATGCGCAAGTTGTCTCCACGTGGTTTCTGAGTTTGAATGGCAATAGCAACTTATGACGTCACCTGTTCGGCAACTCAAACAACTAACTATTTATTTGTTTTAAAGCAAAAAATAACTAATTTTGCAATTAATCGTAAATTAGTCTCAGTGCCATAAGTCATCACTGGCACACACGCTGGTCAAAGAATTTGACTTGAGAAACTGGTATATTGGATGACAAGATATTGCGGAGCTTCCCGAACGCTGCCCAGCCGAGACTAATTCGTATTTTTTTACAATTCTGTACAATTAATGGATTTAGAGTAAAAATAGTTCGGAGAAATGATGAATTCGCACTTAAAATTTTATGCAACCTGATATGGACCCCTTTGCCGCTAGGTCCTAAAATTACTGGCACATTGATGGCGGCAATAGACCGACAGATTATGTTTAGCGCAACATGATGGAAAAAGGTAAACCTTAATTACATCATCTGATACCTCTGTAGGGGCACATTGTAACCGAGTGATGAGCAGTGGCGTAGCTAGTTAACCAAAGGCCCTGGGGCAAAAAATAAACTAGGGCCCCAACCCGTGTTTGTTTACATAAGACAAGTAAGGATGAATGCACTTTAAATTCACTAGACTCGCGCGCTTGTAGTAAATTAACTAGTAGCGTTTTATAGCCGCGTTTTTCATAGGTCCGCGTTTATAGTTTGTAAGTCAGAGTCCGAGGGGCCCCTGAGCTTGGAGGCCCCGGTGCACTGCCCCGCTTGCCCTACGGTAGCTACGCCACTGGTGATGAGGCGGCTCATATTCAAGAGCGGCAGTACTACAATATGGTCTAGTCAGCATTGCCAACTCTCTGTCGGGCCGCAGGTACAAGAGCCTGTAGTCTCTCGCCCACCACTATGTACTAACATGTGAAACGCAATAAATAATATCATTTGGACTGACATACTATCTTCCCTACACCTCTCTGAGCTATATCAATTCATAATTTCAAATACCGCTATACAAAGTAGCAAGTACTTCCAAAATTCGTTATCTATCGCTTACATCGGTTTCAATAAATTGCTCCAAAAGGCTAACAAATCAAACCAACTCGCCGCCAACTAAGTCCTGCCTTAAGCCAGGTACACTGCAGTGCAAAATAAGGTATATTAATAAATAACACAAGAACTTCCTCTCTATGTTCATACTGATACTACGGGTGTGTTTTACAATACTGAAGTACGAAAGACCGAATGTATTAAAACATCGAATGGGTCAATAGACCGACACGATTTTTTTCTGAAACCGTAAACTTTTCAGAATTTGTTAAAACGGCATCATACAGAACCCATTAGGTTAGGTTAGGTTTGTTTTATAACAATCTTAAAAAGTTAACGGTTTCAGAATAAATCGTGTCGGTCTTTTGACCCATTCGATGTTTTAATACATTCGATCTTTCGTACTTCGGTATTGTAATACATACCCGATACTACAAATACGAAAGTGTGTCTGCTTTCTGTTGCCTTTTAAAGCTTAAACCACTGAACTGATTTAGGTGACATTTGATTTCGAGATAGTTTGAGACATCGAGAAGGATGATCCTAAAGAAGGATGAAGGATGTCCTATGTCTGTCTATGTAGAATGGTTTTTTTTCCTGGAAAATTGCAAAGTTTCCGCGGGATAGCGATAAACGAATTCTTCGCAGACGGAGTCGCAGGCAACAGTAATATTATAAACGCGAAAGTAAGTAGGTAGTGTTTGTTACCTCTTCACGCCTTAACCGCTGAACTGGTTGTGATGAAATTTTGCATGGTTCCAAACCCTGGAAAGGACATAGGATAGATCTTATTTTGGAACCGGAACCGTACCTAATGTTTTCAGGATTTTTTTTAACCTTTTCAACGCCACGCCTCGACAAAACGTTAACCTGCTTTGAATCTTATGTCATTGTGTCAAGATCACTTTGACACTGTACTTTGTGACACCCATATGTGTCGTTAGCGTTGAAAGGGTTAAATGCCATCTTATAGAATTCAGTAGCTTAGATTAGGTTGCTTTAATAAAAACTCTGAAGTTAATTCTGTTTCTGAAACTAAACGATTAATGAAAATTATGGAAATTATATAGGTATTATGGCATAAGATATTCGGACAAAAAATAGAAACCAGCTAAATAAGATACTATGACTATGAAGTATCTTTCTGCAGCACTATTCAAAAGTCAAGTGAACCAAAAACGTGCTGAAATTTTCTAATTGTTTATCAATTTATCCAATTTCCAAATTTAGACAGATAAAGCTGATATTTTTTCTTGTTTTAATTTTTTTTTCTTTTTAAAAAGAAAGCTAGAGCTGTATACTTTTGAAAGTTGGCCAGCCAGCATGCCGATGTAGACTTGACTAAAAATATTGGATTTAAAGAGACGCAAACAAAAAAATGTGTATTACCCTTTTAGTGTACGCCACTGCACGCCAGTGTAAGCCCGGCTATGTTGACACTGACTTAATCCTCGGTTATCTGCAATGTATTTCTTTGGGCGAGTTTAATATTTGGACTTACCCGGTGCAGACTTGGTTAATAACGGCAGTATTTGACGGATTTGCACGTTATTTGAAACATGAATGGGAGAGATGTGTCTACTAAAGTCTATGACTTATTTTTGGGCGAGCCAAGTTTTTGACAGACTTCTTTAAAAGGAATATGAGAAACCAAACTACGTATTTGCACGATATTGAAATATGAATGAGTTGTGTCTGTTACTTTTTGTTCTACGATGTTTAAGGCGATTCGGCTGTTTGACAGACTTCTCTTAAGGAAATATGAAAAACAAGGTAAACGTTCCAGTTCTCGACACCGCAACGCCCAGTAGATGACACTCATATGTCAACTCTCTTACTATGACATAAGATTGAAGGTGCCATGTATTGGGTCAGTGTCGAGCACTGGGACTTTTACCTTAGTTGATCAAATGATCACGTAGGAATCAGTTATTATTTCAAAAAAGTCGATCGTTGTCCGCAAGATAACCGACGAAAGTTAACACAGCTGCCAAAGCGTTCATCATCATCATCATCATAATCATTTCAGCCGAAAGACGTCTATTACCTAACAAATACCTCCCCCAAGGTTCGCCAAACAGATCGGTCCTGCGCCATCCGCATCCAACGCGTTCCCGCAACCTTAATCTAGTCGTCGCCCCATCTTGTTGGAGGCCTACCTACACTGCGCCTTCCAGTTCTTGGACGCCATTCGAGAAGCTTTTGGCCCCAAGCAGGCCCAGTGCAGATTGGGAATTTTACACACACCATTGAGAACTCCTTCGCCAGTGTATGCAGGTTTCCTCACGATGTTCCCTTCACCGTAAAGCTCATGGTAAATTATTAAAATTCCGAAAAACTCAGAGGTGCGAGCCGGGATTTGAACCCACGACCCTCTGCTTCAGAGACCATAGGCCACTAGGCCACCACGGCCTTCCCATGTTTTATATTCTGGCCTAAATAAATGGTTTTAAAAATATAATAAATGTATGATATTCAAAGCCCGGGTTCCTATCAAATGCGCCACCGCGATTTGCATTTCCCGGTATACATTAAATTAATTCAGCGAATGCGATACGCTTGCTGAAGAAATATTAATTAAAACCGACTAAGAGGGTCACAGAGCAACCATCTGGTTTCAGACTGTACGTTTGACTTCATGTACACCTCGTTTACTTTTAGTTTACCACTGACAGATGGCTTGACTTCATTTCATTTCCAACTTCAACACCATACAAATAATGTAGCTATTACAAAATCTGCAAACGTGGGTAACAGTATTCTAAAATTGGCTTTATTTGTAGGTCGTTAAAGTTGAATATTAAATGAAGGCAAACCATCTGTCAGTGGTAAACTTTATGTAATTTTACTGTACCTAAGTGTTCCATTGTACTGTACATCTTAGTTCCGATGTTTTGCGATAGATGGCACTGTCTCGCCTACCGAAAATTGTGAGTCGCGCTTTCGAGAGTTTTCCGACTGCATATAAAAGGGCTGTTAAGGTAATAAAATTGTCATTACCAAAGCAACCATTGTTTGTGTATGGTGTTTGCCGGCTGCATATAAAAGGGCTGTCAAGGTAATAAAATTGTCATTACCAAAGCAACCATTGTTTGTGTATGGTGTTTTCCTGCTGCATATAAAAGGGCTGTTAAGCCAATAAAATTGTCATTACCAAAGCAACCATTGTTTGTGTATGGTGTTTGCCGGCTGCATATAAAAGGGCTGTCAAGGTAATAAAATTGTCATTACCAAAGCAACCATTGTTTGTGTATGGTGTTTTCCTGCTGCATATAAAAGGGCTGTTAAGCCAATAAAATTGTCATTACCAAAGTAACCGTTGTTTGTGTATCGTGTTTTCCGCCTGCATATAAAAGGGCAGTCAAGGTAATAAAATTGTCATTACCAAAGCAACCATTGTTTGTGTATGGTGTTTTCCTGCTGCATATAAAAGGGCTGTTAAGCCAATAAAATTGTCATTACCAAAGTAACCGTTGTTTGTGTATCGTGTTTTCCGCCTGCATATAAAAGGGCAGTCAAGGTAATAAAATTGTCATTACCAAAGCAACCATTGTTTGTGTATGGTGTTTGCCGGCTGCATATTAAAGTGCTGTTAAGGTAATAAAATTGTCATTACCAAAGCAACCATTGTTTGTGCCGGTTTGTGAGTTTGTGTATGGTGCACGCGTCATGGATTGACGAGGACCATTTGGGTCCTAGCAATAGCCTTTCTTTCCTGTTTTTTTTTTAAGTGAAACTTCTAATGCGACTTCCAACAAGCGTTGCGTTAAATACGCAACGCAATGCAACGCAACGCAAGTTGACGTTTGCGAGACGTTCGCATTGTATATATAATGACGGATGTTAAAACTTCGTCAGTGCGATCCAGAACAGTTGCGTGGTTTAGTATGAAAACTAGTTAAAATCAAAACTATTTTAATGGTAGATAGAACGTATTTAGTAAACAAAAGTATTGAATATCTTTGAGAATTACGAAAAATCAAGAAAAATTATTGAAAATAACGTGCGCACGAAGAGCAACGCCATCTAGCAACGAGTTATGTAACTTGTTTCGCTAGCGCTGTAGTTGGTTGCTTGCTAGCCGCAAATGTATGAGACTTGATAAAAGCGCCATCTAGTGAGTAATTTAAACACAAAGATGCATAAGTAAAGTTAAGTTAGTTCTTTAAGTTACTGCAATAAGGTTCATATTGATGTATAAGTGCCTTTTTCATTTCCACATTACGAAGTTTCACTTCTTCTGCGAGGAGGAACTGCACGCACCCGGTTTTTGTTCAAGTGCGTGTGTTTTTTTTTTTTTTTAGTGTTCACAGTACGATAAAGTTTAATAACTTGTCGCATCTGACTTTAAGCATGAAACTACCGTGAGACTCACTCATAGTGAAAATAAACGGATCACTCACGTCTTAAAACGAGTTCAACTCGACATTTTTCGGGCTAATCCGTAGCCCTTCTTCTTGGAGTCACCCGTCACGGCGGCTGCCAAACGCGCACCCCTTTGTCGCATCTGACCTAACCACTCTATGCCAAGGGATTTGCAGACGATTTACATATTTCTAAATTCTATATAGACTTTGCTTAATATACAACATATTTAGTAGCCGTTACCGTTGATTGCTGATTTTATCTATTACATAAAATTAATTATACTGAGCAGAAAAAAAAACCAGTTTATTAAAGAGTGAGTCATCATCCCAGCCTATTTATACGTCCCACTGTAGGTAGGTCCTCTAACCTAACCTAACCTAACCTAACACTGAAGGCTAACCTATCCGACTTGCTTCTGCCCCGAAACGTCTTGCTCGCCCGCTTCGCTCGCTCGTTGCCTAAAAGGGGACTTTTATAATTTTTCGGTCTTTAATGTGTAATTATATTTATCTTCGGGACTGTAGTCTTCGGGCTTTTAGGCTTTCGGTCAAGCGTACTTTCGGGATTTTGAACTTTCAGTCATACAAACATTCGACGTTTTAATTTTCGGCCTTCCGTTCATAGGTTTTGTGAAATTCGGTTTTACGTACTTTTTTATTACAATACATACCTCACTCGAAATTAATAATCCGATAAATTACAAGCAATAATAAACAAATCCTAAAACAAAGGGTAACCATTACTGAACAAGATATTAAACAAGTTCCAATAATTTTAAACACAGACAGCAAACAGTCCATTTACTGGATTGATTGTCAATCAGCCATGATGTTTGTAAAGCCCTGTGACAACCAATACGACTGTCATTTTTCTAGTTGACTTCTAGTCTTAAGTTTTCTTATTTCGCATTGTAATTCCATCACTCTCCCGTTTCGGTTAGGTGTTCAGTAAACACAGTCATTTAACTCTTATTTCAAAAATGCTAGTTAAATATCTCTGTCGTTTAGGTACTCGTTTTGTTTTGGAACGGTTATGTGTTCGATTTAGCTTTGAGAATGAACTCGTACAGAGTATAAAACGCGTTACCATCTCGTGCGCTATTTGTGATAGTTGAGTCGGTGTCACATAATATTTTTTTAGTAGCTGTTGCCTGCGACTCTGTCTGCGAAGATAAAAAATTGCCTACGACCTATTCTCAGACCTACAGAATGTAGACAAAAAGGTTTCATAAAAATCGGTCTAGACGTTTCGGAGGAGTTCGACTACAAACACCGTGACACGAGATTTTTATATATTAGACTAGCTGTTGCCCGCGACTCCGTCCGCGGAGAATAGGGATTTAAAAATAGCCTACGACCTATTCTCAGACCTACTAATTATGGACAAAAACGTTTCATAATAATCGGTCAAGCCGTTTTGGAGAAGTTCGATAGCAAACATAGTGACACGAGATTTTTATAAATTAGAAGAAGATTAGATTAAATAGAGAATATGTTGATTTATGTGGAAATGGAGCAGGCCGTGCATGAAAACACATTAATTTCGAAAAACTTAAGAGGTGCAAGCCCGGGATCTAACACACGACCCTCTGGCTTTAAGTACCTACAATCAGAATTTTTCGAAAAATGTCTATTATTGCTTAACTAAGTGACACAGATTTCTTCCAAAAATGTTATAACTTGGCTTCTCAGGGTACAGTCGGAGAAACTGAATCACGTACCAGGGTGAACCCTTTTCATAGCGAATGTCATGTTGACATTCATACATCTGCCAAGGAAATCATCGTAAAATTGGTTGTGAAAAGGTTCCACCCTGGTACGCGATTCAGTTTCCTTGACGGTATCAGTATCAGGGTTGAGTTTTGTGGCACCTTTTTTGCTTTGGAATAATTTAAAACTAATAACCAAAATTACAGTTGTACTGGGTCGAACAAGTTTCAGTGCCCACTTCTAATTATTAATACGATTGGATATCAGCATTGGCCAGATCGTGATGAACAAATAAGCTGGTTTAATTTTCATTAACCTGTGACAACTGGGCTCCAGAGAGTTTCAGTTGAATTCATAATGCTTTTAGGGTTCCGTTACTGAAGGTTGACAAATGGAACCCTATTGATGTCGCTACACAGTCTGTCCGTCTGTCTGTCAAGAACCGTGATAGATAGACAGCTAAAGTATATACATAATGTACATAAGTAGGTTGGGTTAGGTTAGAACTATTAACGCAAAGGCGCGCGAGCCGAGTGAGCGAAGCAAGCGTGCTTCGCCAGCAGCAGGCGAAGCACCATTTCGGTTTTTTGATGTTAAGTTTAGTGAAATTAGGTACAAATGTAAAGTCGGAATGCTAAAATTCGGGCTAGTGAAAGTAGTGGAAGTGAAAATAGGATTATCCTCCTGAGGCCCAAACTATTTTTAGGACGTTTGTAATAACGACCCAGTGTCCTATTTATAGGCACTTATACTGGTAGCCCAGGACTTCAATTATTACAAAATCGTTATATACTTTAATATATTTTAAACAATATTGTAATTGCAAACTAGTGCGTGTTCTTATTTCGGGACATTGGGTTGGGACGCTAATTGATGCTGAAAGGATTACATTTTACCGTTCTAAAAATAGGACGTTGGGCCTCAGGAGGTTAAGTAAAAAAATCGGGCTACAATAGGAGAACCGATAAATACATACTTAAATACTCATTGAAATTCCAAGACACGAGGACAAACATTCGTATTTTTCATACAAATAATCTGCCCCGACCGAGTATCGAACCCGAGACCTCAAGCTTCGTACTCAAGTCTCTAGCCTAGCTAGCAGCTTGCCAGCTGTCAATATAATAAAAAATAATAAAACTAAAAAATAAGGGAGGGTTTATATTAAAAAAAAAAATAATATTAGGGGACAATCTTACACAAATCGACCTAGTCCCAAACTAAGCAAAGCTTGTACTATGGGTACTAGACGACGATAAACATACTTATATAGATAAATAAATGCTTAAATACATAGAAAAACATCCATGATTTAGGAACAAATACTCGTGCTCATCACACAAATGAATGCCCTTACCGGGATTTGAACCCAGAACCTCTTGCTTCGTAGGCAGGGTCACTACCAACTAAGCTAAAGCGGTCGTCAAAATATTATATAGAAGATTTCGCTTTTACTTCACAGTCCTACTTCTAAAGACGTAGGTGAGTAAACATCCCGGTTGAATGGAGCAAAGATATGGGTCTGCGTACTTCAATACGGCGTGACCCACATTGCAGGAGTGCTTAGTCACTGCTCAAAGCAACTCTGTGTCCCACACCGTGTACACTCCTATGTAAGCTTAGAGGTCCGTCCAATCCTACAGTGTTAGAAATGTGAAAGCTTGCTATGCGAATATTGAAACATCCAAGCATCTTCACGGACTCTCTCATTTATACAGGGTGGCTTGGAGGTATACAACTTTTTTGCCGCCATTTTATTTTGGCGGCAAATATTGACAGTTGTTGCGTGAAAATTGCTTTGTAGATACGGCAAATTTGTTATGGAGCGTTTTACGAATGAACAACGTGTTTTAATTATTAAAACGAGGGACATGTCTATGCTAACAGGCCAATGAACCTTCAGCAACTAAAACAAAATATTCGAGACACAGTTATTGAGATAATGCAGGAAATGTGTGAAAATGTGATGAAAAACGCGATGAAAAGGGTTCACATCTGCCATGCTGCTAGAGGTGCGGTGCATATGTATCATGCTTGTTGTAATAGTTAAATAGTTTAAATTTGTATAATGTCATAAGTTATAACTTATAACATAGCACTAACCATTTCAAATCTTAATACTAACTATACCTATGTTTAGCGTTGCTTATAATTTGTAATTTGATAAACCAAGAGCTGAAGTGCCGATTAACTGCTCTGTAGTTTGGCACATTTAATGCAAATTGTACCTAAATGTAACACTAAACAGATATAAATGATTATATTCTATAAGGTGAACATTAAAATTTGTGTGACTTTATTTTCCATATTTAATTGCCGGCCTTAAATACTATACCTATTTAACAAGAAAACCGTACTTAATATTTTTTATATTTCATTCACAAAATTACAAAACTAAAGTGTATACATGTTATTTGGGCACCCTGTATTATAGCTTGTCTAATTTGAAATGACGCGCCCTACCACCGCATTTACGTATAGTCGGGGTAAGAAAAGGTTCGTCACTTTTCGACTCTATGTCAACGAGTTAAGGTCGAAAAGTGACGAACCTTTTCTTACCCCGACTATACATGATTTTTCATGCGATTTGTCAATCGTGATGTTGCACACTGATCATAGTTCACGGAATAGTCGATGCTCCCAAACAGATGAAGAGTCGTAATTAATATTTGCACGCACACATCCAAATCAACTGATTATTCACTAGAGGGGCGAGTCATTTTAGTTTAGACAAGCTATACGTACTACATACAATCACGCCTCATTCCTAGCAATGGGGTAGGCAGTACTAGGTACTTGTCTTCACCTGCTACAGTCCTGACTCTTCTCTTCTGCTGAATCTTGATTCTTTGCCTTCCACAACACCCATTAGTCTTTCATACTCGTACAGTCGACAAAAGCGAGGCCTGCCTAGTTTCAAAACAAATTTGCTTGCAGCCGTTGAAGTTCATTGGTATGGATTGGTATGGACAATTGGACAGATGTCTAGCCACTGCAAGCAAAATGGACATTTAAGGTGTCAAGGCGACCTTTTTGTCGATGGTACCATCGCCCCAGACGTCAGATACCCATTTTCATAACAAATTTGCTTGCAGCCGTTGATGTTTATTGCTATGGATTGTTATGGACAGATGTTTAGCCACTGCACGCAAACTGGGCCTTTAAGGTGGTTATCTGGCGCTTGGGGCGATAGTACATTGCTCGCCGGTTTCGGGTACTCTTGACTTGACTTTTCTTCAGGACATTACCAATCTCATCATGGAAAGTCCTTCTTAGTCTCCCTCTTCCAACATTTTCATCTACACTCGCCTCTTTCGTGATTCTTTTTAATTTATAATAGTTGTTGGATATTAGGATAGAATAGGCATAAGAATAAATAATAAATAACAGAGTATCTGTTATTATTTATTCTTATGGAATGGGTAGGATTATTTCTGTGGTTTGATCCCTTTGGAAATCGCAAAAAAGCTGCCTAATCTTATAGTATTCGAGAGCACCGTGTCCATGTTGGAACCCAACGATCCACGCAGTACCACTGCGGGGTTGTTTGCCAAAAGTATTAACCGTTCGGCTAACTCAATTTTATGGGTAGAACGAGTTGTACGAAGAAAAATAGAGGAACCGTGCTCGTCGACAGTTCGACGAGATTGGCTTTTCACTTTGTGCAAGTAAAAGGAAATTCGTAATCATTGGCGAATTTCGGAACGATTTCGGGGACAAATGTTAGTTTGGTGACGGTTTTAAGTGTTTTGTTTTTGTAGAATTTTATTGTTAAACTTGTGAATGTGACTATAAAAAGATGATGAGGATGGTGTTAGAACCGTGTTTATTAAAGATTAGCCCTCAACCCACGTGCCGTGGCAGACAAAATAATATTCTATTGAGACAAAATTTATAAAATAAAATTATTAAAAAAAACATATAAAAGAACAAATCTGTGCAGAATGAGACTTGATAAAAGCGCCATCTAGTGAGTGATTTAAACACATAGATGCATAAGTAAATTTAGTTCTTTAAGTTATTGCAATAAGGTTTTTTCATTTCCACATTACGAAGTTTCACTTCTTCCGCGCGGAGGAGCTGCACGCACTATTTTTATTTACACAGCACATACACACACACTATACACAATATAATACGCCCGCCGAAATTTTTTAGAAGTCCCGCCCTGACAGCTTCTTTCTTTTTTGCCGCGGCGCATGGCATGTGCTTTGCGCCAATTAGCCACCGACAGCCAAAGAGGATGATAATTTAGAAAAATTGTTGCTTATTCAAAATACTTGTACAGTAAGAACAATAAGATTATTACACTCGGGACTTATCTATTCGTCAGCTCGGCCGCTGCAATGTAGCCGAAACGTCGAGGTAATCTTATTAATAAACTATCGTGATAAGTCCCTGATATCATAATACTTAACTATGACGCAAGAGCAGTGAACAAAAAGTACAATTAGCAAAAAATCTTGAATCAAAAATGAATTTTTGCCAAAAACTTTTTCATTAAAAAAATATTCCGAGACCGCAATCCCATAAAAACATAGATGAGCATATGAATAACATAATAATCGAGGCACAAATATCTGGAACTAGCGAATGGTAACCCCCTCTTGACATCAAAGGGGTACTCAAAGGATGCGGATCTAAGAAACCGAAGTGACCTACATAGCTGAAGGACCAATCATAAAAATAACAGAGTCAGAGTCATATTATTTTGTTGATTGAATTGTTTATGGATTTTCTTAGGTAAGAACTTGTATTTTTTATCCCAATACTAGCTCTTACCCGCAGCTTCGAACATAATAGAAATATATTCACAAGAAACATTTTGAATTTTAGAGTTTGGCTTAAGAGGATACGATGCGCACCATTTCTCCATACAAACGTAGTCCCCTGTTTCCTCCCTGGATAATGGCTTTAGAGCCAAATTTTTTTTCTGTGTAATCTGTATCTACCACAGCTATGCCCCTATGTTTCGTTTTTTTTTCATATTTCAATTAACATAAGAAATTATGAGCTTTCAAAAACTGAAAAAATTGCCCAATTTCAACGTCATTTTCAGACACTCATCAGAAAAGAATCCCTTATATAAACAAAAAAAAGAAAACATAGGGGCATAGCTAAATCTGTCCTCTAATTATTTTTGAAAAAATAATTTTATTGGTCCGGTTTTCGAGAAGAAAACAGGGGACTACGAAATGCTGTTTTGATCAATTTTACGCGCCTATTAACGGTCTGAGCTGCAGTTGTCCCACTCTCGCTGTACTGACACGGAGGGGTCGGGCGAGACAGCGACATTTCATTAAAATACCTATTTCTCAAAAGTCTCTCAGCCATCGTATCCTCTTAAAAAAGGTAACGCTAACGGTAACATTTTGAAAGTTACAAGAAAAGCACAGTGACTTAGCAACTTTTTCAGTTCTAACAATTTGAATGTTAGTTATCACGAACAATTACTATGGTAAGTACCTAACAATTTCTTTAAACGTGATTTTTTTTTATATATTACAAGCTGATGCCCGCGGCTTCGCCCCCAATGAAGTAGATCAAAACGTGTTTTCTCGTGGGAATTACACATTTTCCCGTGGTAAAGTAGCCTATGTCACTCTCCATTGCAGCCCTTCAACTATGTCCATACAAAAAATTACAGCAATCCGTTGTTCAGTTTCGACGCATAATGGGCATTTACTTCATGTTCAAACATTATGAGTGACCTAATCACATTGCGGGTTTTTAATTTTTTAATTTATAGTTATAATATTTGTAGGGTAGATTTGTTGAAAACGAGCAAGTGAACGGATTAAAAGTAGATACAGTAAGCAGCAGAAGTAGATAAGCTATTGAGATGGCCAATATTATCCTACGCACGACCCTACTGCCCAAGTAATAAGAAAGTTTGTAGACCATTTTGAGCTCCACGCTTCAGCTGCTGACTGTACCCAAATTAAATGACGGCATGCATCCAAATTTCTCCGTAAGCCACAAAAGCGTCACAAAACGAAGAATTTTAAACGAAAACGCCAACAAACATCCGCTTCACGGAACTTCTTTCAACCGTTGGTACAATTTCGCAGTTCGTTAGTGAAGCCAGTTGCGCGTACGCATCAAGGCGTAAGATGCTCATGGTATTTTAGGAACGCTTGTGCATGCACTACAGCACTGTTTCGAAAATTACTGGTCTTAACAGTGAATCCTCAGATTTCTTACACATGAATTTCAGAACTAAAGCTTTGCAAGTATTGATACAAGGGATTAAATGAGTGCAATAAATGCGCCAAAGGCTCGGTGCGGCCTTAAAATCGTACCTTCCCTGCGCGAAATTAAAGTCAAAATAGTATTTATTTTTACCCACGATGCGTTTAGAATAGAACAGAAAATATTGACTTTTGAACAACTACAAAAATACAGCTAAAAAAATACACAACAAACCATAAACATAGACATGTAATTGCTGCAAAAAAAGGACACCCCTCAGCATGTGTCTTGACATAAGGTGCCACGACGCTGATATTCAGTGGGTGGGCGTTTGGTGTTAAAACAAAAAATTTTGTAACGCTGGTGAATCCACATCATCATTTCAGCCGAAAGACGTCCACTGCTGAACATAGGCCTCCCGCAAGGTTCGCCATCCGCATACAACGCGTTTTGTGTTGTATTGTTTATTAAATGCAATTCACATGTAAATAGGTACAACTCAATCATATGAAACCCTGAAGGGCGCAGCATTTTTGAGTGAGAGAGATTAATATAATAAATTGATATACTAGAATGAAATGAAGATTTAACAATAAAAGGAATCAAAACATAAAATTACAAAATAATTAATAATAATTAATTTACAATAAAAAATAACAATATTTAATTAGAGAATAATAATCATGCAAGTAATATAATGTCAGAATATTAAATATAAACATTAGAATTTTGTTCCAATTAAAATGAGTCAATACAATTACAATTAGAAATGGAGATGCTATGTCATTAATAGAATTAAACCGATAATGTATGTCAAAACGTATAAAAATATATCCTAATTTCAGAATAAGAAGATAAAAGTTTAGGATAAGTGATCATTAAAATACTCTTCTAGCGAGTAGTAACATTTTTTAATCAATAATTGCTTCAGTAGTTTGCTAAATTTTAAATCGTCTTCCTCATTTTTCAAATGATCACTCAGTTTATTATAGATTTTAATTGCCATCGAGTTAGGATCTGATTTGTGCAATCTTAATTTCGACCCAGTCAGTAAAACTAAATTATTTTTAAATCTTGTTTCGAAACACAACCTTGCCAGGTTTTCACAACCTTAACCAGGTAGTCACTCCACCTCGTTGGAGACCTACCTACATTGCGTCTTCCAATCCATAGACGCTATTCGAGCACCTTGTTGGCCCCCATCGGCCATAAGTTGTACGAGCAATAACCCTGCCCACTATCACTTGAGTCTCTTCGAGTTATGTCGGTGGTTTTAGTTTTTGCAAGGATTTCATCATTTCTAATGTGATCCTGCAGAGAAACTCCGAGCATAGCCCTCTCTATCACCCTCTGAGTGAACTTCTTCTTAAGAGTTCCATCGTTACTGGTCAAAGACTTTTGTCTTGAGACACTGCACTATTCATCATCCCATCCCAGCCTCTATACATCCCACTGCAGGGCACAGGCCTCCTCTGAGAATGAGTGTAGATTGGGAACTTCACACATACCATTGAATTTCTTCGCAGTTGTATGCAGATTCCCTCACGTAAAGTAAGTAAATTTCAAATGTAATTCCGCACATCAATTTAGCACTGAGACGTGGCCGCTAACGCTCGGTCTCATAAGGAAGCTCAAAATCACTCAGAGGGCAATGGAGAGAGGGCTATGCTCGGAGTATCTCTGCGGGATCGCATTAGAAATGATAAAATCCGCGCAAGAACTAAAGTCACCGACATAGCTCGAAGAATCGCCAGACTCAAGTGGCAGCGGGCAAGGCACATTGCTCGTAGAACTGATGGCCGATGGGGCAAAAAGGTTCTCGAGTGGCGTCCACGGACCGGACGACGCAGTGTAGGTAGGCCTCCAACAAGATGGAGCGACGACCTGGTTAAGGTTGCGGGATCGCGTTGGATGCGGATGGCACGGGACTGATCTGTTTGGCGAGCCTTGGGGAGGCCTATTTTCAGCAGTGGACGTCTTTCGGCTGAAATGCTGACGATGATGACATCAATTTAGAAAAACTCAGAGGTGCGACTCCAGGTTTGAACCCATGACCCTCTGCTAGAGAGGCCATAGATCAAACCAATAGGCCACCACGGCATAGCACTGCACTATTAGGTGACAAGATAATATCACGGGACTTTCCGAATACCGCCCAGGCGGGTCTAATTCGTCGATTCGATCGATCTGCCTCGAAGTTGGACCTACGTAAGTGGACACCCTACAAAACGCGGTCTATAATAAAATCTAACTAATGATTTTTCGTTATTATACTTATTATACGTCACTTCACAATGAACACCCCAAACGTTATAGTTCCCCGATAAATCAATCAATACCCGATAAATTCCCAACTTTTGCTGGGTCACTCCACCGTCCCCGAGATTTTCCGGCCAAATAAGCAATATTTTAGTTTGCCCAAACACTTGTGAGGCAATAACTTGCACGTGTTCACTCGTATCTCAATTCCATCGCTTATTTACCCATCGCACTCGGAAAGTGCTATCATTATATCAACTTAGACGTATCCATCGCAAGGTTTAGTTTGGTCTGTCGCATCTGGACCAAATTTAACGTTCTTGGTGGAATTAATAAAGCGATAGGCACTGGAAAGTGAGATGTCACTTCGGTTACGATCGTGATCGGATTATGGTTGTTTACAAAGACTAATTGCGATAGACAGTCACTTTTAAATATATTTGAGACGCTGACCAGAGTGAAAATCTTCTTTGTAAATTGCTTACTAGCAGAGCTTCAGCCCTCGACTTCGTACGCGCAAAAATCCAATTTTTGGTAAAGCTTCTTGAAATCTGGCAAAGCATAATCCAAAATTCCATTATCATCATGTCCAATATCAGTTAGTGAATGTATAAATCTCTTTTATACCTTTTCCCGTGGGAATTTCAACACTTTCGTCCTTATTCCTTGGCTAAAGGCCACGTCTATGCAAAATTTGAGCCTTCTGGGGCCTTCGGTTTACACTGAGCATTGATGATTAAGCCAGCCAGTGAATGAGTAAGTCAGTCAATCATTTAGGATTTTTCTTTTTACAAGTCTATTGTGGCAGTCAAACCTAGATAGGGCTATTCTCTAGTCGGTAAAATAAAGTATCAATATTAATTTAATACAATAATGAGGAAACTTTGTTAGTTTGTGTTTTTATTTCTTCTTTAAACTCAGAAATGATTCTCAAAATTCATCCAGTAATAAAAACCTCATGGAAAAATAAATAAATAAATAAATATTAGGGGACAATCTTACACAAATCGACCTAGTCCCAAACTAAGCAAAGCTTGTACTATGGGTACTAGACGACGATAAACATACTTATATAGATAAATAAATACTAAAATACATAGAAAACATCCATAACTCAGGAACAAATATTCGTGCTCATCACACAAATAAATGCCCTTACCGGGATTTGAACCCAGGACCTCTTGCTTCGTAGGCAGGGTCACTACCAACTAGGCTAAAGCGGTCGTTAAAGTCCAAAGTATCCGTCGGACACAGACAAACATTCGAATTATTTACCTTTTCATATTCCGAGTACATCAAAACACATTTCTATGCTTGATCGCAAACCTATTAGAGCCAAAAAGAGCGTTACTCAAAAATACATTTTGAGATCCTTTCAAAACTTTCAAAAGACTTCAAACCACGCAACAAACCATTTACGTTACCGGACATCCGTAAGCAACCGGCCGGAATAATATAAACATTGGCTTTGCGGGAATTGAGATGTTTCGCGCTTCATTTAGAGGCAATGGAGTGTTCGGTAAATGTGCCGGGTCGTCTGCGTCCGTTCTTACCCGCCCGTGTGTGAACGCACTAAAAATAATGTGAGATTTCTTTGATGCTGAAATGAGACGAATCGTCTGACGTGACATCAAGTCAGGGACAATATTGATGACCCGTTAAACAATAACTTCAAGACACGACACTAGAAAAAAAAATAGCCTAGAACTAGATTACCTACCTAACAAATAAATCGTTAGTCTATAAATTGAGCTGGCGTAGAACTAACGTCATAATACATAGCAATAAATAAGCAGTGTTCCCAATACCTTAAAGACTTAAAGAAATGTTGTGACCCACATCTTCTTCAAGCCTTCCCTGAACGACGAAGGATTGGATAAATATTTATTTTATTCAATTGAATTAAAATCTACTGGCAGTGAGACATGGCTGCTAAAAATGGGACTCAAAAGAAAACTTAGACGATGAAGAGGGCTATGCTCGGAGAATTTCTGCGGGATCGCATTAGAAGAAGAACTAAAGTCACTGACATAGCTCGAAGAATGGCCATAAGTGATGATAAGTGGCAGTGGCCAGGTCACATCGCTCGTAGAACTAATGGCCGATGGGGCTGGTTCTCGAATGGCGTCCACGGACCGGAAGACGCAGTGTAGGATGCCTCCAACAAGATGGTGCGGCGACCTGATTAAGGTTGCGAGAACACGTTGGATGCGGATGGCGCAGCACCGGTCTGTTTGGCGAGCCTTGGCGGAGGCCTATGTTCAGCAGTGGACGTCTTTCGGCTGAAATTATGACGATGAATTTAATTTAAATTCAGTTCCGATCGCGAGTACTACTTTCGGTCGGACATTACAGCTAGGCGTATATTTATTACAGCACCACAAAATTGGCATTAATCTGCATAACTTACTGATACAACTGTCATTAACCAGTGCAAAGCGGCAAGCGCCTCAGGACAAGATATTGCCTATTCATAAGCCCCGAACCATTATATCTGACCTCTGAAGTTCACATGATTTCAAAAAACTTCAGTTCTGCGTGAGGCTTTAAGAGTCCAACTTAGCTTGGACTTTAGTTTCACGAGCGCAAAGTGAAGTTGGTTTCGAAGCCACAATTTGAACGTAATTTTCGTTTGGCAAAGTGCTCGCAGTTCGATTTTGAGCTTTATTTGTAGTGCAATTGAAAATGTGGGTTGGGAAATGGATGGTATTTGGTAATTTCATACAGCCAGCGAGAAGTCGGCTTTTGAGCTTGTCATTAAGAACTATTTGCGATGGGTGTTCATTTGAAAATTTATAAGTTTTCATGAGTATTAATATTATAAACGTGAAAGCTTGTGTCTGTTATTCTTTCCCGTTAAAAAGGCTTGAGATTTAGATGCAATTTGGTAAATAGATAGCTGTCAAGAAGACACTACATATATCGCTGCGGGTCTGATTTTCTTGTATCCTTTAATAAACTTTTTTATTTATTTATTCTACATATATCTAAGGCGTATTACGAGTATTATCTATCATGGACAGGGATGTTTGGAAATAATTCCGATCCACGTTAGCGATCCCTAGTTTTATATATCCATTGAAAGTGATTAATAACCCTTTTTAACATGTAAATTTTGTAATTAATATTTTCGTACAAACACCGTATGAATTAAAATCTATAATAACGAACCTAAAACTATAGGGTAGATACTTTCCCTTGACAAATGTAAAAACAAAAGGAAAAAGATAAAATCTGAAAACACTGAACGACAAAAACAGCTGTTTTTATAGAAATCCTAACTTAATATAATAAACGCAAAAGTAACTACCCCTGTCGACTGTCTGTTTGTTACTTCTTCGTGCTTAAACTGCAGAACCAATTTTTAAAAAAATAGTATCTGGACAGTTTGAATCCCTAGGAAAAACATAGGATACATTTTATCCCACAAAATTGTATAGTTCCCGCGGTATTAGCGATAGACAAATTGACAACCTTTCATTTTTTTAACACCTGAAAATTACTGCAGGAATCGAAAGAGTTGCGCCTCCTGAACACGGAAAAATATTTATTATAATTTATTTCTCCATATTAAAAAAAATACAACAAATTTAAAAACATAATATGTACTTACAAATACATCCACAGAATAGATATGTTTCCTTTACTCTTTTCACTAGAAAAAAGAGCTGTCATAATTTTAAATCAGATAACAACCTTAACGTCAAATTTACGTCATCACTTTTTTTTAATAGAAACTAGACAAAAGTAATGGATCTATTCTATGGTTGCGCTCTTTTAGAATAAGCACATCTTTAAAAAATTGTAACAAATTAATTAATAATCCTAGTGAAAATTTAAAACTATCAGCGTCTTTCTCTTTCCAAACAGAATACACAGAACGAATCAAATTATAGTCTTAGAAATATGAAATGTTGTCAATTCTTCACTGACGGAGTCGCGGGCAACACCTAGTACAAAATACAAAAGATACCATTACGCAACTCCGATTCGTGCTTCGCCGAATTTTTACTCCCGTTAAAAATCTCTCAAGTTTATCGTAATAAGGGCCCATAGCAATATTTCCCGTCTATTGAGTAATAAGAATAATTACGTGATTTTTTCAAGATCAGTCCATCCGTTAATGAGTCCGCCTTCAATTTCACACTCCAACGGTTGAGGGGATTCTTATTCTGATGAACATATACACATATACCTATCGACCGCGCAATTGAAATTTCTCGCCTATTATTTCAATGTACACAATTTAGGAAAATACTTTTTATCAAAATTATTGTTATTTTGGTTCCTTAGTTAGTTCCTTATTTCTTAAAGTCAGTTTTGTGTCACGTTTTTTGGTTACATTGCACAAATAACTCGGGTCTATATAAAAAAAAAACTCAAAGTTAGTAAGTTGTATATATTTATTTATTTATTTATTTTCCATAACTATTTTACCATTACAGATTTTCTTAACCTATTGCGATAGAATATTAAAAAACCTTAAATTAACTTAACTAATTATAACCATAATGCTGCCAGTATCTTTGGGTCCATGCCGCGGGGGGAACCATTTATGAATTTTATTTAGTTTTTATTTTAGTTAGTTTTGCTTTATTTTTAATTATACTGTTAATTTATTTAAATTTAATTTGTAATTAGTATTTAGTTTTACTGCACCTTGACTATTTAGTTAAAGTGCAAAACCAATTTTTTCCACATGGGTTTCATAGAGAAAATTATTGCTCAAAGATATCTTAGTAAGTGTGTAGGTACGTCGTCATTTTAATGCATTGATTACCAATTTACTATTCCAAATTAAATTTAAACACATGACTTATATATATATATATTTATATTGTAATTTCTTTTAAAATCCCTTTATTTTATTATAACCTATTTATTTATAATAGCACAACACAAACAGCGTTATCCTTGTGTATTCACTCAGAGAACAAGAGAAAATATCAATCCGTTGGACTATGAGGTTAGTAGTGCGGATGGCGCGCGTCAGCGGCGCCTCGGACAGTAGGTTGGTGCGCGCGCGCGGCTCCCGCAGCAGCGTCGGCCGGCGCCGGCGCCCCGCGTACCCGTCCGGCACACATAAATTGAGTTGCCTCAGCACAACTGGATTGTGAATCCTTCCAGTGAACACCCTATGGACGTACGTAACTAGAGCGAGATCACGCCTCACCCTTAGTTCATTGTACCCAGCCATTCCCAATATAAAGAGTGTTGGATACATTAAAGGGTAGAATGGGTAAACTCCGTACAGCCGCACGCGTACATGTACTTAATTGGCTTCTTATTTCTAAGAGAATTAGGTACTAAATTAAATTAGTTCATACATTTATAACATAAATATTAAGCATTTTTTCATCATAAGTTAGATGCAGATTAAAATACAGGCTTATTTGTAATTCACTGACATCCTCTTAACCCTGAATTCCTATCACTCAAACAAATGTTTTTTGTTCTACGACTTTTTAAAATGAAGCATTTTTTTCCCATACAAATACACAGAGTATCGTAAAAATAAGAGGAAATCTCAAATTTTCAAAACGTTATTACACCAAAAACATTAAGTTATGACAAAAGCCGTAAAACAAAAAACGTTTGTTTAAGTGGTAGGAGTTTAGGGTTAAAAGGATGCTAGTGAATTACAAATAACCCTGTATATATATATGCCTTTGCGTCTATTACAGACGATTTATGGCGTACCGTGTGGGATACAATGTCTTCTATGGCTATGCAAACCAATGCGAGAGCCACACACTCTACCGCAGGCTTGACAAGAGAAGTTTGCGGTGGTTGTTACCGAGGCACCTTGATGTTGTTTCTGCCTCTTGTCAGCAAGTGTCTTGAACCAGGCCTCATCGCAAAACCTGCGACCCTCAACTACACATTTGTGCCATTCTGGTCGATTTCCCGCGAGCTTTTCCCAAGCCCGGTGGTCAATCTTAAAGCTGGCCAGGTCACGTTTGGCACAGTCTTTATAGCGAAGCAATGGCCTCCCAACATCTCTCTTTGCATACACTACTGCACCTAACATGACACAACGTGGTAATCGGGAGGGTACCATTCTGTGTACATGTCCTAACCAACGAAGGCGCCTCTGTTTGAGAAGTGCGGTCAAGCTAGGCAGCGCTGTGCAATCTCAAGAACCCTCTCATTAGTAACTCTGTCTTGCCAAGATATACCCAAAATTTTACGAAGGCAACGCATGTAAAAGGAGTTTATACGACGCTCCTGTTTCGCATACGTTGTCCAGGTCTCAGCTCCGTACAAGAGAATGCTTAAGATGGAGGCCTGAAAGACTACCATCTTGGTCTTAGTGGTAAGATGCCTATTGTACCATAGTCTTGCACCCAGCTTCCCGAACATGGTCGCCGCCATGCCAATGCGTGTATCAATCTCCGCATTAAGCGAAAGATTGTTAGAATCAAGTACCTAAATAATAATATGCATATTATGCATATATATTGTCTCGTCAGAGGACAATTCATATATATCGTTATCATTGAAGACTTCCACTCTTTTAATGTAAATGTTTGTAAAGTGACTAAGTACAGTTGAAAATTGGAACGCATAAGATTACATTAGTATGCGGTATACTTTGATAGCATTTTTAATAAAGGACACTAGGCTGAAAAAAAACATACAATTTACTACAATATAATGTTTTTTTTTTGTCCACCACAAAGAAAACAATACATAAAACAAGTACATCCATAACATAACTATATTTTCAACAAAAAAAATCGCATCGAACCACATTTATCAAAATAATTTAACTCGTTCCGAATAAGTCTCCAGAGAACAAATTAATTCTTCCTCCTGACGTTCTTAACCCTCTTTAGGCCCATCTCATTACGTCGAGTTTAAAGGAAATTCCAATACCGGACGCTTTCCCTCTGTCCGGCTGCTTTGTTCCGGACAGAGTTAAGTAGGTACTTAGAGAGGTTGTTTAAGTTTTTTATCGTAAGACATCTTGAACTCGCTTATCTTAAGGCCCCACCCAGCTTTTGGCGCATTTATTGCATTTCATTCACTCCCTTGCTGTTTCATTACTATGTAGTTAGTTTTAGTTATTTGAGGATTCACTCTAATAACCAGTGATTTTAGAAACACGATTACTTGTAGTTTTCTCTATAGAAAAAATCCAAAGTCGTCTGTAAAAAAAAAATCTTTATTACGGCGTAAATACTGCATGGCACGTCATGACTTTTTGAATGTTAATAAAACAAGATGTTTTCTAGGGCCTAGTTTTGCTACATTTTTAAAATAAATATTTGTTTTAGTAAATGAAAATACCTAAATACACGCGCTGACCAACCTATCTTGGGCCGTCGTGCTTCCCCCTTGTCCGTATAGTTAGTTGCGTTAGTTCTCCTTCGGCCATCGGACAGGGAACTCGTGTTGCTTGCGCTTACGCACGGCTTTGATTCTAGCCGCTCTCACGCTTTCACGGGTGCATAGAATACCTAAGCTCGGTAGTGCCTTAATGCATAAGTTACCAATGGGGGTGGTACCGCCCCTAAGAGCCATATCACACTGGCGATTTTATTTGCGAACGTATTATAGTAAAAATCTTCCCAGGTGATTTTTTCGCTTCGAGCCATTACATTAATTTTGAACCTTAATACTATGACGATACAGATTGTTTTGAAAGATAAGGGCTCGAAGCGAAAAATTCACCTGGGAAGATTTATACTATAAAAGCGGAGCAATCGCAGCGAGCGCGCAACGGATTCACCACGAATGCGCAATCATTTTTTTGACGTGACGACGTCTAATAAATCGGTGAACGCCGGCTGCACGCACGAAAAAGGATGACGCAATGTCCCGTACAAGAGAGAGCAGTGAGCGCCAGGATGGTACAATCTTAGTACTAGCGCTCGGGTAATTTTTAATGGAGGGCAGGGGGTGCGGAGGTATTAAAGGGGATGAAAATTTATTGATTTTTTTCAAGATATTTGACAAAACACCGGATCTCGTCCGATCACCGAGGTTAAGCAACGCCGGGCGCGGTCAGTACTTGGATGGCTGACCACCTGGTTTAATTTTGTTTTTTTGAATGTTTTGTTATGACGTTGTCACGTTAAACTATCGTCCGTAAACGGACTTTATTTTAAAGTGAGCTTTAATGTTTATCTAAGTCGTGTCACTTCTGTCTGACAATGTCTCCGATGTTACAAGCCACACAGAAAAGACGAGGGACGGGTGCGCGTCGCGTCCGCGTCGTTTGTTCGCAGGCCGCGTCTCCGCCCCGTCTCTTCTGTCTGCTTTGTATCGCGACGCTTCCATACATTTAGTATGAAAACTGAATCAAGGAGTGCCGCGAATACGACGCGTCCCCGTCCCACGTCTCTTCTGTGTGGCTTGCGCCTATTTCGCATAGACGTACTTAGTTATGGTGCACAATTAGTAGCAGGACCTCAATAACTATCCTAAGTTTTTATCTAAGTCTTTGATCAATTATAACTGAAGATACACATTGCCGAACAAAATCCCCTTCAAAGAATGTCCGAACTTTTTTTTTTTTTTTTGCGTAACAATTAAAATCATCACCTACACAGAAATTTGAACCTAGTCTTTACTTCATTACAGTCGAATTTCGGTTGACACTTGACAGCTAAACTTGACAATTTCACGCAACGTACTGAGACAAAAGAAGGCCACTTTTATCAAAGTGGCGCTCATTATTTATCGACCGCTTTAGCCTAGTTGGTAGTGACCCTGCTTACGAAGCAAGAGGACCTGGGTTCAAATCCCGGTAAGGGCATTTATTTGTGTGATGAGCACGAATATTTGTTCCTGAGTTATGGATGTTTTCTATGTATTTAAGTATTTATTTATCTATATAAGTATGTTTATCGTCGTCTAGTACCCATAATACAAGCTTTGCTTAGTTTGGGACTAGGTCGATTTGTGTAAGATTGTCCCCTAATATTTATTTATTTATTTATTTATATTTATTTATATTTGGCTCGGACATTTTCGGGCGCGCGACTGTGGATCTACAGTTATAATTGATCAAAGATCTAAGTCTTTAAAATTCTAATCCTAATAAAATATTCTGCTGTCGACATAGTGCGGTCACGTCATGTCGATATGCCGATAAAACGCGCAATTACGATGCGAGTGGACTGTTGCTCGCACATTTTGTGCAATGCTTTTATGTCGATACGCGGGGAGGGCAGACTGTTTAGTTGAAAAAAAACGCGTGCTTTTCTGATGAAATTTACCCATGATAAAAGACAAGACGACATGACACTGATATCTAAGATGTATTGTAAAGGTATAAGTTGGCAGCCGACTGCACGCAGCAGCAGCAGACGACGTGTCGCTAGCTTAAAATTAACGTTTATATCATGTAGGTACGATTTATACATTTACGATCTGCATTGACGATCCTTAGTTTCAAATAGCGTTTCTACTGTGTTTTAAAAAGACAATGGTGTGAAATACTTTAGATGTGTGTAATTAAATAAAATAGCAAAACTTTTTTGAAAAAAAAATTTTTGTTGATTTTCTTGGCGGCTTTCTCAAAAAGGTTTTACGGAACTGGCGGTAGATTTTACTTTGACGTTTTAGAACATCCAAAAATTCCCTCTAAGTTTTGATTCACCGGCTATTTATACGGAAACACCTTTTTTAGCCCCCGACACAAAATGAGGGGTGTTATAAGTTTGACCGCTATGTGTGTGTCTGTCTGTGGCATCGTAGCTCTTAAACGGGTGCACCAATTTGAATGCGGTTTTTTTAAATAGAAAGCAGGTTTCTTGGCAATTTGGCGATGGCTCTTAGATATGTTTCATCAAATCGGTTTAGCCGTTTTAAAGTTATCAGCTCTTTTGTTAGCTGCGGAAGGGATCTTAGAAGCATAACGGGCATTTACTTTATGTTCAAACATACTCGTGGTATACTAATTGCATTGGGGGTTTTAAATTTTTAATTTATAGTTATTAATGACCTTTTGATTGCCTTGATTTAGTAGGTTTATTTTTTCACAGCTTTATTGATTGCAGAATTGAATCGTCATAATCATTATATCAGCCGAAAGACGTTCAATTCTGGACAGAGGCCTCCCCCAAAAAATTCAACAACGATCGATTCTGCTCTACCCATTTCCAAATGGTTCCTGTGTGCTTTACCAGATCGTCAGTTCATTCTTGTTTGTGGCCTTCATACGCCACGACTTTCGTTTCGCAGAATTCAGTATTTGATAATAATTTCAGTTTGACACCTCCAGGTGTTCCTGAGAAAAAAAGAGTCTTGTCAGGCAGACGGACAACAAAGCGGTCCTATAAAGATTTCGCTTTTTCCTTTTAGGCTCGGAGCGCTAAAAATGTTAGTACAATGCCATGTGAATGGTTTCTTCTGGCCAGGGTATTGACTCTTATGTAAATTGCACACGATAGGAAATTCGCCAGACAAAGAATCCGAGAATCCGAGATATAGTGTAAATCAGATAAAACGATGGCTAGGTGTCAAACTGCCTTCAAATGCCGCAGACCGGCGTCTCAATTGCGGCGTTTGACACGCTTGGGAAACGCTTTCAAACCGGCAAGTTTTTTGTGTCATGTCAAACATGGGGCTCACTGAACTTTTCCTGCGGCCCGAACCAAATTTAAAAATAAACAACTTCAACAGCAAATACATATTTTTATTTATTTATTGAATCAGGCGTTACTTTGCGGAGGTCCATATTAAAGTTCAAAAAAGAATTGGAGGAAAATTGTTCGTTGAACTTTTTGGATTTAACGATTTCAAAATTAAATGGTAAACATCAATTTAAAATATACCGTAAGCCCACGTACACAGATGCTGTTATACCAGCATCTTCTAATCATCCGTGGCAGCATAAACTGGCTGCTTTCCATTGTTATGTTAATAGATTGCTGACTGTGCCTCTTTCTAAGGAACATTTTGATTTAGAGTTGAGTACTATTTATCAGATAGCGATCTCAAATGGTTATACAAAATCAATGGTAGATAGTTTAGTTCAAAAGAAGCAGGCACGGTTAGTAAATAGCATGCTTTACGCTGCGTTACCTTCTCAGTCTACTAACAAATATAGATCAAGCATCTCTTACGTTGGGGGTTTGTCTGATAAGATTTATGGCATTTTAAAATCAAACAATATTAATGTTGCCTTTAAGACTAACAACTCTTTGTACTCTAGGCTATGTAACCACAAAGAACAGGTAGATAAGGGAACTAGATCGGGGGTATACAAGCTTACTTGTAATGACTGCAATGGGATATACGTAGGACAGACAGGCCGAAGTTTTAATACTAGATTTAAAGAGCATGTTTCGGCATATAGGAATGAGCATCCAGATAGATCGAATTTTGCAAAACATTTGTTGGAATCAAATCATTCATTGTTAGATTCAGATTCTTATGAAGTGTTACATTATTGCGGCAAGGGGTTGCGTCTGGATGCTCTGGAATGCATGGAAATAATTAGGTACAACACTATGGGGTCTATTATTAATGAACAGGTAAATTTAGTATCTTCTCCTTTACTGCGGCTTGGGTCTAATTTGAACAGTTAGTATTAATAAAATATGCCTTATAAATAAATAAACAAAAATTCAAGGTAGTTTTATAATATGTCAATAAAAGTTAATTTTTGTGGGGTAGTTTGAGAATAAGAAAAATAAAGTGGGTACTTGTGAAGTTACAGTGACAAGTTAAAGCATTTGTTTTGGTTTGTTAGTTTAACATTTGGTAGCATAGCATACGGTTGTGGTAACTCCGAAGATGAGCTCTGGTTGAGTTCGAAACGCGTCAGTGTAGCTTGTTGGTGGTGATAGTTGTGTTTATGTGATTTGTGTGTGTTCGTACAGTGTGGAGGTGGAGGAACTGCATGAACACACATTTCTTGCATAAACGTAACTATTGTAAGGTCGCGGGTGAGCAAAGTAATTGTTTTAGTTCATTACATATTATTATGTCAAATATCTGGCAAAAATAGTTAATGTTTTTATTTTTTGTAATGTCCTTTTTATTGGAATATTTTGTCAGGATCCTACCATGTGACGCTGTATACCCTATTTGGTGAGAATATTGTATTGTGTTAGCTAAGCGACGAAATGTACAATATCCTATAGTAGTTTTTTTCGTTCAGTTTTTCAGTATTTTAAATATGAAATACCGTGAGACTCACTCATAGTGAAATAATACGGATTATTCACGGCTCAAAACGAGTTTGGCTCGACTGTTTCGGGCTAATCCCTAGCCCTTCCTCTCGGAGCTACACGCTACGGTTGATCCCAAACGCACACTGATTTTCAGTAGTTTATCTTCTTCGAGATTTAGTTTTGCGATGCGCCTGGTCTATGGTCTCCATGTTTTTTGTGCATCAGAAATTTTAAGTTCGATATGGCTGTTTTAGCGTAAGCACACACACAACACACACACACACACAATGAAGCATCTCAAATTCGTTCACGTCAACTAACTTCCTAATTACTAAGGATGAAATTAGCAGTGCTTCTCGCGGCGCGTACCTACTGGCAACCAACTGACAAGGTGTTTAAGACGTTTTTCAGCTTCATAGCGACAAAAGACTAATGATTACTGTTTTTAATTCAACAGTAGGTATTTTGAACTTCTATTAATTTGAAACATTTTAATTTTGTAATTTTTAATATTGATTGGATTTCATATTCATGTTTTTATTATTATTTACTTCTGGATTCTTTATTTGATACTCGTTCACTTTGATCTTATCTTTATTGACAAAGCCATTAAATAATTCAAACTTTTTGATGTAGTTCCTGACCACAGAATGAATAATTACCGACGTATGTCTCAAGACGGTTTTTAAAACGCAGCTTCCCAACTGACCGTCTGTGCTTACCAACAGAAACGTCTGTTGCATTTTGAATAGATTGAGTCAACGCGCGCCCCGCGGAATGCTGAGGCGTTCTTTACAGACATGTTAAGTTAAAAAACGCCCGTCTACAATGGGCTATTAACCGTTATGTTTACTTGGAAATCCGAAATAAGTCAGAAATACAAGATATAAATACATACTTTAATGGATACCCACTTAGTGTTGAAATCATAAGTCATAACCTCTTCTTTTGACTAAAAAATGATATAAGTATTTAACATTTATCTAATATTACCCGCTCCTATTGGTGTTAGCGTGATGATATATAGCCTATAGCCTTCCTCGATAAATGGGCTATCTAACACTGAAAGAATTTTTCAAATCGGAGCAGTATAGTTCCTGAGATTAGCGCGTTCAACAAAACAAACAAACAAACTCTTCAGCTTTATAATATTAGTATAGATGTAAAAATCTCATGTCACTGTGTTTGTTATCGAACTCCTCCGAAACGGCTTGACTGATTTTTATAAAACTTTTTGCTCCACTTTCGGTAGGTCTGAGAATAGGTCGTAGGCTAAATTTCTTCGCTGACGGAGTCGCGGGCAACAGCTAGTCTAATGTATAAAAATCTCGTGTCACGGTGTTTGTTATCGAACTCCTCAGAGACGGCTTGATCGATTTTTATGAAATTTTTTCTCCGTATTTGGTAGTCCTATGAATAAATAGGTCGTAGGCTATTTTTTACACCTACCCCTATTCTTCGCGGACGGAGTCGCGGGCAATAGCTAGTACTTATATAAATATGTACTTAAAAAAGCTTGTAAAAATAGTTCTCGATATTAAAAGAACAATTGAAGCGTAAACACAGCGTGACCGCGTGGCACTGACAGCCGTCCCGGGCAAACGTACCCCGTTGAGTTTAGACATGGCCATTTATGTCCTTTTAAAAGAACGCAATAATATGCTATTATGTTAACTTAGGTGTAATTAAGATTGCAGATTAAAAATTATAATATATGGATTTCACGGGATGGTCATCCAAAAAAAAATTAAGTTGAAAAAATAAAAATACAAAAGATACTTCAAACCAAACTTATTAAAGTATGGCCTAGTAGCGACATCTCTTAGTCCGTTTGAGCGGTTAGTTCCGAAGGAGTGTTGATGTTTCTCGATGAGAACTGAACATAAATGGCGCTGTATCACAGCAAAAGTGATGATAGCAGGCTGAAATGTATAAGAAATAAGCAATAAGAAATTTATTTGATTTCTCCACCACCAAGTACAATGTTGGAACTTAATATTACAATAAAGTTGTAATTGGGAGACTTGAGTGGGGGAGACTGGTGCCCGAACTAGGGAGATCCTGTGTGTCAGGTCACCAGGTCTCCTGCCTGGCTGCTGCTGTCTTTATGATGCAGTACCTGGGCGACCGAGCTCTGCTCGGGCAGAAACTCGGTACCAAGCGTTTTCCCACAGATAAGACCAAGCTAGATCAATTTTTCATCCCCGAAAACCCCCAAATACCAAATTTCATCGAAATCGTTGGAGCCGTTTCCGAGATCCTGATTATATACACCGGAGGGGTGGGGGGGGGGGGGGGGTGAGAGGGGGGGAGGGGATGCGGGGAAGGGAGCGCGGGGGTATTAAAGGGGGGATGAAAATTTCATTGATTTTGCCGTAGGATGCACCGTTTTCAAGATATTTGACAAAAACACCGGAGGGGGTGGGGGGGGGGGGGTTGAGTCACGTTAAACTATCGTCCGTAAACCGACTTTACAGACAACCGGCTTTTCCTGTTCTGTGCTCCCAATAGGGAACGTGCACATAGACGGTGCTGCCAACTGGTGCCATAAGGGTGCCATCAATTTGAATGTTTTACCTTGATAAGTTTGTTTTACTGTCCGCATAGTGTCTCTTCTGTCGCATTAGTGCTGCCGCCTATAGTTACTGCACGTTCCCTATAATACTTTTTCTAACAAAAAAGTAACTTTTTCTCACAAAAAAGTAACTTTTTCTCACAAAAGAAGAAACTTGACGTTTTCTCATAAAAAATAAACTTAAAAAACTAAAAATCTTGAAAAAAAACGTGGACTCGAACCGAGGTCGGCTGGATCCGCGACCACCCGATTTCTAATGTGCCATTATGATCTGCTCGAAGTCGGCGAAATTTAGCTTTATATTCTAATACAAACAAAATAGCCGGAAAACATGAGTAAAAGCGATTTTCTGAAAATGAAACATAGCTAGATCAGTTTTTCATCCCCGAAAACCCCCACATACCAAATTTCATCGAAATCGTTGGAGCCGTTTCCGAGATCCTGATTATATATATATATATATATACATATATACAAGAATTGCTCGTTTAAAGGTATTAGATAGATAGGAAAATTTTGTGTCTAAACTCCTGACCAGTGGTGGTGTTGGAGGTAAGGGGTTTAGCACGTGGCACGGAATGCCAAAGACCTGGGTTCGATTCCCAACATTGGTCTTTTTTCTGGGGTTTTTTCTGTGCATCTATGTTTCAGTTTGTATTTAGTTTGAAATAGATTAAAAAAACGTATCATTAAAGTATACATTACGGTCTTAGCGGGGTCTATGACGAGAATTGTCGAGCAGTGCCTACGGAATAAGGGATTCTCTAGCAAATAAATTAACATAAGTAACTTTAGAATTTTATTTTATACATATAGGTTTCGTTTATGTTTTTACAAGGCACATGCTCGGAAAATGCCTCTTGACGTGTCTATAGAAAGATAGTAATCCCAGCACGCTTCCGCAAGTGTAAAAAATTGTATGGAAGTTATCACGCAAATAATATTTACCTCGACGTTTCGGCCACATTGCAGCAGCCGTGGTCACGAGTTAACTACCTATAGTAGTAGTAATGTAGTAGATTATATATAGTAGTAGTGCAGTAGTAGTATTCGAGTTTCTTAGTATATTATTTATGTGTGAAAATCACGAAAGTTTAAAACAGTATAAAGTTGTATGGATTTTACTTTCCACACGCGTGCAGAAAAGTAACTTTTCATCTCTCATACTCGGAAAGTGAGGTAAATCATATCTGACATACGGGAGGATAACTATTATTTTCTTCCCTAGGGCAGATATGAATTAAAAAATATAAAGGCATTCGCTGTCAATGGAACACATACGCATTCAGCCAAGCATTACGGCATATACATGGAATAATTAAGTTTGACTTTTTTTTTTTAATTAATCATATTAGCAATTTTATAATGCCAGTGAAATATTATTAAATTAAATTATTAATTTACATTAGTTTCTTATTTAGTGACTTAAACCAGAAAAGTTAAAAATGTTAAGAAAAAAAACACGGTAAACGACAATGTTATATTTCCACACAGCCTATTCTATACAGCTTGAATCCTTGGTTCAAATTGGTTATTTACTTATTTTACTAATAAATTTACTAAAATACCTACTTTATCTACTGTTTTCATTGATTATTATATTGAATAGTATATTAAATTTTGTTAAATTAATTATTGCTTAACAATAAACTCTATTGAAATATTTTACAACAAACATAATTGAAAGAAAAAAAGAAAAATATTTATCCGTGAAACCTTAAATTAACAAATAAAAACGGTAACAGACAAAACACTATCACGAAATGGTCCCATTTTACCCACAATTAAAACATAAACTGTTCAGTGAAACCGATAACTAAAAATTAATCAGTAAACAAACCAAAAAAAATAAAGAAAAAATATAAAAATACAAAAGGCAACTATAAAAAGCTTACAAGAAAACAAAACGCACACAGGTGTCTGCATAGATCGAAAGCCTTTTGCCTTTTTTGAGTTAGACACAAACAAACAATAGCGTGGTCAATCAAAGAGTATGTAATTTGTAATATTATATATTGACCGGTTTAGACATTTTTATTTATTTATACTTATATTTTCTTACTTTCCTTGAAGTCGAAATGAAAAGCAGAGTGTTTAACTCGGGAAAAACACCAATATCACCCTAGAAATATTGCCACCCTCGCTGTGCTCGGGTGTCAAGTAACCTCGTGTGATATTGGTTATTTTCCTCCCTTGTTGAACAATCTACTATTATATATTGCCAAATCTTAAAAAGTTGTGTCCAAACTAGTATTTAAAAAAAACCGAGTGTGCTTTAGATCGCACGACTGAAGTAAAACTTCTTCAGCTCCATCTATATGGCTTAATGCCGCCTGGCGTGCTCCAACAAGCACAAATTACCCGTGACAGCCTCCTGCCAGCTAAGTCGATGCTGAAATATGTAAACACATACGAGACTTTCCTTCAACGAAAAGTAAATAAGAACGCAACATCTTTTTCCGAAAATGTTTAACCCCGATTTTTTTTCCTCGCTTAATGCATTGTGAAACGTTGCAGTCGTGTCGAAAGTAGGAAATTCCCAACTGATGCCGGCTAAAAGCCACTCGCTTCGCCTGTGGTTTTAGATGTCCGTCATTCATTGGGAATTGCCTGCTTACTGCACATATATCATAAATAACTATTAGTCTGCCACGGCACGTCTCCGGCGCGCTCGGTATCTGCAGATATGAATCGATCTTAATTGATTATAATACCGATTTTTTTCTAAATATGTAATGTCTTTGACGCTAAGCTTTCGCGTCTTTTTACAATAGATTTACACTCTCCCCTCGTGCTTCGTCTCGTGTTTCGGCTCGGCGTCTCGCTCCGGACGCGAGCGTTGCGAATCACGAGACGAGGCGCGAGGCGAGCCGCGAGCGTCTAATCACACTCCCGTCTCGTTCTTCGGCTCGCAGTTCGTCTCGCCACTCACTCGTACGCGAGTGTAAATGAGCTTTTAAAGTTAATTCGTTTGCGTCATATCCAATTTGGCGCCAAATTTTTTTGACATCTTTTTCTGTCACGATCGTGGCACGTGGCATCGTTACGGACAGATGTCTACGGGGTCGGGGTCCCAACCCCATGCATGTAGGTCTACGGAATATTTTAATAACGATCGGTTGGTAATTGAGGGGTCGCAATTTGGCAGTTCCGGTTTGTTACATCGTTTACTTAATCATTATTTCCTTTGGCCCGTTTTGGGTATTTTTGGAAAATTAAAAAAGCTTTCAAATTTTTAAAAAGTAAACTTGTCCGATCCGCAGGTGTCCATAAGGCTGGCTCTTTCCTCGGTCAACGTATTGGAATTGCCATACAAAGAGGGAACGTAGCCAGCCATGGGCACCCTGCCCATTAGCAGCGATCTGGGGCTAGCTAGGTACCATTGCTACCATTGGTAGCATAACGCACGGTTGTGGTACCAACTCTAAAGATGAGTTCTGGTTGAGTTTTTGGGGGTAGGCTGCGATAGAGAGATCTCTCTCCAGGCAGATGTTGTGCCTGGGGACCGAAGTCCAATGGATGAAAGTTGGAAGTCGTATTTATGCAGCCGAGTTGAGAAACTTCGATAGCGTGATGTAGGATTGTAGAAATTAGTTTCTTATGTGATGACTAGATGGCGCTAGTAGTCGCTACATCAGCCCCCCTTTTAGACCGGAGGTCGATACGAATTGCAGTGGAGTGCATGCAGTCTGTGCGTCATGTGGGCGCTTGCAAGGGCCAGTCGCTCAGAGCCTCGTCGGCGAGCATTGTTGTTCCTCTGCTACTTGTAATGCATACCTGTTGCAGTGATTGCTCGGAGCCTTGTTGGCGAGCGTTGGTTGATTGATAGGCAAGTGGAAGTAGTGGGAGGAGGATTTGCGAACTGTAGACACCAGGCAGATAATAGATACATGCTAATGGTGCACAGTGCGGTGAGTATGGCTTGCTGTGAGACTGCGTCATCGTTTTTGTGTGTCTGAAGGTTGCGATTTTGTCCAATGTCGTGGGTCACCAATTTGGGGGTAGTTACAATAGAGAGATCTCTCTCCAGGCAGATGTTATGCCTGGGGACCGAAGTCCAATGGATGAAAGTTGGAAGTCGTATTTATGCAGCCGAGTTGAGAAACTTCGATAGCGTGATGTAGGATTGTAGAAATTAGTTTCTTATGTGATGACTAGATGGCGCTAGTAGTCGCTACAAGTTTAAAACGCGTCGCGTTTGACTGGCTGGCTGGCTGCGCCAAAACTTGTGATACTGGGCTTCCGTCATTCAGCCGGTACTAGCTGTCCGCCTAAGTTCATCGTTCCAAACTCCTTTTTGCAGTCGATTAAAAATGCATTCAATCATTGCAACCCGACACAGTCACTTATCACTGCACGACTAGTACAGGTCAGCGTCGGCCATTAAACACTGCAACTGTCGGCAAGCACCCTATGTCTGTGGCTATATTGTGCTCGTACCGGAAAGTTTTGGCCAATTAAGGCGTCCCATCGATTGGATACTATTATGAGGATCATGTGAAAAGAGCAGAGCGATTAGTTACACTCGATCCACATATCCGGAAGTAAAATGCTACTAATATTATAAATGAGAACGTTTGTGAATATATTTGGATATTTATTAGTCCGTCGACATTCGTAAGTGTTTGAGTTGAAACTTGAAGCCTAAACTGAATAAAATATATTTTGACTTTTACTTTTGAATCACGCAGTAACATTTGAATAGATTTAAATTAAACTTTCGACGACCGGATAGCCTATACTCCATTTAATTTAGAATTATAAACCACAACAACATTATATTGCGGCTCGTGAACTGTAATCTCTTTACAATTTGTACTAGAGTAACAATTGACGACACGCAAATAAAGTGACATTAAAACCGTTTTATTTTGCGGCTCCCAGTCTATTGTACTGTACTATTTGCTAGGTGAAAAATAGTTGACGAGCCGCAACGTAATGATGTTGTGGTTTTCAATTCTAAATTAAATGAAGTATAGTTGTTACAGAACTTGACTACGAAGCTTGAAGAATGTTTGTGCTCGAGTCTTGGGTTTTCAATTATGTAGTGTTTTTATATATGTATGAATTTAACGACCACTTTAGCCTAGTTGGTAGTGACCCTGCCTACGAAGCAAGAGGTCCTGGGTTCGAATCCCGGTAAGGGCATTTATTTGTGTGATGAGCACGAATATTTGTTCCTGAGTTATGGATATTTTCTATGTATTTAAGTATTTATTTATCTATATAAGTATGTTTATCGTCGTCTAGTACCCATAGTACAAGCTTTGCTTAGTTTGGGACTAGGTCGATTTGTGTAAGATTGTCCCCTATTTAAATATTTATGTACTTAATAGTTTTCCTCTATCTCTTGTCCATTACGCCACAAGGGCGGTCAAAGCGAAGGGTCTGAATTTAACGAGCTACACGTGTTAGTAGGTGCCGTAATTAACTACTACGTCACTTGCATGGCGTGGTCGCGTTGTATGGAAATTTGCCGGTTGTCATGAGCACGTCACGAGACGTAGCAAAAAATTGCGTGGTTCATTCTATACCAAGGGAAGGAATAAGGAAGGAACAGGAGTTGAAAGTTAGAAATAAAGTTGTTGTTGGTGTAAGTACTCGTTTAGCGAGCTGCGAAAGGAGAGTGATTTTAGGGGAGGATAAATTAAAAATGTAGTTAGAGTAGTTAAATTGTGTTTTTATTAAACAGTACACTTCATTGCATTCATCATCATCATCATTTCAGCCGAAAGACGTCCACTGCTGAACATAGGCCACCCCCATGGCTCGCCAAACAGATCGGCCCTGCGTCATCCGCATCCAATGCATTTCCGCCACCCTCACTAGGTCGTCGCTCCATCTTTCGGTCCGCGGACGCCACTCGAGAACGAGTACCCTGCCCAATGCCACTTAAGACTAGCGATTCTTCGAGCTATGTCAGTGACATTAATTCTTGCGCGGTTTTCATAATTCTAATGCGATCCCGCAGAGAAGCTCCAAGCATTAGCCCTCTCCATCGCCCTCTGAAAGACAGTACACTTGTTACACAAATATTTGGTTTACCCCTGGGTGGTGCTAAACGAGCGATACAAGTCCAGTGGTAGGCCTCGGCCGCGGCTGGTCACCACCCTATAGGCCGCCAAACGACTCTTGTCGTGTTCCGGCCTGTTGGCTATAGAAGTCATTCTGGAGGAAGGGTGTGTGCAGTTGTGTAGATTGTTGTACGGTTTGCACTGCTTGGGGACTCGCGCAACACCGCGCTCAACTGCCTTCTTCCTGCTTATTCCCCTGAAGTTCAAGTCTAGTGTGAATGAGCATTTACTAGACAAGCGTGCTCCATCGTAGGCCTCATCTTCGCTTTCCATCAGGCGTGATGATGACCAGACGGGAACCAAAACAATACAAAACAACAAAACAAAAAGAGTAGGTACAAAGGCGAACTTATCCCTAAAAGGGATCTTTTCAAGCTAACCAGGTATGCGGGCGTGACTAGGCTTGAGCTTGAGGCTAGGATTGAGTCGGTGATGAAATTAAGAACTAAGAGGAATGAATTCCCATCACAGACCGAAAGGAACTACCTAGTTTCTCGCAAGCGGACTGGCAAGGGCCAGCATCGGACTGGCCTAGTCGAGGTGGCATTTGCCAGCCGGGCCCCTCACGGGTCTGGCTTATGGGGGGGGGGTGCAGTTAGTATCCCATCTACCATCATCGAGTCTCGGGCCCCGGGCTTGTGATCAGCCACCCGGGCCCTTCAGGCCCAGTCCGACCCTGGCAAGTGCAGCGTGGGACGTCCACCACCACCAACGAGATGAACGGATGATGTGGTAAAGGCCGCAGTTTCAATGTAGATGCAAGCCGCCTCCAACCGTAATGATTTGGTATCAATGAGGTTGGCCTAGGTATGTCCAGCACTGCAGTGGACATCCTACGGCTGAAATGATGATGTCTAAAATTCGTAGCATCGTCATTTTCTAATTTAGTTTAACATTTGGTAGCATAGCATACGGTTGTGGTGCTGGCTCTGAAGATGAGCTCTGGTTGAGTTCAAAACGCGTCAGTGTAGTTTGGTGGTGGTGATGGTTGGGTTTGTGTGATTTGTGTGTGTTCGTACAGTGTGGAGGTGGAGGAACTGCATGAACACGCATTTCTTGTATAAACGTAACTGTTTCAGTTCATTGTCATTTCTGCCGAAAGACGTCCACTGCTAAACATAGGCCTCCCCCAAGGCTCGCCAAGCAGATCGGCCCTGCGCCATCCGCATCCAATGCATTCCCGCCACCTTCACCAGGGCGTGGCTCCATCTTGTTGGAGGCCTATTTACACTGCGTCTTCCGGTCCACGGACGCCACTTGACCCATCGGCCGTCAGTTCCACGAGCGATGTGCCCTGCCCACTGCCACTTAAGTCTAGCGATTCTTCGAGCTATGTCCGTGACTTTAGTTCTTGCTCGGATTTCATCATTTCTAATGCAAAAATTCGTAGCAACAGTGGATTATAATTTCATTTCATTTAACACAAAATGTGAGAATGTCAATAAAATATTCAGAATGAATTGTAAACGTTCCTAAAACACTATTCCCAGACATGAAATAAACATTTACCGCAAATGCGGTTGTCATTGCAATAGTTTACGACACAAGTACCGTTCGTACCGAGATTGCAAGCACACAAAGGAATATTATTCCCATATTGTGGCCGACACAATATCATGCAAATGGAAGGTATGATCCTTTTGAAGAATTCAGCAAAAGTACTGCAGAAACAAAAGCGGGAGGAAAAATGTTTGATTGAAAAGACAGATTGGTTTTGGAGATTTCGTTTTTCCTTTAGCGGGAAATCGTCGTTCTATTGTATTATTGTGTAGGTTTATTTGAACGCGTGTTTTTTATTTTCTTAAGTTTACTTTGCGAGGGAAAGAGACGGGTGGAAAGAAAATGGGGAGGCCTTTGCCCAGCAGTGGGACATCCATTAGGCTACTTAAAAAAAAAAAAAAAAGTTTACTAGCTTTTGCCTGCGGTGTTGTTCGCGCGGAAATAAGAGTGGTAAGAGCTCGCGCAGACAGAGAACGGTCTGGAGTTCTGAGTTCTGCGTTCAGAGTTCTGCGTTTTGACCGCTCGAGAGTTCCAACGCACACAAGAGGCGGTCAAATTCTTGCGTTCCTTTTTTTTTATGTGCAACGCGTCGCTAGAAAGTTCATCTTTCAAAGAAGAAGCATTAACTTTGTGGAGCCTAGAAACTTCTAAAAAAGTAGAAAATATTGGGTGCACCTAATTAACACAACCCGAGAAGAATCCCTTGCCATTTCAAGTAAAGTTTCTGCTTTTTTTTCACGATTTTTGTAGTGTACATGACTTAAATCATATAAAATAATCTCCTTTTTCTAACCAATTTGATCAGTTTTTCTGTATTTGTAACTTCAGACATTCAGACATCGCGAGGAACGTGGCGTTGTCTATCTCGGCGGCAAAAGAACTCTAGAACGCGGCGTTCCGCTTTGACCGCTGCCCCTGCTGTGTGCGTTATCATAAGGGACTCAGTACATTCGAAGAACTCCGAACGCGGAACTCAGAACTCCAGACCGCTGTGTGTGTCTGCGCGCGCTCTAAAGTTCCTCTTTCAACATTATACAGAATGTTCCATTACTCAAAGGGGATTTCAAGAAAATGGTTTATACTTCTTTTAAAGGCCTGCAATCGACGAACCGAATTATTGGTTTTCATGGGTGTTGGTAATCATTACCCATCAGATGACCCGCAGTCCCCAACAAGACGGAGCGACGGCCTGGTTAAGGTTGCGGGATCGCGTTGGATGCGGATGGCACGGGACCGATCTGTTTGGCGAGCCTTGGGGGAGGCCTATGTTCAGCAATGCACGTCTGTCGGCTGAAATGATGATGCTGATGATGACCCGCTTGTTGATTTGTCTCCCTCTAACAATAAAAAAAACTTAACGATAACTTGGTATTAGGCAAAAGGCCAAGTTATACCAGTTTCAGAAATCATAAGAATTAAATCCATGTCTAATCTGAAGGAAGTTATAATAATTCCTATTACACAGTACATCCATGATATATATATATATATATATATATATATATATATATATATATATATATATATATATAAATATACATATATACTAACAGATATACGTGGTATTTTTTTAATCAGTGCACAAATTTTGATACGCGATTCAGTATCGTGTCACAATGCAATTGGGACAATATAATTCTTTGGTTTTGTTTTTGGACTTAATTAACAATATCCTAACGAAGTTAGTTCGATTCAATGCAACGAGCCTTACCCCGCGAGCACTAGATGGCGCTATTATCAAACTTTCCGCTGCTATGATTTTTTGGACGTATTTATTTAATATAATTAAGTAAATACGGACAAAATCTGGGCTCTTGTCTTTCCTAAATATTTAATTAATTAAATAATGAGGAAGGCCAAATATATTAAGTACATCGTTTTGTTGCGCAGAGTCTTCTCTGTGGCACGAACTGTCAAAACACATCACACAAATTACGGTTAGCGTTATCTCGAGGGGCGTGACCTAATTTTGTCTTTAAAACCCAGTGCCGCCAAAAAATTTGGCACATTTTGAATCTGAACACCACTGTCAAGAAAACAGTCTACCTATACTACCAAAATAAATCAGCCCAGTGGATACTCTGCCCGATATTGGTAAGTTCTCTCCAAAAGCAAATATCAACATTTTACCTTGTCTAATTTTATGTGTTTATTTCTAGCTTTCTATATACAAAATTATTCTATTACTATCTCCTGTTTCTTTACCTAGCTAACTCCAACGGTCTGCATTATTGTAAATTAGGTTTAAACTTCTTAGACCGTTAGGCAGTTTCAGTTAGTTCAAATTTAAATTTCAAAAAAAAGAACAGTTTTCGTTTTCACTAAATCATTTTATTCTTTTGTATTACATTTAGCTTCATCTTTCTCTTTTTGTAAATTCCGTATGATTGCTCTGCCACACAGCCAGCGTTTAAATTCGGACCTATGGTCAGGGACCGTTATGGACGTTGGGCCGGTGGACAGAGCAATTGTATGGGCCCCTGCTGACATTAACCAAATTCCAGGGCAACCAAGTCGGGGTTAAACCGCCGAACGATACTGCAGTCTCCGCCTCTTGGCTCCACGCCATCAGCACACTCCGAGCCCTGAAGCACCCTGGCCTCAGCTCTGCAACACAGCAAACGACCTTGAAGTTCCACCTGCGACGCCCGCAGCGCGTCCTACGGTCTCCTGAATCCAGGGCAGTGTCTGTCCGGGGAAAGCGTATCCCACTCAAGTGCTTAAAACCTACGACCCTCTCTAGTCTCTTGCTTGTTCACAGTTAGCGTTCTAATAAACGTCTAGACTTGTTTTTTATGTTTTAATTCCTCTCCGCAAGGCCTAAACCTAAACTGTGATAAGTGGCGCCTCTTAACGTGGTCTTGAGTTGGGAAACGTTTTTTCTGGTTTTATTCGTTGTGTTTGTGTTGGTATTTGTGCACTTTCCTACTACTTGTGTCTCGCAGTAAGTAATATTCTTTTTATCACTTTTCTAATCACCGTGTGGTTCCGGTTAAGAATAGTGCCACCCTTTTGCACCTAGGTTTCGTAAGAGGCGAATAAAGGGCATTTCGTTGCCCAGTGGTTGTCATCTCAACGGTTTTTTTTAAATTTGTAACGTTTTTTTTTTCAAATTTAACTGCCCAATTTTAAATTGAACTACCTACCTAATTTTTAACTTAACTGCCAACCGTTATTCTACAACGGAAAATTTCATACAAAATCGGAAGTTAATAACCAACGGTTATTTAACCTACAACCACTGCATGCTAAATTTCATCCAAATCGTTCTAAAATAAATATAGGCAACACTACTCTACTTATTTTTCTTTAACTTCTATCTACTGCGAGGATATAATTGAGTGGGAAGGTACATACTTAGATTACTCCTTGTTTGTAACGTACGGAATAGTCAAATCACTTGATATTTGCTATTGGAGACTACCCCAGTAGGCATTTTACTTAATCACCTAAAACTATACCTTAAATTTTAACGATCACTATCACAAAGTATCGTTAAGACTGTTTTTTTGTAAATTTAACTTCAGTACAGTACTACATTCTTTTTATAAGCTGTCGCTTGGCACGCGCCTTATAATTTGTTATTTTTCTAAATTTCATTATCAGCTAATTATTAACTTCAACGCTATCACTTAATCTAAATATCTAATATGTACGAAATCAAGTATTTGTCACTTCAAAAGAGTGAGCTAACTTATGAAGTCTTAATTCGTGGTTCTACACCCGCAGACTCTGTGCAAGAATTACGTAAACAAATAATAAAGCTAGCGTCATCTATGCCCACGGGAGATATTCTGGAATCAGGCCTCGAAATTTCGGAGGATATTACCGGGGTTAGGGTTAGTTTACTTAAAGCCCAGTCTAACATTACAACACTTAAATCTACCTTCAATGAGGGATTGTATGAACGTACTGAAAATCTATTAAACCATATTTACCACCGTCTAAGGAGGATTTCACCAGAATCTGCCGAGGATTCCGTCACGTTAACTACATGTTATAGTTTATTCCAGGACTTAGGCAAGGACTTGGCCGAAATGCGACCTAGTACGGCCGCGTATAATAATTTAGCTAGTCACAGCGATGCGCCTTCGCAGTCGATGCAGCCTCCAACAAATATTCTGGTTACGTGCGATCGCGGAGTAACTTCTGATTTTTCAAAATTGAAATATAACGGAAAAACTTGTCCGCGCGCTTTTGTTCTCAGAGTACAAGAATTTATGCTAGCCCGTAATATTAATTCAGAAAAATTCCTTTTATTTGCAACCGAAATATTTGACGGAGAGGCACTGCATTGGTTCCGTTCCGTTAGAAGCACAATCAATTGTTGGGAAGATTTAGCGTCGCGTTTAATTAGCGTTTTTAGTCAATTAGATTATGACTACCGACTTAAGGCTGAGATCCGTGCTCGTACTCAAGGCGAGTCTGAAAATATAACTATCTACCTATCTATAATGAACGGCATGTTTTCAAGATTATCGGTGCCCTTTTCTGAGGAAGAAAAGCTGGAAATAATTCTTCATAATATACGGCCTTACTATGCTACCATTATAGCCACTGCGGGTATGATTGAAACCGTAGACGAGCTAAGGGAAAGATGCCACAATTATGAAACCGTTCACGCACGAATGTCTCAATTTAAAGAACCACCTCGTCCTAATTCTGATACTCTGGCTCCGGAATTTGCCTATAATAAACCGGTTTCTTATAACCATTCCCAGTTTAAACAGTATCCAAGTAACAACGCTAATAAGAGTTCGCATCACAATTTTAAATCTAACTATCCCGTCAGCGCTTTAAATTCACAATATAATAATAATAATAAACCATTCTGTCCGCGTTGTCGCACTAATGCACATTCTTTAAGACTTTGTCGCGCTCCGCGTACACTACTGTGTTTCCGTTGTGGCTTGACAGGTTACAATGCATCTAACTGTCCGCAATGTTTTAAAACTACTCAACCGCAATCAACTACAAACCCCAATTCAAAAAACTAGTAGCGGGGCGGAATACTAGCCACTTTAATAAAAATGACGACTGGCTAAAGTGGGTAGACTTCATAAGAAACTTTTTTAACTCTTATAACTTAGCTACTATTTTGCCCCCTCCTTCCTTATCGGTTTCACGACCTTATGCTACTATATCTTTAGGTGGTTTAGAGGTATCTGGTCTCTTGGACTCTGGATCGGCTGTAACATTGATGGGAAGAAACTTTCATACGAATCTAATTAAATTAGGCCATCGTATGTCAGACGATGATTCTATACAGATAGTCGCGGCTGGCGGTCAACATTTGAGGAGTGTAGGTTATTTTGATCTCGACGTAACTTTTGAGCGTGTGACTCACTCAATTAGGTTTCACGTGGTTCCGGGGATCGAGACCTCACTCATTCTAACAGTTGACTTTTGGCGCGCTTTCAAAATTTGCCCTAAATATTTATATAGTATTAGGGTAAATGAGTGTACTACTAAGCACTCAGAGGGGGTCCCAGATACTCAGAACTTACAGTCGTACACCGGGTTGAGTCAGTCACAGCGCATTCAAGCCGATAACGTCATTTCCCAATTTAATAATATTTCTTACGAGAGAAAAGGTCTCGGACGTACTACGTTAATTACACATCGTATCGATACTGGAGACGCTCAACCGATTCGTCAACGTTTTTATCGAATGTCACCTGAGAAGCTCCGTATAGTTAACGACCAGGTCGACGAAATGCTAAACCTAGATGTCATTGAGCCTTGTGAAAGCGCGTGGTCATCTCCAGTACTCGTTGTTAATAAAAAGGATGGGAAACCTAGATTCTGTCTGGATAGCCGTAAATTAAATTCAGTAACTAAAAAGGATGCCTACAGCTTACCTTACATTTCAGAAATTTTAGATAACCTAAGGGATGCTAAGTTCTTATCTAGTATTGATTTATCAAAAGCTTTTTGGCAAATTCCTATTGATAACGCGGATAAAACTAAAACCGCATTCTTTGTGCCTTCTCGAGGTACCTTCTGTTTTAAAACAATGGCCTTCGGCCTCACTAACGCTCCAGCCTCCCAGCAGCGACTGGTTGATAGAATTTTCGGAGTTGAATTTGAAATGAAGGTTTTTTGCTATTTGGATGACATAGTCTGCGTCAGCAATTCTTTCGAAGAACACGTGACCCTACTTTTACGCGTTCTATCTAAGCTTAAAGAAGCGGGTCTCACTATTAATTACGAAAAATCACAATTTTTTAGAGACTCGTTAAAATACCTCGGTTACGTAGTAGACTCGCGCGGTTTACGCACCGATCCCGATAAAGTAAATTCTATCGTAAACTACCCTATACCAACTTCACCGAAGGACGTAAAAAGATTTTTAGGTACTGCTTCCTGGTACCGTCGTTTCGTACCAAACTTTAGTACGCTTGCTGGTCCATTAAACAAATTAACTTCGAATAAAAAGGGCGCACCGCCATTTTCTTGGACCAGCGAAGCTAATGAGTCGTTCAAAAAACTTAAACACTGCCTCGTAACAACACCGGTTCTTTCATGCCCTAATTTCGACTTGCCATTCGAAGTACACACGGACGCGAGTAACTATGGCGTCGGCGCTATGCTTTGTCAAGTCGTTAACAACGAAGAACACCCAGTGGCGTATATGAGTCGGTCATTAACAGCTTGTGAGAAGAACTACAGTGTAACGGAACGTGAAACGTTAGCCGTACTCGCGGCATTAGAACATTGGCGTTGCTACTTGGAGAACGGCAAAACATTTAAAGTCTATACTGACCATTCATCTTTAAAATGGTTCTTAACCCTTAATAACCCTACCGGCCGCCTAGCCCGTTGGGGTATTCGTTTATCGTCTTTTGATTTCGAAATATTACATCGTCGCGGAAAAGACAATGTCATTCCTGACTCGTTGTCCAGAGCCGTTCCGGTGTCTGCAATAAATATTGCTAATTCATACTTAACCTCAAAAGATAAATGGTACGTCGATCTATTTAACGGTTGCATCAGTACGCCTCAAGGTTACCCTAACCTAAAAGTAGTTAACAACTCCTTGTATAGATTAACTAAGTCCAATAATAACTTAACTACGGAGTTCCTATGGAAAGAGGTCGTTCCTCAAGAATTAAGGAATCAGGTCATAAAGGAAAATCACGCAGAACCTACAGCCGGTCATCTAGGTGCCTTTAAAACCTATCACCGTGTAGCACTTAAATATTACTGGTTAGGCATGTATAAGGACATAACGAAATTTATATCTGCTTGCGATACATGCTTAGCTTACAAACATCCTACACATGCAACGTTAGGTCATATGGGCCGCCCTAAACACTGTGCTAGACCGTTCCAGGTTCTGTCCATAGACTTCGTAGGCCCGCTTCCAGTTAGCAGAAAACGAAACAGTTATTTATTGGTAGTAACCTGTTGTTTTTCTAAATATTGTTTTTTATTTCCCGTTAGGAAAGCCACAGCCTCTATAGTCGTAAAACACTTAGAAGAATCGATTTTCTTGGTGCACGGTGTACCACAAACTATTTACATGGACAATGGTTCCCAGTTTATTAGTCGCGAATTAAAAGTATTACTAGACAAATATAAGGTCCCAAACCAGTTTTTCACAGCAAAATATTCTCCACATATAAACGATTGCGAACGATATAATAAAACTGCCTTGACCTGCGTGTCGACCTTTGTGGAAAACGACCAGAGGTCTTGGGATACTAATTTACCTAAGATACAATTTGCGATGAATAACTCGGTTAACGAAACCACAGGTTATACACCAGCATTTCTAGTACACGGCAGGGAGCTCGTGACATGCGGCTCACACTATTTGGAAAACGACCTAGGCGATGAATTATTATTCCTTCCACGCGATGTTTACGCTCAGAATGCAGGTTTCCTCACTAATATATTCGACAAAGTGCAACACTCATTATACTACGCGCACCAAAAGAATGTGCGTCGCTATAACTTACGACGTAAGCCTGCAAACTTTGAAGTAGGAGACATTGTATGGAAGCGAACCTTTTATTTAAGTGATAAGTCGCAGTATTTCAGTAAAAAACTTGCACCTAAATTTATGAAATGCCGTATTTCCAAGAAAAGGTCACCGTTAATATTTGAACTACAAGATATGTCTGGCAAGGATTTAGGCGTATGGCACATAAAGGATCTGAAATTAACTCCAGGCAATAAATAGTAATAAACTTCAACATAACCTTTAAATAACGTACGAATAAATAACCTCGTTAAGAACGATTTAGCAACAATTAGTACTATTCCTACACAGAAGACTTAATTTTCATCATAATTATAAAATGTACTTTTATTATTGTAACAACGTTGCACTCTTATTACGTTAATGTCGTGGGCTCGGTCCATGATACCTTAAGTTAAAAAAAAGGGTGGCAGTAATTGTCGCGCTGCGCTAACTACCCTGTTTTATGTTCTCAATCGTATCGTCAAGTTTGTTTACCTTAAACAACGCTACTGCATAGCAAGGTCAACGACTTAACATTACTTATAAATATTTTGCGCCTACTCGTAAAATACTCTTCTGTATGTTTTAATCTAGTTTTAAAATGAAAACGCATCGACTCGTTCGTGATCGCTGTGACTACCTTAGCGTCTACCTCGACAGAGTGTGACGCACTAATTATAGTTAACTACTTAAATTTAACATTTACTAGCCGCGTGTTAGGAATAAACTATACACATGGTTCCCGTGTTTAATATTATTTATCTCTAAGTTATAAAAAATCTAGTTGCTTTGTTTACGTACACTAGTTCCTTAGGTCGACACAATTACTTCACTACCAATGCTAGTCTTAATCCAAAGCCTTTGCCGGAGCGGTCTTTACTAATTTCAACTCCTTAAAAATGCCTAATGAAAGCTATATCTAGCGTTGCGCGGCCAGGCAGCTAAACCTTGCGCGTAGTGCTGGATAATCTTATAAGGGCGGTTGGCAACCCTTGTCTAGATTGGCGGCTGTGTCTCCTAATTACTACCTCTTTACCATCTCGCCATTTTCTCGTAGCGTAGGGTCTTGCAGTGTCTTAAACGGCAGACCTGCCTGTGTTAGGTTGAATGAATGAAGTATGTTAGGAAGTATGATAGGATTGATAGGTTATTTTGAATGTGTTACGTTAGGGATTTTTCTCAGGCGGATTTTTTCGCTAAGACGAAAAAATCCTCCGCGGAGAGGGAGGTACTGTCACAATGCAATTGGGACAATATAATTCTTTGGTTTTGTTTTTGGACTTAATTAACAATATCCTAACGAAGTTAGTTCGATTCAATGCAACGAGCCTTACCCCGCGAGCACTAGATGGCGCTATTATCAAACTTTCCGCTGCTATGATTTTTTGGACGTATTTATTTAATATAATTAAGTAAATACGGACAAAATCTGGGCTCTTGTCTTTCCTAAATATTTAATTAATTAAATAATGAGGAAGGCCAAATATATTAAGTACATCGTTTTGTTGCGCAGAGTCTTCTCTGTGGCACGAACTGTCAAAACACATCACACAAATTACGGTTAGCGTTATCTCGAGGGGCGTGACCTAATTTTGTCTTTAAAACCCAGTGCCGCCAAAAAATTTGGCACATTTTGAATCTGAACACCACTGTCAAGAAAACAGTCTACCTATACTACCAAAATAAATCAGCCCAGTGGATACTCTGCCCGATATTGGTAAGTTCTCTCCAAAAGCAAATATCAACATTTTACCTTGTCTAATTTTATGTGTTTATTTCTAGCTTTCTATATACAAAATTATTCTATTACTATCTCCTGTTTCTTTACCTAGCTAACTCCAACGGTCTGCATTATTGTAAATTAGGTTTAAACTTCTTAGACCGTTAGGCAGTTTCAGTTAGTTCAAATTTAAATTTCAAAAAAAAGAACAGTTTTCGTTTTCACTAAATCATTTTATTCTTTTGTATTACATTTAGCTTCATCTTTCTCTTTTTGTAAATTCCGTATGATTGCTCTGCCACACAGCCAGCGTTTAAATTCGGACCTATGGTCAGGGACCGTTATGGACGTTGGGCCGGTGGACAGAGCAATTGTATGGGCCCCTGCTGACATTAACCAAATTCCAGGGCAACCAAGTCGGGGTTAAACCGCCGAACGATACTGCAGTCTCCGCCTCTTGGCTCCACGCCATCAGCACACTCCGAGCCCTGAAGCACCCTGGCCTCAGCTCTGCAACACAGCAAACGACCTTGAAGTTCCACCTGCGACGCCCGCAGCGCGTCCTACGGTCTCCTGAATCCAGGGCAGTGTCTGTCCGGGGAAAGCGTATCCCACTCAAGTGCTTAAAACCTACGACCCTCTCTAGTCTCTTGCTTGTTCACAGTTAGCGTTCTAATAAACGTCTAGACTTGTTTTTTATGTTTTAATTCCTCTCCGCAAGGCCTAAACCTAAACTGTGACAATCGTTGATAGATCACGATTATCTGGTCGAGAGTTTTTTTTAATTTTGAAATTTGGGTTGTTCATAGTATGTAATTCATCCAATAATTGGTACAGTTACTATGAAAAACAAAAAAATAAGTGATTAATATTATAACGAAAAATACTGAAATTTGTCATTTTAACGACACTGAATGACATTAAAATTTGTGCACTTAATGAAAAAATACCCTGTAAGTATATTAACAGATAATACGTGCATACACACATTTTCTACAATTGTATTTTATTTATGTAAAGGTAACACTGCAACACTATATTCCCAGAAACAGTAAATCACTGCGCCAGCAATTTTCTGTTGCATTTAAATGCATGTCATTGCATGTCGATCTGACACGCAACCTTTTCCCGCAATCAACATTACTAATCTACATAATACGTATTTTGTTCTAAATGCAGGTCCAGTTTATGGCGTAAAATTTTCGAAAGAAACCAGAATTGAACATGTTCATCGTCGTTGGTCAAAAGATGCCCACTGTTGGACATAGGGCTTCCCCAAAAACCTCTCAATGACGGTCCTGCGCCGTCCGCATCCCACAGACTGTCAAAGACCACACTAAACAAATGAAATACAAAGTATTTTATTCCATAAAATTAAACTGTAAAATGACTACAAAAAAAAAACGAAAAATATCTCAAATCTGTATTGAACTGAAACATTTACTTTGCTCACCAGCTTACGATACGCTTACGATAGTTACGTTTATGTAGGAAATGCGTGTTCATGCACACAATGTATGATGAACACGCATTTCTTACATAAACGCAACTATCGTAATGTCGCGGGTGAGCAAAGTAATTGTTTCAGTTCATTAATATGGACCTCCGCAAAGTAACGCCTTATTCAATAAATTATTCAAATCTCTAGATTGATTGAAAAAAAAACAATATTCGTCTATGAGACCTCAGAATAAATCAAAATAAGTATGTATGTTTCTATGTGCGCTTCCTACTGATCTGTTTGAAGTTGGTGCTACCTTAACACAAGCCAACAGGAGTTATTCCGAGTACCTGCTTTCTAAATGTCTTTCTAAGTGATTAAATAACATTATAGACGTTTGCAAAAAAAAACCTTGTTGAGTCTCTTGCCGGATTCTTCACAACGTGGTTTTTCCGAACTGATAGTAGATATTTCGATATTCACAAGTTCTTGTTATAGCCTAAAAGATTAAAGATATTTTGTATTTGACATTGCAACAGTGCCATAAAAACAACGAATTATTCCAAGGTCAAGAAAAGTTTATCGACCCATTAAAATAATAGTATGGATCCACCGACGCTCAAAGACGCCAGTTGAGAAACAATACATTCCCTATTTGAATAAGAGAAGTATTGTATTACTAAATAAGCAGGGGAAGAAAACTGTTTATACGAGCATACGTTTAGCCTCGAAACACACGCAAAATCTCATGCCGTTCTTTTAAAGGAATAATCACTTTATCAGAAGGTGATAGAGACGGCATTGAAGATACAGTTAAGTTGGTGTTTATAGTTATTTTATTAGATTTTCCATAGTGGTGTAGGTCGGGGGATGGTAGTCATGGTAACGGCACGAAGGCTTCTGATATAGGATGACAGTATACTATGTTTTATGCTAACTGCTAATACAGAAAATTCTTTGAGATATTCTTGCGGCTTTGCGGAATGGATTTTATGTGGATGCATCGTATGAATAGTTTGATATGCGAGATCTCGACGCTTGTGGTGATGCATTTGTGCATTATTGTATAAGAAGGTTTATGGTATGAACTGAATGGGGCGAGAAAATGTTTCGTAACGATGTTAGAGGACACATTTGAATTAAGTTTTCATTCGCCGGGAAGCCGCTCAGAGAGCGATGTAGAGGGCTATGCTTGGCATTTCTCTGCGGGATCGCATTAGATAAAATATGATGAAATCCGCGCAGGAATTAAAGTCACCGACATAGCTCGAAGAATCGCCAGACTCAAGTGGCAGTGGGCAGCACGTCGCTCGTAGAACTGATGGCCGATTGAGCAAAAAGGTTCTCGAATGGCGTCCATAGACCAGAAGACGCAGTAAAAGTAGGCCTCCAACAAGATGGAGCGACCACCTGGTTAAGGTTGCGGGAACGCGATGGATGCGGATGGCACGGGACCGATCTGTTTGGCGAACCTTGGGGGGAGGCCTGTGTTCAGCAGTGAAAGTCTTTCGGCTAGTGTTGCCTATCGATAGTCCAATATCGATAGACTATCGATAGTATCGCCACGTGTCAATACTATCGATAGTGATTTTATAAGCAATACTATCGATAATGGCGATACTATCGATAGTTTTATGTCCAATACAATCGATAGTATCGATAGTATTGCCATTATCAATAGTATTGCTTATAAATCACTTTGGTGGTTATAAGGCTTTGGGCTTAAAACCACCAAATTTCATAATACCTTATTCAGTCACGTGTCGCTTGGTGGCAGGATGGAAAGAGAAGAGGGCGAGAGTCAGCCGCGCAGGCTGTTTTATATTCTTGCCATATGCCATTCCGTTCAGAGTGAACGGAATGTATGCGCAGCTGGCTCAACCAATCAGTGGCCCGATCTTCGCTAGAAGACCGGGCCGGTGTGGCCACAACAGCGACACGATACTAAGCCCTGGCATCCAGGCTTTCTGCCCAGGGAGATGAGTGGCGCTTCAGACGCCACAATCACTATCGATACTATCGATAGTATTGACATGTGGCGATACTATCGATAGTAACATCGATATTTTGAATAGTTTGCGAGTTCAACGATCGATAGTCAAACTGTCGATAGTTCTGCAACACTGCTTTCGGCTGAAAATGATGATGACACATGCATGTACTCAATATTTATAAAATCTCAACAGCTAAAGCCCAAAGATATACAATTTTGCAAGGAAAGACCTAATGATTCAGGCAAGCAAACCCGCGGGTACAGGTTAGTATTTTTTTCACAACTGGGTTTTACGTTTGTGGTTTTCTAAGATAATCATCATCATCATCATCCCAGCCTATATAAGTCCCAGTGCAGGACACAGGTCTCCTCACCGAATGAAAAAGCTTGAGCCATAGTTCGCACGCGGGGCCAGTGCGGATGTGGAACTCACACACACCATTGAATTTCTTCGCAGGTGTATGCAGGTTTCCTCATGATGTTTTCCTTCACCGTAAAGCTCATGGTAAATTACAAATATAATTTCGATCATAAATTCCGAAAAAAACCGGCCAAGAGCGTGTCGGACACGCCCAAGATAGGGTTCCGTAGCCATTACGAAAAAATCAAGTAATATTTTTCTAAGGATTTCGTATGTGTACGGAATCTTCCAAGTTAGGTATCGTCAATACTTTGAAAAAAGCTCGTATCTCAAAATCGTTAATCTGGCAAAGTGAACTTTATTATGCGCATTTCAAGGTTCAGTTTTGTTTACATGCTGATTTGAGATACGAGTTTTGCAAAGTAGTGACGGTATGTTTAATACCTTAGGCTACTATTTACTCTTAAACTACAAATAATTCCCAAGCAATCTTAGCCGCTATAATTTTCCTTGTAAATTTAGTATAATTACTACCATCTTAAATTTTTTCAAATTTTTCCACCCAACAGTTTAGATTTTAGAGGGGGGGGACGGTCGATTTTAATGAAAATTTTCACTTTAAAGTTGAATATTTCGCAAACAAATCACTGAATACAAAAATCATGTAAGCAACCCTCCAATGGTTTTAAAAGACCTATCCAACGATACCCCACACTATAGGGTTAGTCGAGAATAAAAAATCACCCCCACTTTACGTCTATGGGAGGTACCCTAAAAAAATTTTATTTATTTAACCACTTTGTCGGCGTGACTAATATATATATTCATGCCAAATTACAGTTTTCTAGTACTAACAGTCTCTGAGCTTAGCCGCGGACAGACAGACGGACAGACATGACGAAACTATAAGGGTTCCTAGTTGACTACGGAACCCTAAAAACTGGTACGAGCCCGGGGTCGAACCCACGACCCTCTGCTTGAGAGGCCATATGTCAAACCACTAGGCCACCACGGCTTTTCCAAAATAATCGTAAGTAATCTTTTTTGGGTCTCGTGAAAAATTTTTCACTTGGCTCATTATTAAAAGGGCCATAGTTCCCACGTCGGCCTAGTGCAGATTTGGAAATTCACAGACAACGTTGAATTTCTTTGCATTGTTGAGCAGGTTTCCTCACGAATGTTTTCCTAGCCGTAAAGCTCACGGTAAATTTCGAATGTAATGCACCTAAATTTCGAAAATCTCAGAAGTACTAGCCCGTACTTGAACCCATAACACTGCGTTAGAGGCTATTGGCCAAATTACTAGTCTATCACAGCTTTAAGGCTGTGTTATACTTATATTTGAAATTTACCATGAGTTTCACGGTGAAGGAAAACATCGTGAGGAAACTTTGCGAACGCTTGCGACGAAATTAAATGGTATGTCTGAAACCCCCAATCCGCTCATTCTGAGGGAAGGCCTGTCCTCTGCAGTGGGATGTATATATAGGCTGAAGCGTATGTATAAGGCATACTTATATTAAAACTAGCTTTTGCCCGCGGCTTCGCTCGCGTGTACCATGAGTTTTCCAAAGAACCAAGATATCAAGCAAGCAAGCATACAGGCAAGCAAGCGAGCACGCGAGCATGCAAGCAAGCATGCAAGCAAGCATGCATACACGCAAGCAAGCAAGCGTGCAAGAAAGTGTGCAAGTAGTAAGCGTGCAAGCAAGCCCGACTAAACTTCAGGTAGATACGGTCCTTTACAGTATTTCTATATATACAATGTTTTTCTCTAATTCAGAAGCGGGCACTAAAATAACCGGGCTTGTTAATAATATAAAACCTCTTATTACTTTCCCTTGTCCTGCATTAGGTCTAATGCAATGTTTTCTGACCTTCTACGGAAACTTGAGTAACTGGAAGCGCTGTGTACCTACTTCGCATTGATATTATACATATTATAGTATCTTGTTAAGGTGTTGTGTGACCTAACCGTTAAGAAGTTATACCTTCCATCATCAGCTCATCTGAATAACCAGAAAGAATACAACTAAAGGTCTATACGTGCATATGATATTTAATGAAACTTCCTATTACCCTCACCCGGATAAACTGAAAGAATACAACTATCGGTCTATACGTACCTATAATATTTGAAAAAATATCCTCAACTCCTAACCGTTAAGGAGTTTTACCTTCCATCATCAGCTCATCTACATGAGATGATGTCTACCAGACGCAAACACTTAAATAGCTTGAGAAAATATATGAAAAACGTAATGCGTGCCTACAAAATTTGAGGGTTGCCCTCGATTTCCCTAAGATCCCGACATCAGATCCTGATTTGGTGACAATGGAACCATCTCAGGAGTATATTGTATTCTTTCGAATAAAAAAATATTTTTTATAATCGGTCCACAATTGACCAAGAAATTGGCGAACATCTATATATATAAAAGAAGAAACTGACTGACTGACTGACTGACTGACTGACATATCAACGCACAGCCCAAACCACTGGGCCTAGAGATTCCAAATTTGGCATGTAGGTTCCTTATAAGGTCTAGGGGTGCAATAAGAAAGGATTTTTAAAAATTCACTCCCTAAGGGGGTGAAAAGGGGGTCCAAAGTTTGTATGGGGAAACAAGATTAGTTCGACTATTTTATTCGAAACTTCACAGAAGTACTCCTAATGGTAAATGAGTAAACACGTGTTTCAGGTTTTTTGAGAATTCAACCCCTAAAAGGGGGGAAAGGGGTAACAAAGCATGAAAATCAACATGGGTGTTGTATCTATGGTTTATCGGGTCGCTGGTTATGAAAACAACAACGGTTTTATAATCCGACGTGGCGGACGTAAAATACCATCTCCCTGGATGGGGTGCGATGGGGTTGAAATGTCTAAATAAACTAAATGACTGTTGATATATCAACGCACACAGTGGCGGATTTACCCTAAGGCCCGGTAGGCCCGGGCCTAGGGCGGCCAGATTTAGGGGCGGCCCCAATCGTGTGACAGTGTATTGTGCGCAACTGCAGAGAGTGGAAGTTCATTTTACTAACTGTAATGTAATGATAATGTGCAATTATTCCTGAAACCTCGTAAAATATTAGAAATTAGCAGCTATTATTATTATTCTTTATTATAGTAAACTTATACAAATTAATTGTGTTTAATTTAATTAGATATTCAAATATTTAACTCGCAATTGAGTGTTAAAAGTTGATAACACTCGTGTAAAAGTTATCATAACCAAGTATGCCAAGTTGGCTGGCTGAGTATGTTAGAGCAAATACCTAGTTGTAACAACTTATGTAGGTACCATATTCTTGCGAAACAAAACTATTTTTTTTTCCTAAATTTCTAAATCTATTTCGATAAATTTGGCAATAAAGTAATTTCATTGTGTAGTATACAGGGTTATTGGTAATTCGACCTATTCCCGTTAAGGGGTTATGGGGGAGGTCATTTGCAATCATTTTTGTGCCATAATGCCCTATGCATAAATGAACCATTTCTGAGATAATTGAAATTTAAGTTTTTTGCAAAAAAAGTCGGAAACGCATCTTCAAAAATTTATTTAAAAAAAAGTTGGCCATTTAAGTAATTTTTTTTTATTTTTTTATGTACAAAATAAAATAACTGTTTGTATGCAATATTAAAAGTATTATTATCTGTACACGTTTAAGAACGCAAGACTAAAAAGTAAAAAAAATATGATTTTTTTATAAGGTTGTTCAAAATGAATGACACAATAACAGAAAATTTTACTACTACATTTGGCGTGCAGATTGTACGAAAAACATGCACGTATTTCTAGCTTTCTATCAAGCTACTAAAACTATCATTTTTATAAATGGTTGTCAGAAAAAAATAATCACAAAGGACGTAGGAAGAAAATCACGACCAAACATTTCTCAAAATTAACTCATCAATGAAAAATTTATTAAAAAAAAAGTTGGCCATTTATGTCTTTTTTTTTATTTGGTTGTGTACAAGATAAAATAGCTGTTCTTATGCAATATTGAAAGTGCAACTATCTGTACACGTTTATGAATGCGAGTCCAAAAAGTAAAAAAAAATATAATTTTTATCAGGCTGTTCAACATTAATGGCACAAAAACACAAAAAATTAAAATTTGTTGTTTCAAATTATAAGAAATAAAGAACCTATTTGAAAATAGAACTTCTTACTTTGATAATCTTATAAAAAAATAATTAACTGTGTTTATTTTTCGTAATTATTATGATCCCAGACATAGTAATCAGCTTAGTAAAAAAAATGTTGTGCATTAACTAAACGAATTTGCCGCCGATTTTCAAATAAAAAATACACAATGTTTTTTTAATAAGATTATCAAAGTAAGGAGTTCCATTTTCAAATTGCTTCTTTATTTCTTATAATTTAAAATGGAAGTTCTTACAAATTTCGTAGTCAGCGACTGCAACAAATAAGGAACATTTATGATGGGTATCAAATGTAAATAAAATAAAAACATCGTCGGATTTCAAACTTAATTGTTTTTTTGTTTCAATTTGGTATTTTACATTAGTTATTGTTGTTAGTTGTATTTATAACAGTTATTATTGATAGATTCAGTGTGAGTTAATTTAAAAAAAATTTCGGACGTGATTTTCTTCCTACGTCCTTTGTGCTAATTATTTTCTGCCAAGCATTAACAAAAATCATATTATTACTTAATAGCTTTTTAGAAAGCTAGAAATACGAATACGTTTTACGTATAATCTGCACGCCAAATGCATACGTAAAATTTTCTGTTTTTGTGCCATTAATGTTGAACAGCCTGATAAAAATCATATTTTTTTTACTTTTTGGTCTCGCATTCATAAACGTGTACAGATAGTTGCACTTTCAATATTGCATAAAAACAGCTATTTTATCTTGTACACAACCAAATAAAAAAAAATTACTTAAATGGCCAACTTTTTTTTAATAAATTTTTCATTGATGAGTTGATTTTGAGAAATGTTCGGTCGTGGTTTTCTTCCTTCGTCCTTTGTGATTATTTTTTTCTGGCAACCATTTACAGAAATGATAGTTTTAGTAGCTTGATAGAAAGCTAGAAATACGTGCATGTTTTTTGTACAATCTGCACGCCAAATGTAATAGTAAAATTTTCTGTTATTGTGCCATTCATTTTGAACAACCTTATAAAAAAATTATATTTTTTTTAATTTTAATCTTGCGTTCTTAAACGTGTACAGATAATTATACTTTTAATATTGCATAAAAACAGCTATTTTATCTTGTACATAAAAAAATAAAAAAAGTTTACTTAAATGGCCAACTTTTTTTTCAATAAATTTTTGAAGATGCGTTTCCGACTTTTTTTGCAAAAAACTTAAATTTCAATTATCTCAAAAATGGTTAATTTTTGCATAAGGCATTATGGGACAAAGATGATTGCAAATGACCTCCCCCATAACCCCTTAACGGGAATAGGTCGAATTACCAATAACCCTGTATATGGTGGATGCTGAGAAAGGGGCGGCTGATGGCTTAGGGCCTAGGGCGGCCGAGACTGCAAATCCGCCACTGAACGCACAGCCCAAACCACTGGATCTAGAAACTTGAAATTTTGCACATAGATACCTTATACAATGTAGGCATCCAATAAGGAAGGATTTTTGGGAATTCCCACGGGAACGGGAAAAAACGGGATTTATAAATTCGATTCCGAGTGACCCTATCTCAGTAACTATAATAACTAGACTCTTCAAATTTGATACACAAGTAGGTATTATATTATTTAAAACATTAATTTCAGGATTTTTCAAAATTCCCACGGGATAAGGAAAAAACGGGATTTATATATTCAGTTCAACGGGATCCTATGAACTATAATTACTAGACTCTTCAAGTTTGACATAGAAGTAGGTAATTATAATAGTAAACAACTTTTTAAGGATTTTCGGAAATTCCCCCGGGATAAGGAAAACACGGGATTTTTCGTTTTACTGGTCGTAGAAAGCTGAAATTCGGCATGTAGGTTGCTTGGGGAGTGTAGAGGAAGGAGGATTGAGAGAGGACTTTACAAAATTCCCACGGGAGCGGGAAAAAAACGTAATTTTTCGTTTTGGTGATCGTAGAATGCTGAAATTCGGCATGTAGGTTGCTTGGAGAGTGTAGCGGAGCATTGAGAGAGGACTTTCCAAAATTCCCACGGGAACGGGAAAAAACGGGATTTTTCGTTTTACTGGTCGTAGAAAGCTGAAATTTGGCATGTAGGTTGTTTGGGGAGTGTAGAGGAGCATTGAGAGAGGACTTTCCAAAATTCCCACGGGAACGGGAAAAACAGAATTTTTCGTTTTACTGGTCATAGAAAGCTGAAATTCGGCATGTAGGTTGCTTAGGGAGTTTAGAGGAGCATTGAGAGAGGATTTTCCAAAATTCCTACGAGAACGGGAAAAAACGGAATTTTTCCTTTTACTGGTTGTAGAAAGCTGAATTCGGCATGTAGGTTGCTTGGGGAGTGTAGAGGAGCATTGTGAGAGGACTTTCCAAAATTCCCACAGGAACGGGAAAAAACGGGATTTTTCGTTTTACTGGTCGCAGAAAGACGAAATTTGGCAAGTGGGTTCCTTGGGGAGTGTAGGGGAGCACTAAGAAAGCATTTCCCGAAATTCTTACGGGAACGGGAAAAAAACGGGATTTTGCGTTTTACTGGTTGTAGAAAGCTAAAATCTCAAAATTCATAAGTTCACACTGTAAATAGGCCGCAAAGGGCTCTTTAACCGAGTTCAAAAAAGGAGATTATGCATTCCACTTTATGTATTTTTTTATGTAGGCATGTTCGCCGATTTCTTGGTCAATTGTGGACCGATTATAAAAATTATTTTTTATTCGAAAGAATACAATATACTCCTAAGATGGTCCCATTGTCACCAAATCAGGATCTGATGACGGGATCTCAAGGAAATCGAGGGCAACCCTCAAATTTTGTAGGCACGCATTACGTTTTTCATATATTTTCTCAAGCTATTTAAGTGTTTGCGTCTGGTAAACATCATCTCATGTAGATGAGCTGATGATGGAAGGTAAAACTCCTTAACGGTTAGGAGTTGAGGATATTTTTTCAAATATTATAGGTACGTATAGACCGATAATTGTATTCTTTCAGGTTATCCGGGTGAGCTGATGATGGAAGGTTAAACTCCTTAACGGTTAGGAGTTATATGATGTTTCTTTAAATATCATATGCACGTATAGACCTTTAGTTGTATTCTTTCTGGTTATTCAGATGAGATGATGATGGAAGGTATAACTCCTTAACGGTTAGGTCACACAAAACCTTAACAAAATACTATAATATGTATAATATCAATGCTAAGTAGGTACACAGCGCTTCCAGTTACTCAAGTTTCCGTAGAAGGTAAGAAAACATTGAATTATACCTAATGAAGGACAGGGGAAATTAATAATAGGTTTTATATTATTAACAAACCTGGTTATTTTAGTGCCCGCTTTCGAATAGTGAAAAACATTGTATATAAAGAAACACTGTAAAAGACCGTATCTACCTGAAGGTTAGTCGGGCTTGCTTGCTCGCTTACTTGCACGCTTTCTTGCTTGCTTGATATGTATCTTGGTTCTTTGGAATACTCATGGTACACGCGAGCGAAGCCGCGGGCAAAAGCTAGTACCTACATAAAAAAATACATGAAGTGGAATGCATGTAATCTCCTCCTTTTTTTGAACTCGGTTAGAGAGCCCTTTGCGGCCTATTTACAGTGTGAACTTATGAATTTTGAAATTTTAGCTTTCTAAAAACCAGTAAAACGCAAAATCCCGTTTTTTCCCATTCCCGTAAGAATTTCGGGAAATGCTTTCTTAGTGCTCCCCTACACTCCCCAAGGAACCCACTTGCCAAATTTCGTCTTTCTATGACCAGTAAAACGAAAAATCCCGTTTTTTCCGTTCCTGTGGGAATTTTTGAAAGTCCTCTCACAATGCTCCTCTACACTCCCCAAGCAACCTACATGCCGAATTCAGCTTTCTACAACCAGTAAAACGAAAAATCCCGTTTTTTCCCGTTCCCGTGGGAATTTTGGAAAATCCTCTCTCAATGTTCCTTTACACTCCCTAAGCAACTTACATGCCGAATTTCAGCTTTCTATGACCAGTAAAACGAAAAATTCTGTTTTTCCCGTTCCCGTGGGAATTTTGAAAAGTCCTCTCTCAATGCTCCTCTACACTCCCCAAACAACCTACATGCCGAATTTCAGCTTTCTACGATCACCAAAACGAAAAATCCCGTTTTTTCCCGTTCCCGTGGGAATTTTGTAAAGTCCTCTCTCAATCCTCCTCTACACTCCCTAAGCATCCTACATACCGAATTTCAGCTTTCTACGACCAGTAAAACGAAAAATCCCGTGTTTTCCTTATCCCGTGAGAATTTCCAAAAATCCTTAAAACAGTTTTTTACTATTATAATTACCTACTTCTATGTCAAACTTGAAGAGTCTAGTAATTATAGTTCATAGGATCCCGTTGAACTGAATATATAAATCCCGTTTTTTCCTTATCCCGTGGGAATTTTGAAAAATCCTGAAATTAATGTTTTAACTATAGTACATTGTTGTAGAGGCTGGAAAGTAAGCAATAGATGGACGAGTTTGTTTGAGGGCCGACGCGTAGCGGAGGCCCTCGAAAGTACGAGTCCATCTATTGCACTTTTGGCCGAGACTAAACATTGTGCTTTTCACGACTAATGCGAGGAAATAAAAAACGTTTCTTATAATAAAAATAAATATTTAATTAAAGTTTATGTTAATGTTTGCATGGGGGCAGTTGTTAAAACTCATTGTGATGTTTTTCCCTGGAAAGCTGATTTTAGTGTTCTGCGTCATTTCAGTCGGTCGGGAACTTAATCAAACATAGTTAGAGTTAATGTGAGCGGCCGTTGCGGCCGCTACGGCCGCTCACATAACTCGAACTATGTTTGATTTAGTCGCCGTCACGACGCGTCGCCGGTCGCCTTACCGGCCTAGTGGCCAGTATCAAAAACCACATAATTAAAAAATAAAAACCTTAACCTTGCAGCCACTGAGTTATATAATCTAGAGTGACAAACTTCATACTACCGCCTCAACAAAATGCGTGCCAGTTTTGAAATTTGACAACGTAGCTTTGAAATCAACAAAATAATAAATGAGACATATGTTTGTCTCTCTTTCACTAGTATGCTCGCATTGCGCCGTTTATGAATGTGATAAAGATGACGATATTTAAGGCTTGGTGTTGCTTACCTTACGCAAATTTCCCCCTAAATAATAAATTACACGAAGAAATTTTTTATTAGTTCATAATGTTAACTGGGTGGACAAAACCATAATTAATTGGGTTTCAAATACTACTACTACTACTGCACCTACTAGCAGCTGTTGCCAGTGCCATTTTATAATATTAGTGCGAATTAAGTTTATCTATTGAAAGGCGTAAAATAAAACAAAAGTTTTTTTCATAACACACATATAATATAATAAAACCACAATATAGAAAACACAACGACCATTAAAATAGATATATGTAAGTATTTTTGTCTCGGACGTTTTATTTTTTGTTTTTATTTTTTTCTGGGTACAATTTATTTTAATCATTTATTTATTATACCTATACTCAAACCCTAGGTAGCCTAGTGGTTCGACCTATGGCGTCTCAACCAGAGGTTCGTTGGTTTCGAATCCAAGCTCGCACTTCCGAGTTCGCTTCACGTTCACTTATGCATGAGTGAATGTAACCACCATCTGTTGTTGTTTTTTTTTATGTTGCTCAAGAAAATGTTTCGAGCAAATTTTTGTTGATTTTGTAGGTAGCCAGTCGGTTTCCCGTCTTAGTAATCTGATTTTTTCTATCCAGATCCGACGGCGCACTTCATCTTTCGGTACCCTACAAAGTAAACATGTAACATAAATTATAAATTTAATAGCACAGGTTAAATAGAGATTCCATACAATATGCGAAATTCCCCCTAAAGGTTGGGAAAACCAAACTATGATTATACTGGCCACACTGAACTTACAGTTCGATATTAGATATTTTTATTAGTTTTTGGTCACATACAGAATAATATGAGTAACTGAAAACTGAACTTACGCATGAAAAGTAATGCCACTTGCTTTATTGTGTGTGTTGATAGCGGAATCGCAAGATTTTACCGTGTATTTCCCCATTTTTCTCCCGGTATCTAACGGTCGGTGTCACAACGACGACTGATTAGCTGTCAGTTGAGTTCGAGACTGCAGTCTACATCTGAGGTTCCTCATGTTTGCGATCTGTCTACAAATCTAGTTTGTATTACATCAATGCTTGCAGCGCTTAAAAAGTTTAATGCTGTGGCGTTTTTCATACTTAAAAAAATTAAAGCATTTTGTGCATATTATGCGTTTAAGGAAAAAAAACACCTCATTAAAGTCATGAATGACGCATTCTCATTGGTCAATTGAATTTCACAGCAGACGATTACTTTTGATTGGTCGTTTCAGCACGCCGGGAATGAAATTCAGAAATTATCTTTGAAAAAGTCGTATCGTATTATGAAATACATATACTGATACGACCTGTTTTCGATTAGTGTAACATTGTTGTCGTGTTTGCGCGCCATAAATGAATCAGCTGTTAAATGTACATATATAGCAGGGGGGGGAAAGTCTCCTGAATTTGACAGTTAAAGTTTTTAGCTACGCCACCTTTTACTCGTGATAGCTAATTTTTAGCATTTAGTGCGTTACGCGTTGCCGTTTTGTTAAAATTATCGATTCAATGAAAAAAAATTTACGATCAAATAAAAAAAAATCAAGTTGGGTTTTTAATAACGATAAAAAATATATATTTTTAAGGTAGTAATAACATTCTTTCATTTTAATTATATCGCCTAAAACCGATTCGTTTTTTATAACATTAACCACATCCCTACAAAACTTCGTTCAAATCAAAGTTGCCAGATCTAATGATTTAGCTGTAGATTTAGTAAATTTTATAAGGTTTCTAGTGATTCACTTATTTCTATCTGATAATTTACGAAATCTATCTGATTTTTACCCTAAGTTATCTTATACATGTATAGTGAATATTTGAAAGAAGACAACTAAGAAAAAATATTGAACTTTTGAGTTTTGCTAAATTTAGTGCACACATTTTAAAAAGTCTAAGAGTAACTTTTTGAAAAATTGATTTTTTGAGGATCAATCAGTATTTTTTTTTAATTTAAATAAGATGTTCTTAGTAATAACCATTTATTGGAGAAGAATTGATGAGTAAGATCACCACTACCGCCACCACCGGAACTTCTCAATAACAAATACTTCACTGGATTTATGATTCGATTATTTTTATCGATTGCTATGCAATATCTAAGCTAAGCAAGGTATTATGAGGAAGTGGAACGGATAGTGAAGCACCACGAGGACTCCTTAGTGTCCATATTTATCGCCCATGTGAATGGACCTATATCCTACCTATCGAGCTTGGCATCGCCTTTAAATTGATCAGCAAAACTGAGTAAGTATACTTACATAAATATAATAATTGGCATTTTTTTATGATAATTAGTTTCATTTATTATTCATATTATTTTTTTTAGTTATTTGTACTTTTTGGACCCAGTTCAATAAAAAAAGTATTTTAGCATCCATTAAGCTTTAAGCTCTAGAAAAGACAGATACTAAAACTTTTATCGTTCACTTAAGCCCTCTACAAACCGCAGCGCAGGGCGTGCGTGCGACTGTGACTGAGCGTGCCCAGCGCGTTGCATAACACTGGATCATATATACGGTGACACACACCAGCAGTGCGGCACAGCGTATATGATTCAGTGTTATGCAGCGCGCTGGACACGCTCCGTTACCGTCGCGGTTTGTGGAGGGCTTGAGTATACGATTCGAATTTTTAGGGTTCCGTACCCAAAGGGTAAAAACGGGAACGCTATTACTGAGGCTCCGCTGCCCGTCCGTCTGTCTGTCTGTCTGTCTGTCCGTCTGTCACCAGGCTGTATCTCGGGAACCGTGATAGCTAGAGAGTTGAAATTTTCACAGATGATGTATTTCAGTTGCCGCTATAAGAACAAATACTAAAAATTGGAATAAAATAAATATTTTAGGGGGCTCCCATACAACAAACGTGATTTTTTTGCTCGTTTTAGCTCGATATTGATAACGGCAACAGGTAGACGCTTGAAATATTCACAGAACATTTAATTATATATTGACTTTAAAAATAAATCATTAAATTAAAATAAAAAATATTTAAAGGGGGCTCCCATACAACAAACGCGATTTTTATAGATAATTGTACGGAACCCTTCGTGCGCGAGTCCGACTTGCACTTGGCCGGTTTTTTTGATGATACGTCTGACAATACGCGACACATTCTTCTTGGCAAACATTGTCTTTGTGAGGTTTTTCCAAAAGCGCTGCGCTGGTAGACTTAAAAAGTCGTGTAAAAGATAGCTTAACAGCCTACTTACAGAAATATATATATATTGATTTTGAGTTTGTATAAATGCGAAAGTTTGTGAAAAAACAAGAAACGCTCGTTTAAAGCTTAAATCAGATTTTCTAATTTATTATTATATTACTTTAATTTTATTATTATTATTCTCAAGTAGTTTTAATCTCGACATAAAGTCGGTTTTATTATTATTATTTATATTATCAGGCTGGCAGTTGAGGGCAATTTGGGATTATTTGTTTTTTTAAAGATCCTTATGGCAACATTGATCAATTTCTAACCGATGTCCGATTTCTAAATTAAATGCGCAGAATTTTGTAAAGAAAAACATGAAGTGCATGTTTACTTTTTGTCTGCTGAGCTGATCTGCTCCAATTAATCCGTCGAGTCGAGCTCCTCCGGTTTTTGGTCCCAGTTCGCGCTTATATTTAGCGTTGAGTTTCTTCGCTAAGTCTGGTATCTAGTAGCTACGCGCCTGTTCCAGCGAAAATTTGGACGTTTTTGTTATTCGGAAGTTTCTTGTGTTGTTATATTTATTTACCGCGATAATAGACGCTTGTGATTCGTGAAAAAGACTTAGTGTGATTAGTTTTAGTTAGGTACTCGCTTTCAGATGCTATTCACGATGTCTGATTTCAGTTTGAGACGTTTTTTGAATGCTACACCAAAGGTTTGTACCATACATTTACTTATCTTCTTCCACTGACTTCTTCTTAATATCTTCCACTGACTTAGCGTCTTACTTAATTTCAGATGTGTCCATGCACGACTTCTCCAATCCTAGCAAATTTCCAGAGGAATTCAAACGCTGGGTAGAAATTGTTGGTGAATTATTTATGAATTTGGCACCGCAAGCAATATACAGGAACAAAAAAGTTTGCCCTATTCATTTTACTGAAAAGGATTGAAACCGCAACAATCAATTGAATGCATTGGCCATACCTTATCTGCATATACCAGGTATATTACCAATTATACTACAATTTAACAAATAAGCGATTATCTTTGTTTATGGTAGTCTGGTTGAATGTGGCCCTGTGCCCGGAGTATTTTCCACTAGGTGAATCGCCACATTTCATTGAATTGATAAAAGAGTTTGCTACTGCTCCATTTAGTCAGCGCATGTCTCCCTAAGGTTTGGGACACTTGTAATGTTCCTGTGAGTGGGAATGTCATACTCAAATAAAAATAGCTAAGTACACAACATCTTTTTGTAAGTTAAAATACAATGGCAAATGTGCATCATACAACCACTCAAATGGAGGTGCCACAGGTGTCACACTAAAAGTTCATTGTGCAACCCTCTAGCCACTCAACTATGCATTAGCATACAAGGTTTTATAAAAGTGATAATTATCATTATCAATGTTTAATTACTGAAACTTACTTTTTTGTACAGCATTGGACTCTTATCTCATTTGGTACTTCATGTACTATACTCAAAAACCGGCAAAGTGCGAGTCGGGCTCGCGCACAAAGGATTCTGTACCATTATCTATATAAACAGCAAAAAAATTATGTTTTTTTGTATGGGAGCCCCCCTTAAATATTTGTTTTAATTATTTATTTTTAAAGTGAATATATAGCTAAATCTTCTGTGAATATTTAAGCGTCTACCTGTTGCCGTTATCAATATCGAGCAAAAACGAGCAAAAAAATCACGTTTGTTATATGGGAACCCCCTTAAATATTTATTTTATTATATGTTATAGCGGCAACCGAAATTCATCATATGTGAAAATTACAACTCTCTAGCTATCACGGTTCCCGCGATACAGCCTGGTGACAGACTGACAGATGGACGGACAGCGGAGCCTCAGTAATAGGGTCCCGTTTTTACCCTTTGGGTATGGAACCCTAAAAATGGTAAAGAAAGCACTTACTTGGTCGACTATATTTTGATAATATTGCAAATTTCGATGAAGATGTAATCAGGCGGTTCATTTAGGTTTCATTCCGGAAAGGTCCAAACTAAGCCCCAGCACTCAATTGTCCATCTGTATGTCTGTCCATCTGTTGTCTGGCACACAAGTTTTATAACCCCACCATTGGAGTTAGTCTTAAAATTTTCACTTCAATCTTGTTGACTCAAAAGTCATACATTGGTCAAAAAATATTTTTACATGTTATATTGCATGTAATTTGGACCTAAGTGTGTTTTGTTCTTAAATAAATGAATTATTATTATTATGAAGTGGGCCTCATATATAGCAAAGGGTGTTTCATCATCAACCCAGCCTATATACGTCCCACTGCAGGGCACAGGCCTCCTCTCATAAATGAGAAGGCTTGGGTCATAGTTCCCACGCGGGCCCAGTGCAGATTGGGAACTTCACACACACCATTGAATTCCTTCGCAGGTGTAGCAGGTTTTCTCACAATGTTTTTCTTCACCGTAAAGCTCATGGTAAATTTCAAATGTAATTCCGCACATTAATTCCGAAAAACTCAGAGGTGCGAGCCCAGACTTGAACCACGACCCTCTGCTTAAGAGACCATAGGCACGCGGCGGACACGACGTACAAATACGCGTTCTTGAATCTACATAAGCACGACGACGTCTGTACACGCGTACGCCTACATACATCGCGCGCGCACTCTTCTGGTTTCTGGCGGTTTCCGGCTATCTGCGCCTTGAGGGGTGGGGTAATTCGAATCGGTGCGGGGCGGACCGTTTCCATTCTGTACGTCAGTACTATTATATATTCTGTGCCATAGGTCAAACCACTAGGCCACCACGGCTTCACCCTAAGTAGCTGGTTTAGATTGCCCTTAAAACAATATACCTATACAATCATAGACATACATGTACAGTCATCGTCATCATCATCATCCCAGCCTTTACACGTCCCACTGCAGGCACAGGCCTCCTCTCCGAATGAGAGGGCTTGAGACATGTACAGTACTGATATTAAATTAAAAAAAGGTTTTGTATTTTATATTTCAAGTTTTAAGTGTAACCTACACTATAAAAGTTTTATTGCATAAAATGTAATGGATTTTTTGTAACTGTCAAAGCTCTTCCTATAATAAACAAACTACAACACTGGATTTTTATAGGTACAACCGTTCAAATCGTATACTTTGATATATCAAAAATAATACCTTAAAATCGTCCTTTTGTATGTTGGTCAATAATAGGTTGCAGGATAAATTTCATAGGACATCACAACACAGCCAGAGTTAATTAAATGATACAATGTAACATCTATTACAGCTGTAACATCATTACATAAGACAGTACAGGAAGATCACAAGTACTGTAAATCGTATCAAGGGTCCAATATGGTACAAGACATATGTGACACATTAACTGCAGCAACCTCCACCAACCTCAACCAACTTGCTGTCTTCTTCACACACAATACTGGAAGCAGGTAATTTATTTCTTTCTATTGACTTAAAAAAAATAAAGTTTTGTTACAATTATTAAATTGATTAGTACCTAGGCAACCGAGCTCCGCTCGGGCTGAAACTCTGTACCAGGCGATTTCCCAGAGATAAGACCAAGCTAGATCAATTTTTCATCCCTGAGAACATACCAAATTTCATCGAAATCGTTGGAGCCATTCCTGAGATTCTGATCATATATAGATACAAGAATTGCTCGTTTAAGGGTATTAGTATCAATGTGGTATAGATCTATTTGAATACACTTCACACAAATATGAAAATGTCATGCATCAGTCATTTTCCTACAAAAATATCAAAGTGACATTGCTTTTGTTCAATCCTTTCGTGCCAGCTCGTGTGACTCGACCTGTATATGTAGCGACTAGCCTTCCATCCGCAGCTTCGCCAGCGATAAATTAATTTTCCCGTAGGAATAGGTATTTCCCGCGGTAAAAAGTAGCCTATGTCACTCAGTGATAATGTAGCTTTCTAACAGCAAAAGAATTTTTGAAATCGGTCCAGTAGTTTCGGAGCCTATTCAATGCAAACAAACAAACAATCAAATCTTTCCTCTTTATAATATTATTATGTAGCGATACTTAATAAAATATTTTTTTTTCCCAGGACTTCTTGAAAGTAAATACCAGCCAGACTACTCAACCACTGAATTCTATGAAACGCAAGTGTCTAGCACCAGCTGCTGAAGAAAAACTTGGAAATTACTTTGAAGACCAAGTAATCAATGTAGAGATAAACTTCGATAACATGGCCCACCCCTCCACAATCCAAAAAGTCTTCAATGTCTGATTTTGACTACGGTGAATACAAATAGGTACCTAAGTCAAAATAACTAGTCGCCAATCCACATTGTGCGGGCTATACTGAAATGTTCACACAAATGAAAATAGTAGCGCCCTCTTGACAATGATCATATATTTCTGGTCAGGCTTTATAGTAAATCGAAAACCATTTCGAGATAAATGCTTTTTAAATCGTTTTCTGTAGTTATTTCATTTTCAAATAAGCAATGACCTTCATTTGACATTGAAGTAAATTTCGTAGATGATCCAAGTTGTATTTTTATCGGTGTGGAATAGCATTATTTAGAATTCTTCATAATTTACGCATGGATTAACACTACAGAGTTTGATTTGGACCCGCTGTCTGACATCTAGCACTCTGAGGACAGCGCCAGTAAAGTGGCTCTAGTTACAGTGTACCACTACACATTAAAAGGGTGGCCTTATCGTACGAATTTAAATAAATTTATAAATTTGGCCATGCGAGAGCCCTCAATTATAATCTGCCGTCATCAACCAAAACAGTTTCAATAATTTATTTTGAAAAAAATAGTAATCTAAATTAAAAAAAAACTGAAACCAGTTTCTTATATTATAATTGACTTTTCAATATAATATATATAAAACCGGCCAAGTGCGAGTCGGACTCGCGCACGAAGGGTTTCGTATAATCTAATATATAAAAATCTCGTGTCACGGTGTTTGTTACCGAACTCCTCCGAAACGGCTTGGCCGATTTTTATGAAACTCACACCTCTTCTCACCTCTTTTTTCTCTACACTCGGTAGGTCTGAGATTAGGTCGTAGGCTATTTTTTATCCCCCCCCCCCCATTCATCGTGGACGGAGTCGCGGGCAACAGCTAGTTATCTATAAAAATCACGTTTGTTGTATGGGATTAAATAATTAAATAAATAAATAAATAAATAATTAAATAAATATATATTATTTTTATTTTAATGATTTATTTTTAAAGTCAATATATAATTAAATATTCTGTGATTATTTCAAGCGTCTACCTGTTGCCGTTATCAATATCGAGCAAAAACGAGCAAAAAAATCACGTTTGTTGTATGGGAGCCCCCTTAAATATTTATTTTATTCCATTTGTTGGTACCTATTTGTTGTTATAGCGGCAACCGCAATACATCATCTGTGAAAATTTCAACTCTCTAGCTATCACGGTTCCCGAAATACAGCCTGGTGACAGACAGACTGACGGACAGCGGAGCCTCAGTAATAGGATTCCCGTTTTTACCCTTTGGGTACGGAACACTAAAACCATTGGTATTGTTTTTTACATTCCCAATTAGGTACGCTAGTCTCGTTTTGTTGTTGTCTTGTATAGGACGCTGTTAGGTCTAATGCAATTTTGTAGCGCGTCAAAGTTGCTCGCAGAGGCGAGTACTGGCTGTTCTTCTCGGCGAGCGTGACACGCACACGACGCGTCAGGGCAGTACTATGGACAATATGGTCCATAGTACTAAACTGAACTGCCTCACTGAGAAAGTCTTACTACTTCTTACCTACATAAGTTTTTAAACGAAAAATAGAATAATAAATATCTAAATAATGAGTTTTATTCTTGTTTTTTGTTAAAACTTGCCTGTTTATTTTTAAATGTATTCATAGAAATTTTGTAAAGATAATATTATTTTTTAATACAACATTTTTACATTGTTAATATTTTAAGGCTTAATTTAAAGAACATAATTATTATGTGGCTGTCATTAATCTAGATTTTATGTTCACAATAAGATAAATGTAATCTAACGTTTATGGACAAAGTCTCAATTAAATGTTTTGAATTAAAATTGAATTTTACTAAGTAGGTACACGTTTTATTTGAAACATAATTATATTTGGCACTTAAAATTAATCATTTTTCTGCCTAGAATTGTATTGTCGGTAGGTTTGTTGCATAGATTCGTAGCTTGGCTTTCATTTTTATACAGAAGGTCATGACTTATTTTTTTTATTGAAAAATAGTTGCATAAAATGGATGGATGGTATGGAAAGTCCAGATTATTCACCTATTTTCTAATGCCTAAAGTGAAATCAAGAATTTATGCAACAAACCTATATAACTATACAAATCGCCTATTTGCGCGTACATGCATGAATACCTATACGTATATATATCTATAGCGCATCGCATACCCATACGTATAGCTACGTACCTACTTACAACCCCCCCCCCCTCCCCCCACCGGCCCTGTTGACTATCACGATTAACAGGTGGAGCCGCTGTGCAGACTGACTTGATGGTGACAATAATTTCCGCTGAGAGGGCGCTCTATTTCCCGTATATAATATTACTCTATGATATATAGGCAGTTTTGTGTACTGGATTTAGGTTATCTATGGCCACATTTTCGAGCAGTGTCGTGAAAATATAATACCTACTTGTGTATCAAATTTTAAGAGTCTAGTTATTATAGTTACTGAGATAGGGTCACTCGGAATCGAATTTATAAATCCCATTTTTTCCCGTTCCCGTGGGAATTCCCAAAAATCCTTCCTTAGTGGATGCCTACATTGTATAAGGTATCTATGTGCAAAATTTCAAGTCTCTAGATCCAGTTGTTTGGGCTGTGCGTTGATATATCAACAGTCATTTAGTTTATTTAGACATTTCAACCCCATCGCACCCCATCCAGGGAGATGGTATTTTACGTCCGCCACGTCGGATTTTAAAACCGTTGTTGTTTTCATAACCAGCGACCCGATAAACCATAGAAACAACACCCATGTTGATTTTCAGACTTTGTTACCCCTTTCCCCCCTTTCAGGGGTTGAATTCTCAAAAAATCTGAAACACGTGTTTACTCATTTACCATTAGGAGTACTTCTGTGAAGTTTCGAATAAAATAGTCGAACTAATCTTGTTTCCCCATACAAACTTTGGACCCCCTTTTCACCTCCTTAGGGAGTGAATTTTGAAAAATCCTTTCTTAGTGCACCCCTAGTCCTTATAAGGAACCTACATGCCAAATTTGGAATCTCTAGGCCCAGTGGTTTGGGCTGTGCGTTGATATGTCAGTCAGTCAGTCAGTCAGTCAGTCAGTTTCTTCTTTTATATATATAGACTAGCTGACCCGGCAAACGTTGTTTTGCCATATAGGGGCATAAAAAATAGCCTACGACCTATTCTCAGGCCTACCGAACACGGAGAAAAAAGTTTCATAACAATCGGTCAAACCGTCTCGGAGGAGTTCGGTAACAAACACCGTGACACGAGATTTTTATATATTAAATTGCTTTAAATTATAAGGTAGGTCAACGTCATAAATAAGTGATCACTTTTGTAGTACCTTGTCGCTTTAACGTCATGTTGAAAAGCCATATGAAATTATGTAACAACTAAAGGCGACGAGGTACAAAACTGATCACTTATTTATAACGTTGACCGTACCTATAAAATTAAATGAAAACAAAGTTCAAGAATTAATATTTTATTGATAATAGACAGTTGAAATTAAAAATAAATTATAACACACTTTCTCACCATTAAAATGCTAAGATAACATAAAATAAGTAACAATGCATAATTTAATATTTCTTCAATTTAATTATTTAATTGCTAACTATTCTACAACTTTTTTTCACAGGACTCTATTGAAGTAAATATTTAACACTAACATGGTTCAGATTTTAGTAACTGAAAAAATTTAAATGAGCATAAGATCTTTATATCAATATTTTTAACAAATTTTTGTTATTATATTATAGGGACAGTCCCACCTCTCATGCCCACCATTTTAAATGGTAACCCCAAAATGCAACTAAGCAATGAAGCTTAGGCGGTCCCTTGGAGTTCACAATTTAAAGACAATACCAAGAATTAAAGTTAATGTTAGAGAGAACTAATGCACATATATTAATCAGGGACATTCCCACCTCTCATGCCCACCATTATAAATGGTAACCCCAAAATGCAACTAAGCAATGAAGCTTAGGCAGTCCCTTAATTTTTTTAAATCTTATAATGATCAAAAACTACATATTTTTTAATTTAAATGCGCTAAAAAAATCTTTGTATCAATATTATTCACTTAATTGTTATTATAGAGACAGTCCCACCTCTCATGCCCACCATTATAAATGGTAACCCCAAAATGCAACTAAGCAATGAAGCTTAGGCAGTCCCTTAATTTTTTTAAATCTTATAATGATCAAAAACTACATATTTTTTAATTTAAATGCGCTAAATAAATCTTTTTATCAATATTATTCACTAACTTGTTATTATAGGGACAGTCCCACCTCTCACGCCCACCATTTTAAATGGTAACCCCAAAATGCAACTAAGCAATGAAGCTTAGGCAGTCCCTTAATTTTTTAAAATCTTTCAATGATCAAAATTTACATATTTTTGAATTTAAATGCGCTAAAAAATCTTTGTATCAATATTATTCACTTAATTGTTATTATAGGGACAGTCCCACCTCTCATGCCCACCATTATAAATGGTAACCCCAAAATGCAACTAAGCAATGAAACTTAGGCGGTCCCTTGGAGTTCACAATTTAAAGACAATACATATATAATCAAGAATTAAAGTTAATGTTAGAGAGAACTAATCCAAATATTTTAATTGGGGACATTCCCACCTCTCACGCCCACCATTTTAAATGGTAACCCCAAAATGCAACTAAGCAATGAAGCTTAGGCTGTCCCATTATTTACAATGTTTATTGCAATTCAAAATATAACAACCATCCAAACATCTAGATACACTATCAAAAATATACATAAAATATTTTCAATATTGATAAAGTTCAGAAATAAATAAAAATATTTCTTTCAAATAATTACTACTGTCTCTAAGCTTCATCTCACACACGCAGGCACCCTAAAGTTGCACTTGAAATTATTCAGTTCATCTCAGTCTTAAATCACATTCATACAATCAAACATCTCCATCCAACATGTTCTCAATTCCATTTTCATTCAGATGGTTATCCATTTTGTAAACACCTCTTGTTTGTACATCTTCATAATTACTGCTGGGTTTGTCTCCATCTGGATCTCGCTTGTCAGATTCCCTGGCATTTCTCTCAACATCTTGTCAAGTCGCAATTCCAATACTTTCATCCACATTTTCTTCATATTTGTGAATTTTCTTCGCGACCGAATGCATACCTCCACAGTTCTTTGTGTGGTTGTTTTGTCTTCTGCATAATCTTGCTTCTTCTATTGTGGATTGTTTGCAGAAGAAGTCTTGATTTCATCTAGTTTGTCACCATCTGTAAATAGAACAAAACTGTAATGAACTATAAAGTTTTTCGCTGCTGCAGTTAGTTTCTACATAGTATTTATCTTTATTTGGTTAAAGTAAATTAATTAGGTTTTTTATAGTTGGGATGTAGGCCTAGTCCCGAGTCGGGACTTGCTACCTCAACTATTGTTGAACTTCTGTAGCTATATCTGTCATAAGACCTTTTGTAGGTATTTTTAATGGTCATTATTAAAAGTACAGTAGGCGTATTTGATTTTGATAAATATTATATAGATAAACTATAAAATATCAAACGTCCACCTTTTAATGTTTGATTCGTGACAGATTGGCCTGATTTCAATGAATATTACAATCTTTTACCTAACCCAACTAACTGAATTGAAATTTTGAAAACGATTAATGCAAAATAACACGAAGCTTACTTCACGAAATTTTACTAATAAAACTGGAATTAATTACATAAAACAAATATTTCAAAGTGAAAGCGTCCAATCGAAACATTTGTTTAATGCAACAAATCCCATTTCTATTTGCAAAGAATAAATTCGCGAGCACAATTCTACTAAAACATTAACAGACAAGTGACATGAACTTGGTACTATAGTAACGGTTTTCACTAAATCGTAACTAAGTACAAATTCGCAAATTCGCATTTAACGCAATAATACCCTTACTCCGAACCCAATTGATGAAGCTACGTCGAGAGGAACTAAATTCGTTGTTGTAGACGTTGATTTTACGAACGGTTGAGATCGAAGACCAGTCGATGCAGAAGGCGTACCGTTTGATGAGGAAGCATTTGAGGAAGACCTATGTTCAAAAGACATTGTAGTTGAAAATTATACGGACGGTATACGAAGGTGGACTGTTGATACCTGAATCTCAAAGATAAGTAATTAAAATAAACATTACGGTAGATATCCTTGTCTTCACTGCGGCTTTCAGTCTGTCAGTCCATAGTCAGTCTCTGAAAAATAAACTTTATATTTATTCTCCGCTGAAAAACGAATATTCAGCATTTTTAACAATATCATTGTAATCCTTAAAAAGATTATGTAAATATTAAACGTGTCTCAAGGTTTTGAGGGCAACAATGACCAATATGACCATCGATAAAAATGCCGTAGGATCACAAAGAATAGGCCATAAAATCTAACAACATACTTTTTGTCAATACACTTTCGACGGTGTCCAATTCCATCGGCGATCAGTAGCTTTTGAGCATTCGGTTGTATCAGTAGTTTTTAAATGATACGTTGCCCATTTTTGCTACCATCTGAAATAATTTTTACGTCAAACATGTAATTTTTGATAGGGTTATCGCTGAAAATAAAAAGAAAATACAAGACTATCACTACCGCGATGATTATGAATCTTCTGTTATACCATCTGAATAAAATTCTTACTAAAGTTATACATTCTGATGTCACCTGCGTCCAAAAGAAGCCAGTTTATTTTATGTTAAAACTGACCAGCGACTGATTTCTATCTCACCCTGAAGAGACTGAAGATGTAGTTCACTAGTTCAGTAACAATATGGCTCTAAATAGTACTGATCCAAATAACCAGACGTCAAACGTAAATTCTAAATCCAAAAAAGTTGAGTTTAATGATGCTAAAACTTGTTACTTTGAAAATAAAGTCGTCATCAAACAGACTGAAATTCCCAAGAACATGAGAGTACGATCCTGTTGCCAAAAGTGCTTTAACATTGTCAATTGTCACTGAACTCTTCACTTCCCTCCCCCATATATCTGAAGATATCAGCGATGTTTCAGATGAAGACTGCAAAAAGATCTTGAATAATGACAAAGATAGATAGAGAAAGTCAGTTAAAATATCACTTACAATGAACCCGATGAACCGCGCTTTGATCTTCTCCAGATCTCACACTTCCTCGGTGAGAATCTTCTTTCTTGCGCTCCAACGATGTTCGCAAGCACACAGTTATACATTCGCCCAGCAGAAACATACATTCGCGTAGCAGAAAAATACATTCGCTCAGCAGAAAAATACTTTCGCGTAGCAGAAAAATACTTTCGCGTAGCAGAAAAATACTTTCGCGTTGCATAAGAAATACATTCGCATAGCAGGTCACGACAGAGGACATTATTTGCAAAACAAAATGGTCGAATTTAAATTAAACTTTTAAACTTCTGGTGTTTTGGTGTTAATATCCTGATTACTAACAAAACTAATATTTGTTAGAAAGCAGACATTTTTTCCCCATTAGAATTAATTTAGAAATCTAATGTTTCCAAATTGTTCCTCGGATATGTCTCCTGGGCTGGGTTATATCATCCACTTAAATTGTGTGATGATGTACCTAGTTTTTTTTAATTGGATGCTCAATTTTTGGGCTAAAGAAGTATGTCTAGCCTCATAAGTCAGCACTGTCACCATATTTAGAGTTTTCCACTTATGGTTTAAGTTCTTTGACTAGATGGCTATACTTAATACACATTATTGCAAAATAGTAAAACAACAATTCTGTTTTACAATCAAAATGATACAAATCAGTCTTCTGATCTAGCTTCAGGTATTTTTCGAAAACCTTGTGCCTTAGAAGATCTTTAACGACTTGGATTTGAAATCATTCCGAAGGGGAATTCTAACACATTTATTATTAGGTAATTTAGTGTTAATAAGATTTAATGAAAAAAATATGGATAAAAGTATATAATTGGAAGGAAATGACTCACATTTGAAGGTGTCATTTCACAAAACCAATGTTCATCTATACAATGTATAATTGAACGATTTTAGGTTTAAGACGTCAGTAAACCAATTTTTATTTGAAAATCCTAAACCCCAGAATTTTTCCAAAAGTGTCAAAAAATAAAAAAAATAAAAATGTCCTGAGTCGTGATGGACACGGAAATACAACTGCATGGCGGCAGAATACACTGACATACATTCGCATTGCGGCAGTACCTAAACACGCAAAGCGACAATAAAAGAAAATCAACGCAAAAGACATTAAAGATGACAATACGCAAATGACACAAGATATACAAGAAAATACACAAATGTGACATGAAATACACGACAATACGCAAATGTGACATAAATTACACGAAAATAACACATCAAATATACGGAGAAATTCGCAGAGCAATTCGCTTAGACATTCGCAGAGCTCGCTATGTATGTCCCTCGGTGTTTTAACTTACGCTCATAGGAATGGGGTGGTGTTCAGCTGGTCACGGGAGTCTTCATCTTTACCCTCAGCATAGAGACTCCCCAGGTTTTCAATCTTCCGTGAAGTGTGCTGGTCTGACCTGGAGTGGAGACTGAAATGTTGGCTGCCATCACGATGCTGGTTGCTTCTGGAAACTTCTTTTAGTGGCGGCTGCACCCGACGTCTGCTTCTGCGTGGGAGATTTTCTTCATTATTTGATTGTTATGCAGAATAAGTGGTGTGATGAATGGTCGATCGAATGATTTGGTGGAATGTGGGGAAGTGATTGGAAAAAGCCGAGAGAAACTGATGACGTAGAAAGAAATATAATTTGGTTCGAAATATACGCAATAGAGGCCGGCAACAGATTAATGAGTCTCTGAGTTATTGATATTCATGGGCGGTGTTGATCATTTGCCATCAGTTGACATGCTTGCTCGTTTACCTCCCTCTCATAATTAAAAAAAAAAAAACGCATATTACGCCCATTACAGTTTTCTTTGACTGTCTCATAAACTCAACGAAATTATAAGTTTAAGACTACCTAGTTTGGTTTGGCATCCATGTTAGATATTTTATTTTAATGTGTGGTGCCATCTTTTGACTATTAGCCGAACAATCTCGAAGGACAGCTAACTGAAGACCTCCCCCGCAAATAAGCGCCTGATTCATTACATTAATAAGATATTAATGAGATTCTAAGTACTTAACGAGTTTATCGTCATTTTGTTGAGTTGTTTAGGATCTTTACATACTGTTTTGAGGCGCTAATAATTAGTAGGTTATTCAAATAACAATTAGTAAGGATAATTTGTATGGCGCCAGTTTTTGTTATTAATTAGTAATTAAATACCTCAGGAGAATGACTCCAATGGAATAATATCTATACCTATAAATAAATAAATAAAATAAATCTATACCTATAAAACAGTACCGTGACTGACTGACTGACAGACAACGCACAGCCTAAACCACTAGGGCTAGAGACTTGAAATTTGGCACACATGTACCTTGAGTATTGTAGAGGTGCACTAAGGAAGGATTTTTCGAAATTCCCACGGGATAGGGAAATATCTCAACTTTCTTTGTTTGTAGCGAAATCTCTTAAACTATTGAGCCGATTTTAAAAGTTCTTTCAGAATTAGAAAGCTACAATATCCTTGATTGACATAGATTACTTTTATTCCGGGAAAATGCAAAATTCCCACGGGATAGAAATAAATTACCTCAATTTCGGGGCTGATTTTAAAAATTCTTACACACTATGTGATATGACTATCCCCGATTGACAAAGGCTACTTTTTATTCGGGAAAATTCAAAATTCCCACGGGATAGAAAAATTTGAAATCAACTTTGGGGCTGATTTTAAAATTCTTTCACCAATAGTAAGCTACAGTATCCTTGATTGACACAGGGTACTTTTTTCCGGGAAAATGCAAAATTCCCACGGGATGGAAATAAGTAAATCCAACTTTGGCACTGATTTTAAAAATTCTTTCATATAATATGATATGACTATCCCCAATTGACATAGGCTACATTTTCTTCGGGAAAATACAAAATTCCCACGGGATAGAAAAAATTGAATTCAACTTTGGGGCTGATTTAAAAAATTCTTCCACCAATAGTAAGCTACAGTATCCCTGTTTGACATAGGGTACTTTTCTCCGGGAAAAAGCAAAATTCCCACGGGATAGAAATAAGTAAATTCACCTTCGGCACTGATTTTAAATATTATTTCATATGATTTGATATGACTATCCCCAATTGACATAGAAAAAATTGAATTCAACTTCGGGGCTGATTTTGAACATTCAAACTCAAGAGGTCCAAGCCCAGACTCAAACCCATGACCCTTTGCTTAAGAGACCATAGGACAAACCACTAGGCCACCGCGGCTTACCGGCTTTAGAATTCACTTAAGTATTCAAATTCCGCGGGAACTTTACATTTTCCTGGCATTACCCTATGTGTTAATCCACGTAATAAACTACCTGTGTGCCAAATTTCATGCAAACAACTCTAATGTTATTGTCTTCGCGTACGAAGTCGCGGGCAAAAGCTAGTTTTTTTATAAATCCGGTGAAGTCCATGTCGAACCACGCATTCTATAGGGCATAGGGTTCCATAATAAGGTTCCAGTTGATGTAAGACAAAAAAGCCGTGGTGGCCTAAAGTCAAACCAAGCTAACTCTGTACGCTTAGTATAAGTTTTACTTCACCAAAATACTTCTCGATCGCGTTTTCGTAAAAAAATCAATTACTAGGGAAACATGGACAGCGCCTCCGCGCGCACGCGTCCATGTTTCCATAGTATTGAAATTTTTACGTAAACGCGATCGAGAAGTATTTTGGTGAAGTAAAACTTATACTAAGCGTACTGTACGCTTAGTATAAGTTTTACTTCACCAAAATACTTCTCGATCGCGTTTACGTAAAAAAATCAATTACTATGGAAACATAGACAGCGCCTCCGCGCGCGCGCGTCCATGTTTCCATAGAATTGAAATTTATACGTAAACGCGATCGAGAAGTATTTTGGTGGAGTAAAACTTATACTAAGCGTACTGCAGAGAATAATAATGGTAACACTGTATTTTAACGTCAGATCACATACATAATGTGCGTAGATTTACAGTGTTACCATTAATTTCTCTGCAGAGTTAGCTTGGTTTGACTCTAGTGGTCTGACCTATGGCCTCTCAAACGGAGGGTCGTGGGTTCAAATCCTGGCTCGCACCTCTGAGTAAAGTTGTTCGGAATTTATCTGCGAAATTACATTAGTAATTTACCACGAGCTTTACGGTGAAGGAAAACATCGTGAGGAAACCTCGAAGAAATTCAATGGTGCGTGTGAAGTTCCCAATCAGCGCTGGGCCCGCGTGGGAACTACGGCCCAAGCCCTCTCATTCTGAGAGGAGGCCTGTGCCCTGCAGTGGGACGCGTATATAGGCTGGGATGATGATGATGATGATGTACGACCTATACTTCGTTTTTTTTTAGCTTTAGAAAGAAGGTATGCGATCTCGGCGTATCTTTTCATTGAAAAACACTTTTTTAAAAGCGCTTTTCAATAAATAGACACTGCAAGATTGTTTACCCTATTTCTAATGCTAAAAAAAGACCAAGTATAGAACAGGGGCTAAATTCAGGAACGGGAACGTTAAACTTGAGAAAATGTTGAGTTGAGTTTAACATTTGGTAGCATAGCATACGGTTGTGGTAACTCTGAAGATGAGCTCTGGTTGAGTTCGAAACGCGTCAGTGTAGCTTGGTGGTGGTGATAGTTGTGTTTATGTGATTTGTGTGTGTTCGTACAGTGTGGAGGTGGAGGAACTGCATGAACGCACATTTCTTGCATAAACGTAACTATTGTAAGGTCGCGGGTGAGCAAAGTAATTGTTTTAGTTCATTAATATGGACCTCCGCAAAGTAACGCCTGATTCAATAAATTAGACTATCGATAGTCTATCGATAGTTGAGACAAAACCAATAGTATCGATATTATCACCACGTGCCAATACTATCGATAGTGTTGATAGTGATTTATAAGCAATTCTATTGATAATGGCAATACTATCAATACTATCGATAGTTTGATGTCCAATACAATCAATAGTATCGATAGTATTGCAAAATTAGGCAATAATGACTGAAATATGATAGATATATATATGTGTGTTATAGTTATGTTATGTGTTGATAGTTTTGTACTATCGATTGTACAAAACTATCGATACTATTGATAGTATCGATTGTATTCGGTCATTATTGCAATAGTATTGATACTATCGATTGTATTGGACATAAAAATATTGATAGTATTGCCATTATCAATAGTATTGCTTATAAATCACTATTGATACTGTCGATAGTATCGATAGTATTAACATGTGCGATACTATCGATGGTATTATCGATATTTTGGAAGCCAGGACAAGACGCGCGAAAACCCCGGATTTTAGAGTCCAGAACCCGGACATGTCAACAGGTTTTTTAAACATAGTCAGTGTAATAAGAAACAGTTGAAAACCAAGTCCCAAGACTTTAAATTTTTAAACCCAGACTACAAATGAAGCCCCCCGGATGCCCTCTAAACTAGGACAAATCCGGGGAAACCCGGACAGATGGCAACCCTTAAAGAATGTAATGTGATTATTGTCATTTTTTATGTTTAATTATATTTTTTTAATTTAATTTTATTAATTCTAATCTATGTTCATGAAAATTAAAGTCAGAATCAATAACATAATCTAGTAATAATGTATGATTGAAATTTAATGTTTAGTTTTAAGTATTGCCCTTGCAGGGTGTCATGAACTGACTTATAAAATTATAACATCCTTCTAAAATGTACATGGCTTTACAGTGAAATAAATGAATAAAACATTCAAATTGATGGCAGCACCGTCTATGTGCACGTTCCCTATAGGCTGTTACTGAAACAGTGAGATAATAAATAATAAATAAATAAATATCAGGGGACAATTCACACCAATTGACCTAGTCCCAAAGTAAGCTAAGCAAAGCTTGTGTTATGGGTACTAAGCAATGGATAAACATACTTATATAGATACATACTTAAATACAATATTAAACATCCAAGACCCGAGAACAAACATTCGTATTTGTCATACAAATATCTGCCCCGGCACGGGAATCAAACCCGGGACCTCATGCTTTGTAGTCACTAACCACTAGGCCATCTGGTCGTCAAAAGATACACCCTTGGCCTCATCTGCAATTTTCATCAGATGAGATAGTGGTTAATCACAAGTCAGCTTTATGAAAAAAAAGTGTAGATTTCCTCACGATATAATATATAATGGTTACTATTGCTAAAAAGTTAGTAGGTATTTTCCAAACTTAGTCTGAGAATGTGATTCAAAAATTATAACATTTCACCTGTTAGTAGGTAACCCGCAAGCAAAAACCTATTTTTTATGTTTTTTATAAACTAGCATGCGGGTCACCTGACGGGAAACATTCACCGCCGCCCATGGACACCCGCAACACTAAGGGTGTTACAGTGCGTTGCCGACCCTTTGAGCTGGATACAAAAAAAAACGTGTAGGTACGCAAATAGTAGAAGATGAAAATTTTTTTCAACCAAATTCCACTTTAGTTGAGAAAGCGTACGGCTTAAAATATAAACAATATTAGAGAGAGATATTAGAGACCAGTTAAAAACTCAAAGGCGCCACCGTCTATGCGAAAAATTCTTGGTGCCACAAATTGTAGGCACACAATAACACACTAAACAACTCAAACAAAATGCACAAGGAACAAGCCGTTACGTCTCTGTTACAAAGTGCATTCGATTAGCCGCATACCGGTATTATTACATTAACTTTGCACATTGTTATTGTGCACCCTATTTCAATGACACACGAGCTATAATGGCGCGGAGTTCTTGAAAACAATTCGTGAAACGCGGCCAGCGACGCCTATACCGCACGAAGTTGACCAAAGAGGCTACAAGATGGCGTTGTCATTTAAGACAACTAAATCTATTTTTAGACGCAATTATTTACAGTTTTGTAATGATATTTGACCAAAGAAATTTCCAGAGTTATTGTGCAATAGGTTTTCGTAATTTTTAGGCCCAATTTGGTTACTATTATGAGCTTTCGAACAATAATTAAAAAATAGCGCCAAAATTTACAACTCGAAAATCTAACTTCAGCGAAACAAAGAAACGAAATAAGTATGTATTTCATTGAACTAATTACCTGAATATACGCAATCCATAACATAAAGGTAGTTTAACCTCAAATTACTCGTAAAACTCCTTAACTGCATAACACAAGACAATATTCACACTGTAACACTGTTCAAACATGAAAAACCAATTATAACACGATATTCACTGTTATTACTTGAAAATTACCAAGATTTCGTTGAAAATACTGCACCAAACGCACTCTTGTGATCATTTTACAAAGAATGCTTTCAATACTTCCAGGACAGGATGACGTTACCCTACTACACTTCCTACTGCGTCGCTCGAAAGCGTGCATCTCGCTCTAGCCCACGCGGAGTGACTGCAACGTCGCTAATAATAATAACATCAACATGCTTGATCAGAGTTTACCGGCCGGCGACAGAGACGGCGCAATTATGAGCGAGATAGCTATACTTACGCGCTTTTTGTTGTAAAATTTAAGTACATCGAAATGGGTGAAACGATTATGTTTTAAATGGTTTTCAATGATAATTATGATTTTTGTGATATTACTGATAAACTCTCACTATTTTTAATACGGTTTACGCCATGGGTTTACGTGTTTTTGCGATGTTCGTCGCAGGAGGTGAACGACCGACCTTGCTTCGCGCTGTTAGATAAAAAGAGGCAAGGTCAACGCGAGGGTGCCAATGCGATACTATAATCTGCTCCCTCCCGCCCTCCCTACCCTACCTATTATAGAACTAAAAATAACGTTTTTACTCTATGATTCAGTATTGCGACTCGAAAATAAAATCCGACAAATTGTAAAATTAACGACACTCATGGAAGTAATAAAAGTACTAGTACAACACGACACTTGATTTATGCCATAGGGATGACGCCGCCACCGATCAAAATGAGGTAAGTATTTTATGAGCTCCGCTGTCAAAAAAATGAAGTCACTCACTTAGGTAGGTTTTAAACGTCCACACAGGGCATCGATGTTTCACTGAGCGCTGTCACAGAATGTACTGACGTACAGAATGGAAACGGTCCGCCCCGCACCGATTCGAATTACCCCACCCCTCAAGGCGCAGATAGCCGGAAACCGCCAGAAACCAGTACGCTTAGTATAAGTTTTGCTTCACCAAAATACTTCTCGATCGCGTTTACGTAAAAAATTCAATTATTAGGGAAACATGGACAGCGCCTCCGCGCGCGCGCGTCTATGTTTCCATAGAATTGAAATTTTTACGTAAACGCGATCGAGAAGTATTTTGGTGACGTAAAACTTATACTAAGCATACTGTACGCTTAGTATAAGTTTTACTTCACCAAAATACTGCTCGATCGCGTTTACGTAAAAATTTCAATTCTATGGAAACATGGAAGCGCGCGCGCGGAGACGCTGTCCATGTTTCCCTAGTAATTGAATTTTTTACGTAAACGCGATCGAGAAGTATTTTGGTGGAGTAAAACTTATACTAAGCACTCAGTATGCTTAGTATAAGTTTTACGTCACCAAAATACTTCTCGATCGCGTTTACGTAAAAATTTCAATTCTATGGAAACATAGACGCGCGCGCGCGGAGGCGCTGTCCATGTTTCCCTAATAATTGAATTTTTTACGTAAACGCGATCGAGAAGTATTTTGGTGAAGCAAAACTTATACTAAGCGTACTGAAGAGTGCGCGCGCGATGTATGTAGACGTACGCGTGTACAGACGTCGTCGTGCTTATGTAGATTCAAGAACGCGTATTTGTACGTCGTGTCCGCCGCGTGGCGCTGTTGAAACTGAACTGCGGAAGGGTAGTGAGTGAGTGGTATACATAAAAGCCTGCACTGCACCCTAGTCCAGGTAGAAATGAATGGAGATAGTTTTTTCCTTTTTTTTTTGTTACCTACATAGGCAAGGGTTTTTCCGACCACGGCAAGGTCGCCAGATGATTCTTTGTTTCTAAGGTCCTTGTCAGTTGTTGTTGTTGTTGTTCAAAAATAGAGGCCGTTCTATTTTTGTTTGTATGTTCGATATAACATTAATAGTTTACCGATTTGTTTTTTATTTGTTCGAAAGGGTAAATATTTCCATATTATGATATTTATGATACATCAAGATTGATGCTTCAAAATAATTTCATCATAATAAATGCGAAATAACTCTGTCTGTTGCCACTGCACGCTTTAACAGCTGAACCGATTTGGATGAATTTGGTATGGAGATAGTTTGAAAGCCTATAATAGAAACTAATTCTTTGTAAATGGAGTTCCGGGCAACAACTTGTTCTAAGTAAAAGTTTACAGGAGTGGAATAAAAGAAAAGAGATTTGACGTTGATCAATCCTAAAATTATTGTTTCGTGAGTCTGATAAGATGCCGCTAGTAGTATTTCAACAGAAATAAAAAATATACTTACCAATTTGTAAAAAACCAGCCAAGTGCGAGTCGGACTCGCGCACGAAGGGTTCCGTACAATTATCTATAACAATCGCGTTTGCTGTATGGGAGTACCCCTTAATTTTTTTTTTATTTAAAAAAATGATTGATTTTTAAAGTCAATATATAATTAAATATTCTGTGAATATTTCAAGCGTCTACCTGTTGCCGTTATCAATATCGAGAAAAAACGAGCAAAAAAATCGCGTTTGTTGTATGGGAGCCCTCTTAAATATTTATTTTATTCCATTTTTTAGTATTTGTTGTTATAGCGGCAACCAAAATACATCATCTGTGAAAATTTCTACTCTCTAGCTATCACGGTTCCCGAGATACAGCCTGGTGACAGACGGACAGACGGACAGACGGACAGCGGAGCCTCAGTAATAGGGTCCCGTTTTTACCCTTTGGGTACGGACCCTAAAAACTACTAAACTACGAAATCGACACCGAAAAACGCCAGAACGTCATTGGTCAATCTCAATCTTAGCCAGGTAACGCTTGCGCATGTAGAGGGGATTGCTTGGTCTCCTTTCGCCAATGCAATGAGAAATTAAACAAACTTCAGCCCTGGCTCCATACTGAATGATAGAGCTCAAATTTAAAAATCGTCGAGAACCACGTGGTTTTATCTTTCTCTAACGGTTTTTCATGGTGGACTTTTTGCCACGTTGTATTTAATATCGACATGATGCCCCCTAGAATTAGTATCTCTTTCTTACTTACCTAAACAAGTACAACTGTAGGTAGGAGGAAGGTAGAAGATAATTCTGACCTGGAGGTGTTGGGTCTGATATGTAATGTGATAGGAAGGAATTTTGGGTTGTTTACTTTTCGGATCAAGTAATTTGTCTTCTAAATAGGTAGTTTCTTTAGTGTCGCTGTCACTTCACGTTCGAACTTTTGTACTTACTTATGCAATTTTCAGAAAGGTGTAAAGATATCTTTGATGTTGACTTTATTTACAAACTGTAAAAAGATACGCGATCTAAAAATAGAACAATCAATTACATGATGCGAAATTAATATCTAAAGTACCTGGGCGACCGAGCTCTGCTCGGGCAGAAACTCGGTACCAAGCGTTTTCCCAGAGATAAGACCAAGCTAGATCAATTTTTCATCCCCGAAAACCCCCTAATACCAAATTTCATCGAAATCGTTGGAACCGTTTCCGAGATCCTGATTATAAATATACACCGGAGGGGGGGGGGGGGGGGGTGAGAGGGGGGAGGGGATGCGGGGGAGAGAGCGCGGGGGTATTAAAGGGGGGATGAAAATTTCATTGATTTTGCCGTACGATGCACCGTTTTCAAGATATTTGACAAAAACACCGGAGGGGGTGGGGGGGGGGTGAGTCACGTTAAACTATCGTCCGTAAACCGACTTTACAGACAACCGGCTTTTCCTGTTCTGTGCTCCCAATAGGGAACGTGCACATAGACGGTGCTGCCAACTGGTGCCATAAGGGTGCTATCAATTTGAATGTTTTACCTTGATAAGTTTGTTTTACTGTCCGCATAGTGTCTCTTCTGTCGCATTAGTGCTGCCGCCTATAGTTACTGCACGTTCCCTATAATACTTTTTCTAACAAAAAAGTAACTTTTTCTCACAAAAGAAGAAACTTGACGTTTTCTCATAAAAAATAAACTTAAAAAAAAAACTGCTCGTTTAAAGGTATTAGATTAATTGACACATTTTACAATTGTACAGTAGCAGCAGGCAAACAACCTTGAAAAATAATTCCGCGTCAAGTTTCAAAAGAGACCGGAGTGAAAAAAGGCCCTAAGTGGGTACATACATACATTTTGGTTTTGTATATGGATAGGTAAATACATATTTTAGTGGGCACCTGACCTTACTTTAAGGGTACTGGTGGCCCGGTGGGATGTCAGAGGGAGGGCAACGAAGGGACCAATGTCTTTGATAAATGATAAGTATAGTAAATAGACAGGAACCTTCATGCAGGTACCACCAACGGACCTTCTCCAATCATTAAGAGGTTTTTACAAGAAGGTAAATTTTTGGGGCTATGTAATAAACAGGTACCTAGCAATAGAAATCATTGATTATTGGTTTTTTTTTTTGAGATGATGATGCCGTTTGTCAAAAATTACCATTTAACGCATTCACGAGATTGTCACTTTCGCCTAATGCCACTGTCATAGTTTGGGAGCCATTTGAACGAGTAACTATACTTTAGACTTTTAGGTATTTAAAAGAATGTAAACAAACGGGAGCTGTCAAAAATGACAGATTCAGAGGTTGTGAACCATTATGACGAGAATAAAAATTGAAAATGTAGCTAGCACTAAATACGCTATTAGACTTCTTATAATGATCCCATTTTATGTAAAAGCATGAAATCTGAATATTGTTGAATAATCAATAATTAATCACTGGTAAATAAAGTAGTCTCATTGCTAGTCTTTCATTAAATTTTTGTGTGGTATTTATATCCTATCTACTAATCATAACAATTACCTTATAATACTTTTTAAATAAAACGCAATACTTTTATTAATTATTTTATTCAGAATTAGGTGTGGGTCGTTAATAGTATTGTACTCGTTCACTTGCTAATAAATTGAAGAACTATTTCCCGGCTATCGCACTAATAACGTTCACCCCTATTCAGAATCACTCGATGATGACGATGATGACTCCCCCAAATTTATTACAAGTCTGTCTGTCAACTCGTCAATATGACTGTCTAACCCTCTCATTTTTTCTTCTTCTTTAAGCACATGTTTCTCACAGTTTTCCCAATCTTTGGCTGTAACATTTCCAAGTGCCTCAGGTAATAATTTTTTTAAATCTTTCAGCTTGAAAGTCGTATTTTTTGTCGCTATTTCTCCCTTTACCTTTGCCCATACCAGCTCGATGGGGTTGAGCTCGCAGTGGTAGGGTGGGAGCCTTATTAGTGTGATGCCCCTTTTTTTCGCTTTTTCGTCAACTACAAATTTTTCATATTTGTGTTTTACTTGTCGCACTTTCTGCATCAGTTGGGGCTTAACCTCCTTAGGTCCGAATGGTATGTTTCTAGATTGTAACCAATGCTGAATATCAGCCTTTTTTGTTTTTAATGTAGGTGCTTTGTCTTCTTTGCGTGAATGGTACGGTGCATTGTCCATAACAATCACTGAATTTGTCTCAACATTGTTTAAAATTACATCAAACCATTTCTCAAAATTTGCTGCATTCATTTCACTATGGTAGTCACCATCCCCCTTGCTTGCCAGAAATATCAGCTCGCCCTCCTTCAAGAAGCCAGTTGATGACCCTACAACAAAGGTAAACAAATATGTTATTGCTAATAGTTTTTTATATTTCTTTTATTGTTTACCTAATCGTTTATTCAGTGCACAGTCAAGTCGTTTAGTATTAGTAGATACAGCTTTTGCGCATTCAGTTAATCTTAACAGTCTCCTAGCCTAGCCGATAGTGACTCTGCTTATGAAACATGAGGTACCGGGTTTGTTCCTGGTATGGGCATTTGTATATATGTTTATTACATATATTTGTTCCAGTTGCAGTTCCAGTGTGACTAGGTTGATTTGTGTAAGATTGTCGAATAATATTTATTTATTACTATTTATGTATAAAAGAATGTATATTGTAGCATACAATTTTTACATACCAATATGTCCTAATATAAGGCGTTTTCCTTTGCCAGATGGATTTTTGAGTCCTGTTGAAAGCCCTTGCCGATGAGCTTCTTTGGTACTCTTTATGGTTGTATCTTGCCATACTTTTTCCTTACCCCCCCCTGTGCCCTGTAATACAAACAATAAATTGCAATATTATTCATACAATACAAAAATTAAATAAAAAGTCAGGTTTAATTTTGTTGTATGGGAGCCCCCCTTAAATATTTATTTTGTTCTGTTTTTAGTATTTTTGTTATAGTGGCCACAGTTATACATAATCTGCGAAAATTTCAACTGTCTTACTATCACTGTTCATGAGACACAGCCTGGTGGCAGACGGACAGACAGATGGACGGGTAGGGTTCCCATTTTTACCCTTTGGGTATGGAAACCTATAAAAACAATAAGTAAAACAATTCAATGAATTACCTTCATTAACCCAAGTCTCATCCAGGTAATAAATCTTCTTCCCTGCCTTTCGTTCTTTATCTATTTGGTCTAAATACTTAATACGCCAGTCAACTATATCATTTCTATCAATCAACATACTTTTTCGGTTTCTTTTAGAATACTTGAACCCCAGTTTTTTTAACACTTTAAAAAATGTGGTCCTTGACAAATTTGGTAGACTGTCATCGTTGTTCACAGCATCAAGCATCTTGCTTACAGTTGGCAATTCATTTGCAAAATAAAATTGATGCACTTTTCTTCGAATACCACCCAAGTCAATATCATCAAGGCTATTCACTAAGCTTGGTTTTGTCGCAGGTGGCGGTGGAGATAGAACACGACCATGGGTTTTGTATTCTTTGAGAACACTGTACACAGTAGGAATCGAGACACCCATGATTTCTGCCGTTTTTTGGGTTATGTCGGTTTTGGATGGATATCTATCTTTTGGCCACGTTTCTTCAACATATTTAAATATGTTCACAAGCACGTTCTTTTCCGATGATGTAAGATGTCCTGTCTTAGTCCGCTTCTTCTTCGGAGAAGGAAATGTAAGCAAGGAACTAGCCCGGCTAGTTCCCGGCTCGCCATCACCCATGTCTTCGTAAAATACACAACTCCGTAACAAAACAACAAAACAAACCAGTTCAACAAATAATTAACAGAAAACAACAAACTTAACAAAGAATAACAATAAATGAAATAATGAAAACACCACAAATATCGCACTCGCATCAGATGACAACAAGCAATGGCAAATGTCAAACCGACAAAGTTAAAAATCACGTAAGGTAGGTGTTGCTACATTAAATACGACACTTTCTATTTTAGTCGCATTACATTCTCATTAGATCAAACCTTGCGTTTTAAACCTCTGCAAGATTGGGTATTTTTTAGTGACAATTTACAATAAAAAAATTAAATATTCATTTAACATGATAAAAATATTTTTGTATTCGTAAATGTGTACATATTCAGTAAAATTTAGCGTAATTATACGTTATTAGAATTGAACGGACTGAAGTCGGTTGCTCAATTATTTTAAAATAATAAATATTGAGCAGGAACCAAACATTGTCTTAGAAATAACCTCTTTAATGGTTTGTTTACATTCTTTTAAATACCTAAAGGTCTAAAGCATAGATCAGTTCCCCAAACTTGTTTGTTCCTCGTAGCAAAATTCCCATTCGCATTTTTTCTCAAATGCTTTTTTTCTCACTATGGTTTTTTACTGAAGCTTATTTTCACAATCGCGTTTTTTCCCAACTTTAATCGACACAGAAATATAGGTACCTAAGTTTAGGTTATGTTAAGATTGTTTCGGCCTGAAGGGCTAAAAGCACACAGAAGAAGGAGCTCCATGTGAGCGGAGCTCCGTCGACACTGTTTTTGTGTCAATTCAAATTGGGAAAAAACGCTACTGTGAAAATAAGCTTCAGTAAAAAACCATAGCGAGAAAAAAAGCATTTGGGAAAAAATGCGACTGGGAATTTTGCTATGCGGAACAAACAAGTTTAACTTTTTTTTCTTAATGTAAAATCTTGACATTAACATGAAAAATATTGCATTTCTCATCTTAAGAAGATCAGGAGACTTTAAAGTGTCTATATTAAAACTTAAAGTTGATCTAATATATAAAAATCTCGTGTCACGGTGTTCGTTACCGAACTCCTCCGTAACGGCTCGACCGATTCTCATGAAACTTTTTGTATGTATTCAGTACCTAGGTCTGAGAATAGGTCGTAGACTAAAATTTATTTATGGCAAAACAACGTTTGCTTGGTCTGCTAGTTATTCTATAGTTTTCTTCAATAACGGTTCCACTAACCGTGTCGCCAAGCAAACTTTTTCTGTAATAACAGCAAAGTTCTCATCCCATTCTGTTGCAGTACAAAAGAGCAAGACGACAACAAAAGCCTTGCTTGGTAGTAAAGTCAGTTTGTTTTTTGAATAGCCTTTGTTTGGTTCCTGAGAACAAGTAAACTAAAATATTCAGCAAATAATATTTAGTACTACGTGTCTTTATGTAGAACTGATTCACAATAACCTGAAAGCACATTCTAAAAAGACGATTCAGGTGCCATTGTTGAAGAGATTGGTGAGATGAAAAGAACCATTTTATTGCGGATGTTGGATGAAGATATGGAAGATAAAAGACGTACCTATTGTTTCTGAAGTCGTTAAAGGATTACCTAAACTCGATTGTTTCTTCGCCAGAACTTGCAAAAAATAAGCGCATCTTGGGTTTCGTGAAGCGCCGGCGTCAATTCTTAGTCAGGTTAATGCACAGAAAATTTTATTTTGCCTCTCTAAAATTATCGTTGTAAATGCAGAATAGATATCACTATGCTCATACATAGGTATTTGTTGTTAGAGGTGAAGATGAAGATATAGGCGGAGTTTACGCGTGGCAGGGCGAGCAAATGAATATGTTGTATACTGGACACATGAGCTTTAATCCTTCAATAAGGCAATATTTATATACACTGACTAGCTTTTGCCCGCGACTTCGTCCGCGTAGAATTCCAATTTGTGGTAAAGCTTCTTCATCTCTTTCATTGTATAAAACAAAAATCCGGCACCGGCAACATCCATCAAATCCATCATTATTATCATTTCATCATGAGTATCAGTTAGTGAATATTATAAATCCCGTTTATTCCCTATCCCGCGGGAATTTCAACAAATTTGTCCTTATTCTTTGCAAAATTACACTTATTTTTATCCCGCGGGTATTTTGCATTTTCCCCGAGAAAAGTAGCCTATGTCCTTAAAGCTTTCTACCGATAAAAGAACTTTTAAAATCAGCCGCGTAGTTGAGTTCACTTATTTTTTTCCCGTGGGAATTTTGATTTTTCACGGAGAAAATAGTCTATGTAAGTAAGGGTTAGTGTAGCTACTCACTAATAGGTGAAAGAAATTTTCAAATCAGCCCTGAAGTAAAATTCACTTCTTAATATCCCAGGGGAATTTTGCATTTTACCGAATAAATAGTAGGTAGCCTATACCAATAAAGGATAGTGAAGCTTTCTATTGGTGATTTTTTTTTAAACTCAGCCCCGAAGTTAATTTTACTATTTTCTATACCGCGGGAATTTTGCATTTATCCGGAAAAAAGCATCCTATGTTAACCAAGGACAGTGCATCTTTTCTATTGGTGTAAGACATTTTAAAATGAGCTCCGAAGTTGAATTTTCTTTTTTCTATCCCTTGGGAATTTTGCATTTCCCCGGAAAAAAGTAGCCTATGTCAATAAAGGATAGTGTAACTTTTTACTGGTAAAAGTTTTTTTTTTTAATCGGCTCGGAAGTTTCAGAGATTATCTATCCCACAGGAATTTCCAAAAATCCTGCAATAAGTTTTTTTGTTGTTATGGTCATTATAGTTAATACTGTATTTGAAAAGATTAGTAATTGTAGTTACGGAGATATGATCCAGTTGATTTGAGTACCTACATATATAAATCCTGATTTAACTTTATCCCGTGGAAATTTTCAAAATTCTTTATATTCGCTTTATATTCTAATAGTCTAATTGCATGCCCAATTTGTACAGTTTAGTAATCTTCGTTATGGGCATAGGGTCACTCTTGATGAAATATATAAATCCCGATTATTCCTTATCCCGCGGAAATTCCGGAAAATCCTTTCTTATCGGATGCCTACGTCATACAAAGAACACACCCTCCACGTTTTAGGTCTCTACATACAGCGGTTTAGGCTGTGCGTTAATCCGGCAGTCAGTCATTTAGGACTTCAGGACAAAGCATTTTATATGTATTTGCATTGCACCAAGCTTTTCTGCGAGTTCAACAATGATGTTTGAATACTCAATTCGATTTTATTCGAAAAAGGTTGAACTCGCATAAAAGCTTCATCATCATCATCATTTCAGCCGTAGGACGTCCACTGCTGGACATAGGCCTCCCTCATTGACGTCCAATCATTACGGTTGGAAGCGACTTGCATCCACCCTGAACCTGCGGCCTTCACCAAAATGTCCGTCCATCTCGTTGGTGGACGTCCCACGCTGCGCTTGTAAAAGCAAAAGCTTGGTGAAATGCAAATACTTAATACATATAATTAGCTATTATCAGAGATCAGATCAAGACGTGGTTGACAAACGTAGACAAAAATGGTTTGCAATATTTGAAGTTTCGTTTCGTTTACAATGTGTCAAAATAAAATGTAATTTAAATCAAAAGCACTAAGGAGTATTGATATCAACTTCGAAGCAAATCACCCCCAAAATAACTTTCTACTACTTTTTGACCCCGTCAAGGGATGAATTTCAATAAAATACGAAACACGTCTTCCATCAATTTTGTTAAAGAATGTTTATGCAAAATTTGAAGTAGATTGGACCAAGGAATCACGTTGTCTCATACAAACTTTGCCCCCCTTTTTTACCCCCTTAGGAGTAGAACTACGAAAAATCCTTTCTTATCGGATGCCTACGTCATACAAAGAACACACCCTCCAAGTTTCAGGTCTCTACGATCAGCGGTTTAGGCTGTGCGTTGATCCGTCAGTCAGGACAAAGGATTTTATATGTATAGACTAGCTTTTGCCCGCGACTTCGTCCGCGTAGAATTCCATTTTGTGGTAAAGCTTCTTCATCTCTTTCACTGTATAAAACAAAAATCCGGCTACGGCAACATCCATCATTATTATCATTTTATCATTTCACCATCATCAGTATCAGTTACTTAGTGAATATTATAAATCCCGTATATTCTCTATCCCGTGGGAATTTCAACAAATTTGTCCTTATTCTATGCAAATTTTCGCTTATTTTTATCCCGCGGGAATTTTGCATTTTCCCCGTGAAAAAGTAGCATATGTCTGTCCTTAAAGGTGTAGCTTTCTACCGGTAAAAGAAGTTTTAAAATCAGCCCCGTAGTTGAATTCACTTATTTTTTTCCCGTGGGAATTTTGCTTTTTCACGGAGAAAAGTAGTCTATGTAAATAATAGTTGGTGTAGCTTCCTACTGGTGAAAGAAATTTTCAAATCAGCCCTCAAGTGATATTCACTTCTTTCTATCCCACGGGAATTTTGTATTTTACCGAATAAATAGTAGGTAGCCTAGCCTATACCAATAAAGGATAGTGTAGCTTTCTATTGGTCATTTTTTTAAACTCAACCCCGAAGTTAAATTTACTATTTTCTCTACCGCGGGAATTTTGCATTTATCCGGAAAATAGCATCCTATGTTAATCAAGGACAGTGTATCTTTCTATTGGTGAAAGATATTTTAAAATGAGCTCCGAAGTTGAATTTTTTTTTCTATCCGTTGGGAATTTCGTATTTTTCCGGAAAAAAGTAGCCTATGTCAATAAAGGATAGTGTAACTTTTTACTGGTAAAAGATTTTTTTTTTAATCGGCTCGGAAGTTTCAGAGATTATCTATCCCACAGGAATTTCCAAAAATCCCGCAATAAGTTTTTTTGCTGTTATGTATGACCATTTACGTTTATACTGAATTTGAAAAGTTTAGTAATTGTAGTTACGGACATAGGATACAGTTGATTTGAGTATATAAATTCTGATTTATCCTTATCCCGTGGGAATTTTCAAAATTATTTAAATAAGCTTTATATTCTAATAGTCTACTTGCATGCCCAATTTGAACAGTTTAGTAATCTTTGTTATGGGGATAGTTTCACTCTTGATGAAATATAATACATCCCGTATATTCCTTATCCCGTGGGAATTCCGGAAAATTCTTTCTTATCGGATGCCTATAGATGTCATACAAAGAACACATCCTCCAAGTTTCAGGTCTCTACATACAGCGGTTTAGGCTGTGCGTTAATCCGCCAGTCAGTCATTTTGGACTTCAGGACAAAGCATTTTATATGTATTTGCATTGCACCAAGCCTTTATATGAGTTCAACAATGATGTTTGAATACTCAATTCGATTTTATTCGAAAAAGGTTGAAAGCTTCATCATCATCATTTCAGCCGTAGGACGTCCACTGCTGGACATAGGCCTCCCTCATTGACGTCCAATAATTACGGTTGGAAGCGACTTGCATCCACCCTGAACCTGCGGCCTTCATCAAAACGTCCGTCCATCTCGTTGGCGGACGTCCCACGCTGCGCTTGTAAATGCAAAAGCGTGGTGAAATGCAAATACTTATACATATAATTAGTTATTATCAGAGATCAGATCAGGAAGTGGTTGACAAACGTAGACAAATGGTTTGCAAAATTTGAAGTTTCGTTTCGTTTACATTGTGTCAAAATGAAATGTAATTTAAATCAAAAGCACTAAGGAGTATTGATATCAACTTCGAAGCAAATCACCCCCAAAATAACTTTCTACTCCTTTTTATCCCCGTCAAGGGATGAATTTCAATAAAATACGAAACACGTCTTCCATCAATTCTGTTAAAGAATGTTTATGCAAAATTTGAAGTAGATTGGACCAAGGAATCACGTTGTCCCATACAAACTTTGCCCCCCTTTTTTACCCCCTTAGGAGTAGAACTACGAAAAATCCTTTCTTATCGGATGCCTACGTCATACAAAGAACACACCCTCCAAGTTTCAGGTCTCTACGAACAGCGGTTTAGGCTGTGCGTTGATCCGTCAGTCAGGACAAAGGATTTTATATGTATAGATTATTAGGAAATACGGTAGATAAACTAGATTAGAATACTGGATGTGATTTAAGGTGCACGGACCGAACATAATAGAGGCACACACGGAAGAGAATCAGAACAGAAGTGACAGCTATAAGACCGGTGTTACTATATATAACAAACCTACAGTGATGCCATATCCTTAATACCACCATATGTAAAGATTGACATGCACTAACATTTGTGTCTAGATGTCATTATTTTAAATAAAGTAATTCCAATAGTCTATGGCGCCCTCTATCTATTAAGTATTAATAGACATCTTTGAATCAGCTATAAAGTTGTAGCCGACGCAGCAAAGCGTTTGAATGCCCTTAATTCCAACTCAGTTTGCTAACTATGTTTGCGGCTGAATCGGCTGCAAGCACCCTTAATTGACAACCTATCCAACAACCTTTTGCGGCTGCCAAACTCAAAGTAGTCCAAATGTGTACTTTATCACCACCCAATAAGGGAGTGTGTGAGTGGAAGCAGGGGTAAAGCCAATCGGAAATTGATCCAAAGTTCCCGAATGAAATGTAACTGTTTGGTTTGTGTTAATATTTTACTGGTTAATATATCGGTGAAGCGTTTTGCTTGTTTATAATATTGTGATAAACATGTTTTTCTTGAGTTGCTCAAAAAAAGGAGGACCTTTTTGTTAGGGTTCCGTACCAACGCCAATGGGACCCTATTACTGAGACTAGGTACTGTCTGTCTGTCTCAGAATGTTAGGGCTTGGGTTTAAATTCCCACTCGGGCCCAGTGCGCATTGGGAACTTCACACACCCTGCCCTGCAGTGGGACGTATATACTTAGACTAGGATGATGATGATGCTGGTCGTAAAATACCCATAATGACCCCTCTTAGCTCCTTTACAAATTAAGCGCCATTTTGAAATGCTATTAAGGATCGTCATTAGTTTCATAATGTCTAATTACTATTTCAAACTACATTTGGGGACAGGCGTTGTACTATTTGAACAATGTCAAACGCATTAAGTTGATTTTAAAATCAATCATGTAAATCATTTAAGGGTGTATTTCCTCTCGTTCTCCTAATGAAAACTTCGATTTTTTTTAAATTAGTTGACTGGCAGGATACCTATTCTTATTTAGAATGTTAAATTCAATTAAAAAACCGGTTGTCTGTAAAGTCGGTTTACGGACGATAGTTTAACGTGACAACGTCATAACCAAACATTCAAACCCCCCCCCTCCCACACCCCGCATTGTATATCCTGGCGTTCGCCGCTCTCTTGCAACTGGCCCTCGCCGCTCTCTTGCAACTGGCCTGCTTCGCTGCTCTGTAGAATGTAACGTTACGTAACGTTACAGTCTACAGTTCTATAGCGGTGGACTCAATCAATATTTTTTATAATTGTTTAACAATTTAACGAAAGTATTATTGAGTGAATTAAAATGTAATCAACAATTTGCATTGTAAAAAAATACTACTACCTACCTACCTTACTATTGTAAGGTCGCGGGTGAGCAAAGTAATTGTTTTAGTTCATTAAAAAAATAAGATTTTATATAAAAATAAAATAAGAAAAGAATACTTTATGATTATTTAATGATTGTATAGTTGCTATGCTTATTTATTAAGGTATTTTTATATCAATAATAGTAGTCGGTAATTTGATTAGAAGTAAAGACTTGTTTTCAATGTAATATAAAAAGGCGCTGCAATCAGTCAAACGGGCATTATGGTTGAAACTTTCAAAGTGTAAGCATCGAAATAAAACGTTTATTGTTAGATTCAGTGTTTGACTTCCCATCATGGACCATCCTCTAACATCAGAAGTGAGGGGAACTGATGCCCATCAACACGACAACAGCTACGAACCGTCATATTCGCCGGTTATTCAACAACCAACCGCCGGGTATTCGTCACGAGCACGCTTCACAACACCAACCTGGAACCAGTCTAAACGAGCCACGGCGCAGGATTCGAGTCAGCGGACTCGAGAGAGCAGCACCAACGATGCGGCGGGACCGTCGCGGGAGAAACGAGTCAACATCTGCAATGTTAACACGCCTACGGGGACACTACATCAGGCCGGTGAGCAGTTTCATTGTACATACGATTCAGGAACTGAATGTTCGCTTGTTAGGGAGTCAGTTGCATGAAAATTTAGAGAAAAGCGTTGTCATAGTTCCGTTGTATTAACTGTTATAGAGCAAAACTTCAATTTGTAGTGCGGTTCAAGTTTTATCACAAATTCAAATCGATGACATCCCTGTTGAAATTATTTTTCACGTATTACCTGATCATTGCTTACATCATTACATTATGATAGGACATGATGTGTTATCCTTAGGCTTGGCGGTGAGCATGACTTCGGATAAACTATTATTTTCTCGCACTAAAATCGCCAATATTTTCAGAACTACTAAATAAATCCAACAAAGATCTTGATTCTGTCGACACTGACTTACCCTCGAAATTTATAAACTCGTTTTGAGACGTGAGTGATCCGTTTATTTTCAATATGAGTACTCACACACTCACCCACGGTAGTTTAATGTTTAAAAATTAGTAAAGTTAAAAAAAAAAAGCTTATGACAATTATTTTACTACTGGGGTGTGCCTTGTTGTGATATGTGACTACCCGACCGAAATCTTATATTTCATGTTTTACCTGACTCGTACCTTAGTAGCGATATGTTGATATGCCGCGAAATCTTGAGCAAAGATTTTATCGTGAATATGAGTTCTCGTTGACAAAATCATGTGAGGTAAAAACTTGCGTTACGCCAAACCAAAACAACCCGGTTACTAATTTTGCGGAGGTAACATTGACAGTTCACCCGAGGGTAGGCGAGCACTTGAACAGTTGTTAAATTGGTACTCTGATTATTTTACTCAAGGTTTTCCAACTACCCGCGTGAAAACGGGAAAGTGCGAAAGTCTCTTAGTTGATCCGTGTCGTACCGTGCAAAAGCGACCGTACAGATTTTCACCTGCCGAGAGTAAAATAATTCGCGAACATGTAAACGATAATTATACTTAACCATTTTTTTTTTCTTTGTTCTAATAATTTGATCAGGTATGACCGAACGGTATACTGTGCTATGGTTTTATTGTTTCAGAGTAAACACACGAGGACGTCCCTTTGAGAACATCACTCGAATAGAGACGACATTCGAAAAGAAGCCTAAGCTCTGGCTTGATGGTCGAACAATGTAGAAATAGTAATATTAGATTAGATTTATTTATTTATTGAATTAATCAGAATCAGAACTAATTAGATGCCAGAACCGCCGCTATATATCCCCATCTATGTAAATAAAAACTAATCACCGAAATGTTTGTACGCGCATAACTTTCGAACGACTGCACTAAATTGGATAATTTTTTTTTTTGTTGCGTTTGTTATTGTCAGGAGAAGGTTCTTATGAAAGAAAAAATACAACGGGGGCGAAGTGTAGTTTATAATATATGATTTCGTTCTATGTAAAGACACAAAATGGTCTGGCAATAAATTAGGGCCTGAGTTTCTTGGTTCATATCAAATAAACAAAATTATTGACAATGATAGATACGAAGATAAAAGTGTCAAGCCAGGCTTTAGTAAAAACTAAAAACATAGTCGTGTCACACGAACACGGCAAATTCCAACGCCTAACTTAATATAGCAAATAATCGATAGTGACCGTGATAGCGATTAGGTATCTATAAATGCACAACTTAAAATACTATTAATAAAAGAAAAGTAAAATAGCCTTATTAACAATCCTTTATTAATAATCTAATTAGGTAAGTAACCTTAAGTACTAGCAATAAATATTGGTTTATGAAGGTAAATGATTGAGATTGGTGTATAATGTTCTTTATACACCAATCTCTTGATGGTCTCGCTTTTCAGCATAAGCCTTTTCAGCATTCTCCACAATGGTCTATCCCTTGCTTCTACACATTTCTGCCACCTGCTTAATAACAAAAGCACTACCTATTTATGTGCTACTTAAAAGAGCACGACTCATGTGCCACTTAAAAGAGCACGACTCATGTGCCACTTAAAAGAGCACGACTCATGTGCCACTTAAAAGAGCACGACTCATGTGCCACTTAAAAGAGCACGACTCATGTGCCACTTAAAAGAGCACGACTCATGTGCCACTTAAAAGAGCACGACTCATGTGCCACTTAAAAGAGCACGACTCATGTGCCACTTAAAAGAGCACAAATCATGTGCCACTGAAAAGAGCAAGTAAATGCCACCATAATAAGTTATTCCTTTCAGGACATGAAAATGAAACGACGCTCAGAGCACGAGCTTTAGATCAGAATGGCCGTGATAGCGGTGGACTCAATCAATATTTTTTATAATTGTTTAACAATTTAACGAAAGTATTATTGAGTGAATTAAAATGTAATCAACAATTTGCATTGTAAAAAAATACTACTACCTACCTACCTTACTATTGTAAGGTCGCGGGTGAGCAAAGTAATTGTTTTAGTTCATTAAAAAAATAAGATTTTATATAAAAATAAAATAAGAAAAGAATACTTTATGATTATTTAATGATTGTATAGTTGCTATGCTTATTTATTAAGGTATTTTTATATCAATAATAGTAGTCGGTAATTTGATTAGAAGTAAAGACTTGTTTTCAATGTAATATAAAAAGGCGCTGCAATCAGTCAAACGGGCATTATGGTTGAAACTTTCAAAGTGTAAGCATCGAAATAAAACGTTTATTGTTAGATTCAGTGTTTGACTTCCCATCATGGACCATACTCTAACATGTACGTTACAACGAGTCATGTTTTTTCGTGTATGCAGCCGGCGTTCATCGATTTATTAGACGTTGTCACGTCAAAAACCCAGTTTCAGAAACCTGAATATAACAGGGTTATAACTTGGTTTGCAAATTAGTCGTTGTAGCTTAGTTGTTTGACTCGAGGGGGTCGTGGGTTTGAGCCCAGGCTCTCACCTCTGAGTTTTGCTGATTTCATAAATTCATTTTATAGCTAGACCGTTTAAATGAGTCCTCGCCCGCGCGGTACAGGGGCTGGGGGGCATGACGACCACACGGCGGACACGACGTACCCACCCAGAGTACTATAAAAAACGCGGAGAAACTTTATCAAGAAAGACACGAGCACATGTTATGTCTCTTTTATGCAAACCTCCTTGTCGCAAGGATGTGTATAAGAGAAATATATATAATATGAGCATTGTAATTTTTAATCATTTACCACAAAATTTAATAACTCTGTCAGGAAACATGTTTAAATGTAAATTAACAAAATGGCTATTGGAAAAATGTTTCTATAGTGTCAAGGATTTCTCGAGTCACAAGGGGTTGTAATTTATTTATTTGTCTGCTATTGTTTTATATTTCTTTTTTTTTTTCTCTCTCTTAATAATGATTGAGTATACCTAATATAATAATAACCCAAGATTTAATTTAATAATGTAGCAAGTGCTTTAAATTATAATAACTCGTTTATTAATTATTAATAATAATATAATATGAAATAGTGAATATTGACGAAACTTGTAAATTAATCTTAGTGACCTAAAACTAAATATTTGTACGCTTGCTTGCTTGCTGAATACATGTGCTAAACTTATTTTAAGATCTTTCTACCTACTGTATTCTTACAAATAAATGTTTTTGAATTTGAATTTTGAATTTGAAATACGCGTTCTTGAATCTACATAAGCACGACGACGTCTGACACGTGTACGCCTACATACATCGCGCGCGCACTCTTCTGGATTCCGGCGGGGTCCGGCAATCTGCGCCTTGAGGGGTGGGGTAACTCGAATCGGTGCGGGGCGGAGCGTGTCCATTCTGTACGTTAGTACTATTATATATTCTGTGATGACGACAAAAGGGGCCGGGAGAGGTGCAGGCGGCAGGCACACGAGGTGCGGTCGCCGCCCGCACCTCTCTCGGCCGCGTTTTCGTCATACCCCCAACCCCTGTACCGTGCAGGCGAGGACTCATTTAGGCCGGGGCCGCACTGGTAAGCGACCGGCGACGCGACGCGATGGCGACTAAATCAAACATAGTTCGCCGCTCACATAACTCGAACTATGTTTGATTTAGTCGCCGTCGCGTCGCGTCGCCGGTCACCTTACCAGTGCGGCCCCGGCCTTAAACTGCTTAGCTATAGCGACCATAGGCCTCCCCAAGGTTCGCCAAAAGGACCGGTCTTGCGCCAACCGCATCTAACGCGTCTTGTTGGAGGCTTACCTATTCTGCGTCTTCCACTCCGTGAACACCTTTGAGAACCTTTTGACTCCAACGGCCACCAGTTCTAGCCCTTTACCGACGGATGTCAACTATAGTTGATAGTATGTTTAGTATAAAATAGTCTTTCTGTCACTGTCATTAGGGTAGAGAATTCATATTTATTCAGATTGTGCCCGTAGGTAAAGGGCTAGGAACAATGCGCTCTGCCCACTGCCACCTCATCCCAGCCTATATTTATACATCCCACTGCAGGGCGCACACCTCCACTCAGAATGAGAGGTCTTGGGCCGTAGTTCCCACGCGGGCCCAGTGCGGATTGGAAACCTCACACACAATGTTTCCTCACAATGTTTTTCTTCATCGTAAAGCTCATGGTAAATAACAAATTTAATGTTATACCGCACGTAAATTCCGAGAAACTCAGAGGTGCGAGTCGGGATTTGAACCCACAACAACCCTTTGAGAGGCCATAAGTCTACCCACTAGGTCACCACAGCTTTTTTCCCTGCCACTTGAGTCTGGCGATTCTTCAAGTTCTTTCTTTATAGAAATGCAGTGTAGTACCTAAGGAATTTCCCCTGTTTTCTCATAAATCACGCTATGTCAAAACAGAAAGTTTGGAACACATCGGAACTCTTGAACGCACCTGCCTACGTTTTGGAATTAATTTTAAAAGTCAAATATTGGTAGCGTGCTCCCCTACTTTCGTAATTTACTGTTATTGAGCGTGAATATTCATATTTATTATATCGACGGGTTATTGGATTTTGTTTAAGTCCATAATGTACCTATTTTTCTTTTAAATTAAAAAAATATATATTAATAGTAAAACATTTTATGAACCTTACTATATTAAGTTCGATTGGCTTTTCACGTCGCACAAAAACAGGATTTTTCAAAATTTCCACGAGATAGAAAGCTAGGTACCCAAAACCATCAGATTTGTCGAATTGAAATTTAGGCAATGATATTATATAACAAAAAAAGCGGTAGATACGCCACCAACGCGGCAAAACGTGTGCCGCGAAATGGTCCTCATTGTGACCATAGGAATGTGAACTCCTGTGACGTTTGCTTACACTTGCGCGCAAGTGATAAACTATCTTTGTCTTTTTTCTTCATATCGTCTTAATGAAGCCATCTCTCTTATACCACCTGTCATTGTAATAAAATGTATGTAAAACGAAACGTGTATGTGTGTGGGCCTGCCGCCGCGTGCGGAGCATTTTTTTTGGGCATCATGTGAGCATATAACGTATCTACACTTAAATTTAGGGATTTAACTAAATTGCCATGCTGATTCCTAAAAAATACAACGTGGTCTGTCGTATAAAAAAACCACAAAAATGACAGGAGGTTGCAAATAGCCTGAATAGCATCGAGAAAAGGATGGTATACGGCCGTGCCTTTGATTTGCTCGACTTGGCGGGGGCACTGCTGTTCCCCCCAGATACCCATGCAAAATCTCATGTTTCTAGATTCAGTGGTTATCGTTTTGGAATTTTACATGAATCTGAGACTTGGCTGTTAACGATGGACGATGGACCTCAATGACGTCTGAGGGTGAAGGAGAGGGATACTCGGTTTCTCTGCGGGATCACATTAGAAATTACGAAATCCGCGCAAGAACTAGAGTCACCGACATAGCTTGAAGGATTCTTAAGGACCGCGTATGCTATTCGAGAACCTTCTGACTCCATCGGCCATCAGTACTGCGAGCGATGCGCCCTGCTCTCACTCTCTGCTCAATCTCTGGAACTAATAAACTAAACTGTTTGTAAAAATAAATTAGAAATTTTAAAAACCCCCAACGCAATTATGTCATACGTATGTTTGAACATAAAGTAAATGCCCATTATGCGTCTAAGATCCCTTCCGCAGCTAACAATAGAGCTGATAACTTTGGAACGACTGAACCGATTTTAATGAAACATATCTAAAGAACCATCGCCAAGAAACCTGCTTTCTAATAAAAAAAAAAACCGCATCCAAATCGGTTCACCCGTTTAAGAGCTATGATGCAACAGACAGACACACAAACAGACAGACAGACAGACACACACACACATAGCGGTAAAACTTATAACATCCCTCTTTTTGTGTCGGGGGATAAAAAAACTTTGATGAAAGTTACTGATTCGACATGGGCTACTTTTTATCCGGGAAAAATGGAAAGTTTTCGCGGAACCCAGCTGTTACACATTATAACCGTATTCCCGGAATACTTAACTATAATGGCGACGGCGCGTTAAAATTTAACATGCACATTTTGACACTGCATTACATACAACTGAGGTGTCCTCAGTAAACACCACCACTACATTTTGACAGGCGGTTTATTGTATAGTCACGGTCAGAAAATATATAAGTACTAACCCACTAACCCTTCGATCAACAGTATTGTTGATCGAAGTACTAACCCAACCCAACCCCAAGGCGTTGGTAGCCCAAGGCGTCAAAAATATTTATACAACTCTACGCCACTGACCATAAAGTTTATGTTTATATTATACCTACCTATTTATATTTGACGCGATAGCTGTAGGTTAGTAGGTTATGCCTTCGACTATACCGGGACCTTGTCGTACGTTATTAAATACCTATGTTCCCATAAAGAAATGGAGTGTTACAGTGCTAAATCTGTAAGGGCCAATCGTGAAATACATTCATCAGTTTCCGAGACAATTTTCCATCCAAGTCCATTTCTTAGGTATAGTCGGGGTAAGAAAAGGTTCGTCACTTTACGACTCTATGTCAACGAGTTAAGGTCGAAAAGTGACGAACCTTTTCTTACCCCGACTATACCTAAAAAGTGCTACTGTATCAATTTACATAAATTTTGTAAAGAATAATGAACGAAATACATGGTCATTGTTATAAAATAAACCTAACCTAAATCGATTTGTAGATTACACGATCATAGAAGTTCCTCTAATTAATAGTTTCACCGACAATTACATATCGAATGAACATGATGTAAGTCCATTATTCTTTTTAAAATTTATTAAAATAATTTATTTTAGTAGTGGTAGAGCAATGTTGTAGCTAGCCGCTGCATCACGAATGGGTCGGCTCGTCCGGGGCAGTACCACCCTCTCACAGAACACCGGCGTGAAGCAGCAGTAATCCTGCTTGCGTTTCGTACGGTCAGTGAGAGTGCCGGGGGCCCAATACCTCACCCCTTCCCACTCCCCTTCCCTCTCCCCCTTCCCCTATTCCCTCTCCTTTAGGGCCGACAACGCACTGGCATCGTGTAAAGCGCTGCGGGTGTCTATGGACAGTGGTGTTCATTTAACATCAGGTGACCCACTAGTTCGTTTGTCTGGCCTATCTAACATAAAAAAAAAAAAAAAAAAAAAAAAAAAAAAAAAAAAAAAAAAAAAAAAAAAAAAAAAAATTTGATACGTTCCCGTCTGTACCTACGAGTGTTCAACGACCACGGCCGCGGTAACAAATCAAAGTCCGTCTGGACGCTTTAAAACTTCCCCTGTATTCAATAGCTTCCATCCGAAATAGTAACCAGTACCATAGGGTTGCCTGGCTTTGAAAACGTAAAACTCATAACTCGGCGTCACACCTGTGAATTGGGAGGGCCGGACTTTTTGGGGGTTCTTCATTCTGACATTTACGGGATAGCAGTGCATTTGAATCATAGTCTACGAAGCAAAATAATAGTTAGGTGACACAGTGACAAAGTAAGTGGTTAAAACAATAGAATCGAATTATTTTATTTGCAAAAATACTTAGTATTATAGTAAAAGTACTCCTTAAGAATTGATAATATAAGGCTTTCGTTAAATTAATACAAGCATTAACTCAAAAGAGTTACGTTTTCTGCGAAACTTACCTTTCACTTTGAAATCATTTGATCCCGAAAGGAACCGCAACTCTTGGCCGCAAGCCACACAGAAGAGATAGACGTGGGACGGGGGCGCGTCGCAGACTGCGTCGTTTGTTGGCTGGCCGCGTCTCCGCCCCGTCTCTTCTGTCTGCTTTGGATCGCGCGCGCCACTGTCAGGGTAGAGCAGGTGAGACCCTAGGGGTTTAGATTGAGTGAAACAAAATGAAGGTTTAAGACGTATATTTGCCCCTAGGCACAGAATATATAATAGTACTGACGTACAGAATGGAAACGGTCCGCCCCGCACCGATTCGAATTACCCCACCCCTCAAGGCGCAGATAGCCGGAAACCGCCAGAAACCAGAAGAGTGCGCGCGCGATGTATGTAGGCGTACGCGTGTACAGACGTCGTCGTGCTTATGTAGATTCAAGAACGTGTATTTGTACGTCGTGTCCGCCGCGTGCCCTAGGGCAAAACATTTACTGGCAGAAAAGTAGATCTCGAGGGTCGCGGATTCGAGAGTTGAGTGGGAAAGCGTTTCTTGGCAAGGCTTCCCTGGATTAGAATCCGAAGCGTAGACTGCCGGTGCTGGACGAAGGCTGGAGACAGGTAGTGGCCCCAGGGACAGCAAGCGGCAGGAGTAGGTCTTGCCGTTCCTTGCCGGTCTTGCTCCTGCAAGGAGAGTCTTCGGTTCTAGGAGTGAGCCGAAGAAATAGCGCAGAGGAAGATGTGCGGATGTTGGAGTGGTACCCAGATTCCAATCCGTACTGTGCCGCCCTGAAATTGGGTCTTGTTTAGACAAGGGGTTCAGGTGGCCTTTTTCTGCCATCCATCCAACCGGCGTGAAGAGAAGCTTCCTAACCAAATCAGCCGTAATCGTTGGAGGTGGTAGAAAGAAAATCGTTCGAAGATTACAAAAGAAAAATTAAGGTAAATAAATTTGGAAGAAAGTACGTTACAATATTTGAAAAATGTTCGTTATAAATTTGAAAAGGCCCAACGGTTAAAAAATAAAAATGTAGCAATAAGCGTTAAAAAAACTATTTAGATAAAAAATCTAAGGGCCAGAAGAATTAATTAAAACAAAGACTGCTAGCACTTTTAAAAGCAAAGAATAACAGTTGAGAAAAACACTGACACAAAGGGAGCCGCGACTGCGACGCTCCGTCCCACGTCACTTATGTGTGGCTTGCAACTTAGTCACACGAGTAGTTAACCCGGCACGCACCCCTAACTTTATCTAATGCAGAAATCCCCAGAAAGGCGGAGTACAGCTCGCGCGATAAGAGTTTGGCTTTGACCTTGAGTTTGGCTTGAACGTGATTGTACAACAGGAGTGCGCGGTACGTCGTATCGATGCGAGAGGCAGGGAACGACTGGAGCGCCAATCAGAGCACCGCGTGCGCCTACACACCCGCCCCGCACCCCTCTAATTGCCCGTTGATACCCAATTTCTGATTTCTGCGCAATAACGGTCAAAGACAAACTCTTATCGCGCGAGCTGTACTTGGGGATTGGGGGGTTTTAGTTTTTCCTAATTAAGATTAAAATTATGTTCACCTGGCAACCCTGAACTAGTAATATTTCCATTTAGACCCGGAACTGCGGCTCATATAGCGTGTCAAGGCCGACAAGGACTGGTAATTTCCTGGACAGATCTGATATGAAAAGGTATGTGAGAAATGTTGGCAGTTACCACTTTGTTGGAGGAAATAATAGGGGAGTTTGCTTTTCTGGATATTAGTTTTTGGAAAGTTAACCGCGCTCTTAGATGGGTACCTGTCAATATGACGATTTAGTCACATTACATTCAGCATTGGTCACGTAGACTGAAGTGATGGTTACCGCAAAACAAAAATACATACCAATGTGCAAGTTGCAAAACATCATCCCAGTCTATATAAAGGCAGGTTTAGACAGGGTCAGTAACTGACTTCGAATTCGAGACAAAAGTCAGGGCTGACCCGAGAAATACCCAATGTAAATTGATTTGAAGTCAGTACAGCGTTGGGAGGTCAGCGCTGACTTTCAATTTACATTGGGTATTTCTCGGGTCAGCGCTGACTTGTCTCGAATTCAAAGTCAGTTACTGACTCTGTCTAAACCTGCGTTAAGTCCCACCCACTGCAGGGCATACGCCTCCTTTCAGAACTAGAGGGCTTGGGCCGAAGTTTCGACGCAGGCTCAATGCAGATTGGGAACTTCACACACCCCATTGAATTTCTTCCCAGTGTACAGGTATCCAATGTTTTTCTTCGCCGTAAAGCTCATGGTAAATTTCAAACGCAATTTCGCACATAAATTCTGAAGGCTCAAAGGTGAGAGCCCGGGTTCGAACCCATTAGCCCTCTGCATGAGAGGCCGTAGGTCAAACCACTATACAATCCCGGCTGGACGGTGGATGGACAGAGATGCTAGGAAATAATTTCAATCCACATTGGCGATTCTTCGTTTCATATGGCGTATCTACTCTTTAAAAAAAATAGTTGTATTAAATGCTTATACATATACTTATTTATACTAATATTATAAAGAGGAAAGATTTGATTGTTTGTTTGTATGTTTGTTTGTTTGCATTGAATAGGCCCCGAAACTACCAGACCGATTTCAAAAATTCTTTTGCCGTTCGAAAGCTACATTACCACAGAGTGACATAGGCTACTTTATACCGCGGAAAAATACCTTTTCCCACGGGAAAATTAATTTTATCGCGGGCGAAGCTGCGGACGGAAGGCTAGTACTTAGGTCATACTGAAAGTTTCTGGATTCTAAAAAATAAGACTACGCATTATCGTTATGACACATTTATTGTTTTTCAAAGTATATACCCTCCCTATTTACACACTTTTGCATTCGCTGGAACCATTGTGAAAAGCAGTGGGTCCAGTCTTCCTTAGGGACTTCTTCGGTGGCCTCGTGGAAAGCATTCACTGCCATTTCCGGACTTGTAAACCGTAAACCTCTAAGTTTATCTTTAATCTTTGGGAACAAAAAGAAATCGCATGGTGCAAGATCAGGGCCGTATGGCGGATGAGTCATTAATTCTACATTTGAAGCCTCCAAATACGCATTCGTTGCTTTAGCGGAATGTGCCGACGCGTTGTCGTGATGAAGGACTATTTTGCTACGGGGACGCTTTTCACGAATTTTTTCAAACACTTTGTGCAAGCACGTGTTCACATACCAATCTGCAGTTACTGTCTTTTGGTTTTCAAGTGACACAGTGGTGTAATGTCCCGATTTGCCGAAAAACGAAGCAACCATTTTCTTACCTGTGCTTCGACTCTTTTTTACTTTCGTCGGCAAGTCTTCAAAAGGAAAGACCCATTCAGCCGATTGACTTTTTCTTTCCGGTTCAAAGCAGTATACCCAGGTTTCGTCAACTGTCACGATGTTATATACAGCCATTGATTGTCCTCCGTCAAATTTTTTTATCATTTTGCAGCACCACTCTACACGCAGTCGTTTCTGGTCTTCCGATAAATCATGCAGTATCCATCGGGTGCAAAGTTTCCGAACCTTCAGATGCAAATGCAATATCTTTTGGACATGGCTCATTCCAATTCCTAAGGTAGGACGAATTTGCTGACATGTAATTTTTTTGTCGGTTTCAATTAGTTGTCGTACAGTATTAATATTAATATCGGTAACCGCAGTTGCTGGCCGGCCTTCACGTTCATCGTCATGGAGATGGTCACGTCCTCGTCTAAACTCACTAAACCACGAATAGACAGAGCTACGACATGGGGCTTCATCACCAAATGCTAATAGAAGTCTTTAACAACTCTCTTGCTGACTTAATCCACATTGGAAATCGTAAAAAATCATGGATCGAAATTTTCACGACTTAAATTCATTGCAACAGCGACACACAAATTTCAATCCAACACCACGATGAAAAAACAAATGACAGTCTCGTAAATTAAGAAGTATACTGCCAGAGAGTTATTTTTTCAAATCCTATTATTGCTTTTTTAATTTTCTTTTTATAAGTGGCCAGTTCCAGAAACTTTCAGTATGCCCCACGTAATATTATAAATGTGAAGATGCTTGGATTTTCGGATGTTTGTTACTCAATCACACAATAATGGCTGAATGGATTTACATGAAATTTGGTATGGAGATAGTTTGAGACCTTAGAAATAGCATGGGATAGTTTTATCCCGGAAAACTGCATAGTTCCCGCGGGATAGCGATAAACTAATTCTTTGCAGACGGAGTCGCGAGCAACAGGTAGGTAGTTTATAATATATTAGGATATATTATTGTGTGGCATACACTTTTAAAAGTCCTCATTAAATTGATTTACCGCTTCTGTACGGGGAAAGGAAACAGTTTAGTTTTCCAAGAAAGAGTCATAATTCATGTTCATGAGTTATGAACACACAGGATACTTACATATTTGCTAATGGTAAGGATTTAATGAGGGTGGAATATGGCTAGATGGCGTTAGTATCGCGATCCGCTTGAAGTTAGTCTTGCTTGCGATTGGCTCACTTAGTTATTACCATTGCGGAAAAATAGTTCGATTTTTAAATATAGATGGCGCTGAACATTATAGCCCGAGGCTTTGAAAGCGAAACAATACGACTGCAGATGTTTCATATTACTGCAAATGTATTATTATGCAATATTTTTGAAAAATAATACATTTGCAGTAATATGAAACATCTGTAGTTTTATGTTTTGCTTTCAAAGCCTCGGACTATAATGTCAGCGCCATCTAGATTTAATAATCGAACTATATTTCCGCGGTCGGTCTGTACTATGGCGATTGTTAATCCAGTCTATATCATCCTTGTTATAACGTGACTCCCGCAACAGCGTTCGGCCGAAAAAAAGTTTTTTTATTTATTGTTTTGTCAAAATTATTTTCTTGCTGCTGTCAATCTGTTGGCATTTTGCAGATTCAACGCAAACTTGTCATCGTAACTGACATTGGCCCAAGCCTTAAGGCCGCCATTAAGGGAAATAATAATAATAACACTAGTTATAATATAAGGATAAATCAACTTTCCATACCAGCCACAGATAAACACAGTAGAGAGGTACAATTGAAAGGTTTTCTGCCAGCAGGGTAATTGTGTAACTTTTTGAGACTCGGCATCGGAATGAAATGACAGTTTTTGTATGGCTGTGACAGCTGGCTGTTTCCGATACCAATTGTAAGCCCATACAAGAACTGTCAAAATGAATGCGATGGCGATTACGAGGAAGTTAGACAATTAGCCTGCCGGTGGACGTTGCAGTCTTGCTTGCTATTGGCTCTTTTAGTATATGTAATAAACCAATCCAAACGTCACACAAATGTCTAAGTTGTCAAACGATCACGATACTAGCACTAACTAGCCAGTCATAAACACCCCCATTACCTCGACTTTGGGCACATTGCAGAGGCCGTGGTGACAGATGGAATATCGCTAGATGGCGTTAGTATCGCGATCCGTTTGACGTTACAGTCTTGCTTGCGATTGGCTTATTAAGTATTGGCTCATTAACTCAAACCTGGAGCGCGCGCTCTATAACACTGAATCAAATATACAGTGACACACAACGGCACCGCGGCACACCGTACTTAATTCGGTGTTATTGATTGCGCTTGGCACGCTCTGTCGGCGCTCCACGCTCCCAGTTTATTGTTGCCTTGAAACTAATCCCAAATGTGAAGCAAATGTTAAACGATCACGATACTAGCGCCATCTAGCCTGTCACAGAAAACCTCATTACCGCGACGTAAGCCACATTGTAGAGGCTGTGGTCACAAGTAGACTCGGAAACGGCGCGAAACAGAAATTATTAAATTAAATTAAATTATTTTCGAGCTTATCGTTTCGTTCACGCTAATATAATATAGAATAAAAAGGGCGGCACGATACGAAGTTACGAACATCGATTTTAAATTTTCGTATTAAATGTTTCTCTTTTGTGACATTCGATTTTCTCAGAATTACATCTACTAATTCTTAATATCCTTGCCGGAAACTACATATCCAACCAATACTTAACCGAGATGGATCTCCAATACGCCCATGGTACGACTAAGATAATTGATGGCATATTTTTATGAAGAATGTACATGGAAGAGGCGGAGCGTTTGGGTGGTGGCCAGAATTAATGCGAGTACGCAATGAACTTTGAGTTGCTATGGTGCAGTGATCCTACTTGATACCAGACCGCCGTAGAATACTAGAATACTTTAGATATAATATTATGTAATTTAATAACATTATTGTATTGGTAGAGTCATGTTGTAGCTAGCCGCTGCATCACGAAAGGGCCGGCTAGTCCGGGGCAGTACCACCTTGAAGCAGCAGTACTCCTGCTGTGTGTCTTATGGTCAGTGAGACCGCCGGGGGTCCAATACCTACCTCTCCCCATCCTCCTCCCCTATTCCCTCTCCTTTTTAAAGGCCGGCAACAGATCAGTGTCCCTCTTTGAGTTGTTGATATTTATGAGCAGTGGTGATTATTTTTCATCAGATGACCTTCTTGCTCGTTTGCCTCCCTCTGATAATAAAAAAGTCTGTTTGAAAAAATATACTTCGGTCGTCCAGTCATTTGTCTAAAAAGTATGTGAAATAGAATCACGGCAGTGATGCTGAACACTACTCTTTAATTAACTTTTAAGTGCCCAATTAAACAATAATACGTATTGCGCTGAAGTAATTATTATTTTAATTAAGCCAATACTTTCCAGTACGGCTTACTAACTACATTAACAGACAAGGTGGCCAAAGTTAGGACTAATAAAATTGGGATGCACCAAAAAAAATAACCTATAGTTTTTATATTTTTTTTGGAAAGAATAGGATATTTTAAGACACCATTTTCATCGATTTTGAATTCGGTTGAGTATTTAATTTTTTATATTTTTTTTTAGAAATACGTTGGATGACGTCACAGTGAGAGAGCCACGTTCCATAGCCTAGAAAAATTCAAGTCGTACATAACATAATCTGTGGCACTACCACGGCACTACTGAGACCCTACTACGAAGTGCATAATTCGAACTTCGTTTCATGCCGTCCCGCTCACGCTAATATGATTTGACACGATAGTGAGAGGGATGATACGATACGAACTTCGAATTTGGTAGTAGTGCCCCTGATTTGTCTTGTCACTGTCAATATTACAAGCACGGCTTAGGGTCCTAAATGAACCATGACAAAATAGTTTTATTTATTTCTCTTCTTTTAGCTTCGATTATTCCTGTTTGTTTAATGGTGTGATAGTAAATAGATACTTTTTATTAAAATCTGATATTTAAATTCTTTCATATTTACTTGTAACGTAGTAATTTAATAATTAAATTTGTAAAAATACATTGCGAGTATTGTATACATTTCGGACTTTATGATAAATGACAACTGTTTAAAGCCAGGTGTGCATCATGTGATTAAAGTTCTGTCTTTGTCACTCTTTGCGATTATAAGCAGGACAGCAACATTTCAAACTGTCAATTTGCTTTAGAGTGTAGACCTGCTTTATATCTGCCTTTGTGACGATTCACTGCAGGGGTCAAATGAATGTCATTACTTAAACTTTCTTTATTTAATTCAGATTATCATATTTTTGGAATCTGATTTCTGAAAACGCTTCACAAAGCCTATTTCTCCAAACGGTTTTCGATTTATTATACGTTGCCAAAAATTGGGACATCCCAATTGCTAAGTGATTACGCCATTACATAGACAGAAGCGCCCCTCCCACCAGAACGAAAAAGTTGGTGGTATTGAACACGCGTGACATCTATCGGAGTGGTAATAAAACTAGTAGACATTCACTAGAAGAAGAGGGCAGCACTAGTTTCTAGTAAAAAATGGTTGATTAAAAAGTTATACTATTAATAGAACACATTACCTGCACTATAGCGAAACCGTTTAAATGAGTCTCGTGTGCCTGCCGCCCGCACCTCTCTCGGCCCCCTTTGTCGTCTACCCCCGCGCCTCTGTACCCCGCGGGCGAGGACTCATTTAAACGGTTTAGCTATAAGATCTTAACTTCCACAGCAAAATTTCCCAGTGTATTCTCGAGACAATTAGTATTTTTTAATTCGCAAATCTTTTTCTTTTGGTCTGTCTTTTTTGGTTATTGTATAAATTAAATAGAAAAATCGAGAACTAAAATTTTTGAAGTTGGATAGTGTTTTTCACTTAAACTAGCTATCGCCCGCGACTCCCTCTGCGAAGAATAGGGGTATAAACATAGCCTACGACCTATTCTTAGACACACCGAATATGGAGAAAAAAAAATCATAAGAATCCTTCGATCGTTGATCGAAGTAAGAATCGGTCTTGGTCGGTCTTCGGAGGAGTTCGATAACAAACACCGTGACACGAGATTTTTATACATTAGAGAGAAATAATACCAAACCGAATCGATGTTAACATCAGGTATGTCAAATACTAACCACACGTCGTTCGTACCAGGAAAATCTCTAGGTATAAATGATAAATTATCCGCAGAAGAAGTCGCGGGTAGCTAATTTCAATATAACTCCGCAATTTTATTTCCCGATTCCGGAAAAACAAACAATTTAAAACATTGAAACTCGTAACGATCAATAACAAAACATAAAAAAGACTGCAACATTAAAAATTCATGTTACTTCGGTCCAACCCCTTGTTTTCCCAGGGAAATTGCTATCCCCTGCACACTGCAAAGCATTAAGCAAACTTTCTTTAGACAATAAATAGCTTTTCGGTAATAAACTGTTACATTATTAAATTCGCGACGTTTGATCTTCCTGTATAAAGATATCGTAAGACAAAATTAACTTTACGTTTTAGGGATGCGCGGGAGGGATGGTTTAATGCATTGGTGTCTTGAGTAGGTACTTGTTTGAAATGGATAGGTTCAACACTAGTTTTTCTTTACCCACTATCGCGTGTGGACCATTAGGTCTGGCAATTGTTAGCTGAAAGACATCCACTGCTGAACATACAGTGTTACCATCTCAGATTTTTTTTACCCTAACGCTCCGCGAAATTACCCTAAATTAGGAACTTTTATTTTTTATACCCTAAAAATTTAAAAAAAAAAAAAAAAATCAATTTATTAATCTCTCTTCCGCGTACACAACCCTTCGAGTGTGAAAGAGAAAAATAGATCCTTGTCTAGCGGAAGAGAACAAGTAAACTATGTTCGGAAACACGTACTCAATTAATCACCTATTTGCTTGTAAGGAGTTTTAAACATTCTCTAAAAATTCCCTATATTTATTTTACCTTAGGAGGCCTATGTTCACAGTTCACAGTGTCCACACCTTAAAGTATTTTACCCTAAACTTAGGGCATTTTTACGCGTTTAGGGTATACGCGTAAAAATACCCTAAGTTTAGGGTGAAATACTTTAGGGTGTGGACACTATGAACATCTATAGGCCTCCTTCAAGTTTCGCTAAACAGACCGATGCACTATCCGCATCCAACGCCAAAGTAGTGGACGATGTCTTTGAGTGGACATCTTGCGGCTGAAATTACGATGATGGTAATGGGAGGGCTTGGGCCGTAGTTCCCACGCGGGCCTAAGGATTGGGAACTTCACACACTCCATCGAATTTCTTCGCAGGTCTGTTCACATTCCTCACTATGTTTTCCTTCACCGTAAAGTTCATGGTAAGTTTCAAACGTAATAACAAGAAACACGAAACACAAATAATCATACTTTCTCTTTAACTTCTGCATGATTTAAGTAATAGGAATAGGGATGTTGACGCCATTAAAGAAATAATTCTAGACACGACTCCAGTATATTACGCTTTATTTTAGCCCTGAAAACCAGATTAATTTTCGATTAACTGCAAAATTAGATTTTTTGCCGCTTTAAAACAAATAAATAGTTAGTTGATTGAATTGGCGAACAAGTAACGTCATAAGTTACTATTGCCATTCAAACTCTATAGGAGAATTGTGTTTTGACAGCTCATAAAAAGTATGCCAGTTGATTGGTGGTGTCAACATCCCTATTTGTGGTGTCTGGCTTTCTACAGGTATGTACAGGGTTTTTTTATGTACTGAACCCTCTACCTTTGATAACAACTCAAGGTTTTTATTGAAGCAAGGCAAGGTAGGTTTTCTGGCAGGATAGGCGACAACCTCGAGGGACGCTGCCAGTCTCGGGGAATATTCCGCCACTTTAAGGAATAATGTCTTTTGTATTCAATATTCAATTATTCGTACCTACTTCATTTTGCTGACAAAAAACAATAAGGATTGGAATGGAAAAGGCGCGTAAGGGCTCCATTTTAACGTATCGTATTCCGCTGCGTACTTAATACACAATGTAATAACTCGATATTGTATGTAGGTAGACCACAAACAGAAAAAAAGTACATGGATCATTATCATCATCATCTAAGCTTTTTTACGTCCCACTATATAGGGCACAGGCCTCCTCTCAGAATAGAATAAGAGGGCTAGTAGCTTCTACGCGGGTTCAGTGCAAATTGGGAACTTCACGCATACCATTGAATTTCTTCTCATATGTGTGGACTAGTGTGGAGGTTTCCTAGGTAACGGCTTGTAGAGGAGAACTGCTATTATAATGCGTCAAAAACTAATATTTAAAATAGCCTAATAATTTTATTTTTAATACAAGTAGGGCCTTCTCCCGGGAATCCCGTGTGAGCGTTTTCCAAAAAAAAAAAATTTTACCACAGGTTCAAACATTTTTATTTCACTTTCTACTTATAAAATAATATCTCAGCATTAAGTATGTAATATTTACATTCAATTTAAAAACGAATCGCTAGTTGACTAAGAACCGGGAATACCGGGGATACCGGTTCAAACCGTATCCAGAACTGGAAAATAAAAATCTAGAGCTAGATACAAGCTTTATATACTAAGTCACTACTTAGTACTTAACAGGCGCATGACAGGAGCGGATGGCGACGTCTCACGAAGGCCCTCTGTACCACTGGGGTACCATAGGACAACAACAACAACAACAGTGTACTTTTGTTTACCTTTCCACCGTATTTTGGCTGATGATGATACCCTTTTGACACCCTAACGTTTTATTGTAACGCAACCGTACCAAGCCAAGACGCCCCTATGGCAATCATAAAATTTATGACGGCCATGAGAACTCGAGAAAGTTCTCCATAACAAATAAACCTGTCCTCAACAACAGTAGCATCTTCCAAAACAAATTATTTAATTTGCAGCTACCAACATAAAAGGCCCGCGGGCAAACCACGACAACTCACAATTCAATAAAAATAAACGCAAACAAATCATTCGCTTCGCGCAGTCATACATCGCATGACAGTTACACAACTACCAACTTACAAACACGTGTCACTTAGAGCTTGTGGCGTTAAGAATAAGATTTAATTTGAGATGTGTCTGTGCCCGTGTAAATTTGTAAGTATGCAAAGAGACAACTTAATGTCAAGATGTCAATTTGTGGATTATGCAAAGTAGCCTACAATTTCTTTTTCTATTAACATAATACGCGTGGCAAAATATTTGACGTAAAACTACGTGGGAAAGGCTAACAAGTACTGGAAACTGTTATGTTTGAGCATTACGTTTAAGTTTGTTTTTAGGGATTTGGAATTGACAAATCTTTAAGATAGCAGACACTTTTGAGTAGGTAAAAGGTAAATTGCTCGTAGAACTGATGGCTGATGGGGCCAAAAGGTGGCGAGTGGCGTCCACGGACCGGAAGACGCAGTGTAGGTAGGCCTCCAACAAGATGGTGCGACGGCCTGATTAAGAGCTGTTGCGTTGGATGCGGATGGCAGAGGACCGATCTGTTTGGCGAGCCTTGGCAGAGGCCTATGTTCAGCTGGGACGTCTTTCGGCTGAAATGACGATGATGATGATCAGAAGGAAGTCACCTAGCGTTGCATCGTTCGTGCCAGTAAAATCTGTCGGTATATTTATATTATAATATTACTAGCTGATGCTCGTGGCTTCGCCCCCGCTGAAATAGATTAAAACGTCTTTTCCCGTGGGAATGATCTATTTTCCCATGGAAAAAAGTAGCCTATGTCACTCTCCAGGTCAACTATATCCATACAAAAAAAACCGGCCAAGTGCGAGTCGGACTCGCGCACCGAGGGTTCCATACAAATTTATATGTATCTATGAACATCCAGTCTTAGCAGACCCCTGCTCCTAAGCAAAATGTGCGCAGTGTGGGATCATTGTAGATTGGTTCTGATATAGACAGACAGACTAAAAAATTTATGCTTTTCGCAATTTTTCCTTTATCTGTGCTATAAGACATTGCTTCGTACCAAATTTCAAGGTTCTGAGTTCATGGGAAGTACCCTGTAGGTTTTGATTCCCTTGCGAGTTTCGAAAATATGCGGAAATTTGCGTCATAAACGGCTGTATCTTTTGATTGCAATGGCTTAGATGTTTGATTTTTTCACAGCTTCAAGGGACAGTAGACTTAAGTATTTGATATAAATTTCAGCTTCATACCTCCACGCGTTCCTGAGAAAAAGGGTCTTGACAGACAGACGGACGGACGGACTCACGGACGGACGGACAACAAAGTGATCCTATAAGGGTTCCGTTTTTTCCTTTTGAGGTACGGAACCCTAAAAACACGGTAATTCGTCACTCAGTTTCGATGTGAAAAAAGGACAATCAAACAAACACACTTTCAAATTTATAACAATAGATATGAAAATATGGATGAGTAGGGATAGGATATCATCACATCATGAAACAAAGAAAAAATACACACAATCCACCAAAGAGTTTAATAAAACAAAAAACACATCAATCAATATCTTGCACAGAGCGGCCCCTCGCACAAAAAAGGCCAAAAGTAGAAACGTGATATCTCTGAAATTCGAAACTGCAGTGACAGCGACAAACGGAAATAAGCCCGCATAGTTCGTGTACAAATAAAATAAAATACAAACATGCGGGTGTGGATAGTTTGGAATTTTAATTTTAAAGGCGTTAATGATATAAAATAAGTATATTTAAGGGCTGTTTCACTTTAAATGGGGCTTTCTTACTCAGAATTAAGAGTGAGAGTGAATGGTTTTGATGATACAAGAAAGAGACCCTATTGAGGTTGTTTATTTTTTTTAATGTTATATAGTAAATCGAAAACTATTTCGAGATAAAAACTTTTTAAATCGTTTTCTGTAGTTATTTTAATTTAATTTTCTAATATATAAAAATTTTGTGTCACGGTGTTTGTTATCAAACTCCTCCGAAACGGCTCGACCGATTTTTATGAAACTTTTTGCTCTGTATTCGGTAGGTCTGAGAATAGGTCGTAGGCTATTTTTTATCTTCGCAGACGGAGTCGCGGGTAACAGCTAGTTTTAATATAATGTACTGTATTTATTACATATCAAGTAAGCAATAACCATCATTTGACATTGAAATAGATGACGTAGACGGTCCAAGTTGTACTTTAATCGCTGTGGAATAGTATTATTTAGTCTTATTTTTAATATCTTATGTTTCATATTTACTCCAAAGTAGTGAAAAAATTAGACTCATATTTTGAAATAATTGAATTAGTATGATTATTTCAATTCACAGGTTTTATAGAAGCATGCAAAAGATGATCCAAGATAGCATAATTTAAAAAAAAAGAAAAAAAAGAAAGAAAACATTTATTCGTGATATCAAACTTCAAAATAACAAAGGAATAGAAAAAAATGCGCTTATCACGAAATGATCCCAAATCAGCAAATTTTAAAGTCCAAAACATTTTTACCTCATTTTTAAAAGTATTAAAACCCAAAAGTTATTTTTTTTGTCCCATATAAACTCCACTTAACCCTATAGATACGTAGGTATAGTATGTTCCAGTAAAAATTACGAAAATGCACTTAACATGGGATTTTACAACTTCTTTTGTTGCTGAATATGAAAGGAAAAGATAACAAAGAGACGTAATAAAACTGACCGAAGTACGGCCTACCGACCGATACACCTGCATAATTGTTTTACAACCCCACTTTAAGGTAGCAATTAAACAATAGATGTTGGTTTTAAGTACTTTTCGTCATTTTAACTGGAACATACTATATATGTCTGTTTATGTAGGTAAACACATATAGCACTCTAACATTTAACCCTTTAAATGCCCCACTACTCACAATTCCCGACACTCCATCCGAACACCCTCAATGATTAATTAAGACATTTTACCAGCAAAGGATGTTAAATTAAAAGTAAATGTCCCGTTCACTAAGACGTTATTTGCGTTACAAAAGGCAGAGTACAGTCTGCCGCCATTAGTCAAACTAAACGTTGCGGTGCGCATGCGACGGTACAGTCGGCAACAAAAAATACTAAAATATTTGCGTGTCTCGTAGAACAACACCGTCATAGTAAGATATTAATGCGTTCAGATGTTACTTTGAGGAGTTTTGTTTACAAAAAATTCCATTAGAATTTCATGTATCTCTAAACTTTTTATCCCAACCCCTGGAAGTATCAGGATAATAATAGCCTGTTTGTTATTCAAGGGTATGCGTGAAGTTCCCAATCCGCACTGGACCCGCGTGGAAACTACGCCTACGGCTCTCTCGTGCTGAGAACCGTTGTTCTGTACAGTAGTGACGTCCGACATCCAACAAGGTGTGAACAAAGGCGTCAACAACGGCGACAACCGATCAAAATCCTGGCCCGACATCCGAAAAGTGGGAACCAGCTCTAACACTATTTTAAAGATCACTGAGCTTCTTGCCGCCAACTGTACTCGCCGTGTGTCACACGCATTTGTCACTCGTCCCTCCTAATTGGCAACAAGCAACTCCCGCGCAACTAAAGGAAACCGACATATTTCCGAACGCCTGTTGCGCCGGCCGTCATACGCTATCAATAGCTAGCTGAAAATAGTACAGGGGTCTCTATCATCATCATCATCATTTCAGCCGAAGGACGTCCACTGCTGGACATAGGCCTCCCTCATTGATGGCCATTCATTACGTTTGGAAGTGACTTGCATCCACCCTGAACCTGCGGCCTTCACCAAATCGTCTGTCCATCTCGTTGGGTTGGGTTGGGTGGAGTTTCCAATAATTTAATAAGTCAAAATATACTGAAACAATTACTTTGCTCACCCGCGACCTTACGATAGTTACTCTTATGCAAGAAATGCGTGTTCATGCAGTTCCTCCACCTCCAGACTGTACAAACACACTTCAAACAAACCCAACTATCACCACCACCAAACTACACTGACGCGTTTTGCACTCAACCAGAGCATCCCTAGAGTACCGTAAAAAATAAAATTGCATAAAATTAAGGAATACAAAACGTGAAGTTGCTAATAAAATACAGAATCCACCTATTTAGTTACGTACCTATAAAGAATTGCGTTAAAGTATTTTCCTCCCAAAAAAGTTGGACATACATTTCTGTCCCAATCAGCGTCAGGTTCCAGTTGAAACTCGCTGATTAATTAAATTTAAGTAATTAAATTAATTAAATTCGTATCGTTCAGGACGAGTTTCGGACAACTTTTTTTTTCGTTGCTAAAAAAGCGATTGCTTTCGGAGTTCTGTACGTTATAGAGAAACGTGACGGACAAAAAGCTGACCGTTATGATAATTCATAGTGAAAAACTTAATTTTTTTATTGTCTCGGTGATTTCATTTTTCATTATTCAATTAAGTCCGCGCAGGGTTGTATATTTGGCAGGTGAGGTATAGTATTTACATATGTTTGAGTGATTATTCTTTGCTTTTTTATAATCTACAAATTATTTATTTACGCATGTAGTCTTATGTAGCTATTAGTGTGCAGTTTATTTATTTATTTATCTATCTATACTTACAGCGATCCGGGTGTCACCAACGGTGCTGGCTGAAAATCAGCGCTGGGGTACTATAAACGCCTCAGCATTATGCTGAGCCAGTGTCCGATTTGCTACCGCAATGACACATTCTATCTTTAGCTTTCGTGTGGTCTTTTGTTTTGTAAAATATTGATGATGTGTCTTGTGTTGTTGTAAATAAATGTATTTCTTTCTTTCTTTCTTTCTTTCTAACTAAGAGCGCGCGCAGACAGAGAGCGGTCTGGAGTTCCGAGTTCAGAGTTCTGTGTATTGACCGCTCGAGAGTTCCAGTCGCCTGCTGTGTGCGTTATCGCAAGAGACACAGTACATTCGAAAGAACGCAGAACTCTGAACTCGGAACTCCAGACCGTTGTCTGTCTGCGCGCGCTCTAAAGGACCTCTTGTATGTTACTATGTTGCAAAGAATTGACACGGAGCTGAAGTCACTTTTCTGATTTGGAACGTCAATTTGTTTATACGGACACGTTAAGTACTACTTACTATGTAGTTGTATGTACAACAGGTCATTTACTTAAGTTTTTCACCTATAACTCCCGTTAGCAAGGAAACATTGCGAAGACACATCAGCGAAACTGTTGAATGAGCATTTCTGAAAAAGTTTGTACATTTAATTTTGGACTTCGAAATGCACATAAATTTACAGGTAAGTGGCATGAATGCAACTGAGTTTAACTAACACAGCCTACCAAAATTCCCTGATTAATTTTTATACAATTTTCCTTTTTGTTACCCACCACAAACCTATTTGTGTATGTGGTAACAAAGAAGGAAAATTCCATACAAAATGTGTCTCTCTAGGCTGTGTTAGTTATGCTGAGTTGCATTCACGCCACTTACCTGTAAATTTCTATGCAATTCGGATTAAATGTACAAACTTTTTTAGAAATGCTGGAATATTGTAGGTATTTGAGTGAACTTCAGAGTGAGAACTAACAGCCTAGGCTCTCACGTTCTTAGAGGAGGCCTGCTGATAGCTAGTTAGTTCCAGTGGTCTGAGAATTGACACTCAAACATCGATATTTTCTCCGTCGAAACGATGTAAAAAATGATCAGTAGAGTACTCGTACATCTGAAAGGCAATTTTTCATTAAATCTTTTAGCAAACAGAGCCGGTTGAAGGAACAGAACATACACTAGCTACTCGTAGCTCGTAGACATTCCTAATAGCCCTTAAGTCCCCCTCGAAATTGAAGCAAACAGTTTTATGCCGCTGTCTACTCCACATTCGCATTGTTGCACCAGAACCAACTTAACTATATACTGCAGACAAACCAATTTAAACTTTATTCTAAAGACTTATAGACTATTCCGACTGTTATTAAATATCTATTTTTGGTTCGTGACGTTACCATGGTAACGAATATTAGACGATATTTTCTATTTGCCATCGGTTTAAGCGATTATGATTGCTGCGCAATGGGAATAGGAGAATTGGCAATGCAGGAGTGTTTTACAAAGTAAATATTTTCCGGGACAATTTTCCAGCAATTGAATTTTGTTTTTTATTTTTTATCAGAAACCTATTCGGCTAGTTGGAGATTTAATGATAAAAATATCAAAGCGAGGTTTTATTTTAGATAGGTATGAGATGACCGTCTTAGTTACAGAACACTGGATTACTGACGTATTAATAAATCGAACAATTATTGTCCGATATTTTGACATCTATTTTAGATCCTTAGTGATGGGGCTTCGTTTGACACAGCATATTGTGACTGTACACGGTATAAAAATAAATAAACGGAGTTTAGCGATCAAGATAATTCCTTTTGATGAGTTAATTTCTCGAAGACGGATTTAAGACGAATTATGAGGTCATCATTTTTGTGCAAAATTCTTAAACAATTTTTTATACATTCTGAAACTGTTTATTAAAGAGATTCAACGGTCTACATTTCTACAACATTCTTGTTTAAATGGAAAGGTCTTCTGCGAGGCTCATGTCCCTAATGTGGGATAACAGAAACCCATCAACATAATTGGAACTTAGAAAATATCACTCAAAAAGAACTTAAAAAGTAATCATACATCAAGAGAATCCATGACATTCATTTTTTTAACATACCCTACGACACAAGAACTTTTAACTCGTTTAAAGCATCAGAAACTCCCAAGGGGTTAAAGTAAAGTGATGCCATTACGGAAACTATTTTTATTACATCTGTGTGTTATGAGAATAAATCGCGGACGAACAAACAAACTGAATTGCGCGCGTCGCGTCCCACTGAGAATGGGCGAGTTGAAGAGCTATACACTATACTTGTGAATGAAAACAATTTAATAACACTCGAGTTATGCAAACTCTTATGGTAAAGAATGAAGCCAGTGGTTTGCTGGTTAGAGACCCTGAGTCTAAAGCTTGGGGGTCTGGGTTTGATTTTGCAAGCAGACATTTAGTGCTTCTAAAAAAAATACGTAGCAAAAAAGTTGCAAGATTTAGTAACGAAGGAGTAAACATGCGAGTAGTGTGCACCAAGTACTTTTATGAACATTTATTATTTGCGAAAATAAAATAAAGACTTCAAATCTAGTCATTAGCTACTGCTACTACTTCGTTCTACTGGGCAATTCCTTTTTTTTACTTCTTTAAATGTTTCCTAGAGAAAATACTGGTCGATTTTTGAGCATTTGGTTTTCTAAATTATTACTATTTCGTTGAAACTTTTCCGTTACATACAAACTTTCTTGAGAACACTATACGATGAATACAAAAAGTACCAAAAAGGAATAAAAGAATCTGTCACATCAGGTTTGAAGTAGTGTGGCGTTTATTGAACTTCTTATTTTTCGTTTTGATCTTCTAATTTACCCAAAATTCCTTTATTAGTCTATCACGTTGCCTTTGAGTCACCGACTTACTTACATTATGTTAGTTACCAAATTTCAGCGTAATCAGTTAAGTAGTTATGGAGCAAATTGTCTGTGACAAACGGATCCCTTTGAAATACGTAAGTATATAATCAGAAAAAGTATTGTTTTTTCTAGCACAAACTTATCCATTGTACACGCTCTCCTACGTTGAAATATCTGCACTTATTTCTCTCCAGTTTCTGTTATCTTGCAGTGTGCCATAAATCCCTCAATCCGTGAAGTAGGGTCTGTTTGTATGTCTGTATATTTGCAGGAACAAATAAACGTATGCTCTCGAATGCATCATACAAAATTGTTTCTTGGAAATAATGGGTACGGAAAGATTACGCATGTATGTAGGTACTGTTGAAGTTTAAACAAGCCGTAGTAAAGTAGTGACCTATGGCGTATGGCCTTTCTTGCAAAGGGTCGTGGGTTAGAACCCGGGCTTGCAACTCCCAGTTTTTCAGAATTTACATGCGAAATCACATTTGAAATTTGCCATGAACTTTACGGCGAAGGGAATGATCTTGCGGAAATCTGCAGATATCTGCGAATAAATTCAATGGTGTGTGCGAAGAAGTGGAATTACAGCCAAAGCTCTCTCGTTGTGAGTTTAGTAGCCTTTGTATTATTCCAAAGGTTGAGCTATTTACAAATCAAATTTCATTCAAATACAACAACAAAACATTTAGTAGGATTACAGAATATTTATTTTGATTCTGATTGTATTTTCAACAGGATGCAATGTTGGCAGCTTCCGATATTTCTACGCTTTTACAATGATCATAATCACAGGTAGGCTCTCTAGACGGTATAGCACCGGTATAGCGTCGAGATATCAGGAGCTAAAGGAAAAGTCGGTGATGTTTTAAAGCTTTGCCCAGCTGCTCTGCTTTAGACGGTTAAATGGCCTAGTGGCCAAAGAACATGACTACGAAGCATTGAGGTCCCGGGTTCGATTCCCGCGTCGGGACAGATATTTGTATGAAACATACGAATGTTTTCTCTTGAGTCTTGGTGTTTATTATGTATTTAAGTATGTGTCTATATAAGTATGTTTATCCGTTGCCTAGTACCCATAACGCAAGCTTTGCTTACTTTGGGACTACGTCCCGTGATATTTATTTGTTTATTTTTATCTGTGTATCGAAAATGTGTAGGTAAATCGCTCTCTCTCTCTCTTTCTTTCTTTACCGTGCAGTTGAGCTTAACTGCAAATGAAAATACATACACCAAAAAACAGGCTGTTTTAAACTTTCAGAAGCTTTTAATTCAGATGTGATGTGTTTTTATCGCAGTTTAATCAAACGTAACGGACTTACACTGAGCTGGTGCTTGAGTACTACGAAATTCGAAGTTCGTATCGTGCCGTCCTTATCACACTTGTGTTAAATAATATTAGCGTAAGCAGAACGGCATGATACGAAGTTCGAAAATCGAATTTTGTAGAAGGTCTGCATAGCATCAATTAACGGATTACCGCCCCCTCTCGGATTAGGGGGGAACGTTTGTTCAGCTCTGTTTTCGAATTCCGTTTCGCACTGATTTAGGTAAATTGAGGCTTGGGTGCAATTTGTTGGTGCATCGGAGCGTTTGCCTATTTTAGGGTTTGAAGGGACATCTTGAGTCTATGACCATAATGGGAATGGAACTTCACTTACGAATAATACGATACAATAAGGCCAGGGTGCTGAATAACGAAAGTTAATATCGAATGCTTGTATTTTTTTTTAAACCGCAAATTTATCAGGATTTATTAAAACGTGATTAAAACGGCATCGTATATTTTAACCAATTTCATTAGGTAGGGTTAAATACTTGTAAATTGCTCACCCGCGACCTTTAAATCGCGGTAAGGTCGCGAGTGAGCAAAGTAATTGTTTCGGTCCATTGATATAGACCTCCGCAAAATAATACCTGATTCAATAAAATTCCTACTTGTACTTGTTTTGCTTTGTCATTTGTTTTTCTGTGTACTTTTTTTGTGTTTTATGTAAAATAAAGAGTTTACATACATTAATATACCAGGCGCTATTATAATACAATCGATAAACTAACTTTATATATTAAGAACAAGCCCATAACCAGTAACATGAATCAAGAAGTTATTATGTAGTTTAAATGACAACGCAAATACTGTTAAAAAAAAGTTACGACGTAAATAAATTACAAAAGAAGAAAAGATTAAAAAAGACAAAAAAACTTTTGAGACGGCGTCAGTGTTGTAGTCATATTTTCTTTTCATATTGCAAAATTAACCCTGTTAACACTTCCCATTTACTCTATAATTGCATGTCCATCAGAAAAAACCTAGACATTTCGTTTACATGGTCGACATTTACATAGATGACATGTTGTTATTTTAGTAGTTAATAATGACCTGTCATGCGACTGTCAACTGGCAATGGCTAGCGGACAGGAATGTCGGTCTAGTCCAGGAGCTATCAATTACTCCGTGGGGATGGAGGGCTAGGAAACTAGCGAACTGAGACCTGAGACCCAGAAAAATTATTGTGTATTTGAATTAGGAATCTTATTCTTACTTAGTTAAAGTTCAAAGTCAATTTTGAAATATGTACAAAAAATTGTACGCGGGGCCTTAGGAGGTTACAGCGTTGTTAGAAATAATACACAGTGTTTTAAATAGCCGCTTACTAGTGTGGCCGAATAGTAGCTACGAGATACGAGAACGATAGTTTTCATATGAAAAGCCATTCTATCGATTTTTCTATCGATTGTATCGATACTATCAAGATTATCGATAGCCAGACCGCGGCAATATTATCAAATGAGTGCAATACTGTCGATACTATCGATAGTAGGTATATTGTTGCGCGTAAATAAAAGACTATCGATAATATTGAAACTACCGACAATATCGATTGTTTTAAACTATCAATACTATCAACACTTTGTTCTTCACGAAGAAGAATACTCAAAAATCAAAATCAAAACCAAAACGTTTATTCTGCAAGTAGGCCGCAAAGGGCTCTTTTACATGTCATTTTTTTAAACTACCAGCGCTTTCGTAAGGACCATCATTGCCAAGAAGAATGCGCCGCAAGAAACTTGGCAGAAAGTCATATTTTCAAATCAAAATATAATAAATTACAAATTAAAAAAATCATACAAATATAGAATTAAGTAAATAAAAAAAATAATTATATAAAAAAACAATACAGGGATGTATTGGGTCCCTTAGTTAAAAAACTAAAACAATACCTACATCTTAACTATATCTACGTTAAGTGGAAGTGTACTATCTATTGTATTAGATCGCGACAAGGATGAATTTGAACAAATTGAAAATTTGACACCCACATCCAATGTGAGCCTTCAAAAATACACATTCTTATCCACATCCACGGCTGCACATTTTATTTCTGACATTTTGTGCACTTATAATTAATTGTTTTTATTTTACATCCTTTTGACGATCATTGTAATTTTTATCATGAAATAAAAAATCTAATCTATAAAGAAATCGACAACCGCAACATCCCTGGCGTACTCCCATTGTAAGTGCAGCATGTCATTAAGTGAAGTCACTGGTTCTGCTACAAATCTGGTATAACTTCCAACCTATTTCTTCACATCATGTTTTCTAGTTCTCGTGGCCTCAATGGCATCTGATACAGTGAAACGTTAATTAGGTAGCTCGGGCAACAATTTGCCAGGTTCAAACTGACAGTAATCGCCGTCGCTACTTGCTTTGTAGACATCGGTTACACGCTAATACTAGCACCCATACCACAAGCTTTGCTAAATTTGGGACTAGGTTGATTGCTGTCAAATGTCCGGTGATATTCATTTCACACAGCGTCTTCCGAATAATTATAAAGATTGGAAGACGCAGTGTCGGTGAGCCTCCAACCACCTGAGAGACCACGGACTGGCAAGCGCAGTGTGGGACGTCTACCATTCCAGATGGACGGACGATTTGGTGAAGGCCGCAGGGTCAGGGTGGATGCAAATCGCTTCCAACCATAATGACTGGGCGTCAACGAGAGAGGCCTATGTCCAGCAGTGGACGCCCCATGGCTGAAATGATGATGATGAGTTCAGTTCTCTTTAATGTGTTAGTTGTACAAATTGTCCATAATTTATCTGTAAACTGTTCCATTTATGACTACTGATACTTGACACTACATGCAAGAGTGCTTTCTTATTTTCAACATGATTCGATTTGTAGCATTCGAACATGGCGGATGTAGAAAGTATATAATTTTGGTATTTCTGTTTCTTTGGCTAGTTGAAGTATAATTTTGATAGTGTTTTATGCGGCGATTAACCTTAAGTACCTGGGCGACCGAGCTCTGCTCGGGCAGAAACTCGGTACCAAGCGTTTTCCCAGAGATAAGACCAAGCTAGATCAATTTTTCAACCCCGAAAACCCCCAAATACCAAATTTCATCGAAATCGTTGGAGCCGTTTCCGAGATCAAAACACCGGAGGGGGGGGGGTGAGAGGGGGGAGGGGATGCGGGAGAGGAAGCGCGCAGGTATTAAAGGGGGGATGAAAATTTAATTGATTTTGCCGTAGGATGCACCGTTTTCAAGATATTTGACAAAAACACCGGATTGAGTCACGTTAAACTATCGTCCGTAAACCGACTTTACAGACAACCGGCTTTTCCTGTTCTGTGCTCCCAATAGGGAACGTGCACAGAGACGGTGCTGCCAACTGGTGCCATAAGGGTGCCATCAATTTGAATGTTTTACCTTGATAAGTTTGTTTTACTGTCCGCATAGTGTCTCTTCTGTCGCATTAGTGCTGCCGCCTATAGTTACTGCACGTTCCCTATAATGAATACTTTTTCTAACAAAAAAGTAACTTTTTCTCACAAAAAAGTAACTTTTTCTCACAAAAGAAGAAACTTGACGTTTTCTCATGAAAAATAAACTTAAAAAAAAAAACTAAAAATCTTGAAAAAAAACGTGGAATCGAACCGAGGTCGGCTGGATCCGCGACCACCCGATTTCTAATGTGCTATTATGATCTGCTCGAAGTCGGCGAAATTTAGCTTCATATTCTAATGCAAACAAAAATAGCCGGAAAACACGAGTAAAAGCGATTTTCTGAAAATGAAACATAGCTAGATCAGTTTTTCATCCCCGAAAACCCCCACATACCAAATTTCATCGAAATCGTTGGAGCCGTTTCCGAGATCCTGATTATATATATACATATATATATATACATATATACAAGAATTGCTCGTTTAAAGGTATTAGATTAACAGTGATCACAAAATTCTATATTGTTCTCGTGTCTGACATTTTTTAATGCGCAAGTTGTCTCCACGTGGTTTCTGGAATTTTACTATCAAGTTGCAAAAACTACAATCACCGTACAACGTCGCTCCCAAAGAGAGCTTACTTTGACACTGGCGAAATTGTCCTGTAATGGGACAGAAGCCATATTTTAAATAAATATTAATAATAATAATACATTCAACATACTTTTTCATGTAAGTAGGTATATTGTAAGTACGTATCACCCGTAAAGTTACTGTCCACTTTCAGAAAAGCCATTCACTTCGGAACCTAAAAGCGGGTCCATTAGAGCGTCTGTAAACACGTAGGTTTGCATTCGTCCGATTGAATGCAGCCATCGCATGCATTCGAGTGCAACAGTTTAAAATGTGCACTTTGTTTTGTAGTGGCGGTGCAATGCGTTCGCGGAAAAATGGTGCAATCTGAAGCTGGATTTCTGGCCCACACAAATTATTGTAGGTCATTTTCAAATGTTGCGCAAAACACGCTGATACTATTTGTATGGAGCTACCACTATGTTACCATGCATTATAACAAATATTACATAAATACCAAGCATTATTTTCAATTCATTATAAAATTATCTGTGATTTAAACATCAAAAATGTCACCAAATAACCGCAGAAAATAGACTGTGTAAATGGAAACTTTTTTTAGGTTGAAACAACTTTAGCTGCGCAAAATTTAAAAATGACTCAGGAGTTTAAAATTCTGAGATTTTACTTAATTCCAATACCTTGCAATACATATTTTATATTGTTGTCATCTAATATACCGCAGTGTCTTTGACCAATGTGTGTTTCCAGTAATGACTTATGGCACTGACATGACATGTACCCACTAACGATGGGCCTCATAAAAAAACTCAAGGTCACTCAGAGCTATGCTCGGAGTTTCTCTGCGGAATCGAATTAAAAATAATGAAATAGTGCAAGAACTAAAGTCACCGAGATAGGTCAAAGATTTGTCAGACTTAAGTGGCAGTGAACTGATGGCCAACGGGACCAGAGGTCCTCGAATGGCGCGATGACCTATGGTTAAGGTTGCGAGAACGCGTTGGATGCGGATGGCGCAGGGTCGGTCTGTCTGGTGGACCTAGGAAGAGGATATTCAGGACGTCATTCTGCTGAAATGATGGTGCAGATGATGATGTCTAAAAAGTTTTTGTTAAAAATTTCACTTTCAATGCAAGCTTTTTTTGCTGACTGTACTTTTTGTTGTATACCAAATTTCAAGTTGATCCGACCACTGGAAGTGAGTCAAATTCAACTTCCAAGATTTGACCCGTACATACATATTTACATACCTACATTGCAAGTTAATAAAAAGCTTTATAAATTCAAAATTTTAAAAACCGCCAGCGCATCAGTTCACATAAATGTTTCATAAACATAAATTAAAGATCCCTTCCGCAGCATTCGAAAGAGTTGATATTTTTGAAACGGCTAGACCAATTTTGATGAAACTTGTCTAAAAACTATCGCCAAGAAACCTGCTTTCAAATAAAAAAAACCGCATCCAATTCGGCTTATCTATTTAAGAGCTATGATGCCACAGACAGACACATACACACACACACACACACTCACACACACACACACACATAGCGGTAAAAACTTAGAACACCCCTCTTTTTGTGTAGGGGGTTAAAAATGCCATAAATCATAGTTAAGTACATTCTAAACGTTGCACTAGTTTCAGCTGTACGAGTCATATTTTTTTTCGCTTGAACACTTATAAATAAGACCCTCTTACTGACGTTTGGTGACTGTGGCGGAAAACTGAAGTGGAGGGGTCCCTCCCTCACGCAATTATAGTTTAACGTATACGACATTTACAGACATACATCCACACAGATACAACGTACGTTCGAAAAACTATTCAATAGATCTGTATGCTTAGTATAAGTTTTACTTCACCAAAATACTTCTCGATCGCGTTTACGTAAAAATTTAAATTCTATGGAAACATGGACGCGCGCGCGCGGAGACGCTGTCCATGTTTCCATAGAATTGAAATTTTTACGTAAACGCGATCGAGAAGTATAAAACTTATACTAAGCGTACTGTACGCTTAGTATACGTTTTACCTCGCCAAAATACTTCTCGATCGCGTTTACGTAAAAAAATCAATTACTAGGGAAACATGGACAGCGCCTCCGCGGCCGCGCGTCCATGTTTCCATAGAATTGTAATTTTTACGTAAACGCGATCGAGAAGTATTTTGGTGAAGTAAAACTTATACTAAGCATACTGTACGCTTAGTATAAGTTTTACTTCACCGAAATACTTCTCGATCGCGTTTACGTAAAAAAATCAATTACTATGGAAACATGGACAACGCCTCCGCGCGCGCGCGTCTATGTTTCCATAGAATTGAAATTTTTACGTAAACGCGATCGAGAAGTATTTTGGTGAAGTAAAACTTATACTAAGCGTACTGTTCTTAAAAAATGCTGTAATAGACTAGTGGTTTTTACCTACATTGGCTTCACGAGCAGAGCGTCGTGGGTTGGAGTCCGGGGTCACATACCTGAGTTTTTCGGAATTTGTGCTCGAAACATTTACATTTGAAATTTACCATGAGTTTTACAGCGAAGGAAAACATTGCGAGACCTTTACAAAAAAAAATAATGATGTGTGTGAATTTCCTAATCCGTACTGGACCCGCGTGGGAACTACCGACCAAGCCCTCTCATTCTGAGAGGAGACCTGCGCCCTGCAGTGAGACATGTATAGGCTGCGAGAGTGACGATAACAATGATGATTCAGTTACGTGCCCCAAAAATTACTTGGTATCGAAACATGATATATTTCATTATGACTACAGGGATGTATGGGGTCGCCGTGATGCTAGTGGTTTCACCTATGGCCTCTCAAGCAGATGGTCGTGGGTTCAAATCCTGGCTCGCACCTCTGAGTTTTTCGGAATTAATGTGTGAATTACATTTGAAATTTACCATGAGCTTTACGGTGAAGGAAAACGTCGTGAGAAAACCTGCATACACATGCGAAGAAATTCAAAGGTGTGTGCCCAATCCTCACTGGGCCCTCGTGGGAACTGCGTCCCAAGCCCTCTCATTCTGAGAGGAGGCCTGTGCCCTGCAGTGGGACGCGTATATAGGCTGGGATGATGATGATGATGGGGTCTCGAGTGAAGTACTTCATTCGAAACGTTCTTAGAGCTGAAAACCAGTACTGAATAGTAGAATACTCACAACCCTATCTCCCATCGCAAAGTATCTTTTTAGACAACGCACACTTGTCTTGTCCAGATCCCCATCACCCCATTCACCCCTCCTAGAGGTTTTAAATTCGACACGATAGAAATGTAGATTTGTTTGTGAATGGACGTCATTAAGGCGGTTGCCATGTTGCATTGCCTTTTTGTTTTACGTTTGGCATTTGTTTTTAATGGCAAGCTTTATTATAGCGGTTTTGGGGGATCCGGGAAGTTTATTTTCTTTTGTTTTTTACGGGTTTTCGGAAGGTTTTTGTTTCTGTAAGTCTTTTAAAGTTAACTCAGAGAATACCTAACAGTTACTGCTGGAAGATTTTAGTCCATTAACATATCCGCAGATTGTTATCAATAAAGAAAAGAAAATATGTATATTAAACTAGCTGACCCGGCAAACGTTGTTTTGCCATATCAGGCGTATAAAAAATAGCCTACGACCTATTTTCAGACCTACCAAATATAGAGAAAAAAGTTTCATTAAAAACGGTCAAGCCGTTTCGGAGGAGTTCGATAACAAACACCGTGTCACGAGATTTTTTTATATTAGAAATATTTCAACTAGGGGTGGAGTGGCAACACATTCAGAGTGGTTTTATTATTTTTTAATACATATTTATTTTGAAACAACTCCAAGAAAAAGTAGAGGACAATGGCAGCCATTGTTTTTCTACTTCGTAGATTTATAAAAGGCTTCCGATAGCGTACGCCGAGGAAATTTTTGAAACGTCTCGTAAAACATAATTACTTAGGTAGATACGTTTTTATTCATTAAGCTTTACAATGCTAATTTATGTTGGTGTCATTTAACTGTAAATTTTAAACAATAATATTTCTATTCAGTGAGTTGTGGTGTTCCACATGGTTACGTCCTAAGTACACCTTTCTTCCCTAAGTATAGTACCTACATTCCTCTAGAATTTTAATGTGTGTTACAACCTGTTCTACTCGCTATAAAGAATTTAAGAGTTTATTATTATAAGACTTAAATGAAACTTAAATATTGACACAAATCTGGCCCCATGCTATTAAATTTTCATCGCTAATAAATATATCACGCTCTGTAGCCCTCTAAACACAATAAAAGTAATTTGATCCCATAGTACCCAACCTATAACTATACAGCAATATATACCTAAAATCAACAAACCGAGACATCCCCAAACAAGGGTGCCTAACAATAAACAATTTAAAATGAAATCCGTCACTTTACTGCAAATCTAAAACTTTCAGGTTTCCCCAGTCTCCCCTTCGACAAACTCAAACCATAGTCAACCAAATAACAACACCGATAAGATCGGTAATTGAATTGCATTCCGCTTATCAAATCACCAATTTAATCCGCCACTGACGTTGCTTAAAATAGTCTTTATTTTGTAGGGTATAAAGTGGGTGTTCTCGCTAAAGTTAAAGCGGCGAATGACGTTATACAGGGTGCATTGTTTGGGAAGACGTTTAGGAAGAATGTCGCAGTGATTTCGGGTATGTCAGTCGTGAACTGTCACGTCGCGTGGCGGGGCAGCAGGGGAATATTGGGCCACTGAACTAGCGTATTCACGCACAGGTTTATTAAAGGAGAAAAGTAAAGTTTTAGTGCTGCTTGTTGATAATGAAACAGATTATCGGCCTCTTTCCTTCTAGCTTTACTTTAGTCAGTAAAAAAAAATGCTGAAAAATAAGTTTAAGTTTATTAAAAACTAGCTTTTCTCCGAGTCTTCGTCCGAGCTGCATTCCAATTTGTGGTAAAGCTTCCTCTCTTTTATTTTTAATTTTCTTTTAACTCATTTTATTTTAATTTGAGTTTATGATATTAATGGGCGGTGGTGATCATTTTCCATGAGATATCTCTCTTGCTTGTTAAAAATATATAGAAACTTTTTTACTCGCAATGATTTTCGTTAGTTGTTTAAATTTCACATACATCTAGTAATTGGATTGATTTGATGAGCAGATTATACTTTATGGATTAGACAACACAATAACAGTAAAAAAATGAAAATATTTTTAATAACATGACGTGTACCCTAGAAACTGAAAGGACACCGCTCAAAATCGAGATGTTTCGAGAGAAGTCTTTGTCCAGCAGTGGGACACTTCTCCAGGCTAATTTTTTTAATGTTTGAATAAAACATATCTTTTTTAAAACAGCGTATTTCCTAGCCTTCGAGTAAGCATCAAGCGATCGCTAACGGGACGAGGGTAGATTGAATAACGCTGTGTTTATTTCCATCGAGCGCGTAAACAATCGTCTCTAGTTTCGATGATTATCGGGATGCTGAGGCTCTTGTATGTTTGTAAGGCTTTTAAACTAGATAGAAAAGAAAGAAAATACATTTCTTTGTTTTAAACTTTCGTGATTTTCACTCATAATTACTAAACTAAACGGGACTTATCACTAGTTAGTACTTATCATTAGTTAACTCGTGACCACGGTTGCTGCAATGTGACCGAAACGTCGAGGTAAATAAATAAATATTTATTGCATGATAAGTCCCGTTTAGTTTAGTAATTATACATTTATTGGTTATTAGCTAGCTGTTGCCCGCGATTCCGTCTTCAAAGAATTTGTTTATTGCTATCCCGGGGGAACTATGCTATTTTCCGGGATAAAACTATCCTATGTCCTTCCCTGGGTCTCAAAACTATATCCATACTAAATTTCAACTAAATCGATTCAGCGGTTTAAGCGTGAAGAGGTAACAAACAGACAGAGAGACAGAAAGACAGACAGACTGACACACTTTCGCATTTATAATATTAGTATTGATAGCAACACAAGACACATCAATATTATTACTAATAGGCAACACAAAGGATAACGATAGTTTGTCATTGCGGTTGCAAAAATAACATTGGCTCAGCTTAATGCTGAAGCGTTTTTGGCACCCCGGCGCTGATTTTCAGTCACTTTTATATATTTTTTTATGTTTTTTTTTACAGCAAAATTTGTTCAAGAATTATTAAAGTGCATAAGCCGTGGTGGCCTAGTGGCTTGATCTACGGCCTCTCTAAGCATCGTGGCTTCAGATCTGAGATTACATATAGGTGTAAGATTCCAGCGATTACCCTGCCCTCCTAAAAGCAATCATGTAGGTACCTACGGTCAGCTGCAGAAGTTACGAGTAATCTAATCAATCAATCAAATACCTTTAAACGAGCAATTTTTAATCAAAATCTCAGAAACGGCTCCAACGATTTCGATGAAATTTGGTATGTGGGGGTTTTCGGGGATGAAAAATTGATCTAGCTTGGTCTTATCTCTGGGAAAATGCTTCGTACCGTGCTAGAGCCCGAGCGGAGCTTGGTCGCTCAGGTACTAGTTATAATATACATATTTTATTTACAGATATAAGAACAAAGAACAAAAGCGCAATTTATTTATGTAAGTATACGTACTTACTTTATTGAATCAGGCGTTACTTTGCGGAGGTACATATCAATATTATAAATTAACTAACAATTACTTTACTCACAATAATCGATAGCATAAAAGATATACCTACTTTCATTTAAACTTTGACATTCAAATTTATGAAATGCTGACAGTACAGCATTTTGAGTCCATTTCAAACGAATCCCAAAATGAACGGTATTTTCATTTTGTGCCGATTTAAATTATTTCCACGGACCCCCGGTCGAGTGGTTCCGAGATGCGTCGACAGCGATATTCTGTTTGCCTATCCATCTGTCCGGCGATACCGGCTAAACTTTGGACTTGGCGAAAAAAAGTCTAATAAAATAGACTGCTAAAATATTTACACTTCCTTTTGGCTTCGTCGTAGTCGTGTAAAAACTGAAATGAATGTTGTAGCAATTTCAATTTGTTTTCTAATATTTTACTTGTGTGCTGTCTTTTGTGCGGCGATCAAAATAATTTCAAAGCTTTTTGATTCCTTTGACATTCCTTTAATATTTTTTTTTGTTGTTGTCACGTACTACTTTTTTGGGAAGCTTGGTTGACAGTCCCTTGGTACATTTGGAAGCACACTTGGCGCGTGTAGCCAGGAGACGCGAGAGCAAATTACATACTAAAATATATTTTTCATTTAAAAAAAATAAAAGTCTTTTATGGAACTTAAGTTTTCGCTGCTTTTACTCATAATTTCAATTTTCATTCGTATCTTTCACGTAAATAATAAAAAATACAAAAAAAAAAACATTTTACTTGTTAAACCACGAATTCTAACATTGATTTTTTTCCCAAGAAGCTATTATTCTCGGTTTGAAAACAAAAAAAAAGTGGTTTTAGTTCCTACTCTCGCCACTCCCCCCGGATAAATGGGTAAATTACCCGCACCGCGCACTATTTGCCCGCTCTCCCCTCACTGCCAACGCCTGCACTTTACGTGGAATTGTACTTGTCAGAGAATTTACGAAATTAGCGAAAAAGGCGCACAAAATTCATGGCTCTTTTCATAGGGTTCCGTACCCGAAGGGTGACGAACGGAACCCTAATAATGCCGCTGCACTGTCTCCGCCCCGTCTCTTCTGTCTGCTTTGAATCGCAACGCTTCTATACAGTCATTTAGTATGAATACTAATTTAAGGGGCGCTGCGGCTGAGACGCGTCTCCGTCCCACGTCTCTTCTGTGTCTCTTCTCTTATTAAAGCGTCGTCCTTCATTAGAAGGAATTATGTAATTTTTGGGAATTCCCACGGAAATTTTTGAGGAATGCTAAAATTTTCAAACAAACTGTCAGCCCTAATTGTTTGAAGTCGCGGTCAAAGGCTAGTCTTTGATATATTTTTGACACAGAGACGCTAAATGAAATATTTCTGTGTGAATTGATCTTTAGTCTATCTTAGTGGCAATAGATATTTCTTCTTTCATTCTTCAGTTCGTCGGGAATTTTATTTATAATACATTAAAATTTAAACCTTGATCCACTGTGAACCGTCATTTTCAAAATAAATATTATCGCAATCACACCAAAGTCCACCAACTAAGTTATAACGACTTTAAATTCGAAAAGGTTCTGCAGCGGCTCACTCCCAAATTTAAATTATACAGCAGCGTGACCGATCAATTAACGAATTAACTGAGTACCAACTCGTCCAATTAGTTCTGTAACTTTAATTCACCACTCACGTCCACAACTGGGTCGCCGTAATTCTTAGTTAAACAAACTATCGACCGTAATTATGCCCGTTTAGAGCTCATAAACAAAATAATTTGTAACAAATGTAACACGCACGGTTGATTTTTAGAAGTTCAAAATGCTGCTGATTCATTGTTGGCCACTGCGTCATAGTCATCAAGTACACAAAACAAGTAATCCCAAAACAAGGCATATCTGTGAATAATTCCGATCCATATTGGCGATCCCTAACTTCTAATAGAGTATCTACTGTGTTAAAAAATAATTACGTTAAATGCTTTGATGTAAGAAGATCTGTTCTGGAAAAAAAACTTGTCGAATTTCTTGTTTTCTTACAAATACTTGTTATAGTCTAAATTTTATTATTTCATTGATATTGTAACCTTAGCGAGGTAATAATGCCTGAATCAATCAATTATCTTATTGACTTTATCATCATCATCATCATTTCAGCCGAAAGACGGCCACTGCTGAACATAGGCCTCCCTCAAGGCTCGCCAAACAGATCGGTCCCATGCTATCCACATCCAACGCGATCCCGCAACCTTAACCAGGTCGTCGCTCCATCTTGTTGGAGGCCTTTTACTGCGTCTTCCAGTCCGTGGCCGCCCCTCGAGAACCTTTTTGCCCCATCGGCCATTAGGTTCTAAGAGCGATGTGCCCTGCCCACTGCCACTTGTGTCTGGCGATTCTTCGACTTGCATCAATGTAAAGGTATGTAGAAGAGTAAATATGTGCGTGAATGTGTGCATGCGTGCGTGCGTTTGTTTGTTTCTTTCACGCTAGAATGCCTTTGGATGAATGAAATTTGACTAATCTTTAGCGCTCTTTTGCTCTTTCAGCGCCTGTTGCTCCGCGTCCCTCCAACTCAGCCCGGCTGCCCGCAGCTCGGCGTCCACGGTGCGCTGCCACGTATGAGCCGGCTGACCCCGCCGCCTGCTCCCATGCGGCCTCCACGTGAACGCGACCCTAGGAGGCGGTAGGAGCGGATGGCGACGTCTCAGGAAGGCCCTCTGTACCACCGGGGTACCATAAGACAACAACACACAAATTACTCGTAAATAAAAAGACAAAGATTCAGTGTAAAGGAGATTACTCTAAACTATATAAAATATGTAAAATTTTACCGGCTAGCCTGAAACATAAATATCTTCTACTTGTAAACAATCATAGTAATCAGGATCGTTTCACTAATTTGGTGCAACATAAAACTGGCACAAGGTCAATGTCCAAAGGTAAATTTGAAATACCCATGGTAAAAAATTACTATGGAGATAGAACGTTAAAAAAACGAGTCCCATACTTACTCAATAGTTTACCCGAGGACATAAGACGTGAGCCTACACTTGCTAAATTTAAAAGTTTACTAAAAAAACATTTGTTAAATTCGTTGTAACCATTTATGTATAATTGTAAGTAGGTAAGTAAAAAAGTAAAAAAATCTTTATTGCCAAAACCTAAATCAATACAAAGAAAAAATAAAAAAAAGCAAAATAGGATAAGTAAAACTAAAAACATTACAAAAACTACTAAGTATGCTAAACTTAGGTACTGCTAGGCTAGGCAATGGGTCCCAATCTCAGCGTATGCTAGGCACGACGCCCTGCGCTGGTTTTCAGACTGGTCCCTAGAAGAGGGGCGGTCGCAACTCGCGATTATTTGGTTAAAAATGTACGGAGAAATAAAAAAAAAATATATTATTATTATTACGTATATAAATAATTTATTGAATCAGGCGTTACTTTGCGGAGGTCCATATTAATGAACTAAAACAATTACTTTGCTCACCCGCGACCTTACAATAGTTACGTTTATGCAAGAAATGTGTGTTCATGCAGTTCCTCCACCTCCACACTGTACGAACACACACAAATCACATAAACACAACTATCACCACAGTGATTGGTGAAATGTGTGTTCATGCAGTTCCTCCACCTCCACACTGTACGAACACACACAAATCACATAAACACAACTATCACCACAGTGATTGGTGAAATGTGTGTTCATGCAGTTCCTCCACCTCCACACTGTACGAACACACACAAATCACATAAACACAACTATCACCACAGTGATTGGTGAAATGTGTGTTCATGCAGTTCCTCCACCTCCACACTGTACGAACACACACAAATCACATAAACACAACTATCACCACAGTGATTGGTGAAATGTGTGTTCATGCAGTTCCTCCACCTCCACACTGTACGAACACACACAAATCACATAAACACAACTATCACCACAGTGATTGGTGATAGTTGTGTTTATGTGATTTGTGTGTGTTCGTACAGTGTGGAGGTGGAGGAACTGCATGAACACACATTTCTTGCATAAACGTAACTATTGTAAGGTCGCGGGTGAGCAAAGTAATTGTTTTAGTTCATTACGTATATAAAATATATAAAAAAAAGAAAAAAGTGCAATGAGTGAGTGTTGTGTTGCGTATTATGTATGCGTCTGTATTTTAATAATTTATAAGCTATGTTTATATAAAGCGAGTTACCTGCAGTCAAACTGCGTAAGCAGTTTTGCGGGGCATGGTTTAAATTAAAGTGTAAAAATTCCGTAAAATACCGATATATCAGCCGCTAAGTCTGCAGACACGCAATTAGCACATAAATAGGTTCCTCATACCGCGTAAATGACGGACAACGATGTAAAATTTCGTTTCAAAAGTCGCAACTGCCAAATTTAAATGATAGTTTAATATAATTTTAGCCTGGACGATGAAAAAAAGCTTTAATTTGGGACCCACTTAAGGTTGACAGTCCTGTCATATTGTATAGGAATTCAACATTATTTTTTCGGAATGGGTCCCAAATTAAAGCACGCTACCGTACCTAAACTTAATGGTAGTTATTCAAACAAAACTGTACCTCTATAGTCCAACAAGCTCGTGCGCGGAACCCTGTCGCAGTGAGTATTTGCCGCACTTATTAAAAACAATCTTGTTAAGACGCTCTCAACACCAACGTCGGCGCACACTGTCTATTTGTATCGGAGTAAACGAGATGCCGCTATTACTGGGCAGCCGGGTATATTGAAATTTATCGGGCCAATATTGAATTAAAAAAAAACTGTGGATTATTTGTGACTCGTTAGCGGTTTAGGTATGAATATGTTCACTTCATGCTTTTAATTGCAGACGCATACGCCAAAAAAATAAAGACATAGAACCGTTTAATGATGATTTTAAGACCTATCTTTGTGTGCAAGTATTTTAAATAGGCAACAATTTTTTGGATTATCATCCTCTTTGGCTGTCGGTGGCTGATTGGCGCTAAGCCCATGCCATGCACCGCGGCAAAAAAGAAAGGAGCTGTCAGGGCGGCACTTCTTAAATTTTCGGCGGACGTATATTATATTGTGAATTGTGCTGTGTAAATAAAAAACATTGTAAATAGTGTTATCTAGTACTAATGATAAATAACGGACATTATTTGGTGTAATACGTAATAGCAAGTGGCGGTGCGGACTTTGCGACCCTACGGACGGGCTAAGCGAGCGCTTATCGAAGTCGGCTTCCTTGAGGTTTGTGGTTCATAAATTGTTGTTTAGTTTTAATGCTGCATAGAAACGAATAACCACGGCCTTGGTGACAGTCACTATATATCGAAGGTTTTAATGAACACTTTGCAATTATTTTCTATCGAGCCGATTTCGTCCAATTATGTATCGAGTCCGTCGATGGTCTTTGAAATATGATGAATTATTAACATATAATTTTTTGATGTGCTAGAACAAACAGTTTTTCTTAAAAAACTGTTTAAATGACATCAATTGCAACAAAATTAGGTGTTGTCAGCCTCTTAAGGACAGCAGAGGCTCCCTGCGACAGGGTTCCGCCGAGCGCCACGCACGAGCTTGTCAAGGTATACCATGAGTAACACTAGTTTGCAGTGACCGTACTCGCTAGCGACGGCGTAAATGATTTGTATGGAGAATTGTATTTCCGTAAGTGACCGCTAGAGGCGCTGTACACAATTCTGTATACAAATCATTTACGCCGTTGCTAGAGAGTACGGTCACTGTAAACTAGTGTAACTCATGGTAGAGGTACAGAAGCATTGTCTTTAGCCAACCTAACGAAAGGATTGCCCCAACCGTTTATCACAAAGCGCGGTAATAAAAATAAACCAGCCAAGTGCGAGTCGGACTCGCTCACGAATGGTTCCGTTCCATTATCTATAAAAACGGCAAAACAACACGTTTGTTGTATGGGAGCCCCCTTAGATATTTGTTTAATTTAAATAAAATTATTTATTTTTAAAGTAAATATTTATTCTGGGAATATTTATTTTCTAGCGTCTACCTATTGCCGTTATCAATATCGAGCAAAAACGACCAAAAAAAATCACGTTTGTTGTATGAGAGCCCCCTAAAATATTTATTTTATTCTGTTTTTTAGTAGGTATTTGTTATTCTAGCGGCAACCGAAATACATCATCTGTGATAATTTCAACTGTCTAGCTATCACGGTTCCTGAAATACAGCCTGGTGACAGACGGACGGACAGACGGACAGACGGACGGAGAAGTCTCAGGGGTCCCGTTTTTACCCTTTTGGGTACGGAACACTAAAAAGAAAGTTTTATTAGTACGTAAACTTAGGGTGCCTTTCTACCAGAGATGTGCTACGCTACGTTGCTATGAATATATCTGATATCCACTAATCATGTTCTTTGGTCCACAGCATAGCACTGGTGGAAGCGGGTTCAATTAAGCTATAATTTTTATATGGAGAGATGCGTACCTTGGATGCGTGCTATGGATGGTCGCGAATCACGTAGCAATGTCCCCCCTCACCGCTCTGGCGCTCCGCGCGCCCCTGTCGATACATCGCAAAGCTCGAGCTGCGCATCTTCTTCGCACAGCTGCCTCGCTTAGCTTATACTTCATTTAATTTAGAATTGAAAACCACAACATCATTATATTGCGGCTCGTCATCTATTTCTTACCTAGCAAATACTACAGTACAATATAGTCTGGGAGCCGCAAAATAAAATTGTTTTAATGCCACTTTATTTGCGTGTCGTCAATTGTTACTCTAGTACAAATTGTAAAGAGATTACCGTTCACGACCCGCAATATAATGTTGTTGTGGTTTATAATTCTAAATTAAATGGAGTATAGCTTTGGTGGAAACGGTCACACAGTTTCGTAGCGTAGCTTTCACATCTTCGGAGCATAGCTGCATAGTACATCTCTGGTGGAAAGGCAGTTTATTGCCAGATATTCAAACAAAACAGAAGCATTGTCTTTGGCAAACCTAACGAAATGATTGCCCCAACCGTTCATCACAAAGCGCGGTAATAAAAAAAGATGGCCGCGTTTAGTCTCAATCACGGGGACTGCGAAAAATGGGAGGACTTACTGAAGAAGTGAATTATTAGGTTTGGTTTTAGGTTAGGTTTGTGTATTATTTAGATTAAATTTTAAATGCAGTAGTAATTTTTTTCATTATTAGGTACCTAAGCCGTGGTGGCCTAGTAGTTTGACGTATGGTCTCTCAAGCAGAGGGTCGTGGGTTCAAATTCCGGCTTGCACCTCTGAGTAGGTACTTCGGAATTTATGTGCGAAATTACATTTGTAATTTACCATGAGCGTTCACAAATGTGTGCAGATTGTCTCACGATGTTTTCCTTCACTGTTAAGCTCATGGTAAATGTAAAATGTGATTTCGAACGAAAAATACGAGATGGTGACGCGTCGTCTATCCCACTGGTGGGCACCCCATAGCAATATGAATGATCATTGTCTCGGAATGCTTGCACTTTGAGGCTCGTAAAACGCATCGCGCGCGTTTTGTTACGACCCGTACATTGTCGAAGTCATTGGCTCGATCGGACATACAAATATGCAGCTTGTGCAGTTTGTAATTTACTATCATATATTTTACTTTTTAACTGGCTTAATAAATATAAATTTAAAAATGTAAAAACCCCCAACGCAATTAGGTCACATATTTTGACCCATTCAATATTTTAATACAATTTCTATCGTTTTTCGCTATTAAAAAACATATCCATAATAATGTTTTTTTTCGATTGTTCGGAAAATCCTCAAAATATCGGACAGGTTGCAAAATGGTTTAAAGTTAAACGTAAAAAAATATTATATTTCAACCATTTTGAAGAATGCCATGAGATTTACGGTGAAGGAAAACGTCGTGAGGAAACCTGCATACACCTGCAAAGAAATTCAATGGTGTGTGTGAAGTTCCCAATCCGCACTGGGCCCGCGTGGGAACTACGGCCCAAGCCCTCTCATCCTGAGAGGAGGCCTGTGCCCTGCAGTGGAACTGAGATGATTGTCTGTGTGGGCTGGGATGATGATGATGGTGATGATTTCGAAGAACGTGCAAGCTCTCCTGCTCACAGAACCACTAGAAAATTTACTGGAAAGTAGGATAGTTAACTACCATAATGTCGAAGGGCTACAAAGTGAGCCATCTGACTCTGTAAGCTGTGGCGCCGAAGCGCTTCTACCTTTACGACACGCTGGGAGGAGCACAGCGAATGGGCGCAGATGCCTGATTTGTTGCTACGGTAATGGCGATTATAAGAAATGCCTGCTCTGTATTTATTTTTGTTTATCCGGCAGGGTTCTTGCTATGACGTGTAGTTACTTTGTCAAAGTTTTTTTTTTATTTATTTATACAAGAAATATATAGGCAAAACGGAGGGAAAAACCGGCCAAGTGCGGGTCTGACTTGCGTACGAAGGGTTCCGTACCATTATCTATAAAAACGGCAAAAAAATTACGTTTGGTGTATGGGAGCCCCCTTTAATATTTATTTTGACAGATGATGTATTTCGGTTGCCGCTATAACAACGAATACTAAAAAACAGAATAAAATACATAATTATTTAAGGGGGCTCCCATACAACAGACATGATTTTGTTGCCGTTTTTATTGATTATGGTATGGAACTCTTTGTGCGCGTGTGCGACTCGCACTTGTCCGGTTTTTTTTTAATCGGAAATCGACCCCCCTAGTAAACAGTGGCTACGTAGGAATCGAGCCACTGGGTACTACAGCCTAGCCAGTGTTCCCTCCCTGACCCTATATCGGGGGCATAAAATTGTATGTCCTAATATTTTGTCGCATAACAATTTTACGCCCAATAACTTAGTAGTGCGTATTTTGCTATCGACGTCGATGTCGACCAATCCATTCTGCCATCAATCGACGATGTATCTATTGGCGTGGTAACACCCTTAACAATGCAGCTCGTCCGTTATGGCAACAGTGAACCTAATCACTTTCAGACGAATCGCACTACGCTCAAAATTAAGCTTGAATTTTGATGTAATTACGAAATCATACTTCATAATAATTTTACTACAACCCAAACAGTTTAGCGAGGAAATGAACAAACTTGCATGGCTCCACCGAGTAATACGTGCTATTTCTTAGTATTCTGAGAGAGACATAAAGCACTTTTACGACTAGGAAACGGTCACTTCGTCTAACTACTTAAACAAGCAATTAATATATTGTAAAGTTCTAAGGAGTTTTCTGGTTAGTCTAGACTAGAATGTTTAAATTGTTGGAAAGGCCGTAATAGAGAAATTTCCGTCAAGCCAGACATCGAAAAACACAGAATTTAAAACCGAGAGGAAAAATGCTTCATTTCAGTATTACATTTTTTTTATGTTAGAGAGGTCAGACAAACGAACTAGTGGGTCACCTGATGTTAAATGTTCACCACTGTCCATTGACATCCGCAGCGCTTTACGCGATGCCAGTGCGTTGTCGGCCCTGCAGAAAATTGTACACTCGCCTCTTAAAGGCACCCAGGTCGTAACTCGACGGGAAAACCCCAGCGGGAAGCTCGTTCCAGATTTTGCAAGTTCTTGGCAAAAAAAACAAAAAAAGACATTCTTACATAATTTGTTAGTTGCAAAAAATATTTACAAAACTACTAGCTGACCCAGCAAACATTGTTTTGCCATAAAAAATATTTTTCATTCATCACCAAATGCTATAAAAATAGCGACCTATTCTGAGACCTACATAATAGACAATACATTTGATAAAAATCGGTCAAGCCGTTCCGGAGGAGTTTGATAAATGATAATAAACACTGTGACACGAGGTTTTTACATATTAGATATTAATATAAGAAATAATCCTAGCTTGTGTAAAGTCAACTTTGAGATGACAAATTTCCAAAATAAAAAAGATTGTAATTTGAAAACGTTCTGTGCCAAGTTTTTAACTAATATTTTTCGAGACTCAATAACGAATTGCTGTATTTTTTTTATTAGGCCAAGTTTTTGTCTCAGGGTCTAGTAATAACAACAGATTAATTCACTTCTAAATACAAAAAATATTATAAACGTCAAAGTATGTACAGACGGCATGGATATTTGTTACTCTTTCACGCTAATACGTTTGACGGATCTTGATGCAATTTGGCATAGTTTACCTATAACCTGCAGGCTTATTGACTAACGCTTCTGACGCTTGCCTTCGTAATCACTATTTCTTTCTGTCAAACGGTATATAAGATGGTGACAGAAAGAGATGATGAAAGAGAAGGCAAGCGTCAGACTGCCTCTGGATTAATATACAGGATACTTTTATCTCGGAAAATTGCATAGTTCCCGCGGTATAGTCATAAACGAATTCTTCACAGGTAGAGTAGCGGCCAACAGCTAGTACAACATAAACCTGTAAAGTTCGTTGTTAGAAAGGGTGTAAAAGAACAAAAGTATTGTTAATAAAGTTGTCACGCAAGCCGACGAAAGTTAATTTCCTGTTTTGTGCGGGACTATTTGGTAAAGATTGTGTTCCAGTAAGGAGTGTTAATTGAAGCCCATATTAACTGAAAAAAATTAGTTGCCGACATCATTATATCAGCTAGAAGACGTCTACTACTGGACAAAGGCTTCCCCCAAAGAGTTCCACAACGATCGGTAATGCGCAGCCCGCATCCAAGTGTTTCTTTCGACATTTACAACTGTGTAAAAACAATCGAACTGAAACCCGTGCAATGCTATAAATACATATAGGGTGGAAAGATCGAACGCGACATTGAGGGCGACTACTTTATATATTGGAAAAAGCACATTCTATACAAAGCTGTCAGATTTACTTGAAATTTGGTATACTTATGTAGATTGGATGCCAATGCAAATACAGTCAACAAAAAGTACAGTCAGCGAAAAAGCTTGCTATTGAAAATTAAATTTTCAACTAAAACTTATTCATTTTATATAGGTAACATCGCCTCGCTTTCTTTACTAGCGACCCTTAAAGGAAGAATTAGTGTTTTATTGGCCGCCATAGTTCCGTGGGCTGTCGCGACGTTATTTGCCCAGCTCTGGGCGTGGGTCTTACGTGACTAACGCTTCGTATCCGCGTTATTTCCTATGAAGCTAAGAGGAAAACAACTGTTTTAGGAAAACTATCGTAGTTTCATGATGTATACGTACTACCTATTGAACATTAATGTGGCAAAGAGCCAGTCTATGTCTTGAAACAAAGCTTGAAACTAAAATTTCTCCTAGCTTGGGAATTGACGTCTAATACTCTAGTAAAGTGTTCAATATTATTTTTTACAAAAAGTGATATTTCAGCAATTTAAATGCATGGGAGAGGAAGAATTTTAAGCTTTTTGAACATTGGTTTTGACGACCAGATGGCCTAGTGGTTAGAGACCCTGACTATGAAGCTTGAGGTCCCGGGTTCGATTCCCGTGTCGGGGCAGATATTTGTATGAAAAATACGAATGTTTGTTCTCGGGTCTTGGGTGTTTAATATGTATTTAAGTATGTATCTATCTATATAAGTATGTTTATCCGTTGCCTGGTACCCATAACACAAGCTTTCCTTAGCTTACTTTGGGACTAGGTCAATTGGTGTGAATTGTCCCGTGATATTTTTTTTTTTTTTTTATATTGGTCTACAAGATTCCTTTCTGGCAATGCCACACATCGCCCTTATGCATTTTTTTTGCGCTATGAACAGTCTATTGATTTCGGCTGAGTTGCCCCAGATTATGATACCGTAACCCAAAACTGATCAGACATAGCCATGATAAGCATTAGTGCTGTCTGCAAAGAAGAAATCTTTCTCAAAAGATATTTAAAGTGCAAACACAATGATGCTGAGGCTCGAGTAGATAGCTTCCAGGCCATATTGCGCAAATGGGTTGCCTCCCTGATGCAGCGCGTGCGGGGTAGCCCGAACAGCCTCCTCAGTACTATTCTGGATCGGGTGGACTGCCCTATTGTACGATGCTGGAATTCTATCCATAACGGTTCAAGACCAATATTATTCAACAATGGATAGATAAATTATGTACTTGTTTACAGTGAAATGAACAATATGATTTTAAATTAATTTAATTTAATTTGATTTAATTGTGACATATAATATTGTAATGAGTAATTTAATTTAAATGATGTATTGTAATATTTGTAATGTTATGGATTTTAATTTACTAACATAGTCGTACAATATATTTAATATTACTAACCATCTATGGACATGTGTTTGAAATAAATGAATTATTATTATTTATTAAAGCGATTTATTCTCGAGCATAGAACATCGACATGATTTTTCCAGTTGCAATTTTCATCGAGTGTTATGATGTGTAGCTTTCTATTATGTAATTACCTCTATACAATCCAAAATTACCGCAAAAACGTCTCTAAAATTACTATACCTCAATACCCGGTAATTTAAAACACCCCTAAAGGGGTGCAATCAGCCCCATTGACGTCTAGGGATTATGGACTGATTAAAGGGAAGAAAATATAGGTTTAATCTTGCGGTCGTACTAATTAGAATGGGGGGGGGGATGTGTTATTACAGTATAATGGGATAATTAATGTGTTAATTAGTGGTTTGATGTCGTAATTAGTTATTTTGTTGAGTGATGTAAGGGTGTTATGATTGGATGTTTGATGAATCTTTTTTGATATTGCCTAATAAGTAATAAGGTGACGGGTAATTTTTTATGAAAAAGGGATCCAAAATCAGGGTGTTTTGAGGATCCCTAACTATTTGTGGTTTGGGTAGTTGAGAAGGCTGTCTGTTTATGTGTAAATATGTCAAACAGAAACATTTTTATTATTTTTTTTGTACGTTATCCAGGACATTATAAATCACGCAGGCACGATTGTCAGTCGCCAGCTATTAAACGTTTACGACGACGTTAACATCCCGCGGCCCATTTGAAGTTCGGACGACGCAATAAATTATAGTTTTACTGTGATTTTATGTAGTTATTCGCCGAAGAAGAAGGTAATAATTGTAAATGTCCAACGTAATGAGCTGAGGTTAAGATATCACTATAAATTATTGGCATATGTCGTTACTCGCGAATTTAAATGGTTAAGTACAGCCGCGGAATGAAAAGGTTCTTTATCATCATCAGCCTATGCTCGTCCACTGCTCGACATAGGCCTCTCCCATGGCACGCCACTGAGCACGATCCTCGGCCACTCTCATCCAGCTCTTGCCAGCCGCCTTGTGAAGAGCATCGCTCCACCGAGTCTGAGCACGCCCTACGCTACGTTTGCCGATCCGTGGTCTCCACTCAAGAACTCGTCTACCCCAACGGTTATCGGTTCTTCGGGTTGTATAGCCATGCTAATGCGGTGGGCTATGTCGTTAACTTTGGTTCTCTGTCGGATCACTTCGTTACGAATTCGATCTTTCAGAGAAACTCCGAGCATAGCCTTTTCCATAGCACGTTGAGCAACTTTAAATTTGTGAACCAGCCCTACCGTGAGTGTCCATGTTTCGGCACCATGTCAAGACGGGTAGGACGCACTTTCAAAGACATGATATTATGTATATCCAAAAATTTACGGAAGCGAATTCCGTTCCTCTTCATTCTTGTTTCTATAGTACATAGTAAACGTATTATGTAAATGCTGTGCTGGAGCAAAGCCGCAGGTAAAAACAAAGTGCTTAATAATTCACAAAAACAACTAGCATTCCCCATGAACGCATTTCAAAGTAAATACAAAACAGTGAAACAGTTCTCGCAAACACGACGCGTCAACGGTCGCCATTGGCCAGGAAACAACGGTCACGAATAATTTCGAATTTGGAATGTGGAATGTTCGAATTTCAAACGCGTTTACAGCTCAAACATGAGTTAGTGTCGTATTGGCAAACAATTTGCTTGGTGAAAGGTGATTGTACGTTGTACTAGTCTTATTATTTGAGTTCATATTAGGTTTGGGATAATAGGCTTTCAATCACAGACATAAAAGCTTAGCATTACTTTCACCATCTCTTTCTATCACCATCTTATACCGTTTGACACAAAGAAAAATTAGTTTGAGAAATAGTAGATTGTTCAACAAGGGACTAAAACAAGCCATAATGACACGAGATATTTAGCCACCCGAGCGATAACGAGGGAGGCTATAATTCGAGTTGTCATTATGGTAGTTTAGTCCCGCGTTAAACACTCTACTTTTCACTTTGAATGCGAGGAAAAAAACGACGTACAAAATTACTCTTTTACATCGTATGGTCAATACGAGCAATGGACATCTTTTCAAAATTCAAATAGCAAAAAAAAATACCGCTGTCTTTTCTTTTCTTTTATATTATTTTGTAAAGTGACGCTTTAAATGCTTGCATAATTAGCCAACAGATTCTAACTTAAAGACTATGTTAAAACTAATTGGACTATGCATGTAACAGTGATAATTGTTCATTCATTAGAATCGGCAAACAAATTAACCTAATTGATCTAAGTTCACACACAAAATATATTGTTAACTAAAACACTTACCCGTGAATAAAGAAACGACTTTTTAAGTTTATTTTCTATATGCCAATTGCCTTTGGTTAGAAAAAAAAAATGTATTTTTTTATATTTCTTTCTTACAGATTAGGCCAATTTAAGAAACTAATTTGATTATTTTAAAATTTGGTCGCGTATTTTTTTTAAATTTTAATTTGTTAAATACCGGATATGGTTGACCGGATATACGTCATCCAATAGCTCGAAACTCTTGATTTCCTTTGCCCATCTGCTTAGAGAAAAAATAATGTTATCTGTCATTCGTACGTCGTCATGTCGTCATATCGTCAATACGTTTCTAACCTTTTGGTTCTGAAAGTCTATTTTCCACGATAATTTTTGAAAAAATGCTTACCAGTGGAAACTCCGGTGAAAAATTTGTCAAGGCTGACACGCTCAATCTACCCAAATTGCGAAATAGGTCCATTTACATACATCAATATGATCTTCGCAGCAGTACAAGAGAGATATCCTAAAATATTCGACATTTGCAAGACGACACCAGTTCTCACGTAGATCTTCCCTAACACGGACGAATATTTTGCCGGGGCTATTCATGGAGTCATTTGAACAAATAAAACACTTTCTATAGTCCATTTTTTAGTTTCAAAAATGAAAATATCCTTTTTGTTTTGTTAAAAACCTATCCTATTGACATCAGTTAAATTTAAATGACATTATGACAGACATTGTCATTTTTTTTTAGTGAAGCATGAGAGCAAAGGTAAAAGAAAAATGGCTTTGAACCTTTAATGACGTTGTTTGAAGATCAAATGAAAGACACCAGTTTTTTTGGAATATTTCCGCTATTACCTGTTTATTTTTAAGTCCGACTACAGAAAATGGTTGTATAACATTATTCCTCAATGATAAAAATATAAAAAAAATACAAAAAAATATTTAACCAAAGGGAATTCTTTGTTAAATTATATCTAATTATACTTTCTATTTACTATTAAATGCAACTGACATCGCATTATTTTGAAGTCACGCCATATTAACTTTCAAACTTACCGTACCGTACACTCCAGCACTGCTTTGCCGACAGTGCGGATTGCTATTTTATCGACAGAGCAGGGAACTGCTTTGCCGACAGCGTTTTTAAAAAAAAACAAATTATAAAACACCTAAGCTAAAGGAAATCTTTCTTTACATGCAAAATAAAATGAATTCATCTTTAATATTTTATAATTAAATAGATTAATATTCGTAATTATTCAATGTGTTTCACGAAATTATTATTTTTTAAATATTTTTTATACAGTTGCATTTTGAGGTCATTTCCACGCCCTAAAGGCTTCCACAGACCGAAGCGCAGGGCGCTACAGTGCGTCCGCAGCGCGCTTCGGTCTGTGGAAAGCTTTAAAATTGTCTATACCCAGTTACTGAAAATGGCGATAATCCTCCATTCACAAACACCGTGATTGGCAGTTTAGGGGTTTCCATAGTCAATTAAAAAAATTTTACTTTAATCCCTAGAGATCAAAAAAGAGCTTTAGCCCCGATATGCAGAGACTAAAGTAACATTTTAAGAGCATGAGAAGTGAAAAATATTGATTGTGACTTAAGCGCTATTGTAGCTAAGCGACGCATTATAGCCATCACGTGTGATGCTGCTCGAATGCGTATGAGTCGCGTGTTTGGATCGTGAGGCCTTTGTCTTTAATTCTGAAGTTATTAGTGCACCTCATAAAATCAAAAGCACATACAAGGGCATTGTTGCAGCCTTTTGTCAATTTTATGTCAGAGAGGCCAGACAAACGAACTAGTGGGTCACCTGATGTTAAATGATCACCACTGTCCATAGACACCCGTAGCACTTTACGCGATGCCAGTGCGTTGTCGGCCCTAAAAGGGAGAGGAAAAAGGAAAGGGAATAGAGGAGGGGGAGAGGTATTGGGCATCCGGCGCTCTCACTGACCGTACGAAATGCAGCAGGAGTGCTGGTGCTTCACGCCGGTTTTCTGTGAGAGGGTGGTACTGCCCCAGACAAGCCAGCCCATTCGTGATCGGCCAAACTGACAAAAAACCGGCTACACAGGTATCCCACCCAGTACTACCACTGCATTCGCCGCTCTGATGCATGAAACGACTCCTAATTAACGCTGCAGGTCATTAGGCGCCATCGATATGACGTATTATGAATTTGAGTTTCAATACGTGATGGAGTGTTTACGCTTCAACGGGTCGATTGCGTTGTATACGTCGTACGCAACGCGAGTTTATTGTTTCCTGTTTGAGTTAGAGTGTTAATTGCTTTGTTGATGGTGTGTGACGGCGTCTCGGTACTACCGCTCCTTAAAGAGTGGAGATGACCAAAGATACCAAATTCAAGTTTTTTTTTCCAAAACCATGGACGCATTCCATCAATCAAGCTGTCAAACTGTTAATGCTACTGTAGCGACCTCCAGCGCCATCTAGTCGTCAATTAAAAAACCACTATCTACATCGCGCTATCGAAGTTTCTCAACACGGCTGCATAAATATAACTTCCAACTCTCTTCCTTCGGACTTCGGTCCCCAGGTAAAACATCCGCCTTGAGATCTCTCTACTTCAACTACCCCCAAACTAAAGTTACACGCTTGCCGAGACTTGGCAAACGTCTAGAAGCTCCAAGCCTATATAAAAGCTTGAATGCCATTTGTACGCACTTGCAAAGGGCCATTCTACTTTTAAGTAACCATTAATCTTTTATGAAATATAAGGCATACCTGGTGATTTTTTTCAAGTGTAAATAACTTATATACAAACTGAAACGCCTAAATTTAATGTTTTAAAGCAATTAAACTTTAAATTCAAAGAAATTTTGTGGAAAAAATTGGTAACTCAGCGGAAAATACATCAATTTCCATACAAATGGCGGGGACATGCATGTCCACTGCGTTACCTACTTTATAGATAATAATGATTACTTTTTATACGTAGTGATAATTTTAAATGTAAGCTTAATTATGTGCCTATTTAAATCTTAAATGATTTAAACCGAGCACTTAACCGTTTTTGTAAAAAAAATATTTGAAGAGCACAGTACAAAAAATTACTGGTCAACGAAAAGTAGAATGGCCCCAAAAACTGACTGACTGACTGGTGGCCTAGCGATTTGACCTTATGGCCTTTCAAGCAGTGGGTCGTGGGTTAAAATCCCGGCTCGCACCTCTGAGTTTTTCGGAATTTATGTGCGATTTACCACGAGCTTTACGGTCAAGGAAAACATCGTGAGGATCACCTGCGAAGAAATTCAATGGTGTATGTGAAGTTTCTAATGCACACTCGGCCCGCGTTGGAACTACGGCCCAAGCCCTCTCATTCTGAGAGGAGGCCTGTGCCCTGCAGTGGGACGTAAGGCTGGGATGATGATGATCACAGATGATGACCAACCTCTCTCATGCATAAAGCGTGTGAACAGAGGTGTTTGGCTTGGCTTGCGTGAGCTTGCAAGAGCTTGTCGCTGAACCGGGCCAGTATCAGTTTTTGACGTGACATCGTCTAATAAATCGATGGTCGCCGGCTGCATACACGAAAAAGGATGACGCAATGTAACGTACATGTACCTACAGAGCAGCGTAGGCCAGTTGCAAGAGAGCGGCGAGGGCCAGTTGCAAGGGAGCAAAAACGCCAGGATGTGTAAAACGGGGTGCGGGGGGGAGGTTTGAATGTTTTGTTATGACGTTGTCACGTTAAACTATCGTCCGTAAACCGACTTTACAGACAACCGGTTTTTTTAAAACACAAACCAAACCGGGGATTTGAACCCACGACCCTTGATTGAGAGACCATAGGTCAAACCGCTAGGCCACCACGGCTACTGTAAATTTAGGTTTGGTTTATTCATCGTCCTAGCCTAAGCTCGTTCGTATAATTTCGCACATAAATTCCGAAAAGCTTAGATGCGAGCCCAGAACCCACGATCCTCTGCTTGAGAAATCATTGGTCAAACCACTAGGCCACTATACCTTGACAAGCTCGTGCGCGGCGCTCGGCGGAACCCTGTCGCAGGGAGCCTCTGCTGTCCTTACCAAGATTAAAAAAAAAAAAATATATTAGGGGACAATCTTACACAAATCGACCTAGTCCCAAACTAAGCAAAGCTTGTACTATGGGTACTAGACGACGATAAACATACTTACATAGATAAATAAATACTTAAATACATAGAAAACATCCATAACTCAGGAACAAATATTCGTGCTCATCACACAAATAAATGCCCTTACCGGGATTCGAACCCAGGACCTCTTGCTTCGTAGGCAGGGTCAGTACCAACTAGGCTAAAGCGGTCGTTAAAGTTTAGTGTTTTTAATAAGTGCGGCAAACGCTGACTGCGACAGGGTTCCGCGGAGGGTCGCGCACGAGCTTATCGGAATATAGTACGGCTTCCACGGGTTAAATGTTAATTGACGTGACAACGTCTAATAAATCGATAAACGCCGGCTGCACGCACGAAAAAGGATGACTCAGTGTAACGTACATAACGCACTGTCCCGTTACGCTCGAGCCGATGAACGATCGGAGCGAGAGCGCGGCACGAGCGAGCGAAAGGCACAATCGGCAAAAGTATGCAATCATTTCATCAATGTTTTGTTATGATATGACGTTGTCACGTTAAACTTTCGTCCGTAAACCGAGTTTACAGACAACCGGATTTTTTTGGTTCTTTTCAGGTTTACTACATCTCGTAGAAACAGGCTATGCTATCAATCCCAAATGCCTTCTCGAACAATGCAAATCGCTTCAGACGGCAGAATTGATTGAATCTAACCACTTGTATGCATATTCGGACGCTTGGATTTGGGAAAGGGAATCGCTAGATGCAATGAAGTTTATAGACAAACTGAACACAGAGGTGTTTAGCACTATACGGTTTTTGGAAATATACACGTATGTAAAATGCTGTGGTGGTCTGGCGGTTTGACCTATGGCCCCTCAAGCAGAGGATCATGGGTTCAAATCCCGGCTCGCACCTCTGAGTTTTTCGGAATTTATGTGCGAAATTACATTTGAAATTTACAATGAGCTTTGTACTGTGAAGGAAAACATCGTGAGGACTGCATACACCTGCGAAGAAATTCAATGGTGTGTGTGAAGTTCTCAATCCGCACTGGGCCCGCGTGGGAACTACGGCCCAAGCCCTCTCATCCTGATAGTAGGCCTGTCGCCAGTGTGAGGTGGCAGGCACACGGGGCGCGCTTGCCGCCCGCACCTCTCTCGACCCCTTTGTCTTCATACCCCCCAGCCCCTGTACCGTGCAGGCGAGGACTCATTAAATCTTTTCAACGCCACGCCTCGACAAAACGTAAACCTGCTTTGAATCTTATGTCATTGTGTCAAGATCACTTTGACAATGTACTTTGTGACACATAATATGTGTCGTTGGCGTTGAAAAGGTTAAACGGTCTGGCTATCTATAGTCAGTACTCAAATGCACAGGTTATTCTTAATGGCAAATAAAATACGCATAGAGTCCAATAAGTTATAGAATAGTATGGTAAATCAGGGATGCGACGTCGTGTCGCGCGTTCTCGACTGGACGCATTCTTGGATGGGAGGTGGAGTGGGGGGCTTAAAATGCCGCATTGCTACAGATAAATTAAAAGTTATTACAATTTTAATGCTCATCCTTAAACATAGAGAGAGGTAGGTACATAAAAGAGTATGTGTCTTACCAGTATTTTTTATTAAAATTATTACTTTTGTAAGAATTAATAACAGCTGGACGGACTTGAAAGAAGTTTGTTGTCATAGGAATCATACTGTCTACTTTTTGTCCTAAAATTATACTCGTCTCACCATCTGGATGGTTGGCAGTCTTCTACTGTGCGTTTTTCCAGAAATTTCCTGCCTCGCACAGCAAAGCTCTGGAATGAAGTACCTGCTGCGGTATTCAAGCTTTTAAAAAAAGAGCGTACTCCTACTCTCTCGGCCTCTTAAGGCCGGTAACGCACTTGTGACTCTTCTGGTGTCGCAGGTGTTTATGGGCGTCGGTAATCGTTTACCATCAGGCGATCCGTTTGCTCGTTTACCCGTTGTGGATCCTACTGAAAAACAGCGTTGCGGCTCGCCGCAACATTATGCTGAGTGGGGCCTAATTTATACTATTCGATGATTTTTATTTGTATCTTTTCCTGTTAACTGTATTTCCTGTGTATCGAATATGTGTAAATAAACGTCTCTCTCTCTCTCTCTCTCTCTCTCTCTCTCTCTCTCTCTCTCTCTTTACCATGCAAACCACACAGGCCACCACGGCTATTACTTTTTTGGCTGATATCATAATCATTTCAGCCGTAGGACGTCCAACTGAACCTGCGGTCTTTTACCAAATCGTCCGTTCATCTCGTTGGACGTCCCACGCTGCGCTTGCCAGTCCGTGGTCTCCATTCGAGAACTTTTGGGCCCTAACGGCCATCTGTTCTGCGTGCTATATGGCCTACCCATTGCCATTTGGCAATAATGATGCCAAATTATTTTGGCTGATATGATGAGCCATGGATTTCTAACACGTGCAAAACTGCAGGATAGGGCTAGTTTTAAATAAAGCAGCGTTTTATGCCCACCTGAGCTTCGCCAGTTCTCCTATCTCCGGCGCGTAGACTGCAGCGGACATATCGACTTGCGGATATTGGACATATCTCAAATTGTATACACAATATTCGCTGTGTGCCAAATGCCCAGGTATAGCAAAGCGATCGCAGCGCGAGGCAGGTAAATCGCCAATAATCCGGAACAATTTAAAAAAAAAAAAAAAAAAACCATTTATTGCCCACAAAAAAAGAAGAAAAAGGAAAAAATACTCAAAATTGTGGCAAAAGGCTCAGGCTCAGCATGTGCGGTGAGGATTACTCATCACCGCGCTGGTTTTCAGCCTGCGCCCTTATAGCGTGCTGACATTGCAAAAACAGGCGGGTAGGACTATAAAAAAAACGTACAGCGGTATAGTCAACCAAGAAATCCCTTCACCATCCAAGGTTCAATGACAGTTGCATGGCTCAAAACATCAAAAGCTATTTTCACTCACACACAAGTCAGTGCGTCTAATAGCACTTAGTTACACAACTTCTTTAACCAGTGCGTGTTGCTAGTGATAAGCTTATGGCATTGCTGCAAGACGTAGCCGCTAACGATGGGTCTCTTAAGAAAGCTCAAAGTTACTCAGAGGACGATAAAGAGGGCTATGCGTGGAGTTAATTTGCGGGATCGCATTAGAAGTTAGTAAATCCGCGCAAGAACTAAAGTCACCGACATAGCTCAAAGAATCGCCATACTCAGGCAACATCGCTCGTAGAACTGATGGGCCGATGGGACAAAAAGGTTCTCGAGTGGTGTCCACGGACCGGAAGATGCGGGGTAGGTACTGTAGGTAAGGCTTACAACAAGATGGAGCAACGACCTGGTTAAGGTTGCGGGAACGCGTTGTATGCTGATGGGACGGGACCGATCTGTTTGACAAGCCTTGGGGGAGGCCTATGTTCAGCAGTGGACGTCTTTCGTTGAAATGATGCTGATGGCACTTACACGTAGCTTGGGACGCAACCTGCGTCGATACCCTAGCCTCTTCACACCTTCAGGGTACAACAAAAAAAGCAGGCGCAGCGGCTGGAGCGGCCGAAAGCAGGGAATACATTTTTTCACGGTTAATACGACTCTCGTCCAGCTTAATGCGCCATTTAAAATTATGTTATTGTTTTATTTTAAATTGGGACTAATCATGCCGTACTAATATAAATGCATTTGGTATAGGTAACGCCTTTGATCAATTATAACTGTAGATCCACAGTCGCGCGCCCGAAAATGTCCGAGCCAAATGAGCGCCACTTTGATAAAAGTGGCCTTCTTTTTTCTCAGAACGTTGCGTGAAATTGTCAAGTTTAGCTGAAAAGTGGAGTTATGCCGCTACCGAAATTCGACTGTAATGAAGAAAAGACTAGGTTCAAATTTCTGTGTAGGTGATGATTTTATTTGTTACGCAAACAAATAAAATAGTTCGGACATTCTTTGAAGGGGATTTTGTTCGGCAATGTGTATCTTCAGTTATAATTGATCAAAGGGTAACGCCATCAGAGTTGAGGTCACACACACAACAACACGTCATGTAATGACAGCGGGATTTTGACATTTATTTATTCGTACCGATAGCAAGAGACTCAACATAGAATTACAAGATTTTTAGACCGATTTTTTTCTTGCGAATATTACCTATACCTATACCTACGCTTCAGCTCAAACACATAAACATGTGTCCAAAGACTTCCACACGCATACAATTGAATGCTCCTCAGACAGTGGTCGCAAACATTTTCCCGTAATTGTTCTCGGTATGGACAGACGGTGTTTGCGCGTACCCGCATATTCATTACGTTAATTACTCGAATGCATGGCCTAGTGGTTAGAGACCCTGACTATGAAGCTTGAGGTCCCGGGTTCGATTCCCGTGTCGGGGCAGATATTTGTATGAAAAATACGAATGTTTGTTCTCGGGTCTTGGATGTGTAATATGTATTTAAGTATGTATCTATCTATATAAGTATGTTTATCCGTTGCCTAGTACCCATAACACAAGCTTTGCTAAGCTTACTTTGGGACTAGGTCAATTGGTGTGAATTGTCCCGTGATATTTATTTATTTATTTATTTATTTAATGCATCAACTTAATTCGGGACCAAATGTTGACAATGTCTGGAAGTGTTGCGTTTGCTTGAGTTACGTAATGAGGTGTAGATACCTACCTAGTAACAGCGGTAGCGGTCATCATCATCATCATTGCAGCCTATATAAGTCCAACTGCAGGGCATAGCGTCTCTAAGAATGAGAGGGCTTCGGCCGCAGCTCCCACGCGGGCCCACTTCAGACTGGGAACTTCACACACACCATTGAATTTCTTCGCAGTTGTGTGCAGGTTTCCTCACGATGTTTGCCTTCACCGTAAAGCTAAAGTAATAAGCGTAAATTTCAAATTTAATTTCGCACATAAATTCGGAAAAACCCAGAGGTGCGAGCCTGGACTGTGACTCATTTGACCTAGGGCGCAAGCCACACAAAACTCGGAAGAGACGTGAAAAGAGGCTGCGGCTTTGGATGACTTCATCCCATTCCCATTTCGTCAACATCTCAAATCGTCTATACTAAACGCCGTATATATGTAGATTCCAAAAAAGTTACCAAAGATGGCCGAACGTAACTGACACAAGTGTCATTGTCATTGTGACCTTCCAGATGTAACAAACCCATGCACATTAATAAAAATAGTCATAATAATATTTTGTTGTTATTTAAGTGTAAAGATTATCCCAAGTTTTTGATGTTTCCTATAAGTATAACTACGCATACCGTTATTGTGTACAACGTGTGTTGCACATGAATACCTTGGTTTTGAACTATCCATGTGCCAAAATTTATCACAATCAATTGACTTGAATTGTCACTCATATGACTTCAAGGACGCTTCCTTGGTGGAGAAGGAGGAAGATTCTCGTCCCTGTGAGAGGGACCTGAGGCCGTATTGTCTAGCGCTTCTGACGCTTGCCTTCGCTTTCTCCATCTCTTTCTGTCATCAACTTATACCGTTTGACAGAAAGAAATAGTGATTGCGAAGGCAAGCGTCAGAAGCGTTAGACAATAAGCCTGCAGGTACCGGTTCCATGTTACTTGCGTAAATGCAAAACCCACGAACAAAATATAATAACAAAACTTAACAGGAAACAAAAACTCAACAACGAAAATTATCACGAGTACAGAAAGCATTCGATCAATCCAAACGTCAGATGCCGAATGAAGTGACAATTGGAGATGGCTGCGGTCGCCATGTTTACCATAAAGTTTGACATACGTGATTTGTTGTCAACATTTCTAAGTGCATATCAAAAATATTTGTAAATAGTATATAGGTACGCAAATTATAACATTAATAGTATCCAAATGTTGTGTAAACCTGAAGTATTACCACTGTAATATGAACTTTTCTTCTACAAAACTTTTTCCACCAAATATCTGTAAGTGAAATTAATATTGATATTAATTATTTATTTATGCGGTTGCATTTAATTTTAACTTTACAATTACATATAAATAAATTACTTATGTATTATATTTAGAAAAGTTAAAACTTAACGATGCAAAACTTTTTCATTTTATTGGCAACACACTGGTAGTTTTTTTGGAATCTATATACGGCGTTGAGTATACAGTACCATGTCGTCAGCTTAATGTTCCTAAATCGTCACGTTCCAAACGCGTCCACCTTCTGATATCGTCAATATCCCATTTTGTCTACATATATTTTGAACACAGCGCCAACTTGTCCATTTTCTTGTATCGACCACAGTACTACTAAGTCACCGCAGTCAACTAGTACATTACAGATTGTACCGTCCCGTCGGCGTCCCGTCGACGCCCGCTGTGTGTCGAAAACTTAAAGCTCCAAACGCACAGACAGTGGTGGTGGGGATGACGGTTGTGTTGTAATATTCTAACTTGTATGAACGGTTGTGCGGTACCGCCACAATCTCGTTCATACAAGTTCGAATATTACAACCGTCATCGCCACCGCACGGCCACGCCTCCGCTGTCTGTACGTTTGGAGCTTTGAGCAGAGAGTCGTGGGTGCAAACCCCAAACAAAACAGAAGCATTTAATAGCACGTGCACTATTAGCATCATACCAGCAGTTGTATGTATATTTAATGTTTGATAGTTACAAAACAGTGTTATTAATATTTTAGTCATCCCATTTACAAAAATAGATCAAAATATTACTAATCCCATTGAGTCACCGTAAACAAGTTATTTGCGCGCAATCGTTTTCGGGTTAGTCACTCCCGTTCCGATTCGTGGAAACATAGACAAGACGTTTGGATACATAAACACATAGTGCTATGATATGACACATCTTACGGGATGGATACAACAAGTTTAATTTGCTTTTTGCTGCGAAATTCCACCATCCACCTTCCGCCGAAAATCTAAATTCCATCGTCACCATCTCGATAAATAGCAGTCTACCACTGTATGTTTTCTTCAGTACCTCCACGTTCCACGTACAGTGAAACTGTGGAATCAACTTCCGGCAGCAGTGTTTCCAGACAACTATGACATCGGGGCTTTTAAGAAAAGGGTTTATACTTTCTTTAGAGGCCGGCAACTGATCAGTGACTCTTTGAGTTGATAATATTTAAGTATGGGCGGTGGTGATCATTTCCTATCAGATGACCCGCTTACTCGTTTGGCTTCCTCTCATAATAAAAAATCATCATCATTTCAGCCGAAAGACGTCCACTGCTGAACATAGCCAAGGCTCCCAAATAGATCGGTCCCATGCCATCCGCATCCAACGCGATCCTGCAATCTTAACCAGCAGGCTTATTGTCTAACGCTTGTGACGCTTGCCTTCGCAATCACTATTTCTTTCTGTCAAACGGTATAAGATGATGACAGAAAGAGATGGTGAAAGCGAAGGCAAGCGTCAGAAGCGTTAGACAATACGGCCTCAGGTCATTGCTCCATTTTGTTCAAGGCCTACCTACACTGCGTCTTCCGGTCCGTGGACGCCATTCGAGAACCTTTTTGCCCCATCGGCCATCAGTTCTACGAGCGATGTGCCCTGCCCACTGCCACTTGAGCCTGGCGATTCTTCGAGCATGTCGGTGATTTTAGTTCTTGCGCGGATTTCATGGCAGGTTTTCACATGTACAAACAGTTATATTATCACTTTATAAATCAACGATTACAGTAGTGATTACATAACCTATGAACTCACAGTGACCAATTAACTTAATTGATTGTTCGTTTCCGCTGGGATTAAGCCAATTACAATCAGAAATAGTCCGTGAGATCAAATTGCTCGGATATTATTTATTGATGCTTCGTTACCAATCATCATCATTCCAGCCTGCATCCCACTGCAGGTGACAGGTTTGTTACAAATGCTGTTTGGTATTCATCATCATAAAGTGGGCATGGGCAGGACACATTGCGAGAATGGACGAGAGTCGCTGGACAAGGTGGGTCCTTGAGTGGAGACCCAGAGCGGACACTAGGGGGCGCGGCAGACCACCGCAGCGCTGGGTGGACGACATTCGGTGACACGGAGGTCAGGACTGGATGAGACGACGGGCACAGGATCGCCAAGAGTGGAGGAAGAGGGAAGAGGCCTACATCCAAGATTGGATCAACAAAAGGCCAACATGATGATGATGATGATTCATCATCATTTCAACTCATATACGTCCCACTGGGCATAGGCCTCCAGAATAAAACGATTGAGGCTATAGTTCCCACGCTGGCCTAGTTCAGATTAGGCACTTTACACACACGATTGAATTAAGTACTTCGTAGGTTGCCTTGCCTCACAGTATTTTCCAACACCGTAAGGATCGTCTTAAATTTTAAATGTAGGTTTTATTTTTGCACACGAAGAATTCAGAGGTGTGCGCCCGGGTTGGAACCCATGATCCTCTGCTTGAGAGGCCACAAGAAACCACTATGCTTCGTTTATTTTAGTATTAGAAAGATGGCGATTTTGCGTGACTTTTCACTTGAAAATACTTTTGAAAAATAAGACAGCAAATTTGTATCAATTACCAAGGACATACGGTCATTTACGGTTTCATAAAAAATACTTGGCTACTTACTATTTTTTTTATTTTTTTTTAATAAAAATTGTTTACCCTTTTTCTAATGTTAAGATGGCTCATTTAAATTGCAATGGGCAGGCCATATAGCAAGCACGCAGAACAGATGGCCGTCGGGGCCCAAAAGTTTTGGAATAGAAACCACGGATTGGCAAGCGCAGCGTGGGACGTGCACCGACGAGATGTGCTGACGATTTGGTGAAGGCCACAGGTTCAGGGTGGATGCAAGTCGCTTCCAACCGTAATGATTGGGCGTCAATGAGGGAAGCCTATGTCCAGCAGTGGACGTCCTACGGCTGAAATGATTATGATGAATGGTAGATAAACGAAGTATGTAGGGTACCACCCACGGCTTATTTACTGCTGTTAGTTACCTCTGTTATGGGGATTGACAGTATAGACGACCAAGTACCAGCTTCCGGCAGCAGTGTTTCCAGACAACTATCATTATAACGTCGGGGCTTTCAAAAAAAGGGTTTTTACTACCTACTTTAAAGGTCGGCAACAGATTGGTGACTCTCTTTGAGTTGTTGATATTTATGGGCGGTGGTGATCATTTTCCATCAGATGACCCGCTTGCTCGTTTTCCTCCCTCTCACATTAAAAAAAAGTAAGTGCTTCACCATTTTCACCCGACTTCCGAAGGAGGGTTATGATTTTCGAGCGTACGTATTTATGTATGTAGGTATGGTAGGTATCACTATTTGGCACGCCCTGCAACCTAAACGGCTCAATGGATATTGAAGTGTGAGGTGTCATTTAATTTGTCTCAGTTTCGAGAGTGACTTAGGGTATGTATTTTCCTGGAATTCTCATGGGAACGGGAATTATACAGGCGGGTTTTTTTCATCTAGCATCGAAATTGAAGCTATTTATGACAGTTCCGATTAAAAACAATGAGGTTGATTGTCACATTTATTTGATAACGAAAATAGCATTTGACGTTTTAAGCCGTACAGTCAACATCATAAATAAGTGATCACTTTTGTACCTCTACGCTTTTCAGTCGTTAACTACATAATTTTTGTATGGCTTTTCAAACATGACAGTAAAGCGACAAGATACAAAAGTGATCATTTATTTATGGCGTTGACCCCACACCACAACGGACATTAAACCTTAGGGTAGTAAAAGAATTTCTTGGTTGACTATACAATCATATTCAGATAATATGTTTCAGCACTTAGACTTAGACTCTATGTATTGTTATTAACCATAAGGTTGATGTTTACACATTCTGACGCGATGACTGTATACATATTTTATGCTTTTGACTGTACTAGCTTCACTTTTAACACCTGAACAGACCAAACATTTTTGTAATTATCTCAGCCGGTCCCAACAGGCCCCGACAACCTGTTCCTTGTTAGATGTCCAAACAAGACCAATTAACTCTCGAATGACAAACGCGTCCGCCATCTTTGTTCGTGATTTACTCCCAAGTTTGACTAATGGCCGAATACAGAAATAACTCCAATTTGTTACTGCGCATGAGTGGGTGAAGAGGGTACGGAACGGCGGCGACACGATTTTAAAACGCTTTATTTTAAAGTTAGTTAGGATGGAGGATGGAGTTAAAATTGATTGAATCAGTAGTATAGGCTCATTTCATAATGGAAGTGGAAACTCCTTAATATTTAATTGAATTGAAATTGAATTGAATTTTTATTATATTTGCAAACTAAATACAAACTGAAATATAGATGCACAGAAAAAACCCCAGAAAAAAGACCAATTCTGGGAATCGAACCCAGTTCCTCAGCATTCCGAGCTGCGTGCTTACCCCTACACCAGCACTGGTCTAACTAGGTAGACCATTGGTCGTTCGTCTGGGGTTTTTTCTGTGCATCTATATTCCAGTTTGTATTTAGTTTGAAATATATGGTTTCACGGGATGACCGTAAAAGTAATAAAAAATGAAATTGAAAAATAAATACAAAAAGATACTTCATACCTAACTTGTTGAATTTTTATTATTTTAGCGGTAGTAAAGTACATAATTTGTAAGTTTCAGCAGTCTATTTATTACGGTTCTTGTGATATAAGCCTTGAGACGCACAAACGGACAGATGGACGGAATTATTTTGGTACGGAACATTAACCCTTTCAACGCCACGTCTCGACAAAACGTAAACCTGCTTTGAATCTTATGTCATTGTGTCAAGATCACTTTGACAATGTACTTTGTGACACCTATATGTGTCGTTGGCGTTTAAAAGGTTAAAACGGAGAGTATTTATTATTTTTAGGCAATTTCCAACCAATAAGGGGTCCCAACCAATTAATATAAAACGGCCCCAAACTGCATGCATTTAGCTTACAAGCAGGGACTCTGCGAACACTGTATTTTTATAGATACGTCCGATTATGGTGTAATTTTGATATACTACAAATAAAACGGTTTTTTTGCTCATAAAAAGCTGAAGGCGATGTAAAATTTGATCTAAAATGTTTGGTTCCCACTCACGAGAAGGTACTTTCAAGTTAACTGTTTTAAAATAAATAAATAGTTGATTGAGCTAGTATAGAAGTGACGTCATACCTGGAAATCACCATATCAAATCTATGGGAGAATCATGTTTTGATAACTCGCAAAAACCGGCAAAGTGCGTGTCGCACTCGCGCACGATGGGCTCCGTACGTAACCTATAAAAACGGCAAAAAATCACGTTTGTTGTATGGGAGCCCCCTTAAATATTTGTTTTATTTTAATTTAATTATTTGTTTTAAAGTGAATATATAACTAAATATTCTGTGAATATTTCAAGCATCTACCTGTTGCCGTTATCAATATCAAGCAAAAAAATCACGCTTGTTGTATGGGAGCCCCCTTAAATATTTATTTTATTCTGTTTTTTAGTATTTTTTATTATAGCGGCAACAGAAATACATCATCTGTGAAATTTTCAACTGTCTAGATATCGTTGTTCATGAGATACAGCCTAAAAAGTTGATTAGTGCCGTCATCATCCCTATTATAAATAGCAGATGCATCGTAACCTATAAATAACCTCAGGCCTGGCTCTCATACGATCTTAAAAGGTTTTGATATATCACATTTAGTGGGTGGTCGGATATAGCTTTAATGGTGCTCTAAATTAATATCCTTCTGTTTTATATCACAGCGCCCGATAAAAGCGATCGATACAAGAATAACCACAATTGCATCTTCGTAAAAATGTTTATTAAATATCACAGTTTTATTCGAATTCTATTTACATGTTCACTTATGAATAGGTAAATGCTTCAACTAACTAAATGCTATAAGTTGGTACACACATCAAAATAAAGTCTAAAATTAATAATGGACGATATAAAATAGTCATTTTATTAATATAATAATTTTTGATTCAACTACCCATTCATTTTATTAGACGAAATTTTTTGTTTAGAAGAAAATCGGCCATGTTTTTTGCGGCGCATTCTTCCTGGCAAAGATGGTAGTGTAAAAAAATAGATAAGTAAAAGAGCTCTTTGCGGCCTTCTTACTGAATAAAAGTTTTTACTTTGATCCTACAAAGTTAACAATTTTCTAAAAAAATGCGTTATATCAATTACCTATATCAAATTAACGTATTTTGTCCATTATTCCTTTTAAAACATTATTTGATACGTACATCGTAATAACATGATTCTTGAGTTACAATGAATCAGTTTTCTAAAAGTGCAAAAAGAAAGAAGAAATTAACAAACGTAGGAAAATTACTTAACGTACCGTAAAGTCGGGTTACTTTAACCTAATGGAGGTTAACTTTGGCCCATCAAACAACATAATAGAAGGGCCTAATAAGAACTCAAATACGTGGGCGGATGAGTTAAAAACACTATAATTTCAATGTAATAAAAAAATCTGGACATAGGCCCAATGGCCAAAGTTACCCTTCAGGGTCAAAGTGACTCAATAACGGTAATAATTAAAAAGTGCAATAAAATAAATATTAAATTCGAGAACAAGCAAGAACATTTAAGGTGGTGTACCCATACGACTAAAAATAAGAAGAATAGAAAACTATCTGGCTAAAGAGCCATGTATTAATTTAGTCGTCACAGTCTATAGGGTAGCAGCGATCGAGTTAAGGCGAGGTATCTCGTAGAAACGTAATTTTTAATTTCATTTTATTTAGAAACGGTAATGATTAAACACGTGAAAAAAATATATGTTGCTTTTGAGACCTTTCTGTAAGTACGTCGGGCACTCGTTACATAATTGGACAAACTTCGCTCGATAGAAAAAAAATCCAAACATACCCCTTTTTTGTACCTTTAAACTCATTTCATTTCAATATTATACTACTTGATGTATTGAAAGTCACATCAAAATAAACGTCTGTAATGATGTAATGTCCGTCGGGTTTAATTTTGTTAATTTTGTAAAACATATAATATTTAACTCAATATTAACGAAATTCACGGCACGATTTACTGGCGCCCCGCTGCCAGCCCGCCGCTCAGTCCCGAGCGGAACGTGTTGGAGGTCGGACGCTTGCCAATTTTTGAAGCGCTCCACATTACGACTAAATATCCTTGATGTGGGTAGTAGTATCATCATTTATTTCTGTTATTTATCACTATTCAATGTAACCGCCACACACAAAAAGAAACACCCATCCACGCAACTATACACAGTACACAGTGTACAAAGAAAAACAGTACGGGCACAGAGTAAAAATGTAACCAGTTGTTCAACTTCATACTAGAGCGCCCAAATCGACGCACGCACACAGCCAAACGTATTACACGGCCGCTAAGTAATCTTCGGAATACAAAACAATGCTGCAGCCCACGCAGCGCGCCGTCTATGACGCTTGGCTGTGTGCGTGCGTCGATTCGGGCTCTCTAGAATGAAGTTGAATAACTGGTTACATTTTTACTCTGTGGTACGGGTCTATCAAATTTTTTACAAGTGCCTGTAATATAAATTCGCATTTATTGACAAAATTGCCACATTACAAAGTTTACTAATGGTACCGCTGCAATCGCCGAAATGATAATTCTTATTATTTCAGCATGAAGGTGACAAAGATGACTGTTTCACACATCTAAATATACACGATGATTTTTAATCGGTGATCAGGAGTTGAAAAATCTTGATCCCTAGACAAAATGGAATTTAATAGATGAGATCTTAAAGCAAAGAGGTCTCTGGTTAATTAATAAATAAAAAAAAAGTTAAAACTTCTTCCATCCACCGAATGCATGGTCATCCTACATTTGTTTTAGTTAAGTAGTTCCGTCAAGTGTCATCGCTTTGGCGGGAAATTTGACAGGTCTCACGTCAAAGTTTGTTAAAGAAACTGACTTGTCAAAGAGGTTTCAGGCTCATAGACTAAACCATGCGTAGGGTGACAATAATTTTAGTTAAAAAATGATTTTCCAAATAATTATTGTTTAAAAAAATAGATGGATTTTTTCGTGTTACTGCGACTTAAACGTGGTCGCCATCGAATACTGATCTAGAAAAATTGGTTCCTGATCACCGATTAAAAATCATCGTGTATAAAAGAAGAAACTGACTGACTGACTGACTGAAATATCAACGCACAGCCCAAGCGGCTGGGTCTAGAGATTCCAAATTGCCAAAAGGTTCCTTATAAGGTCTAGAGGTGCACTAAGAAAGGATTTTTCAAAATTCACAACTTAAGGGGGTGAGACGGGGGTCCGAAGTTTGTATGGGGAAACAAGATTACTAGTTAGACTATTTTATTCGAAATTTTTCAGGAGTACTAACAATAAATGAGTAAACACGTGTTTTAGGTTTTTGGGAAATCAACCCCTAAAAGAGGGCAATGGGGTGACAAGGTCTGGAAATCAACATGGGTATTGTTTCTATGGTTTAGGGACCTTATCGGGTCGCGCTGGCTACGAAAACAACAACAAATTTAAAATCCAACGTGGCGGACGTGAAATACCATCTCCCCCGGTGGGGTGCGATGGGGTTGAAATATCTAAATATCAATATGGGTGTCGTTTTTATGTTTTTTTTTGGGACGTTAATTACAAAAATGACATCGATTTTGTAATTTAATATTGTGGACTCCTGACACCTATCATTTTCCTAAAGTTTATGATCTCAGTGACTTTTAGGTTATAAACTATATGGAAATGACAGGTGTCAGGATTTACTTCTTAACTGCCGACCACTATGTATACGCTCATTTTTTCATAAATCTCAAATTCGGTTTTTACAATATTGACTTAGACCGCTGACTACCGACACAGTGCCACTTTTAGCAATTGTTGTAGTGTGTGATAGCGTGAGAAGTATGGTGTCATATAGCTTACGAGGCTCCTGCGAGTGTATACATATTTTTGACCACTTGATCCGTGAAGAATGACCGACACCTAACGTTATTTGTATTTTAGCGCCATATATAGTTTAGTTTTGTATCTAACTGAAATTCTGGAACTGTACAAGCTGCGGTCAAAGAAGTGTCCACTTCGAAAACGTTTCATATTTTACATTTATAACACAAAAGTAATCTAAGTAATTGCACCTAAACATTTAAATTACAGCGTGATCTTGGTCTCGGTCGCAACTTACACTACTGTAAATTATATTACACTGTGGCTGGCAAGCGTGACCTCCGTCGGCGAGTTCACGGCGCGCGCGGCGATCGTAGCTTTTGCGCGGGCGGGGTGCGGGGTGTAAATTAACGTGGCGCGCTTCAAGAACCTCGCCTTAAAGGCACAAAAAATGGGATAATGCGTATTTTACAAGTTAACGAGTAATAATTGTACAAAACTTAATCCTTGCTATTATAAATTTGAAATGAATTCTGTCTGTCTGTGACCTCTTCCCACCTAAACTGCGAAACCAGTTTTGGTGAAATTTGGCACGGAGATGGTTTGAGACACTGAGAAGGACACAATAGTTTTTGTCCCGAAAAATTGCATAGAAAATGGGGTAGCGAATTATTCACAAATGGAGTCGTGGGCAACAGCTAGTATTGAATATTCATCACATATTATTACAGCACTGTACACTCCATGTAACCAGCTTTTTAATTTTTTTAAGACGATTCCTTGTCAGTAGATGTGTTAATGACTTGAGGAGAACTTTACTCGATTGGCGTACCCAAATAAAAACACATCCCCAAGAACAGATCCCTGAGAGACACCAATTATTTTTCTACTTGACAACAGTGAGACATATTTTCTCCCTATAACTAGAGTCCAAAGGTACTGCAGGCAGGGTCACAGCCACGTCGACCTTGGCTGATGATGGAGACGATGCCATCAGCTCGGCAAGCTGGGAAGAGCATTCGCTTGATCGCGATGTCATTGTCCTTGCTGCAACAAAATGAACAGGATTATCTATTAACTACACGACCGGCTAGCCCTGAGGTTCTAGAACCTGGGCTAGCCAGTCTTGAGGAGGAGGAGGAGGTCGGTAGCTGATTTTGATCCTCTGTTGGAGCAGATATTATGTATGAAAAATACGAATGTTTGTTCTCGAATCTTAGTTGTTTAAGGGTCTCCCCAAAATTTATCGACGCGGAATCGACTTCAACCGATCGGAAAAATCTTTGTGCCTACGCAATAAGAGCGAAATAGACGGCGACCGGCTCGGCTACGCGGGCCTAATGCAGCCGAGCCGATCGACGTCTTTTCCAAGCCGATTCCGCGTCGATAGAATTGGAGAGGCCCTAAGTATGTATGTATCTACTCCACCTTTATTAACACCTTTTTATTTTGTGCCTCAGCATTATACTGATCCAGTTTCCGATTTTAAACCTCAATGACACACTATCTTCATGCTTCGTGTTGTCTATTTGTAATAATAATGATGTGTCTTGTGTTGTTGTAAATAAAAGTATTTTCTTTCTTTCTTTATTTATTTAAGTACATTATGTTAAGCTGTTGCCTAGTTAGTACCCATAACACAAGCTTTGCTTACTTCGAGACTAGGCCAATTAAAATTAAGGGGGATGAAAATTTCATTGATTTTGCCGTAGGATGCACCGTTTTCGAGATATTTGGCAAAAACTCCGGTTCTTGTCCGATCACCGAGGTTAACCAACGTCGGTCGCGGTCAGTAATTGGATGGGTGACCGCCAGGTTTCATTTTTGTTTTTTGAATGTTTTGTGATCTCGATCCTCAGTCAACCTTGTGGGAGTCCTGCCCTGTGCCACCCCACCCCTCCATCTTATATTATTTCTATTTACATAATTTTTCTGATTTTTTTTTTTTGATTGTACTTAACTTTGAAGACGCACACACGAGTCCTTCACAGGTCCGTTTTTGTATCCGTGTGCACCCCCATTATAGCTTACCACAATTTTAAAATATAAAGATTTTTGTAGCTATTGGTTTTTTGATGTATTTGTTTTTTTTTTATTGAATTAAACAGTTTTAAATTTTTTTATTTTTTTTTCAAATTTAATTGCAAGGTACAATTAAAATTAACAATTAATCAATTGTTAATTGTTATTTCGCAATTAACAACTAATCAATTGTTATTTTTAATTGTACCTTGCAATTAAATTTTGCCCAACACTGTCATGTATGCACCCAGGATTTAATTTCGACTTTGATATTGCTAGAATTACCTCGATGCCGCGATGTCTCAGCAAAATGACAGCGGCAGTGGTCATGAATAGGTAAATGATAAGTCCAGGGCGAACTGAGACGTCCGGATAGCCCAAAGGTCAGAGAACCTGGCTATGAAGCTTGAGGTCCCGGGTTCGATTCCCAGTGGGGGCAGGTATTTGTGTGAAAAATGCGAATATCTGTGCTCGAGTCTTGGATGTTTAATATGTATTTAAGTATGTATTTATAAGTATGTTAATCCGTTGTCTGGTACCTATAGTACAAGCTTTGCTTAGTTTGGGACTAGGTCAACTGTTGTCAATCGTGCCATTAAAAAGAAAATAAGAAAAAAAACTACAAAGTTAAAACACTAAGATTTTCGAGTACGCCAGCTGCTACTTGAACTCGCCCTATTACACTGTAACGACTTCAACCAACCCACTCGAAAGCTCTTATCGCTGTAGTATCTATCTATCGAAATTACAATCGTTAAACTTATTTTATTTGTTCTGTACTCTAACAATGTCCAAAGTTGGTGCTCCAAAAATAGAGCAATGACTACACTCACCCCTTTAAGTAACTCTACACTGATAGATCTAACGTGACACGGCGAGGGTCATATGTCCTATTACCCTAAGGGTGATGAAAAGGTGTCGGTGCGAATGAAATGTACTTACATTGTTTTAGTAGCTCCGATTTGGGTTGAGTGATACATTCAATATTCAGAAACGTGTCCGTTAAAAATGGGTGGGGAAGTACTAATAAATAATAATGATAATAAATTATTGGACGACCAGATGGCCTAGTGGTTAGAGACCCTGACTATGAAGCTTGAGGTCCCGGGTTCGATTCCCGTGTCGGGGCAGATATTTGTATGAAAAATACGAATGTTTGTTCTCGGGTCTTGGGTGTTTGATATGTATTTAAGTATGTATCTATCTATATAAGTATGTTTATCCGTTGCCTAGTACCCATAACACAAGCTTTAATAAGCTTACTTTGGGACTAGGTCAATTGGTGTGAATTGTCCCGTGATATTTATTTATTTATTATTATTTATTTATTTATTGTACAGTCAGCTGCAAAGAAAAGGTACCCCCCTGTAACGGCGGCAACCATACCAACCAAGGGGGTACCTATTCCCTGCATCTGTCTGTACAATCAACATCAACTAAATTGGAAATGTCTAAAAAAATACCTATGGTTTTTATATTTTTTTTGTATAGAAAAGTTAATTATAAGAAATTAATTTCAATATTTTTTCATTTACTTCACTACTTTTTTCAAAAAATTGGGGTACATTGTAACTAGTGTCACTTTACTGGCGCTGTCAGAGTGCTAGATGACAGACAGCGGGTCCAAATCAAACTCCGTAATTAAATTTACGCGTATATTGTGCAGATTTCTAAATAATGCTATTCCACACCAATTAAAGTACAACTTGGACCGTCTACAAAATTTACTTCAATTTCAAATGAAGGTCATTGCTTATTTGATATCTAATAAATGCATTACATTATACTCGTATTAAAATTAAATAACTAGGTACAGAAAACAATTTAAAAAGCATTTATCTCGAAATGGTTTTCGATTTACTATACATTACAACAAAAATAGACATCCCCAATTACAATGCTCAATAATTAAAATAAGTATGTACAGAGAAGTCACGAAAGATGTAAAATATTCTGAAACTCAAACTAGGCAAGAATCTGTGTTTTGGGGGACTGAGTTTGAGTATCTCCGAGTTCCGCAACCTACGTACGACATTAACAATGATTATTAGCAATGATAACTGTACAGTAGGAACAAAGTTAAACAAATTTAAATAAAACTATAGATGACGAGAGACTCAACCGTGTAACATTAGGCGCAAATTGCTATTGCGCAAAAACGCGTTGAAAGAAAAATGGTCAGAAAAGCATGAAACACTAGTGACGTTAGGAGACTGTTAGGAGGCGATTTTCTGTGTCATGATAGTAAGGCCCTGCAAGGACTGCTGTTGTATAGAGTATCGAAGCACTGCTTATGATTACTTGGTGGCTAAAGTGTCAACTTACAGTTGGTGTAACAGCTAGAGGCGGACTCTCCGGAAGGGCTGTACGGCTTCATTTCATAGTGGTTGCTTCCGGCGGATGAAGCGTGCCGTGGCCGATTGCCGAAGGGTGACGAATAGCTGTTGACAATGGTGATGTTTGACCGACTTGGTTTGAATTAATCTCTTATAAGTAACGTAGAGAAATACACGAAATAATGATTGATACTCTAATAAATCTTGACTGATTAAGTCTATGCACATTTGAAAATCATATTGATACCGTCGCTATAGCAGATTGATACCTACTACCTACCCTGAAATCCTGAGATGATGGTATATCTTGATGTGTGATACGAAATCAGACCATAACAATTCAATGGATTTAGATAAAACTTGGCGAACAGATAACCTGTCCTGAGGACGTTAGGGAGGCGATATGATGGCTCTCTCTTAGGGCATATGGTAAAAATTTATATAGGTGTCTGTCACTGATTTTAAGTAATTTTAAATTTTAAGTTATATTACTGACATAGGAGTTAAGCACTAAATGTACCTACTAACCATAATATAGATGATTGTAAAAAATTATCTGAAATAAATTTATTTATTATTATTATTATTATTTATAATAGTACAAAGATCTGGATTGTGTAATGCGTTCCAGATTGATAATATTACTAGGTAACCACGGTCTACATCCGTAGCGTAGATGATGATTGTGTGTCTGACCTGTCTCGTACGTGCGGCATGTCGTAATGGTTGTCCGGGCCCTGCATCCAGTACTCATTGCAGGACCTCGTCACGTCTGGTCCGGCTACGGCTTTGTCTCTCGCTGGGTAGGTTTTCGGCATACCTATAGACGATTATTTGTAAGAAAGTTTGCATGTTTTATTTACAACTCCGATTTACAAAAATATTTAGGGTGAACAAAATCTATATAAATAAAAATGAATCATCGAAATGTTTGTACGCGCATAACTTCTGATCGACTGCACCAAATTGGATAATTCTTTTTTTGTTGCGTTGCTCACAGGAGAAGGTTCGTATGAAATAAATTTTAGAAAAAAAAAACGGGGGCGAAGCCGCGGGCATCAGCTAGTTGAATATAAATAACATAGTCTCCCAAAATTGTTTCATTCATTTGTATGGATTTATTTCTACGAACCAAAGAAGTTTTGGGGTCAAGCACACTCCATCCTCATGACTATTATGATCTTCCCGCTTGGCGTTTAACACTTTCCCACTCTCAGCGATTAAAAGATTGAATATCGTTACGTTAAAAATATCTTTGAGTAAACTTTCTTTTTACACAAAGTTACAAAAAGTTTACTGACTAACGAGCAAGAAGCGTGTCCAAAAGCAAAAATGTTTTCGTACATGTCCGATTATCCGGCTGTTCTCCTTGTAGATACAGGTCGCATTTCTTAACCGATTCTGGTGAAATTTTGTTCCCAAGTTCGACAATTACATAGAAATTTTCACGAGAGCATACGGCATAAACGATATTGCAAAAACACATTCCATCTATGGATGGAATGTTCGGCCATGAAAGTTCAGTTTTTTGAAAATATTAGAAACGGTAGATCCATGCACGCACTGTGCTTAAAACGTATTAATATTACAGCCATTTCGAAAAATTCGCGAAAACTTCAGCTCCAAAAGCCACTAATTACATTAGACAATATATTTCTATAGCCTGTCATAATATTGACGTTGGTAATGCGTCCAAATATTGGCAGCTTGCTAAAGATAAAGGCGGTCTACTTCCTGCAGACACTATCTAAAACTTACCTGATCTTGCAGACGTGTACCCTGGCCTTGAACCCTTGTATCTGCACCACACGTAGAAGATGGCTGCCGCTGCTGTGAGGACTGCCACCGTTATACCGATGCCGATATAGAGGGTGAAGTTGTTCTTGGTGAACACTATTTGAAGAATAAAACATGGTCAGAACTACACTTTTGGAAATACAATTGTACTATTTGTGGTTCTTTATAGTTATTTTTAAAATACAATAAAGAAAACAACGACGCAGTTCAATGGTGTGTGCAAAAGTGCTGAGCCCACTTCTCAATCTGAGAGAACGTGTGTAAGCTGGACAAGATGGTGATAGTGAGAGATGTCTGTGATAAACCCTGACATATTTCTTCCAAGAATACCAACCGCCCCAGGAAGACCAGATCCTTGTAAGAGACATGAGGTAGACCCTATTATTATCATAACTCATCCCTGCAGCGCGCATTGTATCCATGCAGGTAGCATGATACAGTCTTGGTCCAAAACAAGGACCTCTGCACTGTCTCAGTCCCCAAGGCGCTCTGCGCTAGAAGACCATTTGTCTCAGGAAGACCAAGGTCCCTGTTAGAGAGATTCTATCCACGTAGGCAGCAAACTGCATACTCGGTCGCTGGAAGACTATCCGCTACAAGAAGACCAGGACTCTAATTGGAGAGACTGAAGAAGATCATAGTACATACTGATCCCAGTGGCGCACAGTCCATCCACGCAGGCAGCATGCTGCAGACTTGGTCCAGAACAGGGTCCCGTGCATTGTCTGCGACGGACCCTGACGCACTCCTCGCTGCAGGAAGACCAGCCGCCCCAGGCAGACCAGGATCCACCTTAGAAATATTAGAGACTATTTAAACACTTTAATTTAGATTTTACATTATATTTAGTAGGCTCTTATCTATTGTTAGTTGTAAAAAAAAAATATTAACCAGGGCCCAATTGCATAAAAAATTACAGGCTAGTGTTTAGCTTTTTTTGTATTTAAGTACTCTAATACAATTTGCTTGTATTTTGTTATGCAATTGGGCCCGTGTATCGATTAAATTTCGGACCATTATGTTTAGAATTTCTGAACATTATCATTATGCAAATTTTATTTTATAAATTTTAATGTTTACACGGTTTTGTTTAACTTATAAATTAGATGTATTAATTTTTACTCCGCGTATTCTATGAATTTTAAGTTTCCATTGCGCGAGTTGGATCTTATTGCAGTGGCAACATATTTGTTTATCATTTTGAACTCTAATTTCGTATTTAATTTTATGTAATATTGTTTTTGAGGTACAGCCCTATGACAGACAGACCAGAGCAGTGGCATAAATAGGGTTCCGTTTTTCTTACAGTATTTACCAAATGGTTACAGGAAGCTGCGTCGTTATTAAGACTTAATCAACCGCCGATTAAGGCGGGTAACAGGAGTCTTTTATTATAATTAGATTAGTTAAGTGCTCTCGACGGATGCGGTTAATGACTGTGAGAGCTTCAGGTTACGAGGGGCTCGACGGAATAGTTGATACTTCTATAGAAACGAGGTTTCACAAGGATTCAGCTCAGTGGTTCCTAACCTTTTCAATATTTTTACCCATATGACCCTCTGGGAAAACAAAATTTACCCCCCCCCCCTCTTAAAATTAAATAAATAGAAACAACACGCAAGCAAATTAAAATATTAACCACAAATAAACTTTGAAATATCTATTTATTTTTGAAGGCTACGCGACAGCTGGTGAACATCACGGCTTTTTTTACCCCAGCGGGAGGTAATTCCCCTAGGTTCGGAACCACTGATTTAGTAAGTTCATTGCAATAACATTTTGAAATGTAAGGTATGAAAGGCAAGCTGCCACATGGTATAATCGACCGGTCCAATATAAAATTACTTAATTACTTAAAGTAATAAAATCACTTAGTTAAAAGTTCAGTTACTTTCATTTTTAATTCAATCTTTTTGACGTGACAACGTCTAATAAATCGATGAATGCCGGCCGCCGGGTGCAAACCCGAAAAAGCATGACTTATTGTAACGTTACGTACGTACGGTGGGCTGCAAAAGTGCATGGACATCTCGGGGCGATAATCGCGTGAGCGCGCGCGCGCGCGCGGTTATGTTAATAACATCAAACGATCAAACACTGCTCACGCAATTTTCGCCCCGAGATGTCCATGCACTTTTGCAGCCCATCGTACATGTACTTACAGAGCGGCGAGGGCCGGTTGCAATAGAGCGGCGAAGGCCAGTTGCAATATTACGTAATACAATTTTACAATTTTAGTACTAGCGTTCGGGTAATTTTTATTGAATGTTTTGTTATGACGTTGTCACGTTAAACTATCGTCCGTATACCGACTTTACAGACGACCGGATTATTACTGATTCTACTTTTTGTTGACAGTACTTGGATTGTCATCCTATTACATATCATGCGATGACGAAGTTACTTGTTCTGAACCTTCTCATAGACCTTACCATTCTGACAGCTGAGGCAGTCCTCATCGCTTTGCGACGGCTGGCCCCTGCAGGGCGCTCCCCCATTGGCCGGAGCGGGTTCTGTACAGGACCGGGTGCGCCGGCGTCCGCTGGCCAGTGTCCCGCAGCGGCAAGGGAGCCACGCAGACCAGTCTGACCAGCCACCGTTCACTAGAGGAGATTGACTTGAATTAAAGTGGCATAGCTCGAAGAATCGTCAGACTCAAGTGGCAGTGGCAGGTCACATCGCTTGTAGAACTGATGGCCGATGGGGCAAAAAGGTTTTCGAGTGGCGTCTACGGACCGGAAGACGCAGTGTAGGCCTCCAACAAGATGGAGTGACGACCTGGTTAAGGTTGCGGGATCACGTTGGATGCGGATGGCACGGGACCGAGCTGTTCGGCGAGCCTTGGGGGAGGCCTATGCTCAGTAGTGGACGTCTTTCGGCTGAAATGATGATAATGATGATGAAAGTGGCATTATCGTCAACTACTTTAAGGTGTTGCCTGCGACTCCGTCGGCGAAGCATTCATTTATCCCTATCTCACGGGAACTATGCAATTTTTCCGGGACAAAAAGTATCCTATGTCCTTTCTAGGGTTTCAAACTATCTTGATACCCAAATTACATATAAATTATTATTATTATCTAGGTCATAGATTCCCCATATTTTTTTGTCATATTAAGATTGAAAGAGCTCGTGATTCTGAGTAGGAATAACATAAAATTATGGGAATATTTAAAAAAAGTGGTTTTTTTTTGAGAAATGCTCACAAAATGTTTTAGTTTATGATTGTTATCACATTAAGACTTCCATCCAGGCATGTTTATAGACGACGTCTTAGTACGTTTCCGGAAAGAAATTGAGCTCTTAATACATTAAACAAAGCATATTTTGCAAATATGTTCGCGTGACAGGATACCGTTTAAAGAGGAAGGAACACGTTGAAGCTAATACCATAAGAGCTCTTTAAACAGTAACTAGATCTGAGTGTTGAAATTTCACCATTTTTGTAAGCATCCTGCAGTATAATTGTGTAGGTAACTTTTTTGACACTTGGTATCGGATTGAAATGGCAGCTTTTTTATGGCTGTGACAGCTGGCTGTTTCCTGTACTAATTGTCAGCCCATACAAGAACTGTCAAAATGAACGCCATGGCGATTGCGAGGGAGTTAGACAATTAGCCTGCTGGTGTGTGTGTTGCCAGTGATGACTTATGGCACTGAGACGTGGCAGCTAACAATGGAGCTCATAAGAAAGCTCATGATCACTCAGAAGGCGATGGAGAGCGCTATGCTCGGAGTTTCACTGCGGATGAGTATGATGAAAACCGCGCAAGAAAACCTCTACTGCTGGACATAGGCCTCCCCGAGACCAAACAAACCAGTTCTGCGACATCCTTAACCAGAGGCCATATTGTCTAACCCGCAGGCGCTTGGCATCGCTTTCACCATCTCTTTCTGTCACTATCTTATACCGTTTGACAGAAATAAATAAAGCGCGCGTTGTACAATGCGGTCTCAGGTCGTCACTCCACCTTGTTGGACGCCTACGTATACTACGTCTTCTGATCCGTGGATGCCATTCAAGAACCTGACTAAAGCCATCGTCATCAGTTCTACGAGCGACGTGCCCTGCCCTGCCACTTGATTCTAACGACTCTTCGAGAGCAGTTGTGTCGTGTCGGTGACTTTACGAGTAGTTCTTGGGCGGATTCCATTTGCCATGATTTTGTCATGGTTGAGGATTTCGCTAATATTTTATACACTACATTTGGACGATTATGAGACAAGATTGTATAAATAAAAATACAATTATCATCTATTGAATTAAGCCGTATTTAATTATTTTGTGATGCATGCATAGACATTATCATTCACTGGGTTCAATGCATTCATGTCAGTTCTTGTGAATTGACCTTCTTCTTCTTTTTCTTATTTCTTTTTTATTATTCTTGGTATTGTACTTGTGGTTTTATGTATTTGCTAAAATCAACGGGCATTTTGATGACTTACCGTATACAGATACAATAGCAACATCGGACTCTCGACGCCCTGCGATGTTCTCGGCTATGCAAGTGTAGTTGGCCATATCCTGCGAACAATATTAAATATCATCATCATCATCGCAGCCAATATTGGATGCGTCCCACTGCATGTCACAGGGCTCTGACTGAGTGGGCTAGGGCGGTAGCTCCCACGCGAGCCTAGTTGAATTTCTTGGTAGATGTATTTGTGCAAGTTTCTTCACGATGTTTTCCTACACCGTTAAGCTCATGGTAAATTTCAAATGTAATTTAAAGGAAGAAAGAAAGAAAAAATACATTCATTGACAACAACGCAAGACACATCAGTGTTATTACAAATAGACAACACGAAAGAGAGATAGAGTGTGTCATTGCGGTTGCGAATTAGATGGTTCAGAATAAAGCTGAAGCAAAGCATCTCATAAAAAATAAAAATACGTCAATTCGGAAAAACACTAAGGTGCGAGCATACGATCGGCTGCTTAAGAGTTCATAGGTCAAACTACTATACCACGAACTCAGTCAGTTCCATCAAACAAATCATCTACATACATCTCCCAGTCAAGCTCAATCAAAACTGTCCAAATGTAAATCCCAACAAGCTGTTGTCCGTTCAGGTATAACGACAGGCCTCAATGATTGCCCGCGGGGACCTGGCAGGGGTACATAAATTAACCAAACGGGTGCATAAGACTATTTCATTACAGAACACATTTAACAGAAGCATGCCAATGCAAGACCATGCTAACCTAACATTATTTTCATCACACTTGCTCGTCAATGGTGTTATTCCATGCCTGTATACTAAATGACAATGGCCTAAATTGTTCTTAAGGGAGTTATGGATATACGTACAGTTTTTCTACCCAACGGAGTTCCAACTTTAGTTTTAAAATTTGCAAACAAGTCATTTCAGACTAAGGAGGTTTCAAGTCAGCCAACGTTTTATTTATTATCTTTAAAACTTAGCTATAACCCAAATTTTACAACACTAAACTTATCTACGTTCATGAAAATTCGTTATTTTTATATTTTAAATTTATATCAAATAGTTTTACAATAATTTTAGTAAAAATATTTTTTTAAACATGTTGGCAGAATCTGGCCGTATGACCTTTCGAATTCTAAACTAACACAATTTACATTATCTATGGTAGATGACTCGAAAAAAGTGACAATCTGTATTGGCGGGTAGCCATTATTTTATTGAATTTAAGTGTTTAGAGACAAAATAATTTTAATTTTGGATTTTTTTTCCTCACAATGTGATGAAAATCATTGTGTGTATCAAGGGCAGTAAGGGAATTACAAACTCGAGTCATTAAAAGCCCTCCGCCTTCGGCGTCGGGCTTCTAATAGACTCTCGTTAGTAATCCCCTACTTACGGCCCTAGATGCACAATGTACTATTATTGCCCTTTAATGTTTTTCAGTTTATTTGTTACATCTATGTATTTTTTTTTCAGAAAATTTTTCAATATTAGCCTGTCTGGTGTTAAAATGTTATAGCAATCACTTTTTCAACGAAATCAAAATAAATGGAACGCTAAGCACTTCACGTTTGAGTATTTCGCGGAGGAGCAAAATAAGCGATTTTGTATAGTTATCGCTAATCGCTTAGAATCCGTGCGCGCATTTAGATCAACTGTCAGTGCATCTGCACTGACTATCGTGATACGACTAAATTACAGCCCAAGGATTACATCGTCATTTATTAGAGAATCTATCTCAAAACATGTGCTACAACATTTTATGGGTCGTGCGCAGCGTAAGAAACAAAAGTTGTCTCTCCTTATCATCATCATCATCATTTCAGCCAGAGGTCGGGCAGATATTTGTATGAAAAATATGAATGTTTGTGCTCGAATCTTTGATGTTAAATATTTAAGTGCAGGTAGGCCTCCAACAAGATGGAGCGACGACCGGGTTAAGGTTGCGGGATCGCGTTGGATGCGGATGGCACGGGACCGATCTGTTTGGCGAGCCTTGGGGGAGACCTATGTTCAGCAGTGGACGTCTTTCGGCTGAAATGATGATGATGATGTATTTATCCAAATAAGTATGTTTATCCGTTGTCTAGTACCCACAGTACAAGCTTTGCTTACTTTGGGACTAGGTCAATTGGCGGCAATTATTTATTTATTTAAATTTACCATGAGCTATGAGCTTTGCAATGAAGCAAAACATCGTGAGGACACCTGTGTGTGTAGTTTCCAAACCATACTGGACTGGGTCTACGTCACTTTCTGAGAGGAGGTCTGTGCCCTGTACGGAACGTGTATAGGTAAGAATGATGCATTTGCCGTATCCAGGGTGGAGAGTGGTAGACACACTTACCTGAAGCCCAATATTGCTAAGTTGTAGCGTATCTTCTCTTATATCTAAAGGCACTCCATTTCTGGTCCACTTCAAGTCCACGGGAGGTGCTGCCTGCGGCGGCACGCAATGGAGAGTGACGCTGGATCCAGCTTCGATGGTCGCTGACTGAGGATGCTGGATGAACTGCTTCTTTATGTCTGCGGAGGTAACGAAGTGATGAGTTCTTATGGATAGAGTAAATAAAATAATCGTACAGTCAAGGAATTTAATTTTTAACCCACATAAGTTTGAATAGGGAACGTGCACATAGACGGTGCTGCCAACTGGTGCCATCAATTTGAGTGTTTTACCCTGATAAGTTTCTTTACTGTCCGCTTCGATCAATTATAACTGAAGATACACATTGCCGAACAAAATCCCCTAAAAGAATGTCCGAACTTTTTTATTTGTTTGCATAATAATTAAAATCATCACCTACACAGAAATTTGAACCTAGTCTTTACTTCATTACAGTCGAATTTCGGTTGACACTTGACAGCTAAACTTGACAATTTCACGCAACGTACTGAGAAAAAAGAAGGCCACTTTTATCAAAGTGGCGCTCATTTGGCTCGGACATTTTCGGGCGCGCGACTGTGGATCTACAGTTATATTTGATCAAAGACTGTCCGCATCTAATTATTAATCTGACTAGACTGGGTTCTAGAAAAAATCATTACGTCGTTCATTCCATTAAAACAACCCTAAGGGCGCTTGTGCACTACAAGGAATTTTACTGTCCAGCATCCGATTTTTTACGGTCCGATATAGCACCCCTTACATTTAAATACTAGCTTGTGCACTTCACGTAATTTTACCTTTCGACATTTATTTTCCGAATTCCGAGCCGTTTTTTTTCCGCTTCGAGATGACAACAATGAAAACTTAAGGAGTACAGCAAAAAATCATAAATAAATGAATAAGTAGTTGTAGACCTCCGATAGTATGTTATGTAGTTAGAAAAAAACTTTCGTCCTGCCTCAGTTTATTGTGGTTTATATAAAATGACCCTTTCAGGTATCTACCTGACACTCATAATGGGATGAACCCAAAATTATTTTTGTCTTCTACATCTTCGCACGTAGAGTATAATCTACAGGGTTATTTGTAATTCACTGACATCCTCTTAACCCTGAATTCCTATCACTCAAACAATTTTTCTTTGTTTTACGACTTTTTAAAATGAAGTACTTTTTCCCCATACAAATACACAGAGTATCGTAAAAATAAGAGGAAATCTCAAATTTTCAAAACGTTATTACACCAAAAATATTAAGTTATGACAAAAGCCGTAAAACAAAAAACGTTTGTTTAAGTGGTTGGAGTTTAGGGTTAAAAGGATGCTAGTGAATTACAAATAACCCTGTATTATTATACCTATAAAACAGTACCGTGACTGACTGACTGACTGACTGATTGACTGACTGACTGACAGACAACGCACAGCCTTAACTACTGGGGCTAGAGACTTGAAATTTGGCACACATGTATCTTGAATATTTTAGAGGTGCACTAAGGAAGGATTTTTCGAAATTCCAACGGGATAGGGAAATATCTAAACTTTCTTTGTTTATTTGTTTGTAGCGGAATCTCTGAAACTAATGAGCCGATTTTAAAAATTCTTTCATAATCAGAAAGCTACACTATCCTTGATTGGCATAAGTTACTTTTTTATCCGGGAAATTGCAAAATTCCTACGGGATAGAAATAAACTAATTCAATTTCAGGGCTGATTTTAAAAATTCTTACACATTAAGTAATATAACTATCCCCAGTTGACAAAGGCTACTTTTTATTCGGGAAAATTCAAAATTCCCACGGGATAGAAATTTTTTAAATCAACTTAGGGCTGATTTTAAAAATTCTTTCACCAATAATAGTAAGCTACAGTATCCTTGATTGACACAGGGTACTTTTTTCCGGGAAAATGCAAAATTCCCACGGGATAGAAATAAGTAAATTCAGCTTTGGCACTGATTTTAAAAATTGTTTCATGTGATATGATATGACTATCCCCAATTGCCATAGGCTACATTTTCTTTGGGAAAATACAAAATTCCCACGGGATAGAAAATTTTTAATTCAACTTTGAGCCTGATTTTAAAAATTCTTTCACTAATAGTAAGCTACAGTATCCCTGTTTGACTTAGGGTACTTTTTTCCGGGAAAATGCAAAATTCCCACGGGATAGAAATAAGTAAATTGAACGTGGGTGCTGATTTTTAAAATTATTTCACTAATAAAAAGCTGCACTGTTTCTGGTTTTCAAAATGTTTTGACAGGTATTTCTATCCCGCGGTATGCTGTACTTTTCACTTCCCGGGATAAAATGTTGTTTTTTCAATCAGGCCTCCTCCCAGAACGAGAACACTTGGGCCGTAGTTCCCACTTGGGCCCAGTGCGATTTGTAAAATTTAATTTGATTTGTATATATGTATATTCTATTGTATATATGTATTCGGAATAACTCGAGAGGTCCAAGCCCGGGCTCAAATCTATGACCCTCTGCTTAAGAGCCCATAGGTCAAACCTCTAGGCCACCGCGGCTTACCGGCTTTAGAATTCACTTATTCAAATTCCGCAGGAACTTTGCATTTTCCTGGCATTATCCTATCTGTTAATCCACGTAATAAACTACCTGTGTACCAAATTTCATGCAAACAACTAACGTTATTGTCTTCGCGTACGAAGTCGCGGGCAAAAGCTAGTAGTTTAATAAAGCAAGCAACTGCCGACGTTTTAGGAAGCTCATCGTTCGTAATTACGCGGGCATGGCATGCAGTTATTAAAGAGAGCTAACCCTTCACTGCGCCGCACCTCCGAGAAAAGACGGACAAGTGCACAAACCAATCATCCTGTTTTAGACGTGACGACGTCTAATAAAAACGCCGCCGCGAACGCCGGCTGCATACAAGAAAAAGGATGACGCAATGCAACGTACATGTACCTACAGAGCAGTGAAGGCCAGTATGTACAAGAGAGCAGCGAACGCCAGTATGAACAAGAGAGCGGCGAACGCCAGCATGTACAATTTTATATCTTACTAGCTGTTGCCCGCGACTCCGTCCGCGAAGAATGGGGGGGGGGGATAAAAAATAGATGTTGGCCGATTCTCAGACCTACTCAATATGCTCACAAAATTTCATGAGAATCGGTCAAGCCGTTTCGGAGGAGTACGGGAACGAAAACTGTGACACGAGAATTTTATATATTAGATTATTGCGGGGAGTGCGGGGTGCGGGGGGGGGGTTTGAGAGGGTGAGGGGGGAGTGCAGAAGAGGGGTGCGGGGGCATTTAAGGGGGATGATTTTGCCGTAGGATGCACCGTTTTCAAGATATTTGACAAAACACCGGTTCTCATCCAATCACCGAGGTTAAGCAACGTCGGGCGCGGTCAGTACTTGGGTGGGTGACCGCCTGGTTTCATTTTTGCTTTTTGAATATTTTGTTATGACGTTGTCCGACACCGACTTTACAGACAACCGGTTTTTTTCATGTAACATCGGACCGTGAAAAATGGGATTTCCGGACAGTAAATTTCCTTGCAATGCACAAGCGCTCTTACCGTTTTTCTCCGGAAATACTCCTCCTATTTATAGCCTGAACCATAACCCATTAACGATTCGCACCCCAAATAACGCTAGTGAGCATTGAGCATTGAGCATTGTATCAAACAGCAAAGTGCTCGAGTTAACGAGCGGAAGCAATGCTTCCCCGCCGTAATGGCGGCGACTCCCCGGGCCTAGGGGGTTAAAAATGAGAACTATTCTCGAATTAGGGAGTGACAGCTATTTTAAACTAGCTCTTGCACGCGGGTTGGCACGGTTGTACCAATGAAAAGGTCTAGCAGAAATGAGATACGTAAAATATTTTGTTGCTAGAACAATGTTGAAAAGTTCTAACAAAGTGTTTTAAACGTGATATAAAATGAGTGCCTCTACATCATGATTAGATTAATGCTGGTCTTTAAAATGCATTAATTCAAGTACCTACCTAAATAAGTAAATAAAAATAATATATTAGTCTGGACATAGCTCGAAGAATCGCTAGACTTAAGTGGCAGTGGGCAGGGCACATCGCCCGTAGATGGGGCCGAAAGGTTCTCGAGTGGCGTCCGCGGACCGGAAGACGCAGTGTAGGTAGGCCTCCAACAAGATGGAGCGACGACCTGGTGAAGGTAGCGGGAACGCATTGGATGCGGATGGCGCAGGGCCGATCTGTTTGGCGAGCCTTGGGGGAGGCCTATGTTCAGCAGTGGACGTCTTTCGGCTGAAATGATGATGATGATGATTAGTCTGGTAAAATTTAGGATGCAGGATTAAATTCAATGGATGGTCTTGGACAACTCAAATTAAATATTAAGACTAATTAAAACAACTCATTAAAGCATTAAACATATTGTACAGCATTAATTGAGTTAGAAATTTTATTATCATGTTTAAAATTTCACCCTTAATTCATCATCGTCATCGCAGCCTACATACGTCCCACTGCAAGGCACAGGCCTCCTCTCAGAATGAAAGGGCTTGGGTTGTAGTTCCCACGCGGGCCCAATACAGATCTGTAACTTCACGCACCATTGAATTTCTTCCCAAGTGAGTGCAGGTTTCCTTACCGTAAAGCTCATGGTAAATTTTCAAATGTAATTTCGCACATAAATTCCGAAAAACTCAGAGGTGCCAGCCCGGACTTGAACCCACGACTGTCTGCTTGAGATGCGATAGGTTAAACCACTAGGCCACCACAGCTTGCTAGGCCATCACCCTGTATTATTTTTTCTGAAATCGAAGATAGGTCCAATTTGTTTTGTAGAACTCATAATATTCGTTACGATTTTGAACTCTGTTACTTCACGATTTCACAGTTCTTAAAACAAAATAGGACTTACCCAAATCGAATATCCATATTCAAAATACGTCAAACCAATACGCAAAGACGTTACAATTCAGATATCTCAACTCGTACCGGTTAATAAACCGGCGTCAACTGTCAACGCTTCATACCGACAGTGACGCCTGACGCCGTGACAGTCCGATGTGACAGCCCGACGAGATGGGAGTTGACGCGGCCGACGACAAAGTTACGCACGCCATGTTGACGGTTTGAGGAGTTTATTTTTAGTTTTGCTTCATTATCGTTTTGGGGAAATTGTGCTGGAAATGGAGAGACAGTGTTGCTATTTTAAAAAGATTAGGGGTTTTAAACTCTGGACAATGCAAGAATACGGCTGATGAAGCGTACCGATGTTTATAAGTTAAGTAATATTAAAAATTAAAAAATATTTTGCGTTACAATTAATTTTTCCAGCCTACCACCGCTTGCGAAAGAAATATTATTAGAAAAATACTTAAAAAAAATTGGCGATTTGTGTTTTTATTTCCAAAATCAAGTATCAACTTTTCTATTGCTATTTTACAACAAATAAAAGATTCCGCCACTTACTTACTTACTTATTAGTCCAAAGTAACGTTGATATTTTGGTCAATTGTTACTGTGAAATTGTGTGCGTTACTTAGAAATTGTACGTACATACCTAATTGTAATTTTTACTAACCTGATTTTAAGTTGTAAGTAACTTTTATATGGGATTATATTATTATTAGAAATTCAATTTGAATTAAAATTTAGCAGATACATTAATTTTACCCATGTCCCTTATCAACGCTACGAATGTGACACCTCCATAGTGCGCTGAATTCATGGAACGTCGCCTTTCCCAGCACCTAGACAATAGTCATTGTTTCTGTTTCTCATTATTTTCACTGTATTGTTAACACGTTTGGTTTAATTTGCTGTGTGAATTATACATTTTTCGATGGTTTTTATAATCTTTCACAACACATCATCTTGTGTGACTATGATGTACAGATTATACACTGGGTTTTTTTTATTTCCGTTAACTTTAAGGGAAGATTATTCAGGTCGAATAAAGTTAATTTCTCGAAGAAACTAGTGTCTTAACTAGTACTATTTTTAATGTATTTTTTTTTTGAAATATTATAATTACCTACATTTTATTTCTTTAAGAACTGCACGACGCGGCTGAAGGCGCCGGCGAAAGTTAAGCCTAGTTTTAATCACCAATTTAAATTTAGAGTTCAGTAAACGTGATCAGCCAAACGTTCAACCAATTTCTACCCCCCTTTGATTTAAGATAAGTGTTACCCTAGCATAAAGATACGTTTGATTTAAGGCAAATTCCTTAAGTTTAAGCACTAACATAGAGGTTAAGACGGTGGAATTGTTGTACAGTAATTAGTTGAGAATATTAATAAACCTGTGTCTAAGAAACTGGATTTCAATCCCCACCTCATAGGGTATCCTTAGCACTTCAACTAAAACTATTATTTCTTACATACTTAACTTACTACACTACTTAAATTTTTATTATTACATTGGTGATTGTGAAATTCAATAGTTAAATTGAATGTCTGAACCAGTGTACAAGGTCCTTCGTTACGTCCTATTATTATTTATCTTTTGAGTTTCATCAGGAGGAAGAGTTTTTTATTCATAGATTTTCACTACAAGGAGATTATTGTGGCGAGTTCGTTGGACATTACATATTATTTTTTATTTTATTATGTGTCACTTCAATGTCATAATCGTAAACATTGGTATTGTATCTACTAATCGTGCTTACCTCAACGGAAAATGCCGCGATTTAATTTTTTTTATTTTTTTATCTATTTTAACAAAAATCAATACACCAGGTATTTCCAGGTAATTTACCGATCAACGTGTCGAATTTAACGGAAATAAAAAAAACGGTGTTTATTTATAGTACATAGTAACAGATTAGACTCTATCGTGTGGAATGAGGTACCACTGATTTAGTATCACGATTTAATAAGCTTTTGATGAAAATTTCACTTTTAGGGCTACGGAGCCAAAATGGCAAAAACAAAACCCTTAATGCTTTGGCATGACTGTCCGTCCGTCAGTCTGTTCATCCCTCCGCGGCTTAGCTCAGAGACTGTTAGTGCTAGAAAGCTGTAATTTTGCATGGGTATTTAGGTACAGCAATTACCAAAGTGATAAAATAAAATGTAGAAGAATTTTTTTTTAGTATGTGTACCTATAGATAGAAGTAATTGGGGGCGATTTTTAGGATTCCGTTCCCAAAAGGTAAAAACGGGACCCTATTACCGAGACTTCGCTGTCCGTCCGTCTGTCCGTCTGTCACCAGGCTGTATCTCAGGCACCGTGACAGCTAGACAGTTGAAATTTTCACAGATGATGTATTTCGGTTGCCGCTGTAACAAAAAATACTAAAAAATAGAATAAAATAAATATTTAAGGGGGCTCCCATACAGCAAACGCGATTTTTTTGCCGTTTTTATAGATTATGGTACGGAACCCTTCGTGCGCGAATCCGACTCGCACTTGGCCGGTTTTTTTCTCATTTAACCTTATGGTGAGGGGTGTCGTTGGATAGGTCTTTTAAAATCATTCAGTTCTACAAGCGATGTGCCATGCCCATTGCCACTTGAGTCAAGAATATAGCAACTTGGAAAATCTTTCTGAACAACAAGTTTGGAATTTCATCCAATCCCATTGCTTCACATCAATCAACATAAGTAAATCGAAATGGATGAGTAATACGTCCCGACAACTTGTAAAATCGATTTCACTTCAACTCAAAATCGATTCTCAAAATTGTAATTCACTCGGCAACATTTTGATTGGTAATGCATATAAACATGGTGGTATTAAATCTGCGGGTACCTCTAAATGACGAATTTACCATAATTATTCATCTGCAAGGAATAAGGGACGGACGGGCGCAATTTGAATTTAACAAAACGGGAGCGGATACATTTAAATATGTTTGGAAATTATTGAGTTGATTCAGTCAGTTGATTAGAATTACTTGTTTTGTTTATTGTAGATAATTAAATAGAGCGCTTAATAATTTAATGCTTAACAAACATACACGTATTAACAATAGTTCTTAGGCATTATAAAAATGTATGTAGGTATGTAAACTCTTCATTGTACAAAAATAAGGAAAAAAATACATTATTGACAACCGTTGAAAAGCATGTACAAAGGCGAACTTATCCCTTTAAGGGTGGATGAAAGGAGCCTAATTTAGTACAAAGAGTAGTAAAAAAAATTATCTATAGACTAAATGAAATAAGACTAATTTAAACAATAACATATAAAAACCGGCCAAGTGCGAGTCGGACTCGCGCACGAAGGGTTCCGTAGGTACCATTATCTATAAAAACCGGCCAAGAGCGTGTCGGACACGCCCAAGATAGGGTTCCGTAGCCATTACGAAAAAATCAAGTAATATTTTTCTAAGGATTTCGTATGTGTACGGAATCTTCCAAGTTCGATATCGTCAATACTTTGAAAAAAGCTCGTATCTCAAAATCGTTAATCTGGCAAAGTGAACTTTATTGCGCGCGGTTCAAGGTTCAGTTTTGTTTACATGCTGATTTGAGATACGAGTTTTTCAAAGTAGTGACGGTATGTTTAATACCTTAGGCTACTATTTACTCTTAAACTACAAATAATTCCCAAGCAATCTTAGCCGCTATAATTTTCCTTGTAAATTTAATATATTTACTACCATTTTCAATTTTTTTTAATTTTTCCACCCAACAGTTTAGATTTTAGAGGGGGGGGGGGACGGTCGATTTTAATGAAAATTTTCACTTTAAAGTTGAATATTTCGCAAACAAATCACTGAATACAAAAATCATAGAAGCAACCCCCCAATGGTTTTAAAAGATCTATCCAACGATATCCCACACTATAGGGTTAGTCGAGAAAAAAAAATCACCCCCACTTTACGTCTATGGGAGGTACCCTAAAAAAAATATTTTTAGTTTTTTTTATTTAACCACTTTGTCGGCGTGACTAATATATATATTCATGCCAAATTACAGTTTTCTAGTACTAACAGTCTCTGAGCTTAGCCGCGGACAGACAGACAAACGGACAGACGTGGCGAAACTATAAGGGTTTCTAGTTGACTACGGAACCCTAAAAACGGCAAATAAATTACGTTTATTGTATGGGAGCCCCCCCTAAATATTTGTTATATTTTAATTTAATTGTTTATTTTTAAAGTAAATGTATAACTTAATAATCTGTGAATTTTTCAAGCGTCTACCTGTTACCGTTATCAACATCAAGCAAAAACGAACAAAAAAAATCACGTTTGTTGTATGGGAACCCCCTTAAATATTTACTTTATTCTGTTTTATTTTATTATTTTATTTTTTACAAGGAGAGCAAACAGAAGCAAATGTATACAACACGTACTTATAAATTAGATACAAAATTACATGCACTTACTCCCTAACTAGCTCCCACTAAAACACATGGGTAATATGAATAAGTAGACTTACACTATACACTGTTACATTAAGGTTTCATAAATTTTGCTTTTGAACTTTTGTCTCGTCGTATTAAACATATCTACAGACAGAAATAATTTATTGTAAGAGTTACACAAGCGTCGCAAAGGTGCGCGATGACCAGCGTTGCTGGAGGAGATCGGGACGGCGAACAAGGCGGCGGAACGAGAACTGAAACGCGAAGGAACTCTAAAATTGATCTGTGATAATAGCTCCGCACTGTTGTAGTGCCCTCTACAAATGTTATACAATGTTACCGCATCCGACACTTTACGCCTTGTTTCAAGGGATGATATTTTATAATACTTCAATAAGTTACAGTAGCTCATTCTTTTCCCTGTCAAGCGTCTATGCATGACTCGTAGAAACCTTTTTTGGACCATTTCGATAGATTTACTATATTTAGCATAGTATGGATTCCAAATCACAGATGCGTACTCTAGATGCGGCCTAACCAACGCCTTGTATAATAATAAATATGAAGAAACCCTTTTAAAAACTTTAGCGGTTCTCAAAACAAAACCAAACATCCGGAGGCCCTTGGACAAAATACTTTCGACATGTAATCTGAAATCAAGTCTATCGTCAAATACAACGCCCAAATCTCTAGTAGACACCACTTTTTTAATTGGTGAAGCATCAATCATATATTCAAAACTAATGTAATTCTTTTTATTTTTTGTATAAGATATCTGCATGCACTTGTCACATGCCAACTGCAGCTTGTTCATCTGACAATATGCAAAAAACTGATTCAAGTCGTTTTGGATCATAATAATAATAATAATAATAATAATAATAAAAACTTTATTGCCAACGTACATTTACAAAAATAATATTAATAAGAAAAACAACTTAAAAACTAATAGCTACGCTTGGCAATAGGTACCGGGCTCAGCATTTGCTGGAGAGAATGACAATTTCCAGCGCTGGTTTTCAGCCCGGTCCTTCTGGCAAGGGTGGCCGCAACTATAGCTAAGAACAATAAAACAAAATAAGAACAAAAAAATTAAATTATAAAAAAAAGAAAAGAAGAGAAGAATAGGCAAACATTTGTATGTGTATCTTGTGACGTGTTATGTTGGTCGTAGTTTTTTTTTTTGTGTGTTAGTCGTAGTTTGTGATGTTTCTATGACTTAATGGTTGTGTGTAGTATATTTATTTATTTAAATTATTTATTTATATTATTTATTTTTAGGTACATTTGTGTTTTCCCCATGCAGGCCGCACTTTGCTCAGGGGTATCCCTGCCTCTGTGTTTCCAAAAGGTGTGCTTTGACAATTCTCCTGAACTTCAACAAAGACATGGGTTCCCTTGCCGGTGGTGGCAGATCGTTCCAAACCTTACTTGCGGCAAATTTGAAACATCCCCTGAAAAATGCCGTTTTATGTCTTGGAGCTGTAAGTTTAGTTTCCCTGTGGGTTCTGAGAGGTCTTTTACGCGAGTCTTTAACCCATTTCAGTTCGTCATACAGGTATTTTGGTTTCTGAAATGCCAAGACTTTTCGAACTGCAAACGCCAGGTGTAAAAGTCTTCGGTTGGCCATGTTGAGGAGTCCTTTCTCATAACGCAGTCATCTTTGTTTTTGACAATTTTGTAAATTTTTAAATCGTCTGCAAACAAGAGGAAACTACAATTTACAAAACAAGATTTTATATCATTTACAAACAAAGTATACAGCAGCGGGCCCAGTATCGATCCTTGAATTACTCCGGAGGTAACATTTGTGATAATATTTGACTTATACCCATTCAGCACAATAATTTGCGTCCTATTGATAAGATATGATGCGAACCACCGCAAAAGGTTTCCACTAATCCCATTATACGCCAGCTTCTTAATAAGGTATAGGTGATCTACGTTATCAAAGGCTTTACGAAAATCAGTATATATAACGTCTACCTGGAGTCTCTTATCCATAGCCTCGAAGAGAGAGTTTGTGTAAAACAAGAGGTTCGTAACTGTGGATTTACCCTTCATGAACCCATGCTGCTCCGGTAGAATATTAGGTTCTAGGGAGGGGTATATCGAATCATGAACCAAGCTTTCAAGTAGCTTGGGAATACAAGACTGAACAGAAATCGGTCTATAATTTGTGACTTGAGCTCTAGAACCACTTTTTTAGTATTTGTTGTTATAGTGGCAACCAAAAGACATCAACTGTGAAAATTGCAACTGTCTAGCTATCACAGTTCCCGAGATACAGCCTGGTGACAGACGTACAGACGGACAGACGGAGAGACGGACAGACGGACGGACAGCGAAGTCTCAGTAATAGGGTCCCGTTTTTACCCTTTGGGTACGGAACCCTAAAAACCTACAAAGCAAATACGTCGTCGAAAGACATCGTAGGCATCGACCCCAGAACGCTGGCTGCATTACCTCTTTGTACCGCTACCCCTAGCTTTTGAGCGAGATAAGCGCCAGCTTTAGGGTCCCCAGAGGCCAGAACTAACCTCCTCGACAAAACCTTCAGCATCCTTTTTGTGTTCGTTGACCATCGTTTCAAAAGCAAATCAATATAAGTAAGTAGGTATATCCTATTAATACAATTTGCGAAGATGTTCGGATGTCCAGATATTTGGATATTAAGATTTTTGGTTCTTCGTATGTTTGTTAGTCGATTTGAATGAGACTCGGCGTACAGATAGACAAAGATCTGTAGGGGTTCAAATCCTGGTAGGGGCAGATATTTATATAGGTACATCTGATGTTTGTCCTCGAGTCTTGGGTGTTTAAAATGTATTTAAATGTATCAATACATTTAATATTGTCCGTTGCTAAGTATTCATAGATAGAAGCTTTGCTTACTTTAGGGCTAAGTCGATTGGTGTTAATTTTCTTATTATTTGTTGGTTACCTACGAAACAGGCTGAGCCTAGTGTAGGGGCCAGTGCAACCAAAATTGTGAAATTGTTACGTATATTTATATCGCCTGGTTTCTAATGTGACAAATCTTATTATTGTTATTTCTGTTGTAATAGATATTTATGTACAATAAAGAAATTATGAATTATGAATTTATTTACTGATTCATGGATTTGAGTGTCTTAACACTCATTGGATTACAATTCACTGAACAGTTAACGTTTGGATTGTGGGTAAAATGAAAATGGTTCCAACGGAAGACCAGCGTCAGCTGCACGGCCAACATCATGCTGAGTTGGGACTTTTTCGTGACAGTATAATGTTGTATCTGTTAACGTTTTTCTCTTGTTAATTTAAGATTATGTCAAGAATAAATATTTTTCTTTCATTCTTTCTTTTTTATATTAATTACTTGCATTTGATACTAAACAAAGGAATTCTCCACAAACGAAGTTGTTTCTTTAAAAGCATACTCATAAACCGTGATGGACTAGAGTGGTTTGATCTAGCTATGGTCTCTCAAGCAGAGGGTCGTAAGTTTGAGCCCGGGCACGCACCACCCTTGATTTTTTCGGAATTTGTGTGAAATGTGATGAAACCTGCACGGAAATTCAATGGTGAGCGTGAAGTTCCCAATCCACACTGACACTCACTCCGAGGAGGCAGTGGGACATATACAGGCTAGGACCGGATAGCCGAGTAGTTAGAGGACTTGACTACTAGCTTTAGGTCCTGGGTTCGATTCCCGGTTGGGGCAGATTTTTGCATGAAAAATACGAATGTTTGTCCTCGAGTCTTGAGTGTTTAATATGTATTTTAACTATGTAACTATCAATCTATGTATATGAATATGTTTTTCCGTTGCCTAGTACCCATAACACAAGCTTGGGTACTTTAGGACTAGGCCAATTGGTATCAACAGTTCCATGGGTTATTTATTATTATTATAAACGAAGTCGTTTCTCTAAAAGTATACTCACAAGCATATTCAATAAACACAGCCTGACTTCGAATCCTCCCTTTGCTGTTCCACGCGTAGCATTCACATCCAAATTTCCCCCCAAAATACTCATCCATCTCATTCCTGGTCACATTGAGTTCAGTTTCCACCACCCTCACTCCGTTCTGAGGATCAACATGTTCAAACTGCACAGCTTTGTTATTCCTAACGTCATTACATTTGAAATATACTTCTAAAGCGTTAGCGGCTCTGCAAAGAATGCTGGCGGGTTTTGATCGGAGGGCGTATGAGTTCTTTGGTTCGATAAGGAATATTGGTAGACCGTCTATTGTTTCGTCGTTTTCTGGTAGCGGTATGTAGTCGTCTTCTTCTGGTTCTGGTTTGATGTCTGATAGGTAGGGGTCGAAGGTCAGGAGACCGTCGGGGTGGATGTATTCTGGTCGAGTTTCTTTTTCTGTTGTTTGTTGGAGATCTGTAACAAAGTGAGATTTGTTTTTATAAAACATCATCATCATCATGCCAGACTGTATAAATCCCACTGCCAGGGCACAGGCCTCCTCTCAGAATGAAAGGGCTTGGGCCATAGTTCCCACAAAGACACAGTGCGGATTGGGAACTTCACACACACCATTGAATTTCTTCGCAGGTGTATGCAGGTTTCCTCATGATGTTTTCCTTCACCGTAAAGCTCATGGTAAATTACAAATGTAATTTCGCACATAAATTCCGAAAACCTCAGAGGTGCGAGCCGGGACCGCCACGTGTTGTACGAACACACACAAATCACACAAACCAACTATGCTCATTCTCAGAGTATCGTTCACTATACGATGCTATGCTACCAGTATGCCTAGTATGCTCAGTACGCTTAGTATAAGTTTTACTTCACCAAAATACTTCTCGATCGCGTTTACGTAAAAAAAACAATTACTATGGAAACATGGACAGTATGCTTAGTATAAGTTTTTACTTCACGAAATACTTCTCGATCGCGTTTTCGTAAAAAAATCAATTACAAGGGAAACATGGACAGCGCCTCCGCGCACACGCGTCCATGTTTCCATAGAATTGAAATTTTTACGTAAACGCGATCGAGAAGTATTTTGGTGAAGTAAAACTTATACTAAGCGTACAGCGCCTCCGCGCGCGCGCGTCCATGTTTCCATAGAATTGAAATTTTTACGTAAACGCGATCGAGAAGTATTTTGGTGAAGTAAAACTTATACTAAGCGTACTGTACGCTTAGTATAAGTTTTACTTCACCAAAATACTTCTCGATCGCGTTTACGTAAAAAGCTCAATTCTATGGAAACATGGACGCGCGGCCGTGGAGGCGCTGTCCATGTTTCCCTAGTAATTGATTTTTTTACGTAAACGCGATCGAGAAGTATTTTGGTGAAGTAAAACTTATACTAAGCACACTGTTCATTTAAATTCTATTATGAGTGTGAAGCTCCCAATCCGCACTGGAACTACGGCCCAAGGGTGTATAATATACCATATACTTGTAGGCTGGACCCACGTAGAAATTTGGGAAATAGCAAAGTTTAGTTGTAAATAGTTTTATTAAGTGGGTTATGTATTGTATTGTACCTAAATGAAATTGTAATCTGTTTTTTTTAGTAAAAAATTACTTTGTGCTAAGTTTCTTGCGGCGCATTTTTCTTGGCATTCATGGTCTTTCCGAAAGCACTAGTAGACTAAAAGAATGACACGTAAAAGAGCCCTTTACGACCTAGGGCCTGTTGCATAACAAAGCACAACTAATAATTACATAAGCGGAAATCTCGCTTCAGTTGTTTTAAGTAGAAAGGGAGTTCCGCTTGTAATAAACTTTTGCTTTAATTTGATTTGATATTATAATATAAAGGAAGATTAATAAAGAAAATAAAGATAGATTGCAAATAAAGATTTACTTACTTACTTACTATAAGAAAAATAAGGCTTTTACTGCATTAATTGTATACGGCGTAAAATATTTAACAATGAGGAAAAAAATGTCGTATAGTACATCCCTTTATTATTAACCGTTTAGTTCAAGTTATGTTGTATTATAAGCTTAGTTCTATGTTCAAAAGCCTTATTTTATAGCTTAAATGACGTCTATTTTTTGTTTTTATATTCAAATTCTTTATTTTTTACAAACAAAATATCCATAGAGTGTTAGTAAACAAATAACACCTTAGACTATTGTTAGTATTACACACAATTTGACACGTGATATATTTAACATCAATGTTGAGACATATAAAAACTAAATTAACAGTATATACATACACTCGCTACTACTGCATAGTATTTATACTATAAATTGCGATATAATCTTAATTTTCTCGGTCCAACCCTTAAGGATCGGATCATTCATTATTAAGAGTTAATAACCTGTGGCAACTTTGTTGGTTAATTTTTTAATGTAACTGTTTGCAGTATAAGTTTTATTGTACTGTTTGTGCCCAAAAACATAAATAAATAAATAAATAAATAATCTGTCAGTAATTTTCTTTTTTTCCTTTAAAGGAAAGAAACGGATTATTCACTTTATAATGCACTTTTATAATGATTATGAAAAAAAAATGTTTTTGGCGGTCCTGGAATATTATACGCCAATTGGCTTATACGACAGTTTAGCCGTAAAGTAGCGATAATGTCTTATCCAAACTCATGGAAATTTCTCTTATTTTTTTGGAGAACTCATGATTTTCCTTGTTTTTTTTATCTAAAAGATTACGCAATAATTCATCAGGACGTTTTCTTGTTTCCGACAGGAAATATAAAGTATGATTTAGGGAGTGATGGCACCGGTACCCGGTCGCTATAAATTCCCCCATTTGGGGGATAAAAAGGGGGGATTTGGGACCAAAATACGGCAATAAACAAATGGGACGTATTGTTAAAATATAATTAAGTACTATAACGCGGTATTTGTATGCATTAAGTACATTTATAGTTAAACGTATAATTCAATTTACTATTCATTTTCATTTTATCTTTTGATGGCCTTGATTTTTTATTTACTTTTTTTTTCGTGACATTTTTTTTTATTTGGAAGTATAAAGTTACTCTCATTGTGAAATGTGGTCAAAATTTGCCTATAATAAGTATCTAAATATTAAACTAAATTTCACATTTAAAATTACAATAATTAAATACCAAAGATTATTACCTCCATTTCTTTCTGTTCCAACAGACATCACTATAAACAACAGAACAACACACACAACACCTCTATCCAAACACATAACTAAAAATTCCAAAAACACAACAATATCAAAAACTTTTATTCCCCTAATTTTACACTGGCTTTAAATTGCATTTTTAAAAATTTCACTGCAAAATTCACTTCTATTTTCAAACTTCACGCGCTATCATTTTGTTCTATAATTTCATATTTTTTAATTAGCAACAAGTTCCGATTTCGCATTTGTTTCGACACTAATTCGCTTTTTGAAAATGGGGAACGGTACGTTCGTCGTTTGTTTCGATTTTTTTTTCGTCGCTCACGTGCCCGACTTCGCGGGAGACGAAGGACGCGTGAACTCGCTACGGGAGCTAGTGCCTTACTAAATATACATGGGAAGCAACGGTTCACGATCCCGAGTATGTTATTAAAATTTTAACCGCCTTAATTACTATGCGCAGGTTCGCCGATGGTTATCTCGAGATTTAATTGTAAATTATTATAATTGATGCCCGTGTAACAGTTTATTTGCTTGAGAGGGTCGATTAAAACGTGAGAACATAATTAAATATGGTAATTTATTCAAATAAGCGCCTTTAAAATAGAGTAGGTACTTGTGGAGAGGTACGCATGTTTGTTTTTGTGAGGGCTAAAAAACCTACACTACATAAGTACATATTGGACCCGATAGTAAAAACATTGTAACGCCAACATGAGACTAGTATCGCCATCTGTCGCCTCGTATAGCAAATTTTCAACTTCACCCACGTATTCGAAAAGCGCTAGAGGTAACGCCACCAGAGTTGAGGCCACGCACACAACCACATCTCATGTAATGACAGCGGGATTTTGACGTTGTGTTGACGTTTAACGACAACACAACGTCAAAATCCCGCTGTCATTACAAGAGATGTGGTTGTGTGCGTGGCCTCAACTCTGGTGGCGTTACCTATACACTCAGTCTCATAATTCGAGACTGACAACGCCATCTATCGTTCGTGCGTCTAACGAGAAAAGCTCACTCACCCTCTTGTTCGAAAGCAGCAGTAAGTTCCAGTGTTGGCAACTAGATGTCACTACGATTTAGTCCAATGTAAACTTGGATTGCGCTTTACGAGTTTCTTTTAAAATCCGCTAGATGGAGTTATTTAAAGCTACTATGCTGTGGGAATTGTTAATAGGTGTCAGCGTGGTCGCTAAAAAAATGCTAACAGTAACAGGCGATTGCTCTATTAAGAGTATTCACAACCCTGCGGCAGATGGCGTTAGTATGTCCAAATTTACTAAAGCTTTAAATTCATCATCATCATCATTTCAGCCGAAAGACGTCCACTGCTGAACATAGGCCTCCCCGCAGGCTCGTTAAACAGATCGGCCGTGCAGGTTATCGTTCCATCTTGTTGGAGCTTGAAGCTTTAAAGCTTTATCATTATATTCTATTTATTTACCGCAAAGTTTTTTATAATCAAGGAGTAGGTTAGGTTAGGGTAGGTTGTTATTGCAAATTCCAGGGCCTTAATTATGTAAAAATTAACTCTTCTATTTCATACAATTGTAAATCGGTTTGTGACAACGACCACAGTAATGTGGGCGAAACGTCGAGGTGATTAAAACAAAGTAAAAAGCTTTTAGCCTCGTAAAAACCAGCGTACCTACTAAATTTAGTAAGTAATAAATATACTTACGTGAAAGCAAATGTCAACATGTTTTGATTGATGATAAGTTTTAATTGGGTGTGTTTTACAATACCGAAGTACGAAAGACCGAAAGTATTAAAACATCGAATGGGTCAAAAGACCGACACGATTTTTTTCTGAAACCGTAAACTTTTCAGAATTTATTAAAACGGCATCATACAGAATCCATTAGGTTAGGTTAGGTTTCTTTTATAACAATCTTAAAAAGTTAACGGTTTCAGAAAAAAATCGTGTCGGTCTTTTCACCCATTCGATGTTTTCATACATTCGGTCTTTCGTACTTCGGTATTGTAATACATACCCGTTTTAATTATGGTAAGCAGTCAAAATTTTACGTGGACGAAAAAGATTGAAATAAATACTTATTCGTGATATCAAAAAAAATAAGACAAAGTTAAAATAAAAAAAAATGCAGGTATCAAGACAAGATAGTAGGTATGTAATTTTATCAAAATAATTTGAGATTATGCAAAAAACAGTTAAAAGTAGGTACCAAAGTTTGTATTTATTATTAGGAGCCATGACTGTGTTTATTTATCGGTTTCTAATGCCTGGGCCACACTAACGCGAAATGCCATTAATTATCGCGATATTGGGCATTGACGTTAGCCGCTAGTGTGGCCCCAGCAGTTCCTCTCATTCACTCTAAGAATGACTGGTAAAGATCCCAAAGAGATAAGTTCGCTTTTACACATGTCGCTGCGTTTTTAAGCGAAAAGGCCACAAATTAATATCAACATGCTTTCAAAAGAGAATTATTAAAAAAAAAAAATTTTTTAACTGTTTTTTGCACTCTATTATGTTTTTCACCCAGTAAATAATAGTACATTATTGTCGTGGCCTGGAAGTGGGCAATTGCTGGCTGAGTATGAGTATTAAACGGACGAGCTTGCGAGCTTGCCAGCAATTGCTATTCCAGCCGAAACTAATATTAAGTTTTTCTCAAAAATGGTAAAGGAAAAACAATAGAATAGTACATTACTGCAGAGGCCGTGAAGTAAGGGATTGATGGACGAGATTTGGAATATACGGCCGAGTCGTAGACGAGGCCGGATAAAACGAGTCCAGCAATCCCTCTTCCGGCCGAGGATTGTATAGAGCTTTTCTCAAACATGAATCATCATCATCATCATCATCATCATCATCATCATCCATCCATCCAACCATCCATCCATCCGTCCATCCATCCATCCATACATCCATCCATACATCCACCCATACATCCATCCATACATCCATCCATATATCCATCCATACATCCATCCATACATCCATCCATACATCCATCCATACATCCATCCATCCATACATCCATCCATCCGTCCATCCATCCATCCATCCATCCAACCATCCATCCATACATCCATCCATACATCCACCCATACATCCATCCATACATCCATCCATACATCCATCCATACATCCATCCATCCATCCATCTATCCATACATCCATACATCCATCCATCCATCCATACATCCATCCATACATCCATCCATCCATACATCCATCCATCCATACATCCATCCATCCATCCATCCATACATCCATCCATACATCCATCCATACATCCATCCATCCATCCATACATCCATCAATCCATCCATCCATCCATACATCTATACATCCATCCATACATCCATCCATCCATACATCCATACATCCATACATCCATCCATACATCCATCCATCCATACATCCATCCATCCATCCATACATCCATCCATACATCCATCCATACATCCATCCATACATCCATCCAAACAACCACCCATACATCCACCCATACATCCATCCATACATCCATCCATACATCCATCCATACATCCATCCATCCATCCATCTATCCATACATCCATACATCCATCCATACATCCATCCATCCATCCATACATCCATCCATCCATACATCCATCCATCCATCCATCCATACATCCATCCATACATCCATCCATACATCCATCCATCCATCCATCCATCCATCCATCCATACATCCATACATCCATACATCCATCCATCCATCACCAGTAGTTTAGGCGGTTTTATAGAAATAAAAGAAGATAGATTTTTTTAATGTCGTAAGTTGGCTGTATGTAATTTTTTCTTTGTCAGTTTAGTGTTAGTAAGCAATTTTAAAAAGTTACAGCAGCGGACAATAATGGTTTTTCATACTTACTTTTATGGCCTAGGCCAAGAAGTAATGTAGGGAGCCATAAACAACAAACTTCATGGCTTCATTTCGTGACATTAACGCATACATTTCAAAGCATGTTTGAGAAATAAACTTTTATTAACTTAAATAGGTACAAAGAATTTTATTGCAAATCACTTAAAATTAAATGTCATTAAACCCTTTCCCGCCTTTTATCATTAAAAAAAACTGCAGGTGTATTTTTCTACCAAAAACACCACAAGCTGTTTCAAACACCATAAAAAAAGTCTGGAGTTCCAACAAAACAACTGATACCGGTCATTTGAGATGGCTGTATACGAATAGTGCCAACTTATTACCATGGCCGTTTTAACTTTTTAAAAAGTTTGAGACTCGACAATAATGGAATTTGTATGCGACATTGTTGTCGAGTTTATCGAGCCTGCAATGTTTTTAACTTTTTTATTATTTTTACTGACCATGAACTATGCACTTCACGTTCTGATATGTAAAGAATAATGTCAACTTTTACGGCTATTTTTGAGAAAACAAATAAAATATGAAACCAATACTGTTCTGATACCTACGTCATGCATTACACACAACACGTCAGATAAATGTGAATCCAGTACTAAAACATTCCACTTTCCACCCGCACTAAGCAAAATATGCACATTTTTCTTGAATAATTCCTCGAATTCCTTCCAAATTTGAAATTCCAAATGATTGATTCCAAATTCAAACGTACCTCCCGTGTTGCCAACATTGACTATTGATTGCACAAAAGGCGTCGGACGGCAAAGCGTATTCTCAATACGAATTTATTCCACCAGTATCCTTTTGAAGGTGTAAAACATGTAAGTAGCTCCAGTCACATTTTCGTATTCAAAACAAAGTTGTGCGTCACTTTTCAGCTTTTAGGAACTCGTGTAGCTCCGTCCTTTTCTATTCTAGGTGCGGAAATTCAAATTTGGCGGGTACGCGAGCCTTTCCGCTGGATTTTCAAGTATAATGAGCCTTTAAAAGGTTGAGCAATCAATAGAAATATCAAAGGAGGTTTTTGAGGGCAGTATTTTTCCCGGCGTTTATTTTGCGTGTCAATTTGGTGCGATTTGCCTAATTTTTATGTCTTCACCCTGACTTAGGGACTAATCCCTAGCCTTACTATTCATAGCTCGGACAATAGGGATGTTGACACCACCAATCAACTGACGTACTTTTTATGAGCTGTCAAAACACAATTCTCCCATAGAGTTTGAATGGCAATAGCAACTTATGACGTCACTTGTTCGCCAACTCAATCAACTAACTATTTATTTGTTTTAAAGCAACAAAAAATCTGATTTTGCAGTTAATCGAAAATGAATCTGGTTTTCAGGGCTAAAATATAGCGTTTTTTTACTGGAGTCGTGTCTTTGGATTATTTTTTAATGGCGTTAACATCCTTTTTCACCCCAAAAATAGACACGAAAATAGAACAAGATTCAATAGAGTCGTAATAGCGTAAAGATTATGAATATCTAAAGCAAATAATATCGCAATGAACATTTAAGCTTTTTTAGTTGCATTTCTGTCATAGTTTTGTCAAAGTGTTCATTAAAAATAGTCCCCCCCCTTTCTTGCTATGTTTAAATATTAATAATTTCATTTATTTCAGATTCACGTCCATAATTTGTTAGAACATTTCGCTCTTGTAGAAGAACACTGACACAATTACAAACAAATTACTGTCATTTCAAAACTAAACTTTATGTTATAAGAAAAAAAAGTTTAGTTTTGAAATGACAAGTTACTTAAAAATAAATTGACTTCAGAGGACCAGAGCTGATAACAGTCAGACCAAGATAAGTCTGCAACGATTTTGATAGCACACGCAGTGTCAGTGTTATATTAAACGTCAAACTTCTATGAAATTATGCGTGTACTATCAAAGTCGTTGCAGACTTATCTTGGTCTAACTCTAGGCGAATGCATGTTGGACCAATGGCGCAGAAACGGACCGTCCGTCCTCTCAGCCACCTTCTCCAAGAGGCTTTTCGGAGTGTCAAATACAAATTGAGTAAAAAGTAATATTTTTTGGTTTTGATCGATCATCTAAAACATGACCCGCCTCCGGCAATCGGGTAAAAAGAACTAAAATACCTACTAAACTACAAACAAACCGTTCGCTGGGAAAAATCCTCGAAAGGGGCAGACCACAGAGACAAGTAAAACTTAAGTTAATCCTTATTTCGCGGGTGGACAAATTGTGGCCACTTCAGTAAGGTAAGTCCGGCTCCAGTGATTTGGGGGCTTTTACACTGCACGACAAAAAAAGTCGTGAAAACCTAGTGGTTTGACCTACACGGCCTAATGTGATGAGCTATGTCGGTGACTTAAGTTATTGCGCGGATCTTTGACCAACGTGTGTTGCCAGTGATGACTTATGGCACTGAGGCGTGGCCGCTAACGATGGGCCTCATAAGTAAGCTCAAAGTCGCGCAGAGGGCGATGGAGAGAGCTATGCTCGGAGTTTCTTTGCGGGATCACATTAGAGTGTCGTGGGTTAAAAAATAAGATAAAAAAGGTAAACGTCCACACTGACCATTACATGGCACCTTTACGTTTACCTTATCACGGGACAATTCACATCAATTGACCTAGTCTCAAAGTTAGCAATGCTTGTGATAGGGTACTACGCAACGGATAAACATATTTATGTAGATAGATATATTATATACATATTAAACACCAAAGACTCGAGAAAAAACATTCTTTCCTCCCCCGAACCTGAATCGACTTGAACTTCTAAGTTTTTCGATATTTATGTTTGAAATTTACTATGAGCCGCGAAGCTGACGCCTGCGTAGAAATTCAATTGTGTGTGTTAAGTTCCCAATCCGCACTGGACCCACGTGGAAACTACGGCTCAACTCTTCTCATTCTGTCAGGAGACCTGGGGCCTGCAGTGGGTATAGACTGAGATGACGATGATGATGAAAGCTCATTGTAAATTTTAAATCAAATTTGCATATAATTTGAAAAAAATTAAGAGACCCATGAACTACAGCTATGAAATGCCATCAGTTCACTAAACTAGCAATAGAATAGCAAGGTTATATAGAAATAACATTGTAGAAAATTATGACTCAGCTCCGAAACCCAACAATAACGGTGTGTCGCAGGGCAGTATTTTGGGTCCCCTATTATTTCTACTATAATTATAAATGTCATGCCTAAGTCTACTTCCCATCAAAGCCTTCTATTTGCAGACGACTCAACCATTATAGGAAAAGGAGATAGTGCCATTTTTTTCGTGTCCTCCTTGCCACATTAAAAAATAAAACGCATAATCTAAAAGCCACGCGTATCGAATCGCCAACCCTATCACGTCCGACCAACTACGGTTCGTCCCCCGCGCCCGCTGCCCCCCGACTATTCGAATCTGGGGGGCTAACTCGGTCAGGGCTGCCACTAGCGCTACAACAAAACCCGACCATTTCGCAGCGAGCGATTTTGTAATACATTGCGTCTGTTAGCAATAGAGCCTGGTATTTTAGTGGCACTTTTGACCCGTCATAGTCACTTTTCAGCTATCGACTCTACCTAAATTATATCGATAATACACTTTAAATTAGACTGTCGTAAACTTATCATGCTATGTAGGAACTGGTCATTAGTATGATGACTTTTGATTTGTATTTTCATATACATAAGTAATTATTAAATTAAAAATTCCTAACTAATCATTGTTTCCATTGCAATATGTCTGTTTCACGTTTTCAACTGTTCAAAAGTTAACTAGAAGAAATCGCTCTTAGACAATAACGCCGTATTGTTTATATCTCTTTTTTATCTTCTTTTCTTTTTATTCGTAACGAAGTGATCCGACAGAGAACCAAAGTTATCGACATAGCCCACCGCATTAGCACGCTGATGTGGCAATGGGCAGTCCATATAACCCGAAGAACCGATAACCGTTGGGGTAGACGAGTTCTTGAGTGGAGAGCACGGATCGGCAAACGTAGCGTGGGACGTCCTCAGACTCGGTGGAGCGATGATCTTCGCAGGGCGGCTGGCAAGGGCTGGATGAGAGTGGCCGAGGATCGTGCTCAGTGGCGTGCCACGGGAGAGGCCTATGTCCAGCAGTGGACGAACATAGGCTGATGATGATGATGATGATGATGATCTTCTTTAATATGTGGTGTATCGACCTCGATCTTTATCGAAGTCAATAAGTGAGAAGTTAATATGACAGGTCAAAAGTGCCACCAAAATTCCGGGCTCTGGTTGATAATGGTGAAAAACTTAATTAAAGGACCTGTTGTATGAGTATTAACGTGCCCGTATAAACAAAAAGCTCCACATCAACTCTGTGGATTATTCTATACAACAGGTCCAGGTACCTGGCCATAAAGATTACACATCAGTCGGCTGTTTCTTCTACCCGCTCGAGTCTCAAAGGGCTAACAACTTGAGCTCATTTAGGCTCCAAGTGCCTGCCAAGCACCAGCAGATGTTCCTGCGCTCCGACTTCTGGCCGGAGGGAGTGGTCTTCCGTCGTTTTAGGGGAGCGAATAGTACTATTGTTTAAGTTTTCTTGTGTTTTATTTGTATTTTTGAATTTTGCAGTCTTTGGAAAAAGACTCGGCAAAATGTCGGCTTCGTAGAGCGTTGTCGCACATTACTCGTAAGTATAGGTAACGCCACCAGAGTTGAGGCCACGCACACAACCACATCTCATGTAAAGACAGCGGGATTTTGACGTTGTCTTGACGTTAAAGTCAACACAACGTCAAAATCCCGCTGTCATTACACGAGATGTGGTTGTGTGCGTGGCCTCAACTCTGGTGGCGTTACCTTTAGCGTGACATTTGCCGAGTTTTTTTCCAAAGACCGATGTGCAATCTTTATTGCCGGGTACTGTACTTAAGTTTTTTAGGGTTCCGTACCCAATTGTAAAACGGGACCATGTTACTAAGACTCCGCTGTCCGTCCATCTGTGTGTCTGTCCGTCTGTCACCGGGCTGTATCTCATGAACCGTGATAGTTAGACAGTTGAAATTTTTAACGACCGCTTTAGCCTAGTTGGTAGTGATCCTGCCTACGAAGCAAGAGGTCCTGGGTTCAAATCCCGGTAAGGGCATTTATTTGTGTGATGAGCACGAATATTTGTTCCTGAGTTATGGATGTTTTCTATGTATTTAAGTATTTATTTATCTATATAGTATGTTTATCGTCGTCTAGTACCCATAGTACAAGCTTTGCTTAGTTTGGGAACTAGGTCGATTTGTGTAAGATTGTCCCCTAATATTTTTTTTTTTTTTTCATAAATGATGTATTTCTGTTGCCGTTATAACAACAGATACTAAAAAAAATAATTGAAAAGTAAAGGGGGTTGTCATACAAAAAACGTTTTTTTCAGCATTTTTTAACTCGATCTTTATAATGGCGTTAACTAGACACTTGAAATTTTCACCGATTATGTATTATTGTGACCAGTACAACAAAAAATAATAATTATATTAGATATTAAGGGGGGTCCTGAGTATCCAATATAAAGTGGTCTCACACTGCGTACATTTTACTTAGAAGCAGGGTTCTGCTAGCACTGGATTATTAAAGTTACGCTGTTTACGGTGTACATTTTGACATACCTAAAAATTTGTACGAAGTCCTCGGTATGCGAGTCCAACTAGCACTTGACCGGTTTTTTGAAGTGAAACTTCTAATGCGACTTCCAACAAGGTTGCGTTAAACGTTTAAGGGGGTATGAAAGCATTAGTATATGTACTGCCGAAGCAAGTACACTTGGTACACATCTCGCATTGTATATTATACTAACGGATGTTAAAAATTTCGATAGTGCGATGCAGAACTCATACTGTCTGTGCAAATGTATGACACTTGATAAAAGCGCCATCTAGTGAGTAATTTAAACACATAGATGCATAAGTAAATTTAGTTCTGTAAGTTATTGCAATAAGGTTCATATTTATGTATAAGTGCCTTTTTCATTTCCACATTAGGAAGTTTCATTTCTTCCGTGCGGAGGAGCTGCACGCACTATTTTATTTATACCCACTGTGTATTTAGTGAGAGTCGCGAGTGCGCAATGAACAGTGAATTAGTTAATAAGGTCACGCCTTGGGGTTGCCAGTAACCCGCTTACGCCTTTTGCTGATCACGGCTTAGCTGTCTTAAGTGGGCATTTTAAGGGGATTAGTGGGAATATTTCTTTTATTTCGTATCATTGTTTTGGAATACGGATAGTTCAAGTGTAAGCTGATTTGTTGCTAGGTTTTTAGTCTGTCATTTTTGCAATAAAGTAACCGTTTCCAAAAAGGGGGTCGATGTAAGCACGTCAGAGTCATAATACGGAATAAAACAAAATTACCACCAATATAGTATTTCTGAACGTCACAGCCAAATCCTTTTCTATCTAATGTAAATGAGAAACTTTGTGAAGATGTTTCGGTGTTTAGATACTGTTCGAATATTTGGATACTTAAGAGGGTTTATACCTGCTGAGCTGGCAACGTCGCATTTTTGTTAGTTTTTCTCGATTATTCCATAAAAATTGAATGAAAATTAAAAATGTTTTGAATACAAATTGTTCTAAAATATAAGTTAATGTGTCTACTGCAATAATAATTCGTGATAAGACTTTTATTTTCTTTAAAAACCGTTAGGTAATAATTTGTTCGTTTTTAAAGAAAATAAAAGTCTATCACGAATTATTATTGCAGTAGACACATTAACTTATATATTAAAACAATTTGTATTCAAAACATTTTTAATTTTCATTCAATTTTTATGGAATAATCGAGAAAAACTAACAAAAATGCAACGTTGCCAGCTCAGCAGGTATAAACCCTCTTAATACTCAATCACCCAATAACGCCTGAGCAGATTTACATGAAACTTGGTGTACAGATAAACAAAGATCTAAAATGAGACATAGGATATTTAATATCCTTCTAATGCGTTTCTGTGGGATAATATTTTAACTTTTAACTTTAATAGAACTCTAAAACCTCAGGCAGGCGTTAGTTACCAAAAGCTTAATAGTTACTTGACCTGAAATGCATATTTTAAACCTCTGAATGTACAGTCAAGGAATTTAATTTCCTATCCACCTAAGTTTGAATATCGTACGGCAAACTGTCACCATAAGAACTAGCAACGATGTTGTTTTGACGTGTTCCAATTAAGAAAGAAAGAAGACATTTATTCACTTTTACAAGACACACGAATACAAGAAAGTACACACAAATTCATACAAATAAACAAATTTCACAAAACAACGAAGTAATAAATACACAGTGTATCTGCATGTGTGTCCATGCAAAAGTGAAACAGTCGCTGACTCAGCATTATGCTGAGGCGTTAGACGCCTGCAGCGCTGATTTTCTGCCAGAACCGTCTGTGACTCACGGAACGATACACAAATATACTATATAAACTACTTAATAAAATGATAAATTAATAAAATGATAATGAATTAATAAATAAATTAGATTTATTATTGCGTAGCATAATATGTAAATAAATAAATACAATAAAGAAAAATTAAACTGCGAAAACATAACCCTGTAAAAACAACAGGTTGGCATATCAATGAGTGCTGGTTTTATAGGTAGGATTTTTGGAGCGTTAATAAGTGATCCTTCAGCTTGCGCTTGAAGGTGTACCTACTAGACACTCCTTGGATAGGGGGAGGAATATCATTCCAGCACTTGGACGCCGTGAACTTAAAACTTCCGCGGAATGTTGCGGTCCGGTGTTTAGGCACAATAACCATAGCACTCCTGCGCTCACTCTTCGACCAAACAATTTTATTGAAGAGGTACAACGTTGACATTTCAACGTTGACAATTGACATTTCGACCTTAATGCATTGCGAATATTACACGACATTTTTACAGAAAGGGTAAGGAATTAAATTCCTTGACTGTACATGTAGAAAGAAAGAAGACATTTATTCACTTTCACAAGAAGACACAAATACAAGAAAATATACACGGCCGTGCCATCTATTTGGTATAATTTCCGAGACGTATTAGACATAACAAGTTTCGTATAATTTATTTACGCCGAATCTTAGACTTGCCGAAATTTTATTTGACATAAAACTATATTGTACAGTCGAGTTCACCAATATCTGTACAGCCAACATGTCATAAATATCTATACATAGACCTTATTACGGTAACATAATAAATATCTATTTATGAAAGGTTGGCGATGCATTATTGGTGAACTCGTCTGTACAGTCGAAAGCATAAATATGTATAGGTACAGTCATCGCGTCAAAATATGTAATAAGTAAACATCAACGTTGACGAATATATATTTTTGCACTTGACCGTACCAATGGTTGTTTACCAGAATAGTATGTTAGCATAATATTGATATGGCAGAATTTAATTATGCATAATAATAGGTTTAAGTTATGTTAGAGCTGTGTTAACTATTCGGAGTTCAAAAAATATGCGCAAAACCAATTCGGCTAAAATTGGTTATGCGTGATAGAATTTGGCAACATCAAATTATGTGAGAACAGTTTCTGCACAAACACAATCCGGCTTAAACAAATTATGCAATATTGAAATATGACTAAAAATATTATGCGTAAACAGGGGGAACCAATACACACAATTTCACACATATTTATAAACAAAAATCACAAACATGAAAATAAAAAATAAGTAAGTACACAATCCTACTGTCGCCGCAAAACCCTACCTACCTACCTATACATTTTTGATATTAAGAGGCTATACATCTCCAAATTATTTTATGTATTTAAGTATGCTTGCTATACTAAATGTATGGAACAGCAAATTTTTTTATGCGATTTCGTGGCTGTTCAAGTGCATGTTGCTCAACGTGGCTCTCCTCGTCACCTCTTTCACTGCTGCTCATGACTCCTGAATCACTCTGTATACAATAGATAGATGAAGCCGGCACTACTATATGGGTAGTTCTACTAGCGTTTCAACTGCTATCAGTCTCCTGTCGCATATATTAAAGAAATGAGCTACACCTAGCGGAAGGTTTTTATACATAATTACGATACAGCGTGCATGTGGTACCTATCATTTCAATTTGTTAAAATTTGACGCTAACTGTAGCTTATTTCTTATGTAGTTATATGTGACAGGAGACTTATAGCGGTTTAACGCTATCGCTAGTAGACCTACCCATTTATCATAGCATTCCATTAAAAATACAATAAAACGAATTAAATAAAAAATATCAATTAACGCAAAAAATACTTCATACCTACAAAACCGGCCACCGTGAAACCACATCAGCTTATGTCGAATAAAATTATTTATTTTATCGGCTTCGGTAAAAGATAATCAGATTGTTTTAATTCCACGATAAAAAACGTTTGGGAAAATGTGCACTTGCGGTTGTGCAGCGGAAAGAGCTTTGCGTGTGTGCGAGAGGGATGGCTTGATAAGTATACATAGTTTAGGAATTAATAATATTATTATGTTAATTGTATGTATGACATGTATGTGCAAGTCTTAGTTGCAAAAATAAAAATTAACAGATAGCAAGAGAAACAGATGCACAGAGGCGAACATACAATAAATTGTATAACACTTCTTTTACATATATTGGTAAATTTCTCTATAGGTAACAAATATAAAGTTTTCCTCGTTATTATACATACTAGTATAAAATATAATCCCCTTCTACAAATAAAAGGCATCCTTTAAAAACTTTCCAACCCCAATAAACCATTTCAGCAGCGCAAAACAGAAATTTAATTAACACTAAGACATAAGCGTTATTGAAATCGGAACAGCGTAAAGGCCGTTCACTACCGCGAGATATGTTTTAATCCGTGAACATTCGCCTACACTTCAACCAATACGTGACCACTACCGTTATGGCGCGATGCACAAAGAATGGCTGGAGAAGGTATATTAAATGGTCCTAGTAATAAGAAGAATAGAGGGCCAGGCGAGCTAAAAACGCGAGACGTGTGGATGTAGCTAAAAAGCTGGAAAATAGTTAAGTATAAATTTATTTCCCCGAATTGGTCTGCAACATATAATAGGCACCCACTCAAATTGATTAAAAAATTAAGCCCACGTTAAGCTGAATAGGACCATTTCGCGATAAATTTATCTTATCATCATTTCAGCCGAAAGACGTCCACTGCTGAACATAGGCCTCTCCCAATTAAGGTTCGCCAAACAAACCGGTCCTGTGCCACCCGCATCCAACACGTTCCCACAGTCAATCGCAATGTTGAGACCAATATTTTGACCAATATGTTTGAATTATGGCATATGGCACTGAGACGAGGTCGCTAACGATGAGCCTATCAGAAAGCTCAAAGTCACTCAGAAGGCGATGGAGAGGGCTTTGCTCGGAATTTCTCTGCGGGATCACATTAGAAATGATGAAATCCGAGCAAAAACTATCTCACCGACATGAATCGAGCTGTGTCGGTAACTTTGGTCCTCCTGCGGATCTCCTCATTTCTGATGACCTGATGCACAGCAGACGCTGACGCAGTGTTGGTAGACCTCCAACAAGATCGACCTGGTTAAGGTTGCGGGATCGCTTTGGATGCGGATGGCATGGGACCGATCTGTTTGGCGAGCCTTGGGGGAGGCATATGTTCAGCAGTGGACGCCTTTCGGCTGAAATGATGATGATGATGCTGCAGATGGAAGCAGTGTAGAGATAATCTACGATAACATGGCACGCCCCTCCACAATTCAAGAAGTCTTCAATGTATTGTGAAAGTATTTATAAAGCACACCAAAACTTTCAACGCATGTGTGCGTGTTGAGACAGCCGTCAAACAAAGCAGATACTACTACATAAAAATTCTTTCGTAAATATGTGACTAAACACATTGAAATAGTAATGTAGAGGGGCAGGCCATTTTATCGTAGTTTATCGGTGAAGACACATCTGTCAGCATCGAATCGCATTTAGCTGGATGATTTTGTGAATCGCAAGTTAAAGTATGCTGTTACATATTTCCAGCTGCTAAAGGATGCCAACACAACGGATGTATACGCTTATACGTTACGCCGCAGTTGAAGTTGAAAACCGTTATGGATAGGTCAACTAAATTAAAACGTTATTGTCTTAGTTTGTATTCTAGAAGCAATTAAAAGGAAAAAACGCAAAAAACGAAGGACGTGGATTAATCTACTATGGAAAACAAGGGTTATTAATGGAAGTTTTGTAACACTTGTGGCAGATTTAAGAGGGTTTTATACCTGCTGAGCTGGCAACGTTGCATTTTTGTTAGTTTTTCTCGATTATTCCATAAAAATTGAATGAAAATTAAAAATGTTTTGAATACAAATTGTTCTAATATATAAGTTAATGTGTCTACTGCAATAATAATTCGTGATAGACTTTTATTTTCTTTAAAAACGAACAAATTATTACCTAACGGTTTTTAAAGAAAATAAAAGTCTTACCACGAATTATTATTGCAGTAGACACATTAACTTATATATTAGAACAATTTGTATTCAAAAAATTTTTAATTTTCATTCAATTTTTATGGAATAATCGAGAAAAACTAACAAAAATGCAACGTTGCCAGCTCAGCCGGTATAAACCCTCTTAAAGAAATATAGTAAGTAGCCTTTCTCATTCGCAAGCATCCCGGCTCACGTTTAAGCAGCCGTTATCAATCGCAAGCACGCGTAATCAACTACGTATTCTCATTCGTAAGCATCTAGTCTCACGTCTTAAGCAGCCCTTCTCATGCTTTATCTTGAATAAGCATTCTTCAGTATGTTAAATGGTTAGCTACACTTATACGCATTTAATGCTGAAGCTGAATCGATGCGGAAGGGTGAATTGATGCTGACGCATCTTCATACAATATTGCATTTTTGTATTACAAAATGCGATACGATGCTGATAGATGTGTCTTCACCCATCTCTAGCTTAGTTATAAGATACCATATCAAACCTCTCACGCTTCTTGGTCGCCACAGCAGGCTTGTCTCGCGGCGCCCGCAATCGGCTCAGGGTGCGCTCTACCGTAAAATTGTGTTTGACGCTGCCCGCCGCATTAGCAGGCTTAGGACGCGATCCGTGCTATGATGCGGCGCGATAATCGCTTTAAGTGTGTTCGGGGGTTTAGTGAAAAAAATTATCAACTATTTGGTAAATTGCGAAAATAAATTTTTGTTACCTTTGTATCATTTTGGTCTAACTTAAAACGTAAATGTAGCGTTTCGTGTGCCCTGCCTACCCCCTTTGGGATAAAGGTGTATGTATGTTTTATACTGTCTTTTGTGATGAATGAGCCACCCAAACATGTTGGCAATACCAAAAATTAAAATGGTATTAATTTTATACTTTAAACTGGCAACACTGAATGACTGTCACTCTCTCTTGCTCAGCTCCATCAAACTCGGTAACATTTATTTTTACCATCTTTATGCATTTCCATCATAATTAGAGTCAGTGCCCCACAATTTACATAGTCTGCCGTACATGTTGGTCCTTCGAGCTGGATGTGAACCAGTGACCTATGGATATACAGTAGCTTCACACAATACAAACATACTTGTTCTGTATAATAATAAAAAGGCCAAAGGTATAAAATTATGTAAATCATAAAAAATAAAATAAACGACTGAATTAAATTATTTATGTCAATGAGGGTTTTCCGATACGTGAAATATCGCTAGATGGCGTTAGTATCGTGAGGTTTGACGTAACAGTCTTGCTTGCGATTGGCTCACTTAGTTATTAAGGGTGAATCAACTTTCCATACCAGCCACAGGTAATCACTGTAAAGAGGTACAATTGAAGCATTGAATATTTCTGCCAGGTGGCATATCGCTAGCTGGCGTTAGTATCGTTAGGTATGACGTTACAGTCTTGCTTGCGATTGGCTCACTTAGTTATAATTTGAAGTGTGAATCAACTTTCCATACAACCACAAGTAAACACTGTAGAGAGGTAGAGGTTGTCTAATTTACAATTGAACCATTGAAGGTTTCTGCCAGGTGGAATATCGCTAGATGGCGTTATTATCGTGAGGTTTGACGTTACATTCTTGCTTGCGATTGGCTCACTTAGTTATAATTTTAAGGGTGAATCAACTTTCCATACCAGCCACAGGTAAACCCTGTAGAGAGGTACCATCGAACTATTGAAGGTTTCTGCCAGGTGGAATATTGCTAGATGGCGTTAGTATCGTGAGGTTTGACGTTATAGTCTTGCTTGCGATTGGCTCATTTAGTTATAATGATGACAAAGTTTATAAATTCTAGTTTCTCTTGAATATTTCTGTGTCCGTATAACCTGATATTGAACCCACAATAAGTAGAACAAACTAAACCACATATCGATCCTGGCTGACGGTGGCGGGTAAGTCAATTACGGCCGCGAGGGGCTCCTGATGAGCTCTGAAGTGACAAAAAAAGGACGTAACGTATTTAGCTGGGAAATGGGCAAGCTTGAAGCTTCATATTGCGGGGTGGCGCGTGAAACCATATATTTTTTTTTTATAAACAGGTATTATGTTTTTGATAGGTACTAGTTGGTAGTGACCCTGCCTATGAAGCAAGAGGTCCTGGGTTTATTTGTGTGATGAGCACGAATATTTGTTCCTGAGTTATGGATGTTTTCTTTGTATTTAAGTATTTATTTATCTATATAAGTATTTTTATCGTCGTCTAGTACCCATAGTACAAGCTTTGCTTAGTTTGGGACTAGGTTGATTTGTGTAAGATTGTCCCCTTATATTTATTTATTTATATTTAATTTGACGACCGGATAGCCTAGTGTTTAGAAGACCTGACGATGAAGCTTGAGGTTCCGGGTTCGATTACCGATCGGGGCAGATGTTTGAGCGAAAAATACCAATACTTGTGGTCGAGTCTTGAATGTTTAATATGTATTTAAGTACCCGTAGTACAAGGTTTACTTAGTTTGGGACTAGGTCAATAATTGGTGTCAACCGTCCCATTATTTATTTATTTATTTATCTGTTCGAAAATAGTAATATCGTATTTAAAAACCTAAAATTGACAAAAAGACGCAACGTATTTAGGTAGGAAATGGATAAACTTGAAGTTTCATATTGTGGGGCAGAATGTGAAACGAGATAGTGTTTTTAGTTTTTAAAATTAGAAGGTGTTATTTTAATTTATTTTTCACCAGATTTGAAATGGCCAGTTCAAAAGTAGCGATAACGTAGTTCAAAGTTTAAAAAAGTGACAATGACGAAACATATTTAGCTGGGAAATGAGCAGGAAAAATGAGAATGGATTAGTGGGTGATATGATAGTGGTGATGATGATGGATTTTTTGATACCTAGTACACCTTATTACCTCACGCTCTTATACCCCAATTTCTCCCATCAATTCGACGTCCATATTCTGAGACCTCAACCCTTCCATATTCGAAGCCGTCTGCGCTGTCTCGCGGGGATAAAAAGCGTCGCTAAAACGTCTCTCATTCGGCAAATCATATTTTGTTAAAGTCGTTACGCCAGCGCTGACCCAGCAGCTGAGGGAATAGACGGGATGAGACAGGAAGAGATGATTTTGGAGTGGACAGTTTTAACCGGAGCGTGGTGTAGTAAGCTTAACGTCGTAGTTTGCGTGCGAATGGACTAGGTTTTAATAGAATACTTGTTTGATTGTGGTTTTAAGCTAAATTTAATCGTGTTTGATCGTTATTAAATTATTGGATAATGAATGAATGAATTTTATTTCAAATTAATTTACTACTTAATTGTTACTTGTACTCTAGGGTGCTTAAATCTATTTTAGTAAAAAGGAACTCAGAAAATATGGAACCAGTTCAACCAGTCAATGAAATGAAAATTTCGCAAGTTTTTACAACTTTTCCAGTTTTATCATGTCATGAAGAATTCTTTGATAACAACCCAGAGCCATGAGCTATTTTTTTTATTAAGTTATAATCGTAACTAATACTTTAAATAGAGATTTTAAATTGTGGTTCATTTTTCAAACCTTTCGGCTTTCATAATAAAAGCTGTACCTAAATAATAAAAAAATTATACGCTTTAAAAAATAAAAATAAAAATCCATTTATTGCCACAACCATACAAAATGAAAAGAAACACAAAGAACACAAAAAAAAGAAGAAAAACAGAAACACACAAAAAAAACTTCGTGGCAATAGGCTCAGGCTCAGTATAAATGCTGCCGGTTAGGAAGCCGGCGGCGCTGATTTTCAGCCTGCGCCCTCCCGCGGCGCGTTAAACACAGCAATAATACGGGAAGGGCTTTAATCCATAAACCGCTGAAACGATCGAGGTATTTTTGGCAAGGAAATAGTTTGAGACCTTTTGAGACCCTCAGAAGGATAAAGGATAGTCTTATCTCGGAAATAATGCACTTTTTAACTTAGTAGTTTTTATGTTGTTAACTCAGTTCCCGTTGTCCAAGTGACATCTTCATACTGTTCCATAGAAAAACGCTTAGGTTGTATATGAGTCAAAATTTATGTAGCCATAGCAACGGGTGACCTGAAAAAGTTGAATCACCCTTAGGTAAGTATAGTTCCCACAGAATAGTGATAAATGAATTCTTTGCAGGTGTGTGCAAATTTCCTCAAGAAATTTTCCTTCACCTTAAAGCTCATGATACATTTCAAATGTATGTAACCGAACATGAATTCTGAAAACACATAGGTGCGACCCGGCTTTGAACCAACGACCCTCTGCTTGAGAGGGGACAGGCTACCACGAATTTCCTAAAAAAAAAATTTTTAAAAAAAAATTTTACAAAGTTTTAGTGTCTTATCCACGTTAATACTAACATGCCCACTTCGCTGTGAAAGCAATACCGTATCGGGGTTTTACGTTTTTAGTTCTCGCCAGGAAATATTGGGTGTGAACCTTCAAGCCGATTGATTACTGATTGAAATAGTGTGTCCAGGGACTTCGAGAGGATAGGGGACATAAAATAAGTGGGTTTTGTTTTAAATTTGTCCTAAAATGACGGATAGTTCGTCGTCTATTGCTAATGTTGGGGAGGGTTTTTGATGATATGACTTTTGAAAGTATTATGTTGGTACTGGCTGTTGCCCGCGACTCTGTCTGCGAAGAATTCGTTTATCACTCTTCCGCCGGAAACTATTCAATTTTCCGGGTTAAAAGTTATCCAGGTTACAGAATGAAAACTCCACTGGAAAAAATGAATGTCACTTTTTTGTGTAACTGATCTTTTAATGCCACCAATAAGACGATAGATGGCATCGAAAGTTCAGTTTCACAAAATAAAGTCTGGGTAGTAAAGGTTTTGAATTTGGAATGAAAAAGTGCACAGTAAGTACGAAACAAATCTGATACATCATTGTAATTTGAATCTAGAAGTTCTTGTAAAATATGTCATATTTTTAATAGTGCAAAAAGCCTCATCTTTGGGTCATTTAAAGATTTCTATTATTCCAAACTTAAATATATTTGTTGCCAATTCATTCGATTCAACAAATATTTATTCCAACTCTAAGAGTTTTGGAAATATTTCATTTTCATTTTGTTTTTGTAGTTAAATTGTTTTATTTTTGAGAAAATCACTACACAAGCTTCGACCAAATAATACCATACTGGACTCGTACATAGAAATCCTCGCCTATAACTCGGATTTCAAATCGTACTGGACCAGTATGGCTTACTTACTGGTCTATTCAGTAATTTACTATCACACTACCTATTAAATTTTTTAACACAGTATTACACCCATTTTGCCATATGATTTCAAAATATCGCTCCCCAGTGAGGTTCCCACAACACAAACCGATCGGTATTAATTTCCGAAATGCCTCACGCGACACTTGAAATCAATTTCAAGTGTACTTGTCATGGGGTTCGGGCTTTAAAGTCTTCGATGACCACTTACACCCCTTGACAACGTTGTGTGTTCGCATTGAACAGTGAACTTTAGACTTTGTCGTGTAAAACTTAACGTGAATGTGTTTCGTGTGTAAATTTGTTAAGCACTTGACGTTGGCGATCAAAATAATAAAGAAATTTATTAATTGTTGTAATAGATATTGCATGGGTGGTTTTTGGAGCGTTTTTATTGTTTTTGATCAGTTTTCCGCCATGTGTCGTAGGGTGGGAACCGTTCCTATGAGAAATTAAGTACTTACATAGTGGGTTGTAGTTTTTAATTATTATTATTTCTTGTAAGCAATTTTGTTTTTAATTTCGCACTTTCCTGGGGAAATATTGTATAGGTTAATACCTACACCTACCTACCTATACCTACCTACCTATATATATAAAAATAAAAATATCTCTAAGTATTAGGTAGGATTAGGTAATCCTAATCCTACCTAATACTTAGAGATATTTTTATTTTTATATATATAGAGATTTCTAATTTTTTTTTAGATCGGTTAAGGAGCTTTAGAAATCTTATTTTACAAACAGACACACCATACGTTAGTAATAGTAGGAACATGTAAATTAATCTGATTTTTATATCTTGGGAGGGAGTTGGAGTTGCATTTTCAAAGTCAAAGTCAAAATTCTTTATTCAATTTAGGCACAAATTGATATGCTCCTATGAGCGTCGAAGAATCTACCACCGGTTCGGAAAAAACCCTGTTGAGAAGAAACCGGCAAGAAACTCAACAAGGTATATTTTTTTCAAACAGAATAGATTAGATTAGATTATTTATTCCTTCAATATAAGATTACATCATAAATTGTACAAAGTCAAGTCAGGCGAATTTATATTGAAGTCGTCAAAAGCACACAAATTAGATTAAATTAAAAAATCAAATGGATGTCACAAAATTTTAAAATTGAATAAAATAACAATAAAACATTGTATTATTAAATTTTATATAGGTACCGTACCTATCTAGGTAAAGTTTTTAATACCTACAACTACATTTTTTACCACAGTAACGACCGCTTTAGCCTAGTTGGTAGTGACCCTGCCTACGAAGCAAGATGTCCTGGGTTCAAATCCCGGTAAGGGCATCTATTTGTGTGATGAGCACGAATATTTGTTCCTGAGCTATGGATGTTTTCTATGTATTTAAGTACCCATAGTACAAGCTTTGCTTAGTTTGGGACTAGGTCGGTTTGTGTGAGATTGTCCCCTAATATTTCTTTATTTATTTATTTTATTTATTTACAGTAGATTGAGTTTTTTGGAATTAATATGTGAAATTACATTTTAAATTTAACATGAGCTTTACAGCAAACATATGATTTATCTAAATAGGCCGAACTGAATGTCGGCCAGACGTCCGGCTTGCCGATGTAGACTTGACTAAAAAATATTGGCGACACTTACATAACTTTTGCTGTCTCTACAGGAGAGATCCATACTAATAAATATGAACCTTCTGACCATGTTACGTTTCACCGTTACACACAAAAATCTTTACTAACACCTCGAAAAACCTACCGCCATATTAATAAAGATAAATGGCACGTCTTTATTTTCCGTCGGCCATCTTCCCCGAGGATTGGCACGCTATCTCGCGCTGCCGCGCTTTGGCCGGCATATTCTTAGCGGCCTTACGATCCCTGGCATCAGAACAGGGGCACCGTGGAGTCGCCTTGAAGAAGTATTTTGTTAAAAAAAAATTATTTTGAATACTGTAAACTGGGGTTGCTTTCAAATACAGGGGCTACTTTGGAAAACAGTTTTTACACCGAGTCCTTATTTTACCATCTGTGGCAGTGAAATAACGACCTTGATAAATTACTTAACTTTTTACGTCATTTGCTTAATCGAGCTATGAATATTTGCGTTTTTATAACTATTTTCAAATCTATCAAAGTAGCCCCAAAATTTTCTAAAGTAACCCCAGTTTACCGGTACAAGCTTTTTTAATAATAATAATAAATCATTTATTTCAAGTAAGGTACACTCATATAACCAAGCCAGGCTAACTTCTAATAATATTTGTTGTAATACTACTTAAGTAATACCTAATGCCTAAGATTACATAACTATACACTAGCCTAGTACGGCGTATGTAGCCGACTGCAGCGGAGCAAGTAGGGGGAGTCCAGCCTGTCGTATCATCTTCATGATGGAGTTGGGGCTTTTCATGGCTGTACCAAATTTCCAGTTAATCCGACGACTAGACCTTGTGCTACGAACTTCGGAATCAGAACTTCGTATCGTGCTGGAACTAATAATATTTAATAGGAGAGCGAGAGGGATGGTATGTACAAACAAACTACAAAAGCTATAGGGGATTTGTCAATGGCCAACCAAACCAATGATTTTGTGCTAATATTATAGTAAAAACATCTCAAAAGTATCCTTAACTGCTCCACGTCTTTCTTATTCTAATAAAGGAATATATTTTTACGATTCTCGCGCCATCTCACACAATCCGATGAGTTAGTGTCGTGGAGCGCGGGCGACGTATGCTGTTCTATATTCAAATTGGACGGCTCCTCGAACCGACGGCCGCCATTTTGTCGTCGTCACGGCTCGTGCAAATGGCGGACTGTAAGGAGCTTAGCGAACGAGAATCTTCTTTTTGCGGCGTGTTTTGGAACCGGGTGAAAGTAAATGGGTTTTCGTTTTAATTCAATAAACGGGCACAGATGAGTTAATATAACAAATATGAAGATTTTTACCTCTTCATCTCTGGCATATACTTCCCACTGCTGGACGTAGGCCTTTTTTCAGAAAAAATCATGGTAAATTTCAAACGTAATGTCGTACATAAATTACAAAAAAACTTAGAAATGCAAGCCCTGCATGGAACAAACGACCCTCTGCTTGGGACATCCACCACACACACGATGCAAATACAGTTAGGACGCCTTAATAAACGACAAATGGCACATCGTTCCACCTACTGGGAGGCCTTCCACTCAGTATCTTCCGGGTCATGTAACGGCGTAACTGTTAGAGTCCTAATTTCTTTCAACAGCAAAACTATTCTCTGTCTACATTTACATAAGTCGTAGTAACCTAGCGGCTTGAGCTATTGGTCTCTAGCAGAGGGCCGTGGGTTCAAACCCACGCACCTCTGAGTTTTCTAAATTTACGTGCGAAATTACATTGACATTTACCATGAGCTTTACGGTGAAGGATACTGGCAAGATAAGTCATGGTGTGTGTACCTACTAAACGCGTACTCGGCTTGAGGGAATTAAACAGCACCACAAGGCGTACTGATTATACATTCACTTGTTTGCATTTATCGTACTGTTCCGGAGGTTCAATTCAGCTTTCGAACTAACTTTATCTAATACAATCTGCGAGAACATTTTGTTAGCATGTTTCCACGCGTAACAGCGCCATCTATCGGACGCCATTGGAAGTAGTTTAACTTGACCTAATTTGAGTTATGTATTTTGTGTGAAGTTCCCAATCCGCATTTTTTTTCTCATTCTGAAAGCCTTGTGCCGTACAGTGAGACGTAGGTATAGAGGCCGAGATAATGATGATTGTGTGTAAGAACCTAACAATAATGATTTCGTTTTTAAAAGCCACAATCACGTGGCGCCCGTTTTAAGCCGGCCGCACACGGTCGACGCTATAAATTAGCCCGCACGGTAATCCGCACTTTTGCGCGGCACTATCTGTTCCCCGCACGCCTTCGCGAGTGCGCGGCCGGCCTTCAGGGTACGGATGGCAGAAAAAAGTTATTGGAAACAGTGTGGAAATACCATGAGACTGTATTAACTTTAGAGATTGATTTTTGGAATGTCACTCGAAAATACCATTCGAGTAGTAAAATATACGGATCACTCACGTCCTAAGACGAGTTTACTACGCGCTACCGCTCTGCTCAACGACATCGATACCGGGCGCACAACTACCCGCGTTTTGATCGTCATTTCCATTCTATTTTAAACGGGAGTGATCCGTATGTTTTTACTATGAGTGAGCTTCTATTGTTTCATGTTTAAAGTACCATTCAAATGTACTACAAATACCTCTACAGGTATTGCTACATAATAACTGAAACAGGCTTTATTACGTACCGCGAAATTTGACTTTCAAACTTTTGTATCCTGCTGTTCTGTTTTCGCTAATAGTATAAAACAGAAGAGTGAAAAGACGGCACGATAATTTGAAGTAGTCGCTCTGAAACGCTTGACTCGTGCTTCGCCCTCGCTATCAGAGTCCAATGGGTATTCACTTGAACCTACTCAACTCCAGCGAAGTATTCCCGATTATTTTGTCGCGGCACACCTAGGCTTACAAGGTGTCCCGTAAGTAATACGACAAACTTAAATGGGAGATAGGTGGGCAGGTCATCTACCAAATACCAAAAAATTACCTTAGTAAAAGTCTCACCGTTTTCGAGAAATTTCAATTTTTCAGTTTTTTTTTTTAAATAGGTGATACTTTTACTGAGGTCATTTTTTGATATTTGGTAGATGACCTTCCTACCTGTCTCCCGCTTAAGTTTGTCGTACTACTTACGGGACAACCTGTATAATATTTTGGTAACATACAATTACAATGCACACTTTCATTTCACCTATCGCTTTATTTAATTATGTTGGGAGTGGGAAAAAACTAAACGTAAAATTACGATTGTAAATACCACGTACTAGAATAGTAACATTTGCGTTTGACTAAATTGTCAATTAGGGGAAAAAAGTGAGAATGAAAAAAATGCGTCGGGAATAATAAGATCCGTTGTAAATTAGAGGTGATCCGACAGAGAACCAAAGTTATCGACATAGCCCACCGCATTAGCACGCTGAAGTGGCAATGGGCCGGCCATATAGCCCGAAGAACCGATAACCGTTGGGGTAGAAGAGTTCTTTTGTGGAGACCACGGATCGGCAAACGTAGCGTGGGACGTCCTCAGACTCGGTGGAGCGATGATCTTCGCAAGGCGGCTGGCAAGAGCTGGATGAGAGTGGCCGAGGATCGTGCTCAGTGGCGTGCCATGGGAGAGGCCTATGTCCAGCAGTGGAAGAACATAGGCTGATGCTGATGATGATGATGTTGTAAATTAGGAGTGGAAAAACACAACAGGAAAAAGAACTTCTACAGGGTAACACAAAAATGGTGATACAAAATTAGTGTTTCTTACTCAATTAATGTTGGCCAACATAATGCAAAAGCTCAATTTTTTAAATTAGTCAGAAAATTTTGGATGCTCATACTTAGTTAAAATCAAATCACGAACTCAATGTATGGACACATCAAATTTAATAAGACTAAATAAAACAAATAAGTTAGAGCATCATATTTTCGATTTTTAACTAAGTAAGAATCATTAATTTTGTATTCACTATTTTTGTGTCACCCTGTAGAACAAAACAGTTTTGGACAAAGATCTAATCTGTCAAAAAGTTTGATAGGTATTTCACTTGAGCCTACCCAGCCACGGCGAGAAATTCCAGATTATTTTCCACCTTGTACCTAGGTATTAATTTTCCGTGGCTCCTGCCGACCCTACGCACTGTCCGTCCGCGCGTATATTAATCACAGTTTATCGAGTGCTAATCCAGGTTTAAATAGATAACTAGTTGAGTCGGGCTTTGTCACCGACCCCCGTAGGGTTGTCAACCGTTGGTGCTTCAATTTAAATAAGATTTAACTCGTGGGTTCGCCCGTATACCTTGAAGAAAAACACGAGCACAACGTTCGCCGGACAACGCCACCTATTGTCTGCAGATGAACTTAATAAGTAATCTTGAAAGCCGTGGTACAGTCAACTAGATTAGCTAAACCGTTCAACTGAGTCCTCGCCTGCGCGGTGCAGGGGCTGAGGGGTGTGTGATATTATTATCTATAGTACTAATCTATGCTAATATTATAAAGAGGAAAGATTTGATTCTTTGATCAATTATAACTGTAGATCCACAGTCGCGCGCCCAAAAATGTCCGAGCCAAATGAGCGCCACTTTGATAAAAGTGGCCTTCTTTTTTCTCAGAACGTTGCGTGAAATTGTCTAGTTTAGCTGTCAAGTGGAGTTTTGCCGCTACCGAAATTCGACTGTAATGAAGTAAAGACTAGGTTCAAATTTCTGTGTAGGTGATGATTTTATTTGTTACGCAACCAAATAAAAAAGTTCGGACATTCTTTGAAGGGGATTTTGTTCGGCAATGTGTATCTTCAGTTATAATTGATCAAAGATTTGATTGTTTGTTTGTATGTTTGTTTGTTTGCATTGAATAGGCTCCGAAACTACCGGACCGATTTCAAAAATTCTTTTGCCGTTAGAAAGCTACATTACCACTGGGCGACATAGGCTACTTTTTACCGCGGGAAAATACCTTTTCCTGCGGGAAAATTAATTTTATCGCGGGCGAAGCTGCGGACGGAAGGTTAGTTATCTATATTTTAAACAAAAACTGTTGTTTTTATTTAACTTTTTAATTGGAAACGTTACAGAGCATCAATTAATGTCAAGGCACAGAGAGACGAGTGAAAAAGTTGCGAGTGACATTTGTTACAGGCGAATGACAGCTGTCAAAAAATAAAGTTTTAAAGCAAGTTACAAATATTGTACAGGGGGTATGACGACAAAGGGGCCGAGAGAGGTGCGGGCGGCGAGCTGCGAGGGAGGGTTTGAACCCACGACCCAGCATGAGAGGGCCACTAGACTACCATGGCTTTTCCTTAGGTATAGTCGGGCTAAGAAAAGGTTCGTCACTTTTCGACTCTATGTCAACGAGTTAAGGTCGAAAAGTGACGAACCTTTTCTTACCCCGACTAAACCATGTTTAATACAAGTAAATGGTCCTATTCCCTATTTCTGATGATGCTTTTTATTAGAATGTATAGGTAATTTAAATGAGTATAATTTTTATGATCTGTTTTTGACGATTTAAAAACTACTATAGCAGAAAATATGTTATTTTTAGCTAGATCTTTATTCAGTACCTACACAAATATATGAAACAATTAATAAGTATGTTGCAAAAATAACGTATTAAGCAACCCTAATTTACCCTTCTTGACAATAGCGACGATTGTTTTATGCCCTTTGATATTCACATTAAGGTCTCTGCATTTGACCTGAAATGTACCCTTAAGGGGGTTTTAACTAGGGTTGGTTTGGCTTGCGTGAGCTTGCAGGAACTTGTCGCCGATCCGAGCCAGAGTCGGTTTTTGAACACATCAAAACAACGCATTTCATCATCATCATCATCATTCCAGCCTGTAAAAGTCGCACTGCAGGGCACAGTGTGGCACTGTGACTTGCCCCTAAGAGCGCGCGCAGACAGAGAGCGGTCAGTACCTCTACCATGAGTTACACTAGGTTACAGTGACCGTACTCGCTAGCGACGGCGTAAATGATTTGTATGGAGAATTGTACTTCCGTTAGTGATCCCTAGAGGCGCTGTACACAATTCTCTATACAAATCATTTACGCCGTCGCTAGCGAGTACGGTCACTGTAAACTAGTGTAACTCATGGTAGAGGTTCTGGAGTTCTGAGTTCCGCGTTTGGAGTTCTGCTTTCTTTCGAATGTACTGAGTCTTTTACGATAACGCACACAGCAGGCGACTGGAACTCTCGAGCGGTTAAAACACAGAACTCTGAATGCTGAACTCGGAACTCCAGACCGCTCTCTGCGCGCGCGCTTAGTGTCTAATACCTTTTTTATATGGTGCGGAAAATGCACCTTATGCATTCGGTTCTGTTTAGGGTAACCTTTGGGTGAAGGGCTCTCCCTCAAAAGGGGTTTACTCGCTAAAAACCGCACAGATTCCCATTCCCAGATTTCGTTGCCATTACGAACGCCACGGGAGCATGAAGAGACACCGCGACGCCCACTGGCCGCGGGATGGGGCTCCTCTGTCGACACCGTGCAATGCGGGCTCGGCTTTCCAGTGTCTAATAGCCTGCCCTTACCGCGACTAACCCGCAGGATCCGCAGACCATCCATCCTCACCCCTTTCCCTACACGCCGCCATTGTGGCAGCCCTGATGTTTGGCGGCGCGGGCGCCACCTGTTCGGTCCTTTTTGTACGTTCAGATTTATTATGATTTTGAATTGTGCCTACGTGTTTTGATATGGTGCTACCACAAGTTGTACGCGTTGTGATTGTACGCGATAATAAGTTTTTGTTTTTGTTTTTAGCTGACTGTACTTTTTGTTGACTGTACTTGCATTCATTTGATTTATACATGCATGCAAAATTTCAGCTCAATAGAAAATCGGGAAGTGGGTCAAATTTAACTTGCAAAATTTGACTTGTACAACATAAATACATAGATACATTGCAAGTTAAATAAAAGCTTTTAACTACTCTCATATCGTAAAATTCGAATTATAAAATTCAAAACGAGTTTATATTGACATAGTACTTTATAAACACAATACCGAAATATTAAAAAAAAAAATATTATAACACTTTTCTTCTAACGAAATAATGTTATAATACAATTTTTTTACCATTACGATACAGGGCAAATCCAAAAAGTTTATATCACCATGTTTTGATTCCAATTTTCACTTGTCTGTGGCAGAAGCGGGCTTTGGCGCATGCGCGCACATGCGCGGTGACGTACTGGGTTTTAGCGCCATTCCATTCCTAAACAGTCAGTCAATTGAAATTGCAAGCAATGTAAACATACCTTGTATTTAAAACTCTTTAATTTCCATTTTCCCTCATCAAATACTGCTAAATCCGTGTGTTGTTTAATGAATACTTACCACAACACTATCCTAAACCATTAAGATCACACGTACCGAGTAAAATCGTGCGAGTAGCATTACATTGCGGCTCTCAATCGCTCACTTGTAACTCGTTAGCCCCGCGGCCCTGTAATGTATGTAACGTGTGATCTTGGCATAACTTCGTATTGTAAGCGCGTTAGATAACGAGGCAGTTAAAATACAATTAACCTGCAGTTATCGACCCGGAATGAATGACAACAATGTCATCATCATCATCATTCCAGCGTACATACATAAGAACGTTTTACTGCAGGGCAGAACCCTCTCTGAATTAAAAGGATTGGGCCGTAGTTCCCACGCGGATACAGTCTGGATTGGGAACTTCACATACGCCATTAAATTTCTTCGCATGCGTGTGCGCATTTCCTCGCAATGTTTCCCTTCGCCGGAAAGCTACCTACCACTATTAATTAGGCTACTACGTCTTTTTAAGAATGTTAAGTTCGACACTGACCCAATATACACCTTCAATCTTATGTCATAAGAGAGGTGACAGATTGGTGTCATCTACTGGGCGCTGAGGTGTCGAGCATTGGTATGTACATACGTTTACCTTATGTATAACGTAGCTAGTATACTTGGAATTGTGAGAGGCGAATGTAGTAATGAAAATTAATTAAGTGGAATCAAGTTGTTGCGGGAGCACGCCACTGGGATACTCTAACTATAGGTTAATAAAGGCGATATCAACCGTCAGGTGTAGAGGGACATGTGGCTCCCACCGTCTTAGCGTTACATAAGCCCTTTGCACGCCGGACCTGCCATTAAATACAGGGTGTTGTCGTAAACAAAAATAATATAATTTTCATAATCATCATCCCAGCTTATATACAACCCACTCCAGGGCACAGGACTCCTCTCAGAATGAGAGGGCTTGGGCCGTAGTTCCCACGCAGACCCAGTGCGGATTGGGAACTTCACACACACCATTGAATTTTTTCGCAGGTTTCCTCACGATGTTTTCCTTCACCGTAAAGCTCATGGCAAATTTCAAATGTAATTTCGCACATAAATTCCGTAAATCTCAGAGGTGCGAGCCGGGATTTGAACCCACGATCCTCTGCTTGAGAGGCTATAGGTCAAACCGCTAGACTACCGCGGCTTTTTTAATATAATTTTACTGGCTGTCAATTTGTTTATGGTTGGAGGCCTTTGCCCAGCAATGGGACACTTCTCCAGGCTTATTGATATTAATTATTTACTAGCTGTTTCTCAATTTCACTGGGTTAAAAACTATCTTATGTCCTTTCCAGGTTCTCAAAGTATCTTCATACCAAATTTCATCAAAATCGGTTCAGCGGTTTAAGCGTGAAGAGTTAACATACAGACAGATACACTTTCGCATTTACTCGTATAATATTAGTATGTATGAAAGTATGGATGTATTTTACCCGACTGCGGCCAAGCAGAATAAAAAAAAAGTGTAGTAGTTTTTTCAATGCGACAGCAATCCCAACTGTACTGTAGGTGTCCATGGGCGGCGATCATTTAAGATCTAGTGAACTGCATGCTAATTTGTCGGCTTTCGTATAAAAAAGCGCTAGAAGAGAGTTATATGTTTAATCTGTATGTATGTTTCTATTCTGCTTGTAGGCAAATACTTAACGGCTCAACTGTTCTTAATAAATGATACGTCATTTGTCTTGATAGCGTGAGTGTCACTGAGTACATATAATTTTTAAAAAATGGCGGATTTTATACGCTTTAATGTACTGTTAACGTAATTGGATATTAGAGCTCTAAAAGGCAATTACAAAAATATACTATCAATATGTTTGAAAACATTTTTGGTGCAACACAAAACATTTATTTATTTATTTATTTATTCATCAATAAAAATTACAGCATTACAGTATAACACCAACGCACTGCAAAATTAAAAAAAAATAACTATTTAGGGATTTTTGAAAGACGTTTTCGTCGCTTCCCTAAAACGATGGAACACCACATCCTCCGGCCAGAAGTCCGGTCAGGAATTAAATGGATGTTCCTTTTAATTTGAAAGTGCTTGTGTCTGAAAATGAACATAGGACACATTAAGAAATATGGGTTTATAATGAGTCCCATAAAATTTTAAGTCATAATGTATCATTAGTCATAATCAACGTCAATCATACATAATAACATATAATGTTAAATACATTTTTTAACCAAACATGAACACCCTGTAGCCACCCATGCATATGCGAGAGCTATGCTCTAATCCCATACACGGCGTTCTCCATCTCGGATTACGAGCCATTCAAATTATGTTCAACTCCGGCAACTAAGACGATATTATGCTGCGGATTTGAATAATCCGTCACCCTGTATGTATGGTCTGGCGAACTATCGCCACTTTGAATTAAATCATATTGTGGTTTCGTTGTTTTGACTGTCGTCTTTTAATAGAAGTGTGATTACGACGAAAAACGAAAATAAATTTAAATGAAAATAAAAAAAAACATTTTTAGGGTTCTGTGCCCAAAGGGTAAAATCGGCACCCTATTACTGAGACTTCGCTGTCCGTCCGTTCGTCTGTCTGTCAACAGCTTGTATCTCATGAACTAGACCGCAAGACAGTTGGAATTTTCACAGATGATGTATTTCGGTTCCCGCTATAACAACAAATACTAAAAACCAGAATGAAATAAATATTTAAGGGGCTCGCATGCAATAAACGTGTTTTTTTGCTCGTTTATGCTCGATATTGATATCGGCAACAGGTAGACGCTTGAAATATTCACAGAATATTTAGTTATATTCACTTTAAAAATAAGTTACTAAATTAAAATATAAAATATTTAAGGGGCTCCCATACCTACAAAAAACGTGATTTTTTGCCGTTTTTATAGATAATGGTGCGGAACTCTTCGTGCGCGAGCCCGACTCGCACTTGGCCGGTTTTTTGGTGTTCTTTTTAATTCGTTCTATTTCGTGTGCTTGATAAATATTATAAAAAAATTACGTAAATAAATTGAAAATAAAATTCTCGCAAATAATTTTATTATTTTCGAAATTAATTGCCCAATACGGAGCCCAAAATGAAATGGGTGTCCTTTCTAATTTGAAAGTGCATGTGTCTTAAAAAGAACATAGGCGATATTAACAAATATATCTTCTAATATATAAAAATCTCGTGTCACGGTGTTTGTTATTGAACTCCTCCGAAACGGCTTACTTAATCGATTTTTAACATTTTTTTCTATAGGTCGTAGGCTATGTTTTATACCCCTGTTCTTCGCGGACGGAGTCGCGGGCAACAGCTAGTATATGTATAGCCTAAAATGAAAGGTATTTGTTTCAATTCTAGGGTGAATGAGCATTTTCTAGGCAAGCGTGCTCTATCGTAGGCCTCAACTTCGCTTTCCATCAGGCGTGATTGTGGTCAAACGCAAGCCTATGTTGTATATACAACAACATTAACAACCGCTTTAGCCTAGTTGGTAGTGACCCTGCCTACGAAGCAAGAGGTCCTGGGTTCAAATCCCGGTAAGGGCATTTATTTGTGTGATGAGCACGAATATTTGTTCCCGAGTTATGGATGTATTCTATGTATTTAAGTATTTATCTATACATATAAAATCCTTTGTCCTGACTGACGGATCAACGCACAGCCTAAACCGCTGATCGTAGAGACCTGAAAATTGGAGGGTGTGTTCTTTGTATGACGTAGGCATCCGATAAGAAAGGATTTTCCGTAGTTCTACTTCTAAGGGGGTAAAAAAGGGGGGCAAAGTTTGTATGAGACATCGTGATTCCTTGGCCCAATCTACTTCAAATTTTGCATAAACATTCTTTAACAAAATTGATGGAAGACGTGTTTCGTATTTTATTGAAATTCATCCCTTGACGGGGTCAAAAAGTAGTAGAAAGTTATTTTGGGGGTGATTTGCTTCGAAGTTGATATCAATACTCCTTAGTGCTTTTGATTTAAATTACATTTTATTTTGACACATTGTAAACGAAACGAAACTTCAAATATTGCAAACCATTTTTGTCTATGTTTGTCAACCACGTCTTGATCTGATCTCTGATAATAGCTAATTATATGTATTAAGTATTTGCATTTCACCAAGCTTTTGCTTTTACAAGCGCAGCGTGGGACGTCCACCAACGAGATGGACGGACGTTTTGGTGAAGGCCGCAGGTTCAGGGTGGATGCAAGTCGCTTCCAACCGTAATGATTGGACGTCAATGAGGGAGGCCTATGTCCAGCAGTGGACGTCCTACGGCTGAAATGATGATGATGATGAAGCTTTTATGCGAGTTCAACCTTTTTCGAATAAAATCGAATTGAGTATTCAAATATCATTGTTGAACTCGCATAAAAGCTTGGTGCAATGCAAATACATATAAAATGCTTTGTCCTGAAGTCCTAAATGACTGACTGCCGGATTAACGCACAGCCTAAACCGCTGTATGTAGAGACCTAAAACGTGGAGGGTGTGTTCTTTGTATGACGTAGGCATCCGATAAGAAAGGATTTTCCGGAATTTCCACGGGATAAGGAATAATCGGGATTTATATATTTCATCAAGAGTGACCCTATGCCCATAACGAAGATTACTAAACTGTACAAATTGGGCATGCAATTAGACTATTAGAATATAAAGCGAATATAAAGAATTTTGAAAATTTCCACGGGATAAAGTTAAATCAGGATTTATATATGTAGGTACTCAAATCAACTGGACCATATCTCCGTAACTACAATTACTAATCTTTTCAAATACAGTATTAACGAAAATGACCATAACAACAAAAAAACTTATTGCAGGATTTTTGGAAATTCCTGTGGGATAGATAATCTCTGAAACTTCCGAGCCGATTAAAAAAAAAAACTTTTACCAGTAAAAAGTTACACTATCCTTTATTGACATAGGCTACTTTTTTCCGGGGAAATGCAAAATTCCCAAGGGATAGAAAAAAGAAAATTCAACTTCGGAGCTCATTTTAAAATGTCTTACACCAATAGAAAAGATGCACTGTCCTTGGTTAACATAGGATGCTTTTTTCCGGATAAATGCAAAATTCCCGCGGTATAGAAAATAGTAAAATTAACTTCGGGGCTGAGTTTAAAAAAAAATCTTCAATAGAAAGCTTCACTATCCTTTATTGGTATAGGCTACCTACTATTTATTCGGTAAAATGCAAAATTCCCCTGGGATATTAAGAAGTGAATTTCACTTCAGGGCTGATTTGAAAATTTCTTTCACCTATTAGTGAGTAGCTACACTAACCCTTACTTACATAGACTATTTTCTCCGTGAAAAATCAAAATTCCCACGGGAAAAAAATAAGTGAACTCAACTACGCGGCTGATTTTAAAAGTTCTTTTATCGGTAGAATGCTTTAAGGACATAGGCTACTTTTTCTCGGGGAAAATGCAAAATTCCCGCGAGATAAAAATAAGTGAAATTTTTCATAGAATAAGGACAAATTTGTTGAAATTCCCACGGGATAGGGAATAAACGGGATTTATAATTTTCACTAACTGATACTGATGATGATGAAATGATTTATTTATTTATTTATTCAAATAATTTACACGGCATTATAGCGAACCAATACGCCGAGAAACCAGATTGATGAAATGATAATAATGATGGATGTTGCCGGTGCCAGATTTTTGATTTATACAATGAAAGAGATGAAGCTTTACCACAAATTGGAATTCTACGCGGACGAAGTCGCGGGCAAAAGCTAGTTTATTTATATAAGTATGTTTATCGTCGTCTAGTACCCATAGTACAAGCTTTGCTTAGTTTGGGACTAGGTCGATTTGTGTAAGATTGTCCCCTAATATTTATTTATTTATTATTTATATATAAAAAAAAACTATTATTAAAAAAAAAATTGAATTTAAAGTAAACCTTAAAAAATATCACTATTTTGATTGAGATCTAATCACACGTCAACTAACTTCCAGTCTTCGATAAATTTCATTTTTCATATTGAACAAACTATTACACATTTTTAAACTGAAAACCGATCTAAAAGTTACAAACAGTTGTTGCCCACATTCGTATAATTTTTCCATTATCCACACTCGATTGCTTTTTCAAACTAAATCCAATAACTACACACATTTAGTTCAATATCTGTCAAAAAGCGTTTGCACTTTGAAAAGAATTTTCGATGTAAGTTATTATTTTTTATAGTTAATAGTCCGTAATGGTTTTCCAATGTGGTATCGTTTTATTGAAAAGTTTCGTGTGTTCAATGTGTTTTAATTGACTCTTTATGGTTTTGTATTCGGAGTTTATATGGTTCACTAGCTCCAAAAATGAAAAGTGATTGAGGAGCTTATACTCTAACTAATGACATAAAATAATATGTTAAATCTATCTATATCTTCTTCATATATATAAAAATCTCGTGTCACGGTGTTTGTTATCGAACTCCTCCAAAACGGATTGACTGATCTTTACGTAATTTTTTCTCTGTATTCAGTAGGTCTAAGCAGACGCAGTCGCGGGCAACAGCTAGTATACATATAAAAATTAATCCCTATTTCCCTTAGTCACTCCATATCTTCATCCAACCATTCATTCACTATAGTCGTCATCGTCATCATCCCTATACGTCATCCTATATACGTCTCACTGGAGAGCACAGGCCTCCTATCACAATGAGAGGGCTTGGGCCGTAGTTCTCACGCAGGCCAGTGCTTATGGCAACTGCACAAACACCAATGAATCTTCGTAGGTTTGTGCAGATTTGCTTACAATGTTTTCTTTCACAGTAAAGCTGTACAATTCTCAGAAAAAAAACTTAGAGATAAGGGCCCGGGTGTTTGAGAAGCCACAGCTCAAACCACTAGGCAACCATAACAGTTATTAATTCAGAATCAAATTAAGTAGAAAAAAAAACACAACACGAATCGGCACAAACCCTTTGCCAAAATAAATCATTTAAAAAAGTTCTATCACACCATTCAAACCAGCATTCTGCTAAGCGCGATCAAATCTAACGAAACATAAATTTAAATTTAACCAACACCCTTTCCTGTTCACCCCAGTATTTGAAAAATCATCAAGCGATCGACTTAAAAGAACCCTACCGATTCCAAACCCTACTCACCCCTGATAGGGTCGTATTTTGTTCCAATTCCCCGCAATAGGAATTATGAGCACTTACTTTCGCAACTACCTGTCTATCCTAACCATGTAGTTACATTACCAACTCTTCTTACTGTAATATAAGGTTGTTTTTGGAACTGCGTAAGTAGATAATATACGATGTTGGAAAAGTAAGTGGTTGATTATGAAAACGGGCGCTTTTACCAAAAAGAGTTTAATAGAATTTGGCATATCTTACTAATGGAGTCGGTGTAATGAAATGAGGTATTTTTTTGTTCCCGTTGGAGCGATTTATTGAAAAATGGTCGTTTTTCAATATGGGACTGCGCTCGAATCTGCTACTTTATTGGCACTTGGCACAAATGAGTTTTTACCCGTATTTTGCATGATGGCATTTAATTTAAAAAGTTTTTTGAATTGTTTTTATCAGAAGTTTGTAATTTATTGCGGAGGATTGAATTTATAGTATGAGTAATCGGAATCGTTCAAATTAAAATAAAAAGAAATAAATACAATACAATTACAAAACGGTATTAGGCGCAAGCCACACAGAAAAGACGTGGGACGGAGGCGCGTCGCAGTCGCGGCGCCCCTTGAATCAGTTGTCATACTAAATGTATAGAAGCGTCGCGATCCAAAGCAGACAGAAGAGACGGGGCGGAGACGCGGCCTGCGGACAAACGATGCAGACTGCGACGCGCCCCCGTCCCACGTCTCTTCTGTGTGGCTTGCGCCTTACACTTCTTATTCATCTCGTATTTATATTCCAAGCTTTAACATTTAACTGTCTAATACCTTTAAACGAGCATCTCTTGTACAGCCGAGGAAAGTGAATTTCGTACCAGGATGGAACCTTTTTGTTGCAAATGTCATGTTGACATTCTCTACATCTACCAAAGAAATAATCGGGAAATTGATTGTGAAGAGGTTCCACCCTGGTTTCGCTCGTGAATATCGAAATACTCAGAAGTGCGGGCCCGGTCTCAAACCCACGATCCTCTGCTTGAGAGGACAGGCTACCAAGGCTTTTAAAGAATAACTAGCTGTTGCCTGCGACTCCGTCTGCAAAGAATTCGTTTATCGCTATCCCGCGAGAACTATGCAATTTTCCGGGATAACAACTATCCATACCAAATTTCATGTAAATCGATTTAGCGGTTTGAGCGTGAAGAAGTAACAAACATACACAATCACACACTCACAAACTTTCGCCTTTATAATAAATATTAAGTGTGATTTGTTTTATGAAACCTTTTATTTAGTTTCACACTCAGTGCAACATCCGAAAATTTAAAAATCCCACAACCGAGCAGACCTCTCAAACAATTAAGCGTCTCAAAAAAACACGGACTATCTTAATCAGTCTCCATATACAAACTGTCAAGACTTTCCCTAAAAACTCTTATCTACATCTCCCTCAAACAAAGGGAGGTTATTTTACATAGTGAGTGACGTTCCTCCAGCGTTTAGGGGGAGCGGGATAGCTTTATTAGGGTATTGTGGTGTTGGAAAGGGAGTGTGCTGTAGAAAGGACAATATCACAATCTTGTTTCTAGGCCATTTGTTTAATTAGCGGTGGCCGACAGCAGGCCATTCATTTGAGCGTTATGCTGATACGGATGTGCCTTTGTGAAGGGGTTTGGTTGACGGCGGCTAAGTGTGAATGTGGATGATTGACACGCTGGGATTGTTAAGGTAGCTTAGATACTGAAAGGCCATGAGCACGTTTTAACAGGTTTGCTGCTCGCAATCTCAATGTCCATACTTCCGTACATAAATAATGTAAAGTAACATAAAGTATTTTTTGATTGATTGACTAAAATGCTAAACGTACCAAATGTAAATACCACATAGACGCTAAACATAAATAATTTCCGAACTAACATTTTGTCATTGCTTTTGTGTTTGTATTTGATTTTTTAAACAATAAACAAGTCAGGTATGAAGTATCTTTTTTATTTATTTTTCAACTTCATTTTTTATTACTTTTACGGTCATCCCATGAAACCATATATTTTAATAAGTTGCACAGTAGCGCCATCTCTTGGTCCAGGTGAGCGGCTAGTTCCGAAGGAGTGTTAAAGTCTCTCGGTAGAGGGCATAACATAGATGAGCGCTTTATCACTGCATAAAGTGATTATAACAGACTGAAATGTACGATGTATGGGAAAGATTCGTCGCTAACATCTAGACCAGTGATGGTGTAGGGGTAAGCACGCAGCACGGAACGCTGAGGACCTGGGTTCGATGCCCAGCATTGGTCTTTTTTCTGGGGTTTTTTCTGTGCATCTATATTTCAGTTTGTATTTAGTTTGAAATATATGGTTTTTAAACAATGTTTAAAAACAAACCAAAACACAAATAAAGAAACTGCCGCGCAGGGTTAAACACAGCAAACTGATCTTTCCATCGAATTAACCGTTCAAAAGCCGACGGGGGCCATAACGGCCAGGGGGACACGGCTGTAACATTAAATTGAGACATTAACATCGGGGGCCTTTGTCTCTAAATGGCGCGCGGTTTGCTGTGACACCGTGGCTAATATTTTGGAATCTTGTAAAAGGGTTGACGAAGTGACTGTGGATCGAATTTGTAGTACATCGGTTTTAGGAAAGTGAATCGTTTGTAGACTCTTCTAGAGTTTTGTAGCTATTCTGTCGGCCAACATTCGCAAGTTGCTTTAATTTCCTTATATTAGATAAAGTATATGGTTAATAATTTCGAAATTGTTGCTCGAAAATCTCAATAGATACCTACTGAAATAACATCCAAAACCAGATAATAAAAGTTTGACATCTCCAGCAGCAAAATGATGTCGAGTAATACTTTACGTCCTTCTAAATAATTTATTAATAATGTTAAGTAAATAATATTCATTTTAAATACAATAAACCAATTTCAAGCTAAAAAATGTGGTTTAATTTATGTTAGAAACTGGTACAGTCAACCAATTTGATTCCGAGACCACTATAGAACCTTGTCGCATTAACTACTAGACAGTTACAACGTCAGTGCGGGTCAAAGCATTATCAACTTTCCAAACACAATTTGTAATAAACGTAAAGAGTTTATAAACGTTTTCGCTCCATGACATGTTATTATTATTATTATTTATTTAAAAAAATAGCTTTTTTCCTATTTCAGGACAATTTCGCCAGTGTCAAAGTAAGCTCTCTTTGGGAGCTACGTTGTACGGTGATTGTAGTTTTTGCAACTTGATAGTAAAATTCCAGAAACCACGTAGAGACAACTTGCGCATTAAAAAATGTCAGACACGAGAGCAATATAGAATTTTGTGATCACTGTTAATTAAGGTTAATCGCCGCATAAAACACTATCAAAATTATACTTCAACTAGCCATAGAAACAGAAATACCAAAATTATATACTGTCTACATCCGCCATGTTCGAATGCTACAAATCGAATCCTCCATGACAGGAGAGGAAAACGAAGTTATGACAGACGGCCAGTGACAATTCAAGTAATTAATACGCAAGCAAGCTCCTTTCCTATTTAACGATAATAATATCGTTGACACACTTTTGCAAAGATCGAGTTTGTCGTCACGACATACATCACGCAATAATCACTGTCGTAGAAGATAAAAAAATTGATTCATTTTGGCATGGTTCTATTGTGGCTTGGAATCAAATTGGTTGACTGTACATTTTTTTTTTTTTTATGTTAGATAGGCCCGACAAACGAACTAGTGGGTCACCTGATGTTAAATGAACACCACTGTCCATAGACACCCGCAACGCTTTACACGATGCCAGTGCGTTGTCGGCCCTAAAGGAGAGGGAATAGGGGAAGGGGGAGAGGGAGGGGGAGAGGGAAGGGGTGAGGTATTGGGCCCCCGGCATTTTCACTGACCGTACGAAACGCAAGCAGGATTACTGCTGCTACACGCCGGTGTTCTGTGAGAGGGTGGTACTGCCCCGGACGAGCCAGCCCATTCATGATGCAGCGGCTAGCTACAACATGGCTCTACCACTACAAAAACATTTAATTTAATATTGCAAACAATGATTACTATATAACAAAAAAAGAGGTAGATACGCCACCAACGCACCAAAACGTGTGCCGCGAAATGGTCCTAATTGTGACCATTGGAATGTGAACTCCTGTGACGTTTGCTTACACTTGCGCGCAAGTGATAAACTATCTGTGCCTTTTTTCTTCGTATCGTCTTAATGAAGCCATCTCTCTTATACCGTCTGTCAATGTAATAAATTGTAATTGTGTGCGGATAATTTTTTTTGGGCATCATGTGAGCATATAACGTATCTACACTTAAAATATCATTAATTGCAAACCTATGTATATGTATTAAACTTGAAGAGGTCCTTCTCTCCAACATTATACGCCCGTCTACAACAGTATTCGAATAGATTCTGTCTGCTCATCATGCACCATAACTCTTTCTCACGCCGCTGCCCACCAAAAAAACTGAATTAATTCACTTCTATCAATATGCTTGAACAACGCACTTGGCAGCGATTTTTGAGAATCTTGGCTGTGGCAAAATCTGGGGGAAAATCAACAAAAAACGGCCATTAATCATCGGTCTGTTGGGCCAGTGAATGTGGAATGAGCATTTGAGGGTTATTTTTTGGATTGTGTTTTCCTTTCTATTCAGTTCGCTGTTATAATACGCTGGGTGTTTGACGTGTATATGTTACGGTTTTTAATGGTTTATAAAACAATTATTACGTAATTTAGGTATACCTAAAGAAAATTTTCGATCCAAATTAGCGATTTATCTAAGGCTCCTTCGTCTTCTTCGATGTTTATAGAATCTAAAAAATCTAATTTTGAAATTAGTTTACTAAATTTTCATACGAAATTGTACCCTAAGTGCTACAAAAATGAGTTTTGTGACTGAACACCTTCACAATATCAAAAAACGACAAAACAGTTGACATAAATGCGATAGTTCCCTAGTAAAAAATTGCGACAATTTTCTCAAAAAATTATTCGAGTTGGTTGACATAATTATTACTTATCAGCTCAAATTATCAATGCGAAAATCTTTAATTAGTTTGACCGCATTTACTTTATTTTCAAACATATGTGTGACCTAATTGCGTTGGGGGCTTTAAATTTATTTATCTCTAATGCATAAACAAACGTCTCTAAATTACACGTATAACACTTCCTCTTCCGAAGGTGAAGACAAGGTAGCACTAATATTAATATAATTACAACAAAGACAAATAAAAATAGGGACCCTCTTCGCTACAATGGAGGCACTTATTCACGCTCTCTTCCTGCCCTGTGTTCCGACGACATTGTTTTTTTTTCACCAAGAACTTTTTCTGTTCATTTGTTTTTCGCTTTTTGTACCACGAACAGGATTTCTTGAACCCATATTTCACGCTCATATTGTTCACAATTTGCATCCAGTAGCGAGTTCCCTTTCGTTTGTTTTTTTGTTTTCGGTCCCGTCTCTGAAATATTTTCAGATGAATCGTTCCAGTTTTAAAAATTTTGTGCTGATCTTTCAAGATTTAATTAAGTAGTTACCGTTTCTCTATGGCTTCGTTCGTAAACCATTACATTCGATAATCAAGAAAATTAAGTAAAATCCGGGATTTTACTTAATTTTCTTGTAAATCCTCAAAAGTTCCGTCATTTACGTTGCATAACGAACATCTGGGTTTAATTTCACGTCTTTAAATTTTACATTCTTACATCTTGATTCCTTGGGTACTTATATCGATGCATTTTTCTAAAGATCCAGTTATTTAGATACATTTTATAATGCTTACATTCATGTTATATGTAATTTCATCCAAACCCGTTAAACTGTATTGGCGTGAAAGAGTAACAAACTAACGCGCTCGCAAACTATCTCTTTCAAAGCATAAGGATAAAATTTGAATATGGCTTGAAATTTATATATTTAATATACTTAGTTACTCACCAGTAAAAGTTATAAGCTGATAAGGCTGAGATGATACGAATGATGAGATGATGACGAAATAAAATTTTTAAATGATTCATGGTAATACCTTTAATTTCATTTTACTTTTTCACGGTCCATGTCCTGTAACAAATAATATCTAAACAAAACGACGTTAGGATTTTGCACAGTTAATTATGATTTTAATTATACGTACAATTCAAGCTTTATTTCTTTCCGAATATTTTATTCGTAATTTTAAAAATAAAAAAATAAAAAATAAAATATCTTTATTCTCAGACAACTTTTAGGTCCATAGAGTGTTAGTAACAAATTTTGCAAGCAAATTACTTAGTAAGTGTCTTTTTTTTGGATCCTATAACACAGAGACTCTAGATGTGAACTGTTTTTTTAGTCTTTTGTTTTTCATCTCTCCCCCTCTTGACTTCCTTGGAACTATCACTGTCAACTTATCGGGTACGGAACCCTTCCCCCGATTGACTGATGATCCCAAAGCGGTCGCATCTGCAACTTCAATTGCCTTAGCCTCCCGAGTCTTGTCAACTTCGACAGATTAGTTGGTCGACGACTAATCTAATATTCTTTTAAGAACGATTTCCGATGATTCTCCCGGGAGAGTGTCTTGATTGAGAGATGGAACTAGAAGAATCGGTGGTATGATTGGCATTGGTAAGTCCGAGTGATTGTTATTTGTTATCCATACGTACTATAATCCATACTAGTATGTACTTTCACGTCGAAGCTGAGAGACGGATTGCCGTGATTTTTTGTACTTATACACATAGTTGAAGATGTCAATGTAAGGGGTGACATAGGCTACCTATTTCAATATTACCACGGGAAAATGTTTCATTCCCACGGGAAAACAAGGTTTAGTCTACTTTAGCGGGGGCGATGCCGCGGGTATCAGCTAGTTATCTTACAAGAAAACCATAAAAATAAAAATAGATTTATTTCAGACCAAAATATTTTCAAAAACTCTAACTTATTTTTCTAAGTACTTAGCGATTTTCAAAACATCGCGGATTCCCTTGGTGCTTCTAAACAATGCAATAATATGTCTTAAAAAATTATCCGATTCACCTAAAACCATTTATTTCCATGACAATGTAACACCACAAAGTCAATATTGTTCGATAATGTCGAAACCAAACAAACACCTGTCCATTAATATGCTTTGCAATATCCCTAAATACTACTAATACAAATCCAACATATGGTGTCCAACAATAGACTTTCATACAATTCCACTATAATCATCCCCTTTCCAATGCCAGTATTTGGGCCACTCACCCTAATAATTGTAAAAATCTCTTTAAAAACATCTCTCACTGCAAAAGTAACCTTAACACCTACTTCCAACAGTGCATCTTCATTTGTTTCGCTTTTCTGATTAACATCGAGTTCGATAGTATTGCCACATTTAAAAATTGTGCTGGTATCCTCTTTTCTACCGACTGGTTCTCGTGTATCATCAAACTTGAATTCTATGCATCTGTATCTATAGTTCCATTTAAAATATCGTTTCAAATCAATCAAATTTCCAATAACTGCTTTTATATTTTGAACTTTATTCACTAATGCAACAGGCTTCATTGTAGTTTGGCTAAACAGTTCAGCTGATTCAAACGCATAATCGCAAGCATTGTTAGTAGGATTTAGTGCACACTGGTTTGTGAATTTTTGGACCATATGGTGCAAAGGCCGTGGACAATATGCCCCTATGGTACCCCATTACCATATGCAACGCGTTAAACGCATTTTCAAGAGAATCGTATTGTGGTAACACTAGCTCTTAGCTTCGATTAATAATGCTAAGGTTAAGAGAAAAAAGTGAATTCCAAATTTATTTCCTATCATAAGTTATAAACATTCGGTCTAAAAAGGTTCATGCAATAGACGATAAAATACAAAGCAATTCTTTGAACTGATTTTCACAATGAAATGTAACGAACTGCATTATCTTTTGGAATAATTTTGAGATCACCGACGCAATTCACAATAATCCAAACCTTAAATGAAATACCAAAAGTGAGTGTATTACTAACAGTTGCTAAAGTGCACTTTATGACCAAAATAATGTCTTAATGAAACTACAAAGAACATAATAAATTAACCTTTTGATACGATGAAATTAAAAACAAAACTGACAGTAAAATAAAAAATAATAGGTATAATCGAAACAAATACAATGTGAAAGACACACAACACACACACAACAGACTGCTTGGATAGAACAAATAAACACGTAATTAAATGATCGATAATGGAGAACCAATTCGTTGGTATACTTAGCAGATCTATTGAAAGAGTAATCATAGCAGCTCAACCAGTTTCTTTTAAATGTATACCCTACCATCAACAAATAAAGTTCTTATTGCAATGAATACTCTTACTTAGACAACTATTTGGTATTTTGAAATGTATGTAGATGAAGATAAAGTAGAGAATTGTATGGTACTATACTTGTATTTTTGATGTTTGTGGAACGCATGCGCGAATAAACAGCATGTTGGGCAAGCCATGCAATAATGCATATTGTATTGGATGACAAAAGAGTTATAGATTGATGGAAAGGTTTTGATAATTATGTATGATGCAAGAGTTTGTTAATAATATGATCATTATCGAGAATATTTGTGATTATCGTTTTAAAAATATGCTTTCTGTCATTTTGATTCTTTGATTTTTAAAGATACATAAGTAAGTCATATTTTAAAAACTGGAACAAAATTTTCCATTTTTCTAACCAAATTTTTTTTAAACAAAACAAAAAAACTGGAAGGGTTTCATCCACACTTGGTTGAAAAATAACAACAGGTATTCAAATTTCGACGAAAATTATGATTTATGCTTACTTTTTCGAGTTTAGCTGCGTATTTCGTGTGCAGATAATACTACATAATCGTGTCGTCGTTTACTTTATTCGTTATTATCATCATCATTATCAACAACGACAACGTCTACTGTTGAACAAAAGCCTCACCCTTAGAACGGCACAATGAACAACAACATGCCAAGTTATCTGCCTCCATCGTTAGCAACTCTCGCGATGACGTCAGTCCAATTAGATGTATCTCATCATCATCCTAGCCTATATACGTGTCTCACTGCAGGGCACAGGCCTCCTCTCAGAATGGCTCCTCTTCTTCTTCTTTATGTCCTTTGTCCCCTCGGTGGGGCAGATGGCGTCTACAATGCTTCTCCGGGTCAATCGGTCTTGGGCTGCACACTTTATTTCGCTCTACGTGTTGCCGATGCGCTTCGCTTCTGCCGTTTTAGAACGTCGCCAAATTTGTTTGGGGCGGCCGCGCTTTCTTGTACCTTGAAGGTTCCACTCAAAGGCTTGTCGAGGTATGTGAGACATCTCCCGACGCAGCGTATGTCCTACCCAGTTCTATTTACGGCGATTGATCTGTTGTTCGATCGGAGTTACACGACAGCGGCTCCACAGGTCAGCGTTGGATATTTTCTCAGGCCAGTATATTTTCTCGGCGTGTGAAAATTTTTGTTACCTTCCACGTCTCGCACCTGCACAGCAGAACAGACTTTACATTGGACCGGAATATTTTGGTTGGCTCCTCTTAGATGGCTCTAATAACACTTTTTTTTAAAGTATCAAAATTACTCAATCGCATGTTCATAATCACGCAGCATATGCGCTGGCGGCCATCTGATCACAATAACCATAATGGCTGTCCCCAACCTGCCAATGAATAGGACAGATCGAAGTCTACTATAGAATGATTGTATGAGATGTGCTCATACTGTCAGATGATAGATGTAATCTTAGTATTATTTGACGGCAAATTATATTTTCTAGCTCCAACCCCGCAGCTTTGCTTAGTCATTGGAATTCCAAGACAGAACAAGGTAGTCGTTTTTGGGTTTGTTAGAATAGTCTTAGGGTGTTCTTTGACCAATAACGGTATTCAGGTTGTGATGACTGAATTGTTGATTTCTATCATCACCAACATCATCATTTCATTTTTAAGGCTCGCCAAACAGATCAGTCTCATGCCATCCATATCCAACGCGATCCCGCAAACTAGATTCCTATAATTTAAGCTAAGCTAAATAGGTAGTTTGGGTAAATAAAGGTTCATCATCTTTTTTGACGTGACAACGTCTAATAAATCGATGAACGCCGGCTGCATACACGAAAAAGGAAAACGCAATGTAACGTACATGTATGGGACATGTCCCATACGTGTACCTACAGAGCAGTTGCAAGAGAGCGGCGAGGGACAGTTGCAAGAGAGCGGCGAAGGCCAGTTGCAAGAGAGCGATGAACGCCAGGATGCACAATGCCGGGTGCGGTGGGGGTTAAAGGGGGGTGTGGGGGAGGGGGGGTGCGGTGGTATTAAAGGGGGTTTTATTTATGTTTTTGAATGTTTTTTTAATGGGGGGGGGGTTGATGGGGGGGCTAGGGTGTGGGGTCTCAAAGGGGGATGAAAATTTCATTGATTTTGCCGTAGCGTAAGCTAAATTTTGCTAAATATTTAAAAACCGCCCAAGTGCGAGTCGGATCGCGCACGAAGGGTTCCGTACCATTATCTATAAAAACGGCAAAAAAAATCACGTTTGTTGTATGGGAGCCCCCTTAAATATTTATTTTATTCTGATGTTTAGTATTTATTGTTATAGCGGCAACCGAAATACATCCTAGCTATAACGTTTCATGAGATACAGCCTGGTGACAGACGGACGAACGGACGGACAGCGAAGTCTCAGTAACAGGTTCCCGTTTTCAAATACGGAACCCTAAAAAGAATAGAAAAATACACGAAACGTTTAAACATCAATAATCCACCGCTCGTAAAACCACATCGATTCAACAATAGCACTTGTAAAAAGTGGGGTAGTTGCAATACGATCGCGTTTACACGCCATATGCGGACCTCGGGACTCGGGGGACGTTCACCCCTGCGCGGGATCACTAATGAAAACTACTGTGGATCGCCAATTGTGTTAAGACATGTTTTTGAGCAGGACCGCTCTGTTTGAAGAACCATCATCATCTCAGACTATATACGTCCAGTTGTACAGGCCTCTCAGATTGTAAGGGCCTCAGCCGTGATTTCCACGCAGGCCCGGCGCATATTAGAAACTTCACGCACACTATCGGAGCCACCACGGAAGCACAATTCAAGAAGTACGGAAGACCGGCGTCGGTTGCAAGGCCGACATCATGCTGAGTTGGGACGATTTCGTGACAGTATTCAGGATGTAATCAAAATGGTGATCCAAAAGTAGTGTTCCTTACTCAATTGCTAAAATGAGTCTGATAAAATTTGGGATGTTCATACTTTGTTGCCATGAAATCACCAACTCAATGTATGGACACCTCAAATTAAATAAGACTAATTAATACAAATTACAAACACAAAGCGTTTTCGCTCTTCCTTCATCAATCGCACAGCTATGGAGTGGAATTCCCTGCCTGCGACTGTGTTCCCTGAACACTACAATTTGGCCGCTTTCAAGTCTAGGGTGAATGAGCATTTACTAGGCAAGCGTGCTCCATCGTAGGCCTCATCTTCGCTTTCCATCAGGCGTGATTGTGGCCAAACGCAAGCCTATATTGTATAAAAAAAAAAAAAAAAAGTTTGTGCAAAATGTTGCCCAGTATTAACTGAGTAAGGAACACTAATTTTGGATCACCATTTTGATTACATCCTGTATTATTGTACCTGTAACCGTTTCTCTTTTGTTAATTTAAAATTGTGTCACGAATAATTGTTTTTTTTTCTTTCTTTCTTTCATTGAATTTCTTGCAAATGTGTGCAGGTTTACGACGTTGTCGTTTACCGTAGAGGTTGGTAAATTTCAAATGTAATTACGCACATTAATTCCGAAAAACTCAGAGGTGCGAGTCCAAGTTTGAAGTCACGACCCTCTGCTTAAGATGCCATAGGTCAAACTACTAAGCTACCACGGCTTTTTGCTGGCGGATGTTGGGGTGGCCTATGTTCAGAAATGGACGGTTTTCCGGCAGAAAAATAATGATGATGCTATTTTTGGGTATGTACGAAATTGGCAGACTTAAAAATATCTTAAATATTTTTAGGGATCAGTAGCGAGAAGAAGCCAAACGAACCTTAACAATGTCGCTACTCCGACCATCTGTTTGACATAGAACTGTATCTCAAAAATCGTAATTGATAGACAGTTGAAATTTATACACTTAGCGTATCCGACTTTTTTTGCCAGAAACTTAAATATCAATTATCAAGGAAATGGTTAATTTTAGCATAAGGCATTATGGAACAAAAATGATTGCAAATGACCTCCCCCATAACCCCTTAACGGGAATAGGTCGACTTACCAATAACGCTGTATATATTATACAAAAATACCATGAAGCAACGCCGTTTGTTTTCTCGCCCTGTGCCTCTCTCTATTCAAGTTCCATTCCAAAAAATAGTTCCACAAAATCTAAGAGAAACTTGACAGTGGCTATTTATCTTCAAGCGAAACCACAATCATTCATTACAACTTAAAAATCCCTGACGTTTCAAAAACCAATATTGATTCTACACATGCTAGCAAAAAAACCGCGCCCTCTGCCAAACCGCTTTAAGGCCATATGTCGACAAAAATTCCATAATTGCATTAAGTTACCCCAAGTAGAGTTCGTTTAATTACGCAGTCCCACTTAGACATATGCGGCGTGTGGATCATACGAGAGTGCTTTGATCATCATTGAGACTGTTAGGAGATTTAAGAGTTTTGTCATCTGTGAGTGTACTCGTAATGCTAGTAAAATAATTTTTACCAAAAATTACATTTTCAATTTAGTGTCCGACCGTAAGTTCGGTTTCGACAAAAAAACGGGTTTCGGTTTAGTTTCGGTTTCGGCGACAAACCTGCCGAAACTACGACTGAAACCGAAACTGTATTCGGGAGTTCTCGCGCTGCAATCGGTTATGTTCGGTGCATTGAATTCCAAGCGACGAAGACATTTTGCCGCATCCACGTGCCTAATCATGTTGTGACTGGCTTGTGTTTGCAGTCGTTTTGTTTGTTGTCAGTTTTCATGTGATAAGAGTAGGTAGTAAACAAAAAATAATTCAATATAAGAAACTAATAAATAGATATTATTATAGTAAAATCAAGTTTAACCTAACCATCAAAATATTTTTTTTGTTAATTTAACTCTCTCGATAATGCTATACCTAAATGTATGTTAGTTAGGCACTTGGTACTTACTATAGTGCATTAGTGGTGATAAATTATGGATTCAGGGTTGAAATACTGATTATCAATAAGTGAAAATATCGAAGACTGCATAGCTATGTGGTTTAAAGATAAAAAAAATAAAGACTAACTGATTATAATAACGTTTTATTTATTTTTCCCTCAAAACATGATCCTTGTAAGGAAATTTCGGTTTCAGTTTCGGTTTCGGCCGAAACTAAGACCGTTGCCGTAATTCGGTTTCGGTTTCGGTCTTAAAAACCAGTTTCGGTCGGACACTACCGATTCAATTCACTGTTTTTTTTTAAATTACCTTTAACTTCGATACGCAAACACGGAATTTTTTTTAACTTTTTCCATACATAATAATTAAATGCTCAACTGATGGACATATCGTCGATGAAACTGCAATACCACGTAACCAACAAATTGCTAATGCCGCGTAACTGACTTGTGGAAATTTTTACAGGAGACCATAAAAATTGAATATCTTTGTGTTTATTGATGCCAGACTTACCCAAACTTAAATTTGACACATTGTTAGTTACGCGGCATCGAGAATATGTATAACGTATTTTATGGTTAGCAAAAGTTGGTGTCAAGTATTTAAGACTCTGTGTGGATAGCACGGGACCGATCTGTTTGCCGAGCCTTGGGGGAGGCCTATGTTCAGCAGTGGACGTCTTTCGGCTGAAATGATGATGATGATTAAGACTCTGACTTATAATGCCCCCTATAACTAATCATTAATTTCTTAACAAAATAAACTGACACTTTCTATTAGGTTTAATGTTATTATACTAGTAGGACAGCATAAAAAGATCTAGGACCGCCTGATTTTCCACCAACATAGTGGGATCAACTGAGACAGTACTCCAACGTCACTCCATCTATCAATCCCAGAAGGGCCCGACAGCCTGACACCTTATTAACTGGACGACAAACGTTTGCGACGTCAGTCGATCGATTTACACGTTCTGCCGACTGATGGATTGAGTTCGAAGGACCAATAAATGGTTTGTGATTGTGATTTGTTTTATTTTCGTACGCTTTAAATAGTCGCTTCACTCGTTGACACACGCAAAGCCTTGTCTTCATACTCTGGGAACTATGGTAACAAAGTTCATTAGTCTGTTACTTCATCTATGTAAGCATATTATAATTTAGACCTAAAAATAAGAAAAAAAGTAAAACTAGTTAAAAGGAGTCCCCTTAGACAAGATTCCGAAGATACTGGCAGTGTCCCCCCTTCGAATATTAAGCTAACTAACTATTTGTCCGAGGTTAGGTTAGGTTTTCAGTATCCTGTGACATTGATGAACCAATTTGCTCTTTCCTTATAATATAGTCTCAAAGTGCTTGCATCCCACGGACCAAGGATGTCGACACCGAATGGGACAAAGTCCTTAGACCCTATATTTATGTGCTTTCGCTTGTTTAAAGCTTCATCTGAAATATCGAAGCTTAAATCGAAAATAGAAATACCGAAGGAACGAAATGCCAACAGCCGATAATGCCAAAGCTTGAAATTAATATTTTCAAAGGTGAAGTACAAAATTCACATGAGAATAGGATTCAAGTTTTGGTGATTTTTGGTGCTAAAAAACTTCGATGGTAAATTTTATTAGGTTCATCCAGTAATCATTTACAATATCCGTTAAAAAGTCTCAAGACTCCCCTAAAAACTCTAACTATCCTAATCTTTATCCTTGTATCGGCGGACAGCCAATGAATCCAACACCTACTGATAAATATTGATAAGTAATTGGCCTCGCGTGCCAGAGATTACGTACACGCGTCTCGAACGGGAGGGGTGGAGAATAGCTACATTAGTATCTATTTAAAAAGGCTATCGGATACTTTGTTGGCAAATTAGCCAGATAATAATAATAATAATAATTTATTTCAGATCACAACGAATCCATAATTTTGTTAGTATACATTTACATTCTATAAACTATGTTAGTAATGAATTTAAATAATGATAATAATTTAATCAATTAAATGCAATTTATAATTAATAAGTCAAATCTAAAATGTTAATAAATTTCATATTTTGCATGTTCATTAAGGTGAATCATGCAGCAGTGGTTCACAGTAATCACATAAGTGCAGACAAACCTGCCCGCTATCATCTTAAGGATGCCGTTGGGGCTGGCCCGTAGCCTGCGCACCAGGGAAGCGCACCGCTTGCGCATGGTGGCGTAGAAGCAATCTACACGCGCGTCCGCGAACATCCCCGAAGCGCTGCAAAACCGAGGCAGCCCCAGCAGCACCCTAAATGCGTTATTAAATTGCACTCTCAGAGCATTGTACTGTTTCTGTGGGAAGTCAACCCACAGGCTGCTTGTATAAAAGGACGTACAGTAAGCTCTGAAAAGAGTGACCTTGACTTCAGCGGAGCAATGCATAAACCTGCGGGTGATCATGTTAGCTCGTACAGACAATGCTCTGCGTTCACGTTCTATGTCTGTATCGTCCTTAAGGTCAGATGTCACTATATGCCCCAGATATTTAAATTGAGATACCATCTTTAGTGGTATCCCATACAGTGTAATAGGAGGTACCTCAGGAATACACTTGTTTCTGACCTTAAACACCATACATTGGCTTTTTCCGACATTATAGACCAATCCGTGCCCGGTCGCATACTTTTCACAAATTTTTAGTAGTATCTCAATACCACACGGAGAGGCGCTCAGCAGCACCATGTCGTCGGCGTAGCTAATGTTGTTAACGCACGTTCCGTGGAAACAAATAATGGAACCTGAACCGAATTAATTACAATGACCAAATAATAAATAAAAAAAAAATACTAAGACTGTGCAACTTTTAAGTATATCTCCCTGTATACATTACCTATGCGGTTATGCATTGTAGTTACATTATCATGTCAGTATTTTTTTTTGAAACTTTAGTTACGCAGTCTGGGCTATTTTTGTAAAAGAAATATGCTTCGTAACCGAAGCATGAGTAACAAAAGTTTACAAAAATTGATGTGACGTGATTACAATATTTTATTTCTCTATAGATACTTTGGCACACCACTTTTTCAACTAAGTATTTTTTTTTTAGTATATAAATTTTGTATATTTTCATACTGGCCTATAGCTCATTATTTTGTTATCCCACTCGTAAGTGTTGAAAAAAATGTAAGCTACGCATTACAGCGCATAAAAGGTCTGAAACTAAACCATCCGTAGGTATGTGAATCCGACACTGGGCCAGATTTTTACAACAATTAATTAATTAATTATTCCGAACCGAACTACAACAGAAAACACTAACATAACTACTGAGGTAACCTGTACTACAGACCTGCAAAGAAATTCAATGTTGTGCGTGAAGTTCTCCATGGGAACTACGGCCCAAGCCCTCTTATTCTAAGAGGCTTGTGGGACTTATATAGGCTGGGATGATGATAGAAGCACAATAATTATTACAAAAGCACGCCACAGGCATAATATCTTGTACTGAATAACCACTGCAGAAGTATCTATCAACTTCCGAACTGTCATTAGGGACACCCACAAATATATACTTTGAACAGATTTCATTGCGAGCGAACGAATGGCCAAAAAATGGCTAAAATCTGACAAATGGCTTTCCTTTAACGTCTGCGCCTATCTTATTATCGTTACTACCGAACAGAACTCTCATTTGAGACTTCTTTTCATTTCTATAAAAATATCTACAATGAAATCTCAACCTTCTACAACTTCATCTAAGACTCTTTCCACCGTGACTTATTTCACTTATTTTTTGGCGTTGTCTACCGTTCCAAAATTGGTCTTAACTTGAATGGAGTAAAGCTTATTTTTGTGTGCAAAGGTTGTAGGTTGGATATCAATTTGAGAAGAAGCGTCTGTGCTAATAGCATTATTCGCAATCTCATCCATACACTCGGGGGTTAGACCGACTATAGCGAGGTATCATTTTTTATGCGACATATAAAACATATTTATTGCAATCATAATAGGTGGAGTTTTTTGGGGGCTCTTGTAACGGAAATCGATGGTTGATGGACAAAGTTTCGCGACACGAAAACAAATTTGTCCATAGTGTTGAAAACAATGTAATTTTTTTAATAGCTTATCTTGAAGACGTTCTTCATTTTATAAAAAAAAAATACCTATTTAGAATTAATATTTTCAAAGGGTGAATTGAAAAATTACATGAAACTGCGTAAAGTAACCGAAAGACATTTTAAAGTTCAAGTCAAAATAACTTTATTAAATGTAGGCAACAAGCACTTATTGTTGAAGTTGAAGACTCTACCATTGGTTCGGAAAAACCCTCTTCCATCCGATAAAAACTCAGCAAGGTGTATTTTTGAAACAGTAGATCTGTTATTCAAGTGCGTACACAACTATTGCATACATTTTAAAACTATTGGTTACATTGTTGTTAAATGTTTTCGAAATTGGAAAAATAATGTTGCCAACCTTACCCGTATTGAAAAGCGAGTTAAACGCTTGTGGTTTTCAATATCATACCGCAATTGTCGGGTTGACCCTACTGCTACTCAATGCGCTCTCAATTCGAGGCAGTTATTATTATCTTGACCTGGTGATTGAGCTCTCCTGCTCTCTATAGTCGAAACGGGCCCTGATTGGCTCGCGGATTTCTTTCACGCCTCCCGCTCGACGCTGACTGGCGGAATCTGCCACGCCCTCCCAACTTCAGAGGTTTAAGGGTAGACTAAATCCCCACTTATATATTTTCCACCCTTATATTGCCCTCGCATTCGTAAAGTGACAGCCGGGTGGCACGCACGCGTGTTCAGCGCGAACCCGCGATATAAGTGAGAAAAGTTTTCTACATAGTGACGTTAATTAAATGATCAAACAATGACAATGGACGTTCAAAATAATTACCAAAGTTACAAAGAAGCTTCGCCTGAATCTAAAGAGACTAATTTGAATATAGAAAGTGCTAGAACGCAAGTTTCGAAGACCGAGATGCAGTCGACCGTCCTCAATCCAGGGAAGGCGTCAAAGAGATCTTTTGACGTCGCGTTTCTAATGATGCCGGATGAAAAACTGCGGCCGAAACAACCGGACCGACAATTAAGAGTGTCGAAACAACTTTTCAATAATGATGAATGGGAGCAACCGCTGAAGAGAATACCAGAAATCTACAAACACAGTGAGTACTCCAATGAAAATACAATGGACGTGAAAGATCACGATGATGAAAGGATACGCGTCAACAACAACATATCTCCTAATTTTGGATCTGATATTAACATTGACGTTGGCACAGATGAGTATCCGAATAAAGTAATGTATTGCAGCGACTCTGAAAATTCGGATCGGTCAAGAAGTCGTCCGAACTCGAACGAAAGTGCGGCGAGGCAGCCGAAATTTCTACCCGAATACAAGAACAAAATATTCGACGATCCAACTTTGATAAGTATGCAATCGAGAGCTAGATTTGAAAGCCGATACGAAAAACCACCCGAAGTGTCGCCAAGAAGTGCTTTTACGAAAGTGTCTAACTTTTCTATGCGATCGCCTAACCCTTCAGTTAGTCCCGATAACTTGTTATACCAAAACTCTGTCAGCCCACCGCTATCCGCGAACAGTCAATCATCTAACTCCTTTACTAAAGCACCCCCTTTTAACAACTTGTTGACACCAGCTCAACTTTTAAATGGAAATAATTTCTTCAAAGCGCACATCATTCCGTCTTCATCACCCAACTATCCCGAGACAAGTCCGATGCAAACAAGAGCTTTCAAAGGAGTTGAATATCAAGAGAAGCATTCTTCTTCTAAACCACAAGGTTCTCCCAACAAGTTAAACTTCTTGCCGTTTAGGCCAGATATTCCTTACCTCCAAGCAGGCTCGGCATATCCATTTAGCGTGCAAAATTTCCAACCACCGAACCCTGATTTTATGAAATTTCCTGTACCATCAAGAGAGCCAGTAAACCCGCTTATTTCCAATCCAGCAGCAGCGATACTTAGCACCTTATTACCGCCGACATTGGCCGCTTTTTCTTTGCCGGCTCAGAACGTGTGTGCGAAATGCAGCATTAGTTTTCGGATGACGTCTGACCTTGTGTATCACATGCGTACTCACCACAAGAGCGAGGCAGTATCTGATCCCAATAGGAGGAAAAGAGAAGAAAAATTAAAGTGTCCCGTTTGTAATGAGAGCTTTAGAGAAAGGCACCATCTGACAAGGCATATGACCGCCCATCAAGACAAAGAAGGCGACATGGACGATGTCCCACAGAATTTAAACAAGAAAAGCAAGCAATTCTATCCCCATAATGGCTCGCTCATTCACAAATGAACCGCTTATGCAAATATCGTACCCCTCTCGGAACTTTCAAAGTTGTAACTAATTAATAGTCAATGTTCAGCACTATTTAAGGTACTTGTGGAATCCCAATTCGTTTTTAATCGTTGTTGTTATTTCATTAAGATATATCCTCTATGTGCAATATTACATTTTAAGTGTTCTATTTATTTTGTAAATATGATTTTAGGTGTAGTAGAAATCATTAAAATATTAAGACGATGTTTTCAGTTTTATTTTTGGTGATACCCCAATTGATTTAGATTGTGAATTGACGGCAACAGATCTCAGTCATGCTGATGATATAATTTTTGATCTAATGGCTTCCCCATTTGCAACATATACGTCGCTAACAAGGCGTAGTGTAGCGAATCAAGATGCGAGGGTGAGTAATAAAGCCATCCGTACCCCGTCATTTGTAAGGACTATTAACATAACCCATGAATGAAAATTTGCTAGCGGGCTGCAATAAAGATAATGTTTTAAATTGTACTACTTCTAGTTAGCAATTTGGCTGTGCAATAGAGCATTTTTTATTTCGAAATTTGAAAAGAAAATGTTAAGCCAAACGCAGTTACAATGTTTTAAACCTTCGCAATTCTTGCTCATAAATAATATTTCCCCGAACCTACCTAACTATTTACTGCTAAAATTACCTTGACGTTTCGATCACATTGCAGCGGCCGTGGTCACGAGTCGTCTGAAGAGTAGGGTATCACGTTCGTGATTAACTCTCGTGAAATTATTAGTTAAAAACTTTGAAAATTTCTCAAAAAAATTAGAAATACTTAGAAAAAAATCTTGCATTTCAAGAAATTAGAGCATGTAAAAATGTTTTCATCAGATGCTTTTTTTTTGGTGGTATAGCTAACTCGGTTAAATAACTCGTTTCCCGCCGGACCGCCTAAGTCCTTCACCACTCGGCAACATTCTCATTCGCCCTTTCTTCACTCAAAGTACTGTCTTCTTTGCTCCAGATTGTCTCCAAAATTTTTCACGTCACGCCACAGTAAACTACTTGATGAAAACAAACCCAACTACTGAGATGTGGTTAGTCACATGCAGACTTTGCAAGTTATGGTCAGTAAGGTTCTAAGCAACCGCGAATCGAAAGACGTGGCGTAGTGTCCTCAACAAGATGGACCGACGATCTGGTCTTACTCGACGAAATTCGATTTTCGAACTTCGCATCGTGCCGCGCCATTCACGCTAATAGTACCTCTATCTACTAAACATAAGAGTGTAAGGAATGGCATGATACGAAGTTCACAAAATCTAATTTCGTAGTAGCCTCCCTGGTCAAGATCGCAAGAATCACTTGGATGCAGGTAGCGGAGGACCGATCGTTGTGGAAATATTTGGTGGAGGAATTTGTCCACCCGTGGACGTCTTTTGGCTAGTAAAAACTTGCAGAATTACATTTTGTTAAGAAAAATCTTAAAAAGGCAGAGGCGATTTACCGACCAACATGCATTGCTTTGGAAATTCAACCTTATTGCTTTAATAATACGTCACAATATCCATTGTCATTATTGAAAATACGAAGAGCTTTAAAAATATACACTTTATCAGGTATGCATTCGATAGCTGCTTTTGATTCTATGGTAGTATGCTCCAATAAATCGGACCTTATTATTATTATATTATTATTATTATTATTATTGTTTGTTTGTTTGTTTGTTTGTTTGCATTGAATAGGCTCCGAAACTGCTGACCGATTTCAAAAATTCTTTTACCGTTAGATAGAAAGCTACATTATCACTGAGTGACATAGGCAGTAGCGTAGCCGCGGTAAAAAGTATTTTACCACGGGAAAATACCTTTTCCTACGGGAAAATTAATTTATCGCGTGCGAATCTGCGGACGGAAGGCTAGTAATATATATATATATATATATATATATATATATACAGGGTTATTTGTAATTCACTGACATCCTCTTAACCCTGAATTCCTATCACTCAAACAAATGTTTTTTGTTCTACGACTTTTTAAAATGAAGCACTTTTTTTCCCATACAAATACACAGAGTATCGTAAAAATAAGAGGAAATCTCAAATTTTCAAAACGTTATTACACCAAAAATATTAAGTTATGACAAAAGCTGTAAAACAAAAAACGTTTGTTTAAGTGGTAGGAGTTTAGGGTTGAAAGGATGCTAGTTAATTACAAATAACCCTGTATATAACTAATATAAACTAGTTATTGCCCGTGTCTTCGTCTGCAGAGAATTCTTTAATCGCGCACCATCAGGAACTACAATAAATTATTCGGGACAAAAACTACCCTATCTTTCTCCATTTCATCTCCATGTCTATCCAGTACTTTAAGCACGAAATCGTAACAAACAAACCTACTCATATCGCATTTATAATATTAGTTAGACCATGATTCAAAATAAAAACTCGACACATCAAACCCACGAAAAGAAAACTAAATCACAAACCTAATTATCTTCCCCTACATTATCACTCGGGCCGTGACAAACGCCGTAGCCAAATGCCTGCGAACGGCTTTGTCCCCATCGTCACACATTATAGGACCATTCTGTAACGGGTCCATGTTGTCGTGGGTGGTTGGTCCATTGGCTCGACAACCGTGGTGGATCGGATGGGAAACTGTGATGGTAGTTGTTCACGAGCTGGAATGGTTTGTGGATGGTGATGCGTTTTTGTTCGGCTGTCTGTTTTTTATTCCAATTAACGGATTGATTTTTAACCCCCGACACAAAAAGTGTCTTTGTGTGTGTGTGTGTGTGTGTGTGTGTGTGTGTGTGTGTGTGTGTGTGTGTGTGTGTGTGTGTGTGTGTGTGTGTGTGTGTGTGTGTGGCATCATAACTCTTAAACGGGTGAACCGATTAGATGCGGTTTTTGTTTTATTTGAAATCAGGTTTCTTGGCGATGGTTCTTAGACAATTAGACATGTTTCATTAAAAACTTTATTTGTGTGACCTAATTGCGTTGGGGATTTTTAATTTATTTATAGTTTTTAATTAATTTAAAAACCGTACAATAAATCCATAGTCAGTGCAAAGATGTCTCATCTCATACCTACAACCTTGTCTCGCCAACGCGTACACAGCGTGTCCCAAGAACAATATTTTTGTCGGCGCGCCGAGCCGTGAGTAATTCAATAGAAAATATTCGTATTAGGAACGGTCCGCGGCTCCCTCTGCCGAATAAAGTGTGTAGATTTTTTGGAGAATAGGTACGTCATAAGTCTTTCTGGGCCATTTTTTATTTTGTTGTATCTTTTGACTTTTTAATTCGGAAAATTTTATGTGATTTCTGCTCAGAATTATGAGCTTTCTCGATTCTACTTGTCCTTTTGGGAATAAATAATAATTATCAGTATTCTTTGTTTGGAGTCATCTCTCAGTGACTCTCCCAATCAATAGACTAAAGAGCCAATCCAAAGACTGAATTTACACTGCGGAAAGTAAATGTGACTTATAGAAAACACAATTATTACAACACCCTGTATCCCACCAGACGCTTGCTCAAGACAAACGCCTCATAACCCGTTACAGTCCTCGGCGCCCGCGCAAATCGTGAAGATATACTGCTATAGATATATTATACCCGTGACAACTTCTTCATCATCATCATCATCCCAGCCTATATACGTCCCTCAGCAGGGCACTGGCCTCCTCTCAAAATAAGAGAGCTTGGGGCGTAGTTCCCACGCCCAGAGCTAATAAAGAACTTCACTTGCGCCATTGAATTGGGGATGTCTATTTCTTTGCAATGTATAGTAAATCGGAAACCATTTCGAGATAAATGCTTTTTAACTCGTTTTCTGTAGTTATTTAATTCTAATATTATGTAATGAATTTATAACAACAAATAAGCAATGACCTTCATTTGACATTGGTGTAAATTGCGTGACCGGTCCAAGTCGTACTTTATTCTGTATGGTTAGAATTCTTCACAATTAACGCGTAGATTATACTACGGAGTTTGATTTGGACCCGTTGTCTGACATCTAGCACTTTGACAGCGCCAGTAAAGTGACACTGGTTACAGTGTACCACTACGCAAAAAATAATTAAAGGGGTTTCCTTATCGTACGCATTTAGATAGATTTAGAAATTTTGGCAGTGTCGGAGCCCTCAATTATAATCTGACGTCATCAACCAAAATAGTTTCAATAATTAATTTTGAAAAAAGTAGTGAAATAAATGACAAAATATTGAAATTAGTTTCTTATAATTGACTTTTCTATACAAAAAAATATAAAAACCACTGGTAATTTTTTTTAGACATTCCCAATTTGAAACACAAGACAGGTTTGTAGGTACCTACAGGTTTTCTCACCGTAAAAATCAATCGAACAATATAGAAGACTAGCTTTTGCCCGCGACTTCGTCCGCGTAGAATTCCAATTTGTGGTAAAGCTTCTTCATCTCTTTCATTGTATAAAACAAAAATCCGGCACCGGCAACATCCATCATTATTATCATTTCATCATGAGTATCAATCAGTTAGTGAATATTATAAATCCCGTTTATTCCCTATCCCGCGGGAATTTCAACAAATTTGTCCTTATTCTTTGCAAAATTACACTTATTTTTATCCCGCGGGTATTTTGCATTTTCCCCGAGAAAAGTAGCCTATGTCCTTAAAGCTTTCTACCGATAAAAGAACTTTTAAAATCAGCCGCGTAGTTAAGTTCACTTATTTTTTTCCCGTGGGAATTTTGATTTTTCACGGAGAAAATAGTCTATGTAAGTAAGGGTTAGTGTAGCTACTCACTAATAGGTGAAAGAAATTTTCAAATCAGCCCTGAAGTGAAATTCACTTCTTAATATCCCAGGGGAATTTTGCATTTTACCGAATAAATAGTAGGTAGCCTATACCAATAAAGGATAGTGAAGCTTTCTATTGGTGATTTTTTTTTAAACTCAGCCCCGAAGTTAATTTTACTATTTTCTATACCGCGGGAATTTTGCATTTATCCGGAAAAAAGCATCCTATGTTAACCAAGGACAGTGCATCTTTTCTATTGGTGTAAGACATTTTAAAATGAGCTCCGAAGTTGAATTTTCTTTTTTCTATCCCTTGGGAATTTTGCATTTCCCCGGAAAAAAGTAGCCTATGTCAATAAAGGATAGTGTAACTTTTTACTGGTAAAAGTTTTTTTTTTTAATCGGCTCGGAAGTTTCAGAGATTATCTATCCCACAGGAATTTCCAAAAATCCTGCAATAAGTTTTTTTGTTGTTATGGTCATTTTCGTTAATACTGTATTTGAAAAGATTAGTAATTGTAGTTACGGAGATATGGTCCAGTTGATTTGAGTACCTACATATATAAATCCTGATTTAACTTTATCCCGTGGAAATTTTCAAAATTCTTTATATTCGCTTTATATTCTAATAGTCTAATTGCATGCCCAATTTGTACAGTTTAGTAATCTTCGTTATGGGCATAGGGTCACTCTTGATGAAATATATAAATCCCGATTATTCCTTATCCCGTGGAAATTCCGGAAAATCCTTTCTTATCGGATGCCTACGTCATACAAAGAACACACCCTCCACGTTTTAGGTCTCTACATACAGCGGTTTAGGCTGTGCGTTAATCCGGCAGTCAGTCATTTAGGACTTCAGGACAAAGCATTTTATATGTATTTGCATTGCACCAAGCTTTTATGCGAGTTCAACAATGATATTTGAATACTCAATTCGATTTTATTCGAAAAAGGTTGAACTCGCATAAAAGCTTCATCATCATCATCATTTCAGCCGTAGGACGTCCACTGCTGGACATAGGCCTCCCTCATTGACGTCCAATCATTACGGTTGGAAGCGACTTGCATCCACCCTGAACCTGCGGCCTTCACCAAAACGTCCGTCCATCTCGTTGGTGGACGTCCCTCGCTGCGCTTGTAAAAGCAAAAGCTTGGTGAAATGCAAATACTTAATACATATAATAAGCTATTATCAGAGATCAGATCAAGACGTGGTTGACAAACGTAGACAAAAATGGTTTGCAATATTTGAAGTTTCGTTTCGTTTACAATGTGTCAAAATAAAATGTAATTTAAATCAAAAGCACTAAGGAGTATTGATATCAACTTCGAAGCAAATCACCCCCAAAATAACTTTCTACTCCTTTTTAACCCCGTCAAGGGATGAATTTCAATAAAATACGAAACACGTCTTCCATCAATTCTGTTAAAGAATGTTTATGCAAAATTTGATGTAGATTGGACCAAGGAATCACGTTGTCCCATACAAACTTTGCCCCCCTTTTTTACCCCCTTAGGAGTAGAACTACGAAAAATCCTTTCTTATCGGATGCCTACGTCATACAAAGGACACACCCTCCAAGTTTCAGGTCTCTATGATCAGCGGTTTAGGCTGTGCGTTGATCCGTCAGTCAGGACAAAGGATTTTATATGTATAGATAAACTTCTTACTTTTGTTCCTGGTGCTTCGCCGCTACTGGGCTCAAAGAGATCTCTCTGAGGCGTGACGCTTAGTAAGAAGTATTTCATACTTTCGGTATTTTGATTTTTGATGTGTTAAGCGTCGATATTTCAAATTTACGTATTATGAATTTCCGGTGTTCTGTGGTGCGTGCGTACTCTTTTCACGACGGGCAAAAATTGCCCGCACCACATTTTTCCTAAAGCAGAATAACTATAAAAATTATTTGCGTACGCGCCGTCTGTGACTAACGCCTTCCGTCTGTTCGTCTGTCCATTGTCCCGACCCTATGTCGAGTAGGAAGTGACCGTCGGTACGAACCTTTGTTTTATGAAAATTATCTCCTAAGAAAATGTACAAGATATTAATATTAACATTGTGGTTCAGGGCATGTTTTGGTAATACATCTACATATAAAAATAAAAGTCCTGACCAGACATAGGAATATAGGGGGCAAAGATTGAATGCCAGGTAGGGAGTCCCTTTATCGATAAACACAACCGAACTATCGACGCTTTTCCCATATACTAAAGATCGCTCCAAGTTTTTTTTATATAAATATAATTTTAGAAAGTATAAAAATTAAGCAAAATAATAAATCAATTCTTTTCTCCTTTATCCTCGTAAAGCCCACGTCTAATTTAGACTATCATAATTTGAAAGTTATTGTCAATCAAGAAAAGTTGGCATTTGCTTTGACGTATGTACTAAATATTTAGCATGTTGGGCCTTACGAGCCCCAGCTAATGATTTAAAATATGCTTTGTGTAAACTTTATCATATTTCGTCTAAACTTTATAATATACACAAAGCTGAGGGCGATCACTAGTATATGGGAAAAGTATCGCTAGTTACAGTTGTGTTTATCGATAGAGGAACTCCCTACCTGTCATTAAATGTTATGCCCCAAATTCCTATGTCTGGTTCTGACTAATTTACTGACACACTCACAGACTCACTGACTGATTGACTCATAAACACCCAGCTCAAACCCTTGACCCTAAAAGACTGAAGTTTTTTTTTTTTTTTTTTGAATGAGTCGCCAGAGGGGCCAAAGACGCGAAGTCTTTGCTGTTTTTTACTTTAAGGATTGGAAGGGTGACTTGTGCTCGGGAAAAATCCCTTCGGACGAACTGGGAATGGAGGGCCCAGACAGTGTCCGACTTGCACGGACTAAAAAACCCGGTCACAAGTCCCCTTCTCTATTGATTATCAAAACAAAAACGTGTGCTTTAAAATTTTGAGGAGGGGAGGGGTAGGGAGGGGACTTAATCTACCCACAGTGTCCTGCCTCAGCCATTTGCTGGAAGGCCGGGAGAGGAGCATGCATTCTCCCGCTGGGCACTGGGGGTGCTTAGGTCGGTCTTTTATCGGTCGGACTGAAGTTTTACATAGAGGCTGCCTTAATAAAATAATTAATGTAGGCAAAGAATAAGGCCGGATGTAGGTATCGAAATTCCCACTCGATGGGGTAGGTATAAACGGAATTTATATGTTCGATTCTAAGTGCTTAACCATCTATAATTAGGTATTAGACTTTTCTAGACTGCAAGTAGGTACTTAATTATAAAGGAAAACATAACGAGAAAAACTGAATGGCGCTCCTTGGTTTTCCATATTTTAATTTATTCTTAATCAACATTAGTCATAAAGTGATTAATTTCTGAAACAGTATTTTTAAGGATTTTTTTAAATGCCATTTTATAGAATGCATTAAGCTAGGTTAGATTTGCTTTTATTTATTCTATGGTCTTGTAAGCAGAGGGCGTGGGATCGTTCCCGGAATTACACATCTAAGTTATTTCGGATACAAAAAGTGCGAAATTACACTTAAGGTTACCATGAGCTTTTCGGTAAAGGAAAACATAGCGAGGAAAACTGCATACATCTGCGAACCAATTCAATGGTGTGTGTGAAGTTTGCAATCTGCACTGGGCTCGTGTGGGAATTACAGCTCTAGCCCTTTCGTTCCTAAAGGTAATATCGGGAAATTATGATAAACTAGCTTTTGCCCGCGACTCCGTCCGCGTGGAATTAGTAATTTGGTTGGTGGTCCAATTTGCTTTTTCGTCAATTATGGCTCTCCTTAGTTCCTCGATATAAAAAAAATTACCCCCTCACCGACCCCCCACCAAACCCCCCCTCCGCACACCCGCGTTCACATTCACCACCGTACCTACTCCCAAGTCACTACTAATAAAAACTGTTCTATAAATTCTTAAAATAGACGTATCTTTCTTATTTGTGAACCGATTCAAATGAAACAAACACTAAATGCTAATCCAAGAAAATACCAACATATCAGTGACAACCGCATCCTTCTAGGTTAAGCCGTTTCTGAGATTAGCGCGCACAAACGCACAGACAAACAGACAATAATTCTAAAAAACATTGTTTTGGGTTCTATTGCGCTAGTAAATAGCCCTAGTGACAGTTTTTCTCAAATATCTTCAATGTCGACACCTGTGTCTGTACACCGACTTGTTACAGATTTATTATATGTATAGATAGATAGATTATCATCAGTCTTCGTTCAGACTGTTCGATCTATTGTAGTAGTTATTTACATGTAAATATTAAGTATGAACGCGTTGTAAAGAATAGGGTACATAAACATTATCTTCCTCAAGAATCCATTATTCCACAACACCCCGCCGCACCCAGACAGCTTCATTATCTCACCAACAAATCGTACTCATAAATCAAAATTAATTTTTAATCGCATCCTAAACGTTACACTTAATTCAATGAAAGCGATCCGTATCAGTTTATCTGTTCGCCCCAGCTTCCCCATTTACATCTAAATGCATACAAATCTGTATGGAACCCCACGGTAAACTTGTATGGAACCCTTGTATGGCACCCTTACGGAAGCATCGGTTCCGGGTCACGTGTCTACCGGGGAAAATCGGTTAAAGAGCGCCATTCCTTCACGGTTAATAAAGTCACAATCTTCACAATACAAAAACAGGATGGCTGGGACCAACGCCCTTGTAGTTAAAAAAAGGTTCCGTACAGTTGTCGTACTAATATTATAAAATGAGGAAGTTTGTGAAGATGTTTGGATGTTTGAGTGTTTGCTAGTCGATCTCGATCACGCAATAATAGTCATAGTCATATCGTTTATTGCATTATGTGGTATAAAAGGTCTTAAACATATTAAATACATGCGCCAACATAAACCCTGTAAGGGCACCGCAATTTGCTGAACATACAATTTGCTCTATTTACAAAAAAAAACTTAGAACTAAGTAAAATATAAGTATATTTATTCCTCATTATTGAAACATCCATTGAGAAAAAAAAATATATTTTTTAAATTTACTGATTTCTAATATGTACATAGACGCGAAAGCAAATAATGGATTTGAATGAAATTTGGAGTACAGATAGACAACATTTTGGTTTGAGACATAGGATACTCAATATCCGAGAAATGTGCTTCCGTGGAATAATATTTTAACTTTTAACAAGAATAGAGGGCGCTGTACAAATGAGATAGGTACAGTCAGCTGCTGAGAAAAGGTACGCCCCAGTGACGGCTGTAACCACACCGTGCACCGGAGGGCAGTGTAGGTAGGCCTCCAACAAGATGGAGCGACGACTTGGTTAGGGTTGCGGGATCGCGTTGGATACGGAGGGCACCGGACCGATCTGTTTGGCGAGCCTTGGGGGAGGCCTATGTTCAGCAGTGGACGTCTTTCGGCTGTAATGATGATGATGATGTACCTTTCTACAAAGATAGGCAGTAATCATCATCATTTCTACATTACGCGGTGACTTGCAAAAGTGAACCAAGAAACTCTTAAACGGAACCCCAACGAGGGAACAGATTCCAAATTTGAATTTGATTATCGAAGTGTGCCATCCATTTGTCATTTCTAACGCGACGCGCTAATATTGTAATCTTGTAAATGCGCCGGAGCACCATATTTTGTTATTTTTCTCGTACTTTAAATTACTATTTTTGTTTTTTTTTTTTGAGGTCATCATCAGAGAGAATGAGAAGTTTCCACCCGCAGGTGTTTGCATTCTCACGATGTTTGCCTTCACCGTAACGCCCATGGTAAATTTCAAATATAATATCGCGCATAAATTTCGAACATTTCGGAGGTGCAAGCCCGGACTCGAACCCACGACCCTATGCTTGTAAGACACCACCAACTTAGTACTTTTTCTAAAGTATGTTCTTGAGCGAAATATACAGTCGGCCTCAGAACTCGCAGAACACTTTAGTACTTTGTGGCAATAACCAGTTATACTGTGAAGTTTGAAATATGTCACGTTATTGAAAGTGACAAGGATAGTTTTATAAAAAACAATTTCATCGCGAACGAAGTCGCAGGCAACAACTAGTAATTCATGAAAGCTTAAACTTCGGATATTTTACTTATGCCGTGTATTCCGTCAATGTCTTCCCCATTGAAATTCAAATCTCCACACTTAAAACTCTAAATATGCGTCTCAAAATTTGCTAATGGCGGCAAACTCGCGACAAAGCGTAATGTATGCCACAAATATTGCCGCCACAGTCCGTGTATTATTTCCTACTTTAGAATAATGTTGCACTTAGCACCGTATTATTTTAAAGGATTTCTTCATCCCTTTGTGCATGCGAAAGGTTGTAAGTGCGGGAGTGCGTGCGTGCAGGTGTACTCATTCACGCTAAAACGGCTGGATAGATTAAAGCGAAATTAGGGTTCTCTGTCTTTTTGCAACTGATTTATTTGCCAACTGTTTCAAAGTCAAAGTCAAAATTCTTTCTTCAACTTAGGCATCAATTGATGCTCCTATGAACGTCGAAGAATCTACCACCGGTTCGGAAAAAGCCCTGGTGAGAAGAATCCGGTAAGAAACTCAACAAGGTATATTTATTTTCGAACTGATCTAAATGACATACATACATCTAAATTATTTAATACAACTAAATTTTTTAACACAGTAGATACGCTATTTGAGAGTAGAGATCGCCAATGCGGATTGGAATCATTTGCAAACATCCCTGTCCATGATATAGTCATTAATTTTATAGTACGCCTTAGATATTAATGTTTTCTTCACAATGGATTTGAATTCTGTATCAGTTTGGCCGGTTATTGTTTTTGGAATTTTATTATAAAAACGTATGCATCTTCCCAGAAACGACTTTTTGGTTTTAGCCAGTGTGTAAGATGGAACTTTAAGCTTCCCTGTGTTTCTAGTAGCCTTTGGCTTATCGACGTTAGTGGGAAAATCACATTATGTTCTTTCTTACATAGATGCAATTCATTTACCAACTGTTTATTTTTTCTGAAACCAAAAACTTTTCAGGAAACTGTCCGTCTGTACCGGCCCTTAGTCTCTAAAGGTAGTATTCGAAGGTTCCAAGTGGCATATCGGGTAATGCCAGCGCGGCACACATCCATAATTAATTTTAACCATATTTCATTGTATTTAATTCATATGCTAAATAGACGGCATCGTTTCGCTCGGAACTGTTAGTTAGTTTTGATTTCAGTTAAAGGGATGGCATATTTTAATTATTTTATGTCGATAACTCTGTTTAATAATTAAGTTGTGGTGGCCTGCGAAGAAATTCAATGGTGTGTGTCAAGTTCCCAATCCGCGCTGGGCCCGCGTGGGAAGTACGCCCCAACCTTTCTCATTCTGAGAGGAGGCCTATGCCCTGCAGTGGGACGTATATAGGCTGGTATGATGATGATGATGAGATTGATGAGCCTAGTGGTTTAACCTACGGGCTTTCAAGCAGGATCGTGGGTCTGGGCTAGCATCTCTGAATTTTTCAGAATTTATACTTACTTACTTACTCCTCTGGCGCAACGACCCAAAGTGTGTCTTGGCCTCCAACACGAGTGCACGCCAAAGATCACTGTCCTGCGCGGTCTCTCGCCAGTCACCAACCCCAAGCTCGCGCAGATCCGCCTCTACCACATCTGCCCAACGGTATCTAGGGCGACCAACAGGGCGCCGCCCTGTTGGCCTACCCTGGTAAGCCCTCTTCACTGCACGGCTGTCCTCCACGCGCTCGAGGTGGCCAAGCCACCGAAGTCTGTGAGCTCTGGTCACTCCGATTATATTGGGTTCAGCAACTAGCTCCTCAATTTCGGCGTTTTTCCGGATCCTCCAACTGCCGTCAGGTCTCTGCGTCGGGCCATGAATCTTGCGTAAGATCCTTCTCTCCGCCATCAAATGTTTATGCTCTTCCCTCAAGGTTAAGGTCCAGGCCTCACAGCCATACACCAAAATCGGGCAAATCACAGTCTTGTAGATGCGGATTTTAGTGCATCTACTAAGTAGCCTGGATGTCAAAACCCTATGCAGGGCGGCGCTACACCGTAATGCGTTCTGGATACGGATGTCGATCTCTTCATCTCTGGTGTTGGAGTCATTAACCGTACCCGTACCGTACCATGTAGAATTTATACTTATGCGAAAATTTGAAATGTACAGTCGATCCTTGATTTAACTCATAACTTTAATTTTCCTAGTAATTAGATTTCACTGTGACATTATGTATGAAAAGATTTCTCAGTGCGTCACGATTCAGTTGTTTTGACTGTACCATGAGCGTTACGGTACCTAGAGGCAAACATTGTGCGAATAAATTCAATAGTCTGTGCGAAGTTCCCAAACCCCCCCACTGGGACCGCGTGGGAACTACGCCGCAAGCCCTCTCTCCTTCTGTGCCCTGCTGATGATGATGATGATGACGATTTCTATAACACTTAAAAACAACTCGGGTAGCTCGGCCAAACGGGGGTCAGACTCATGCACCGAGGGTTCCTTACTTTTAAAGCCAGCAAAAAATAAGTTTGGTTTTTTATGAAAACAACGATGGGGGCACAAAGCTTCTTATTGAATCTAAGCTGAAATTTTGTACTTATAAAGAAAATGACCCAAAGAGGGACGTTTGGACGGGTCATTTGGAGGTAATCAAGAAAGTATTTATACGCAAAATGGATTTACAATGTTTTTATTAAATAAATATTTTGAGATAATAACTAAAACATAAATTATGAAAGGTAAGCCCTTGGGCAAGGTGCCGAAGATTGAATAGCTAAGCTAATTCTTTGTCCGAGGAAGCTGCCAGCTCTTCGGTCCCCTGTGACGTCGATTAATCTCTTTGAAATTTCCCTATATAAAGAGTTTCAAAGCGCTAGGACCCCACGGACCACGGGTCACGACACCGAATGGAACAAAGTCTTATTCGCTCCCTAGAACCCTATTTGAGCCCTGTTGCTTTTTCAGCCGCTTCAGAAGCTGCACCAGGTCTGTTTCAAGTTCCATGGAGACGGGAAGGGGCCAGTGTGTCTGAACAAGTAGCATCCCATACCAGCACCCGACCCATCTTCCATGGAATCAGACTCATACCATCATTTCTTATTGTACTTATTTTTAGTCTAAGTTAGTTGTACATATAATTTATAAGTTGTTTTATAATAAATTTTGAGATAATATTCGAACAATGAGTACATCGCCTTATAAACCCGCTCTCCGCCAAATATATTAACGTTGCAAAATGTAAATAAGACGAAATAAATCTTTACCAACAGCCGTCTGCTAATGCAGGGATGCTTTCAAATTAAATGTGCTCCAAGTAAAATACGTTTTATTCACTTTGTAGGATTAATTTTATTTACATATTTTAGGTACGTTTAAACTCTATTGTTTTAAATCTGTTTGAGGATTTTTCTGTATATGATAACGTCTGTTTTGCAACTTAATTTAAGTGTTAAATAAATACTCTGATTCTGAAGATTGAAAAAGTCGACAGTACTTTTTGTGCAACTAGATACTAAATTAAAAGCACATAAAGAAAAAAACCGGCCAAGAGCGTGTCGGACAAGCCCAGGATAGGGTTCCGCAGCCATTACGAAAAAATCCTTTCATATCTTATTAATTTTACTGTCTATATTAAAGAAGCAATATTTTATAGGTCAGGAGGTTGCTATTTACTCTTAAACTACTAATGATTCTCAAACTTAGCCGTTATAGTTTTCCTGGACCCTGAATGTGGATTTATAGCTAGATTGTCAGTGAGCAGTAACATATAAGATCATTGTAGTTTGTAGTTTCTTTCTTTATTGTAATTGTTTAATGTTTTACGCCATACGATTAAATAAATAAATAGTTTTCCTTGTTAATTTGACATATTTCCTCCCATCCTGATTTTCGGTAAGAAAAAGACACAGCTATCAAAATAAAGTGCGTTTAGAAACCATACCAAATTAATTTAAGAACTATAACACATACTTAACTACAGTATAAAATGGTTGCTAAATTCAATCATCCATAACTCACAGCAATGGAAATAATGTGTCACGCAAACAATCAAGTAAAGCACATTCTACGTCAAATAAATCAGAAATCAGACATTACTGTCGACCGGCGAATGATCATGTTTTAGCAAAAGAACGCATTCGATGGAAACTGATATCGTTATACCAATATATTTAGACGTTTGTATGTCACATTGTTTGTGTACACATTGGAATAAGGTTTTTTTTATAATGTATTATTTTTTTATACAATATAGGCTTTCGTTTGACCACAATCCCGACTGATGGAAAGTGAAGATGAGGTCTATGATGGAGCACGCTTGCCTAGTAAATGCTCATTCACCCTAGACTTGAAAACGGCCAGATTGTAGTGTTCAGGGAACACAAGGGTAGGGTATTCCACTCCTTAGCTGTACGGATGATAATGCATTATTTTTGCTAACTGTACGCATTGTCATGTCATCTACAGGTCTACAAAATTTCAAATCAATCTGGCTACACATAAATAAAATTACTAGAAATTATGTTAAGACATAATTATATCCATCTTGTTGGAGGCCTAACTACACTGCGTCTTCCGGTCTATGGTCGCCACTCAAGAACCTTCTTGCTCCAAAAGCCATCAGTTCTACGAGCGATGTGCCCTGCCCACTGCCACTTGAGTCTGGAGATTCTTCGAGCTATGTCGGTGACTTTAGTTCTTGCGCGGATTTCATCATTTGTAATGCGAGTCCGCAGAGAAACTCCGAGCATAGCCCTCTCCATCGCCCTCTGAGCTACAACCTGGTGAAGGTTGCGGGATCGCATTAGATGCGGATGGCACGGGACCGATCTGTTTGGCGAGCCTTGGGGGATGCCTCTGTTCAGCAGTAGGTAAACGTCTTTGCATCTTTAATGATGATATGATGATAATTATATAAACACATCCCCATACTATTGCGATTATTTTTAATTAAGTATACCTATTTCAATCCAAACAGCTTCACAAACTTTTTCGTTTTTAATATTAGTAGGATCGCAAAACAGCTGTCGAGCAAAGCCACGGGCAACGCAAGCTAGCGTATAATTTGTCCGTCGATCCATGCATCAGCTAGTAATGTTCAATTTATGACCCGCCCATCCACTTTTATGATTAGTAGATAAATTGCCGCGTCTTCAAAGATAGGTGATATGATGACAATCTTTTATAGAAGTTAGCCATTTTGAGTTATTACCTTTTAGTAAATACCGGAATCTGATTCGTTTGAGTTTTATTGAAAATTCTAGATGTCTTGGTAACCTTATTTAAATGTAAATCTTTACCTATTTCTAAGTCTTTGCCTTCGGAGCACTGTGTGTCATTTATAATTGTTTCAAAAAGAAGTTGAAAATTTTGGTTGATAAACTCTTTCCATACAAAAAATTGTTAAGTAGTATAGTCAGTAGTTTTGTAAGATGTACTGTATCTATTGTACACAAATCTATTTGAAATGAGTGTAAAGTTCGCCAACAAATTGTTTTGCAATTTGACGAAATATTTCATAAGTAGGTATAAATGTGTATTGTATGTGTATTACAATAAATTAAAAAAAAAATGTTGCTGTGTATGTATGGGCTATCTTGGTCTATTTACGCCATACAGATCTCTTTCAGAATTAGAGGGCCTGAGCTGCAGCTCCCACGCGACCCCAGTGCTGATTGGGAACTTCACAACCACAATTGAATTTCTTCGCTCTGGTGTGTGCAGGTTTCCTTAAAATTTCTCCTTCATCTTAAAGCTCATGGTAAGTTTCAGGAGGTAATTTCGCATATTTTCGAGATACAGGTACTTACGAGCCTGGACTCAAGCCCGAACCCACGACCCCCTGAGACATAGGTCATACCACTGGGCTACAACGACTACTATATTTAATTGAGGTTAGCAAATAAGATACGGCATAATAGATGAGATAGGATACATTTCTTTTTGTACTTTTTGTTTTTCTCTTTTTTTTGTTTTTTTTTTATGTTAGAGAGGCCAAACAAACGAACTAGTGGGTCACCTGATGTTAAATGAACACCACTGTCCATAGACACTCGCAGCGCCTTACGCGATACCAGTGCTTTGTCGGCCCTGCAGAAAATTGTACACACCTTCCATTATCAGCTCATCTACATGAGATGATGTCTACCAGACGCAAACACTTAAATAGCTTGAGAAAATATATGAAAAACGTAATGCGTGCCTACAAAATTTGAGGGTTGCCCTCGATTTTCCTAAGATCCCGACATCAGATCCTGATTTGGTGACAATGGAACCATCTCAGGAGTATATTGTATTCTTTCGAATAAAATAATAATTTTTATAATCGGTCCACAATTGACCAAGAAATCGGCGAACATATCTACATAAAAAAATACATGAAGTGGAATGCATGTAATCTCCTCCTTTTTTTGAACTCGGTTAAAGAGCCCTTTGCGGCCTATTTACAGTGTGAACTTATGAATTTTGAAACTTTAGCTTTCTAAAAACCAGTAAAACGCAAAATCCCGTTTTTTCCCGTTCCCGTTAGAATTTCGGGAAATGCTTTCTTAGTGCTCCCCTACACTCCCCAAGGAACCCACTTGCCAAATTTCGTCTTTCTACGACCCGTAAAACGAAAAATCCCGTTTTTTCCCGTTCCTGTGGGAATTTTTGAAAGTCCTCTCACAATGCTCCTCTACACTCCCCAAGCAAACTACATGCCGAATTCAGCTTTCTACAACCAGTAAAACGAAAAATCCCGTTTTTTCCCGTTCCCGTGGGAATTTTGGAAAATCCTCTCTCAATGCTCCTCTACACTCCCTAAGCAACCTACATGCCGAATTTCAGCTTTCTATGACCAGTAAAACGAAAAATTCAGTTTTTCCCGTTCCCGTGGGAATTTTGAAAAGTCCTCTCTCAATGCTCCTCTACACTCCCCAAACAACCTACATGCCGAATTTCAGCTTTCTACGGTCACTAAAACGAAAAATCCCGTTTTTTCCCGTTCCCGTGGGAATTTTGTAAAGTCCTCTCTCAATCCTCCTCTACACTCCCTAAGCATCCTACATGCCGAATTTCAGCTTTCTAAGACCAGTAAAACGAAAAATCCCGTGTTTTCCTTATCCTGTGAGAATTTCCAAAAATCCTTAAAACAGTTTTTTACTATTATAATTACCTACTTCTATGTCAAACTTGAAGAGTCTAGTAATTATAGTTCATAGGATCCCGTTGAACTGAATATATAAATCCCGTTTTTTCCTTATCCCGTGGGAATTTTGAAAAATCCTGAAATTAATGTTTTAAATAATATAATACCTACTTGTGTATCAAATTTGAAGAGTCTAGTTATTATAGTTACTGAGATAGGGTCACTCGGAATCGAATATATAAATCCCATTTTTTCCCGTTCCCGTGGGAATTCCCAAAAATCCTTCCTTAGTGGATGCCTACATTGTATAAGGTATCTATGTGCAAAATTTCAAGTCTCTAGATCCAGTTGTTTGGGCTGTGCCTTGATATATCAACAGTCATTTAGTTTATTTAGACATTTCAACCCAATCGCACCCCATCCAGGGAGATGGTATTTTACGTCCGCCACGTCGGATTTTAAAACCGTTGTTGTTTTCATAACCAGCGACCCGATAAACCATAGAAACAACACCCATGTTGATTTTCAGACTTTGTTACCCCTTTGTTAAGGGGGGAACCCCTTTTAGGGGTTGAATTCTCAAAAAACCTGAAACACGTGTTTACTCATTTACCATTAGGAGTTCTTCTGTGAAGTTTCGAATAAAATAGTCGAACTAATCTTGTTTCCCCATACAAACTTTGGACCCCCTTTTCACCCCCTTAGGGAGTGAATTTTGAAAAATCCTTTCTTAGTGCACCCTTAGACCTTATAAGGAACCTACATGCCAAATTTGGAATCTCTAGGCCCAGTGGTTTGGGCTGTGCGTTGATATGTCAGTCAGTCAGTCAGTCAGTCAGTTTCTTCTTTTATATATATAGATGTTACAGTACATTAGCCGATGTACAAAGCGTAAAACCTCAAAAACGACGCCATCTTGGCTGAAAAAATTTCAGTGACATTTTTCAACGCAACAAACATCATGAACATTTTGGTTTGCTCAAACACAGGACAAAATATTCTGAAGCCATTAAGAGGGTACGATGGCTGAGAGACTTTTGAGAAATAGGTATTTTAATGAAATGTCGCTGTCTCGCCCGTACCCCTCCGTGTCAGTACAACGAGAGCGGAACAACTGCAGCTCAGACCGTTAATAGGCGCGTAAAATTGATCAAAACAGCATTTCGTAATCCCCTGTTTTCTTCTCGAAAACTGGACTAATAAAATTATTTTTTTCAAATATAATTAGAGGATAGATTTAGCTATGCCCCTATGTTTTCCTTTTTTTGTTTTTATGAGGGATTTTTTTCTGATGAGTGTCTGAAAATGACGTTGAAATTGGGCAATCTTTTCAGTTTTTGAAAGCTCATATTTCTTATGTTAATTGAAATATGGAAAAAAACGAAACCTAGGGGCGTAGGTGTGGTAGATACAGATTACACAGTAAAAAAAATTTGGCTCTAAAGCCATTATCCAGGGAGGAAACAGGAGATTACGTTTGTATGGAGAAATGGTGCGCATCGTATCCTATTAAGCCCCCGCACCGACTTTACCGCGCCTAAAACTATAAACTTTAAAACAAAAGTGTTAGCCCATAACTCATGGAACTAGTTCCTGTCACCGCGACGGTAACACGCAGGCGTAAGACAATGCGATCCAATATTTGGGGCGGCCCTTCCGCGGTGCCTTTTGTTACAAGGAGGCCCAGGAAATCGTTTAGTATTGTGTTATTTAAACTAGTAACCCTAGCATGTTATGTATTGAAGGTTTTGCGTTTCAGCAGAAACACAATTTTTATACGCATAATTCATTATTTATTCCTCTTCCCCTCAGACCGCCGTAAGGTTATGACGTGCTTCTTAAACCGATCAATTATAACAGTAGATCCACAGTCGCGCGCCCGAAAATGTCCGAGCTAAATGAGCGCCACTTTGATAAAAGTGGCCTTCTTTTTTCTCAGTACGTTGCGTGAAATTGTCAAGTTTAGCTGTCAAGTGTCAACCGAAATTCGACTGTAATTAAATAAAGACTAGGTTCAAATTTCTGTGTAGGTGATGATTTTAATTGTTATGCCAAACAAATAAAAAAGTTCGGACATTTTTTGAAGGGGATTTTGTTCGGCAATGTGTATCTTCAGTTATAATTGATTATTTAATATTTAAATTCAAATTTCGTTTCATAAATTACTACAAGAAATTAGGAGTGCATAAACTCAGTCTATTTACATGAACCCAGTTAAAGTGGCATGGGACCAATCTGTTTGGCGAGCTTCGGGGGATATAAACGCGAAAGTGGGTCTGTTACATCTTCACGCTTAAGCCGCTGAACCGATTTAGAAGAAAATTTATATAGACATAGTTTTTATCCCGGTAAATGACATAGTTTCTGCGGAATAGCGATAAGGATAGCTGTGATAAAAACTGGGCCAGTAATTTTGGGCTCCGGTTAACCAGACAAAACAACGGACATGAAAAAGTTCCACTGTGACACAAAAATTATCCATACATACAATTGTGTGGTTAATTTTCGTTTCACAGCGGAAACTTTTCATAAGAATGGGCTGAGCTTGGAATAAGCCTTATTTTCCTGTTAATTTGCTTTGTAAATAAATAAAGGAATAAATAAATAAATAAGGCTCATCCCAATGTCAGCCCAAACCTCTCGCTAACCAGTGATTTTTGGCGTTCCTGAATAGCAGTTCATCCCTATCCTCTCGCAAACGATTGAATTACCGCTCGCAAACCAGACACCAGGTGACGACCAGATGGCCTAGTGGTTAGAGACCCTAACTATGAAGCTTGAGGTCCCGGGTTCGATTCCCGTGTCGGGGCAGATATTTGTATGAAAAATACGAATGTTTGTTCTCGGGTCTTGGATGTTTAATATGTATTTAAGCATGTATCTATCTATATAAGTATGTTTATCCGTTGCCTAGTACCCACAACACAAGGTTTGCTAAGCTTACTTTGGGACTAGGTCAATTGGTGTGAATTGTCCCGTGATATTTATTTACTTTTATTTATTTTATTTTAAACCATGTTGGACCGTTCCTAAATTTTGCCCCTGAATGTAGACATTATTGAGAAATAAAACCGGTTGTCTGTAAAGTCGGTTTACGGACGATAGTTTAACGTGACAACGTCATAACAAAACATTCAAAAAACAAAAATGAAACCAGGCGGTCACCCATCCAAGTACTGACCGCGCCCGACGTTTGTGGCGACGCCTTCTACTAGGGGTATATGGTATAGCTTCGCAATATACCTACGATAACTGTAACCACATTTATAGCACAATATGATCGTTGAATGAACCACTGGCCTCCCAAAAAATCCCCTAATAGCCAGCCCTGACCCCCTGAACCAACACTCGGTTCGGGATTGTGATACAAGGTTTAGTAACCTTGTGCTGTGTGCTTAACACGTTCACTGCGGGACAAAAAGTGTGATTATTTCATAATGTGCGTTAAAAGGCCGATATGCCTGTAACCTAGACCTTTTAGCTCTGCGTTACAGGGCTCATAAGCCTAGTAAGGTCTGTTTATGTTAAAATGCTTTTATCTACGTGAAAACACCGAAATTTATGTATTAACCTATCAATATATCTATTATAAGAGTTGGTTATTGTAGTGTTGGCTTCGCCGCGAGCTCTGATTATGTAGTTACAAAATATATGTAAAAATAAACAAAAGGTCTATTGACCCACTACCGCACTAGATTAGTGGTTTAATCAAGGAACGTGTAGTGATGCGAAATAAAATAATGAATATTATCGATAGCAAATGAAAAGGATTATTTATTCATGTATAATTTATTTAGAAAATTTACAAATGGGAATCTATTCCTATTGCTTACCTTGTATCTTTCTCTCTGTGTACCTGTTTTCTGTATTGCTTACTATTCCTGGTGTACAATAAAGAGTCATTGTATTGTATTGTATTGTATTGAATCTTAAAAACATTGGAGACAGTATTTTTTTTACATTTTTACGCAGTAGGATATAATATTTTAATTTTTTTTATTGCGTCTCTGCTATTGAATGCAGTTCGCAGCTTTCGGTAGCAACCGGAACACATTTTTCTTTTGCCACCCTTACGTGAAGTTATGAAAATTGAGCTTGCTGTTCCTGTACTTACTTGTGGTGTTTTAATACTTAATCGGTTACCGGCTGACTACTTAGACTACTACTTGGTTCAGGCTGTTGTTCGACATTGTTTACAGAGTTATTTTTTGTATGCGACAGTCTGTATTTTTCACATCATGCACAATTGTCACTAGAGATTTTTCACCCATTTTTAGGGATAATTGTAGCATTTTTTTACATCTTTTATTTATACGTGGCATTTTATAATTTTATCACGCGCTATGAAGTCGCACTACACTCGGAAACACTAAAAACTATAGTGAAATGCACGTCCGTTCCTGCTAATTATGTCACAGCACTAGTCAGAAGTAAATAATACAATGTCCTACATCAGTGCGGAAAGGGGCTGAGTGACCTTGTAATCTATGATAGGCTTTTAGACCCAATTCCCGCAGCGAAACGAAATTTTTTTCACTCAGTGCGGTTATGGGTCTAAAGGCCTATAACAATTATTAAAAACTTATCGAGACCTCCTTGAAGACCCAAACTCAAAACTATATTTGTCTTTTTCATACTCTTAAAAATACTCGAGATACGGCCTTCGCACCAGAGGAAATACAGCGCATGTTGCTCCCGCACGGAGTGAGCGTACATTCATTGGGTTTTTAGGCCTATTAACGCAGCGAACGTGTTAACATGCACTGTTCCTTAAACTTGATTGATTATTATACGGTTCATTCTTGTGATCATGTTGCTCTACAATAAGCAAGACATTACATAAGGAACGTTTAGGGACTCACCATTGGTTGTTCTTTTACTCACTACCCAAACGCACAGTGCAACTTTTCTCCCCTATCCTTCATACATACTTTCAATACAAGTTAATGCCCTTTTTACCAGTCGCGCCTTCGCCGTTCATTTTCAAACTAGTCACCGTTGTCTCTAGTGCCAAAAAAGATCGCTTACCTTCTCCCACTCAGTATTACCAATACACAAAATCAATGACAGTTTTAGTTCACTCAACATTCGGTCCAAACCGCGCTTTGCGGCGACAACGTTGCTTAACCTCGGTGATCGGACGAGAACCGGTGTTTTGTCAAATATCTTGAAAACGGTGCATCCTACGGCAAAATCAATGAAATTTTCATCCCCCTTTAAAACCAAGCCCCCCGCACCCCCACCCCCCATTAAAAATTACCCGAGCGCTAAAACTAAGATTGTACATCCTGGCGCGCGCTGCTCTCTTGTGCATCCTGGTCTTCACTGCTCTGTACGGGACATGTATGTTACATTGCGTCATCCTTTTTGAAAAATCGTGCGTGCAGCCGGCGTTCATCGATTTATAAAACGTTATCACGTCAATATGCCAATGCCATGTTCGAAAATGGACATAAACTTCACCGTTGCGTCATCTTCTTACAAATATATACAAAAATAAACAGAAAGGAAACAAACACGAAATGCAACAAACAAAAAACCATAACGTTTTTCCGATTGCAATAAATATCTACATTTCGCGAGGGAAATATTGTTCCTGGTAAATTTATTCAAAAATGTCTTCTGAACATAAATACGGGTGTGGCGATAGCGGTAAAATATTGACAATAACACTGGCAATACTTATGTCAATGGAGGAAAGGAGCTATTACACTGTGGGTATTAAAGATAGCCGTTGCTGCGTTGGTGGCATTCTGTCTGGCATTATGTTGTTAGTCTTTGCCTTTTGCATACACGCACGCACATACGCACACACACGCACGCACATTCACACACACACTCACACACACAAACATGCTTGTGCTTTCGACTGTACGTTTGCTCCTACTCAGGTTTATTAAATTATATCATTAGGGGAGTTCTGTTATTGGCCTTAAGAATCACTCTGTAATTTAGGATAAACTTGATTGTATCGCTGTTGAACACCTAAATAAATAAATAAATGAATAAATAAATAATTTGCAGTTATGTAATGGCATGCCAAAACAAAGTTTTTTTTTACCCGATTGGGGATTGAACCCGAGACTTCAAGCTTCAGGTTCTCTAACTGTTCGGTAACATAACTGACAGTTAGAATTAGAATGTAAAATTTAGGACACATTTGTTGTCGTTTAATTTGTAAAATCTAATAAAATAAAACCTTTTCAAGCCATTTACTTTTTTGCCATTTTTGCTACACCCCCTAACAAGTAACGCGTAAGTAATTAATACCTCATCCGAGACTTAAGACGCTGTCAACACCAACGTCGGCGCACTGCACACTGTCTATTTGTATCGGAGTAAACGAGATGCCGCTATTACTGGGCAGCCGGGTATATTGAAATTTATCGGGCAAATATTTAATTAAAAAAAAACTGTGGATTATTTGTGAAATATGACTCGTTAGCGGTTTAGGTATGAATATGTTGACTTCATGTTTTTAATTGCAGACGCATACGCCAAAAACATAAAGACATAGAACCGTTTAATGATGATTTTAAGACCTATCTTTGCAATTATTTTCTATCGAGCCGATTTCGTCCAATTATGTATCGAGTCCGTCCACGGTCTTTGAAATATGATGAATATTAACATATAATTTTTTTGATGTGCTAGAACAAGCAGTTTTTCTTAAAAAACTGTTTAAATGACATCAATTTCAACAAAATTAGGTGTTGTCAGCCTCTTAATCGCGAAAATAAATTGCTAAAATTACCTCCGGCATGGGAACAACGGCCCAAGCCCTCTCATTCTGAGAGGAGGCCTGTGCACTGCAGTGGGACGCACATAGGCTGGAATGATGATGATGATGATGATGATGACGCTTCGACTACATTACAGCGGCGTGGTCACAAGTAAATTAAGGACCGGGTGGTGTGAACGAGTGAGCACCTACCAAACCATAATCTATTTTCATGAAATTTTAAAAACCCGCGAATTAATTCAAAAATACAAAGGCCAATACTGTCAACGGACATGATTCCGCAGACAATACAGTGTCATGAAAGCTTTTTTCAGCGAGCGCCGGACGAGAGCCGCCGGAAACTCTGCGGTACTATGGAAACTCGCTCGGGTCTCACTCATTACTCGACGCAGATTTAGAGCCTGTTCCGTATTTCTATAAATTACTGTCCAGTTAGCACAAGGCGATCATTTGTTAATTAGGTTTTAATCAATATAAGTCGATAGCAAAATGAAACGCGGATACAAACCAAACACTTTTCAAAAAGGAACAACTAAACGCAGCACCTCTAAGACAGTTCAGCCAACGTAAAATAAGTAGCACTTTGAAAAAATCTTACCACTGAGTGCGTGCAGCGTTGCCGCTCCGCTCAAAATCCAAATTCAAAACTCCAAACCAGACATAGGAATTTAGGGGCATAATTTAATGACAAGTATCTCGGGAGTTCCTTTATCGATAAACTCAACAATCGACGCTTTTCCCATATATTAGTGATCGCTCAAAGTTTTTTTTGTAAAAATAAAATTTTATAGACAGTGTAAAAATGCAACAAAATAATAAATCAATTCTATTCTTCTTTATTCTCGTAAAGCCCACGTCAAATTTTGTCTAACATAATTTGAAACTTATTGTCAATCAAGATTTATTTGCTTTGACATAAGCATTACATTTAGCACGTTGGGCCTTACGAGGTTAGGATTTGTAAATATTTTATAGTGCAATGGTAGTAATGACCCAGCTAAAATATGCTTTGTATAAACTTCGAAATAAAACTTACAAAATTATACAAACTTACAAACAAAGCTGGGGGCGATCAATAGTAGGTATAAACGAAAAGCGTCGATAGTTGAGTTTATCGATAAAGGAACTCCCTACCTGTGATTAAATTTTGCCCCCTATATTCCTGTCTGCTCCAAACACTCTAAAATTTGCAGTGATTTGACAGTGAGCGTCCATCAAGTCCAGATATAACGCCACCAATCACCGGGGGCCCCTAAAAGCAGCATTTCTGAAACCTAGGTAAGTGTCTGCATTTCTCTATTTGTTATTGAAGAATGTTCCCAATAGAGCCCTCATCGGGTAAGTGTCAAAATATATAAAGTTTAAAAATAATAATGGACAAAATAGATAATGGTCATTTGATATAATGCATTTTTCTTGAAACCTAACCTAACCTAAACCAATCTGTAGATTACACGATTAGAATAGTTCGTTTAATTCATAGTTTCATCGTAAATTTTATTATATATAATGACCATTATGTATTTCGTCCGTTATTCGTTTTAAACTTTATATATTTTGATACGTTCCCGCCCTCATCGCATTAGCCCGTAACAGTCCACTGCTGGACATAAGGCTCTCCTATGACACGCTATTGTAAAAGTACCCACAGTATCGAAAAGGTACCGACTGATTTACTTTGATTACTCTAACATATTAGAGAGTAGTCTGAAATAACAGATACCTACCTTTTTACAGGCTTTTTACAGGATTTTTACAATTTTTGCAATGTATCTTTGACGACCAGATGGCCTAGTGGTTAGAGAACCTGACTAAGAAGCTTGAGGTCCCGGGTTCAATTCCCGGTCGGGGCAGATATTTGTGTGAAAAATACGAATGTTTGTGCTGTTCGAGTCTTGGATGTTTAGTATGTATATAAGTATGTATTTATCTATATAAGTATGTTTATCCGTTGTCTAGTACCCATAGTACAAGCTTTGCTTAGTTTGGAACTAGGTCAATTTGTGTGAATTGTCCCGTGACATTTCATTTATTTTATTTATCTATGTATCTATGTATGTACGAGTCAAATCTTGGAAGTCGAATTTGACCCATTTCCAGATGTCGGATTCACTTGAAATTTGGTATACTTATGTAAGTTATGTATGGTTGGATTGGGTTGGTTTTTTTCAAGCAAATTGCTAGTTATTACTGTTTTGATTACACGTTTGAGAACATGAAAAAATAACGAGTTCGTGTTTCTACTACGGAGCTCCCAATCCGCACTTAACTACGACTCAACCCCTCTCATTCTGAGACGAGGCCTGTGCCCTACAGTAGGGCGTTATTTACGGTGGGATCTTAGTAATAACCAACGTTCAATCTTTTCTAGTGTCCATTTATTTCAGAATTATAGCGCCGTTTTTTCTCGTTATACGAACGAGAACCAAACCCGTGGTAGCTCAACAGGAAACAATACTCGATCCCCTGAATTAATGGTTGCACGCTCCACAGTCAGGGGCGCGCACGGCGGAATTTGTTTAAACGAATTTAATTACAATTGGCATATTAAATGCTTCCGTTGAGGTTAACTTGTAATATAGGTATCGATAAGGTTTTTATGGGCTCGGTTTTGAATATCAAAAGTTAAAATATCGAATGTATTTAAATATCGAATGGTTATACGGAAATGGTTATAATAGAAGGAAAGATAGAAGGGAAAAGGAAAAGGGGAAGACCAAGAAGGACATATATGGAGCAAATAAAAGAAAAAATAAATGTTTCATTATATAAAGAAGTGAAGGAAAGAGCGGAATGTAGAATAAGCTGGAAATTACTCCACCGACAAGAGCCTAGCTCTTAAATATATGATGATGATGATGGTTATACGGACGGACAGATAGACAGACATGACGAATCCATAAGGGTTCCGTTTTTTGCCATTTGGCTACGGAACCCTAAAAAGCAGAGCCAGAAAAAAAAGCTTGTCTTCAAAATATAATTTATCAAAAAAAATAAGACCAAACTGATAAAATAATGGAATAGAGCTTTCTTGGGTGTGATATAGCACGAAATTTTTGATTGTGACTTTTGTTTACTGGGTGTATTTTGTCCTAAAGTATATTTGACAATATTCACAGTCTTCGCCCCGCAATATTTTAGTCCCACAATGGACATTCAGATCCCCGGCGAGTATTAGAAGTAGCCATTGCCGCGGTTGGCGAATACCTAAATTCTGCGGATAAAAGGAGAATGAAAGAAGAAGACATTTACACACAAATACAAGAAAATACACACAATTTAACACAAATAATTAATAAGTCAAGGAAACTGAATCGCGTAGTAACGTGGAACCTTTTTACGACCAAGTTCACGATGATTTCTTTGGCAAATGTGTGGAATCTCAACTTGATATTTGCAATGAAAAGGGTTCACCCTGGTACGTAGTTAAGTTTATTTTACTGTACATACACAATTCTACATTTCGGATGTAGGTAATTTTAGGTGGCAGTAGGCAGGCCACATCGCACGTCCAACTGACGGTCGATGGGGCCGAAAGGTTCTCGAGTGAAGGCCAATGTAGGTAGGCTTCCAACAAGATAGAGCGACGACCTGGTGCGGGTCTGGTCCGGGAACGCATTGGATGCGGATGGCTCAGGGCCGATCTGTTGATGACGATGATAATTTTAGGTGCTCTAAAATATATTTTAACAACAGATTCGCAACCCCTGGCCCGCAATATTTTAGCGTAACAATGGGTATTCGTTCAGATCACCTGCGGATATTAGTTGGCCAGCCCTGCCGTTGCTACCTGCTCCTGGATTCTGTAGGTGTATATTATTATGGGTTTCCTAAAAGCGTTTCATTTTCGTAGACTTTTTTGGTGTTCCATTTCCATTTTTGCAAGTTGTTAGTGACTTACCTCAAATGTAAAAACAGATATCTAGGATCATCATCATCATCATCATCATTTCAGCCGAAAGACGTCTACTGCTGACTATAGGCCTATCCCAAGGCTCACCAAACAGATCGGTCCCGTGCCATCTGCATCAATGGCGTTCCCACAACCTAAACCAGGTCGTCGCTCAATCTTGTTGGAAGCTTACCTACTCTGCGTTTTCGGCAATGCCCACTGCCACTTGAGCCTGACGATTCTTCGAGCTATGTCGATGCGCGAATTTCAGCATTTCTAATGCGATCCCGCAGAGAAACTCCGAGCATAGCCCTCTCCATCGCCCTCTGAGTGACTTTGAGCTTTCTTATCTAGGATCACCAATGTCTTTCTCCTTTTCTCTATATCACAGGCAATTTACTACAAATGTAGGTATATTCGGCCAAGAAATTCCTTTACCACCCTAAGGTTCAATGTGAGTTGTAAGCCTTACAAGTCATCGTGATACAGCCTTATTGTTTTTATTTTCTTTTTTTTTATTATGAGAGGGAGGCAAACGAGCATGGGGATCATCTGATGGAAAATGATCACCACCGCCCATAAATATCAACAACTCAAAGAGAGTCACTGATCTGTTGCCGGCCTTTAAAAAGGAGAGGGAATAGGGGAGAAGAAGGGGAAGAGGTATTGGGCCCCTACGCTCTCACTGATCACACGCCGGTGTTGTGTGAGAGGATGGTACTGCCCCGGACGAGCTGGCCCATTCGTGATGCAGCGGCTAGCTACAACATGGCTCTACCACTACTAACTCTTGTAGGATCTGTCATATGAAATTGTAAAGCACTTACTTGGTCGACAGTGTCAAATAAAAACTAACTAATCAGCTGAAAATAGACAACATCATCATCATCCCAGCCTATATACGTCCCATTGCAGAGCACCAGCCTCCTCTCAGAATGAGAGGGCTTGGACCGTAGTTCCCATGCGGGCCAACTGCGGATTGGAAACTTCGCACACACTATTGAATTTCTTCGCAGGGGGATGCAGGTTTATGGTAAAGGCTCATGGTAAATTTCAAATGTAATTCCGCACATAAATACGAAAAACTAAGAGGTGCGAGCCGGGATTTGAACCCCGTAGAGGGCCGTCCCTCTACTTGAGAGGCCGTAGGTCAAACCGCTAGGCCACCACGGCTTTTTTTAAACATACACATAGAAATATACAAAATATACAGGTAATAATCTCCAAACTTACATTGTTGTCATTGTCGCCAACTGAAACAGTACAGGTAACTGAAAATTTTGTCCGGTTCCAAACCGACAGCGGCACCGGAAAAGGCAGCATTAGAACGGCGGCCGTTCCGATCATTACGCCGGGCCAGTCCCCGGCACGGCTGTATCCGTTTTTCCGAATTTATAGGCCGTTTGCCAATTAGGGTGCCATGGTGTGTATTGGAGTACGTTTGAATGTTTATTAGGTAATTAGTGAGAGAGGTTAATTATTGGTTACTTACGGTTTTCGTTGCAGAAAACAGTTCAGTTTACTTGGAACTTTTTGGCCTAAACTTACTACTTGTCTTACTCCTCTGGCGCAACGACCCAAAGTGTGTCTTGGCCTCCAATACGAGTGCACGCCAAAGATCCCGGTCCTGTGCTGTCTCTCGCCAGTCACCAGCCTCGAGCTCGCGTAGATCCGCCTCCACCATATCTGCCCAACGGTATCTAGTGCGACGCCGCCCTGTTGGCCTGTTGGTAGGCCTTCTTTACTGCATGACCGTCCTCCATGCGCTCGAGGTGGCCAAGCCACCGAAGCCTATGAGCTCTGGTCACTCCAATTATATTGGGATCAGCAACAAGCTCCTCAATTTCGGCGTTCTTCCAGATCCTCCAACTGCCGTCAGGTCTCCGCGGGTGGCCAAGAATCCTGTGTAAGATTTAAATAGGCTATGAGTAGCTCAATGAGCTAGGTAGAGGGCGATGCTCGGGGTTTTTCTACGGGAACGAAACAGGAATGAAGTGTTTTGGAGAAGAACAAGTGTGAGGCTTTATAGCACGCAGACCAGATGGCCGTTAGGGCCGAAAAGGTATCGAATGGAGACCACGGACTGGCAAGCGCAGCGTGGTATGGATGGCCGGATGATTTGGCCAAGGCCGTAGTTTCACGTTGGATATAGGTACGCCGCTTCCAAACGTAATGTGTGGGTATCAATGAGCAAGTCCCATTTCTAGCTGAGCAGTGGACGTCCTACGGCTGAAATGTAAATGATGATACTTCAAGATGTAGTTTCTCATTTCAGGCGTCGATATATCAAACATATTTAAACTCTACTACTGGCGTAGAAATTTAATTTTAGACCTCCGCACGCGAACATTTAAAATTTAAAACAATATTCCAAATCCTCCTTTTGCTCGTATAAGCCCCCCCCCCTGAACTTGTGCGCACTCGGCAATATCCGCTCAGTTCTGATACTTCTGATAAAGCATCAGTGGCTTTGTTCAGTCTATTTGCGGACGTCCTCGGCAGCCATACACACGGAATCCCAATTCTCTGTGATATCGAGTGAGGTCAGGTCATAACCTGTGACATTTTTACAAATAAATCATAATTATTTGTAGTGGTAGAGCCATGATGTAGCTAGCCGCTGCATCACGAATGGGCCGGCTCGTCCGGGGCAGTACCACCCTCTCACAGAACACCGGCGTGAAGCAGCAGTAATCCTGCTTGCGTTTCGTACGGTCAGTGAGAGTGCCGGGGGCCCAATACCTCACCCCTTTCCCTCCCTCCTTCCTTCCCTCTCCCTTTCCCCTATTCCCTCTCCTTTAGGGCCGACAACGCACTGGCATCGTGTAAAGCGCTGCGGATGTCTATGGACAGTGGTGTTCATTTAACATCAGGTGACCCACTAGTTCGTTTGTCTGGCCTATCTAACATAAAAAAAAAAAAAAATCATATCTATTATTTCAGCTGTCCACTGCTGAACATAGGCTTCTCCCAGGGCTCGCCAAACAGATCGGTCCTGCCCATCCGCATCCAATGGGTTCCCCAACCTTAACCAGGTCGTTGCTCCATCTTGTTGGAGGCCTTCTACACTGCGTATTCCGGTCTGTGGTCGCCACTTGAGAATCTTTCAGCCCTATCAGCCGTCAATTCTACGATATTAGAGATTATAGAGATTAGTAGGATTAAAAAAGCCGTGGTGGCCTAGCGGTTTCACCTATGGCCTCCCAAGCAGAGGGTCGTGGATTGAAATTCCGGCTCGCACCTCTGAGTTTTTCGGAATTTATCTGCGAAATGACATGTGAAATTTACCATGAGCTTTACGGTGAAGGAAAACATCGTGAGGAAACCTGCGAAGAAATACAATGGTGTGTGTGAAGTTCCCAACCCGCACTGGGCCCGCATACAAACTACGGCCCAAGCTCTCTCATTCTGAGTGGAGGCCTGTGCCCCGCAGTGGGGCGTATATATATGCTGGGATGATGATGATGATGATGACATTTTCCTACAGCAGCCGGCATTGCCCCGCCGTTGCAAACTGCGTAACTTTATGCCGAGCATAATCGGTGTAACCAACTTTCGTCACTAATTATCGCGGAGTTAATGACTTATGTCGATCCAGAGACCAGGTTAATGAGACCTCTGGTTCAGTTGAAATTTAATTTAATTTTTGACATTTGACGGGAAATTACGTGGAAAAACTGTCAAAATGTGTCTAATATCAATATCTCTAGAAAAACGTTTAGGTCTTTCGGGTACCTACCTACTATGTAATTTATTATGCGTTTTAATTTTTTATTTACTCTTAAATCAATAACATTACATAACAAACATACAACAACATACTTAGTTACAAAGAGCTGGCAACGTTAGGTATGGGCCTAAGAAAACTTCCTTTCAACAGTGTTTACAACTTTAGTTTTTTTAAGATAATAGTTTACAAATAGATATGTTTCTTGTTGTTCATAAACAAAATCATAACTTCAACGTCCTAAACATGACGTTAAAGTGACAAGGTACAAAAGTAATCACTTATTTATGACGTTGACCCTACCAATAAAAAAAAAACTACTTTAGTAACTAGTAGGTACCTAATTAAAGCCTACGCGTTCTCTGATATAACAGAAGAATGTTTCTTAGACATTTGCCCAAAAAGTGTATTAAGCTTTGATCAATTATGACTGTAGATACACATTGCCGAACAAAATCCCCTTCAAAGAATGTCCGAACTTTTTTATTTGGTTGCGTAACAAATAAAATCATCACCTACACAGAAATTTGAACCTAGTCTTTACTTCATTACAGTCGAATTTCGGTAGCGGCAAAACTCCACTTGACAGCTAAACTTGACAATTTCACGCAACGTTCTGAGAAAAAAGAAGGCCACTTTTATCAAAGTGGCGCTCATTTGGCTCGGACATTTTCGGGCGCGCGACTGTGGATCTACAGTTATAATTGATCAAAGGTATTAAGTATTCAAGTTACTCCTTAAATTGCGTTCCAGAAAAAAAATACACTAAATAAAACTGGCCGCTAACAACGAAAACCATTCAATCGCAAAAAAGAATTCCAACCGTTAAATTCGAACCACAACAAAAACGCATCTAAATTCTAAAATCAGTTCGAACGCGGGTCACCCCGTACTGGGCCCGCGAATTTTAAACGGAAGCAACTATTCAACTCGTTCGCTGCTATCTTATCTTAACGAATCAGTGAGCGCGCGAGTTACGGGCCGCTACGGGAGGCAACCGAACTTCGGATTTGATATTCGAATTCTAAAAACTGGTTGTTAAGGGGACGTTCTTCTGGGGATCTAGCCTATTAAAAAAAAACTAATTCGCTATTCAAATAAATAACAATGGCAATGGGTATTTAACTTAATTACCATAATCCTGAAAGTTTACTGCTAATATATGTAAGCTGAATACAATTTTTTGTTACCAGAAGTAGCGGAAACCAGGAATAGTATAAGTTAAATAATTCAGAACCTTTCTACCTTTTTACTTAATTCTGCCGCTCACAAACTCACAAAATTACGCTCGTGTGGCCTCACCCTAATAACAAAATAGGTCTGTAACGCTCTAAGTTTTTTTTTGAATTGATGGTAAATGCATGCAAATAGCCTCTCTGCCTCTCTGGTTTTTATACAAATAAAGTTAAATACTTTTAAAGTTAGATATTTTTGATTAAGTTTTGATTGCTTTGTCTTACCAAGTTTTACTACCTATTAGCAGTGATTTTCCGGTTAGGGTTAATAACAGAAATATATCTGTTATTAACCCAATCAAAAATGTGTTAACAGTACAGGGTAATACAGAATAATTTCGGTTTTCTTTATCAATCGGTTAACACAAACATTGATAACAGAATTAAATATGTTAACAGGAAAAATATGTTACAGTTTTACATTCGGTTAACCCAAACCGAATGATAAAGGTTATTTTGCATGTTGCCATTCCGTCGCGCGGAACGCAAGCGCTCGCCGGCGGCGGCGCACAGAAAGGATTGCAAATGAATCGATCAACGAGAAAATAGTCCGCTTGTTTCCCGTTTCTATCTATCTCTCTCACTCGTGCTGATTTTTATTCCGTATAATAATTAAAAACCCAGGTTAACCTCTTATATGTGTTAACAGTTTCAATAGGTTAACTGTTTAAAGGGGTTATCGAATACATCGTTTAAACTTTTAACCCTGTTGGTAAGTTAACCTTTTCAAACTGTTAACAGTATCAACACGTAACCGTTTGAAAAGGTTACCGATTGAATCTGTAACCGTTTATATCGGTTGTCTTCATAAATGGGTTTTCCGATCCCTGCCTATTAGTGGCTGTCTTAACTCTGTGACACCTATTTCTACTGATCCTTCACCGAATATCTACAAAAACAACTTCGCTTTAACAGAATTCACCTGCTAATGGCTTATGGAAAAGCGCGCCTTTGGTAATATTTCGCACTTGAAGCATTCGAGAGTGTGGTCACGCGTTAATGCAGATACGGCCTAATGTCGAACGTTTTCGAATGTTTTCAAACGTTTTTACTCGTCAAATGGAACGGAATGAGAATGTTTTGTTTATGGCCAGTGATAAACTCGAGGGTGTAACCTGCTAGTGTTAGAAATTACTGTTAAAAATTTGATGTTTGTTGGATCGTAAGACGAAGGAATGTCGGATTAGGTTAGTAGTTTTTTTTTAATTCAAAGATTTTCTTGTGCACTATTTTATGACCAGTTATTGACAGTAAATAGTGAGACAATATTGCAGACTATATAACAATACTCATCAAAATAACCGCTAATCCTGAATGGGTAACGTAACGGCGTGACGGTTAAAATGTCGTATTTAATGACTATTTGAAAATTAAATCAAATAAATACAGGTCGATTCATAAGAGCTGGCGCGAATGGATCGAATGAGCGAATGAAAGTATTACCTATTTGAATTCACTTCACACAAATATGAAAATGACATGTGTCAGTCATTTTCCTACAAAAGTGTCAAAGTGACATTACTTACTTTCATTCAATCCATTCGTGCCAGCTCTTGTGAATAGTTCTGTAAGTATATGTTGCATATCCCAGGATAGTTTCTACGATATAAAACTATTTTTAACACAAAATTATTTAATTATTTAACGACCACTTTAGCCTAGTTGGTAGTGACCCTGCCTACGAAGCAAGAGGTCCTGGGTTCGAATCCCGGTAAGGGCATTTATTTGTGTGATGAGCACGAATATTTGTTCCTGAGTTATGGATGTTTTCTATGTATTTAAGTATTTATTTATCTATATAAGTATGTTTACCGTCGTGTAGTACCCATAGTACAAGCTTTGCTTAGTTTGGGACTAGGTCGATTTGTGTGAGATTGTCCCCTAATATTTATTTATTTATTTATTTATTTATTACGAGTTCAGCCATAATTTGGCCCGTGAAATACACACGGTACGCCCTTAACACGTTCGATGAAGTACGACCGGATAAATTATGACCATGTATGTTTAATTGGAAGTTAAACTAATTGCCACAGCGAACGTTAACAAATAGTACGTAAACAAATAATTGTTAGTCGTTTTGACAGCTCATGAAAAGTACGTTATTTGATTAGTGTTGTATCATCACCTCTATTTTCATAAAACCTGAAAAATGGCAACCTCCACGCGTAGGATGAAATAGTAATTAGTAAATAACTTTAATTTAAATACTAGATGCAAAACCCGCCTGTATAATTCCCATTTCCATGTGAATTCCGGGAAAATACATACCCTATGATATGTCACTCGCGGAACTGGTTTAGGCTGAAGGGCGTGCCAAAGAATGATACATACATACATAAATACATACGCTCGAAAAACATAACCCTCCTTCGACAGTCGGGTGAAAAAAACCATAACGAAATAAAGTGTAAGTTACTTTTCGCCCCTTAACCGTTTAATATTTATGAGTGTAAACGCATCGGGTTGCTAATGCCGTTGTTTTTAGCGGGCAATTTGACGAACCCTTTAGGCTAAAGGCGGCGAGTTAAGTTGCCGCAGGGTTGCCCAAAAAGTAACCTCACCCAAAAATTACAATAAATGTGAAACTTTGTGAAGATGTTTGGATGTTTGTTACTCAATCACTTAATAACGGCTGAACGGATTTACATGAAATTTGGTATGGAGATAGATTAAAACCTTAGAGCTAACATAAGATAGTTTTTATCCGGAAAAATTGCATAGTTTCCGCGGGATAACGATAAACGAATTCTTCGCAGACAGAGTTGCGGGCAACAGCTAGTTATTAGTAAGTTAAAAATTATAGTATTTTCAATACCAGCTTTTTTGCTGACGGTACTTGTTGCCCTGGTTACCAAAGGAACTTGTCAAAACGAATCAAACGAGACCAAACTCGATGGGATTATGTAGTTTAACTACTGAGTTCCTATGTCCACCTTCCAGCTCCATCATTAGATCAGCTCCCAAGCGGGCCTAGTGCGGCATGGGAACTTCACATACACCATTGATGATGAAAAAACGGGATTTATTAACAACTAACTACATGATAGCTATGTATGAATGATGATGACGATGGAATTTAGCATTTTTCTTTATTCCATAAAAGAACTTTACCACCAACTTTAGTGGCAACATATATTTCATACTAAATACAAACTGAAATATGGATGCACAGAAAAAACCCCAGAAAAAAAAAGACCAATGCTGGGAATCGAACCCAGGTCCTCGTCATTCCGTGGCGTGTGCTAATACCCCGATTCCCAGCATTGGTCTTTTTTTTTGGGGGTTTTTTCTGTGCATCCATATTTCAGTTTATATTTAGTATGAAATATATGGTTTTCACGGGATGACCGTAAAAGTAATAAAAATGAAGTTGAAAAAATAAAAAATACAAAAAGATACTTCATATCAAACTTGTTTTAGTGGCAACCCTATTCCCGCTAAACAGTAGCGTGCCCGACGGGATCGCGGCACGTCATCTTCCGAAGCAATCTTCACTAACTGATTTACGCGCCGGCACAATGCTATGCCCCGGGTTGTGGTACGCATTGTGGCTGTGGCAACTCTATATCAACATGTGATCCTTGTCTTTCCCACTGCCGCAACCGCCTTGTAGAAACTCTGCCATTGCTCTGCCACGTCATTAAAAACACTGGAATAGAGTATAGTCACTGCATTGGCTCCTATTTCACCAATGTAGGTAACAATTGTCAGTAACATAGGTCGGAGTATACAGGGTGTCCCAGAAATCGGCGTCAAGCTAAAAATATAAAAAAAATATATATAATTTAATAAATATCGAGAAAATCTGCACCATGTGATAATCCGTTCGCTCCTGTTGCTACAAATATTGACTTTTTATTAGGTACTTAATCCTGAATAATGCTACTGTTAGTCGTTGTTTAAAATTTAGTGCCAACTGCTTCAGATTGTAAGAAATGTCACTTTTTTTCCCCAACCAAGTATTGAAAATTAATACTTTACCCAGTTTTAACTGACTGTACTGAAAAAATAACACACGAGTTTAGCAAATAACTTTAAAACTTGGCGCATTTAATAAGGATTCCAAATTTGATATGATACTTGCTAGATTAATTCATAAATCGTGGACAGTATTATTTTTGTTAATGAAAGCCTTTCTAAAACAAATTTTCTTACTTTTAATTATTATACTAAACGGGACTTATCACGCAAACAATACTTACCTCGACGTTTCAGCCACATTGCAGTAGCAATATTAATATTTTTATTTATGTAACAATATTTTACGAAGTGTGAGTGAAACAAAAACCCTATCTTCTAACTAAAAAACTCGATGATCCGTATGATGAGCAGCGTTAGCAGACTATACCGTGAGGTCTCTAATTTAGTTTCGTTAGATGGCGCTGTACCTATTACCAACTAGCTAACAGTTTGTCTTTTGACAATAGTGATGTAGCATTGTCACGTTGGTGGAATAGGTGGTTGGTGGAGCCGCCATGTTCCGCATTTATAACTACCCTCAGTTTGCAGGTATTTGCATATTCCAATCTCAACTCGCCCGCGGCTGTCGACAGAACGGGGCAAATTGACTACAGAGTTTGTTATAAACGGTGGTATTATAATATTGTTTTCAAGCTTAACCGAAGTTTATAACAGTTTTTGCGATGTACAGTTGTGCGTGCTCGTTCACCAACGGAATGCTCCCAACTGGACATTATCATCATCATCATTTCAGCCGAAAGACTGAGAATCTCACTGTTGAACATAGGCGTCCCAAGGTTCGCCAAACAGATCGGTCCTGCCTGTGCCATCCGTATACAATGCGTTCCGGCAACCTTAACCAGGTCGTCGCTCAATCTTGTTGGTGGCCTATCTACACCGCGTCTTCCGGTCCATGGACGCCAATCGACTCCACTCCCAATCAGTACAATCGGGCAAATGTATCTATGGTACTAAATGTATGGAAGCTGGAAACATTGAATTTTTGGATCTTCTTCTTTGTCGTTTCACGTTGAGGCGTCCATATCAGTAGAGGCGGAAACAGCTCTCCGCACAATCTCCCACTACCTCTCCCTGTTGGCGGACTGTCTAGCGCAATGAGATACGCCCCTAATGCGGATTTCACTTGGTCAGTCCAGCGCGTAGGTGACCTGCCACGTGATCTAGTGCCTTCCACTTTTCCCTGCACGACCAATCGTTCTATAGACTTCTTGTCTCTTCTAGAGATGTGATCAAAGTACCGCAGTATGCGTGACTGTACTACTGTCAGTAAACGCTGCTTGATGTCCAACTCCTGGAGTATTGAAGCGTTGGTGCGAAACTCAGTCCATGATAGTTTAAGCATCTTTCTCCAGCACCACATCTCAAGGACGTCTATCTCGGAATTTTCGGATGGATCCAGTTCATTCTGTAACCTATTATTGATATGATTTGATAGAGCTCGTGAAGCACTTTCAGGATCAGTAACCAGTTTTTCGATATCTTGCATAGTTTAGAAATAATCGAGTGAGGTCACTGTAGTTTCCAACCTGTATACAAGGTTTCCAAAAACTAAACGATAAGGATACCGGGTAAGAGGCCAAGTTATGAGTCATACACAGAGTAAGTTGTGAGCGCCGGGGCCCAATACCTCTCTCTCCCCTATTTCCTTTCCTTTTCAAAGGCCGGCAACAGATCAGTGACTCTCTTCGAGTTGTTGATATTTACACACACATACACACACATATCCATATCAACTTACATAATCTCATGTAAAGACTATCTGAAGTGACCTATGAGGTGTAACGTAACTGGGGATCTGTTAATTGGCTATCAATGACGTAGGGCGGCGTTGGGCGGGCGGTGGCTGTAACTGCAACAGGGCGGAAAGATTCAGCCCCGACCAACGACAATAGGCTAAATTCGTAAAAATATATAGTTATTTTTTTTGGTACAATAAAGAGTTTACATACAGTACAGTGTATAAATATCTGCCCCGACGCGGGATTCGAACCAGGGAGCTCATGCTTCGTTCGTAGTCTGGTTCTTTAACCACTATGTACAGTCAACCAATTTGATTCCTAGGCCACTATAGAACCATGTTATAATGAATCAATTTGTTTATCTTCTACGACAGTAATTATGCGTGATGTACGAGTATGCCATGATGATATCTCGATATATTTGCGAACATCAACGTCAACAGTGTCAACGATAATGAATAGGAAAGGAGTTTGCTTGTGTATTAATTACTTGAATTGTCACTGTCCGTCTGTCAAAACTTCTATTTCTTCTCATGTCACGGAGCAAAAACGTTTTAACTGTTTACGGTTATTGCATTTTGTGATCGGAAAGTTGATAATTCTTCGACCCGCCACTGACGTTGTTATTATCTAGTTAGTTCATGCGACAAGATTCTGTAGTGGCCTAGGAATCAAATTGGATGACTGTATATACCTATATGTGAGTGAATCAACTTTTTTGTGTTGTTTACTCTGTCCCTAACTGTCCAAGTGACAATCTTCATACTGTTTCATAGAAAAATGCTTAGGTTGACCAGGAGACAAAATTTGTGTAACCAAAGCAACGGGTGGCCAGAAAGAGTTGATTCACCCGTATATCTCTCTCTTTCGAATTGGGTTAAAAACTACAATCGTGTAACATATTTACGACGCGACAGCGAGCCGGACAAACACCGTACCCGGCATATTTACACAGCTAAACGTCTTTTCCGGCTCACCGGACGCTGAATCATATTTCGTAGTGTAATGAAATTCGTTTGAATCACCCTTAATATGTATACGCACTGCGATGAAAAACCGAGCGTTCAATTAAGTATAAACGAAAGAAAGAAAAATAATCTATTTACGGTCCCAAAAGCCATCGTCATCATCATCCCAAGCTATATTATAACCACTGCCAGGCAAAGGCTTCCTCTCAGATTGAGAGAGCTTGAGCATTACATTTACAATATTAAGTAATAGGATATCATAGTGCTGGTGACATCAAATTTCACGAAAATAGGTTCAATTCAATTCATTTTATTTAAATATAGCTCCATCGACGGAATAAGGTTCTCCGCTCTTCTATTTATATCTTTCAAAATCAGGCAGCGGTTGCAGTTGGTCGATTTTTGAACTTAAATTTTGCTTTGTTTACACTTGTGGAGTTATTTTATCGTCCCTATCCTCCTATCCTTACAGTCACGAACGCCGTTGCCTCTCTCAAACAGACGCTGCTTAAATCGTCTGTCAAGATGTAGGAGCCCTTGTATATATATCCTCTCAGCAAATATTGTTAAAAAAGATGATTAGAATTAACTTTTTACGAAAATGAAAGACAATCTCTTCTTCGTCAAGTACCTCATTGCAGAAGGCCGTGTCTGTCTTGAAAATTTTTTACGGAGGCATTGACAAACCGCTTTCACAACACTGTCAATGACACTCTGTCTGACACTCTCCCGATCAGTTCACTGTATATGAAAGGCAATACCTATGAACTGATACATTTATGTAAAAAAACCACCTATACTTATATAACATTTATATTGAATTTAGTTTCATTAAACTTTTGGTGTAGTATCATTCCGTTGTAGTAATAATCGCGGGTCTAAACCATCAAAAATGTTCTCACCTCGAAACATGTCTGGCGTACCTAAATGCCCCGTGTATTCCATTTTCAAATGTCAGCCTCTGAGAAAAAAACACCCAGAAAAAGTATATAAAATGAAAATTTAACAGATTACAAAAACCACAAAAATATCTTTCTACTAATCTTTTTGTAATCGGTGCCTCAGGAAGGTCCAAGAGGAATGTTAGACGCCTAGTAGATGGTATGCATGTGCTCCTGCTGGCTAGTTCGTGCTGAGTCGCAGACTTCAAACTTTCATGATTTAAGCAGTTAAAAAGACGCCTTTAAAAAAAGCTCGTTTTCACAACAGTGCGTAAACGCCATTAGGGGATGACACAGCCGAACCGCATCAATCACAGTCCAGCCAATTCATTACCGCCACTCGGCGCAGATTGCCACGCAGACCGACATATTTTAATTATTATAGTTTATGTTTATAGGCCAAGCCGAGCCGTCACTAGAAATTTATAAGGACATTTGTAATTTTAACCTGATTTTCTTGTGTTTTTCTCTATAATTGGGGATGTCTATTTTTTTGCAATGTGTAGTAAATCGAAAACCATTTCGAGATAAATGCTTTCTAACCCGTTTTCCGTAGTTATTTAATTTTAATATTATGTTATGACTTTATTACATACCAAATAAGAAATGACCTTCATTTGACATTGGTGTAAATTGCGTGACCGGTCCAATTCGTACTTTATTCTGTGCAGTTAGAATTCTTCACAATTTTACGCGTGGATTATACTACGGAGTTTGATTTGGACCCGCTGTCTGACATCTAGCACTTTGACAGCGCCAGTAAAGTGACAGAAGTGAAAGTGTACCACTACGCAAAAAATAATTAAAGGGGTTGCCTTATCGTACGTATTTAGATACATTTAGAAATTTGGCAGTGTGGGAGCTCTCAATTCCAATCTGACGTCATCAACCAAAATAGATTCAGTAATTAATTTTGAAAAAAGTAGTGAACTAAATGACAAAATATTGAAATTAGTTTCTTATAATTGACTTTTCTATACAAAAAAAATATAAAAACCAGTGGTAATTTTTTTTAGACATTGCCTTGAGCACGAAAATCGTGTGGTTTTGAAAATCGGCCAAGTACAGTCAACCAATAAATTTGACACCGTGTTTTTTTGATTTCCGTTAAATTCGACACGTTGCTCGGTACATTAACAGAAACTACCTGGTATATATATTTTAATGATTTTTGTTAAAAAAGATATATTTTTTTTTGTTTTTCATACATAATAAATCAATATTACAGTGCAAAAGGTCCCTTAGAGTTATACAACAGTTAGTGTCAATTATGTCAAAGATTAAATTTCATCTATGACAGCACTGCCAACACATAGCTTACTGGTAGATAGGTAACAAAGGACCTTCTACACTGGTTCAGCCATTATTAAATATCCCAAAAATAGTAAGAGTTAAGACAATAGTTTCTTCGAGAAATTAACTCTATTTGGCCTGAATAATCGGGTATGTATTACAATACCGAAGTACGAAAGATCGTATGTATTAAAACATCGAATGGATCAAAAGACCGACACGATTTTTTTCTGAAACCGTAAACTTCTTAGAATTTATTAAAACGGCATCATACAGAACCCATTAGGTTAGGTTAGGTTTGTTTTATAACAATCTTAAAAAGTTAACGGTTTCAGAAAAAAAACATGTCGGTCTTTTGACCCATTCGATGTTTTAATACATTCGGTCTTTCGTACTTCGGTTTTGTAATACATATCCGAATAATCTTCCCTTAAAGTTAACTGGAAAAACCAGTTGTCTGTAAAGTCGGTTTACGGACGATAGCTTAACGTGACAACGTCATACCAAAACATTCAAACCCCCCCCCCCCCCCCCCACGCAAACAACGCTCCCAGCCCCCTTTGTTGTCTTACCCTCCAGCCCCTGTACCGCGCGGGCGTGGTCTGATTTAAACGGTTTAACTATGTATAGCGTAAAACATGTCGAGTTAAACTCGTTTAGGTAAAGACGTAACTAATTCGTATTCTTTTCTGTGAGTAATTAATTCCACCTAAAAACTTTTTATTTTTAAAGTGTTCTATGGAAAACCTGTCGTTCCCCGATGTCTCAGATATTAAAAGCATAGAAGCAAGTATGTACTTATTTCGTCAGTTAAGGACGCCTATCCATTGTAACGGAGCTAAGCAGCGGAGCGATGATGGGAATAAAACTTCACCAGTAGAATTGCATAAAATCTTCGCTCTTCTTCAGTGAACAGAGATTGCAAATAGTTTTGAAATTCATACATGGAAGCAAAGCGAGGAAAAGGAGAGGAGAAGCGAGGCGGCAAGTGTAGGCTAGCTCCACGTGCAAAAAAATACAGTGCTTCATTCTAGCCGCTCTCACGCACACATAAACGAGTGCATAGAATAAGTACCTGAAATCGATTAGTGCTAGAAGATCGGTGCGGTCTTAATTTCTCGCATTGCTTCGCTAGCTAGCTCCGCGTCAATACAGACACAGTCTATAACTCCGCTTCGCGTTATCCCCTCGCTTCGCTCCAGTGGACCGGCGTCCTAAGGGATTTTGAACACAGTCCAAATATGAGATATCTTCATATTGCCGACGCGATATGTCGGCATATGTGACAGTTCTGAGGATGACAACATGCAATCTAGTTAATGGCGACTACGAGCTATAAAGAACACAGAAACGGTAGTTAATATAATGTCCCACTCTCAGACAGGGGCTTGAGCTGTAATTCCGACGCGGGCTCAGTGCATATTGGGAATTTCACACACACCTGTTAAGTTTGCCCATGGTAAATTACAATTGTGATTTCGGACATGAATTCTGAAACTCAGAGGTGCCTGGGCTCAAACCCTTTTTTTTATAACGAAGTGGAAACACTTTAAGTGTACCTCCGTGCCCGGGGACGGGGAGACCCAGATGGTTATGTGGGGCTTGGGCTCAAACCCACGACCTTCTGCTTGAGAGGCTATTGGTCAAACTATTAGGTTACCGCAACTTTCATTGGTCCTTACAACCGGACTTTCAAAACAAAGTTTGGTTTCTTCTTATAATTAAAAAATAAAACCATTTACTTAGTTACAAATTGAAATACAGGGAAGCTTAGTTACATCTTACAGACTATACAAAATTCAAATCCATTGTGAAGAAGACATTAATATCTAAGGCGTACTATAAAATTAATGACTATATCATGGACAGGGATGTTTGGAAATAATTCCGATCTGCATTGGCGATCCCTAGTCTCAAATAGCGTATCTACTGTGTTAACAAAATTTAATTGTATTAAATACTTTAAATAATTTATTGAATCAGGCGTTACTTTGCGGAGGTCCATATTAATGAACTAAAACAATTACTTTGCTCACCCGCCTAGGTCGCGGGTGAGCAAAGTAATTGTTTTAGTTCATTAAATACTTTAGATGTATGTAATTTAATAACAATGTAGATCTGATTGAAAAAATATACCTTGTTGAGTTTCTTGCAGGTTTCTTCCCAACAGGGTTTTTCCGAACCGGTGGTAGATTCTTCGACATTCATAGGAGCATCAATTGATGCCTAAATTGAATAAAGAGTTTTGACTTGACTTGACTTGACTTGAAATGGTGCCAAGACCATCGACACCAAATTTAATTGATCTATAAACACGGTTTTAGGGTTTTATGATGATGATGTAGGTCCATGTATCTGTCTTCGTTGAATCCTTCTCAAGATGAATTAATCTATTAATCTTTCACATGGCAACAAGAGTGACCAAGCATAACCAAAAAGAGAGGACCTGACTTTATTGTAGCAATAAAGCCAGATTGTTTGTTGTCAAAGTATATTGTAATAATAATGTCAGATTCTACCTTTTTGGTTTTGCTTGGTCACTCTCGCGCCTAAGTAAAAACCCATAGTAAATAACCTATCTTGAAAAGGAGTCACGTGGAGTCCCTAAATCAACAAAAACTTATTTAAAAAATGGTTCCCTGCAACATCTTCCTAACTTCGCAACCCGTCGCTCCGTGACACGTCGACTAGGTTCCGTTGTCCAATTTAATCATATTAGCTGGAATTTTAATGCTCCCTAACATTTTAACAGAGATATGAAATATGATATTTTTGCCAACTGTCTCAACAAATTGGATTTCGTTTTTTGTGAGGTGCATGCTTTGGTACGGTCATGCAATTTGATTCCTCACCGTAAAACCTTGGCCATGTTTATAGTTGTAAAAAATCCGTTAGCTACCGTTAATTAACCAAATTTATGGTTAGCTACCGATAAAATGCAGTTATTAACGGTTAATTATCCGACTGCGACAACGAAAAAGGGTAAATAATGTTTTTTTATTGTGCAGTCAACTCCTAGGTGAAGTGAAAAATCGGTATCCGAAGGATAAAGATTTTATTTTAGATTTTATAAATCATATTTAAAGAACATAAGTATACTTACTGATTATTTTTTGGTTGTCCATACCACGCTGTGCGAGTATTTAACCGTAATAAAATGCGGTTAAATAACCGTTAATAACGAAAAATGCGTTTTAACCGCTTGGTTAAAATCGTTAATAACCGGCTTCGCATCTGTAGCCATGTTCTATAATGGCTCAGGAGTCAAATTGCTTGACTGTATCATAAATTTAGCTGAAAGTGTAATAAGAAAAGTCTGACTGACTCAACTCAACTATCCGTCCAAATGGATAAATGTTACCTGCTGTTTAGTTCAGTAAAATTCACATCGTGTACAAAAAAGAAAAAAAAAAAAAAAAAAAAAAAAAATCTGATTGACAAGCAAGATCACATATTTATAACAATAATTCATTTTCAGTTCATAAAATTCGCTGGTGCCCCTAAAACTTAAACAAAAAGATATTTAAGTCGCGCCACAGCAGTGTACATGGGGGTTTAATTTATCTCCCCACCACTGAGCTTTTATTGACGGCAAATATTTCTGTAATTTTCATTCAATGTGACAAGACGCGGTTGCTAAGGCCGCCATCCGTTGTCCTAGTGACGATATGCGTCGCTAGGTCTCTCCGGCTGCAGCATCCAATAAGGATTCAAATTAATGTGACGTTCCCGACAGCGCATGCGTTTTAAACAAGACGCAGCCTCAGAGCTGTCATACATTGTTATGACTTTGTGTTATGTTTTCAGTTTTTCTTTGAATTTTTATGTTTAAGTGTGTTTTTTTTTTTTATTGTTTTAAGGTGTAATTTATTGTAAATAGTGTTTTTGTAGCGTTGAATGCAGACCGTGACCCAATCTGGCGATGGCACGTCGATTACCAGCCGTACTTGCCCACAATGTAATAAGTCATTTCAAAAATCTAAAGGTCTTAACATACATATTGCCAAAGTACATAAAAAATGTATAAGCCAAAATAGTTTTGCACCACATATCCATCCCAGTACTCCGGCACCAACTTCCTCAGTCAACAACTCAACCCCTCCTTTTCACATCCATCTCAGCCGGTTGAAAAATAGCATCTCCATAGTGAAAAGGATCCCTCGAGGAGCTAGAATTACCGTTGCAACACATTTGTCTCAACTAATACAGAAATGTTATCAAAGCAATGGTACTCAAGACTGGCAGAACCTATTTTTATTTTCTTACAGCACACTACACGCAAAAACTGATGAATCGAATTGTTCGCTTACACAAAAGATAAAAAATAACTGTGCTGTAAACTCCTCGCCTTCACCCGCTCCTGTAAGTAAACATGTCACCCCTCATAACCGCCGCAAACTGATTGAGAACAAAATTAGTGATGGAGACCTTAAAGGTGCCGCACGTCTTTTGTTCTCCAACGACGAGCTATCGCCAGACACCCCTGACACACTTCAGGCCCTACGGACGAAACATCCTCCAGCTCCAATCAACCCATATTTTCTCGATCCACCAACAGCAGGGCAATCATGCCTCCAAATTCAAAACAAGGATGTAATGGATGCCATTTTATCTTTTAAACCAGGTTCGGCCGCAGGTTTGGATGGAATCTCACCCCAGCATTTGAAAGATTTAACATCTCATTCTGTGGGTGATGCAGGTGATCAACTTTTAAATTCTATCACTAAATTAATTAACTTTATGTATTCAGGCAATATCAATTCAGAAATCGTTCCCATTCTTTTCGGTGCAAACCTCATCGCCCTCACCAAAAAGGACGGAGGGGTGAGACCAATTGCTGTTGGATCAACTTTACGCCGTTTGGCTTCCAAAATTGCTGTTCGACATATTTCATCAAAATTAAATTCGGAATTTGAACCCGTACAGTTAGGTTTCGGTATAAAAGGAGGATGTGAGGCAGCCGTCCATGCCCTACGCTCCTTTCTAACTTACGGACAACCTGAAGTAGTGATCAAAATTGATGTTAAAAACGCTTTCAATTCGGTAAATAGGGATACCCTGCTGACGGAAATAAAACAGCACGTACCGGAAATATATAATTATCTTCTTCTCAGCTACGCTGACCCAACTAAATTGTTATATCGTTCTAATGAACTTTCCTCAGAAGTAGGTTGTCAACAGGGTGATCCCCTTGGGCCTGCAATTTTTAGTTTAGCTATAAATCCAATAATTAAAAATTTAAATTCTAAATTTAACGTATGGTATTTGGACGACGGAACCCTAGGAGGTGATGTGGATACTGTGTTTTCAGACCTTTTTTCAATCAAAAATAAGTTTCAGTCCATTGGTTTGGAACTTAATTTTGGCAAATGCGAACTCTTTATAAATAATTCCAACTTAAATATAAATGACGTAAAGCAAAAATTCAATATTCTTGCTCCAAATATTAAAATTGTAAGCAGTAATTCCCTTTGCCTCTTAGGGTCCCCAATATTTGAAGCGTCTATTCCTGAATACATTAATAATTCTATTACTAAATTTCAAAATTCCGCTGACCGTCTTCTTGAAATTAGTTCGCATTATGCACTTTGCATCTTAAAATTCTGTCTTTTCGTCCCAAAATTTACATATGTGCTCCGCTGCTGTCCCTTTTGGAACCACCCAAATCTTTTAACTCAATTTGACGACTTAATTAAAATTAGCTTAGAATCGATCCTAAATATGCAGCTGAACGAGCAATCTTGGACCCAAGCATCCCTGCCCATCCGTTATGGTGGGTTAGGGACTCGCAAAATTTCCAGTGTCGCTTTGCCAGCCTTCCTATCTTCTGCCTATAGTTCAGCAAATCTCATAAGTAAAATTTTAAGGGCCAACCCTTCAAACTTTGAGATTGCTGGCTTGGAAGAAGCTAGAAAGGCTTTCTTAATTGCATGCCCAGGTCAAAATTTTCCAGTTTCTACAAATTCACAGAGGAGCTGGGACGACATACACTGCAAAATTACCTATGACCATCTCTTGAGCTGTAGTACAGGTTCGGCACGAGCTAGGCTATTGGCTGTGGGAACGCATGAGGCCGGCTACTGGCTTCACGCGTTTCCATCGTCTAATACTGGAACCTTTCTTGAGCCTGACACGCTCAGAATTGCAACCTGTCTACGGCTCGGGGTTCCGGTTTGCGCTCCTCACGTGTGTCCCTGTGGCAGTGACGTCGACCGGCTAGGACATCACGGACTGTCATGTCAAAAAAGCGCCGGCCGCTTCTCAAGACATGCTGCACTAAACGACATTATACGCCGGTCCCTTGCCACCGTCAACGTGCCAACGTTGCTTGAGCCCACAGGCATTGCAAGAGACGATGGCAAGAGACCGGATGGTATGAGTCTGATTCCATGGAAGATGGGTCGGGTGCTGGTATGGGATGCCACTTGTTCAGACACGCTAGCCCCTTCCCATCTCCATGGTACTTGCAACAGACCTGGTGCAGCTTCAGAAGCGGCTGAAAAGGCGAAAAGACTGAAATACAGGGGTCTAGGCAGCGAATACGATTTTGTCCCATTCGGTGTCGAGACCCTTGGTCCGTGGGGTCCTAGCGCCTTAAAGCTCTTTAAGGATATTTCTAAGAGGTTAGTCGACGTCACAGGTGACCGAAGAGCTGGCAGCTTCCTCGGACAAAGAATTAGCTTAGCTATTCAAAGAGGAAACGCTGCCAGCATCTTCGGCACCTTGCCTAAGGGGACTAGCTTTCAGAATATGTTTTAGTTATATTTTATATTTTTGTTTTCTTTTTTCTTATTGTACATACATTTTTTTTTAGTCTAGGATAGTTGTACATATGTTATATATTAGTATAAATGGTCAAAAAAACTTATCTTTCAGGTCTATTGCAAAAGAATTTCAGGTCGTTTAGGGATTTGGTCCTTCGCAAAAGAAATCCAGATAGTTTGCGGATCAGGTCATTCGCGACAGAAATTCAGGTTATTTGTGTATCGAGCCTTTTGTTTACAAGGTCTTCACGAATGAAAGCGTGGTCATTTGAGTATGGTTAGCATTTCTTTCACTATGCGCTGAAATTGCTTACACTGTTTAACCGTACCTAAAGTGCCGAAATTTTGCATAAAAGCTCCATTTATGATGTAAACAAGGAGCATGGAAGAATTTTATGAAATTCCCAAGGGTTGGAAGTTCTACTATGAGAGCTAACTCACTGACGTAAGCTATTTAGTTAATCTTGCAAATACAAGTCGAAAGTACCCAGTTTTGTGATTTTGGAAATAATTTCTACTTATATTTAAAGTTCTCATTTCACTTCATTAAAAATTTGGGCTCCACGTTCGGCAGTTATTCTTTCTTACTAAGGATTTGCCAATGCTTTTACATCTACACTCTACACTAATATTATAAAGAGGAAAGATTTGTGTTTTAAATTATCCACCTTATTGTAACGAATAAACTCAAAAATTTCTAGACCAGTTTCTGAAATTCTTTCACCATTAGAATGCTAAATTATCCTTTAGTAACATAGGCTATAGTTATTACAAGAATAAATCATGGATCAGTGTTAAAACTTCAATAATTTAACCCAAGGTGGAAAAAAACGGCATGAAATGTCTTTCATCGCGTCGTAGTCTTAAGTTAGATGGCTAGATCTACTCCTGCTGCCTCGTACTGAAGCACTGACTTCGAACAGATCAGGTAGAAAGATATTAATATTTTTTGCTTTTTAGTTGCAGGGTGTTTTTGAAGGCGATGTTTTATTTATTTAGCGAGGAAGAATATAGAACTTTTACATTTATAATATTAGGAGGAAAAGTTAATCACTTACAAAATGAATCTCCTTAACGCCCTACGAGATTAAATGATAAAATAAAATCATATCTCCGTATATTGAATATGCTTATTCCGTTTAATCACGAGAGTGCCGTATTGCACCACCCTACGATACAGCACTAAATTTCAATCAAAACCATAGGAACGACCGGACGTAGGGACTATTACGGTTACAGTTTGTGATGAAGAAACGATATCGCTTGTGAATATAGATTGTCTATACGGAGATATCACTAGACGTCAAAACGACTTCACGTCCAAAATACAATGGTCTCAAGACGAAAGTCTTTGACTAGTGTGTGCTTATTTATTTATTTTAATTATGGTTTGCAAACATATAAAATAATATAAAACTAAACAAACATATTTATTATAAACTAGCTGATGCCCGCGGCTTCGCCCCACTGATGTAGATTAAAACGTGTTTTCCCGCAGGAATGTGATATTTTCCTGTAGTAAAAAGTAGCCTATATTACTCTCCAGCCCTTTAACTATGTCTAAACAAAAAATCACGGCAATCCGTTGCTCAGTTTTGACGTGAAAGAAGGACAAACAAACAAACACACATTCACATTTATAACATTAAAGTGTGGAAGCATGTTATTGGTTGGATGGAAGAGTATTCACCTAATATATTTCATACTAAATACAAACTGAAACATAGATGCACAGAGAAAACCCCAGAAAAAAGACCAATGCTGGGAATCGAACCCAGGTCCTCGGCATTCCGTGCTGCGTGCTTACCCCTACACCACCACTGGTCAGGAGCTTACACGCAAATTTTTCCTATGCATCATACATTCGAGCCTGCCATCATCACTTATGCAGAAATACAGCAAAAAAAAAATTGAAGTTAAATAAATAAAAAATAAATAAATATTAGGGGACAATCTTACACAAATCGACCTAGTCCCAAACTAAGCAAAGCTTGTACTATGGGTACTAGACGACGATAAACATACTTATATAGATAAATAAATACTTAAATACATAGAAAACATCCATAACTCAGGAACAAATATTCGTGCTCATCACATATTTCTTTTTTCCTTATTTTTGTACAATAAAGAGTTTACATACATACATACATAAATAAATGCCCTTACCGGGATTTGAACCCAGGACCTCTTGCTTCGTAGGCAGGGTCACTACCAACTAGGCTAAAGCGGTCGTTAAAAAAATAAAAAAAATAAAAAAAATACAAAAAGATACTTCAAACCAAAACTTGTTTTTATTCACCTAATTACAGGCAAACACAGTGTATTAAACATAAACATACCATACCAGTGATCGCTAGACTAAAGTGGCAGTGGGCAGGGCACATCGCTCGTAGAATTGACAGCCAATGGGGCCGAAAGGTTCTCGAGTGTCGTCCGCGGACCGGAAGATGCAATGTAGGTAGGCCTCCAACAAGAAGAAGGATACGGGAACGCGTTGGATGCGGATGGCGCAGGACCGGTCTGTTTGGCGAGCCTTCGGGGAGACCGTATGTTCAGCAGTGGACGTCTTTCCAATGATGATGGTACCAGTGATCAGCGGAACTTAGACGTGGGCGCTTACATTGGATGCCACAAAAAGCTCAAAACCACTCAAAGAGCGATGGAGCGAGCTGTGCTCATAGTTTATCTGCGTGATCGAATCAGAAGATAGCTCGGAGAGTTGCAAGATTTAAATGGCAGATGGCAGGACACATTGCTAAGAACAGATAACTGATGGAACAGTGAGGTTCTAGAGTGTGGCGGAAGACGTGGCATGACAAGGCCTGAAGAAGGTCCGACGATCTGATAAAGATCGCAATAACCGCTTGAAAGCAAGTAGCGTAGGCGATCGTTGTGGATTTCCACAAAGGACTCTCCCAAAGACTTCAGCGCCTACTATTCTTATTTCATCATTATCCCAGCCTCTATACGTCCCACTGCAGGGCACAGGCCTCCTCTCAGAATAAGAGGGCTTGGGTCGTAGTTCCAACGCGGGCCCAGTGCGGATTGGGAACTTCACATAAACCACTGAATTTCTTCTCAGGTGTACGCAGGTTTCCTCACGATGTTTTCCTTCACCGTAAAGCTCATGGTAAATTACAAATGTAATTTCGCACATAAATTTCGGAAAACTCAAAAGTTCGAGCCCGGACTCGAACCCACGACCCTCTGCTTGAGAGACCATAGGGCAAGCCACTAGGCCACCACGGCTTTTTTACGGCTTATTCTTATTTAAACTTAAAACATTAGCCCACGGAAACGCACTAGGTACCGCGATTAGGTCATGCGTCACGTTTCATCCAAATCCTTTCAGCGGTTATTGTGCTGCGTGGTTGACTTATAAATATCCAAACATCCCAATATCTTCTCAAACTTTCTCGTTTAAGAGGGTACGATGGCTGAGAGACTTTTGAGAAATATGTATTTTAATGAAAACAAAACAAAACATTTTTAATTTTCATTCAATTTTTATGGAATATTTTAATGAAATGTCGCTGTCTCGCCCGAACCCCTCCGTGTCAGTACAGCGAGAGCGGGACAAGCTCTCAGCTCAGACCGTTAATAGGCGCGTAAAATTGATCAAAACAGCATGGACTAATAAAATTATTTTTTTCAAATATAGTTAGAGGATAGATTTAGCTATGCCCTTATTTTTTCCTTTTTTTGTTTATATGAGGGATTCTTTTCTGATGAGTGTCTGAAAATGACGTTGAAATTGGGCAATTTTTTCAGTTTTTGGAAGCTCATATTTCTTATGTTAATTGAAATATGGAAAAAAAACGAAACCTTGGGGCGTAGCTGTGGTAGATACAGATTACACAGTAAAAAAAATTTGGCTCTAAAGCCATTATCCAGGGAGGAAACAGGGGATTACGTTTGTATGGAGAAACGGTGCGCATCGTATCCTCTTAAATAGGATAGGAATCTCAGAATAGGCCCCCAGCGGGCGAGTGGCGACGGGCGGTGAAATATGCGACCGGTGCCTACCAGAAACTACATGACACGTCACTTTAAAATATTATCCGAGACGGAGATATACAATACAATATTCGGAGATATGTTTGGACAGTCGTACGTCGAGAGATGCTATGTAATGCAGTGTTCACAAGACCAAGCCTTATTGTCCAACGCACTCGCAATTACAATCGTTTTCGCTACTTTATTCTGTCCTTTGTTTCTGTTCTGTACTTTGTTTTGGGGATGAAAATGAGGGTAGTTGTGTATCGCTGTCAGTTGCATCGAGCAGCCGCGCGACCAGAGCGGTAACGTGCAGTGCACGTTTGGCAGCCGCCATGACGTGTGGCTCCGGGAAGAAGGGCTACGGATTAGCCCGAAACGACGTGAGTTATCCGTATTTTTTCACTACCTATAACGGAAAAGTGGGTTATTTAACAAACAAACAAAAGCTGCGGGTTATGCTAGTATATTAAAAGAAACAACATCAAATTGTCGACTCAAACCTATAACTTCACAATCTTATGTTCTTCAACTTTCACAATATTCTAAGACTTCTTAGCAAAATGGCGAAACAAATATATCAAGCGTTAGCTGACAAGTTTATAGTTTGGCAACTGGTAGGTGGCAATAAACGAAGGTAGAATTTAATGGATGAGGCTTTATTACAAGTTCGTATGTAAATGTATGTTGGGATTACATGATTTGCAATTTCTTTTGATATTGTTTTGTTAACAAATTAACTACTTATTTACGCTTTAGTCTTATGTAGCTATTAGTTTGCAGTTTATCTATCTATACAGCGATCCGGGTGTCACCAACTGTACTGGCTGGTTACACCCGGATCGCTGTATAAGCGCTTCAGTATTATGCTGAGCCAGTGTCCAATTTGCAATCGCAATGACACATTCTATCTTAAGCTTTCGTGTTGTTTTTTGTTTTGTAAAAAAAATATTGATTGTGTCTTGTGTTGTTGTATCCGACCAAATAAGCTGGGCATACTTAAGTAAGTACGATGATAAATTATCTATACATATAAAATCCTTTGTCCTGACTGACGGATCAACGCACAGCCTAAACCGCTGATCGTAGAGACCTGAAACTTGGAGGGTGTATTCTTTGTATGACGTAGGCATCCGATAAGAAAGGATTTTCCGTAGTTCTACTTCTAAGGGGGTAAAAAAGGGGGGCAAAGTTTGTATGAGACATCGTGATTCCTTGGTCCAATCTACTTCAAATTTTGCATAAACATTCTTTAACAAAATTGATGGAAGACGTGTTTCGTATTTTATTGAAATTCATCCCTTGACGGGGTCAAAAAGTAGTAGAAAGTTATTTTGGGGGTGATTTGCTTCGAAGTTGATATCAATACTCCTTAGTGCTTTTGATTTAAATTACATTTTATTTTGACACATTGTAAACGAAACGAAACTTCAAATATTGCAAACCATTTTTGTCTACGTTTGTCAACCACGTCTTGATCTGATCTCTGATAATAGCTAATTATATGTATTAAGTATTTGCATTTCACCAAGCTTTTGCTTTTACAAGCGCAGCGTGGGACGTCCACCAACGAGATGGACGGACGTTTTGGTGAAGGCCGCAGGTTCAGGGTGGATGCAATTCGCTTCCAACCGTAATGATTGGACGTCAATGAGGGAGGCCTATGTCCAGCAGTGGACGTCCTACGGCTGAAATGATGATGATGATGAAGCTTTTATGCGAGTTCAACCTTTTTCGAATAAAATCGAATTGAGTATTCAAATATCATTGTTGAACTCGCATAAAAGCTTGGTGCAATGCAAATACATATAAAATGCTTTGTCCTGAAGTCCTAAATGACTGACTGCCGGATTAACGCACAGCCTAAACCGCTGTATGTAGAGACCTAAAACGTGGAGGGTGTGTTCTTTGTATGACGTAGGCATCCGATAAGAAAGGATTTTCCGGAATTTCCACGGGATAAGGAATAATCGGGATTTATATATTTCATCAAGAGTGACCCTATGCCCATAACGAAGATTACTAAACTGTACAAATTGGGCATGCAATTAGACTATTAGAATATAAAGCGAATATAAAGAATTTTGAAAATTTCCACGGGATAAAGTTAAATCAGGATTTATATATGTAGGTACTCAAATCAACTGGACCATATCTCCATAACTACAATTATTAATCTTTTCAAATACAGTATTAACGAAAATGACCATAACAACAAAAAAACTTATTGCAGGATTTTTGGAAATTCCTGTGGGATAGATAATCTCTGAAACTTCCGAGCCGATTAAAAAAAAAACTTTTACCAGTAAAAAGTTACACTATCCTTTATTGACATAGGCTACTTTTTTCCGGGGAAATGCAAAATTCCCAAGGGATAGAAAAAAAAAATTCAACTTCGGAGCTCATTTTAAAATGTCTTACACCAATAGAAAAGATGCACTGTCCTTGGTTAACATAGGATGCTTTTTTCCGGATAAATGCAAAATTCCCGCGGTATAGATAATAGTAAAATTAACTTCGGGGCTGAGTTTAAAAAAAAATCACCAATAGAAAGCTTCACTATCCTTTATTGGTATAGGCTACCTACTATTTATTCGGTAAAATGCAAAATTCCCCTGGGATATTAAGAAGTGAATTTCACTTCAGGGCTGATTTGAAAATTTCTTTCACCTATTAGTGAGTAGCTACACTAACCCTTACTTACATAGACTATTTTCTCCGTGAAAAATCAAAATTCCCACGGGAAAAAAATAAGTGAACTCAACTACGCGGCTGATTTTAAAATTTCTTTTATCGATAGAAAGCTTTAAGGACATAGGCTACTTTTCTCGGGGAAAATGCAAAATACCCGCGGGATAAAAATAAGTGTAATTTTGCAAATAATAAGGACAAATTTGTTGAAATTCCCGCGGGATAGGGAATAAACGGGATTTATAATATTCACTAACTGATACTCATGATGAAATGATAATAATGATGGATGTTGCCGGTGCCGGATTTTTGTTTTATACAATGAAAGAGATGAAGAAGCTTTACCACAAATTGGAATTCTACGCGGACGAAGTCGCGGGCAAAAGCTAGTCATTGATAAAACAATAACCAGGGCCCAATTGCATAACAAAATACAAGCAAATAGTATTAGTGAATTCCAATACAACTACAAACACACAAAACACAAAATACAAATACAAATTCACTACTACTATTTGCTTGTATTTTGTTATGCAATTGGGCCCTGGTATAGTGAAATTCTGGTGGTTCAGTTAGGAACATCTTCCCGGGATGGGGCTTGTATTTCGTTCAACAAAAACTTCTTATTTAAATTTTAGGTCTTTTCCATGGCTTCACCTGCGAAGATCTTATTTACGTACCATTATCTTGAAGGAACTGAATAATTTTGCGGGAAAAAACCTGATGTATGAATCCTGGATATATTTATATATGAGTGTCAAATTTTATATCTGTTCAGTAGCATTACAACAGCCAAAGCGTGAGAGTAAACAAGACTCAATTCTTCTCCAGCACCATAATAAATGAGGTTGGCTGCAGCTCTTGCAATGTCTTGCGTGGTCTTGGTGCCATAATTTATTAATGACAAAAAGGTAAGATAATACCACATCTGAAGCAGATTATTTCACTTGCCCACATCTTCCCAGAACTGGCGGCAATATGCGAACCAATTCAACGTGAAAGCCTCCCCGTATGTTCTTGTATGCGCATAAAAATAACTCTTATGGCGAAAACATTGTCCCGAGTATTAAGTAATTGGATGGCACTGTGTTGCCCGTGATTACTGATTAGGGAAATTTTGTAGCCAAATATTCTTTATAACTGTTACCCACAATTTTGTTCGCACGTCCTTATTCCTCGACTCGAGAAGTCTTAAACTTTGATTAGAGTTTTCCTTTGTGATGATAAAATAAGGACGGATTTGATGATATTTCCACGGGATAAGGAATAAACGGGATTTATATATTCTATTTAACGGGACCGCATCTCCGTCTTCATGATTAACAGACTCTTCATAGCATCCAATGCAAGGCGCTAAGAACTAATTTCAGCATTTTTTTAAATTTCTGCGAGATAAGAAAAAAATTAGATTTATACGTATTAGCTGTTGGCCGCAATTCCGACTGCGAAGAACAGAGGTATATAAAACAGCCTACGCCCTATTCTCAGACCTACCGAATATAGAGAAAAAAGTTTCAAAAAAATCGGTCAAGCCGTTTTGAAGGAGTTCAATAACAAACACCGTGACACGTTATTTTTATATTAGAAGACTAGCTGCTGCCAGCGACTCCGACTGCAAAGAATAGGGGTAGGTATACAAAAAATAGCCTACGACCTATTCTCAGACCTACCGAATATACAGGGTTATTTGTAATTCACTAGCATCCTTTTAACCCTAAACTCCTACCACTTAAACAAATGTTTTTTGTATTACGGCTTTTGTCATAACTTAATATTTTTGGTGTAATAACGTATTGAAAATTTGAGATTTCCTCTTATTTTTACGATACTCTGTTTATTTGTATGGGAAAAAAGTGCTTCATTTTAAAAAGTCGTAAAACAAAAAACATTTGTTTGAGTGATAGGAATTCAGGGTTAAGAGGATGTCAGTGAATTAAAAATAACCCTGTAGAGAAAAAAGTTTCATAAAAATCGGTCAAGCCGTTTCGGAGGACTTTGATAACAAACACCGTGAACGAGATTTTTAATATTAGAAGAAGATATTCACTAACTGACATCGATTAGGATGGTAGATGTTTGGATGTTGCTTTACCAGATTATTTTTTCTTTCATGAAAGAGATGAAGAAGCTACCACAAGTTTGAATTTTGCGCGAATGAAGTCACAGCCAAAAGCTAGTCAATGCTTATAGAGTTTAGAAATAATTAGGTAGTGAAGAGTTCGACAGCAACCCCTTCCGGGGCCCCTCGGAACCCCCTCCGGCACCGCCCACGCTTCCGACCCCGCTGATGTAAATAATGACTCAATATACCGTACCTGTGGGTTTGAAAGGGAACATTTTGTGATAATATTGCTGCTGTATCGGCTTTCTAAAAGTTACTTCATGGGTTATACACATTTCGACCGCAGCAATCAACATTATCGTTTGTGAAAAGTCGTAACTTTAGTTAAAACTTCGCAGAAAATTGCCAAAAAATGAAGTTCCGTCAACATTAATTGCTGCGGTCGATTTGTTTGTTCGCGTTTCTCCTGTGGAGAATCTCCATCATCTGATGGCAAAGGTTAAAAAAATCAAAAAAAAAAAACAAAAAATCAAAACGTTTATTCTGCAAGTAGGCCGCAAAGAGCTCTTTTACATGTCATTTTTTTTAAACTACCAGCGCTTTCGTAAGGACCATCATTGCCAAGAAGAATGCGCCGCAAGAAACTTGGCAGAAAGTCATCTTTTCAAATTAAAATATAATAAATTACAAATTAAAAAAATCATAAAAATATAGAATTAAGTAAATAAAAAAATAATTATATAAAAAAACAATACAGGGATGTATTGGGTCCCTTAGTTAAAAAAACTAAAACAAGACCTACATCTTAACTATATCTACGTTAAGTGGAAGTGTAGAATGCTTCCACCGCCAAAAAAAAAAAAATTAAAAAGGAAAAATAAAAAATAAAAATATTGGAGATGTCTTCCAATGTCACAATAATTAAAAATGATTGTGTTAAAAACACATTTCAGGTCAAGTAACCATTAAACTTTTGGATTCCAAAGGCAAACGCTTACGCCTGCCGCTCCCAAAGTTGGCTCACTCGCACTCATGTCATGCTCTGAAAGCAGAGCGGTACCGAGGGCATGTATCGCTTCCGTTCCCATAAGCCTTATGGGACCGTCTTAGGAACTTCGACGTCGCGGGCCAATGACTAGTTAATAAAGTATTAATTAAAATATAAGAGTTTAAATCCATAAGCTTAACAATATACAGCCTTAAATATAGCAAAGGGATATATAAAGTCCCTAAGTTAATAAATAGAAAATACTTCATCTAAATTTAGACTATATGTCTCTAAATGTCAACGTAAACTAGTTACATAATCATTAGAGGTGTAAGAAGCCTCCAAGGTCAAAATTAATAATAATATTAATAAAAAGAGCTGGAGATGTATAAGGTCTCCGAATATCAAACAAATAGGTACCTGCTTATTATAATTAAGTGGACAACGGCAACAGAACCAGAAACTAGCCGCGGATTGCGCCGGGACACTACAAGTCACACTTCACAACACTTCACATTGCAAAGCACATCCACATAAACACACACACGCACACACAAACACGAGTACATCACATCACATATCGACATCCTAATTATCTTCGGTTTTCAGTCTTGGCCATGTCGCATTATCACACAAGTACTCCTCAACTTTATAGTATGCTTTCTTCAGGAGTGCACTCTTTATGTATTCTTTGAAAGAGTGGTGTGGCAATTTCCATGCTTCTACAGGGACTTTATTGTAAAATCTCACGCAGTTTCCCACAAAGGATTTGCTTATTTTCCGTATACGGAATTTAGGGACGACAAGCTTGTGTTTATTACGAGTGTTGATATCATGTACGTCTGACATTTTCTTAAAGGTCTGGATATTTTTGTGTGTATACAATATCACATCGTGTATGTACTGTGAAGCTACTGTGAGGATGTTTATCTCCTTAAAGCGTTCTCTTAGTGAATCCCGGGAGCCAAGGTTGTAGATAGACCGGACTGCCCTCTTTTCTAGAATGAAGATCGTTTCGATGTCAGCTGCCTTGCCCCAAATCAACAAGCCGTAAGACATTATGCTGTGAAAATAACTGAAATAAACAAGCCGGGCAGTTTCTACGTTGGTAAATTGCCTGATTCTTCGTACAGCATAGGCGGCAGAGCTCAATCTACCAGCAAGACCAGAAATATGTGGTCTCCATTGCAAATTTCGATCCAAGGTAAGACCAAGAAAAACAGTCTCATGCACAAGTTCCAGATTTTCTCCATTTAAGGATATAGTTGTGTCAACCTGTCTAACATTAGGCAACGTAAATTTTATACATTTAGTTAAAGGTTTATAATTAAAAAGCCAATATTTTTATTCAAGTCTACATCGGCGTTTGGGACGCCTGGCACACTTTCAGCCGATTCAAATAAATCTTAAGTTTGCTGACACGGAGTCGCTAATATTATATTTCAAACTAAATACAATCTGAAATATATATGCACAGTAAAAACCCCAGAAAAAGGACTAATGCTGGGAATCGAACCCAGGTCCTCAGCGTTCCGTGCTGCGTGCTTACCCCTACACCATCACTGGTCTAGAGGTTAGCGACGAATTTTTCCCATACATCGTACATTTCAGTCTGTTATAATCACCTTTGCAGTGATAAAACGCGCATCTATGTTATGCCCTCTACCGAGAGACTTAACACTCCTTCGGAACTAACCGCTCACCTGGACCAAGAGATGGCGCTATTGTGCAACTTTAAACAAGTTAGGTATGAAGTATCTTTTTTTTGTATTTATTTTTCAACTTCATTTTTTATTACTATATATATTTCAGTTTGTATTTAGTTTGAAATATATGGTTTCACGGGATGACCGTAAAAGTAATAAAAAATGAAGTTGAAAAATAAATACAAAAAAAAAGATACTTCATACCTAACTTGTCGCTAATATTAATTAATCCTATTTTTCAAAATAGTTTTTACAATCTTTTATTTAACCTGCAACGTTTTTATTGGGTTCCGAACCCAGAGGGTAAAAACGGGACCCTATTACTGAGACTCCGGTGTTCGTCCGTCTGTCTGTCCGTCTGTCACCAGGCTGTATCTCATGAACCGTGATAGCTAGACAGTTGAAATTGTCACAGATGATGTATTTCGGTTGGCGCTATAACAACAAAATACTAAAAATAAAATAAAGTTAAAAATTCAAGGGGGTTGTCATAAAAGAAACGTGTTTTTTTCAGCGTTTTTAATGGCGTTAATTAGACACTTGAAATTTTCACCGAAAATTTTATTTTGCTTATTTATTACTCCAAATTGTTCATGTGCTTCCTTTTTTGTGTAACCGGATCTTTTTGTTTTGTGGCAGTAAATGTTTTTTTATCGTGTAACTTGAGATATCACAAAAAAAAAGCCAAATAGCTTTCTAGAAGACCTGTCAGTAGGTATATTTGTTTTTCAAATTATCTAAATGCAGGGCAACTCGGCTGTGAATGTAAGTTACAGCGGGAAAATACGAGTAGAATAATCGCATTCCGGGAAAAATGCGAAAGAAAATTATCTACAAGGAAAAATTGCGTTTGAAAAAGCGATCTAACTAATCGTTCAGATAGATACGACGTACGAGCAAGTATACGCCAAAACATTGGCTTTAGTTTACGAATATAAGCCGTCAGGTTGGACGTCAATATTTTCCGCCTTCTGCAGTATCTGAGCATTACCTGTAGACGCCAATAATAACATGTCTGGGATACCCGCCCCTTTGCCTATCTAGCTAGCTAGCTTACCTATATATACGATACAACAGGAAAATTTAAAAATTCTTTTATTTTAGGAAAATAAAATAATAACAACATGACACATACCTACCTACGAGTAATGTCTAATGTTACATGTCTAGAATGCCATTACGTAAGTTGTCGCCAAATCCAACTTCCATACTTTATTATAAATACGAAAGTGTGTCTGTCTGTCTGTAGTTACCCCTTCACGCTTAAACCCCTGAACCGATTTAGATGATATTTGGTATGGATATAGTTTGAAACCCTGGGAAGGATACAAAATAGTTTTTATCCCGGAAAATTGCATAGTTCCCGCGGGATAGCGATAAACGAATTCTTTGCAGACGGAGTCGCGGGCAACAGCTAGTCTTATTTTCACTCACGCTCTAATATGTAGGTAATTTGGATAACAGTTTAACAAGGTACAGCTAACAAAAAACAGTCAGCAAAAAAGATTGTAATAAAAATGTATTTTTAACGAAAACTCATTTCACACTCCAAACCCCATTATCCGAACTACCTCCATCTCAACTCTACTTTGTCTACATATGGGTCGATAGCTCAGTGCCTGCCAGTGGGTTGAAATATGCTATTACCTTGTTCGAAGCCGATCGCCTGCGCCGCCCCCATCACCTCTACGTATACGCTCGAGGCGACGTAAATACATCGAAACTTGTGCAAAGATGTAAAGAAAAAAGAAATGGCTGCCAAAATAATTTTTCGGGTAGGTAAGGTAAACGTAACAATGCTTGAGACCTCAACGCCCAGTAGATGACACCCATATGTCACCTCTCTTACTATGACAAAATTGAAGGTGTTATGTCAATGGGTCAGTGTCGAGCACAGCGACGTTTACCTTACTTTGAGTGTTTATAAGTTTATTAAAAATTTTAAAAACCCCCAACGCAATTCGATCACACATAATGTTTGAAAATAAAGTAAATGCCCATTATGCGTCTAAGATCCCTTCCGCAGCTAACACAAGAGCTGATAACTTTGAAACAGCTGAACCAATTTTGATGAAATATATTTAAGAACCATTTCCAAGAGGCCTGCTCCTGTTTAAGAGGTTTACTAATGTTTCGGCGAAAAACTTTTCGCAAAATGATTCATTTGGCAAATGTTTCATTTCCCAAATGTTGTTTTTTTCTGAAACTGTAAACTTTTCAGGATTGTTATAAAACAAACCTAACCTAACCTAACCTAACCTACAGGATAGTCCTGAAATATATCCTGAATAGTTTACAGTTTCAGAAAAAATTAACATTTGGGAAATGAAACATTTGCCAAATGAATCAGTTTGCGAAAAATAATTCACCGAAAAGGCAGTACACGGTTTAAGAGCTATGGTGCCACATACAGACACACACAAACACATAGCGGTCAAACTTATAACACCCTTCTTTTTGTGTCGGGGGGTTAAATAGCATACTGCTTATATGCACAAGGGTGTCGCCAAGCCTTTAGACTGTACTGACAATATCTGTCTGTGCAAAATAGGGTGCCCAGAAATGAGTGATAGGGTGTTTTTTGGGAGCTTATAATTCGAAGCCGATTGCTCGGGAATAGACAGACATACTCTCAAACCTTAACTTATATACATAACATATACTAGCGCCACCACAAGTTGTGAGTGAAATTAGAACTACTGAGGTGATTGGTTGTCAATCAGGCATCAATTGTTATTACTTAATTAGCAAGCCATCTAGTTCGGCAAATACATTGTAGATGGCGCTGTATTAAACAGTCTGTAATTATAAGTAATTATATACCTACCTACACAGTAGGTACACATGTAAGATGCTGATTCAAAATTTGCAAATTATTTTCAACCACTTCCTGGCATCCAATTGAGCTGAAGTTTGGCATAATTATCCCAGGCTATACTTATACGCCGTACAGCAGGGTACAGGCCTCCTCTCAGAATGACATGGCTTGGACCGTAGTTCCCTGGTTGACACAGAGCGGATCGGGAACTTCACAAACACATGATATAAGGCAGCATGCAGGAATTGGAGGTAGCTGAAGATCGAGCTCAGTGGCGTGCCATGGGAGAGGCCTATGTCCAATTATGAGACTTATGGGTACGTACTAGACAAAGAATAAGTATAAAATATAAATATCTATACTAATATTATAAAGCTGAAGAGTTTTTGTTTGTTTGGTTGAACGTGCTAATCTCAGAAACTACTGGTTCCAATTGAAAAATAAATTTTGTGTTAAATAGGTACCTAGTCCATTTATCAAGGAGCATCAATGATTAACGCGGACGAAGTCGCGGGCACCAGTTAGTAATAAATATAAATACATATTAAACACCCAAGACTCGAGTACAAACATTCATATTTTTATACCTAATATCTGCCCCGACTGCCGGGAATCGAACCGGTACCTCAAACTTCACAGTCAGTTTCTCTAACCAAAGGACTATCCGCAGGGTAAGTAACTTTTTTGACACTCGGCATCGGATTGAAATGACAGTTTTTGTATGGCTGTGACAGCTGGCTGTTTTCGATACTTACCAATTGTCAGCCCATACAAGAACTGTCAAAATGAACGCGATGGCGATTGCGAGGGAGCTAGACAATTAGCCTGCCGGCCGTCCTTGGACGCAATTAAACATCTCCTTTCCACATGATGGCAGTTTTGTATAGTAGGTTAGGTACAACTGATAATCTAAAGTCTTTTCTAGATAAAAACTAACTCTTTGTTTCGCGCTATATGAGGGATAAAAAATACGATAGGTCCGAACAAAATATGATATATCCATATTGGCAGCTAGGTGTCCGCCATATTGGGTACTCCATTTTCGATATTACCTATTAATATTGTTTTTAAATAAAGCTTGAGATTGGTTTGACTGTGGACTTCACTTTGTACATCTGGATTGCTTTTTGAGATGACTATACGTAAGGTAAATGTCCAGTGCTCGACATGCTAATGCCCAATAGATAACGCCGTGCTGTCACCTCTATATTACCAATGACATTAAGTAAGAGATGGCAAATACCGAGACTGGGACATTCTAACTTATCTAATGAATGAGCGTCTGAAACGTTATTTTTTTTCACCAGGAATGCTCAAAGCATAGTCAAGACCAAAGTTATGTTAAGTAGAAGAACCGAATAACCGATTTTAGATTCTTTGATTTTCATAAGTGCTGATAGTCTAAATTTAATAAAAATATGTACCTATTTTAACTTTGACTTTCAAGAACATAATTGAAGCTATAAAAAACTACAAAAGCTTAAGTAAACGTCCCTGTGCTCGACACTGACCCAATACATGGCACCTTGAATCTTATGTCATAATAAAATAGGTGACAGATGGGTGTCATCTCCTGGGCGTTGAGGTGTCGAGCATTGGTACGTTTTCCTTACTTTTTCATTTTTTTTGCATCTGTTGACAAGACTGTTTCACAATAAAAATATATATGTATGAAGTTGAAAAGCTCAGTGCGGTTGAACATTTTTACTAAGATAAAGTAGTTCTGGGCCATTCTACTTTTAAGTAACCATTAATCTTTTGTGAAATATAAGGCATACCTGGTGATTTTTTTCAAGTGTAAATGACTTATATACAAACTGAAACACCTAAATTTAATGTTTTAAAGCAATAAAACTTTAAATTCAAAGAAATTTTGTGGAAAAAATTGGTAACTCAGCGGAAAATACATCAATTTCCATACAAATGGCGGGGACATGCATGTCCACTGCGTTACCTACTTTATAGATAATAATGATTACTTTTTATACGTAGTGATAATTTTAAATGTAAGCTTAATTATGTGCCTATTTAAATGTTAAATGATTTAAACCGAGCACTTTACCGTTTTTGTAAAAAAATATTTGAAGAGCACAGTACAAAAAATTACTGGTCAACGAAAAGTAGAATGGCCCTTCTGTGTTTTGTTAGGTGAGGTTTATCGTACAACTTGCGGGACACCCTGTGTATGTAGAAATAATCATTATAAAGCCAACCATACCTCTAGAAATACAGTTAACATTATGTACTCCTTTCACCACAGATCTCTTATCCCCAACTTTGGAAACTTCCACATAGTCATAACATAACATACAAATTTCAGCTCCAAATATGCATATTCCCTACATAAGCTTCCTCCGACAGACAAACAAACAGTTGTTCTAGCGCAGGAAGAGGGTTCCGTGCGAACTCTCTTATGTTCGGCCGAGTGGATCCGTGGGATGATAAAGGAACCTTGGGAGGAGAAGGCATCTTTAAACTTTTCAATGTTCCAACTTCTATGGATGAGGCTAAACGAACTCAAGCTTTTATTTACCTTCACCTGTCTCGTTGTCTGTGTGTCATTAAATTTTGCAAATTTGACCCATTTCCCAATTTCCGATTGAGCTGAAGTTTTGCATACATGTGCAAATCGGACGACAATGCGATATTATTATGACATGGAACTGATCTGATGATAGAACTGGAAGGCGGCCATAGGAACTCTGTAATAAAACGACACGACCCCGTCGAGTTTGGGCTCGTTCGATCCATCTTGAAGAGTACTTTGTTCATAGATGGTAACCAGAGGCAAAAGTACTGTCAGCAAACAAAGCTTGTATTAAAAATTGAATTTTTAACAAAAACTTATTTTGAGTTGAAAGTCGAGCAGTTTCGGACGCGTAATTTCTCCTGCATTCCGTTTTATAAAAAAGTCCAGTTAGTGCCACACGGAAACTTAAAAAAAAATTTACACAAATAGTCCTTTTGTATGAAACTTAATCACTCAATTCCTCACACTCACTGTGCGCTTTTTATATTCTCTAACGCACGGGCGCTCGCTATCGCTTTCATTGTCTCTTTCTACCTTTATCTTCCCCAGTTTAATTTATTCCCCAGTTTCCCCAGTTTGTCAGAAAGAAGTGGCAAAAGCGATTGTCATTCCGATTGTGTTAGACAATATGGCCTTTAGCTCTGCGGGCTTATTGTCTAACATTTCTGACGCTTGTCTTCGCAATTATTATTTCTTTCTGTCAAACGGTATAAGATGATGACAGAAAGAGATGCTGAAAGCGAAAGCAAGCTTCAGAAGCGTTAGACAATACGGCCTCTGGTCTGTAAATAAACCGTATTTTTATGCCACATCCACACTCCGTCGCTCCGTCTTCCGCTCGTCGCTATAACTCGACACACTCGCAGGAGTTATGCAGATTCACCCTATTTATTGGCAAACTTCACCAGATAGGAGGCGACACCGTTCATCTGATTCCGTTTGCGATAACACAGATTTATTGCTGATATAAAGGATTGAGTTGGATTTTTCTGCCTACGCATCTTTACATACCTGGCTTCCAATGGCAGTAAGAACTCTCGATGAGCCAACTCTGAAGTTTGCTGCCTTTATTGTTACTGTTATTGTGAATCTGGAGGTTAGGTGGGTGATTTTCTTTTGTTTTTAGAGACTGAAGCCTTGGTATTTCCATTTACTTCGGAACAAAACGAAATACACATCACATAGAACAGACCCCAAAAAGATGGACCGACGATGTGGTAAAATGCGGGTTGCGCAGGACCAATCGTTGTGCTATTGTTCGGTGGAGACCTTTGTCCAGCATTGGATGTCTTTTGGCTGATGAGTTGATAATGATGACACATCATATTGTCACGCGTCTTCTGGCTTCGTATTAGAAGGACCAACGACATGGCAAAAGCCTCTAGCCATTACCTGTAGATTTATTCTTATTCTTATAATCCCTAAAATTATTTACATCATGGTCTTAATTTACGATGTCTACATCCCAATCCCATAGAAATATCTTAATGAGAAACAGCCTACTATGTTTTATTTCGGAAAAACCGCTATCTCCACACCAAATCTCCTGGGTAATTAATAGGAGCTATAGAAGTAAGAACGTATGATGTAAAAGTCATAATATATACGCTCACTTTACATAACGTTTACTGGATATAATGAACAGAAGATATAATTTCATAACCTACTCTGTAATTTGTAGCTGTTGGTTCTCCGAAAATAAATAAATAAATAATATCTAATTTTGTAAGGTATAACGTAATTATATATTTTCTTGTTATATTTTATGTTATGAGACGCACGCTAGTATTTTGTTGTTATATGTCGTTCATTATATCTTGTGAACGTTATTAGTATGAAATTATATTTTTTGTTGTTATATCGTGAGACGCCCCCAAATTTCCTCCAAGAGCGTAGCGTAGCATGGATAGGACTTCCTCAGGGTAGATCAATGCCCTGGTGAAGGCCATACGGACACGTCCATCATCCAATGGATCCGGTGGAAGCGGGCGAGATAGGACTGGTCTTTGTACGGGGATGCCTATGTCTAATAGACGTCTTTCAGATGACGATGGCGACCATGAACTAAAAGGAATAATAGAACTCAACTACAAATACCTATGACGGATGTCACGTATCCCCCACACTTCACAATTAACATGCTCGCGGGGCCGCGGCCAAAATCTCTGCTCCTCGCAATTAATTAAGACGACGATAAGCTAGAGAAATATGCAAGGCGCGAGCTAGCGACGTGATCGCGATAAAGCTGAAACGCCAGGGTTGAAGTGTTTGGATTTTTTTAATAGATCAAAGAAAGAAAGAAAGAAAAACCGGCCAAGTGCGAGTCGGACTCGCGCACGAAGGGTTCCGTACAATTATCTATAAAAATCACGTTTTTTGTAAGGGAGCCCCTTAAAAAATTTTTTATTTTAATTTAATGACTTATTTTTAAAGTCAGTATATAATTAAATATTCTGTAAATATTTCAAGTGTCTACCTGTTGCCGTTATCAATATCGAGCAAAAACGAGCAAAAAAAATCATGTTTGTTGTATGGGAGCCCCCTTAAATATTTATTTAATTCCATTTTTTAGTATTTGTTGTTATAGCGGCAACCAAAATACATCATCTGTGAAAATTTCAACTCTCTAGCTATCACGGTTCCCGAGATACAGCCTGGTGACAGACGGACGGACGGACGGAGAGCGGAGCCTCAGTAATAGGGTTTCCGTTTTTACCCTTTGGGTACGGAACCCTAAAAAAGAGATAAAGGAAGAAAATACATTTATTTACAACAACACGAGACTGATGATCAATATTTTTACAAAACAAAAGACAACACGAAAGCTAAAGATATCTTTCGATAGCTTTAGATAGCTTTCGTGATGTCTTTGTTGGTTCAGTCATGGTTGTTTAGTGGTTTGACCTATGGTCTCTCCAGCAGAGGGTCGTGAGTTGTGAGGATTGTAAACTTACACACACCTGCGAAGAAATTTAATGGTGTGTGTGAGTTCCCAATTCGCACTAAACCCCCGTGGTAACTACGGTCCGAGACCTCTCATTCCGAGTGGCCTGAGCCCTGAAGTGGGACGTCTGGACGTGCAATGTACATAGGCTAAGATGATATTTATATTTTACTTCAAATATTATTTATTTTATTAGCAGTACGGCTGCTTACCGAATCTAAGATTATTTAAAAGCGAGAAAGTTTTTCGGGTGCGCCGGTGGGACTGTTGGCGTATGTAAGCGATTAAGAATTTCGGGGAAGTCGGTTGGGAGCAACGTGGTTCAAATGGTAGAACATCCAGGTTGGGGCGCATACCCAGGAGACGTGGTTTCGAATCCCACCGGCGCACCCGAAGTACTTTCTCGCTTTTAAATAATCTTATACTTTACTTACTCCTCTGGCGCAACGACTTAAAGTGTGTATTGGCCTCCAATACAAGTGCACGCCAAAGATCCTGGTCCTGTGCTGTCTCTCGCCAGTCACCAACCTCAAGCTCGCGCAGATTCGCCCACATCTGCCCAACGGTATCCACCCCGCCACCTTATTGGCCTACCCTCTTCACTGTACGTCTTCCATGCGCTCGAGGTGGCTTGGCCACCAAACTTGTGAGCTCTGGTCACTCCAATTATGTTGGTTTCAGCAACTAGTTCCTCAATTTCGGCGTTCATCCGGATCCTCCAGCTGCCGTTAGGTCTCTGCGTCGGGTCAAGAATCCTGCGTAAGATTTATATTTTAACTTAAACTAATTTATAGTAATGTTTTTTATGAACGTCAATTTTTACTATAACAGCTAGCAACCCTACCTAACAGTACGCCGCGAAGCTTGCTCCAATAAAATATGAAACACTCTTAAACATCTATATCGCGTAACTGCTGGCAACACCTTCGGAATACGAACCGAGGCAGAGCGAGACATAAAGCTCGTTATCAGCACAAGCGGTTTTTATGTGTTGTCTAAGTGCCCGAGCTTATGTAAAGCTTAATTTGGCAGTAAAGGGTTGTGTTTTTAACGATGGTTCGACTTGCTCAAGGATATTTCTAAAACGACGCGCGGCTCCTATTCCTTAAGTCCGAACGAATGTTTAAGCCTTATAATGAAGTTAGATAAGTACCTAAAATTATTTCTCAATGATCAGGAACCATTCTGCGAACAGAGGTAACACTTGAAATCGAGAAAATTAATTGTGTGGAAATGGTGACCTATGAAATCACATTAAATGCTAATGACAACTAACTCTACTTACACAACACAACTTAAGTTTAAGTACTCCATTTTAAAGACTGACTGACGGAGCTACGGCAAAATGTATATTTTTACCGAAAAATCGATAATATTTACTTTAATTACTGACCCTGTACCCCTGTATCTTCATTCTTTAAAAATGATCAAAGTTGGTACTTAGTTGAAGAATTTTTGGAAAAAAAATATTTATTTGAAGTTCCTACTTATTATTATTTTGCTTGCCAGTGGACCCGTTCTTGACTGCATTCTGAGTTAGTGACCAGTCCGAAGCAAGTTTGATCCAGGGGTAAATTTGATATAAAAATCATCATCATCATCATTTCAGCCGAAAGACGTCCACTGCTGAACATATGCCTCCCCAAAGGCTCGCCAAACAGATCGGACCTGATCAGAATGTGCAGATGGATGCGGATGGCACTGGCTTTGATCAATTATAACTGTAGATACACATTGCCGAACAAAATCCCCTTCAAATAATGTCCGAACTTTTTTATTTGGTTGCATAACAAATAAAATCATCACCTACACAGAAATTTGAACCTAGTCTTTACTTCATTACAGTCGAATTTCGGTAGCGGCAAAACTCCACTTGACAGCTAAACTTGACAATTTCACGCAGCGTTCTGAGAAAAAAGAAGGCCACTTTTATCAAAGTGGCGTTCATTTGGCTCGGACATTTTCGGGCGCGCGACTGTGGATCTACAGTTATAATTGATCAAAGGGCACAGAATAAAAAAAATAATGATTTACAATTAAAAATAAGTGTACAGTCAAGTGTAAAAATATGGGTGCACACAACTTGCTCATAAATATGTCCCATAACTCTTATGTCGTCGAATTAAGGTATAGTATGTAACGATGGGAGGATTAAATCGATACTTATTTTTGCACTTGACCGTACAAGTCTGGATTAATAACCATTTATTTTTAACATCTTTAAGGAAATTGATGAAGTTACCTACTTCATAACACTTCCCGAGAACAAAAAAACTAAGTAACTAATAAAAATTCAGCCGATAAATCTCCTTTTCCAAAAACTTTCAAACACATTACTACCATCGCATTGCACCCCAATATTAACTAAAAAACTTTCTCCCGGTATATCAGCAGCAATATCTCGATTATAGTTCAGAAACAATGCCCCGGGGATGTTGTAACTGCCCAATGATTATTCTGTTCTACGGGGGTCTATTTTAGGGGCCGAAAGCGTCCATAGCCTGTTTTGCGATAAATTGCTATGAAGATTGCGCGAGAAGAGATCATTTTTAATTTGAACCTATTTCAGTTTCGTCTGTATATCTTTTGCCCACTGCTCCGTCTGTGCAGAATTAATTTGTTGATTTACCGCGAGAACTACGATTTTGTAATTTTTCGAGACAAAATCCTGTATGAAACTTTTTAAACTTTCGTGATTTTTTACGGTTTCGTACGGTAAATACCCACAACACACTGACACTGCCCCAATAGCCGAAACTTTCAATCTTAATTCGTAGCAATTAAGGCGACAAGCAGCAAAGACATTATACGAGGGGTATGGGTATAGAATCAAAGTCGGCTAAATCCATTTTGGTTTGGTATTGATTTAGCGGACTTTGATTCTATACTCATCATATCTAGAGAGACTACGCCACTACCACAAACTGTTGTTTAATATTAAATGTCCTATGAAATTAAAAAATTGAATTTGTCATAAAAAATAATAATAAGACTCTAAATTTATGTAATTATGAATAAAAAGATGTCATTACAAATTAAATACATCAATGAGAGAGGCCTATGTGAAATGATGTTGATGAGTATGATACGAAAACCTTCTGACATTTAATACTCTAGTAAATTTTCCTTAAAAAACAAAAGGTTCTGAATACCCCCCTGCCCTCTTAAGATGCTCATAAACATGTTTTTCTACCGATATAAATGATAAATTGCCGTTTTTTATATGGTCAATCAGTAATTCGGTGCTATCGCGATCTATGCGGCAGTGGGGGGGTTGATTCGTGATTGATGGTGTTATGGTGGTGATGTGTTTATTAGGGGGGTTAAGACTATTGTAAGATTTCTTTTTTGTACAGTCAAAGAAAATGTTTTCATATATTAACAGGACAATAATTATGTATTGTATTTTTCGTCGCAAATAATGATACACACGCATGATAAAAACCGGCCAAGTGCGAGTTGGACTCGCGCACGAAGGGTTCCGTACCATTATCTATAATAACGGCAAAAAATTATGTCTGTTGTATGGGAGCCCCCCTTAAATAATTGTTTTATTCTGGTTTTTTAGTATGACAAATAAAAAATGAGTTATAGACATTATAACAACAAATCTCAGGATGTATCTCATGAACCGTGATAGCTAGACAGTTGAAATTTTCAAAGATGATGTATTTCGGTTGCCGCTATAACAACAAATACTAAAAAACAAAATTAAATAAATATTTAAGGGAGCCCCCATACAAGAAACGTGATTTTTTTGCTCGTTTTTGCTCGATATTGATAACGGCAACAGGTAGACGCTTGAAAAATTCACAGAGTATTTAGTTATTGTAGCGTAATTTTATAAAAAAACGAGGAAACCACTACAAACCACGTAGTAATTTATGATTTCATGAATACCAGGAACCAAGATTATTTTTTTCGAGAAATATCTTATTTTTCACCGTCATCCACGTATCGCCCAAATCTCTCTGTGTCAAGCTCAAATTCTTTTTTTACATGTCTCTATTCAAATTCGAGCTGACAGCGAAATCAGCCAGACCAACAACGAGACACAATACCAATGAAAAAGGTTACACTAATAAATTTGTAGCATATCAATTGCTACAATTATCCCCTTTCCAAAAGAAAAAAACTTAAAACTCATACTAACATTGACCCTATTAATATTATTCTGACAACCCTAATTTAATAAACTTTGACAACCCTGATTATAAAATCTTAGATAACCCTAATTTAACAAAAGACTTTTGACAACCCTAGTTATGAGAGATTCCGACACCATAATAAACTCTATGACAATCATAATGGCGAAGCGATCCCCAGTACACTGTCCACAGTAGAAAAAGCTTTTAGCTTAATATCCGTGATTACACAATTAACACAATATTAATAAGATAGACTAGAGTGACGCAACGGCACGGATTCATTAATAAAAAGTAAGCGAATTCTTAAAGTGCGTAACTCTTATAAAATACATAAGTAGATGCAACAATAAACGTAAGGAGGCATAATCTACTAACACATAAATCAAAGTAGTTTTAACAACAAGTACATTATTCGTACGATAAGTTCGGAATATTTAAATATGGAAGGCCACTCAGTATTTAATACGTCCATTGAACAAAACCTTTGACAAAATAAATGTCACTTAAAATATGACTTAAAGCGAGTACACACGCGCGATTATTATGATAAGGACATACGTTACAAAAAACTATCTTAGTCAATAATGGCCCATCAAATACGAAAAAAAAACTGTTTAAGAGTGTTTAACAGTAAAACTAAAAGAAAAATTCCGAATCGTTATATCACTGCGTAACACCGAATCCGCTTAGATAAAGAGATGAAGAAAACTGAGATAGTAAACGATGAAGAAAACTAATCAATCTGACTCTCGTAGTAATTAACATAAATAAGATATCAATCAAAGTCTAATAACGCTTAATGCCGTGCTCATCTAAACTAAATCAACAAATAAAAGTTATACGAAAAATAATCTGTCAGTATTTTGCCGAATATTTTGGGACAAGAAAAGCAAAGGACGGACCAAACGTCTTTTGGAATTTTAAAAAAATAGAAGAAATTACCATAACTGAAACATCTTATTTCAGGATGTCTTTTATGTGATAAGTCCCAACATGACTTGAATCACAATCTTCCAGCTCGTAGACCTGATTGGAAATCACACGACTAACGACACAACGTGTAAAACGTGGAGCTAACTTGCCAGAAAAAAAATCATTACCAGTGGAACGAGCAAAATTCTTCCTCCAAACTATATCGCCTGTTTGTAAGGTAATCGTAACTCTATTTCGGTTATAGCTCTTGGAATTTGCGAGGAAAGCATGTGAAAGGTTGTCGGCGACCTTAGCAAATACTTCGTTGAGTGAAGAAAGACATGATGCTCGGTCAATCCGTCTTTCGGCAATATCTCCGCCTAGAGACTGATTTTCACGGCACTGCCTGTCTTCAACGATAACATCTCTTCCAAACATTAGAAAATTTGGGGAATAAGAAGTTGCCAAGTTTATACAAGAGTTTAGGTATAATTTGACTTTAGGTAGAAGTCGTGCCCAACTTCGGTGGTTTTGTTCAACTAAAATAGAAAGGCAAGTAACGAAACTTTGGTTGTACTTTTCGACTGTGTTCGCTTGAGGAGAATAATACGGCGTGAAGTAAGGCTCCCCAATATTATAAGAATGTAAGAAACGACTAAAGAAATTACTGTGAAATACAGTTGCGTTGTCACAGAGAATGGATGTAGGGACACCGAAGATTAAAAAAATTTCTTTTTCGAGCGCATTACAGATACCTTTAGCATCTACTCTCTTTAGGGGTACCAACCATACATATTTGCTAAAAACATCCACCATGGTAAGAATATACTTATATCCATAATATGCTAAGGGTAGTGGACCTATTAAGTCAATCGAAATCATCTGCAAAGGCATAGTAACACTTTTTGGGTTTAACATTCTTCCACGTGGTTTAGTATTAGAAATCTTATGAGCTTTACAGGTTGAACAATCTCTTAACACTTCGAAAATATCGTGATACATATTCGGCCAGTAATAAATTTTCTTTAGCAAAAGATAGGTCTTCATAGTACCAGGATGTATAGAAGGTGGATTATTGTGTGCTTCCAAAATAGATTCGCGTGTTTTATCAGCTGGAAGAACAATACGCCATGGATCACCATGAAGAGGAGAATCTAAAGGCATACGGCGCATGAGGACACCTTGCTGAATCGAATAAGCTGGAAACATCTGAGGATTGTTACGTACACCTAAAAATATCTTTTTATACCAACGGTCAGTTGTATTGTTTACCCCTTCATTGTACGTTATTAAGTTTATCTGGGGACGGGATAAGCAACGACGTTTAAGACGCCTTTGCGGTGCTCTATATCAAAATTGAATTGAGATATTTGCGTTGCCCAACGTGCCAGACGACCGGACGGATTGTCAAGAGTCAATAACCATTTTAACGCTATGTGGTCGGTTATAATCGTAAACTTCATACCATCTAAGTATCCACGAAAATGTTTAATAGACTCTAATACAGCTAGCAATTCGCGTTCAGTCGTTCCATAATTTTTCTCTGATTTCGTAAGCAATCTAGAGTAAAAAGAAATCGGATGTTCGATACCATCAATCTTTTGAGATAGAACTGAACCAACTCCTATAGCTGAAGCGTCACATTGGAGAAGAAAAGGCTTTGAAAAATCCGGGCAAGCCATTAAAGGAGAACTCATAAGTTCTTTTTTTAATTTAGAAAAGGCATTTTGAGCATCCAGGTTCCACTCTATACAGTCACGACCTTTCTTTTTTCCGATAAGAGCAGTCAATGGGGCAATGATAGTCGAAAAATTTACGACAAAGCGCCTATAATAGGAACACATCCCAATAAAAGCTCTCAAAGATTTAGCAGTATTAGGTACCGGGTAGTTCTCTATAGCTTCTAATTTCTTAGGATCGGTTTGAAGACCATTTTCATTGACAATATATCCTAAGTATTTTAACTCTGGCTTGCAAAATTCACATTTTTCTAAATTAACTGACAAACCGGCTTGTTTAAGACGATTCAACACTTTACGAATAAGAAGGATGTGACTGTCAAAATCTCGTGAAACAAGGATCAAATCGTCCACATATCCAAATACGCAATCATCACTCAATCCGGTGAATTCATAATTAATGATCATATCAGTTAATCGCTGCATTTCTGAAGCGGCGTTTGTAAGACCGAAAGGCATTCGCACAAATTCAAACAAACCACGCTGAGGAACAATAAAAGCTGTCTTTTCACACGAGTCTTTATCATGGAGTGGGATTTGCCAAAAAGCACTACGGAAATCAAGAGATGTCATATATTTTGCTCCTCTTAGGTTATCTAAAATATCCTGTATGCGTGGTAAAGGATAAGAGTCACGAACAGTTACGCTATTTAGTTTACGGCTATCGACACAGAATCTTACAGATCCATCTTTCTTTGTAACCATGACTACCGGACTAGCCCATGGAGATCGGGAAGGTCGGATAACACCTGCTTCCAACATCTTATCAATTTCTACGTTCAAAATTTTTAATTTAGCAGGTGAGAGAGGATAGTATCTCTGACGAATAGGTGGACCTATAGTTTCAATCTTATGAGTCAGCCAAGAAGTTTTTCCTAAACCGATTTTTTCTGATGAAATTTCTTCGAATTCCGATATTACCTCTTGAAGTCGAATTTCCTGAACAGGCGTCAAAAATTTGCGAGCTTGTATGAAACGCGCCTCGCTAACGCAAAAAGGAGAATCCCGAATATTTGGGTCAGGCATATATAAGTTTTCTTTAATTTCCTTATCGAAGGCACGGCTTAATACCGTAGTGAGTCCAAACCGGTTCCAAAACTCAATTCCCAATATCATATTTGAGGTTATATTATCCACAACTAAAAAATTGTGCGGAACCTTAGAACCATTAAAAAATACAGACAAACTAACTGTCCCTAAAATCTGAATGGGGGAATCATCTGCAGATACTACAGACGGTAAATTTTTAGTGCTAAATTTAACGCCAACTTTTGAAAGAAAAGATCGATTTATAAGTGACATTTGTGCACCCGAGTCTAAAAGCGCCTTAACACGGCAACCGGCAGCAACAATCTCAATAGAAAGCCTATTGTCACTTGAATCAGTTAAAACTACCGGTGATACCGTAGACTTTTGCAGTTCACCGGTAAAAATTAGTTTTTTTGGTTTGTAAATTGGTAGTTGCATGTTGGACAATCACGGGTTACGTTACCCGGACGGTGACATTTGAAGCATACAAGTCCGGGTACATTTGGACAGAACCGATATGAATGCCCCGGGTTCTTACATTTAGGACAAAGAAAATGCGCAGGGTCGCTTTTTAGGGTCTGTATTGGTATTGGCGCTACTACTTTTGAAATTGTATGGGTTTGAAAAGTTTCAAAATTAGATACCACTTGTAATAATGTGTCAACATCAGTAATAACGTTCGTCGAAAGACAGGGATACAACCGGGGATGTAAATTATATTTAATTATTGTCAGCAAGTCTGACTCTCTGATTGGTGATTTCAGTTTAGAGTTAAGATCACGAATATCTATAACGAAATCACGCGCAGACTGGGTATCCGTCTGTCTTAGTTCAAGCAACTGGCGTTCAATCTTATAGTCATAGTCTACTGTGTCGAAGGTCCGGTAAAATGCTGCTTTAAGGTCACAATAAAGGACGTTTGGTGAACGGATAGACCTAAAATATTTCAGAGCAGTATCCGACAAAAGTTCGTGGAAACGACGAACTATGTATTCCGAACTGATATCACGAGCATCTCTTTCCTCCTCTACACGATTGAAAAAATCACGTACACAGGTTTTTCCGGAATAAGTCAAATTCCATTTGGTGAGTGATTCTGGTTTTATAGGCAAATTTAAACGAAGATAAGGATTAATTGGTCCGCCTGAAGTAGAGACGGAGTGATCGCCGGTATCCGATATGTAACGCGACGCTTCGTCTGCCACGTCAGGCTGAATTACCCGACGTGGCTGGTTGATAACAGGGGAAGCAAGCCTAGGAGTAGTTGAAATTTGTCCAACATCACCTCCTTCAGCTATATTTGGAACGAAGAACACCAACAATAAATAAATAAACAAATAAAACGCTTGTGAACAAAGAATTATCACAAATCAAATCGTCGTCGAAAGTAACTTCAAACACAACCAGCACAAATACTGCACGAAGGGCACTCGCCCCTGACAAAAGCATAGAAAAAGAAACACAAAAAACCACAAAGACAAAGATAACGGGATTAAAATTGTTCAGGCGCCATAATGTAGCGTAATTTTATAAAAAAACGAGGAAACCACTACAATCCACGTAGTAATTTATGATTTCATGAATACCAGGAACCAAGATTATTTTTTTCGAGAAATATCTTATTTTTCACCGTCATCCACGTATCGCCCAAATCTCTCTGTGTCAAGCTCAAATTCTTTTTTTACATGTCTCTATTCAAATTCGAGCTGACAGCGAAATCAGCCAGACCAACAACGAGACACAATACCAATGAAAAAGGTTACACTAATAAATTTGTAGCATATCAATTGCTACATTATGTATTCACCTTTGATCAATTATAACTGAAGATACACATTGCCGAACAAAATCCCCTTCAAAGAATGTCCGAACTTTTTTATTTGTTTGCATAACAATTAAAATCATCACCTACACAGAAATTTGAACCTAGTCTTTACTTCATTATAGTCGAATTTCGGTTGACACTTGACAGCTAAACTTGACAATTTCACGCAACGTACTGAGAAAAAGAAGGCCACTTTTATCAAAGTGGCGCTCATTTGGCTCGGACATTTTCGGGCGCGCGACTGTGGATCTACAGTTATAATTGATCAAAGGTATTCACTTCAAAAATAAATAATTATATTAAAATAAAACAAATATTTGTGGGGGCTCCCATACAATAAACGTGTTATTTTGCCGTTTTTATAGATAATGGTACGGAACCCTTCGTGCGCGAGTCCGACTCGCACTTGGCCGGTTTTTACATAGAAATTATCATACAGACCAAACAATACAGTATATCAAGGGCCATTCTGCAGCGCAAGCGTACGTTAGGGCTCATTTGATATGCGACGCAAACATGGTGAGTTATTGCGGCGAATGGCCCTACATCATAGCATTTGACGTTTGTGTGCGATTAAAAAAAGCCTGGTTATATCAATTTACCAAAATCGTTATTTTCTAGTAGGAAAATTTCCATTCGTATTTTTTCGCGAATGGTTTTTTCTCACTGTGGTTTTTAGGGTTCTGTAGTCAACTAGGAACCCTTATAGTTTCGCCATGTCTGTCCGTCTGTCTGTCTGTCTGTCTGTCCGCGGCTAAGCTCAGAGACTGTTAGTACTAGAAAACTGTAATTTGGCATGAATATATATATCGAGGGGTGAAAGGCTAATGGCGTTAAGCGACACTATGGGCGATATTGAGTTATATACATATTCGGAATCAGCAAATTTTTCCGCGTCGTTTGAGCCGGGTTTCACGTCAATCAGAGCTATTTTTTGTCGCTTGATGCAAATAGATTTGGACGCTGATTTTCACTCCACTGCTGACTGAAGCGACACAAAAATTAGCTATTATTTTAACACGTTTGACTTGAGCTATATAAAAATACTATGGCAATGACTTAAACCGTTTATCCTTTCTCGTCATGGAAGCCAAATGGTTTTTAAAGCTTTTTTCCATATTCTATTTCAAAAGCTGATGGTTGGTTGAATTATTTAGCTTGCTCCGTAATGCACAAATAGATGTCACTTAATGCAAGTAGCCTGTGACCGAAATGTATGAAATTAGTCGCTTAAAGCAAATTTCTTTCCACAAAAATATAAGAAACTTGTCGCTTGAATCAATCAATAAAGTTCACTTTGCCAGATTAACGATTTTGAGATACGAGCTTATTTCAAAGTATTGACGATACCTAACTTTGAAGATTCCGTACACATACGAAATCCTTCGAAAAATATTACTTGATTTTTTGAGATAAAAAGCATTTGGGGATAAAATGCGAATGGAAATTTTGCTGCTAAGAAATAGGTAACGATTTTGATAAATTGGTCTAACTAGTCTAAAAAAAACCGGCCAAGAGCGTGTCGGACACGCCCAAGATAGGGTTCCGTAGCCATTACGAAAAAAACAAGTAATATTTTTCTAAGGATTTCGTATGTGTACGGAATCTTCCAAGTTAGGTATCGTCAATACTTTGAAAAAAGCTCGTATCTCAAAATCCTTAATCTAGCAAAGTGAACTTTATTACGCGGGTATCAAGGTTCAGTTTTGTTTACATGCTGATTTGAGATACGAGTTTTTCAAATTAGTGACGGTATTTTTAATACCTTAGGCTACTATTTACTCTTAAACTACAAATAATTCCCAAGCAATCTTAGCCGCTATAATTTATCTTGTAAATTTAATATATTTACTACCATTTTGAATTTTTTCAAAATTTTCCACTCAACATTTTAGATTTTAGAGGGGGGGGACGGTCGATTTCAATGAAAATTTTCACTTTAAAGTTGAATATTTCGCAAACAAATCACTGAATACAAAAATCATCTAAGCAACACCCCAATGGTTTTAAAAGACCTATCCAACGATACCCCACACTATAGGGTTAGTCGAGAAAAAAAAAAATCACCCCCACTTTACGTCTATGGGAGGTACCCTAAAAAAAATTTTTTTAGTACTTTTTATTTAACCACTTTGTCCTATAGTTGACTACGGAACCCTAAAAAGGTTCATTTTCATCATCATCATTTCAGCCGACAGACGTCCACTGCTGAACATAGGCCTCCCCCAAGGCTCACCAAACAGATCGGTCCCGTGCCATCCGCATCCAACACGATCCCGCAACTTTAACCAGGTCTTCGCTCCATCTTGTTGGAGGCCTACCTGTACTACGTCTTCCGGTCCGTGGACGCCACTCGAGAACCTTTTTGCCCCATCGGCCATCAGTTCTACGAGCGATGTGCCCTGCCCACTGCCACTTAAGTCTGGCGATTCTTCGAGCTACATACGTCGGTGACTTTAAGGTCTTGCGCGGATTTCATCATTTCTGATGCGATCCCGCAGATAAACTCCGAGCATAGCCTTCTCCATCGCCCTAAAAAAATAGGTCATGTCAAGTTAATGGAGGAATTGTATATGCTACTAATATTATAATCGCGAAAGTTTGTATGGATGTACGGATGGATATAAATAAATAAATATTAGGGGACAATCTTACACAAATCGATCTAGTCCCAAACTAAGCAAAGCTTGTACTATGGGTACTAGACGACGATAAACATACTTATATAAATAAATAATACTTAAATACATAGAAAACATCCATAACTCAGGAACAAATATTCGTGCTCATCACACAAGGATTTGAACCCAGGACCTCTTGCTTCGTAGGCAGGGTCACTACCAACTAGGCTAAGCGGTCGTTTAAATGTGTATGTGGATGTTTGTTACTTTTTTACGCTAAAACGGTTTGACGGGTTCTGATGAAATTTGGCACTAAGATAGTTTATAACCTAGATTAACATATAGGATACTTTTATCCCGGAAAATTGAATGGTTCCCGTGGGATAGCGATAGGCAAATAATATGAAATTTTTGAATTTATTTCAAATTTACCATGAGCTTTACGGTGAAGTAAACATCGTGAGGAAATTTACACACACCTAAGAAGAAATTAAAATGTTTATATAATGGTGAAGTTTTTAATTCGCACTGGGTGCGTGGGAACTGCAGGCCAAGCCCTCTCATTCTGAGAGGAGGCTTGTGCACTACTACAGTGGAACATAAGTATAAAGGTTGGGATGATTTCTGGGATAAAAACGAAGAAGATGAAAAAATATTCCAAAAATAAATATTTTAAAATACTCTCTGTACCAAGTAACGGTTGTTGATACACTCTGCTCCCGTAACTACATACAAAACAATATATTTCCTAACAAAACAATTTAATAACAAACAGAACTATGCAATAAGTCAGGGCTAAATGTACAACAATAAACAGACAAACAAACAAGATTAAAACTCCAATACAATTTCTTTACATCTTCGCCCGAAATCATCAAAACAAGAACCAACTTTTTCTTGCCATTTCCGAAATAACTTTTCCATAAAAATCAACCTTATTCCCAGGCAAAAGAATCCCGATGATATTTTGCGTGCGGCAGAATTAATGTGGCGTAGACACCCGTGGTAGATTTCAGTTGTTTTTGGTAGTTTTTAGTAGTTTTAATACGAAGGAAGTTGTGAGCTGGTTGTGGGAAAATGAACATTATGGTGGCGTGGCGCTGCCAAGTTTTGATGATCATTGCTTTATTAACCAATATTGAAGTGGGGATTTTGGGCCGGTGGCACCATGTTTGGTTAAACTTTTAGTTAATTGGCGTCTTAGAGCGTCCTTGAAAAATTAAGCCTATTTTTAATTAAATAAAATAAATAAATAAAATAAATATTAGGGGACAATCTTACACAAATCGACCTAGTCCCAAACTAAGCAAAGCTTGTACTATGGGTACCAGACGACGATAAACATACTTATATAGATAAATAAATACTTAAATACATAGAAAACATCCATAACTCAGGAACAAATATTCGTGCTCATCACACAAATAAATGCCCTTACCGGGATTCGAACCCAGGACCTCTGGCTACGTAGGCAGGGTCACCACCAACTACGCTAAAGCGGTCGTTAAAATTATTTATACACACAAAAATTAATACAAATTAAGTTACATTTTGTGTAGCCTGAACAGCGACCGTAAAGCCATCTGGGCTGATCTCATTTTATAAAAGATGTGCCTTAACAAAACTGCTATAGAACTGAAATTGCAACGAAACGGATTTTTTTCAGTTTTATTTTCAGCTCAGTGATAAGTTTGTTTCGAGACAGCTATTTTGATTTTTTTATTTAAATTGATGCTAACGTCGTGGCCGAAGATGTAGCTCACTGATTTGTAACACTCTATTTAATCATGAATAGCCCTAAGTTGTACTTATCCGGAAATAAAAACAGACGACTGAAGTAAATTTCGCTTCTTAGCTACTATTTAAAAGATGGTGGCTACCATTATGAAAGATGAAACGAAGCATTTTGCGAGGGCGGGATTGCTTTTCACATTTCATCGCACGGAATTTCACCTATACATTGGTGCAGCCCGTGCCGGATTTAATGAGGAAGGTGGACTTACCCTTCTTCGCCGCCGACCTCCCTGACTGGTCACGGGTGGTTTTATTGAAGGAGGCACTGCACAAGTCACCGCTAAGTAATCTTATTGAAAGTTTTGTATGCTGAACAAGCTCGGATTATTTATTATAAGTATATTTTGTCACACGCGGCACGTAACAGCATAGTTTTTATGTAAGAAGATGAAGCGACAGTGAATGACGTGCACCGTGGCATTGGGGGCTTATGGCCAGCGTTACCCAGGCTTAGCCACCTCCTTGTATGCGGCAAAACGGTACAACCATGCCTATACGATAAATTATAAATCATTTTAATGCATACTTTTACGAGTACCATGTAGAAAAGTGCACTAAATTATTTGTTATCAAATAAACGCAGCTGAGCATAAGTAGGCAATGCGCATAGTCTATAAATAAATGTAAAGAAGAAAAATCTCCATTTTGTAATTAATAGCAAGCAGGAGGGACAAATTGGCAATCACGGAATTGGAAAAATAAACTGTAGCTCGTGATTTCACCAGCGAAGTAAAACTATCCTCTGTCTTTTCCAAGGTCTAAAATTATCTCTGTGTGAAATTGGGTAATGATTGGTTGAGTACTTTAAGCATTAAAGCTCATCAAACAAACTCGCATTCGCATTTATAATGTTACAGGATTATTATTAGTTCTGTGTTTAACCCTCAGTTAACGCAAACCGTCTTTAGTACCACCGGTCTCGTTAGGGTTCCCGAGAGAGCCGCAGTTAGCCGCGGCGTCGCCGGTTGATTGGGCTTGTAAACCCATCTAGTGGCAACCCTAGTGCTGGGCTAAAGTTATCGATAACAAACAAAAACAGCTTTATATTTTTGGTATTCTGTACCTACCCGAAGGGTGACAAACGGAATTATTTTAATGTCGCTACGCTATTCGCCCGCCCGTCTGTCTGTCCGTCACAGTGGTATATTTCAAGATCCGTAATAGACAGACAGCTGAAATTCATAGGTAAGTACATGTTTTTTTTTATTGCTGCTACAACAACAAATAATAAACATTTTAATTAAAAATTAAGAGGGATAACCATGGAAGAAACGTATTACATACGCTCAATAAGTGATATGGATTTTTTTTTCTTATTTTTTCCAGAATTGGTATTGACCTCTAACTCGGTACCAAGTTATCAATTACTTTTTAGATCATTCTGTATACTTACACTAGGCATTAGGTACTCGAGGTTTTGCACGTGTGAACATTTTAGTATAACTTTAAGCAATACATGCCCGAAGAAATAGTTGTAGTGACTTTAACTTTGTAGTAGAGTTACTTACATACCGAATCAAAAATCGACTCAATATTTATTTTAATACAACTTTTTCCCTTTCCAACTTTTTTTTTTTTTTAGAATGAGAGGAGGCATGTGCCTGTGAGTGGGACGTATATAGGCTGGGATGATAATGATGAACTTTTCTTCAGATTTGAAGCCTTGCAAAACCTTTCCCTGTGTGTAAATATTTGTTCATTGCACATTTCTTTCAAATGGGTATGTATTACAATACCGAAGTACGAAAGACCGAATGTATTAAAACATCGAATGGGTCAAAAGACCGACACAATTTTTTTCTGAGACCGTTAATTTTTTAAGATTGTTATAAAACAAACCTAACCTAACCTAATGGGTTCCGTATGATGCCGTTTTAATAAATTCTGAAAAGTTTACGGTTTCAGAACAAAATCGTGTCGGTCTTTTGACCCATTCGATGTTTTAATACATTCGGTCTTTCGTACTTCGGTATTGTAAAACACACCCCTTTCAAATAGTATTTGGCCTAAAATTGAAAGAAAGAAAGAAAAACATTTATTTGTAACATTATACCAAGACCAATCATATAGCACAGCTACTATCGATATAAATGATATATCGAGACAATGGTACATCCTTATTATTATTTTACGTCTGGCAGCTAAAAGCGTGAAGTTTAATCGAGACGATACGGTTAACAAAGAAACAAAGCAATTATTTTTGGTAACATAATTTTTGGGGATATGGACGAGATAATAATAATATTCGTAAATTGCGTTTATGTTTTTGACATAATCAAAAGGGGCATCGACGAAAAGGCAAACGGACGAACAACGAAGTTATCCTTATGACTTATGAGTGTTTTTTTTTTCATGACTTTGAGATTCACTGCAAAGAGTGAAAGCTTTCGATTTTTAGGTAGTCCGAGAACTGTGACTCATTTGATTGATTACTTCTTTCTCTAGAATGAACTTAAATAAAATTAAAAAATAACCTAAGGACTATAATTTTAGATTTATTTTCTTCCATACTAATATTATAACTGCGTATATAAAGTCTGTCTGTTACCTCTTTGCGCTGAACCGGGTGAACCGATTTAGATTAAATTTGTTCTGGAGATTGTTCGAGTCCCGGGAAAGGACATTGGATAGTTTTAACCCGGTAACTTTGATAATTCCCGCGGGATAGCGAAAACCTAATCTACCTAATTATAAATTAATCCCTATTTCCCTTCGTCACGCCATAATTTAAGAACGACTTTGCAGTTAGGTTTTCTTGAGGTACTTTGTAGGAGGTTCTTACTAAAATTGGAAATTTTCAGAAAACTTAACGACTATTTAAAGACTTACGAAGCTTGGGTAAATAGATAGTAGCTAATATATTATAATCGTAGGACCTAATTGTCTATTATTATTGTCCATATGGTGTGTCCTACCTACCCATCATGACATACGGTGCCGAAACGTGGACACTCACTGTAGGGCTGGTCCACAAATTTAAAGTTGCTCAACGTGCTATGGAAAAGGCTATGCTCGGAGTTTCTCTGAAAGATCGAATTCGTAACGAAGTGATCCGACAGAGAACCAAACTTATCGACATAGCCCACCGCATTAGCACGCTGAAGTGGCAATGGGCAGGCCATATAACCCGAAGAACCGATAACCGTTGGGGTAGACGAGTTCTTGAGTGGAGACCACGGATCGGCAAACGTAGCGTGGTACGTCCTCAGACTCGGTGGAGCGATGATCTTCGCAAGGCGGCTGGCAAGAGCTGGATGAGAGTGGCCGAGGATCGTGCTCAATGGCGTGCCATGGGAGAGGCCTATGTCCAGTAGTGGATGAACGTTGGCTGATGATGATGATGATGATGATGATTGTCCATATACCCTTGTTCTACCGAAGGTGCGATATAATCTAAAGAAACCTATTAAAGCGCCATCTATTCAACGTAAAAGAAACGATGTAGTTTTCTACTTGTATACTCTACGTTCAGTACGTAGCTTTCCGCTTAAACTCAGAGCTTCAGCTATTCAACGATAGATGGCAGTAACACCAAAATATATTTTGAATAACTTTTAAATTGATAAACATTGAAGAAAATATCAAATGCAAACAGAATTACATTTGTGTTTGTTACTTTGTCTTTTAAAACATGATTTGACTTTGCGAGCTTAAAGCTTTAAAACCTAAACTAACGCAACCCCTGTCTGGAGCTTTTGTTACTTCACCTAGCCGGCGCTAGATGGCTGTAGGAAGTATTAAACAAAGCTTAAAAGTTAGTTTAGAGACTTTTTCTTACAACCAGCACCGTCTATGTGCAATAGGGAACTGCAGAAACTATAGGCGGCAGCACTAATGCGACAGAAGAGACACTATGCGGACATAAAAACAAACTTATCAGGGTAAAACATTCAAATTCATGGCAGCACCCCGTCTATGTGCACGTTCCCTATAGACAAGAATATCGAAATTTGCATGGCACCTAATTTTTGTATTTCTTCTTACCTACTGTTTGTACGCCCATTGGCAAGACATAGAAGACCACAAATGAACGGTCAAGTGCGAAAATATATATACGTTAACAACAATATTATGTCAAAAATAGGTATCTATACAACATATTCTGACGCGATGAATGTATATATTATATTAATGCTTTCGAATATACTCTGTAGCCTACAGTGTTCTACATTAAACATGTTTTTCAGATTCTCATCCCTAGTTTCAAATACTGATGTAACTAATTAAAAGATATAAGTAATACGACAGTTTTGAAAAAAAATCCTTGTTGAGGTTTTTCAGAACCACTGGTAGATTTCTCTATATTCACAAGTGCTTTTTGTACCTAATTTAAATAAATTTTGACTTTGACAGCCCAAGCCAGCATAAAGAGAGAAGACCTACGCCCAGCAGAGGGACGTATATATACCTAGATCGAGAAAAGTAAAAGGAGAAAAAGTCATAGGGTAGGTATATCAAAATAGAATCACTACGTATCAAGTAGGTGTTGAATAGCTATAAGTATGGAGTGATGAAGCACTAGCATAAATAAAAGCCGTCGCCCGACGGAGCAACAAAAAAAAACTATTGGGTATCTTATACCCCATTTTAGATTCCAATCGGGTGAAACTGGGTTACAAGGATTTAGGCATAATCCCCCAATAACTGCCGATATTGCTCACAGCCATTACCGGAGTAAAAAATAATATTTACACCGATTCTTGGAGGATAAAACACCTAATGGAACGTTAGGGAAAGCGCCCGATAAAATATCTAATGGAATATCGCTTCCGTATCCGCGCTCTTTGATCGAATTTAAATTTAGAATCCGTGTTCTAGATTTTGAATTCTAGGGCCGTTCGGTGTGAATTTCCACAGATTAATAAAAATGTTTTTTTTGTTTGTTGTGTTCGTTAACTTGATGATGGGAAGGCATTTAAATGAAAGAATTGTCGCTTTTATAGCACGTGCTACATTTAGCATTTCAAAGGACAAAATTTTCTCAATCCCGTGATCTTCACTTTATTTAAAAGCAAGAAAGAAATAGATTAATTGATACAAATTAAAAACAAGGTATCGTTACGGGGAGCAATCCTCATCATCATCATCAGCCTATGTTCGTCCACTGCTGGACATAGGCCTCTCCCATGGCACGCCACTGAGCACGATCCTCGGCCACTCTCATCCAGCTCTTGCCAGCCGCCTTGCGAAGATCATCGCTCCACCGAGTTTGAGGACGTCCCACGCTACGTTTGCCGATCCGTGGTCTCCACAATCCAATTCTACATTAGTAATAATAATAATAAAAATATTAGGGGACAATCTCACACAAATCGACCTAGTCTCAAACTAAGCAAAGCTTGTACTATGGGTACTAGACGACGATAAACATACTTATTTATATAGATAAATATATACTTAAATACACGGACATAGCTCGAAGAATCGCTAGACTTAAGTGGCAGTGGGCAGGGCACATCGCCCGTCGAACTGACGGCCGATGGGGCCGAAAGGTTCTGGAGTGGCGTCCGCGGACCGGAAGACGCAGTGTAGGTAGGCCTCCAACAAGATGGAGCGATGACCTGGTGAAGGTTGCGGGAACTCATTGGATGCGGATGGCGCAGGGCCGATCTGTTTGGCGAGCCTTGGGGGAGGCCTATGTTCAGCAGTAGACGTCTTTCGGCTGAAATGATGATCCATAACTCAGGAACAAATATTCGTGCTCATCACACAAATAAATGCCCTTACCGGGATTTGAACCCAGGACCGCTTGCTTCGTAGGCAGGGTCACTACCAACTAGGCTAAAGAGGTCGTTAAAGAAAAATTTATTTATTTATTTATTTATCACATCACATTACATCTATCTTAACAGTTACCCAATACGATAGAGTAGCACATTTAAATTAGTAGAAAACAAATATAAATAAAAGTTTGTGAAGATGTTTGTACGTTTGGTTATTTTAGATGTTAGGATCTTTGGATGTTTGTTATTGTTAGTCAATCATGCAATAACAGTTGAACGGATTTGGATGAAAATTGGCATACAGAGAGACCAAACTATGGATTGAGACATAGGATACCTTACATCCCGACAATGGCCTGGGATAGTATTTTAACTTTAAACAGAAATAGAGGGCACTCAAAAAAAAAATCAAAAATCAAAACGTTTATTCTGCAAGTAGGCCGCAAAGGGCTCTTTTACATGTCATTTTTTTTAAACTACCAGCGCTTTCGTAAGGACCATCATTGCCAAGAAGAATGCGCCGCAAGAAACTTGGCAGAAAGTCATCTTTTCAAATTAAAATATAATAAATTACAAATTAAAAAAATCATACAAATATAGAAAAAAGTAAATAAAAAAAAAATTATATAAAAAAACAATACAGGGATGTATTGGGTCCCTTAGTTAAAAAAACTAAAACAATACCTACATCTTAACTATATCTACGTTAAGTGGAATTGTAGAATGATTCCACCGACAAAAAAAAAAAATTAAAAAGGAAAAAATAAAAATATTGGAGATGTCTATCCAAGGGGTCCAAGAACATTCAGCTATCAAGATGATGCATCAGCTTTGGTTGCAATCAATAGATGGCGTTAGACGAGCGAACGTTGTGCTTTAAAAATGTTACTGTAACCTTTTCATGCCAAAATTTGCGATTTTTTTTTAACGAGGCTTGAATACTCCTAATGGCTATGTCAGCCTACGAAAAAAAATTAAAATGACTTTCATCATCATCATCATCATTTCAGCCGTAGGACGTCCACTGCTGGACATAGGCCTCCCTCATTGATGCCCAATCATTACGATTGGAAGCGATTTGCATCCACCCTGAACCTGCGGCCTTCACCAAATCGTCCGTCCATATCGTTGGTGGACGTCCCACACTGCGCTTGCCAGTCCGTGGTCTCCATTCCAGAACTTTTGGCCCCCAACGGCCATCTGTTCTACGTGCTATATGGCCTGCCCATTGCCATTTCAACGAGCTAATCCGTTTGGCTATGTCGGTGACCCCGGTTCTTCTACGGATCTCGGTTCGGGTGTAAAATGACTTTACACAAAAAAACCTTATCACACATGAAAACAATCTGCCACAGGCTTCCTCAACCTAATTTTAAAACAAGGATTGGTTTGATCAATTTACCAAAATCGTTAATTCCTAGTAGCAAAATTTCCATTCGCATTTTTCCAAATGCTTTTTTCTCACTATAGTTTTTTACTGAAGCTCATTTTCACAGTAGCGTTTTTCCCAATTTGAATTGACACAGAAACAGTATCTACGGTTTAAAGTTGGGAAATAACGCGATTGTGAAAATAAGATTCATTAAAAATCTATAGTGAGAACTTAGATTATTTATGCACTAGATGGAGCGTCAGTAGCAAACATTGCGATACAAAACGTCCACAAACCCATTTGACAGCTTCATATTACGATCGCGTTACGTCATTCCGGTTGTCACTGTGTGCGTGCTTAATGATACCAGTTAATTTCACATTCCCCAAAATGTGGGGAAAGTGAAGCTGATTGGGGAATGTGTGGGGAGAGCTTCAATTCGGGGAAAATGAGGGGATTTTAAGTATGAACACAAATACGCGACATTTGGCATCAAATTTCTGCTAGTCTTGATTAATTTCCTACAATTAATTTTTCGCAACAGCTCTAAACTAAGTCGCTCGGCCCACATAATTTTTCATTCCCCACACGTGGGGAATTTCGACAATGCGTTTGGGGATTTTAGCATATTACTATTGGCAACCCTGCAAATGACGCAAATGACATATAAGCCGACTGTTGGCTTATATTTTTACGGGACGTTTCCATGCCACCAAAGCTCTATCTAGTGCATAAATAATCTAAGAGTGAGAAAAAGATAATTTGGGAAAAATGCGAATGGAAATTTTGCTGCTAGGAAATAACGATTTTGGTAAATTGATCTAAACAGTCGATAATATCAGCAACAAGCATCGTGAAAAGCTTAACAAAAACACAAATATAAATCCGCAATATGCTTCGTCAAGGTACTATCGCCCGAAGCGCCAGATAACCACCTAAAAAGGCCCAGTTTGCGTGCAGTGGCTAGACATCTGTCCATAACAATCCATAGCAATAAACATCAACGGCTGCAAGCAAATTTGTTATGAAAATGGGTATCTGACGTCTGGGGCGATGGTACATGGATGGAATACATTTATTTAACTTCCACTCAGCGCCCCGCCCGATCCAAAGGTCCCTATTATACTAGCAGCATTGCCGCGCTGAATAGCAATGGAGACCTGCTGGACCAACCAGGACACAGAACGACCAACACCACACAAATTGGCATTGGGCATCTTTGTACACAATTGGCAATGTCTAAAAAAAAATAAAACTGGTTTTTATATTTTTTTTGTATAGAAAAGTCAATTATAAGAAACTAATTTCAATATTTTGTCATTTAGTTCACTACTTTTTTCAAAATTAATTACTGAAACTATTTTGGTTGATGACGTCAGATTGTAATTGAGAGCTCCCACACTGCCAAATTTCTAAATGTATCTAAATGTGTACGATAAGGCAACCCCTTTAATTATTTTTTGCGTAGTGGTACACTTTCACTTCTGTCACTTTACTGGCGCTGTCAAAGTGCTAGATGTCAGACAGCAGGTCCAAATCAAACTCCGTAGTATAATCCACGCGTAAAATTTTGAAGAATTCTAACCGCACAGAATAAAGTACGACTTGGAACAGTCACGCAATTTACACCAATGTCAATTGAAGATCATTTCTTAGTTGGTATGTAATAAAGACATAACATAATATTAAAATTAAATAACTACAGAAAACGGGTTAGAAAGCATTTATCTCGAAATGGTTTTCGATTTACTACACAATGCAAAAAAATAGACATCCCCAATTGTGGCCGGGACCTCCTATTAAAGTACTCTATGACCGTAAGAAATGAAAATCCTCACGTCACAATCATTTTTGTGACTGACGGACTCACTGACTCAGCAACGCTCTGGAATCGGATATTTTGCATAGACTATTACCCGACAATTCATAATTGCAGGAGAAATTTCGTGAACGAACAGATTAACAATAAACCGATTCAATAACTTCCTGCCGTAGAAAAACACAAATGAAAACGTAACAAAACCCTTATAACACTTCTTCACCCAATTTGCGTTGCCCTGTATTTTGAAGTTTTTATAAATAAACAGCGAAGGACCGCCGGGAAGGACAAAAAAGAAAAAAGTACCCGTACAACTCAATTTTGGCCGAAAAATAAAGTGGAAAAAAATTGCGAGGAGCGTTTGCTAGTGTGCCGCGTAGCGGTCGATCGGTTTTAATTGGTTTGGATTTTGAACAGCGTTTTTGATCGTGTTTTATTACACGTACAGTCAGTATTTTAAGCTTAAGATGGCATTGTTAATTGTTATTTCTTGATGAGTAAAGTTTTTGAAAGAAAGAAAGAAAATACATTTATTTACAACAACACAAGACACATATAAATATTTTTACAAAAAGGACAATACAAAGGCTAAAAATAGAGTGTGTCATTACGGTTGTAAATTGGACACTGGCTCAGCATAATGCTGAGGCGTTTATAACACCCCAGCGCTGATTTTCAGCCAGCACCGTCGGTAATACCCGGAACGCCACATAGATAGAGAAACTGTAGGTACACTTATAAATATAAGCGAAAAGCTACATAAACTACGTGCGTAAATTGAAAATTTTAAGATCATAAAAGCGAATAATTTTAACAAAGTTACTTAAACATAATTACTATAACTCATTTGTTTTTAATTTCGATCAGTAAAGAACACTGGCAAAACCAAATAAAACGAAAGTTCGCTTATATTTTTGGAAATAATAGCTAGTCCTCCGTTACTGTTTACAATAGCCTCGTTAGTCTCACCCTATTATATAAAGTACTTACAAATCAACATAAGAATAAAAAATACCTAATGGAGTAGACATTATAAACGAAATAAGGACTCTAAATTATGTTGATATAATTTTCAAAATCACAAAACTGGGAATTCGTGGTGTGGTCTTCAGTGCTATGTCTGTTATATGTACAAAGTCGGGACTTACAAGGATAAAGTGCTTTCCATCGCTATACTTGCTTTATTAAGCACAAATCCTTTGTAAGAATATCTAACGAATGTACTGAAAGTACGGTAAACTGGGGAACTTTAGGAAGTTTTGGGGCAACTTTGATAGATTTAAAATGGTTATAAAAACGCAAATGACGTTAAAAGTTAGGTAATTTTATCAAGGTAGTTATTTCATTGCCACAGATGGTCTAAAAAAATAAGAACACGGCGTAAAAACTGTTTTCCAAAGTAGCCCCTGCATTTAAAAGTAACCCCAGTTTACGGTACATTTTAAAAAAAAACCTTCGTCTCTTATCTGGATCTTAAGCACTTAGTATAGCAAATTTCTTCTCCTTCTTCTCAATAGTTTTTTGCTGAAACTGGCGGTAGATTCGTTGACGTACCCATGAAAATGACGAAACTTATTGTGGATGAAAAGCAATTCATTATTTTTATGCGAGTGTGTATGTTTTTTTTTTTTATTTATTTCTCATAGGTATTACATACACTGGCTTACTGTCTAAATCCACTCGCCAAACTGATATGACAGTTTGTTGGCGAGAACACGCTCATTACAATTTAGTTATATGTAAGTACCTATTTAAATTAAACATGCACCTAAAAACAAATTAAAAGTTACAACAAATAAATACAGAGATGTGGATACTTTTGCAAAATGTACCCTAAGGCATGTGTTTGGCTTTTTTTTTTATTTGTAATTTTCCATATATTTTTTTTGTTTTTTAAATTAACTCTGTAATAAATAATAATTGTCTAATTATTAATAAATTACTAATGACGTTTATAAGTTCTTGTCATAACTTAAATTTAATGAAGACACATTTTGATTTTAATTTTAACATTTTCTAGAAATGTGTCGGAACCCTAGTTATATTAATAAAACTGCCTGGAAGACATCGCTCTTAAACGGTAAGGACGCCATTACTTCCTGGTAAATTCTTTATTATCTGTTTTCTGAGTTGTTCAATAACGAGTCAGTATATTGTATATTGTTCTTGGTCGCCTATAGGTATATGTATATAAGCCCAGTCGTTGTTATGTACCAAAACTTTTACTACGTACAGTTACCCTAGCGCAAAACGAAACAATGTGTATATTACTTACATTTGGCATTTGCCATGAGCTTTACGGTGAAGGAAAATATCGTGAAGAAACCTGCACTCACCTAGAAAGAATTCAATGGTGTGTGTGAAGTTTCCAATCAGACCTGTACCACTACCATGAGCTTACAGTGACCGTACTCACGGTCACTGCAAACTCATGGTAGTGGTACTGGGTTCGCGTGAAAACTACAGCCCAAGTCCTCTCTCTCTGAAAGGAGGCTTGTGCCCGGCAGTGGGTTAAATATAGGCTGGGATGATGATGATGATATTGTAGTGTATAATGACGCGAGGGGCGCACAGCAACAAACGCCCGCTGCGCGCGCGCTCGGATTACAGAGCTCGCGCCGCGCAGGCGGTGGTCCCTTTGCGCAGGCGCACTCCGCTCCACGCCCGTGAGTTTAAGCCGCTTACTTATCCGTTGCCTAGTACCCATAACACAAACTTTGCTTACCTTTGGGACTAGCAAGGTCAATTGGTGTCAAGTGCCCGTTGATATTTTATTTTTTTAATTCAATAATTATGGTAACCAGCATCCAAATCTTGGTCACGCATATATTTTGAACATAAATACCTATTACGCGTCTAAAATTCCTTCCGCAGCTAGCAAAAGATCGGATAACTTTGAAACGGCTAAACCAATTTTAATGAATCATCTCTAGGAACTATTGCCAAGAAACCAGCTTTCAAATAAAAACCGCATCCGAATCGGTACACCCGTTTAAGAGTTATGATGCCACAGACAGGCAGACACACCCCTCTTTTGTGTCGAGGGTTAATAAAATGCTATCAGTCAAACAAACCGCCTTGGATCGTACCCGGCGCAAAGGTGCCCAATATTATACACTAGCTGCATTGCCACGTTGAACCGCGATGGACAACCTTTGCACCAGAAACGACCCAGAGCGAGGGTCAAGACATCTCTCACGCAGACGGATTTTTTTTTTTTTTTTTTTTATGTTAGATAGGCCAGACAAACGAACTAGTGGGTCACCTGATGTTAAATGAACACCACTGTCCATAGACACCCGCAGCGCTTTACACGATGCCAGTGCGTTGTCGGCCCTAAAGGAGAGGGAATAGGGGAAGGGGGAGAGGGAGGGGGAGAGGGAAGGGGTGAGGTATTGGGCCCCCGGTACTCTCACTGACCGTACGAAACGCAAGCAGGATTACTGCTGCTTCACGCCGGTGTTCTGTGAGAGGGTGGTACTGCCCCGGACGAGCCGGCCCATTCGTGATGCAGCGGCTAGCTACAACATGGCTCTACTAATTTATTATTATTACTATACCGGTTCCGGAAAATACCGGTATTTCGAAGCCTGCTCGCCAGTGACTAAGTACAACTTGCGGTCCTGCGCAGGAGCACGCCGGCCTAACGAGCCGTAGTACGGGGGTCCGATTAATTTGCGCGCGCATCGCCCTCGCGCACCTAATACGGTAACTGTTAACTTGATAACCGAATTTTAAGACATATATAAAGAAAGAAAGAAAGAAAGAAGACATTTATTCACTTTTACAAGACACACACATACAAGAAAGTACACACAATTTAACACAAAAAAAAAAACAAAGATAACAAACAATGGAGTAATAAACATGTACATACACAGCTCTGCATGTGTGTCTCCGCAAAAGTGAAACGGTCGCTGACTCAGCATTATGCTGAGGCGTTAGACGCCTGCAGCGCTGATTTTCTGTCAGAACCGTCTGTGACTCACGGAACGATACACAAATATACTATATGAACCATTTACCTATACAGAAATAAATTAATAAAATGACAATAAAATTGATAAGTATAGATTTATTATAGAGTAGCAGAGTAAGTAAATAAATAAGTTACAATAAAGAAAAGTAAACGAAGAAGATATGTTTAAAAACAACAGGCTGGCATATCTATACTAACGAGAAAAAAAAGCGGACAAGTGCGCAGCCAACTCGCGTGGAAAGGGTTCCATCATCATCATCATTTCAACCGAAAGGCGACCACTGCTGAACATAGGCCTCCAAAGCTCGCCAAACAGATCGGTCCCGTGCCAACCGCATCCAACGCGATCCCGTAACCTTAATCAGGTCTTCGCGCCATCTTTTTGGAGGCTACATACTCGTACTACGTCTTCCGGGTCGTGGACGCCACTCGAGATCCTTCCGGCCCCATAGGCCATCAGTTCTACGATCGATGTGCCCTGCCCACTGCCTCTTGAGTCTGGCGATTCTTCAAGCTATGTCGGTGACTTTAATTTATTTTTTTTGTTTTATAAAAAAAATACAATACAAAGTGACAAATAACACGTCACAATTCATCTTTCGCAGCAATCCGTGACTACCGACAATCGCCGAAATGCCCTAAAAAATCGTCAAAGACACCGTTTCCCGAAGTTTTGTGTTCACAAACGTTTCACACAGCTCAGTACTATTGTATAATCCGCCTCGTTGAGAGTATATCACGTTTCGGTTCACGTGAATTATTTCGGTTATAAAATTGTCCGCTTTTACTAACGCTTTTGATGAGTCATCCGTTTATTTTGGATGGGTTAGTGAGAAAGTTTCGAGCCGATTGAGGTGTGAATGTTTATTATTGAAAAAGTAGCTGCTGCTGAACATAGGATTGGAGATATGATATCCAGTCAAATCAGTCTAGCATTTGGTAGCACAGCGTACGGTCGTGGTACCTACTCTGAAGATGAGCTTTGGTTGAGTTCAAAAGGCGTCAGTGTTTTGGTGGTGGTGATAGTAGGGTTTGTGTGTTTTGTGAGTGTTCGTACAGTGTGGAGGTGGAGGAACTGCATGAACAGGCATTTCTTACATAAACGTAACTATTGTTAGGTCGCGGGTGAGCAAAGTTGGAAGCGGCTTGCATCACCAACGGTACTGGCTGAAAATCAGCGCTGGGGTGTTATAAACGCCCCAGAATTATGCTGAGCCAGTGTCCGATTTGCAACCGCAATGAACTTTCTATATTTAGCTTTATTGTTGTCTTTTGTTTTGTAGAAATATTGATGTGTCTTGTGATTTTGTAAATAAATGTATTTTCTTTCTTTTTTTTCTTTCTTCCACCACCGTGAACCTGCGGTCTTCCTAATCCGCTTAGGGCCCTCGTGGGAACTACGGCCCAAGCTCTCTTATTCTGGGAGAAGGCCTGTGCCCTGCTGTGAGACGTAAATAGGCTGGGATGCTGATGATAGTATGAAATGGTCGTTATAATTATGTTTTGATAATTACACCTTAACTACTTAACTTTATCTAATTCAAATTCAAATTCAAATAATTTATTTTCAAGTAACAAGACTCATTGTATTAGTGGACAGACTTATTTCTAGAGTTAGTAAAATAATAAAAAATAAAATAACTATACTACTAAGAAGTGTGGAGTTTCATCCACTTCTTCAAAAGCGGAGAATCCCACCGGTCAGCAGTCAATGCGCTTAGGATTCTGTTAGGGCTGACGCTGTTACGGGCATGGAGCGAAGCGCACCTCTTACGCAGGACGGCTGCAAAACCATCCAACTGCGCCTCCGCAAACATGCCCGACGCACTACAATACCGCGGCAGCCCCAACAACATCCTAAACACATTGTTGTACTGGACTCGTAGGTCGTTGTATGCCCTCTGGGTACCGCTGATCCATAGACTGCACGTGTACAACGATTGACAACAAGCTTTAAACAGCGTAATCTTAACTGGTACTGTACAACGTGCAAATCTACGAGCCAGCATATCCCCGGACAGCCAACGACCTACGTTCTTTCTCCATATCGACGTTGTCTCGGAGATCCTCAGTGACCCAGAGACCCAAATACTTAAATTGCAAGACCCGTCGAAGAGGAGTACCACAAAGTGAGACTACAGGTATATTTTTGTACACTTTGTTACTCGCCTTGAATACTAGCAACTCAATTCAAATGTCGTCAAGAGCCTCCTTAGGGCTCTGATGGACGGGCCCAGCAGCACCATGTCATCAGCGTAGCTTATAGTTAATACACACGCCGCCAACATGACACCCAATTTAGGTACTGCTGAGCTCGACAATCAGCTGATTGACATACAAGTTAAAGAGTTTAGGCGATGTCAGACCCCCCCTGACGCACTCCACACTCCAACCTGTATGCCTCTGTGACAGAACTACCCCATGTCACGCGATTTTCCTGATGATTGTGCCAGAACTTTAGTAGTGATATTAATTCAGACGGAAGGCCCTTGGTCTCATGCTGCGCAGCTTATTCCTTAAAATATCATATGAAACCAAGTCAAAGGCCTTTGAAAGGTCAAGAAAACACGTGTAAACTTGCGTCCTTCTCGTCGTATAGTACAGTACAGTCTGCTTGAGGCAACATATGGCACTCTCTGTAGACAAGCCGGGCTTAAAACCAAATTGGGCATCATCTAGGTTTAAGTACTTCCCTAGTTGCCTATCAAGGAGACTGTCCAGGACTTTAGCTACAACAGTTGTTATCTGACGAAGCTTTAAGATTGTAAGTGTTTTTCGTGAAGATGTTTCTGACGCGGGTGATGCAATGGATCTTTTTCATGGTTTTCAAACAAGAACGAAGCCGGGGGTCAGCACTAGTCTTCTTTTTCTTCTGTATATATTAAAGACAACCGATACAGACTGATCTATTAACGCACAGCTCAAACCACTGAACGAATTGTGCTGAAATTTGGCACACAAATAGCTATTATGACGGAGGCAACCGTTTAGAAGGGTTTATTGAATCAAGCGTTACTTTGCGGAGGTCCATATTAATGAACTAAAACAATTACTTTGCTCACCCGCGACCTTACAATACTTACGTTTATGCAAGAAATGTGAATGTGTGTGTGTTTGTTAGTTTAACATTTGGTAGCATAGCATACGGTTGTGGTAACTCTGAAGATGAGCTCTGGTTGAGTTCGAAACGCGTCAGTGTAGCTTGGTGGTGGTGATGGTTGTGTTTATGTGATTTGTGTGTGTTCGTACAGTGTGGAGGCGGAGGAACTGCATGAACACACATTTCTTGCATAAACGTAACTATTGTAAGGTCGCGGGTGAGCAAAGTAATTGTTTTAGTTCGTTTAGAAGGAATTTTTCGAAATTCCGTCGGGATAGGGAATAAATGGGATTTTATGTTTTCGCTTCAAAATGGCCCTATCCCCGTAACTAATTATACAAACTTCAAATTTCGCATGAAAGTAGGTGATTATACAGGGTGATCAATCCAAATGGGTCAGTAGGTATAGAGAAATCAGAAACTATGAGAAATAGCGAAATCTGTTCCTAAGAACCATGGCTTCGATTTTAGATTTAACTAAAATGGCATTAAAACATTTTTTTAAGTCTCATACATAACCAGGAATTAAGCCTGGTCAAAATTTCTTTTATAGTTTATTTGATGTTATTGTTGAAGTTGGGAATCGTAAGTCACAATAAACACATTTCTTAATGGAATTTTGTTTAAATAAATGAAAAATAATTTTTGATCATAACTTTATCAAAGTAGATTATCAAAATGGTGCCATTTTGTCCAGAATGCAAAGATGACCATTTGAAATATAAATTGACACGCCCGCTGAAAGAATGGTGTTCTAATTTTAAATAAACGCAATTTGTATTGTATTGTATTATTATCGAAGTAAGATATGCATAAGTAGCCTCTTCAGATAAATTATTCATGTTGATGATCTAATGACAATATTTTGCAAATTATTTATTTCTGGCTAATGTTTACACAAGATTTCACAGCAAAAGTTGGTCCTTATACTTACTCTAGGGATCAACTAATAACAAAACGACATGCGATTACTTAGGTACAGAATTTTAACCAGGTTCGGTTCCCGGTTATGTATGAAAGTTAAATAAAATGTTTGAATGTCATTTTTGTTAAATCTAAAATCAAAGCCAAATGGTTACTAAGAACAGATTACTCTAACTCTCATAGTTTCTGATTTCTCCATACTGACCCATTTGGATTGATCACCCTGTATAATGTATCACTAAAAAAAATCAAGATTTTCGGAAAATCCCACGGGATAAGGAAAAAAACGGGATTTATATATCCAATTCACTGGAACTCTATCTCAGGAACCATTCCTTTAGGATCATAACAGTGCAGTAAAAAGGGATTTCCGCGTAAATTTTATTTGGACGCGTACAAAGTCGCGGGAAATACCTATTGTTAAATAAATGTCTCTCTCTCCTTTCCCTGTCTCTCTCTGTAGATGTGGCGATGTCTCCATATATTATCAGGAACACAAAAACGAATATAACACACAAAGTGTACCGGTGGATGCAGCGTTCGTCCTAAGTCCATTCGATGCAAATTCTCACATCGGCCGTCTTGAGTTGTGGTTTATATCAAAGGAGGCAGCGGGAGCGAGTGGAGCGTGAAGTGGTTAAACTAGTTTTTACAACAGTTACATTGTTGCGTTGGTAACATCATTATCCCAGCCTATATACGTCCCACTGCAGGGCACAGGCCTCCTCTCAGAGTGAGAGGGTTTGGGCCATAGTTCCCACGCGGGCCCAGAGCGGATTGAGAACTTCACACATTGAATTTTTTCTCATTTGTTTCGTTTAGAGCCAGTGTAATTGTTGCGTACAGTCAAAGTCATAATAACTTCAGCTCCTTTAAACTCCAAGTGCCTGCCAAGTTCCAGCAAATGTTCCTGCGCTCCGACTTCTGGCCGGAGGGTGTGGTGTTCCGTCGTTTTAGGGAATCGACGAAGACTATTTTCAAGAATCCCTAAATAGTTTCTTGTGTTTTTATACGATAATGTACCTAAATATGTTTATTTTTGAATTTTACGGCGCATTGGTATTGTACTGTAATGCTGTAATTTTATATTGATTAATAAATAAATAAATATGTTCGTTATCAAGGCGCCAAAAATATGTATACAACTCTATGCCACTAACCATAAGGTTGGTGTTTACTTAAATTTGGCGCAATGGATGTACCTACCTATAGATATACCTTCGACTTACGTTTGCCCTCAATCTCGCTTACGATTACGTTTACGTTTTAGGCTTACGTTTGGTCTCAATCTCGCTCAACCGCATAATGAAAGAAACGGTAAACCGCTTCGTGCGTAATGGAGGAATGTCTACAACATATAGGTAAGGGTGAAACTGCTCGCCGCGCCTAGTCGTTCGGTGACGGAAAGGGGAAGGGGGTATCAGGTTATGCAAAACCTCCGCACACTCACCGAAATGTAACCGATAAAAAACCGAAAGGCAGGCCACTCGTCTACGGTGTTCGAGGCTCAGAAGATTTGCCCCCACGAGTGAGCGGACTTATATTGTGTATGCGATGCGACCACGTAATGTCCTTTAATATTTTTATGACAGTTCCTACAACAGAATGAAAACCATAAGGCTGATTATCATGTAGAGTTAGGTACAATTATAAGTGAAAATAGCTGTTGTTGTTTTAGGCTATACAACTGACATTGAACTTTAGAGTAGTAATGGTAATGGAATATCGTAGTCGAATATACATTGCATCGCTGTTGGTAGTTACATGAACCTAACTAATGTTATAAACGTGAAAGTTTGTATAGTTCGATGGATGTGTGGATGTTTATTACTTTTCAGACTAAAAAGGCTTGGCGGATTTTGATAAAATTTGGCACACAGATAATTATTACCTGGATTAACATACTGTCATATTTTATTAAATTTTATGCATATTGCTGCTTTTACATGGTAAATGTTGAAGCTGTACTTACTTTTTTAGATCAAAGAGGTTAGTCGCCGTCACAGAAGACCGAAGAGCTGGCAGCTACCTCGGAGCCAGCTCATTAGCTATTTTAATATGTTTTTGTTATTATTCTTACTATTTCTTAAGGTTTTAGTTCTAGGATAGTTTTAATTACCTAAAATAAATTTTAAAATCTTTTTGACAACATTTAATGCAAAGAGTTTTAGCTTGAGTTTGATAGCGTTTATGAGCATAGAATCGCCAGTAACTTGTCCCCTATACCGTGAACCAAAGAATCCATGGAATGCTACGTTCGCTTCTACGGTGTAGGACCCGTCTTTAAATAGCTATGTAAGCCAATGAAGGATTATGGCCGCTCTGAGGACGTGACAAGTGTGCTATAGTTGATATATGTACCTACTTATTAGCCATTACGTACTAACGCAGCGTCAATTATGCAGGGAATAAAGATGCTGATAACCAGATTCACTAGTAATGAGCGTAGAGAATGTCACTTTTTAGGGTCTCGTACCCAAAAGGTGATACACGGAACCCTTTTTGGGCGCTACACTGTCCGGCCGTTTGTCTGTCTGTCTCCATAGACAAGAAGCTAATGCTAATTTGTATACATAAATATATAGGGTGGTCCAACATATAGATCGATCAGTATGGGCAAGTCTGTAACTTTACTATAAGACATACAAAGATCTGTTCCTGCTGCCTTTATCATTTTAATATATTTTCATCGCTAAAAAAATAAGGGGAAAATTAACAAAAAAAAAACTTTAAACATAAAACTACAGTGAGACTCACTCATAGTGAAAAATATACGGATAACTCACGTCTATGATCGAGGTTAGAGTTTAGCATGTTTCATGATAGAAGAAGGGCTACGGATTAGCCCTAAACATGTCGCGCTCGACTTTCGGATCGAGAAAAAAATATTACTTATTAATTAAAATAATTTTTGTAAATCATATCATGCAAACAAACCTCCCCATAAACAGATTTTGACGCAGTGGCTTAAGCAGCAGGATTATCATGAGACTGAAATGCTTCTGACTGTAACACAGTGACGAAGATTAGCCGTACCTTAATTTATCTTGTCCCCAAAAACCATCATGTTGGTACCCATTATTTACACACAAATTCACTCACACGAACATCCACTCATTCACCCTAAATATACACTCACATACGCGCAATGGAGAAATAGATAATTGTATTAATTTTAATTTTAGGTTAGATATAAGTAGACCTAAATGATTAGCAAATAGTATTGTATCTCTGTATTCACTTTTTCTGTACGATGTGAAGTGCTCATTATTTGTTGTATTTTTTTTCCTGGATCTTGTAACACAGGGAGCCCTAGCACAGGATCCAGAGTCAATGATTCTTCGTGTAAGCATTTCTCGTACAATAAACTTTTATCATTTTGTCATTTTTTTTTTCAATTATACAACAAAAAATAAAAACAAAACAAACAGTGCTAAGCATCATTAACACCTTTACCTAACATTAGCAGATTGAACAACAAGAGCACAAAACAGGCCATCTTACCATGTAGCTACCCCAGCCGGTACGACGAGGGTAGACAGACATACACGTCGAGGGGAAAATGGGTCCAATGTTCGACACTCTGCTATTCACTTCGATTGCAAGGAAAATAAACAGCAACATTGGAAACCATTCACAGGCTTCAATTTTTCATGCATTGCATTTTCTATAATAATGTACCAGATTAGCGTAGTTTTATTAATTTCGTATTATAAAACACCAGTTACACATATATAAAGAAATAAGAAACTTGTATTTTATATATTTCAACTGTGTGTGACTGTTTGCGGCTAATTGCTTCAGTCTTAGACAAAATATTTTACCTTTTAGTATTGTACTTGGCTAACATTTTTCACATTTATGTTTTTGGTGGGATCCCTATTACATACAAGCATCTAAGCCGATTAAATTTTGTTAACTTTAAACTCAAATTTAATTTTAAAATCTAAACAACCATAAAAACACCAGACAATCATTATGTAGACTCATTAGACACCTTATCATTGCGATCTTCACACTTGTTAAGTATAACAATAATCACAAAAAGTAATACAAAAAGTTGGGGACACAAATAAATACAGAGGTGGAAGCGCAGAATTAATTGCAGAATAGTTCCCACGGTGCGCGGGGGTTAACTGGTGCTTCGACAGTTTCGCAAGTTGCGATAGGCTTCGAAGCGAAAACGATAGTCGCTGTTTCGACAAGCTTTTGAGTGCTATTTTTGACGTGACAACGTCTAATAAATCGATGAAAGCCGGCTGCATACACGAATAAGGATGACGCAATCTAACGTACATGTAACGTTACGAATATTGCAACTAGCCTTCACTGCTCTGTAGGTACATGTAACAGTGAAGGCCAGTTGCAATATTCTTAGTACTTAGTTCTTAGTACTAGCGCTCGGGTAATTTTCAATAGGGGGGGTGCGGGGTGCGGGGTGCGGGGTGCGGTGTGCGGGGGGAGGTGTTTGCGGGGGGGGGTTGAATGTTTTGTTATGACGTTGTCACGTTAAACTATCGTCCGTAAACCGACTTTACAGTCAAACGGTTTTTAGGGGGTGAATGTGCAGGAGGGTCATGTGATGGTAAGGGAGAACTAACTTATTAACATGTAATTTATTGAATCAGGCGTTACTTTTGCGGAGGTCCGTATTAATGAACTGAAACAATTACTTTGATCCTGTTGTAACATGATCTTAGTAACAACAAATGATGCAAAAAGGTAATGTCAGGTTTAAATAAAAAAAAACCGTTTATTTCAAGAAAAATAAAAAACTACTACAAACTTCTGCTTAGACTCTAATCTTAACTTTTAAAGATTATAATGAATCTACATATCGGCCTTTCTCAGAATTGCAAACATTTGCGTGTCCGAGCTATTAAGTAGCTCTAAATATAATACGAGTGAAAATATTTTTTCAAATAGTTTTTAACTTTATCTAAAGGTTTTAGAAGGAATTAGCTTTATATTGTTTATTTATCATACTTATTTTATTTTTCAAACCCTTGTTCTTCGATTACCGTAGCCTGTCCGCACGCTATCTGTGTCTTGAAACTTGTTTCTCATTTTAGTTAGGAGTGGATTACACATATGTAATTTTAAAACCTGGTAGATAAAATACAGTTTGTTTGACTACATTAAAGTACAATTCGATAAAACCTGCTTTTTCAAATATATAACCAGCCTTAACACCTGAGTACCATCGCCCTTCAATTTCAAAGTGATAATCCCTAAACAACGATGTATTTGCACATCACTATTGCGTCACTCGCGAGCTGTTAGTCGTACCGCGGCACCCAAACAGTGTGGACGTGGTAGTGTCGAAATATATGGCTACGACGCACGTAAGCTTCTAATCACCATAACTTTGGTTTTCATTTTTTCTAATTCTCGTTCCTCTATTTATAAATTTTGTTTGTAAGGTAAATGAGCTAATGTTTATAAAAATAATAGAGCTATGTGGGCTCTGGAAACTACCATTTTCCAGTATTTTCTATTACTTCCAGTTTTTATTTTTTTTAGAAAAATGTCTTGTGGTCTGAGCACCGTAGTGTTAATTACCGTATCTTTCTAAGTACCGTAGCATGAAAATAGTAACAATTTTTTATATATATAAGTATATATACATATATTTAATTTTTGACGACCGGATAGCCAAGTGGTTAGAGAACCTGACTATGAAGCTTACTTTTATGACAATGAAATAGACTTTCTAAAATAAATATCCTCTTTCTAAGTACCGTAGCCATCTACAATTCAATTTTGTAATTACCGTATCCGTAAAAAAAATAACCTCGATAAATCAGAAACTATTTTGTTTATTCTAACGCCGTTTTGAAATATTAATAGTTTAGCTCATAATTGTCCATATTCTTGTCTATATTTGGTCGTATGAACGAAAAAAAAAATGACTACGGTAATTAGATGAAAATTGTCAAGAAGTAAGAATGGCCGATATATACGACACTATGTACTAATGAAATACTAGTTGGGAAGGCTGTTTATCAGCATTGTTTTATATGATGTTCACTGTTTTTCACTTTTGCTATCAATAGAAACACCTGAAAGTCTATTGAAATTCAAACAGGTGTTTCGATACAAGAATTTTTTGGCGTTTTTGCAAAACCTTAATAATGACAATTATAAACCCTGTTACAGAATCCTTCGCATGCAAGTTGGATTTGCACTTAGCTGGCTTTTTTCTAAACTATTTACATATTTATTTACTTAATAATTATAAATAATTGATGGTGTTAAGTACCTACTGCTAATGATGATAAGGATAATCTTTGCCGTTTCTGATCAAATCGTCTAATTTTGCGTAGGGCCTCGATAATATTCTCTTTATGACACTCTGTAAAGTGGTTGCTATCCTGATTTATCATACTCGGGATTGAGATTGTCCCTCTAATATTTATTTATTTTATTTATTTATTTTACAAAATCTATATTACTGATTACTGATAAAAAAAATAGCATCTCATGTGCTTTGCCCACCCACTTTGGGATACAGGCATGATGTGTGTGTTATACTACTAGAAGGTAAAAGACTGCTAACTCGCCCTGTCTGCGTATGTCCTGCCGTCGATCGAGAACCTGTCTACTTGTATTGTCATCACACCATCTCCGTCTTGTTAACTCTCGACGTTGATAACTATCCTGGGCGTCCATTGAGTGGTAACCCGCGCCCATCTTTTGATTTGATTTGAAGTCAAATCAAATTAAAAGATCATCATCATCATCATCATTTCAGCCGTAGGACGTCCACTGCTGGACATAGGCCTCCCTCATTGATGCTCAATCATTACGATTGGAAGCGATTTGCCTTCACCAAATCGTCCGTCCATCTCGTTGGTGGACGTCCCACGCTGCGCTTGCCAGTCCGTGGTCTCCATTCCAGAACTTTTGGCCCCCAACGGCCATCTGTTCTGCGTGCTACATGGCCTGCCCATTGCCATTTCAACGAGCTAATCCGTTTGGCTATGTCGGTGACCCCGGTTCTTCTACGGATCTCCTCGTTTCTGATTCGATCCCGTAGAGAAACCCGTAGAGTATTAATTAAAAGATACGAGGACGATTTACCAAAAGGATGGAGAAGACCTGCCAAGGATAGAGAGACGTGAAATTAATCGGGGGAGGCCTACGTCGATAGACATCCTGACCAAAGTGGTTGCTAATAAATTTATTATTTTTTGCTATGTAAATTAGATTTAAGAATACTACTGTTTTATAAGAATAGCATGTAAGTTAAAAAGGTCACGCACACACACTTACACACACACACACACTCACACACTCATTCACCCACACATTTTATACATACATAAAATTTATCAGTATTTAGTCAGTGTTAGATTAACTTTAGTATGCTTTAGTGTAATGAAGCAACTAATAGTCAAAATTTATTTTTAATCTTTATTTTTATTTGATTACTTGGGCCAATCAACTTTTAAACCGACGTTTTTGGCGTCTCCTGCGTTACCAAAATTGTCTCTGGCGTTACCAAAAAATCGTACTTCCAACAAGATATTTCACGGTTTAATAGGTTAAACTTACGTAGGACGGCATGTATTCATGCTATTCATCTATTAAATTACAGAAAAAACATGTTTACTTACAAAAATCTGCAATTGTTTGAAAAATGTCGCGGACAGATTATAGTCGGTTTAAAAGTTGATTGGCCCACTTACTCTGAAGTTTGAGTTGAAAATATTTAAGAACTTAAATTTATAACTTTCTTGTGTTTACCTATTATATAGTTTATTGTAATTTGTTGCAGTTTTAGAGGGTCGGGGTCTCCTGTCACAGGTATCTCGCATACCTACTAGGAGGTCCCTAACCTACTGTTTTGTACTTTGATCAATTATAACTGAAGATACACATTGCCGAACAAAATCCCCTTCAAAAAATGTCCGAACTTTTTTATTTGTTTGCATAACAATTAAAATCATTACCTACACAGAAATTTGAACCTAGTCTTTACTTCATTACAGTCGAATTTCGGTTGGCACTTGACAGCTAAACTTGACAATTTCACGCAACGTACTGAGAAAAAGAAGGCCACTTTTATCAAAGTGGCGCTCATTTGGCTCGGACATTTTCGGGCGCGCGACTTTGGATCTACAGTTATAATTGATCAAAGGTTTTGTATTTTTATGAGCAATAAATATATTTTAATTTTTTTTTTTTTGAGGTCAGCGAATATAGTCTATTATTATTATAACCCGCGCCCACCACTCTGAGTGCATGCGGCAGACGTGCCCAGTCCCATTTGAGCCTGGCGGTTGCTTTGCCTACTATGAGGACTTTATTTTTAGTAATTTTCGTCATTTATTGAGAATTATCGCCAGCCCCGCTAAGCCACCGAATACGCATACTAGTCCGAACTGCTTGTCCCAGCGACACCGGACAATGGGTCTGGGTGGTCGTTGGAATGCCAAACTTTGCCGAAATTGATCGTTTTACGATCACCCGACGTGTTTTAGAAAAAAATCGTTCGCCCGTATAGTTGGAAAATTAAATTTTGTAAAAGACATTGTCGGCGAAAAGCTAGGATCCCGAGTATGCTAGCTACATCATCATCATTGACTTATGGCACTGAGACGTAGCCCCTAACGATGGGCCTCATAAAAAACTCAATGTCGCTCAGAGGTCGATGGAGAGGGCTATGCTAAAAGCCTCTCTGCGGGATCGCATTAGAAATGATGAAATGCGCGCAAGAACTAAAGTCACTACATAGCTCGAAGAATTAATTGCCAGACTCAAGTGGCAGTGCGCAAGGCACATAGCTCGTAGAACTGATTTCCGATGGGGCAAAAAGGTTCTCGAGTGGCGTCCACGGACCGGAAGACGCAGTGTAGGTAGGCCTCCAACAAGATGGCGGCACGACCTGATTAAGGTTGCGTGATCGAGTTGGATGCGGATGGCACGGGACCGATGTATTTGGCGAGCCTTGGGGGAGGCCTATGTTCAGCAGTGGACGTCTTTTGGCTGAAATGATGATGATGATGATGATTGTCGGGGAAAAGCCAGGATCACGAGTATTGACGCTACCTACGGCAGTAGCGGATGTCGCTTGAGTATTATGCAATGCTAAGCAATGGGCATGCTAGATAGCACGCAGAACAGGTGGCCGTTGGGTAGGAAAGTCCTCGAATGGAGACCACGGACTGGTAATTAGGTTCACGGCGAATGCAAGCCGCTGCCAACTCTAATGATTGGATAAATTGGGAAGCCTATGTCTAGCAATGGACGTCCTACTACAGCTGAATTGATGATGATTTTTACTACCGCTGACTATGATGGTATCCCTACCAAGCGGTATCCCCATCATCATCAGCCTATGTTCGTCCACTGCTGGACATAGGCCTCTCCCATGGCACGCCACTGAGCACGATCCTTGGGCACTCTCCTGGATGACTGGCCAGCCGCCTTGCGAAGATCATCGCTCCACCGAGTCTGATGTCGTCCTACGCTACGTTTGCCGGTCTTATAGGCGTTTATTATTAAGTATCGCCAGCCCCGCTAAGCCACCGAATCAGCATACGCACACTAGTGCGAACTGCTTGCCCCAGCGACACCGGACAATGGGTCTGGGTGGTCGCTGGCCATTCCAGACTTTGCCTAAATTGATCGTTTTACGATCGCCCGACGTGGGTGAAGAGTATTAATGATTTTTTTTTTACTTTATATTATCACAGTTGTGCAATGTTTTCAACTTTCGAGATTCTCACTCACAATCAGAGGGCTCGAACTTTTCGTGCCGTTGATGATGTAGCACACAGAATGATTCCAAATGATCTTTTCGTAAACAATTACCACCTATCAACCTCTTTCATCTTTATTTTTTTTTTCTAGACAAGTCGTTAGTGCGAAAACAAATAAATATCAAATTAAAATTTCTAGTAGCCATAGATAAGACAATAACATTCAAATGAAATTTTTTAATGTGGCAATAAATTAACTATCAACAATTGTAAAATAAATACAGTACAATGGGCCTCATAAGAAAACTAAGGTCACTCAGAAGGCGATAGAGAGGGCTATGCTCGGAGTTTCTCTGCGGGATCGCATTAGAAATTAAGAAATCCGCGCTAGAACTAAGGGCACCAATATCGCTCGTAGAACTGATGGCTGATATGGCCCAAAAGGTTCTCGAATGGCGTCCGCGGACCGGAAGACGCATTGTAGGTAGACCTCAAACAAGATGAAGCGACATGTATTTATGGTTAATGTTGCTGGAACGTTGGATGCGGATGGCGCAAGACCGTTCTCTTTAGCGAACCCTAGGGAAGGAGTTCAGTAGTGGATGTCTTTTGGCTGAAATGATGATGATGATGGTACAGTCAGCCATTTTGAATCTTAAGCCTCTATGGAACCAAAACATAGCATACATCCATACTAATATTAAAGTGTTTGTTGGTTTGTTTTCCTTCTTTTACGTCGAAACTGAGCGACGGTTTAGCGTGATTTTTGAAGTGAAACTTCTAATGCGACTTCCAACAAGGTTGCGTTAAACGTTTAACGCTACCATGGAGGGGGTATGAAAGCATTACCTATATGTACAGTCAAGGAAACTGAATCACGTACCAGGGTGGAACCTTTGTGCTACTAATGTCATGTTGACATCCCATACATCTGCCAAACAAATCATAGAGAAATTAGTTACGAAAAGGTTCCACCCTGGTACGTGATTCAGTTTCCTCGACTGTACTTACCTACTGCCAAAAGTAAATTCGGAGGAAATGTTGTCAACGCTACGTGGTGCCACCGTCGTGCACGTAGCCATGGCTATGTGCGAAGCGGGTGGTGGGGGTACAGAAAACGATCGCAGCGCACAACATGGCAAAAATTGGAAGTAAATTCGCAGAAAATGTTGTCAACTCTACGCGGCGCCACTGTCGTGCACGTAGCCAATAGATTCTATTGTGTTTCAATCACTCGCGTTTTGGCTCGCGCTGAAGCACCTATTTCAGACCTACCTACTGTAGGTCGTTAATGGAATCGTGACGTTGTTTTGGATTCGGTTGAAATTCGGTCGCTTTTCGCCCGACCGACGAAGGAGGGTTATGTTTTTCGAGTGTAGTATTTATGTATGTATGTATCATTCTTTGGCACGCCCTCCAGCCTAAACGGCTCAATGGATTTTGAAGTATGAGGTGTCATTAGATTCGTCTCAGTTCCGCGAGGGACATAGGATATATATTTTCCCGAAATTCCTATGGGAACGGGAATTATACAGACCGGTTATTTTTCATCTAGTATCAAAATTAATTATTTTATTAGATATCCATCCACTAATTGTTTTACTTGTCAGTGCGTTACGGTTCCGCTTCTACAGTAGCGTAGTCTTAGCCGTTTAATGTAAAAGCTCTCCAAAGGCACCTCCGTCTGCGGCTAATAAAGGGAATCGTTAAGGCTCGCCCCACAGGCGCCACGCGCGGCGCCGGAAAGGCTGCGCCGGCTTATGGCCCGGCCACGACTCGCGCGACCGGCGGCAGCGGCGAGCGTTTTCATCGTTCTTTGCGCGGCCTAGACGCTCGACGCACAGTGACTATCTGGCGGCACACGCAATGAAAAGTGTGAAAAATGAAAATGAAATATATTTACTGTCGTAAACTGAAAAATCGCTCGCCGCTGCCGCCGATCGCTCGACGTCGTGGCCGAGCTGTCACACCAGCATTATGTTTAAGTACAAGTTTTACTTCAACAAATACCTTCTCGATCGTGTTTACGTAAAAATTTCAATTCTATGGAAACATGGACGCGCATGATTCCATAGTAATTGATTTTTCTACGTAAACGCGATCGAGAAGTATTTGGTGAAGTAAAATTTATCTTATACCTACTAAGCATACAGGCTTTAATAGTGGCTTTTTAATAGTGGTAGAGCCATGTTGTAGCTAGCCGCTGCATCACGAATGGGCCGGCTCGTCCGAGGCAGTACCACCCTCTCACAGAACACCGGCGTGAAGCAGCAGTAATCCTGCTTGCGTTTCGTACGGTCAGAGAGAGTGCGGGGGGCCCAATACCTCACCCCTTCCCTCTCCCCCTTCCCCTATTCCCTCTCCTTTAGGGCCGACAACGCACTGGCATCGTATCGTGTAAAGCGCTGCGGGTGTCTATGGACAGTGGTGTTCAATTAACATCAGGTGACCCACTAGTTCGTTTGTCTGGCCTATCTAAAAAAAAAAAAAAAATGTCTAACTCCCTCGCAATCGCCATCGCGTTCATTTTGACAGTTCTTGTATGGGCTGACAATTGGTAAGTATCGAAAACAGCCAGCTATCACCGCCATACAAAAATCGTCATTTCAATCAATGCAGAGTGTCAAAAAAGTAACACAATTACCCTCCGGGCTTCTATAGTCCAACAAGTTCGTGCGCGACCCTCCGCGGAACCCTGTCTCAGTGAGTATTTGCCGCACTTATTAAAAACAATCTTGTTAAGGACAGCAGAGGCTCCCTGCGACAGGGTTCCGCCGAGCGCCGCGCACGAGGTTGTCAAGGTATTAGGACGTCAGACATGCAAATACGGCACAATAACGTTACTTACTTACTTAGTACCTACAGTGTGTAAGTCGTGGTTGTATATAACTCGTACAAACAAATCCAATATGGCGACCTCTGCGTTCAATAATGAAACAAGTAGTAGGTTGCTAGATCATAAAAAATAACATCTCAAGTTTAGGTAAAACAAATGTTAGCATGTTTCATTCGACGTACAGCGCCATCTATTGGCGAACTTTGAAAAACAGTTTGACTACGTTATAAGTTAGTAGTGTAAAGGAATGAAAGTGAACGGCTCTTGCTATGAACAGTGGTACCCTAGTGGTTTGACCTATGCCCTCTCAAGCAGATGGTCGTGGGTTCGAGTCCGGGCTCACGCCTCTGAGTTTTTTGAAGTTTACACGCTTAATGAAAAACTGACTTAATTCGAATTATTCTCATTTCAAAACTAAACCTTATTTTGTCTAAATAAATTTAGTTTTGAAATGAGAATAATTCGAATTGAGTCAGTTTCTTATTAAGCGTGAGTCATGTGTGAAATTACATTCGTTTACCATGCGCGGTATCCACTAGGATCACCTAATTCGATCCCTCAGATACTATATTGTAATAATAACGCGGTACCATGAGCTGAGACGTGGCCGCTAACGATGGGTCTTATAAGGAAGCTCAAGGTCACTCAGAGGGCGATGGAGAGGGCTATGCTTGGAGTTTGTCTGCGGGATCGCATTAGAAATGATGAAATCCGCGCAAGAACTAAAGTCACGGACATAGCTCGAAGAAACGCTAGACTTAAGTGGCAGTGGGCAGGGCACATCGCCCGTAGAACTGACGGCCGATGGGGCCGAAAGGTTCTCGAGTGGCGTCCGCGGACCGGAAGACGCAGTGTAGGTAGGCCTCCAACAAGATGGAGCGACGACCTGGTTAAGGTAGCAGGAACGCATTGGATGCGGATGGCACAGGGCCGATCTGTTTGACGAGCCTTGGGGGAGGCCTATATTCAGCAGTGGACGTCTTTCGGCTGAAATGATGACCATGAGCTTTGCAGTAAAGGAAAACATGCGAAGAAATTCAACGGTGTGTTCAACTACGGCCCAAGCCTTCTCATTCTGAGAGGAGGCCTGTGTCCTGCAGTTGGACGTATATAGCCGTTGATGGTGATCGCTTAGCTATGTTTTTTTAATACAATACAGGCTTGCGTTTGACCACAATCACGCCTGATGGAAAGCGAGGATGAAGCCTACAATGGAGCACGCTTGCCTAGCAGTGATTTTCCGGTTAGGGTTAATAACAGAAATATAATCTGTTATTAACCCAATCAAAAATGTGTTAACAGTACAGGGTATATACATGTCGTAGCCGGTCATGAGTACGGACACTAAACGGAACGCAAGTGCGCCGCCTAGCGGAGAACGCGGTACAAATAGGTTTTGGCGCACTTCGACAGAGTCGTGACGTTACCAGCAGCTTCGGGCAGCGACACTCTTGTACGAGCCGCCAAGCAGCTAACACGTCGTCACGGAACTGTCCCACGTTTTGCTTAGTGTTACCTAAACTTTGTATTTAATCTAATTTGAGTAATCAGTACAGTAAATCGTGATTCAATTAATAACGTAGTATTCATTGCGCGATACCCAGCAGAGCCCACGAGATGTCTGAAAGTTCGAGCCAGAATCCTGACGCCCCTACGACATACAGAATAATTTCGGTTTTCTTTATCAATCGGTTAACACAAACATTGATAACAGAATTAAATATGTTAACAGGATAAATATGTTAAACGAGAAAATAGTCCGCTTGTTTCCCATTTCTATCTATCTCTCTCACTCGTGCTGATTTTTATTCCGTATAATAATTAAAAACCCAGGTTAACCTCTTCTATGTGTTAACAGTTTCAATAGGTTAACTGTTTAAAAGGGTTATCGAATACATCGTTTAAACTTTTAACCCTGTTGGTAAGTTAACCTTTTCAAACTGTTAACAGTATCAACACGTAACCGTTTGAAAAGGTTACCGATTGAATCTGTAACCGTTTATATCGGTTGTCCTCATAAATGGGTTTTCCGATCCCTGTTGCCTAGTAAATGCTCATTCACCCTAGACTTGAAAACGGCCATATTGTAGAGTCCAGGGAACACAGATGCGTGTATTTTTTTCTTATTTTTTCCATAACTGTAACTTGGATCTCACCTATAGTTGTAAAAAATCTGTTAGCTACCGTTAATTAACCAAATTTATGGTTAGCTACCGATAAAATGCAGTTATTAACGGTTAATTATCCGACTGCGACAACGAAAAAGGGTAAATAATGTTTTTTTATTGTGCAGTCAACTCCTAGGTGAAGTGAAAAATCGGTATCCGAAGGATAAAGATTTTATTTTAGATTTTATAAATCATATTTAAAGAACATAAGTATACTTACTGATTATTTTTTGGTTGTCCATACCACGCTGTGCGAGTATTTAACCGTAATAAAATGCGGTTAAATAATCGTTAATAACGAAAAATGCGTTTTTAACCGCTTGGTTAAAATCGTTAATAACCGGCTTCGCATCTGTAATCTCACCCTGTAGGGTCAACGTCATAAATAAGTGGTCACTTTTGTACCTTGTCACTTTAACGTCATGTTTGAAAAACCATACGAAATTATGTAACGACTGTAAGCGAGAAGGTACAAAAGTGATCACTTATTTATGACGTTGACACAGTTATCGTTTTTGGGATAATCTGTATAGATTCGTGTCACCATAATATAATATTACACTGCAGGAACTTTGTTAAGCATAACAAAGTCTAATACCCTTTGAAATGGCAACAATTAAGACATGAAACCGGGATGGCAATAAATATGGCGGTTTGCACGCTTGGCGGCGCCGAGGGTGATGTGCAGCGAAGATAGTGGAGGGGGTGAGCCGTGACTCCCACCAGACAAGAAAGCTAGGAGTTGGGATGACACCGTTTAACAATAACTCCAAGACACGACTCTAAAAGGGAGTTAATAAAGTTAGGAAGGGACTGAATAAAAAATTGTTTAAAAAACTGAAACTCGACTACGGAAAAAATGCGCTCTAAAAAGTATGAAATAAAAAAATTGTCACCCGATTCATATCTACAAAATTTCAGCTCAATCAAAAAAGGGAAGTGAGTCAAATTTAACTTGCAAGATTTGACCCATACCTACATAATATAGCTACATACACACATTATATTAAGTTAAATATAAGCTTGTCGCCGATAACCGTTAGGGTAGACGAATTCTTGAGTGGAGACCACGGACCGGCAAACGTAGCGTGGGACGTCCTCAGACTCGGTGGAGCGATGATCTTCGCAAGGCGGCTGGCAAGAGCTGGATGAGAGTGGCCGAGGATCGTGCTCAGTGGCGTACCATGGGAGAAGCCTATGTCCAGCAGTGGACAAACATAGGCTGATGATGATGATGATGATGATAAGCTAGTAAAAAGTGACGAGTTAAACCTCTACTCTTTACTACGGCACTAAAAACATTTTCAAATATAGTAACAGTGATCCAAATCAAAGCTTCCACGCCTCCGTCAATGGCCACGCTTGGCGGCGGCCAGACGGGCCTAATTGCTGCGATAATGCGCGCGCGCACCCACCGGAACGCACTGAGAAAGTGAGGCTTGATTCGTGAAGTCGGCACAGAGTAGTTACGACTGGAGATGGCAATGCGAGGTGTCCCCTCTGCACTGGATTGCCTGTAATCCTATTTGAACTATTGTCAGTGATACGGTGATACTGCAATACCGCGTAACTAGCTTTTTCCATAAGGCTCAACTTGAAATGAAATAATAGGGAAAATTAGATAAAATAGACCTTATGGGTAAAGCTACTTACGCGATATTAAAGTAGGTATCACTGACGCTTTCCTACTACCTAATAATAGTTCTACAGGGTGGAAAGATCAGACACCACATGGAGGGCAACTACCTTCAATATTGGAAATAGCATATTCCATACAAAGGATTCCATTTCATACAATCCAATTGGGTTGGTGCAATTTCGAGAAAGAGGTCAATCGACGAATTAGACTCGGCTGGGCAGCGTTCGGGAAGCTCCGCAATATCTTGTCATCCGATATACCGCAGTGTCTCAAGTCAAAAGTCTTTGACCAGTGTGTGTTGCCAGTGATGACTTATGGCACTGAGACGTGGCCGCTAACGATGGGTCTTATAAGGAAGCTCAAGGTCACTCAGAGGGCGATGGAGAGGGCTATGCTTGGAGTTTCTCTGCGGGATCGCATTAGAAATGATGAAATCCGCGCGAGAACTAAAGTCACGGACATAGCTCGAAGAATCGCTAGACTTAAGTGGCAGTGGGCAGGACACATCGCCCGTAGAACTGACGGCCGATGGGGCCGAAAGGTTCTCGAGTGGCGTCCGCGGACCGGAAGACGCAGTGTAGGTAGGCCTCCAACAAGATGGAGCGACGACCTGGTGAAGGTAGCGGGAACGCATTGGATGCGGATGGCGCAGGGCCGATCTGTTTGGCGAGCCTTGAGGGAGGCCTATGTTCAGCAGTGGACGTCTTTCGGCTGAAATGATGATGATGATGATGATACAAAGGAGACATTCCTTTATTTTTAAAAACAAAAAATAATGCATTTATGGATTTTTTTTAAATCTCCTTTCTTAGTCGGGGCTTAGCCCGGTCAAATGCGAAAAAAATAACATGCCCTAATTTATAATGCACATCGATAGGGTTACTGATAAGGTTCATATATCTCTAAATGTAAATAACATACACAATCAAAATAATAAAAAGCCATGAAAATTAACACTTACGTTGTTATTTTGTTTTCAAAAATCCATAAATGCAGTATTTTTTGTTTTCTATACTAATATTATAAAGAGGAAAAATTTGTATTTTTGTATGGACGTTACGTAACTGGTCCGATTTCAAAAAATATTTTGCCGTTAGAAAGCTACATTATCAATGAGTGACATAGGCTACTTTTTGGCGAATCTGTTTGGCGAGCCTTGGGGGAGGCCTCCGTTCAGCAGTGGACGTCTTTCGGCTGAAATGATGATGATGATGACTGGACCCGCGTGGGAACGCCCCAAGCCCTCTCATTTTGAGAGGACGCCTGTGCCCTTGAGTGGATCGTATATGCTGGGATGATGACACACACAGACTATTTTAAAGGTCAAGGCCAAACGCCTCGTTAAAAAGTATTAGCCGCATTAATTAAACGATTTGGGTGTCACTAAGTTATTGTAACGGTCCGACGCCGTTCCGGGAACGTCTTTAATTGCCGCTTTTCGAACCTTAGCTACTGTTGTAAATCTTAAGTCTACTTTTTGCGTGCATCGGTTAAGGCGGAGTCAGAAAGTGTTTTATATATACAGGCTTACAGTAAAGACCAAATCGCCTATAATGCTAGGGTAGATAAAAAAATAAAAAATTAAATGACAGCATAAAACAGAACAGGATACGAGAAATACATTACATATCTATACTAATATTATAAAGAGGAAAGATTTGTTTGTTTTTTGTTTGCATTGAATAGGCTCCGGAACTACTGGACCGATTTCAAAAATTCTTTTGCCGTTAGTAAGCTAACATTACCACAAAGTGACATAGGCTACTTTATACCGCGGGAAAATACCTTTTCCTACGGGAAAATTAATTTTATCGCTGGCGAAGCTGCGCACGGAAGGCTAGTTAACTATATAGGGTAAGTGTACCAGTGAATGAACACTTAAGGAAATTTTCGACTTTGAAAATTAATTTTAGGCAGTTGGGCACAGTTTATTTAAAATATTACTTTTTGTATAGCACAACCAACTACTCTAGTTGGCTAACATCATCATTATTCAACAGTATTATTGCACAGTTTGAAGATATATCACTATTTAAGTGAAAAAATGGAAAATCACCAGTGAATGAACGCAAAATTCTAGTGAATGAACAAATGAAACCAGTGAATGAACAACTTTGAATATGATGTTTTGTTATACTATAAATATACAAAAGCGAAGTTATGTTAACACAAATACATTCAATATACTTATTTGGTCGATTCCATGTTCTAAAACAATTAAAATACAAAAATAAGAGTATTGTTCATTCACTAGATTTTGGAAACCAGTAAATGAACTAGCTATAAGTGACATAGTTCATTCACTGGAAAACTTGAACCAGTTAATGAACCTGTAGCGACTACTAGCGCCATCTAGTCATCACATAAGGAACTAACTACTACAAATACTACAATCCTACATCACGCTATCGAAGTTTCTCAACTCGGCTGCATAAATACAACTTCCAACATTCATCCATTGGACTTCGGTCCCCAGGCATAACATCTGCCTGGAGAGAGATCTCTCTATTGCAGCTACCCCCAAATTGGTGACCCACGACATTGGACAAAATCGTAACCTTCAGACACACAAAAACGATGACGCAGTCTCACAGCAAGCCATACTTACCGCACTGTGCACCATTAGCATGTATCTATTATCTGCCTGGTGTCTACAGTCCGCAAATCCTCCTCCCACTACTTCCACTTGCCTATCAATCAACCAACGCTCGCCAACAAGGTTCCGAGCAATCACTGCAACAGGCATGCATTACAAGTAGCAGAGGAACAACAATGCTCGCTGACGAGGCTCTGAGCGACTGGCCCTTGCAAGCGCCCACATGACGCACAGACTGCACTCCACTGCAATTCGTATCGACCTCCGGTCTAAAAGGGGGGCTGATGTAGCGACTACTAGCGCCATCTAGTCATCACATAAGGAACTAACTACTACAAATACTACAATCCTACATCACGCTATCGAAGTTTCTCAACTCGGCTGCATAAATACAACTTCCAACATTCATCCATTGGACTTCGGTCCCCAGGCATAACATCTGCCTGGAGAGAGATCTCTCTATTGCAGCTACCCCCAAAAACCTATATTTTACGTTTGTTCCAATACTGGCCTTTCGGTAGATAATGTATTTGGATCAATGTCACTGAAAACGAAATCTTAATATGACGACTAGAAGGAAAGATATTGCATAAATAGAAAATCCTGCTGTCCCAGTGAATGAATACCCCCGTTCATTCACTGGATTTAGGCGATTTTGGGTTCCAGTAAAAAAACACTGGATTAAAAGGTATTGTTTGTAAATAAATTACATTAAACTATATATGAATAGCACTCACAGGTCTTTGAAGCTTAAAAAACCATACCCAATGAATGATAGATGGCGGGGACAAATGCAGTAACACATCAGAAGTATAGTAGCTTTCGTTCTTCCTTAATACTGCTCCATAGAAAAAATGTACAACATACGTACGTCCACTTTACATCGTCGCCATTTCAAAACTGTTGCTTAGGAGTCGAAGCAAATTTACCAGAACCTGACAAGTAAAGGTGCTAGTCGAAAAAAAAATACGAGCCGTGGTAGAAACGTACCAAATTCTTATTATTTCAAAAAATTATCGTTTTGTTCATTCACTGAGTGCTGTTCATTCACTGGTACGCTTACCCTAGCAATAGTTGCATATTTTTTGCAATCGGCAAACACTTGGATTTTGGATTTGTGCAAGAAAATCATTGAGAAGCGACACGGCGCTTTTGAGGAAGCTTTGGTTTTAGAATGGGATGGGCCCGTCTCTCCCCGTGGATTTCGTGGAAGGCGGCTAAGGTCTTTGATGCCAGAGTTGGTCAGTGTTGCCAAATTTCAAAAGCGGGACACACTAAGAAAAACGTATAAATTCAGGGGGTTTTATAACTCATGTCTACGGTGCTAAAGCCCTTTCGGAAACCTGCTTGTTCGGGAGGCTGGAGGTCGTCTGGCCTGCGCGCGAGACGATTCGTGATGACTCTCGAAAACAGCTTGTAAACATGGCTCTGAAGTGAAATGGGTCTATAATTCTTCAATAAGGTATTATCACCTTTTTTGAAGAACAGTACCACTACACTTCTGTTCCATGCTTTTGGGACTTTCCCTTCACGCATGGCGGAAGCGAACAGTTTCTGAAGGGCCTTGAGGACCGGTATACCATCCACCTTCTGAAGTTCGGCCGTTATTCCGTCATCACCAGGGGCTTTGCCTAGGCAACGGATAAATATACTTAAAAAGATAATTTCATTCTTAAATACATGTTGAACGCCCAGGACTCGAGAACGAACGTTCGTATTTTTCATACATAATAACGTCTGGCTGTAGATAGACATTGAGGCCTATCACCACATGAACCTACTTTACTTTATTGAATCAGGGATTACTTTGCAGAGGTCCATATTAATGAACTGAAATAATTACTTTGCTTACCTGCAAATGGGTAGCGGGTAAGTAAAGTAATTATTTCAGCTCATTAATAATATATGCCCCATTCTGAGTGTGTATCCGGAACCTTAAGCTTCGTAGTATTCTGTAACCAGTGGGCTATTCGGCCGTCTAAAATATGTAATTTTGCTTTTAGTATTTCTGCCAAGCACCGATATCGCTACTTTTTCGCCTCCTATTAGTAATGCGTACACGCTTTTTGTGTTTTCATGAAATTTAAAACAATTAAGTTTTTGTTACACTTAAAGCATACTATCCCTTAAATAAATCCAGTTGGAATATTCATTTGCAAGCGGCACGTTAGTAAAAGACCCTAAAACCTAAAATATCTAGAAACTAGCCATGTGCGAACTGGACCAGCAAACGAAGGGCTCCGCACCACCACAATAAAATTTACATTTTTAATACTAACTCAAACGCCCCTTGAATGGTGACCCCCTTTAGCCTTTACGTCCCACTGCTGGGCAAAGCCTTCCCATTTCTATCGCCATTCTTTACTATCCTGGACATGCACCTGCCAATCGAGCTGAGCGCTCAGGTCGTCCCGTCTGCTTCTGCTTCTTTGGCCATCCCTCGGAACCCATTCGGTAACGATTCGCGCCCATTGGTCCGTTTTTATCATTTAATATTTTTTTAATTATCTTTGACCCATTGCTTCACCCGCGTCAGAAACATCTTCACGAAAAACATTTACAATCTTAGAGCTTGGGCCGAAAAAGTTAAGTAATTAAGGTGTAATTATCAAAACATAATTATAACGGTCATTTCATACTATAATCATCATCCCACCATATATACGTCCCACTGCAGGACACAGGCCTCCTCTCAGAATGAGATGGCTTGGGCCGTAGTTCCCACGCGGGCCCAGTGTGGATTGGGAACTTCACACACATCATTGAATTTCTTCGCAGGTGTATGCAGGTTTCCTCACGATGTTTTCCTTCGCCGTAATTTCATATTCCTACTAAATTTTTTTCAAAAAATGTCAATATTATATCAGGGTCATAAAATAAACCTAATCTAACCTAAAACAAACTCTGGATTGCTCGATCAAGAAAATTGTCTAGTTAATAGTTTAGTCAAAAATTATATTAGGTACATCAAACGCATAGTGAAAATAAACGGATCACTCACGTCTCAAAACGAGTTTAACTCGACATGTTTCGGGCTAATCCGTAGCCCTTCCTCTCGGAGTCGCACGTCACGGCGGCTGCCAAACGTGCACTGCGTGCTAACGCCCTGGTCGCGCGGCTACTCGACGCAACAGACAGCGACACACAACTACCTCCGTTTTCATCATCACTTTTATTGTCATTGTCAAATGTAGGGTAGCACACAACACTAACCCTACATTTGACAATGACAATAAAAGTGATGATGAAAACGGGGGTAGTAGTGTGTCGCTGTCTGTTGCGTCGAGTAGCCGCGCGACCAGGGCGTTAGCACGCAGTGCACGTTTGGCAGCCGCCGTGACGTGCGACTCCGAGAGGAAGGGCTACGGATTAGCCCGAAACATGTCGAGTTAAACTCGTTTTGAGACGTGAGTGATCCGTTTATTTTCACTATGAGTGAGTCTCACGGTAGTTTCATGTTTAAAACATCAAACGCACATTATTCTTTTTAAATTATTATGGTATTTTGACACGTTCTCACATACAGCTAAGTCACAAACAGACAGATGTTTAAACATCGGAACCTGTGAAACAGGGTCACGTCGACACCCTTTGGCCTTCTTCTTCTTCAAGTGCCACTCCATTACTGAAGGTTGGCAGTCAGCTCCTTGTACCTTTTCTTGTCAAGCGCCAATCTGAACAGTTGCTCGACGGTCTTGATCCCTGTCCACTCCCTGATATTACGGAGCCAAGACATCTTACGTCTACCTGGCTTTCGCTTCCCGGGCACATTCCCCATCATGATGGTCTGCAGGAGGGAATACCGACCGGGGACCGTGACCCTTTGGTCACGGAACCCTAATAAAATAAAAGGTTAAAGGAAATATTTGGCGGGCAATGGCGTCTCGGAGCGCCGCCAATGCATTGGTTTGCCACCTTATTTTGTCTTTTTAGTGCCTTTAAAAGGATATCCATGCTTCGGTTTTTGTTGAGTCGAAGTAGATTTAAAACGTATTAATTTATCTTAGGTCTCTTTGACCAGTGTGTGTTGCCAGTGATGACATATTGAACTGGGGTGCGCCAAAGTTGAACTAATTTTTCAATGTCGATTATCGGAAGTCCTTTCGGAAATGTTGTTCCTAAAAATTTACATCATAATAATCACTACTCATAACTACTCTGTTCCTAACGTTCTGAATTCCTAATCATTCAACTTCATAATGTCCGTTGCAATAAACATCTATCATACTACTATTTGTTTTCCTATATTTTCTCAACATAACCATCTTTTACACTATTATTCATCATCATATCTTTTTTATGTAGATTTGTTTTTATTCATAAAATTGAACATTATTATACATTAAACTTCATAATGTCCGTTGCAATAAACCGAGGTGCTTCCGCCCTGATAGGTCTTGCTCGCTCGCTCGCTGACTCCAATGATAGCGATTGAAGCCAGCGAGCGAGCGAAGCGAGCGAGCAAGATCTTGCGGAGTGGAAGCGGCTTGGTATGGTTAGGTTCAAAGGCTAATGCGGGAGCGTAGCGCAGCGCAGCTCCCGCATTAGCCTTTGGTGTTAGTTATTTTTTTTATGACCACCCGGATAATCTAATTTGTTTGATAAATTTCAACAGTGAAGTTATTACTTAAAATTTTCGGAAAACTGAGTGTTATGGACTAAGTTAATAGTAAAATAAATTGTAGGAACGAAAACTTTAGGAAACAAAATTTTAGGAACAGTGATAATTAGGAGTACAAATCAATAGGAAAATCAATTTTCGGAAAACTGAGACAGACTACGTTAATAAATTTCAACAGTGAAGTTATTACTTAAAATTTTCGGAAAACTGAGTGTTATGGACTACGTTAATAGTAAAATAAATTGTAGGAACGAAAACTTTAGGAAACAAAATTTTAGGAACAGTGATCATTAGGAGTACAAGTCGTTAGGAAAATCAATTTCGGGTGATGAAATTTAGCGAACCCAATATGGACCCATTGAACTGAGACGTGGTAAACTTTGTGAGTGTTTCTGTATATGTGTTACTCTTTCTTGCTAATATCGATAGACGAATGTGGATGAATTTGGTACGTAAAAAGTTAAGCTAACAGTAAAGCTTTAGTAACAAGAGTCCCGTTACCACCTTTTGATCGAACCCTAATTAAAAATGTCCAAAAAACACCCACTGCGCTACCTAGACCCACCACGCAGATCCAAATTTAATTGCATTTTTTCTTAGGCCTCCCGTACACACTGGGCCAATTTGATGCGCCAGCGTGTTGGGCCAATATCAGACACCAAAGATCGCTGTTTACACATTGGCGTAGTGATAATTTCATCATCATCATCATCCCAGTCTATATACGTCCCACGCGGGCCCAGTGCGGATTGGGAACTTCACACACACCATTGAATTTCTTTGCAGGTTTATGCAGGTTTCTTAAGGATGTATGTTGTAAATGTATGTGTATGAATGTGTATAATTTCATATTTTAAATGAAAACGTTTATCCTGTAACTAGCTATTGCCCGCGATTCCGTCTGCGAAGAATAATAGGGGTATAAAAAGTAGCCTGCGACCTATTCTCAGACCTACCGAATACAGAGAAAAAGTTTCATAAAAATCGGTCAAGCCGTTTCGAAGGAGTTCGATAAAAAACACCGTGACACTAGATTTTCTTCTTTTCTTCTTCTGAGAGGTTATTTTTCTTAATACCACTACCATGAGTTTGCAGTGACCGTGCGGTCACTGTGAACTCATGGTAGTGGTATAGGTCGCAATCCCAGATCAACAGAGCATCTACTCAAAGTAATGTACCATTTTAATTTAGACTTCAACCAATTTCTGGAAGGTCTTAATTAAAGTGGTAAATGGATGATACTCTGTTGATTTGTGAGTGAAAAGGATAAAAAAATAAGAAAGTTAACTACCAATACAAAGCAAATCAAAGGGGGGGGGGGGTGATGTTTAAAGGCTGGCAGCAAATTAGTGACTCTCTTTGAGTTGTTGATATTTATGAGCGGTGATCATTCCCCATCAGATGACCCGCTTGCTCGTTTGCCTCCGTCTCATAATAAAAACAAAATACAAAAGATAGCAATTGTATGAAAACAATTACATAAAATGCAATTTAATGAAATTACTTAAAATTAAATTAAATTTCACAATTTATAATTATAGCTTTTACAGGGATTTTCGTTTTGACAAAGATGGATCTGGAATCTCTAGCAACCGCTATAATGATATCTAATCTTCTCTAATATATAAGAATCTCGTGTCACGGTGTTTATAAATCGAACTCCTCCGAAAAGGCTCGAGCGATTTTTATCACATTTTTTGTCTACATTTGGCAGGTCTGTGAATAGGTTTTAGGCTATTTTTTATACCCCTATTCTTCGCAGACGGAAACGCGGGCAATAGCTGTTCACTTATAAATTATTAATAATCAAATTTAAATAAAAAATATATGAAATGGACCGAATATTTTACACGTTACACATTGGCCCACAAGCTGGCCCAGCACTTTGGCCCAGTGTGTGCTGGCTTTACGCGTAAATTATTAAAATATTGCAAGACTACCGCCATTTCGGCAGAATAATTTATGGATTCAGTCGCTATCGGCGAGCGAGGCAATCAGACGAATATCGGGAATGATCGATAAAAATCTACCTAAAATATTGGCCGCCCCTAAGATAAAGAATTGCTGTAGTGCACGCTATAACTAACGCTTTAAATGCTGTTTGTGACATCGACATCTTTGAGAATCTTGGACAGTCAGCATCAAAAGTAGCTGGCATTTTTGTACCTTGTCGCTCTACTGTTAGGTGCAAACCGTTATGCTTATTTGACAATTGTGTTTTTACGACAAAGTACAAAAGTGACCAGCTACTTCTGATGCTAATCGGACATAATACGAAACTTGTTTTTAATTAAATAAAATACTTACGTATTTTTTGATTCCCCGCACTTGATTCCGATTAGAATCAGCACCCGTATCTCGAACTACTCGCACCTTGATCAAGATTTTTTTGCGTGATAAGTCCCGTTTAGTATAACAATTATGAGTGAAAATCACGAAAGTTTAATGTTTTTATACATACTGTTGTATATTGAAAAAATAACTGTCCTAAGCGCTTTAAATAGCATATTATAGCAACCACTGCACACAATCCGTTCTTTGCCCGAGGCGAGCGCAGGGCACTCCTCGGATTTATGAAAATGACGTCCTCCGTCCGTCATTTGCTATAGCGGGCCAAGCACATGCGTATGCGCATCATCATACCAGTTTTTTAAAGTTGCAAACGAGCAAGCGGGTCACCTGATGGTGAGTAACCTACGGAACCCGCAACACTAGAGGATTGCAGATGCGTTGCACGCTTTGATTGGAAACTTTAATACGTATATTTAATTTTATACTGATATTATAAGACCGCTGAACCAATTTAGATGAAATTTGGTAAAGAGATAGTTTCAGTCCCTGGGAAGGACATACAATTATCCTGGAAAATTGCATTTGAAGCGGGTCATCTGGTGGGCAATGATCACCACCGCCCATAAATATCAACAACTCAAATAGAGTCACTGATCTGTTGCCGACCTTTAAAAACCGGCCAAGTGCGAGTCGGACTCGCGCACGAATGGTTCCGTACAATTATCTATATTTTTTTATTTCAATTTAATGATTTTTTTAAAGTAAATATATCATTAAATATTAATATTCTGGGAGTATTTCAAGCGTCTACCTGTTGCCGTTATCAATATCGAGCAAAAACGAGCAAAAAATCATGTTTGTTGTATGGGAGCCCCCTTAAATATTAATTTTATTCCATTTTTTAGTATGTTTTGTTATAGCGGCGACCGAAATACATCATCTGTGAAAATTTCAACTCTCTAGCTATCACGGTTCCCGAGATACAGCCTGGTGACAGACGGACAGATAGACGGACGGACGGACAGCCCGCAGCGGAGCCTCAGTAATAGGGTCCCGTTTTTACCCTTTGGGTTCGGAACCCCAAAAAAGGAGAGGGAATAGAGGAAGGGGAGGGGGAGAGGTATTTGGCTCCCGGCGCTCTCTCTGACCGTACAAAACGCAGCAGGAGTACTGCTACTTCACGTCGGTGTTCTGTGAGAGGATGGTAGTGCCTCGGACGAACCAGCCCATTCGTGATGCAGCGGCAAGCTGCAACATGGCTCTACTACTACAAAAATTGCTATGGATGGTCGCGAGGCGGTGCAAGCGTCTCCCGCTTCACCGTACTGGCGCTCTGCGCGCCCCTGTCTATACATCGCATAGCTCGAGCTGCGCATCTTCTTCGCACAGCTGCCTCGCGGCTGCTCATCTACATAGCGCATCTCCCTCGCACAGCTACATAGCTTAGCATTGGTGGAAACGGTCACACAGTTTCGTAGCGTGGCTTTCACATCTTCGCAGCATAGCTGCATAGCACATTACCAGAGTCTGGTGGATAGGCACCCTATACGGCGAAAACGGGACGCCGCCCTGTTGGTCTACCCTGGTACAGTAAAATTACATAAAGTTTACCACTGACAGATGGTTTGCCTTCATTTCATATTCAACTTTAACGACCTACAAATAAAGCCAATTTTAGAATACTGTTACCCACGTTTGCAGATTTTGTAATAGCTACTTTATTTGTATGGTATTAAAGTTGGAAATGAAATGAAGGCAAGCCATCTGTCAGTGGTAAACTAAAAGTAAACGTATTGTAGGCCCTCTTCACTGCACGACCGTCCTCCATGCGCTCGAGGTGGTGAAGCCACCGAAGTCTGTGAGCTCTGGTCACTCCAGTTATGTTGGGTTCAGCAAGTAATTTATTGAATCAGGCGTTACTTTGCGGAGGTCCATATTAATGAACTAAAACAATTACTTTGCTCACCCGCGACCTTACGATAGTTACGTTTATGCAAGAAATGTCTGTTCAATGCAGTTCCTCCACCTCCACACTGTACGAACACACACAAATCACACAAACCCAACCATCACCACCACCAAACTACACTGACGCGTTGTGAACTCAACCAGAGCTCATCTTCAGAGCCAGCACCACAAACGTATGCTATGCTACCAAATGTTAAACTCACAACATACTCACTAGTTTAGGGTTGGGTTGTGTGTGTTCGTACAGTGTGGAGGTGGAGGAACTGCATGAACACACATTTCTTGCATAAACGTAAGTATCGTAAGGTCGCGGGTGAGCAAAGTAATTGTTTCAGTTCAGCAAGTAGACCGAGAAGGGCATAGGATAGTTTTTATCTCGGAAAATTGCATGCTATCGAATTCTTTGCAGTCGGATCCGCGGGCAACAGCTACAGAAATTTGAAACTTAATGCCATTCAATAAAGTTGATATTTGCTTACGCTGTAAATTTTGTACGCCGGGGCTAAGATGAGGGTAAACATTGCCACATGGCGTTAGCCACCATAGGAGTACAAGAGGTGGCCTGAGTGGGTGGCTACGTCACGGCGCGTCACGTGGCCTAGAGGTGAGGGCACTCAGATCACCTTGCTAGTGGTGTTACTAATGGAGCTCACGGTAAAATCACTTGTAAGTCACTTGACGTGACCCATAATGAACTGTTTCGAAAATCAAATTCAACTTCGCTATTTGGCGGTAGATGGAGATTTTGCCTTTTAACACAAAAGGCGATTACTACAGCGATTCTCTGAATCGATGCAGTTAGTACCTACTGTATAAACCAATTAAAAAATCGATTGATTTGGTTGAAAAATCCGTTTCTTGCATTTAGAGACCATTAGTTACAAAACCAGGCTAAAATTATTCAGACTTTGGTTGCAGTTGAAATCTTTGGTTGGTCACTACTTGGGTCATTTTAAAATTTTGCGCAGGCAAACTTGTCCCAACCTAAAAAAAAATTGTTTCCGTTTATACTGTCTATTTTCTGCGGTTATTTGAGTGAAATGATTGATGATTTGTATAACCAGTATGTGTTGCCAGTGATGGCATATGGATCCGAGACGTCGTGCTTCACTATAGGCCTGATGAATAGGCTCAGAGTCGCTCAACGAGCTATGGAAAGGGCTATTATCGGGGTTTCTCTACGGGATCAAATCAAGAATGAGGAGATCCGTAGAAAAACAAGGTTCACCGACAAAGCCAAACGGATTAGCTCGTTGAAATGGCAATGGGCAGGCCATATAGCACGCAGAACAGAGAACCGTTGGGGCCGAAAAGTTCTCGAATGGAGACCACGGACTTTGGGCAGATTTTGGAAATGCTGACAACGTAAGGGTGGAGACCCTGCCTAGTTATGGTCGACTTGTAAAAGGAAGGAGGAGTTGGAATAAGGTCGTGCAGTGAGTGAGTGTTTCGTGCACGGTGTTTGTTATCGATCTCCTCCGAAACGGCTTGGCCGATTTTTATGAAACTTTTTTCTCTATATTCGGTAAGTCTGAGAATAGGTCGTAGGCTATTTTTTATACCTACCCCTATTCTTAGCGGTCAGAGTCGCGGGCAACAGCTAGTTTATTTATATGGATGAGGCGAGTTCCATTCTAGAGTTGCCCGTGGTAACGCAGTGCCATAACGCACGGGTTATATTTACTGCGGGGCGCGAACGAAATAAACCAAGCGACTCCGTTTGGCGGCCGCCCGTAGGTGTACATAGTACATGGCAACTTCACGTGCTTGCTCGTATTCCTGACTCCATCCTGCTCATACTACAAAAATAAAAAAATAAAAAAAAATAAAAAAAATAAAAATCATTTATTTCAGGACTAGGAGTCCCATATACAATGTGTTAGTTACATTCTTAATACCTATGTTAGTAAGAGCATAGAATAAAATGAAATATGAATTTAAAATCAAAATCGCAATCAGAATTAAATAAAAAAAATCAAAGTCAAATACCTAAATAATTAAAAATTCAAAAATTAACATTAAAATTTAAATCAAAGTTAAAATTAAAATCAAAATTTGAATAAAGTTACTATTTACATTTAAAACAACACGTAATAAAACAAAGCAATTCATAAATAATGTACTTAATAACAAATAATAATTGATAAAATAAATAAAAATAAATAAATAAATAAATATCACGGGACAATTCACACCTAGGACCTAGTCCCAAAGTAAGCTTAGCAAAGCTTGTGTTATGGGTACTAGGCAACGGATAAACATACTTATATAGATAGATACATACTTAAATACATATTAAACACCCAAGACCCGAGAACAAACATTCGTATTTTTCATACAAATATCTGCCCCGACACGGGAATCGAACCCGGGACCTCAAGCTTCATAGTCAGGGTCTCTAACCACTAGGCCATCTGGTCGTCTAATAATGTAATAATGTCAAAATTAAGTAATTTATTTATTTAATTAAACCTATGACTATTGCATCCCAGTGCTGCATCATGGGGCAGTCCAAACGCCCGGCCCACATCTTCAGGATGCTGTTTATACAAAGTATAGTCGACCAAGTAAGTGCTTTACCATTTTTTATGACAGGTCTTATCATCATCATCCCATCATTCCAGCCTATACACGTCCCACTACAGGGCATAGGCTTCCTCTCAGAATGAGAAGGCTTGGGCCGTAGTTGCCACGCGGGCCCAGTGCGGATTGGGAAGTTCACACACCATTGAATTTCTTCGCAGGATTTATGCAGGTATCCTCACGATGTTTTCCTTCACCGTAAAGCTCATGGTAAATTACAAATGTAATTGCGCACATAAATTCCGAAAATCTGAGAGGTGCGTGCCGGGATTTGAACTCACGACCCTCTGCTCGAGAGGCCATAGGCAAAACCACTAGGCTACCACGGATTCCCGTGCTGGCTCGTATTGCTGAGTCCATTATGCTAATACTAGAAATGAAGGGCGAAGGGGAATGAAGGGGTCTAACATTTAAAAAAAAAAAAAAAAAAAAAAAAAAAATTAGGGTACAATCTTACACAAATCGATCTAGTCCCAAACTAAGCAAAGCTTGTACTATGGGTACTAGACGACGATAAACATACTTATATAGATAAATAAATACTTAAATACATAGAAAACATCCATAACTCAGGAACAAATATTCGTGCTCATCACACAAATAAATGCCCTTACCGGGATTTGAACCCAGGACCTCTTGCTTCGTAGGCAGGGTCACTACCAACTAGGCTAGGCTAGGCTAAGGCGGTCGTTATTTGGGACAGTGAACGGTTGCGGTTGCGGTGGTCTGGTTGAGTTCGAAACGCGTCAGTGTAGTTTGGTGGTGGTGATAGTTAGGTTTGTGTGATTTGTGTGTGTTAGTACAGTGTGGAGGTGGAGGAACTGCATGAACACGCATTTTTTACATAAACGTAGCTATCGTAAGGTCGCGGGTGAACAAAGTTGTTTCAGCTCATTTATAGTCAAGTGCTTTACCATTTCAGGGTTCCGTACCCAAAAGGTAGGTACTGAGACTTCGCTGTCCGTCCGTCTGTCACCAGGCTGTATCTCATGAACCGTGATAGCTAGACAGTTGAAATTTTCACAGATGATGTATTCCGGTTGCCGCTATAATAACAAATACTAAAAAAAAGAATAAAATTAATATTTAGGGGGGCTCGCATACAACAAACGCGATTTTTATGCTCGTTTTTGCTCGATATTGATAACGGCAACAGGGAGACACTTGAAATATGCACAGAATTTGAAAATGGCCCACTTAGTGTCAATTGCACAAAGACAGTTAGTGAATACAACAATATTCAATGTCAAAGCAGCTGTCAATTCTCCGGTTAGGTAAATTTCTGCCAGTCTAAAATAAATAATAAAACTAAAATAAAACTAAAATAATAAAATTGTCATTAAATTTATATACATTAAATTTATATGTGCTGTATGTGTGGATTTTGAGTGAGATAGTTATAATAGATTTAAGTAAACAAGGTTTTCTGTTTTATCACCAATCTCTTTCCATCGACATAACTACATACGATCGAAAAACATTACCCACCTTCGACATTCGGGTAAAACACAACAGTTTATCATCAAAATCTCCGACTTGGTAGTCCCCGGAATCGACCCCCTTCGATAAGTACCGGGATAAATAAATATTTATGTGCCGACGTATGCGGGTGAAATTATGACAATTTAAACAATTACAATGTTAACGAGAAAACGACCGCGGTGGCCGATTCTGAAGGGACGGCGTGAAAGGAAGGTGGCTCTACTTGATTCTACTTATATTGTAGAGTATCTGTTGCCTGCGACTCTGTCTGTGAAGAATTAATTTATCGCTACCCCGCGGGAATTATGAAATTTTCCTGGATAAATCCTCGATCCTATGTCCTTCGCAGAGTTTCAAATTATATCCATGTTAAATTTCATCTAAATCAGTTCAGCGGTTTAAGCGTAAAGAAGTAACAGACTGAAAAATCTACTTTTGCATCTATAATATTACTAGCTGTTGCCCACGAGTCCGTCCGCGTTGAATAGAGGTATAAAAAATAGCCTGCGATCTATTCTTAGACCGAACAATTATACAGAAAAAAGTTTAATAAAAATCGGTCAAGCCGTTTCGGAGGAGTTCGATATCAAACACCGAGATTTTTATATATTAGAGAAGAATATTAGAAAAGGGTAGGTAAACAAACTTGACCAGTTTTTTCATTGAAAAAAGCTTTCAAAAAATAGTGACCAAGTATGTATTACTTATGAAACCAAAAGAATGTAAATGACCATCCTTGCTACGTATCTAATTGGCATTGATCACTTTTTTACAATGTGGTCTAATTCCAAAACCATTACGAGAAATAGGTTTATTAAATCATTTTATAACATTTTAGTAAAAAAATATTAAATGATCGTGTGTATTTTTGCAAAATAATGTTTGACCTTTGTTTGACCTTTCTGTGGGCATTAACTTTGAAATTCTTTGCAACAAGAAAAAAAAGCCGTCCGTCTAGTTTCTCTATACTATTCTCTGTCATTTCGACGTAGTTATCATCTGTCAGTTTAAGGATACTATTTTGAAAAACATTCTTCGCGTTTTTTATATTTTAATAATGGAAGTGTTTCATTCCTACCTTGTGGAAATGATTCTGTCAATAGCCCAAACAAATTAATTGTTCGCATTGGAGAAGATTAACAAGAGAAGTGGTGCCGCAAAGTTAATTCAAAGTTTACAAGATGTACTTATTGTTGGGAGCCTTGGGAGGATCATTTTAATGTAAGTATGGATTAAATCCGCCAAAGAACTTTCAAGCGAACACTTCTGACCATTTTATTTTATACGTACAAAAATACTATAGCCGTAAATCGTTTTTTTTACCTATTCTCTTGGAAGAATCGGCAACTTTAGTGTTATTGTTATTGTAACGTAAAGTGACATTGTCAGATGACAACTATCCATCGATTGTGACACATTTTTTTGTCATTATGTCTGTGGTTTATACACAGATTCTGCCGCGGCATGTAATTTACGAGAAGTCGTATCTCAAATTTTCAATAAATTATAAAAAAATATTGGAGTGACGAATTGCTGAAATATTCAAATTAGTTTCTTAAAATGCTCTATATTTTCGATAAAAAAAAATAAAAAGGGGGGTTAGAAAAAATTAACAATCCCAATTGTTATAAGATTTTCTATGACTTATTTTTCAAAAGTGTTTTACAATAAAAAGACTCGTCGAGATTGTTTACCCTTTTTCTAATGCCATAATAAAAGAAATTTAGCAAATATTAAAACAATTAAAGTAGAGTGACTTTTCTGTCACACCGCTTCACTTCCAAACAACCAAATTTTATCCTACCATCGCTACCAAGACTGTAATAAAGACATTACCCACCACATAAACATTACTAACATTAGTCCCACCTGTCCCCATTTCATCATCATCATCATTTGAGACCAAAAACATCTATGCTGAAAATAGACCCGGTCCAATCCGCACTGGGCCTGCCTGGGAACTACGGCCCAAGCCCTCACATTCTGAGAGGAGGCCTGTGCCCTGCACTGGGACGTATAAAGACTGACATGATGATAAGTACACACTCCATGTTAATATCAAGTATTTACAATTTGAAAACTACAGTCTAGTAACAGCCGGATGGAGCCGACTCTTAGTAGTAAGTAAACAAATAAATAATTAATAAATCTTGGGACGATCTACACCAATTGATCTAGTCCCTAACTAATCAAAGCTTGTATTATGGGTACTAGACAACGGATAAACATACTTATGTAGATAAATAAATACTTAAATACGTAATAATCATCCAAGACTCGAGCACAAACAGTCGTATTTTTCGCACAGAATTGCCCCGACCCAGGAACGAACACTACCACTATAACATCCGGTCAAAATAGATTACCAGAATAGATTCCTATTGACAATTTGCATACGAAACCCTAAAAGCTCATAGTGAAATAATATGGATTACTCATTTCTCGGACCACGCAACGGCTGCTGCCAAACGCGCACTACGCGCCACCGCTCTGTTTGGCAGCAGCCGTAGCGTGTTGCTCCGAGAAGGAGACTACGGATAAGAACGAAACATGTCGAGTCAAACTCGTTTTGAGACGTGAGTAATCCGTATTATTTCACGATGAGTGATTCTCACGATATTTTAATGTTTAAATTACCTTATAAATTACTCAGAAAACACCTTAAAACCCATAAACGTTCATTCCTTCAAAGACAACATTACCAACCCAAGTTAAAGTAATTTGCTAGCCATTGTTGGATTGTTGGTGCCAGATGTTGGCCAAACAAGGCTAATACCTGTCTCGGTAATTGTCACCACGTGTCAGAGACAATGGATACCTTATTATCCATAGACGGGAATAGCTTTGTCAAAGAATCGACAATATAGCGTGGGAAAGGGATGTTCAAAAGGTATGCTCGTAGTTAAAATACCGTGTTATTACAATGTTCTTCAAATTTTTTTTGGATCATCATCATTTCAGCCGTAGGACGTCTCATTAACGCCCAATCATTAATTACAGTTGGAAGCGTTTTGCATCCACCCTGAACCTGCGGCCTTCACCAAATCGTCCGTTCACCTCGTTGGTGGACGTCCCACGCTGCGCTTGCCAGTCCGTGGTCTCCATTCGAGAACTTTGGACCCCAACGGCCATCTATTTTCCGTGCTATATGGCCTGCCCACTGCCATTTCAACGAGCTTATCCGTGTTCTTCCACGGATCTCCGAATTTCCGGATTTTAGACATGAGAAATGAAATGAAAAAGTTTTGTAACTCTGTTTTGAAAATAACCACAAAGACATAGGTACACATACACACAGTGACGACACGAATGCCAGCGTAAAATATAGTTGACAACGAAACCTTACTACAAACCGGAAGCATGTATGGCAACACTCGATCAGTTAATCGTATGTTAACCATGTTTTTACTCATATCTTGTAGTAGTATGTAAATGGGAGTTTTCAGAAAAAAATGTACTCGTTTTCCTTAGTTATCCTTAATTTACCATACAAAATTTATTAGTCAGTTTTGTGACGTTCCATACAACATGTTATGGTTAACTGCGTCACAAAACTGACAATTAAAAGAGGGACACTTTTTTATTGCTTAAATCGATAGTGAACTAAAACAATTACTTTGCTCACCCGCGACCTAACAATAGTTACGTTTATGCAAGAAATGTGTGTTCATGCAGTTCCTCCACCTCCACACTGTACGAACACACACAAATCACATAAACACAACTATCACCACCACCAAGCTACACTGACGCGTTTCGAACTCCGAAGATGAGCTCTGGTTGAGTTCGAAACGCGTCAGTGTAGCTTGGTGGTGGTGATAGTTGTGTTTATGTGATTTGTGTGTGTTCGTACAGTGTGGAGGTGGAGGAACTGCATGAACACACATTTCTTGCATAAACGTAACTATTGTTAGGTCGCGGGTGAGCAAAGTAATTGTTTTAGTTCATTAATATGGACCTCAGCAAAGTAACGCCTGATTCAATAAATCGATAGTGCTTGTGAGCACAGAATATATAATAGTACTGACGTACAGAATGGAAACGGTCCGCCCCGCACCGATTCGAATTACCCCACCCCTCAAGGCGCAGACAGCCGGAAACCGCCAGAAACCAGAAGAGTGCGCGCGCGATGTATGTAGGCGTACGCGTGTACAGACGTCGTCGTGCTTATGTGGATTCAAGAACGCGTATTTGTACGTCGTGTCCGCCGCGTGTTGTAAGTCTGAGTAGAAATAACCCAAAATTTGTTAGGTTTTTAAAAAAAGTACAGGCTACACTTTTTTCTGAAAATGCCCAAATACACTTTTCCTACTTCTGCACTTTTACCTGTATTTAGTAATATAAATATGAATTATGTCAAATTAAAACTAAAAACAATAATAAACTCAGTACAATACAAGACTTAAGAAATGTCATAAATTAAATTCTGTCGCGAACAATTAAAATGACATGTTTATACAGGGTGAAATTTTTAACGTAATACAAAATTAGTGTTTCTAGCTTAGTTATTGATGTCATTTAAACAGTTTTTTAAGAAAAACTGCTTGTCACATCAAAAAAATTATATGTTAATATTCATCATATTTCAAAGACCGTGGACAGACTCGATACATAATTGGACGAAATCGGCTCGATAGAATATAATAGCAAAGATAGGTCTTAAAATCATCATTAAACGGTTCTATGTCTTTATTTTTTTGGCGTATGCGTCTGCAATTAAAAACATGAAGTCAACATATTCATACCTAAACCGCTAACGAGTCATATTTCACAAATAATCCACAGTTTTTTTTTTTAATTAAATATTTGCCCGATAAATTTCAATATACCCGGCTGCCCAGTAATAGCGGCATCTCGTTTACTCCGATACAAATAGACAGTGTGCGCCGACGTTAGTGTTGACAGCGTCTTAATGCTGGACAACATAATGCATTTACCCAGTTGTTAGAAATAGTATTGTTAAATTTGAGGTGTCCATACATTTAGTTCATAATTTGACTACAGCAAAGTATGAAAATCCAAAATTTTATCGATTTCAACAATTGGGTAAATGCATTATGTGATCCAGCATTAACTAAGCTTGAAACACTAATTTTGTATCACGTTCAAAATTTCACCCTGTATATAGTGGCCTATTAGGAATCAAACTGGTTGGCTCTACTCTACCGTTGCTTATTGTCCACATAAGTCAAATGCTAACTGCGGAGTGAATACTTAATTTGTAATTTTTTCCAAAAGATAGTTCAAATCCAATTCGACGACCAGATGGCCTAGTGGTTAGAGACCCTGACTATGAAGCTTGAGGTCCCGGGTTCGACTCCGGTGTCGGGGCAGATATTTGTATGAAAAATACGAATGTTTGTTCTCGATTCTTGGGTGTTTAATATGTATTTAAGTATGTATCTATCTATATAAGTATGTTTATCCGTTGCCTAGTACCCATAACATAAGCTTTACTAAACTTACTTTGGGACTAGGTCAATTGGTGTGAATTGTCCCGTGATATTTATTTTTATTTATGAACAATTTAATTTGGCATATTTCAGCTTGTCCAAATACGAATGTCACGTTTAAATCTATAGATACTGTACTTGTTAAATCTGTGCCAATTCTCCGTAAGCATCCACATCTCGTGTGTATATTTTATTGAAGACAGAAAAACAAACTTCCAACGTATGAGCGAATAAATAAAAATATGCCGTAACTCAGTGCGTTCCTAATTTGGAGATTTGTCAGAAAATTTACAAGTGCTCGCTGAACAAAATTATAACATTCGGAACCCAAAAAAAGTTGATTGAAACACTTCTCATCGTCATTTTTCATTTTCTGCCCTTCTAACAATATCCACTGCTGCTAGCCAACAGATGTACACTGCTGAATAAAAGACTCTCCGAAAGAGTCCACAACGATCGGTCTTATTGTTGGCGACCTTCCTAACGCCACGGCTTCGGCATAACGGTCGTACTCTACCCCCATCGGGCATCGGCTCTACGAGCCATGTGCCCTGCCCTCTGGCACTTCAGTCTGAAGACTCTCCGAGCTATGTCAATAACTTTGGATCTCCTGCAGATCTCATTTCTGATTCGATCACGGAGGGAAACTCCGAGCATAACTCGCTCCAGCGCTCAAAGTGATTTTGAGCTTTCTTAGGAGGCTCATTGCACGTCTCAATATATCATCACTGACAACACTGGTTTAAAACTGTCGTCTTGAGGCACTGCGCTTCTAACAACAATATTATGTAAATAAATTCTGATCTCTACTTTCGCGGTACCAAACAAAAAACTTCCGGAGACAATTTTCACACAAAACATCCGAACGTCTATTATACACTAAGGAACCTTAATCCCCACCTAACGGTGGGTTCAATCGCGACCGACATAAATAGTCAACGCCCAGGTAGCTGTCCATAGCGCCCATTCACGAAATTATGAATGACCGCTTTTTATACCGGACAAAAACACCGGAATAAGGCTTTGTCGGAGCGCACGTGCGTTCGCCGGACACGTAATGGTTAAGGTATTTGTTTGCCGGACTCTATAATAATTATAGTTCCGATGAAATGTTAAGAAATGTGCAAAAGTGACAGGATGTACCACGCCATTCATCTCTTTAATAGTAATTTTCCGCGAACGCTAACCAAGCGTTAACGCGCGAACGCGGCGTGTCGCGAACAGTTGTGGTACCTACTCTGAAGATGAGCACTGGTTGAGTTCGAAACGCGTCAGTGTAGTTTGGTGGTGGTGATAGTTCTGTTGGGTTTGTGTGATTTGTGTATGGAGGAACTGCATGAACACGCATTTCTTACATAAACGTAACTATCGTAAGGTCGCGGGTGAGCAAAGTAATTGTTTCAGTTCATTAATGGGCCTCCGCAAAGTAACGCCTGATTCAATAAATTACACCAGAAAAAAATTCAATCTTATGGTCAGGCCACGACATCGAGCAACCGGCGGAAGAAGCGAGCGTTCAATCAGTTCATAGTTCATTACGTGGGCCGCGAGATAATCAATGAGCGGCAAGCGTTTCGGCCGCGCAATGAACGAAGAAAACGTTTTAATAACTGTAATAGAGTAGTAGATTGTAGTGGTAGAGCCATGTTGTAGCTAGCCGCTGCATCACGAATGGGCCGGCTCGTCCGGGGTAGTACCACCCTCTCACAGAACACTGGCGTGAAGCAGCAGTACTACCTGCTGCGTTTCGTACGGTCAGTGAGAGCGCCGGGGGCTCAATACCTCTGCCCCTCCCCTATTCCCTCTCCTTTTTTCTTAGGGCTGACAACGCACTGGCATCGCGTAAAGCGCTGCGGGTGTCTATGGACAGTGGTGATCATTTAACATCAGGTGACCCACTAGTTCGTTTGTCTGGCCTCTCTTACATAAAATATATATATCATTTTTGACCCATTTTGGAGGGATTTTGCTAGGGACAGAGACGGGTGGAAAGAAAAAGCGCAGGCTTTTGCCCAGCAGTGGGACATAAATAAGCTAATTAAAATAAATAAATATTAGGGGACAATCTTACACAAATCGACCTAGTCCCAAACTAAGCAAAGCATGTACTAGCGCTTGAATATCGGGCTGTTTTTCAATACCGGTATTTGGTTTTGGTATTAGGCAATTCAATACCGGAATTCCGGTATTCCGGTATTCGAGGCTTCCTTTAAAATTGGTATAAAAAATCCATACTATTTATTCATCAACTGATATTATCGAAGTGAAGAGCTAGTATTTTATGTGGAAAAAAATAAAACAATTGAAATAGCTATTCAAAACTTTAATAATTATAATAAGAAATTAAGGAAATGTCATCAATCTATCATCTAGGATTTTTGTTGGTAGTGGAATTTCAAAAAAGTAAGTGCGTTCAAGCTGCGCTGTCTTTTAAAGAACTTTTTACGCGATTGCACATGTACGAAACTGCTGAAAACGCGCGTTCAGCTTCAACACTAGTAGGTGGTATTGTTTTTAAATATTGGAAACATGTGGTGAGATATTGCCCTCTATCGCCACCGTTTTCAAAAAGCTGTACAAAATGCCGCGCCTTAAGCCGACACAAATTTATTTAATATCGAAATTCCGGTATTGTTCACACCAATACCGGTATTGAAAACGATACTGAAATATATCGAAATACCGGTATTTTATCAAAACCGGAATTCCGGAGCTCAAGCCCTAGCTTGTACTCTGGGTACTAGACGACGATAAACATACTTATATAGATAAATAAATACTTAAATACATAGAAAACATCCATAACTCGGGAACAAATATTCGTGCTCATCACACAAATAAATGCCCTTACCCACCACCAACAACCCAGGACCTCTTGCTTCGTAGGCAGGGTCACTACCAACCAAGCTAAAGAGGTCGTTTATATATACATATATCATGAAGAGGGATGTTTGGAAATCATTCCGATCCGCATTGGCGATCCCTGGTCCCATATAGCGTGTCTACTGTGTTAAAAAAATTAGTTGAATATATATGTAATACTAATGTATGTGTACTTTAGATGTATATATTATGCAATTTAATAAGTAAATAAATATCACGGGACAATACACACCAATTGACCTTGTCCCAAAGTAAGCTAAGTAAAGCTTGTGTTATGGGTACTAGGCAACGGATAAACATACTTATATAGATAAATAAATACTTAAATACATATTAAACACCCAAGACCCGAGAACAAACATTCGTATTTTTCATACAAATATCTGCCCCGACACGGGAATCGAACCCGGGACCTCAAGCTTCGTAGTCAGGTTCTCCAACCACTAGGCCATCTGGTCGTCTAATAACATTGTAGATCCGTTTAAAAATAGTACATTACTGCAGCGGCCGCGAAATAGGGGATTGCCGGCCGAGTAGTTATAGATGGCCGAGTGTTAACGAGGCCATCTAGAGATACGAGGCCGGCAATCCCTGTTCGTGGCCAAGGCTTGTATAGAGTTTTTCTCAAACATGCATCACCATCACCACCATCATCATCATCACCATCATGATCAACATCATCATCAACATCATCGTCATCACCATCACCATCATCATCATCATCATCATCATCATCATCATCACCATCATCATCATCACCATCATCATCATCATCATCATCACCATCATCATCACACCATCATCATCATCTCATCATCACCATCATCATCATCATCATCATCGCCATCATCATCATCATCATCATCACCATCATCATCACCATCATCATCACACCATCATCATCATCATCATCATCTTACCTTACCTTAAATAAGCGTAGTGGCAGAATGTCTTAATGAACCAAAACGCAAATATTGCTTATAGTTTTTTTTAATGGCTAAATGCTATGATGCCATAGACCTATAAACGTCATGGTATGAAACAATAGACGATCACTTTGCTGGCCTTGGCCAGCAAAGTTGTATGAAATTCCATTATTGACCTCTCGTCTCGTCGTCCCCCACCACCGGCTGCACCTGCACCTGCAACGTGACCCTTCGTGGCGTATTATAAGGAACATAACGTCAATATTTCATAGCATGTTTGAGAAATAGTACATTACTGCAGAGGCCGTGAAGTAAGGGATTGATGGACGAGATTTGGGGTATACGGCCGAGTCGTAGACGAGGCCGGATAAAACGAGTCCAGCAATCCCTCTTCCGGCCGAGGATTGTATAGAGCTTTTCTCAAACATGCATCATCATCATCATCATCATCATCATCATCATCATCATCATCATCATCATCATCATCATCATCATCATCATCATCATCATCATCCATCCATACATCCATCTATACATCCATCCATACATCCATCCATCCATACATCCATCCATCCATACATCCATCCATCCATATATCCATCCATACATCCATCCATCCATACATCCATCCATACATTCACCCATACATCCATCCAAACATCCATCCATACATCCATCCATCTATCCATACATCCATACATCCATCCATCCATACATACATCCATCCATACATCCATCCATCCATACATCCATCCATACATCCATCCATCCATCCATCCATCCATCCATCCATACATCTATCCATACATCTATACATCCATCCATACATCCATTCATCCATACATCCATCCATACATCCATACATCCATTCATACATCCATACATCCATCCATCCATACATCCATCCATCCATCCATCCATCCATACATCCATACATCCTTCCGTACATCCATACATCCATCCATACATCCATATATCCATACATCCATCCATACATCCATCCATCCATCACCAGTAGTTTAGGCGGTTTTATAGAAATAAAAGAAGATAGGTTTTTTTTTAATGTCTTAAGTTGGCTGTATGTAATTTTTCCTTTGTCAGTTTAGTGTTAGTAAGCAAATTTAAAAAGTTACAGCAGCGGACAATAATGGTTTTTCATACTTACTTTTATGGCCTAGGCCAAGAAGTAATGTAGGGAGCCATAAACAACAAACTTCATGGCTTCATTTCGTGACATTAACGCATACATTTCAAAGCATGTTTGAGAAAAATATATACCTTGTTGAGTTTCTTGCCGGATTCTTTTCAACAGCGTTTTTCCGAACCGGCAATAGATTCTTCGACATTCATAAGAACTACAAAATTGAAGCCCAAAGTGAATCAAAATTATTGACTTTGACTGCTAAACTTTCGTGATTTTCACTCATAATTACTATACTAAACGGGACTTATCATTATCACGCAATTAATATTTACCTCGACGTTTCGGCCACATTGCAGCAGCCGTGGTCACGAGTTAACACCCCGTGATAAGTTCCGTTTAGTCATCATCATCATTTCAGCCGAAAGACGTCCACTGCTGAACATAGGCCTCCCCCAAGGCTCTCCAAACAGATCGGCCCTGTGCCATCCGCATCCAATGCGTTCCCGCTACCTTCACCAGGTCGTCGCTCCATCTTGTTGGAGGCCTACCTACACTGCGTCTTCCGGTCCGCGGACGCCACTCGAGAACCTTTCGGCCCCATCGGCCGTCAGTTCTACGGGCGATGTGCCCTGCCCAGTGCCCACTGCCACTTAAGTCTAGCGATTCTTCGAGCTATGTCCGTGACTTTAGTTCTCGCGCGGATTAGTATACTTAGTAATTTTGACTTCTAAAATCCTTAAGATTTTTTTTCCTATTTAAGCTTATAGTGTGACAAGGCCTCCTATTTTTGTTTGTGTACTTGTTTTCTAAATTGCTTACTACGTGGGTTTAAGAGGTCTTGTATTGTATTTTATTTAGCTCCAGTAGTTTTGGCTGTGCATTTTTTATCAGTCCTTCACGTCACTATTTTTTTGACATAATATGTCATAAATTCTAAAAATTTATTGGCATCGTAAATTATATTATATATGTATAATTGTGATAAACTATCTTGTTGCTTTGCTTGGTAGTATCTAGCAGGAACAGTACCAATCAAACGTCAGTATGTCACTACAACATACCAAAGTATGCTAAAGAAATTGTAATTATTAACGTTAAAAAGTTCACCCGGGCCCTACTTCACCAAAGTGACAAATGTCAGTTACATATCAGTTACATATGTATCACTAGCGGGTTCTTGGCACTGAATGTGTTAATAACAATTATTTATTTTATTTATTCATCAATAAAAATTACAGCTTTAAGTACAGTATAACACCAATGCGCTGTGAAATTCAAAAATATAAAATCTTATCTTAATTATCTTGTGAAACGAGAATATTTTTTTCTAGTCGACATATTTGTAGATTTGTCGGTAAATCTTGACATGAAATTAAAGCTGTGTCAGTCTGGCGTTACAATTGTAGTATTTCGTGGTTAACATACGCGTGTATTTGCGTGTAATAATGTGTATTAATTGGTGAGACAATTGTCACGTTGGTGAAAATACAAAATTTGTCATAAGGTCAAGTAGTATCAAGGTCAAAGCTACGCGCCGTCTACAGCGTAGAGGGTCTACGAGTTAGGAAACCTTGCTACGGGAGGCTGTGAGCGTAATTGTAGGTTTGCTACGAGAATAAAGGCTTTACTATGATAAAGTCGCTAGCTTTACTGCGCAGGTATACTTTACTGTAAACTAAGACTAATATAAAATAACGCGACATGTATTTTGATTTCATTAATTCATTATATTAACTTTCAAATTAGGTTCCTATAAAAATTCCTAAAAAAATTGCGTTAAGAAAATCTATAATTGGTTCCCACGTAATTTTAGCTCAATCTTTAAGAGCAATAATAATAAATGATTTATTTTACAACATTATGTAGGTACAATTTGTGTACATTAACATTTTTTATCAATTAGTTATTTTAGTTTTATCAATTAGTTTTTTGTAGTGGTAGAGCCATGTTGTAGCTAGCCGCTGCATCACGAATGGGCCGGCTCGTCCGGGGCAGTACCACCCTCTCACAGAACACCGGCGTGAAGCAGCAGTAATCCTGCTTGCGTTTCGTACGGTCAGTGAGAGTGCCGGGGGCCCAATACCTCACCCCTTCCCTCTCCCCCTCCCTCTCCCCCTTCCCCTATTCCCTCTCCTTTAGGGCCGACAACGCACTGGCATCGTGTAAAGCGCTGCGGGTGTCTATGGACAGTGGTGTTCATTTAACATCAGGTGACCCACTAGTTCGTTTGTCTGGCCTATCTAACATAAAAAAAAAAAAAAAAATTTACTATGCTGGGCCGTTAGGCAAACAAATGTTGTAAGCGGAGCAAGATTGTGTTCCATTAATTACAGTTTGACTAGTCTTTAAAAATGTACACATATTTTCTTAGTTAACTGTAAGAAATATAATGAAACGGTATAGTTTGCTTTATATCCAGATAAATTCAAGTTAACAAATGCAAAAAGTAGACTAGGTATAAAATTTGTTTTTTCATTTTCAAAACTAGATATTATGTTTAATCTTTCACGTAGAAGGTGTAAAGGTGGGCGCCCTGTCAAAACTCTAGTTTTTTTTTTGTTACTTAGATTTATACTTAGTATTTAACGCCCGTTTGTCTTATTCTCAATTTTGGTTGTTTCTATTTTTACGTGTTAGTTACTTCATTAGCATAAATTAACTGTGGCATATTTGATTGATTAAACGAACTTACCTTAAGTGAAGTTCAATCATAATTTTACGAAGCTCGTTGTCAGAGACATTTACAGTGTTAATGTCTCTGACAACGAGCGGAGTAAAATTGCTGGCCTATGTATAACTTAAGTTATTCTTTAAGTTCACTCATTATATTGTGCCGTTTATTGCCCAAATAAACATTATCAATTATCATTTCATCAAACCCTAGATCGAAAGGTCACACTACCCTCAATCAGAAGCGCCTAATTATCCCTCGAGATAAAAGCGAGTCGCGTGCCGACCGCCGACTATTTCGGTGAAGGCGGGGGCTGAGTGTACTGAGTCACGTCTCGGCGTGGTAGTCGCGAGCCGGCCAGCGTCGCGCGAACACGCGTCCTGAGGACGAGAGTTGCGGCGATGGCGCGATGAATTGCGCGCGCGCGGCGTACTGGGCCCTTCTCTGCCTCGCCGCAAGCACCCTCGCTGCGCCCAGACGCCTCTACTGCGAGCGGGCTGACGTCGCGTGGCGCGCCTACCGCGCCCCAGCGGCCTTTGAGGCTCGCGTCCAATCCATATCCAAAGACGCAGCCACCGTCCAAATCAAGCGCGTCCTCCGGCAACAAGGGCACTGGCCGCGAGAAGACTCCGTGATACGACTCAAACTACCCACCCAAGATCCCCGCGAGTGCACCGGACGATTCGAAGTACCATTAAAAAATCGAAGAAACTACATCGTTTTTGCGGAACGGCACGGCCACCAAGCTGTGGCTTTAGGACCGCCGTTAAAAAGAACGGGGAAGCTGCTGCGGAGGATACGAGCAGTCTACAAGCCGGGCTACAGTGAGTGCTAGTGTATATAGTGTGCTTAACATGTGACGAGGACACGGGTGTCCATGAGGTGATAGGGTAAGTGCGTCAACCTCAATTACTTTCATTATTATGTCCTAACACGCGGTGGACACCCAGTAGAATCGTCGCGTGTTCATTTGAGATTTCAACCGCTTACGTCACATCGAATCCTGAACACATGCTCTTAAGTAAACTGTTTTGAATTCTCATACCAATTCGTACGTTTCATCCAGAATCTATAGGTACGTTATTATCTTAACCAATAATCAATTGCAAATTTGGAAAATGCTTCCTAAACAGATACTTGTCTGGAATTTAATTACCTTCTAGACTTGATTTCATTACAATAATATGAAACGCTTGATCTAGAATCGACGTATTATCTTTCTACCAATAATCAACTACAAAGAAATATCCGTCCTAAAGTGTAGAAATTTGTCTGTAATTGAATTACCCTCTAGATTTGCTTCCATTAGGTGCAACAATATGAAACGTTTCATCGAGACTCTACGTATTATCTTTAAAACCAACAATTAACTACAAATTTGAAAAATCGTTCCTGAAATCTTGACATTTGTCTGGAATTTGATCATCTTCTCTTAGATTTGCTTATTTTACAACAATTTTAACCAAAAAAGTTACAGCCGCAAATTTAAACGTCCTTTTTTGTCTGTAGTTTAGTAACTTTTTCCTAGGTTTGTTTCCATTATAACAATATGAAAGAGAGCCTTATTAGACGGAGGTTAGTTGCTGCTAGTTGGCAGGTGTACCGTCAAACAAGTGACCATTACATTACCATTTTAGGCCGAGTGCTCGCAAGCGGGGCCCTTATTAATTCACCCTCCTTAGCCACGGTTGGATAAGGAAACAAAACACGCTATATTAATAGATAAGGTTAATTTGAGAGAGTTCTAATGGTTTTAATGGTTTGAGCTTTCTTGAACCAAAGTGAGTCTGTTCGTGGGTTATTTGAGCGTTTGCTCGGAATCACTTTCGGGGATACATTTTTTTGTGGAAATGGCAGAAGACTTTGATACAGTTCCAGTTATCTGGTAGAAGTAGAACTTACAGCCAATTCGTAAAAAATTACCACAAAAGTGAGGCGGTTGAGACACTTGCATAATAACTCTCGTACATACTTTTTTACGTTTTTTAGAAAAACTCTTAACTGTTGTCTCGCTTCTTCGTAATCACATCCATCAGGTTTAATAGTAGACTTATGCCATCTTACGCTAATTTTGTGTGCAATTAAAACACTGCCTCGTATATGGCGACCCGGAATGAATGACAAAAATATATGGCCTGAAAATTCAAACCCTCATCTTAATGGGTCATACACAGAATAAGAAACAAAAGTTGTCTCCCCTGTGGACATAAACATTAGCGACTCCGTGTCAGCCATCGACTTTATAAAATCGATGGTGTCAGCAAACTTGTTTAAATGTTCCAAAAGTTGACCAGGCGTCACGCACGCCGATGTACTTGACTAAATCTATTGGCTATAGACTATAGACACTTAACTTTTGCCATTTACTGAGGTTTTTTTTTTCGAGTCGACAAAATTTTATACAGGTCATCTGCATGCGCCCCTAATTTACTAATTAAATTCTTATTTGAAATTCCATATAACTTTATAGCCTGTCGAATGATGTTGTCACAGATGAGGCTTTGAATTACCACTAGATTCAAAAAATATCCATGACAGATATTCTTGTATATTAAACGTTCCCTTCTTGCCTTTATTATGTTCTCATGTTCCTTTTGCATAGTGATAGGCAACGTCGAACTAAAGTCATAATATAAAAAAAATATGTACATCGCATGGTTTGGTTGTCTTAATTCAAATTATGTCAAGGTTTTAATTCAACAGACTATAATACAAGCGTGTTATCTTTGCGAAATTATAGTTTTCTTTATCTCAACTAAGTATAATGTTTAAAATAAAGGGTAGTTTAGCTTGAAACACTCTCTACAGCATCCTACTATTTCTGCATTTCAGTGCATTTTTTATTATTGAAAAGTATATATTAAACTCGCTGTTACAATCGTTATACCCTAATGTTATTTGACACTTAAATCTTGATACATAATATTATTAAAGGTCTGACTGACTGATTTATAAACGCCCAAAGCTTGAGCACAGGAGTTTTCCTTATTTATGTTGGTTAATTATGAATAAAGACAGATTATGCAAAGTTGACACGATATTGAGAATTTCGCAGTGAGAGTAAATCCTAAGGCATACGAGTATATTAAGTAAGTACTACTTGAATACAGAAATCGTACATCTAAGACGATGGTTGAACTAATTAATCCCTAACGGCAATTAGGTACTTGAGTAATTGAATCATCAGATCGTATTGGCATTAAGGTCGTACTTTTAACCACACCCCCTAAACTGGCATTAAAAAATCAATGGAGTAGTATTTAAGACGAGCTCGGTCAGGTCGCAACTAGAGCGTATCGTGACATCACGTCATTGGGTCTCGGATCATCAGGTTTGATGTCATTGTGCAACACTCTAAGTTCGAGGAAACAATGACAAATCATCAAGGTTACATCGACATATAATCAAGAGTAATTAAAAGTGAATAGATTATTTTAAGCCGTTGTGTTTTAGTCTCGGAATAGGTCAAAATAATGCTTAAGCCTAACTTGTGAGTATTATTGTAATAGGTGGAGCTGTCGTGTAGCTCAAATCTGGGCTCTACAGAAAACCAGCGTTGCTGCACTCACTGTGTAGCAACACATGCTGAGTGGAGACCCTTTTTCGGTGACAATTGGTGTCACTACCATAACAAACTTGTTTTATTAGGTGTATTCTTTGATCAATTATAACTGAAGATACACATTGCCGAACAAAATCCCCTTCAAAGAATGTCCGAACTTTTTTATTTGTTTGCATAACAATTAAAATCATCACCTACACAGAAATTTGAACCTAGTCTTTACTTCATTACAGTCGAATTTCGGTTGACACTTGACAGCTAAATTTGACAATTTCACGCAACGTACTGAGAAAAAGAAGGCCACTTTTATCAAAGTGGCGCTCATTTGGCTCGGACATTTTCGGGGGCGCGACTGTGGAACTACAGTTATAATTGATCAAAGGGTGTATTAGTTGGTTTCTACTGTTTGGTGGTGGTACTCTTGTAACCTTAAATAAAATATTTTTCATTCTTTCTTTCAAAATACGGAAAATTTAAATAAATAAAATCACGGGACCATTGACACCAATGGACCTAGTCCTAGTCCCAAACCAAACAAAGTATGCACTAGTGTACTAGACTAGACAACCGAGGCTAAATACAGGAACGGGTCTTCACGGGTTTAGTAGCGGTAATTCAATCGTTTGGGTTGGGTTTGGTTTGAACTGCTATTCAGGAACGCCAAAAATCACTGGTTTGCGAGAGGTTTGGGCTGAGTTTGTTATGAGTCTTATTTATTTCTTTATTTATTTATTTATTTACAAAATATATTAGGGGACAATCTTACACAAATCGACCTAGTCCCAAACTAAGCAACTACTACTACTATGGGTACTCGACGACGATAAACATACTTATATAGATAAATAAATACTTAAATACATAGAAAACATCCATAACTCAGGAACAAATATTCGTGCTCATCACACAAATAAATGCCCTTACCGGGATTCGAACCCAGGGCCTCTTGCTTCGTAGGCAAGGTCACTACCAACTAGGCTAAAGCGGTCGTTGGCATTGATCACTTTTTTACAATGTGGTCTAATTCCAAAACCATTTCGAGAAATAGGTTTATTAAATCATTTTATAACATTGTAGTAAAAAAATATTAAATGATCGTGTGTATTTTTGCAAAATAATGTTTGACCTTTGTTTGACCTTTCTGTGGGCATTAACTTTGAAATTCTTTGCAACAAGAAAAAAAAGCCGTCCGTCTAGTTTCTCTATACTATTCTCTGTCACTTCGACGTAGTTATCATCTGTCAGTTTAAGGATACTATTTTGAAAAACATTCTTCGCGTTTTTTATATTTTAATAATGGATATACAGGAAGTGTTTAAATTACCTTGTGGAATTAATTTTTACCTTGTGGAAATGATTCTGTCAATAGCCCAAACAAATTAATTGTTCGCATTAGAGAAGATTTACAAGAGAAGTGGTGCCGCAAAGTTAATTCAAAGTTTACAAGATGTACTTATTGTTGGGAGCCTTGGGAGGATCATTTTAATGTAAGTATGGATTAAATCCGCCAAAGAACTTTCAAGCGAACACTTCTGACCATTTTATTTTATACGTACAAAAATACTATAGCCGTAAATCGTTTTTTTTACCTATTCTCTTGGAAGAATCGGCAACTTTAGTGTTATTGTTATTGTAATGTAAAGTGACATTGTCAGATGACAACTAACCATCGATTGTGACACATTTTTTTGTCATTATGTCTGTGGTTTATACACAGATTCTGCCGCGGCATGTAATTTACGAGAAGTCGTATCTCAAATTTTCAATAAATTATAAAAAAATATTGGAGTGATGAATTGCTGAAATATTCAAATTAGTTTCTTAAAATGCTCTATATTTTCCATAAATAAAATAAAAAGGGGGGGTTAGAAAAAATGAACAAACCCAATTAACAGGAAAATAAGGCTCACCCCAAGCTCAACCCATTCTTATCCTCTCCCAAACGATTGAATTACCGCTCGCAAACCATGTTGGGCCGTTCTAGAATTTAGCCCATGATAAATATACTTAAATACGTATTAAGCATCGAAGACTTTAGCACAAATCATTCATATTTTTATTATTACAGATTTTTAAGAAATTTCGAACATAGAACTACCGTGAGACTCATAGCAAAAAAGTACGGATAATTCACGTCTGTAATCGAGTTTAATCTGTAACCCTTCTTCTTAGATGATGCATGATTGATTTCTGGCATGGAAACGTCCCGTAAAAATATAAGCCAACTGTTGGCTTATATGTCATTTGCGTCTTTTGCAGGGTTGCCAATAGTAATATGCTAAAATCCCCAAACGCCTTGTCGAAATTCCCCACGTGTGGGGAATGAAAAATTATGTGGGCCGAGTGACTTAGTTTAGAGCTGTTGCGAATAATGTATTGTAGGAAATTAATCAAGACTAGCAGAAATTTGATGTCAAATGTCGCGTATTTGTGTTCATACTTAAAATCCCCTCACTTTCCCCGAATTGAAGCTCTCCCCGCACATTCCCCAATCAGCTTCACTTTCCCCACATTTTGGGGAATCTGAAATTAACTGGTATCATTAAGCACGCACACAGTGACAACCGGAATGACGTGACGCAATCGTAATATGAAGCTGTCAAATGGATTTGTGGACGTTTAGTATCGCAATGTTTGCTACTGACGCTCCATCTAGTGCATAAATAATCTAAGCCCTTCTTCTTGGAGCCACACGTGGCTCGCAGTGCGCGTTTGTCAGCCGCTGCGACGTGTGGCTCCAAGAAGAAGGGCTACGGATTATACGTGATAGACGTGATGTATTCGTACTTTTTCGCTGTTTCCAAGAAATGTTTAATACTAAAAACGATAATATTTTATTGACTCTATTGTCACTTTACTTAACTGACATAGACTTTGTTTCTTATTTTTAACCCCAACACAAAAAGGGGTGTTATAGGTTTGACCGCTATATGTGTGTGTGTTTGTCTGTGGCATCATAGCTCTTAAACGGGTGAACCGATTTGGATGCGCTTTTTTTTATTAGAAAGCAGGTTTCTTGGCGATTTTATTTATTTATCGTATGGCTTCTGGTTCTCTACTTAAACTAAATATTCAATAAACTAGATTTAAGGTATGCTAGTGCATCTGTCGAGAGGGTCTTAAAGTCTGCCGCTAACCCGCTAAATTTGGTGATCGGGCACTCAAAGACCATATGTCGGACTGTTTGCTCCGGGCAGCCACACTGACACCGTGGCGACTCGCACCACTCCCATTTGTGCCACAGTGCCGCACAGTTACCAACCTCTGTCCTGATTCTGTTCAGCAGGCACCAGACACGCCGGGGCTCCTCAAAACCCGCTGGCCGGCACTTAACATTAAGCTCGAACAGGTCCACGGGTAAATGCCTAGATTCCCAATCTGCAGTCCAGGAATCAAGCAGGGTTTTCTCGGGCTCTGGGTCATGAACCTTTAGCGCGGGAGGATGGCGGGACTTTAGCCTAGTGGCCTTGAACTTATCAAGGTCGTGGTGTATGGGCAGCTCCGCGTTCGATCGAATTTTTGTCAGCTCGCGGTTGAGGCAATTCTCCCTGCGCGAGTGCGGCGGCAGAATGTGGCTGAGTGCTGGCAACCAGTATGTGGGAGTCGATTTAAGACAGCCGGTGATAAGGCGCATCGTGTGGTTCAGTTGGACATCAATTGCAGAAGTGTGGGCGCTGTTCAACCAGGCCGCCGAGCAGTACTCAGCAGTCGAGTACACCAACGATAATGCCGTGGTTCGAAGTGTGGACGCGCTGGCGCCCCAGGTAGTACCAGTGAGTTTTTGGACGATACTGTTGCGGGTCTTCAGCTTAGCGGACAGTTTGTCGAGGTATTGTCTAAAGCTAAGACTTCTATCCAGCGTTACTCCCAGGTATTTGGGGTAGAAGTTGTGGTGGAGAAGTTTATTTCTAAACTTCACCCTTAGCTCCATATTGGCCAGCTTGTTGCACAGATGGAAGCAGGAGACCTCAGTTTTCGAAGCGTTAGGACACAGACGCCAGCGGACAAAGTAATCGTCTATCAGTTCCAGGTCCTTTTCCAGCACCGGTTCAACAGCCCCCATGCTCCCACCCTGTGCCACAAGAGCCAGGTCGTCCGCGTAACCAAATTTTCGGCAGGTGGTGTGAGGTAGGTCATGTACGTACAAGTTAAACAGTAGTGGTGCCAAAACGAGGCGATGGTTCTTAGGTATGTTTCATCAAAATTTGTTCAGCCGTTTCAAAGTTATCAGCTCTTTTGTTGGTTGCGGAAGGGATCTTAGACGCAAAATGGACATTGATTTAACTGTCAAACATAAGTGTGACACAATTGCGTTGGGGGTTTTTAAAATATTTAATTTATAGTTATTTCTATAACAGTTTATGACCCGGTATCAGACTTTTCTGTCTTCTTTCCTACCCTCTAGCTAGTACAGTGTTTTTCAAACTTTTTCAAGACGCGGCCCCCTTTGGTTTGAAAAATATTTGGCGACCGCCTGCTTACATTTCATACTAAATACAAACTGAAACATAGATGCACAGAAAAAAGACCAATGCTGGGAATCGAACCCAGGTCCACGGCATTCCGTGCCGCGTGCTATTCCCCTACACCACCACTGGTCACCTCCACTTACAGTTATTTGTATTATCTGACGTTGATAACACAAACATTGAATAAATACACAATAATGGAGAGAGTATTTGGTAGATACTGCGACCCCTTTAAGGGGCATCCGCGACCCCCCGTTGGGTCGCGACCCACAGATTGAAAAGGGTTTATACTTACTTTAAAGGCCGGCAACAGATTGGCGACTCTCTTTGAGTTGTTGATCTTTATGGGCGGTGGTGATCATTTTCCATCAGATGACCCGCTTGCTCGTTTGCCTCCCTCTCACAATAAAAAAAAGACTAAGACTAAGATAGGACTCTATTATTGTAGACTTTGTGCCAAACGTAACCGGACAGTACGGCATAGCTACTTAAATAAATCAGGTTGTATAAATGTCAGAGCGGCAGTTATGATCTCAATACTTTAAGAACAGACATAACTGATTAATAAATTACTGTCGGACTCCCCAACGCAAAGCCCAAACCCTTGAAACTAGAAATAGGTATTATGTTTGTATGACGTTTTTGTTTGAGTCTACATAGTATGCCGGATTTATATACTCCGCTTCTCGAAAAACGATGAAGATACATAATATAGCAAAGATACGTCAAAGGCAATAGAGATGTTTCTTTGTTTCTCTATCCCCCTCCCTTCCATCTATGTACCTAAAGTGCAGTAAAGTACCTACTAAAAAAAAAATCAATCGTAAAACTCCTATCACCATGGCAACAGCATAAGCCTCCGCAATCTCAATCATGATTCACTACACTACAACAGAGATGAGCTTCTCGAAAACAATTCAGGAACCAATAAAACATTTTTTTCTATTACTCCGGAGTTAATATCACTTTCACTTGTTTTGATAATACATACCATGCAGACAAGTGATTGGCAAACGTACGCGAAAAATTCCAAACAATAACAGATGTAGTATTTTTTCAAGCATTGTTGATTTGTTTGAGAATTCCGTATTACTGGGTGATAAGTAGTATAACTGTGAACTATGACTGTCTGTGTGTTAAAAAAAATGTAGCTGCTGTTATTTTACAACAAAATAAAACAGTAATAAATCTTCACGAATAATCAGCGTGAAAATATAATGAAGGATTTGCCACACTGGATGCGTTCTGCGGACGCGGTCAGGTCAAATTGAACGCAGCTCGCATTTTGTATGAATGAACAACATTGTCGGTCCCTATAATATATTTTGTGTAGGTAGATATGCGATCTGACCGTGCGGTCCGTGCGGTCAGATCGCACGTACACGCAATATATATAGACCGCCAATGTTGTTCATACATCTGTTCTGTGAAACTATTAGCCAGGCAAAACCAAAAATTAAATGAAAAGGTCTGTCAGTTTTATTCCAGACTTCCAGTTATTTGCATACTAAATTTCATCTAAATCTAAGAAGCGGTTTTTGCGTGAAAGAGTAGTAAATACGAGTACACACACTATGCTCACATACTTTCTCATTTACAATATTACTACAATTAAAAGAAATAAATTGTAGTGTTTTCCATCTTTTCTGCATTTATAAGTTTCTCTTATCCTAGATTCTCTATCATCTTAGAAGTAAGTTGTTTAAGTGCAAATAATGAAGCTTCGGCAGCCATCAGTTTCTCGAGATAATCTCAAGTGTTAACATTTCGACTCACCATCTTGGCACTTGGCTTTGGCTCTGGCGCCGTTTACACTGCATGTTTATCTCTCTGGATATCATCTGTCTTACTCTCGTTAATGCTATTCTTAATATTTTTCATTTCTGAATTGTTATTGATAGGTTCTTTGCTATGATCGGATTAGTTTAAAGTTCTCGTGATTTGTAGTTTATAATTATCATAATACCTACCAAATTAATCACGTATCTAGACTTAGCATCTATTAGATGTATATCTAGATACAATACTAATCTTTGTGTATTCACAGTCAGAGATTATAATCTTCGGTATAGCATGTCTAACATGAGTCTAGGTCTCATCTTCCTATAAGTGTTTTTACTCAAATTTGTGATCTAATTATTGTTTAAAACTGTCAACATGTTTTTTGCTTTGATGGTTACCTGTGTATTACTCATATTTATCATTAAGTTTAGCATTACGTACGATTGTTTATATTGTTTCCTTGGAAATTGATTTATCAGCTTTAGTTTTATTACTTTCATAAATTGCCACCGCCAACTCCAGACTTGGTGATTATCACGGTTCGCACGCATCCATTTTTTTCAAATGTCATTAAATTGTTTGTACTAACTACCATTCAGTGCACGTCATTTATCGTTTTTTATCCGTTTTTATCTGTAATTTATGTTTATGATAATAATTATAAAAACATTCCTTGACAATCGAACGGTGTAGAACGCCGGCTCCGACGGTTGAGATGCCGAATTTGATTATAATGCGGTGTATTTATCGATTGATTTGAGTTTTGCCGATTCTTATATTATTCTCAATTAGGTATTTACACGGTGGTTTAATTTAATGTTCCGCAGGGACAGGACTTAGTCGAATTGTGAATAGAATTAGGTTATTTTTAGGATAGTTATCATTTCAATTGTATCCATTTTATTAATTGTTGCTTTATTAAATATTTCCTAGTACCCACCATAAAATTTTACAGAAAAACATTATTTTTGTAAGTTATGTACAGCCAAAAAGACAAACGAACGAAAAAATACCAAGAAATTTGTAACACACTTGAATCCAAAATTACAAACAAAACGTCTGTTTAAGTCTGATAGTGACATCAACGATATGGTTTTCTATGGTGTTATGTATGTAAGGTAGTTGTAAACAGTCAGTCTGCAAATACACGGTTGTCTGGACACACACGTCTATTATTTAGCAGTGGCGAACGGGATTAAAAAAATAACCTACAAGAATAATATTAGTGCTTGTGAGGGACTGTGAAAACATGTCAATTGGACAAGTGCGAGAATTTGTCGTAAGTACGGGAAGCTGGACAAGCTATGTCGAACGAATTGAAATGTACTTTGTGGTGAATAAAGTGCCGGACGAATTAAAACTACCGACGTTAATATCAGTAATGGGAGAAGATGCTTATGAACTACTATCAACGTTAGCTAGTCCGTTAAAACCATCAAAGTTAACTTACAATCGAGCTGTGGAGTTATTATCAGCCCATTTACAGCCCAAACCCTCGGAGTTAGCGGAAAGATACAAGTTTCGACAGCGACGGCAACTATCCAACGAATCAATCGCGGAATATGTGACGGAATTAAAAAAAATGTCAAAATATTGCGAATTTGACACCATGCTCGACGAAAATCTGCGTGATCAGTTAGTTTGCGGAATAAAGAGTGACACAATAAGACAGAGATTGTTCGCAGAAGAGAAATTGTCATATAATAGGGCAGTGACATTGGCTCTGTCGTTGGAGGCTGCGGAGCGGGACGCGAACACTGTCGACCCCGGGGCCGGGTCTGTGGAAGACTTACACAAATTTTATTATAACGAGTGTTCAAGATGTGGTGATAAGAAACACTCTGCCAGTGTGTGCAGTTATAAAGATTACGTGTGCAGTGGATGTCAGCAAATCGGCCATTTAAGAAGAGTGTGTCCACTAATCATGTCCCGGGGAGGGGATGTCAACCAGGCGAGACGGAAAGAACCGGCGGGAACTGCCGATGATTATAGGGAACATCATATTCCACGCAAAAACGGCCGCGGATCGGCGGGTAGCCGCGGCAGGGGTTGGCGAGCGCGGCGCGGGGCGCGGGGCGCGGCCCGCGGCGGCGGTGGCGGCCAGCCTCGGGCGGCGTTCCATTCACTCGAGCAGCAAGAGGAAACCTGCTTCGACTACAACAACACGGCTGAATTTGAGGACTGTGAAGAAGAACCAATGTTCCAAATGTCCTTAAGCAAATACAAACCGGTGTGTATCACAATTAGGGTTCAAAATTGCTTGCTCAAGATGGAGGTGGATACAGGTTCCGCTTTATCGTGCATTAGTAAACAAGTTTATAATTGTTTGTTTAGCGATTTACCTTTAAAGCAGTGCACTTTAAATTTAAAGTTTTATGATGGCTCAATTATTAGACCTCTAGGTTATTTAGAAGTAATGGTTGATTACAAAAACAAAGCTAAAAAGTTAGATTTGTATGTTATTAACAAGGGAAGTACCAATTTGTTGGGCCGGCAATGGTTATCCGAACTAAAAATACCCATCAATTTACCTAAAGTTTATGAACAAAACAATAACTGTATGATTGAGAGTTCTTTGAACTCACGAGAATTAATTAATAAAATTATTTCTAGTCATAAACCTCTGTTCGACGGCACGTTGGGAAAATACACTGGAGGCTGCGCAGAGCTGTGTATCCGCGAGGGGGCCCAGCCCATCTTCTGCCGCGCGCGGCCGGTGCCGTACGCGCTGCGCGAGCGCGTCGACGCCGAGCTGGACGCCATGCTGCGCGCCGGCGTCATCGAGCCGGTGGAGCGCTCCGACTGGGCCACACCCTTGGTGGTCGTGCGCAAAGCTGACGGCGGGTTGAGAATTTGTGCTGATTATAAGGTGACCCTTAATCGTGTCTTAGCGGTCGATCGATTTCCGGTTCCTAAAATGGACGACCTATTCAGTGACCTTAGCGGTAACACTTTTTTTACAAAGCTAGATCTTTCTCAGGCCTATAACCAAATATTATTATCTGAGCGTTCTAAGGATTTTACGGTTATAAATACGCATAGAGGTTTGTTTAAATATTCACGGCTTGTGTATGGGTTATCATCTAGTCCGGGAATATTCCAAAGAATTATGGTAAATTTATTTAAAAATATGCCAAGCGTTGTTGTATTTTATGACGATATTTTGATTAAAACCAGGGACTTGGAAAGTCATTTAAAAGCCATCGATCAGGTGTTACAAATTTTAGAACAAAATGGATTGAAAATAAAAAAAACGAAATGCGAGTTTTTAACGAATGAGGTTAAATATCTAGGCTTCATTATAAGCGAAAAAGGGGTTCAAGTGGACCCAGAGAAGGTAACAGCAATCGCTACTATGCCCCATCCAAACAATGTAACCGAATTGAGATCCTTTTTGGGCATGGTGAATTTCTATGGAAAATTTATTAAAAATCTGAGCTCACATTTATCACCGCTTTATGATATTTTAAAAAAAGGCAACCATTTCAAATGGGGCAAGGAGCAACATTATGCCTTCACGCAGGTAAAAAGTTTCTTGAGTAATACTAACACACTAGCACATTTTGATGTGAATGCCGAGTCAGTGCTAACAGTGGACGCGAGCGCGCGCGGGCTGGGCGCCGTGCTGGCGCAGCGCACGCCCGGCGGCCGCGCCGGCGCCGGCGTTGGGGACGAGCGCGTCATCGCCTACGCCTCGCGCTCGCTTACCGCGAGCGAAAAACATTACAGCCAAATAGATAAAGAAGCGCTGGCCATTGTTTTCGCGGTGGAAAAGTACCATCAATACTTATATGGTAGGAGATTCATACTTCGAACCGACCACAAGCCCCTCGTTAGCATTTTCGGCCCTAACGTAGGAATACCCAGCGCGGCAGCTAGCCGTCTGCAACGCTGGGCTATTAAATTATCGGCTTACGATTTTACGATTGAATACATAAGAACTGACAAGAATGCCGCGGATGTACTTTCCCGTCTAATTGCATCGCGAAAGAATGAAGCAGGGTTGGAACAAAATGATCTGCCGGAGCAGACTTATTTACATTTTTGTACAGAAGCTTTGTTATTGGATTATAAAGTGCTTAAAAAAGAAACCCGCTGTGACTCAGTCTTGAGCCGCGTTTTAAGTTATATACGCGACGGTTGGCCGTTAGAGATCGAAATGAGAGAACTCAAACCGTACCTGAATAGAAAAAACGAATTATACATTGAACTGGGGTGTATCATGTGGGGCCACCGAGTAGTAATTCCATTCTCTTGTAGACGAAGGGTAATTTCAGAATTGCATGACTGTCATATGGGAATAGTGAAAACAAAAGCCCTAGCGCGGAGTTACGTGTGGTGGCCAGGGATCGACGAGGCCGTGGAGCAGGAATGCCGTACGTGCGAAGTGTGTGCTGCTGTGGCCGACGCTCCGCCGGCGCACACGCCTCGCTCATGGCCCTGGCCCACACGCCCGTGGACTAGGCTGCACGTAGATTTGCTAGGACCTATAGGCGGTGCAACGTATCTTATTGTAGTAGACTCATGCTCGAAGTGGATCGAGGCGATTAAAATGAAAACAACTACGGCACGGGCCATGATATCAGTGTTGAGGAACCTTTTTGCAAAATTCGGTCTCCCGAAGCAGATAGTCAGTGATAACGGGCCCCCATTCTCTAGCTTAGAGTTTAAGAACTTCCTTAGTCACAACGGAGTGGAGCAAATTTTGACAGCCCCTTACCACCCAGCGTCTAATGGTGCAGCCGAAAATGCTGTAAAAATTTGCAAACGGGTCATTAAAAAGGCCATGAAGCAAAATTTAGATACGGAGGTGGCACTGTGCAGGTTCCTACTAGCATATAGAAATACAGAACACACTACGACAGGGGAGAGTCCTGCAAACATATTGCAAGGTCGTAAACTACGCATGCGTTTAGATAACTTGAGGCCAGATCGCGAGTCACAAGTAGCTACCCAGCAGGCGCTTAGCGAACATTTCGCTGGCGGTTCGCACCGCCAGATGGAGCCAGGGGCCCACGTGTGGTATAGGGAATTCTCTGGTAATAAATTGACAGAGAAATGGCAGCCTGGGGTTATTACCGGGAAAATCGGAAGCACCGATTACTGTGTAAGATCTAGCTTTGGAACAGAAATTCATAGGCACGTCGACCAGTTAAGGCAAAGGGTTGTCCTAAATAGTGGTAAGGGAACTCTCCAGACTATAGCGGACAATGATATCTTAAAAACCGTTACGCTCAGCAACAAGTCGCGCAAATCATTAGCTTTGCCCACGACCAGCGGCGGTGCGACTACGGGAGAGAGTAGTGGAGATAGTGATACCAGGTCGCCACCCAAAATAACCGAGCGAGCGCCAGCGATGGCTAGCCCACCCATTGCGCCCAACGTGCCGGCGGACACAGAGCACGGTAGTGAAGTTGGAAACGATAACGTTGCTCGCCCAACCCGTGCGTACCCGCTAAGGGAACGGAAACCACCGGTGCGCTTTGGTTTCGAGATAGATTAAGATGTGAACTGTATTCTTTAAGTATTTGTGTTCTTTTTTAGCTTTAATTTCTCTATTCTACTCATGGAAATAAATAAAGTTCTAGCATTTATATACAACGCTATTAGCTAAGGCTCAATGTAACATAGGTTAAGTAACTGTAATGTAAGGGTGGAGGTGTTATGTATGTAAGGTAGTTGTAAACAGTCAGTCTGCAAATACACGGTTGTCTGGACACACACGTCTATTATTTAGCAGTTACGTATGAATAATAATATCTTGTATCAATAGGATATACTTTATATCTTTAGTTCAGTAGGCTTCAGCTCCAATTGTATGCCGGCAAGGTAATTAGTTCGTTCTACTCAAGGGTCAATGACCCGCGACACTAAATTTCAAGGTAGGATTTTTATTTATCAATGAATGACTTGATGCTCATTATTAATTTTGATAGCGAAAGCTGTAAATTACGTAATTTACGAGAAGTACGTAGTAATTTTACAGATAATTAATAAAAAATTAGACTTTTTCATCTAATTTGGCAAGTGTTTTTATAGTTAAGGCCTCTTGGATCCGACATTTCATTTATTAATCGAAGTTCCGTAATAAATAAAGGTTAAAAATACTTCGTAAATCAAATAGCCTCTTCTGTATTGAATTTTAAAGGGAATGCGTCAAAATATATAAAGTTTGATTTGGCTGTACTGTTTTCGGTGTTCAATGAAGAATATTTGTATTGTATTGTTTGGAAAGTGACAGAGGAAATTTATAAAGTAGACGAAATCTTACATTATTAACGAAGTTTTTTTATTGTAAATCTACAGATTGACTTATTTTAGGTCAGGTTTATTTTGTAATATTGAGAATCCTGTAAAGTTGTCAAATTCTAAAAAAAATACATTTTGGGTAGAAACCAAAAAGTTGGACCACGTCACATCGTAGTTACACCAACCATACCACACCATACAAAAAGATTGACTGGAAAAGCTCCGTTGTGACACCGGAAAACTTTCAAACAAATCTATACTAATAAAGCTGAAGAGTTTGTTTGTTTGTTTGAACGCGCTAATCTCAGGAACTGCTGCTCCGATTTGAAAAATTCTTTCAGTGTTAGATAGCTCATTTATCGAGGATCGCTATAGGCTATGTATCATCACGCTAACACCAATAGGAGCGGAGCGGAGCGGAAGAATGTTTGAAATTGGCTTCTAAGGGGGATGAAAATTTTATCGATTTTGCCGTTGGGTGCACCGTTTTCAAGATATTTGTCAAAAACACCAGGGGGGTGTGGGGTGAGGGGGGGTCCGGGGGAGGGGGTGCGGGGCCTTCAAAGGGGGGATGAAAATTACATCGATTTTGCCGTAGGATGCACCGTTTTCAAGATATTTGACAAAACACTAGGGGGTGGGGTTGTTGAGGGAGGGGGGGGGGGGGGGGGTTGAGGGGGGAGAGGTGCGGGGCAGGGGGTGTGGGGGTATTAAAGCGGACGGAGTTGCGGGCAAAAGCTAGTTTTACTATATTCGTATTGTTTGCTAATTTTAATTTTGGAATTCTGTTGCATGTTAGTTTTTAAGTTTTCCATGTTATTTTTTATATTTTTTAAGTCACTTTATCATTTTTATTAATTTAGCCATGTACGTGTTGTGGTGATTAAAATTTTTTATCTATCTATCCATCTATCTATCATTCGTTAAGGTGCTCAACTTTTTTCACTATATTCTTATGTATTTTATTCATTATTAAGCATTGTCAAATTATATGTAAACTTATAAGTAGTAATGTCTTCGTAAAAAGCCGTGCTGGCCTAGTGATTTGACCTATGGCCTCTCAAGCAGAGGCTCGTGGGTTCAATCCCGGCTCGCACCTAGTTTTTCGGAATTTATGTGCGAAATTACATTTGAAATTTACCATGAGCTTTACGGTGAAGGAAAACATCGTGAGGATACCTGCATACACCTGCGGAGAAGCTCAATGGCGTGTGTGAAGTTCCCAATCCGCAATGCGATGGGAACTACGGTCCAACCCCTCTCATTCTGAAAGGAGGCCTGTGCCTTGCAGTGGGACGTATATAGGCTGGGATGATGATTATGATGAATTTTACTTCGTCACTTCGAAATAGCAGTAGTTTTTTTAAAGACACTGGTAAAACTACTGCGAATAATAACAATTGGATCGAACTAGTGACCGCATTTGTAATGAAACCTTCTAGTATATTCTTAATTTCTAAAACATTTATACAATTACAGTAAGATCTTTTAATTTTTGTTGCGCCGTTACGCCTTGGCAGCCCACCATTATTCTTTCTCCGCTCCGCTGGTTTTACTGTCCTATTAAATATTAACATATACGTATTATACTTAGCTTATTTCAAGTTATTTATAAAAACACAAGCGTGTAAATGCACTTGTGGTAGACATGAAAGCAAATCGTAGTTGTAATGCGACCAAGAAATTCCTTTACCACCCTGAGGTGCAATGTCAGTTGTACTGTTTAGAACTACTAATGCTATTTTTCAGTTACAAGTCAATGTAATAACAACAAACAACAACAACAGTTAATTGAATCAGGCGTTTCTTTGCTGAGGTCCATATCAATGAACTGAAACAATTACCTACTTTGCTCACCCGCGACCTTACGATAGTTACCTTTATGCATGAAATGTGTGTTCGTGGACCTCCTCCACCTCCACACTGTACGAACACACACAAATCACACAAACCAACTATCACCACCACCAAACTACACTCAGCTCATCTTCGAAGTATCGGAACCGTTCACTAAACATGCGTTTGGTAGCATGTTTTTTTCTTAATTTTATTTTATCTATTTGTCGGGGTAAACATCCAAGCAAAATTACAGCTTTCTGGCACTAAAATAGTCTCGTACGCTAAGCCGCGGACGGACGGGCGGACAGACAGACATGACGAAACTATAAGGGTTCCATTTTGCCATTTTGGCTCCGAAACCCTAAAAACGATATTCTAGATTATTTTTCAAACACTTCTTCCCTTTGGGAGTTCATTGAACTTTTGTCGTATATTTTAAAGTTGACTTTATTTGTATCACACTTAATTATCGCTCATTAAACCTTCAGACATTCACGGCTTAATGACTTTAGCGGGTTATCCACATATCCAGATCAGCATAAATCATTACAGGCGGTCATTAATGTGACGTAGTTTTATATTGGCCACGTGTGGCGATAGTTTCCTAAATTCATAGAAATAAAGGCCGAAAAGCTATTGTATTTGTGAGGGTTGGGTGCCTGTTGTAGCGGTTTACGGCGAGATCATACCTTTCTCTATGTACAATCGGCCCAGACGCCAGCTTGACACCTTAAAGGCCCAGTTTGCGTGCAGTGGCTAGACATCTGTCCATACCAATCCATACCAATGAACTTCAAAGGCTGCAAGCAAATTTGTTTTGAAACTGGCAAGCCAGCGCTTGGGCCGATAGTACGTATACAGACAATTTCAAATAGATACAATTTTGACTATGTTAGAAAAACGTATGCTCAACAAAAACTTTTTTTGTAATATAATTTGTGGTACTGTGACTTTACTTGACTTGTTATAGTATCAATAGATGACACTATACGTTATTATAGGCGTATTCAAGTGGTTTGATAGGGGACGCTATGGCGTAATTGCATTGAGCACACTCGGTACGGTAAGCCGAGAAATCCGGATTCAAATGGCAACTAGCGCACCCAAAAAGCTTTTCTTAAATCATACGTCCCATTATTGGGCACAAGCCTCCTCTCAGATGTGTTTTTTTTGTATATAATACTAGCTGTTGCCCGCGACTCCGTCTGCAAAGAATTCGTTTATCGCCATCCCGCGGGAACTACGCAATTTTCCGGGATAAAAACTATCCCATGTCCTTCCCAGGGTCTCAAACTATATCTATACCAAATTTCATCTAAATCGGTTCAGCGGTTTAAGCGTGAAGAGGTAACAGACAGACAGACAAACACACTTTCGCATTTATAATATTAGTATGGATAGGCTTGCGTTTGGCCACAATCACGTCTGATGGAAAGCGAAGATGAGACCTACGATGGAGCACGCTTGCCTAATAAATGCTCATTCACCCTAGACTTGAAAGCGGCAAAATTGTAGTGTTCAGGGTAAAGGATTGGATCAGACCTATTAATTTGCCCCCAATTCAAAAATTCTGACAGTATGTCGATACTTTTAACTAAAAATACCTCACCGGCAATTTCAAATCATCAAAGTAGTCCCAATTTTTTCGACGTCATCCCGGTATAGCATTGGATAGCGATTCAAATAGCGATTTTATCCCGCTGCAACTGCCACAGCACCCTGTCACCATATCGGGTATTGATCGACCATAATGGCGGGGTCCCACCAATGGCCTTGCGATTAACGCGTACATCCTACCCGAGCGTTACTCCCTGCGCAAGAGTCGATTGTTGGACCAAATGTATAAAATGATGCATAAGTGCAAAAGTGTTTTTATGGCGATCGGATAGCCCAGTAAAGAATCTGACTAGCCTAGGAAGTTAAAGGTCATGGGTTCAATCTCCATCGCGTTCGGTCTCGAAAAATTCGAATGTTTGCTCAAGAGTCTTGGTTGTTTAATTGTATAATATATATACTTCCTTTAAAGGCCAGCAACAGACCAGTAGTGAGTCTTCTTGAGTTGTTGATATTCATGGGCAGTGGGGATCATTTTTCATCAGATGACTCTTGCTCGTTTCAATCAATTGAATCTGTTGCAAAACATTAATTATTTTTCTTTTCACATTTTTTTATTGAAGCAAGCACATAAATAATACCGAAATATTTGTTACTCAGTTGATACTTAACATTATCATGTTATTTTAATAACACCCACATTCCAACGAAATGAGTCGACAATTTTTAGTTTCATACAAGCTTGAAGCTTTCAACGAACGAAACGCAAATCAATCAATTATTCAAACAAACATTTCATATTACAGTTGGTATACAAACCAAAACGACGGCCCACGATTCTAAAACAGCAGACTTTTACACTATTTAAGAGCACATACGACCTTTTCGAATGCTTATCGAGACGTCTTAAAATACGTAGCTAATTCCGTAGTTCGATATAAAAACGTCACGGCAGGCGAATATTTTATTTTAAAGTTTAATCTGTCACATAATGTCGTCTAGGTATTCCCGTAACTCCCAAATAGACGGGATGTCTGCGAAGACGCGCCCAGAGCTTTTTTTTATATTTTTGTTTGCATAAACAAGGGCATAAATTGGTTTTACAGAATATCATAGGGTATAATCTCTGTTTTGACAGGGTCTCATTCTAAATCCCTGACATCGTGTGTCCTAATGTAATGTTTGTCCTAATGATCGTTTGTCCTAACACTTTTTTTCTCGGAAACCGTGAATTTTTCAGGAACTTTTTGTGATTATCCTCTAGAACTCTATAGGTTAGGTTAGGTTTGTTTTATAAAAAACCAGAACAATTAATATATTTTATATAATAAGAGTTAGGACAAACGATCATTAGGACAAACATTACATTAGGACAAATAATCATTAGGGATTTAGATATAGAGCCTTTTGACATAGTATGACGTACAAATATTTAAAAATGTGTATTGTTAATTGTAATTTGATAATCAGATCACACGCTTAGATATTAATAGCTACAGAATTATGCATGTATTATAAATATGAACCTTCCTTTTGAATCACTAGTGCTATCTACTAAAAAAACCGCATCAAAATCCGTTGCGTATTTTTAAAGATCTAAGAATACATAGGGACAGACAGAGGGAAGCGACTTTGTTTTATACTATGTAGTGATTTACTTTCGTATTTTTTTAGGGTTCCGTAGGATACTACCGAGTAAAATTGACGTGTAGATAAATGCTCATCGTTAGAAGAGTTTAGACACCGTGTCCTAGACGGTGTGAAAACGTCCTGAAAGCCTAGTTTTAACTCTGGTGGTAGGCTTCGGCCGTGGCTGGTCACCACCCTGTAGGTAGAGCCAGGCCGCTAAGCGACTCTCGTCGTGTTACGGCCTGTTGCCTGTTTCTGGAGGAGCAGCGCACGCGTACCGGTTACAGTGCCTCGTATTTGTTACGCTTTTGTGATACGGCTTGCACAGCTTGGGGGCGCGCGCAACTCTGCGCTTAACTGCCTTCTTTCTGCTTATTCCCCTTAAGTCAAGTCTAGGGTAAATGAGCATTTACTAGGCAAGCGTGCTCCATCGTAGCGTGATTGTGGTCAAACGCAAGCCTATATTGTATAAAATACGTCAGTTCATACAGTTCATCATTATACATTTTCAATGAGATTTGGTCCTACGTGAACGAAGTGAGTGGAAGGTTCTCGTAGTTTTTATGCAATTTTATTGAGTTAATGTCCTTAATGCTCACTACGTAGACATAACGTAAGGACAGACAAAGCAAATACAATTTTTTCGAGAGTTCTTGCGCTTTGTAAACTTTGCTCTGTCAATTTAAATCGATATTTTGTATTCAAACAGGTGGTGCGAAAATTGATACACAATTCATTTAAGTATAATTTTTTTTTGTGTTGTACCTACCTATGAAGGTTGCTTGAAACAGATCACTCAGAGGCGATAAAGCTATCTATTATTTTCCTTGTAAAATTACTCCACATACCTAGTTTCTGTATCGCTTACTAGCTGTCTCCCATGACTTCATATGCGCAGAGATAGAATTTATGGACAAATCTCGTTCTCTATCCGACGGGAAATTCCTAAAATCCCTTCTCATTGCACCTCCATGATCCTGAGTGTTGATATCTGCCAAGAATCAAGTCTCTATAACAGCTACAGTTATATGTATTTACAGAGATAAGTTTACTTTAAATACAATATATATATCCCGTTTATCCCGTGGGATTTTTTTGCGTAAAAACACTACAAAGTATTAGAAATCTACTAAAAAAAAGGACCAATGAAATCGGAAAAGTGGTTTTAGAAATAGGGACTGAATAAAAACTCATTGTATTTTACAGTTTCCGCACAAAATACAACAGAATTACGGGCTTTATACTTTACAATTCGATAAAAAAACTTCTATTTATAAATAAATAACATTAATAATGGCTAAATTTGTCGCTAAGCAACCTTCCTTCGCCTCTGCCGCACTGTCCACACCACAAATAAACCTTGCAATTTTATACTGGCCTGGCAATTATCAGTTGAATTTGAATGTACTTGCGGAGTCTACCTCGATAGGACGTCTGTAGTCCACAGTATAGCTTGTCCCGCGGGTGGGCGCTAATGCCTCCTGATCACCGCTCTACCGCAGGGCGCGTATCAATCTTGACCACTCACTGATTTATAATGTGACCAACGGGTTTTTGCGTACAATTAGCTCGTCTCGTCTTACTGTGAGGACACTGTCTGATTGGATTTCCAAACTTGTCAAAATAAAGTTATCTTTAAGACAAGTCATGATATTTATGGTCAACATGACAAATTAATAATTTGAGGAAAAATTTTAGGTTTTTTTTTAAATAGTGGTATTTTGAAATTTTAGTTATTAATTGGGTTCGAGTCCGGGCTCGCACCTCTTGAGTTTTGCGGAATTTATGTGCGAAATTACATTTGAAATTTACCATGAGCTTTACGGTGAAGGAAAACGTCGTGAGGATACCTATACGAGTACAACACACATCTGAGAAAATATTCAATAAAGTTTGTGAAGTTCCCAAACCGCACTAGGCCCACGTGGGAACACAGCCCAAGTCTGCTTGTTCTGAGAGGAGGCCGTAGATAGGCCAAGATGAGGAGATATTAAATAAAGAAAAAAATTACAAAATTACTTAAAAAAATAAGAAAAAATCTGTACATTTACATTGTAAATTTTACAAGAACAGTAAGCACTCTGAACTTCTGAATGAGTAAAATTATTAAAAAAATGATACGATTTATAATGTAAGTGTCCCTAAACCTTTAAACACGCAACAAAACATTTTTTAAATATCACATGCGAAATACGTCATTTTTAATCTCAACATCCAACTTGATAAAAATTACAAAAATATCAAACAATATACACTACACATACAGTACGGTACAGTATCAGTATGAGTTTTTATTTTTTCAACCGACGAAAACAAAAGGAGGAGGTTCTCAAGTCGACGTGTATATATTTTTTTTTTTATGTATGATCACGCATAACTTTTTTAATGTCACTGTACTGCTTTTGGTGAGCATGATCAATAAAGAATATTTGTATCTGTATCACAAAATGTGGAGTAGTTTAACGCATTCACTGCCACCGACGCATATTATGCGTTTTCGGGACTTCGCCCAGTGCCGCTTTCATAATTATTCATACATTTTGAACGTACATGTGCGTCGGTGGCACCTGTGGAAGTCAGGTGACAGTGAATGCGTTAAGGGTTAGACGGCCCTGTCTAATTCATTTGTTTAAAAATATGAACATCGCTCCATAAAGGTACGTTCACATAGACACCTGACTCCGTCTCGACATTACCGCAAGTGGATGGCTCCCGATATTAACGAACGCGTTAATGATAACCTGCGCCCGCGCGTTGCGTAACGCGCAGATGGATTCCAACGCAAATGTCGAGGGCGCGCGTCGTAATTTATAAGCGGGTAGCGTTATATTCTTACTCGCAGGGCCCTCTTTCCCACTGGGCATTAGGCATTATGGGCAAGTGCCCAGGGACCCGCGGACGAGCCCTTTGGTGGCTATTAAAAATGATATTTTAATAATTGTAGACTTTGGCCACACCCTTTCATTCTGAGAGGAGGCCTGTGCGCTGCAGTGGGACGTATATAGGCTGGAATTGCGTTATGATAGTCTTAAGGATTTGTCACACTGAATGCGTTCTGCGGTCGCGGTCAGGTCAAATTGACCGCAGCCCGCATTATGTAAAAAAAAAAAAAAATATTAGGGGACAATCTTACACAAATCGACCTAGTCCCAAACTAAGCAAAGCTTGTACTATGGGTACTAGACGACGATAAACATACTTATATAGATAAATAAATACTTAAATACATAGAAAACATCCCTAACTCAGGAACAAATATTCGTGCTCATCACACAAATAAATGCCCTTACCGGGATTTGAACCCAGGACCTCTTGCTTCGTAGGCAGGGTCACTACCAACTAGGCTAAGCGGTCGTTAATCGTGTATGAACAACATTGTCGGTCTCTATATATTTTGTATAGATATGCGATCTGATCTTACGGTCCGCGAGGTCAGATTGCACGCACGCGCAATATATAGAGACCGACAATGTTGTTCATACATGTAGATGTGGGCTGCGTTCAAATTGACCTGACCGACCGCAGAACGCATTCAGTGTGAGAAATCCTTTAACTTGTTTTGGCAATAAACGTTTCTTTTTTTATATGAAAACCGACAAACGGGCGTGCAGTTCACCTGATGTAAAATTATCACCGTCGCCCATGGATACCTACAATAACGCCGGGACTGCTCATGCGTTGCCAGCCTTGCAAAAAATGGCACACAAGTTTATTTTAGCGACGGTTTTATTTATTGAATGCGCCGTGCAGCGATCATAGTCGACCAAATGGCCTAGTGCTTGAAGAACCTGACTACAAAGCTTGAGGCCCCGGGTTCGATTCCCGTGTCGGGGAATATTTGTATGAAAAATACGAATGTTTATTCTCGGGTCTTGGTTGTTTAATATGTATTTAAGTATATATAAGCATGTTTATCCGTTCCTTAGTACCCATAACACAAGCTTTGCTTAGTTTACTTTGGAATTGGCGTGAATTGTCCCGTGATATTTATTTATTTATAGTATAGGTTATAAATATCGCTAACCTCTCGTCCCTTGCGCTCTATCCAAAAAACTCAGATACATATGACATTTAGAATTAACAGGGCGGGTCACTGGCAATGGCGACCGAAAAATTATGTCGAAGAAAGTCGCGAACGGCCCCAATGTCGGTGAATGTCACTAGTCGGTTAACTATCAATCAGGGACGTTGGTTCCAAGAAGCTTTGTAGACGTTAACCTGGCTGGGCCAATATTTTTTATAGTACACTAGCTTTTGCCCGCGACTCCGTCCGCGTGGAATTAGTAATTTGGGCAGGTTATTTTTTTTTATCCAATTTGCTTTTTCATCAATTATGACTCTCCTTAGTTCCTCGATCATCATCATCATCATCATCCTTTCAGCCGTAGGACGTCCACTGCTGGACATAGGCCTCCCTCATTGATGCTCAATCATTACGATTGGAAGCGATTTGCATCCACCCTGAACCTGCGGCCTTCACCAAATCGTCCGTCCATCTCGTTGGTGGACGTCCCACGCTGCGCTTGCCAGTCCGTGGTCTCCATTCCAGAACTTTTGGGCCCCAACGGCCATCTGTTCTACGTGCTATATGGCCTGCCCATTGCCATTTCAACGAGCTAATCCATTTGGCTATGTCGGTGACCCCGGTTCTTCTACGGATCTCCTCGTTTCTGATTCGATCCCGTAGAGAAACTCCAAGCATAAGCCTCTCCATAGCTCGCTGAGTGACTCTGAGCCTATTCATCAGGCCCATAGCCATAGTGAAGCACCACGTCTCGGATCCATATGTCATCACTGGCAACACACACTGATTAAAGAATTTTGTTTTGAGGCACTGAGGTATTTTGGACGAAAAGATGTTGCGGAGCTTCCCGAACGCTGCCCATCCGAGTTGGAGTTCCTCGATGTAAAAAAAAATTAGCCGCCCCCCCCCGTTATCCCCCCTCACCCCCCATCCCCACCCCCCGGTGTTTTTGTCAAATATCTTGAAAACGGTGCATCCGTTACGTTTTAACGTTATTATATATAACGGATAATTCACTTTTCGCCAACCTTACGTTGCTCTGCGTAACTTTTATAATGTCTTACGCAACAGAAGTGTTTCGAACTGAAATATTATTTTAGGATTTCACAGACTGAACGGCTGCATCCAGACGACAAAGTCAAAATCAACCTTGCGCGTCAACTTCCAAAGTTCAATTTGCAATGGGGTACCACGATGTACTTATGTCATTTTGTGCATGCGCCCGCGTCACGTGTCGCCTATCACTCATCAAGCCGCTTCCTTTTGGACAATAATAAAGAAAAAAGTAGAGAAACACGGTTTTGTATCGCGTTTTGGGAGGGGATTCGGTGTTTTGGATGTTTGATGTGCTAGAGATGATTTTATAAGAAAAAAACTGGCTAAGTGCGAGTCGGACTCGTACTGAAAGACTCATGCGAATAGAAAGGAAAACTATGAAATCACAACTTATTATAATTGGGCTCCATTATGTTTGATACACAAATTTATAAGTCCAGATGTCATGGTTTTTCCTTCATTTTAATTTATTAAGTTTTTTAGAGAGATTTGATCCTTATGTTTGACCCTATCGATCAATGAAATAAAAATACAGGGTGCTATTTATGTCAGATTTTTAGGCGGTTCAATTCCCAGGTGCGGCAAGTGGATATTCAAAAATCTTTGAATGCAGTTTTCTTTCTTTTTAAAATTAAAGGAATGTTTCCTTTGAGTAAATTTTCCCATTTTCAGTATTTAGAGTACTTTCCCTGGAGGTGGACTTACAAAATTCGATGCTGTATATCATACAGAATTAGAAATTCTATCAAAAAACAATTCTAACAAACGTTACTTTAGGCAACTGTATTTCGGTCATCCCCGCACCTCCACTTCAATATAGCACGATTTCTCATGCCGTCTCTGTCCTACTAGTATAGTAAGAGTAGGATGGCATAGTAATCGCGACAGCGGCAATCCGTGTAGATTAAATTTGTGCGTGCTCTCAATTCATGATAGACTACACTGGTAGTAATAATCGTTAGAGCTGCGTATATGGCCTCGGCCAGTTTTTACCCTGTGTGTCACAAATACCGCTGTCGGTCGGAACTCCGTTACTACCACAGAGCTTACAATAAAAGGAATAGAAGTGGCACATGGCTAAAAAGCCATGTATGAAATTATCAGCTAGCTGTTAGAAATTAACTCTTTAAATAGGTTATTGCCGAGGTGGTGATTGAACAAATTCATTTATGAAAAAATAATGTGACAATTGACACTAAATTGACCTAGTCCCAAACCACGCGGCGGACACGACGTACAAATGCGCGTTCTTGAATCTACATAAGCACGACGACGTCTGTACACGCGTACGCCTACATACATCGCGCGCGCACTCTTCTGGATTCCGGCGGGGTCCGGCAATCTGCGCCTTGAGGGGTGGGGTAACTCGAATCGGTGCGGGGTGGAGCGTGTCCATTCTGTACGTTAGTACTATTATATATTCTGTGCCCAAACTAAATAAAGTTTTGTTAGTACAGTCAAGGGTAAAAATATGTCTACACTTTAGTACCTTGTCACTTTAACCACTGTGACAGTTCATATATGGCAGTTTAAATATGACAAAAATAGACAAGGTACTAAGGTGTATACATATTTTTGCCCTTGACTGTACTATGCGTACTGGACAACGATTAAACATAGTACCTATAGCTAGACAGTATAAGTGAGCCCTCGCCCGTGCGGTACAGGGGCTGGGGGGTATGACGACAAAGGGGGCCGGGAGAGGTGCGGATTAAACGGTTTATCTATAAAATAAATACATATTGAACATATAAAACTCAAGTTGAAAAAATCGTATTTTTGAATACAATTATCTGCCCTGACCGTGTATCGAACCCGGGACTCCAAGCTTCACAGTCAGGAACTAACCACTAAACTACCCGATGATGATGAGACGATTCTCTTTTCGAGTTTCTGTGGAAAGTACCGCATTCTACTAAAAGTTATGAAAAAAACGAATAAATGCTCATTGTCAGCGAGAGGCGAAAAAATAGCAACATCGACTGTTGAAGTAAACACACGATAGCATTCCTAATATTGTTAGTTCTGCGGTGGCTACCCTGTATAGTTTACAAAACAACGCTATCAATGAAATATCAACCTTATTCCTTGTGTAAGAAAACTTAGTTAAACTGTATACATAGGTATTACAAAATGGTTTAGACAAATAGTTCGTGCAGTCGGTTAAAGGATTTTGAACTTTATGTTTAAGTTCTTAAGCACTTAAGAATGTTGGTGATATTTGTTATTAGTATGAACTTGTCATGTATTTACGTATTAGGGGAGGAATAAATCAGTTTTCTTTACTTTTTAATTTTTTATTACATATTTAACCTTATATGACATATAAAGGTAAATAAGGATACGTATGATGTAATTATAATCACTTTTTGTGCAATTTTGTCAACTCAGCATTTTTCATGGAACAATTGAAACCAATTGGCCTAGTCCCAAACTATTTAAAACTTGTATTAGGGGTACTAGGCTATTTATTAAATAAATCGGTGCCCCTTTTCTCCCATAAAATTCTAAGTCATAATGTTTCATTAGTCATAATCAACGATACTGATACAGTGGTTTATTTCTGAAGGCTAATTATTCGAGCGTTTCTACTGCTATCATTACCAGGACCCTTAAATCAAAGAAATGAGCTATTGTTTGCATGGGATTTCAACGAATTTTTATTTTACAGCGAGCGCACTGTATCGTTTTACAAAAACCTTCCGTTCGGTGCGACTTATTTCTTCACTATATGCGACCGGAAACGATGGCGGTTGAGACGCTCGTATAATTAGCCTGAAACGGTATTTTTTTCAAGACTTTGTTAACCCTTTATAGGTTAACGATCTCAAAAAAGACCTCCCTGTAACAACATCTTTTTGCATTTTCTTCTTGTAAAAATTTTTAGGACTAAAGATTGGCGATGAGGCTTGAATTGAGGATTTTTTTCAGTCTTGCCCGTTAAAGGGTTATGCCATCTTATAGAATGCAGTAGGTTAGGTTAGGTTTGTTTTATAACAATTCCGAAAAATAAATTGTTTCTGAAATAAATCACTGTATGACTAACGTTAATTATGACTAATGATACATTATGACTTAAAAATTTATGGGAGTCATTATAGACCCTAAATAAATACATGCTTAAATTAACTACCATCAAAAACTTAAGCAGAGACATTCGTATATTTTACACAAATAACAAATAATTAAAATAATTAAATAATTTAAATAATTAAATATTTTACACAAATAATTGTTCCAACCGATTGAATCCAGGACCTCAAGCATCATAATCACTGTCAGAGAACCACTGGACTATCCAGTCATCAACTGAATTATGGTATCCTATTTTTTTTTTCGCCGAATATTATTTCCCAAATAATTCATTTGCAGACTGATTATTTTTCCGCAGCTGTAGACTATTCAATTCAGGATATATTCCAGGACTATGCTGTAGGTTAAATTAGTTTAGGTTTGTTTTATAAGTTTTATAACAATCCTGAAAAGTTTAGTTTCAGAAAAATAAACAGTTGCCAAATGAATCAGTTGGGAAAAGGCGGAGAACCCTGAATTGTACTATGTTTTTTTACAAGATTTTTCAAGCAAAACTAACATGTGGATAAGAACTGTTAAAAACATTTGTCTTTTATAATTATGCTATAACTATCACCATAATTATTACATCACACTTAGCCGAGGATACGGACATATTTTTTGTACTCTGGGCGAATTCACCAAAATGGCGTTGCATAAAATCTGTTTACATAATGTGTGCATATAATATTTAAGTTGCTGTGTTTTTTTTTGTACAAATTATCACAATGATTATAACCTGAAATGGTAAAATAAATAAATAATACGCGGCAATATGGCACAATATTGTAACTACATAATCTATATCGTCACTGTCATTCTCACGTGATAAGTAAACCGTTCGTAGCATTTCTCACGGAGCCGATAAGGCAATGAAAATGAACACGCTAGGAATTGCAGTTATGCATAATAAAGCAAAAACAATACAAAGTTAAAATACAATGTTGGTGAGACAGGGAAATGGTTTTATTGTTTGCAAGGATTACATTGTACACTCCAAGCCCTAGATTTAATTGGGTAAATTAGTCAGTTATCTTAAGGTTGGGTCACTTTGACCCTAAAGGGTAACTTTGGCCCCCGGTCGCAGTTTCCATCAGTATACCTAGGATTCCCTATTGAATCGCATAAAATTTTTACGCATATTCATCATTTGACATAATTCATCATTTCGCATAACTCTATTTTCTCAGAAACCATTTATTATTCAGACTTGTTATAACCTAACCTAACCTACCTGTCGACTCCTACGGGATAACCATTTCAAAATTCCTGAATAATGAATGGTTTCTGAGAAAATAGAGTTATGCGAAATGATGAATTATGCCAAACGATGGATATGCGTAAAAATTTTATGCGATATGAGGGGATCCCTATACCTAGCAACCCTAATCTATTCTATGTAAGTAAGCAAGCACAGAGTAAGAAACCTTACACTGCCTACTACTGGTAGTGATAATATCTAGTGGAACTCATTGCTGACGCTATGCGCGTGCGCCGCCCTAATACGTAAGGTCGGCCTCGGCATGCGTTGTGGACCAAGTCATAAGATGCAAGGACGTTGAGCCCAGTATAGTAGAAATCTTCCCAGGTGAATTTTTCGCTTCGAACCCTTATCTTTCAAAACAAACTGTATCATTATAGTATTAAGGTTCAAATTTAATGTAATGGCTCGAAGCGAAAAATTCACCTGGGAAGATTTATACTATAATAGATCTGCAAGAACCATCTCAGCCTATATACATCCCACTGCAGAACAGGTATCTCAGAATGAGTGGGCTTGGGCTGTAGTTCCCACGCGGGCCCAGTGCGTATCGGGAACTTCATACACACAATTGAATTTCTTCGTAGGTGTATGTGGTCTTCCTTTACCGTAAAGCTCATGTTAAATTTTTAAATGTAATTTCGCCAATAAATACCGAAAAACTCAAAAGTGCGAACACGGGTTTGAACCCACGACCCTCTGCTTAAGAGACCATAGGTCAAACCACTATGCCACTAGGGCTTATTAAGATCGTACATCGTACACGTTTATTGAAACTACTCGTTCGACTATATTTCCTAGAAATTGTCAGTAAAAGAAAAATCATTCAGAAGAAAAAACCACGATGGGTAACCTGTACGGCTGCACGATACGTAGTTTCATTGTCGGGCTCCGATACCTACAGATATCGATACCTATATCGTAGTAGTGGTGTTTCTACAAGCTCTATTACATTGTTTAGCTCGATTGACTACTTCAATCTCGTTCACTTTACAGCCTCATAATGTAATGCAACTGATATTGGATCTAAAGAGAGTGTTTATTTGTTCCAAATCACAGCCTTCGGTAAAGACAGAGGAGACGAGTGATTAAAGCGAGCGTTACTGACACCACTGACAGACGCTTGCTTCCGGAGTCCAATAATGCGCAAGACAAGGGGTAACCCGCTGTATTTCATAGCTTGGAACAAACAAATGTCAATCGATTCAGCGTATATCGCTATGACATTAACACATTAATCTCAAACTTGTTAAAGGACTTGACACTGAACAAAAGAAAAAAGATATTTATTGTTCAAATTATAATACAGTTTTATATTTAAATCCTTTGTTTCAAAAGGCATTATGGCCAGATCAAGTTCAACAGGCATCTAATACAGATGTAGTGCAAAATGATTATCCATCGGGAAAACTCTGATCTCAATCGGAATACGACGCCACCCGAACTGTCAATCAATGATTGTATTTAAATGAGTGACGTTTCATATCCATTAATATGGAACTTTGTTGTTTAGTGTCAAATGTGAAAGTGAAAAATGTAAGATGGCTACACGGCTGTAAGATGGGTACTGAAGCTAATTGAGAAAGCACGATAAATACGAACTTTTTCGATAAAGTACGAAGGAAAATCATTTTGCACTACATCTGTGCCAAAACAAATGGCACTTATCATTATCTACTAAAGTAAAGAGGTAAGATGGAGTAATGAAAATACATACAATACATGACTCTTTATTGAACGACAAGATGACAGATAGTGGTTCCTAACCACAGACATAAATATGGGTAAAGATTTTGCGCGCCTTAAGTCTACTAGTAAAGAGTTCCACAACCGAATAGTTTGGACAAAGAATAGACATAAAATTTAGTGTTAGTAAGAAATGTAATGTAAGACACGCATGCAAACACACAGCCACAGTCTGTCCAATCACATGTACCATCGACAAAAAGGTCGCCTTGGCACCTTAAATGTCCATTTTGCTTGCAGTGGCTAGACATCTGTCCATACCAATCCATACCAATGAACTTCAACGGCTGCAAGCAAATTTGTTTTGAAACTGGGCAGGCCTCGGTTTTGTTGAGTACACATATCTACGCAGACCGAGTCGCGGGTAACGCTTAAGTAGTTGATAACATCAAGCTCCAGTTAATTGCATTAATTGTATAAATTATGTGTTTAAATTTACCACGTGTCGTAAATCATGGCGGATGTACCTACGTACGAGTATCAAATAGTAAATTTAATTCCGTTTGTTTGTTTGCTGGTTCTGACGTAGGGTTAAATATTTAGTCTGGCTCTGTCCGTCTAGACTTGCTTTTATGTCAGGAAGTTAAAATGGAAGCATATTTAGAATTTTATTGCAAGAAATTTGCATGTCTGTAATGTCTATGATTTCAAATATGGTGTGTTACTATTGAGCTCAAAGAGTATACATTCATGTTTTGTAGACGTAGGTACAATCCGCTTTTCCGAAATATGCACTGTATCTAAAAATGAGAAGAAAGAAGATTTACATTTGAAATTTACCATGAGCTTAACGGTGAAGGAAAAACGCCATCAGGAAATTTGGAAATGGCTGGGCCGGGCTGGGATTTTTTAGCAATGCCATATCTAATACCTTTAAACGAGCAATTCTTGTATATATGTATATATATAATCAGGATCTCGGAAACGGCTCCAACGATTTCGATGAAATTTGGTATGTGGGGGTTTTCGGGGATGAAAATCTGATCTAGCTATGTTTCATTTTCAGAAAATCGCTTTTACTCGTGTTTTCCGGCTATTTTTGTTTGCATTAGAATATAAAGCTAAATTTCGCCCACTTCGAGCAGATCATAATGGCACATTAGAAATCGGGTGGTCGCGGACCCAGCCGACCTCGGTTCGAATCCACGTTTTTTTTCAACATTTTTGTTTTTTTTTTTAAGTTTATTTTTCATGAGAAAACGTCAAGTTTCTTCTTTTGTGAGAAAAAGTTACTTTTTTGTGAGAAAAAGTTACTTTTTTGTGAGAAAAGTTACTTTTTTGTTAGAAAAAGTATTATAGGGAACGTGCAGTAACTATAGGCGGCAGCACTAATGCGACAGAAGAGACACTATGCGGACAGTAAAACAAACTTATCAAGGTAAAACATTCAAATTGATGGCACCCTTATGGCACCAGTTGGCAGCACCGTCTATGTGCACGTTCCCTATTGGGAGCACAGAACAGGAAAAGCCGGTTGTCTGTAAAGTCGGTTTACGGACGATAGTTTAACGTGACTCACCCAACCTCCGGTGTTTTTGTCAAATATCTTGAAAACGGTGCATCCTACGGCAAAATCAATGAAATTTTCATCCCCCCTTTTAACACCCCCGCGCTCCCTCCCCCGCATCCCATCCCCTCCCCCCTCTCAACCCCCCCCCCCCCCCCCCACCCCTCCGGTGTATATAATCAGGATCTCGGAAACGGTTCCAACGATTTCGATGAAATTTGGTATTTGGGGGTTTTCGGGGATGACAAATTGATCTAGCTTGGTCTTATCTATGGGAAAACGCTTGGTACCGAGTTTCTGCCCGAGCAGAGCTCGGTCGCCCAGGTACTATAATTTTAACTGACATATATTTAATTTGTAATGGCATATTTTAATTCATAATGACATATATTTAAAGTATTAACATAATTTTTATGATAAATTAAAATTCTTAATTTTTAGGACAATTAATATTATTGTAACTCGATATCGAGTATTGTAACTCTTGCGGATTTTAATTTTAAATTGCTTGATTAATTTTAGTTACGAAGTGAAACCAAATCTTGTACATTATATCTGTCTGTATTTTGTTACCAGAATTCCATACACAATAAATGATTATGGTTCTGATTATGATGAATGAAGTAATTCGCGAATTAATGTAGCTGTATCTTAAGGTCAAAAGCATGCTTCAGTTCCTCTGCGAAACAAAACGCAGACGACAATTAACGCGAATGCCTGCAATTCCGCCGCAGTTAGACCTAATTGACAATTGTCAATTGTTAACAAGGGCATCACACCCGCATCTTAGTGTTAACCACCTACTTTGTACCTTTGTACTTTTGTACAGCTGCAAAGTGACTTAACTTTAATTTCAATCATCATCATCATCATTGCAGCCGAATGATGGTCACTGCTGAACATAGGCCTCTCCCAAGGCTCGTCAAACACATCGGTCCCGTGCCATCCGCATCCAACGCGATCCCGCATCCTTAACCAGGTTGTCGCTCCATCTTGATGGAGGCCTACCCACACTGCGTCTTCCGGTCCATGGACGCCACTCGAGAACTTTTTTGCCCCATTATTCGTGAAAAAAACGCCGACAAAAACTACACAAACAATTCGACACGAATGCGAAAGTGTTGTTAAAAAAACTTATCTAAATATACTTCCTTCAAGACTTTCACAGACTAGGTACTTAGCCTAAAATTTTAGTCCATTTTCACAAAATAAATAAAAAAGCTCAAAAGTCTGTTCCCGTTATTTTGTATACAAATGCTGTGCAGTTAATCATTCTCGTATAACCAAAACAAGTCTATATATCTTATCATTACTCTTAGATCTTTGAGTTAACGCCAAGCTGTATTTCTTGTAACACGTGGTTACGGATTGTTTGTATGTTATTTGTATGAGAGATAAATTGTATGGAAACAAAGAAATTGTAGGTAGTAAACATTTGTACGATATTTCATTCTATTACACTGGGTCAGTTACGATGCGTAAAGATTTTGTAATGTAATGTATATGTTGTATTTTTTACCGTATATCCCCGACTATAGCTCGCTAACTCGATGAGTGACTCTGATATAATACACTGACGAGCAAAAATAAAGGGTCGGTTACAAAAATGACGATAACTACAAAACCCGCTTGATAGCTGCTTCGAGTAAAATGAGTTTAGTAAAAAGTTTTATTCTTAACAAGAAAAAGTTTAATTGAGAATAAAACTCTTTACTAAACTCATTTTACTCGAAGAAGCTATCACAGCGGGTTTTGTAGTTATCGTCATTTTTGTAAGCGACCCTTTATTTTTGACATATTGGATATCAACAAAATAATTAAAAACTTTGCAATTTGTCTGTCAGCAGCTTTACGATGCGTACTCCTCGACGATTACCGTATAATTAATAACGAACCATCAGTACATTTGGCTTGTTATCAAAAGTGCCGTATTGCTGATGTCATGAAATGCGGACAATGTATGAGTCAAGTGCATTGGGTTATTTGGGTGTCGATATCAAGGTCAAAGGTGAAAATAATGGATATAAACAGTTTATATCGCAGCAAGGCAAAGCAAGAGAAACAAACAATCCATATCTATACTAATACTAGCTGCTACCCGCGACTTTGTCTGCGAAAAATAGGGGTATAAAAAATAGCCTACGACCTATTCTCAGGCCTACCAAATGCAGACAAAAAAGTTTCATAAAAATCGGTCAAGCAGTTTCAGAGGAGTTCAATAGCAAACATCGTGACGCAAGATTTTTTAACATATTTTATATTAGAATAGAATTATAAAATTGAAAGTGTGTCTGTCTATCTGTCTCTCGGTCTGGACCTCTTCACTGTTAAGCCGCTGAACCGATTTAGATGAAATTAGGTATAGACATTAGTTAGAGACCCGGGAAAGGATAGGATAGTTTTTATCCCGAAAGTCACCCTTTAAGGGGGTGAAAAGTTTGTACGGGGAATCAGTAACCGCTGAACTGATTTAGATGAAATTTTCAGTAAGATACTCTTTCCATCAGGTGAGTCCGCACTGGGCCCATGTGATACCTGCAGCCCAAGCCAACAACAACAAGCATTCTGAGAAGGAGTCAGCAAGGAAAATATCACTGCGTGATAAGGTCCGGATGTGGTAATAAATATGAGTGAAAAACACGAAAGTTTAAAACATTACGTTCTGAGAAGATGCCTGTACCCTGGAGTGGGTCGTACAGGCTGGGCTGAATAGAAAATCCGTCGATATGAGGAAACTCTTAATCTAGATGCACTATATCTCGTAGCTATATCCAATCGTGTCTACTTATAACCAATGTTTGTTTACGAAGCCGGCTGCGAGGCGCCTGCCGCTTCGCAGAAATTATCAGTTCATTCAGTTCATTGTCGTAACTTATACACCATGTTTTTTTTTATTGCCGCTAACTTCAACAAACTAATAACTAGAAACTACCTGGTAATTACAGGCCTAACGCTTAATCGTGGCAAGTGGCGACAACTTGTTCACAAAGGCCAATCAAAGCACGACGATGCCTGGTTTGAGTCACTGAGGGAAAAACGCATAAAGCGCCACAACCGGGCCACCAACCCTCGACCATCTGGGGCTGCGAACACTTGTCACGAGTGCGGCTGAGGGATCCTATCCCGTATCGGTCTTTTTAGCCACGAGCGCAAGTGTTGCCAGGGTGTTACTTAAATCATCTGTCACAGATGTAAAGGCCTATTATTATAACGCTTTACTGAGTCTGTTCATGCGGTATGGAGCGGTACGGGAGGGGTGACGAGTGACGCCCGCGGGGGTGTGTTTACGTAACGTCAAACGATGCGTAACTTCAGTCGGGCGTCACTTGACCCCTCCCGTACCGCTCCCAGGACCTCAGGAATAGACTCAGTTAAGCGTTAGACCTGTAAATTTTCATACAAGATAATAGAATAGTCACAGACATAGCTCGAAGAATCGCCAGACTCAAATGGCAAGGGGCATGGCACATCGATCGTAGAACTGATGGCCGATGGGGCCAAAAGGCTCTCGAATGGCGTCCACGGACTGGAGGACGCAATGTAGGTAACCAGCAACGACCTGGTTGGATGCGGATGATGCAGGACCGGTCTGTTCGGCAAACCTTGGGGAAGGCCTGTGTTCAGCAGCGGACGTGTTTAGGCTAAAATGATGTGTAGCCCACTGCTAGGCAAACACCTCCCCTCTTGATTACCACAACTGCCGGTCTAGCGCAATATCAGGCCAGCCATTTGCGTACACATCCAAATCGTCCCGCCATCTTCTTCTTGGTCTGCTTCATTGCTAGCCACTCTCAGGCAGCTATTAAGTAACTGTGTGAGCCCATCTTTGCGGGTGCATGCGACAAATGTGTCCAGACTCATTTTAGTTTAGCAGTCTCTTTCCTAGCGTCGCTATACTTATTGTTGAAAGATAGAGTTCCAAACCTGTCGGTCCTGCACTGCCCCCATCCAAGTGGTTTTTTCACTTCACCAGAACGTCGGTCCGTCTTGTTGGGGGCTTCCTACGCCATGTTTTACCAGTTCGCGGTAGAACCATACTGCCTCTTTGACCGTCGGAAAATCCGGCGTTTGAAGGACTATTACAGCAAATTTACATTAACGTATGTACATACATATTACAAACATATGGAAGCATACTTCTCCATATAACTCGCTTACATTCATCACTCTGTTAAGGCAACTCAACTCTATATATGTCTCTATATATGTAAGTGGACTGCCTACATATTCGACAGCCCTTGCAAATCGCCGCTTTGTTTACGATGTTTATATGTTGTGACAATTTGCTCAAAGACAAGATATGTTAGTCAGATGATCTTATGAGCAATTTATAAAACGGTTTCTGAACGTAATTGACTCCGTTTTTTCAGCTTCTAAACGGGTTATGCTATTTGGATGCTGTTTTTTTGATTAATTCTGCAATACAATGTCAACCCTTAGAAAAGAATTTTTACAGTTGACATTGTATTGTATTGCAAAATGACAGTCAGTTGACTCAGTATTGCAAAACAGCATCCATTTGCGATCAATCAATCAATCATTTTATTTGTCATTGCGGGTCAAAGGATTATCAACTTTCCGATCACAACATGCAATAAACGCAAAGAGTTTATAATCGTTTTCGCTCCGTGATATGAGACGGACAGTGACGATTTAAGTTATTATACACAACAAACTCCTTTCCTATTCATTATCATTCACACGACGTGTTCGCAAAGATCACTACCGTAGAAGATAAACAAATTGATTCATTATGCCATGGTTCTTTTGTGGCCTAGGGATCACTGTGCAGAGATCTTAAGTAGGTATATAATTTAATGCCACTATATTGCACCATGAGACATACAAGTATATAGAAAATATACGGCAAGCATGTTCTGTTATTAACCTACAAGTAGATACGTAATCTAATATGTAAAAATCTCGTGTCGCTTATGATAAGGAAATGATCCGCACCTTCTATTAAAAAGATTGTATGCAAGTACTAGCCATTGCCCGCGGCGCCGCTTGCGTGGACCATTGTGTCTAATCGAAATTTTGGTAGTTCCCAAAAATGTCCCCCGCTTACCATAATGTTGCTTTTTCGTTGGAACCCATTGAAAACTAAACATAAAGACGTAGGTACACACTATGACGAACGAATGACAGCAGAAAGAGTAGTTAACAACGAAAGTTAGGAGCAAACCGAACTAGCTTCTGGTGATCTGTAATTATTCTTTTATTAACCCCCGACAAAAAAAGAGGGATGTTATTAGTTTGACCTATGTGTACGTATATATGTCTCTGTCTATATGTCTGTGGCATCATGTCTCTTAAACGAGTGAACCGATTTGGATGCGGTTTTCTTTATTTGAAAGTAGTTTTCTTGGCGATGTTTCTTAGACATGTTCATCAAAATTGGTTCAGCCGTTTCAAAGTTATCAGCTCTTTTATTAGCTGCGGAAGGGATCTTAAACGCATAATGGGTATTTACTTTATTTTCAAACATATGTGTGACCTAATTGCGTTGGGGGTTTTCAAAATTTTTAACTTATTTGGAAAAGATTATCTTCACGTGGGCTTTCTTTTAAACAAGGTACTTCTCAATTTATTACTCCATTGTTTCTCCAAACATCAATTATAACGACTATTGAAACCAGCCAAGCTCAAGTATCAATTCCTAAATGGTTATCGAGCATCTTATTTTCCTTATCTGTTTGCGGAAAATGTATATGTTTTAGCTAAACTAATTTGACTTCCTTGTTGAACAATAGGGCAGAATTATCATTAACATATGTTATATTCCTATCGATTGTATTAAAAGTTTAACAGAATTGGTATGAAAGTTTACCAGACGAGGTAGTCATTATCCATTTTACTAACTTGTGCTCAGTTGCAAAGCACTCTATACGGGGGAATTTCTCCAAATTTGTGTTTATTCTTTTTCTTCATCATGAAGGCAACTCCTATGCAAAATTTCAGCTTTCTTCGGCTAAGGTCTTGGGCTAGACGAGGCGAGACTTGATGAGTCAATTAGTCAGGTCGGTTAGCCAGCCAGGATTTTTATTTTGTTAATATTTTTATTTAAGTTCGGTTATTCAATAAGTTTTTTTTTTGTTGCGGCAGTTGCTAAAATAGAACATGATTCAGCTATAAATAATGTTTAATGTCTTGACAGACAAAGTAATTCCGTATTTATTATTGCATTCTTTATGGAAACAAGAACAATATTATGGAAATCAAATAAAAAATGTCGAAGATAAAGCGCGTCAAAGTATGACAGTGGGCCCGTCACGTCTAAGTAAGAAGTGTACGGTCAAGTTCAAAAATATGTATCTATTTAATCCTCTCGTAATTATCTCGTATTAATTTGACGACATAAGAACTATGGGACATATTAACTATCAAGGCATTCAATATTTTTAACGATCTAAGTAACAGACTAATTTTAATATATTTTATAGAAATCTAGTATTTAAAAGTCCTGTTAAAATCCAGGACAAAAGTACCGACATTACTGGTTGTACCTATTATGACATAGCTTGTACATAAAACATACTTAATGTCGTAAATATCGTACTTGAACGTATGTAACAGTAGAGATAATATGGGGTAATTTCGATGCGTGATATATTGCCATATTATCAGAAACTGGGTGAAGGTTGTCCTCAGTCTGGATTGATATATCATCAATATACAGTAAGATGGCCTCTTTTGCAATGGGCCTGTACTCAGAGTTTCTCTGCGTGATCAAATCAGAGATGAGAAGATTCGCAGACGAACCAAAGTTGCTGACTTAGCTCAGAGAGTTGCTGGACTCAAGTGGCAGTGGGCAGGGCACATTATTCGTGAAACCGCCGGCTAATTGGGCAGTAAGGTTTTAGAGTAGCACCGCAAACCGAAATACGTGGCATGAGAAGTAATGGTATGTAATGTAGCAACTTGTGCTAGCGAACTATTCTGACAGCCAAATGAAAGGTCGTTTACCTTTTGAACTTTCGCGAGAATCAGCAACTGGTGGTTGCAAGCCTTTCTGACAGCCAAATGGAAGTTCGTTTGTCTTTTGTTTTTTTGCGAAATCTAGCAATATCTACCAGCAAGCTTTTCCGACATCCAAATGAAATTTCGTTTATCTTTTGTCTTATCGCAAGGATCAAGAAACTGGTGCTAGCTAGCTATTCTGACAGCCAAATAAAAAGTCGGTAATCTTTTGACTTTTCGCGAATCAGCAACTTGTGCTAGCAAGCATTTCCGACAGCCAAATGAAAGTTCGTTTATCTTTTGTCTTTTCGCGAACATCAAGAAGCTTATGCTGGCGAGCTATTCTGAAAGCCAATTGAAAAGACGTCTATCTTTTGTCTATTCGCGACCATCCAGCAGCTTATGCTGGCGAGCTATTCTGATAGTAAAATGGAAGTTCATTTGTCTTTTGTCCTTTCGCGGGAATCTCGCAACTTGTGCTAGCGAGCTATTCTGACAGGCGATCAACAATAGTTCGGTTACTCACATGCCTACAATAAGCCGGCAGTGACTTGTTACGCGTATTTATAGCGTACGGCCGTCGACGCATGTCTGCACTTCGCTTTTATTATTAGATGGCGCTTGCTACTTGCGTCGCCGACCGTTTCCTTGGGGTTTGGAGTGTGCCCTTAGGCGCAAGGCACACAGAAGAGACGTGGGACGGGGGCGCGTCGCAATCACCCCACTCCCGTTGAATCAGCTTTCATACTAGATGTATAGAAGCGTCGCGATCCAAATCAAACAGAAGAGACGAGGCCGCGTCTACGCCTCTCGTGACGCTTTAATACATTTAAGTATGAAAACCGATTTAAAAGCGCCACGGCCCGCGACTGCGACGCGCCCCCGTCCCACGTCTCTTCTGTGTGGCTTACGCCTTAGAAGTCATAAATGTCGATAAATGGGATAGCCCATTAGTTAGGGAAACTGACAACAGGGGTTTCCGTTGACAGATTTTCGTTTTATTCAAAATGCTTCACCATAAAGTTAAATTCCGAGCGAACGAAGTTTGAAACAAAAATTCCGATGGTAAATCAGTCAGTGTACCTAAATAATGTTTTAAACTCTCGCCATTCTGACTCCTAACTTATATTTTCCGGGACTTAAACACTAACTACTTATATATATTATTGCTAAAATTACCTAAATGTTTCAATCACACTTTTACAGGAGTCGACTCGTGAGCACAAGTGCTGTAATGTGATGAAAACTTCGAGGTAACTTTACTGGGGTTTTTAGTCAAACTATCCCAACAACCTGATGAATTTTAAAATGAAACTACCGCAAGACTCACTCATAGTGAAAATATACGGATCATTCACGTCTTAAAACGAGTTTAACTCAACTTTTTCGGGCTACCGTAGCCCTTCTTCAAGGAGCCACATGTCACGGCGGCTGCCAAACGTGCACTACGCGCTGCTCGACAACTCTGATACCGGCGCACAACTACCCGCGTTTTCATCGTCATTTTTATTGTTAGGTAGGTACATTAAATGTAGGGTAGCACACAACACTAGCAACGTCACCCTGTACAGGCCCATTCACATTCACCATTGACGCAGTATGATTCAACACTGTCTTCCAACTCGGGGGTACCGACCAACCACTGTCCAGGTCCGTATATTTTCACTATAACCAGCAGGCTTATTGTCTGACGCTTGCTTTCGCAATCACTATTTCTTTCTGTCAAACGGTGTAAGATGGTGACAGAAAGAGATGGTGAAAGCGAAGGCAAGCGTCAGAAGAGTTAGACAATACGGCCTCTGATGAATTATTCCGGATTAAGAGCTATAATTAAAACTAAGCTGCGTAGTCACAGCACCAAACTTTTTCAACGGAACGCAAAAAACATCTACGCTTCGCCGCCTCTACTATCGATTTTGAATTTAGTCTGGGAACAAAACACCAATTAGAATCAGCAAAAAACGTTCACTTTAAAATTAGTAGTTTTTGGACGAATTAAAAGTTAATATTTACGGTTACTGCTTTAATAAAGTTTCATAGTTTTATGGCGGTTTTGTTGTTCAACGTGTGTGAATTTTGTACAGTCAAGGAAACTGAATCGCGTACCAGGGTGGAACCTTTTCACAACCAATTTCACGATGATTTCTTTGGCGGACGTATGGAATGTCAACATGATATTTGCAATGAAAAGGATTCACCCTGGTACGTGATTCAGCTTCTTTCACTGTACAATCATGTCGTCGAAATAACGAATAAGGAAAGTAAATTTATACAGAAATCTTCTTCTTAAAAAGGCTACTCCGTTTCTAGAGGCTGGCCGAAAGCTCTGAAAATTTTCCTCTGTCTCGAACCATTCTAAACAATTTTTTGTGCACTGTTGATCCCGGTCCACTCCCTTATACCTATTCCGCAGCCATGATTTCTTCGGCCTTCCAAGGCGTACAGAAATACAAGATGTTTTAAGAACGTTTATTCGAGCGTTTAAACCGCTAGATCATCATCATCATTTCGGCCGTAGGACGTCCACTGCTGGACCTATGTCTAAGGCCTATGCCTTGGAAGCGACTTGCATCCACCCTGAACCAGCGGCCTTCACCAAATCGTCCGTCCATCTTGTTGGTGGACGTCCCACGCTGCGCTTGCCAGTCCGTGGTCTCCATTCGGGAAGTTTTAGGCCCCAACGCTACTGCTAAATAGTTAATCCCAATGACCAAAGTTTTTATTCAGGGTTTACGGTACGGAGTATAGTTAGATTAATTCGAGCATCTTTGGTAAAGGGTTTTCTTCGGTATTTTTACTCAAGATGTAACTAAGAAGAAGGGGGCGACCAAGATCAACTCCATTGTTAGACTGGGAATGTCTTACACTACAAGCAAGTAAATTTAATTTCAATTCAAGGGCAAAGGCCGTTGTTTAACCCGCGGATGCTTGCACCTTCTCACCATCTCTTTTTGTCACCGTCTCATACCGTGTGACAGAAAGAAATAGTGGATGCGATAGCAAGTGTCAGTGCGTTAGACAATAAGAGTACAGGTCAAGAGTACCTACCCGAAACTTTTTTTTTTATGCTAGATAGGCCAGACAAAAGAACTAGTGGGTCACCTGATGTTAAATGATCACCACTGTCCATAGACACCCGCAGCGCTTTACGCGATGCCAGTGCGTTGTCAGCCCTAAGGAAAAAGGAGAGGGAATAGGGGAGGGGGAGAGGTACTTAGGAGCATAATATTATGAAAGACTATGAATGTTGTCAGGATCGTAGTTGCGAGCCGGGATTTGAAACCATTCAATGGTCAGTTTGATTCAGTGGTGTATGTGAAGTACCCAATCCGCACTGGGTCCGCGTGGGAACTACTGCCCAAGCCCTCTCATTCTGAGAGGAGGCCTGTGCCCTGCAATGGGACGTATATAGGCTGGGATGATTCATCAGTAAACTTCAGTTTACACAAAAAAAATCGGCCAAGTGCGAGTCGAACTCGCGCACGAAGGGTTCCGTCCGTACCATTATCTATAAAAAATTGCGGTTTACGATTTATGACGTATTAAAAAAACTACTTACTAGATCTCGTTCAAACCAATTTTCGGTGGAAGTTTACATGGTAATGTACATCATATATTTTTTTTAGTTTTATCATTCTCTTATTTTAGAAGTTACAGGGGGGGGGACACACATTTTACCACTTTGGAAGTGTCTCTCGCGCAAACTATTCAGTTTAGAAAAAAATGATATTAGAAACCTCAATATCATTTTTGAAGACCTATCCATAGGGACCTATCCCACACATATGGGTTTAATAAAAAAAAAAATTTTGAGTTTCAGTTCTAAGTATGGGGAACCCCCAAAATTTATTGTTTTTTTTTTTCTATTTTTGTGTGAAAATCTTAATGCGGTTCACAGAATACGTGACACTTACCAAGTTTCAACAGCATAGTTCTTATAGTTTCGGAAAAAAGTGGCTAAGACATACGGACGGACAGACAGACAGACAGACAGACATGACGAATCCATAAGGGTTCCGTTTTTTGCCACTTGGCTACGGAACCCTAAAAATGTAGTGAACTGCAATATTTTGTTGTGCGTTAATATGCCAGCAGAATTATGAAGATACCAGGGAAAACTCACAAAAATACATGTGTTAAAATCTAGAATGTACTACTGCCCTTAACCACTTGATTTAAACACTTTTCACTGCACAAATATTTAAAGAAAAGACCGAGCCAAGTCTCGAAAGCATCATTAGCGCTCGGGTAAACAGCCGGGCGTCTAGTCAGCGCTTCCGGTGAAAAAAACGGCCAGTCACAACAAACCGGGCAGACAAAAGTGCCGTAACACGACACCTGTAGGGAGGGGGCGATGTCGATAGAGAATCTCTATTAGAATGTCGATTAAAAGTTGCTAATTTCTTCTCAACAGATAATTTTTGACGTTCATGATAATAATCATCGTTATTATTTTTATTTGTATGCTTGGGAATATGGTATGAATTAGATTGTGATATAAAGGTAATAATAGTTTCACACGCTTTCGTCACACTGTGACATGCTCTTTGTAGGTCTTTTGCTAAAATTCTTCTCTTATCCACTCAAATGTTGACTGGTAGAGATCCCTTAAAGAGATGAGTTCACCTTTTGTATGTATCTCAACGGTTTTCAACAGTGTTTTTTTTTCTTTATTTTTGTATAATAAACGGTTAAAATACTAACATACAAGTAAATTTCAATTCAATATAATTGGAATGTTGACGCCATTAAAAAATAATTCGAAGACACGACTCCAGTTATAAAACGCTTTATTTTTAGCCCTGAAAACCAGATTAATTTTCAAATAACTGCAAAACTAGATTTTTTGTTGCTTTAAAACAAATAAATAGTTATTTGATTGAGTTGGCAAACAAGTGACGTCATAAGTTGCTATTGCCATTCAAACTCTATGGGAGAACGTGTTTTGAAAGCTCGTAAAAAGTACGTCAGTTGATTGGTGGTGTCAACATCCCTATTTGACATACGTGCTTAATTAAATGAAGATACTTAAAATTTGTTTTATGTGCTGAGACCATTGTTATTGATAATATTACGGCTGATTATCCTTCCACTCGTTGGAGTAATGGCTTGTTGTAAAATTGCACGCGTAAATTTAGACAACTCCCGATCTGATGCAATGTCAAGCCAGTCTTTTGCGTACGCGTACAAATCGTCCCGCCATCTCCTTCTTGGTCTGCCTCGTCGCTGTCCGCGCTCCGGCACCCACCAAGTGACAGTGTGAGCCCGCCTCTGTGGGTGTATGCGACAAACGTGTCCAGCCCAGTCCCATTTTAGCTTAACAGTCTTTTCCTTAACGTCAGACACCGTTACGATGCAAGTTTAATAACCATCTAAAATTAATTTGCCGATATTAATACATAGTATTTAGATAGATAGATAGAAAAAAGACGTTTATATGGTACTGCAAACACACATAATCAAGATTACCAAAAATACAGAAATCACCACCAGACCAGTGGTGTAGGGGTTTAGCACGCAGCACGGAATGCTGAGGATCTGGGTTCGATTCCCAGCGCTAGTCTTTTTTCTGGGTTTTTCTGTGCATCCATGTTTCAGTTTGTATTTAGTATGATATATATTCAGAAATTAGTACAAACTTAAAAGTAAAACATTTTATACTGTCTGTATGCGCTGCAGTAGTGCAAAAGGGTCATGGCTCAGTGGTCAAAAATGCTCATAGGAGCAAAAAACTGATATTTTGCCACAACCCAGCGGATCTAGAACAAAATATTACTTATTAATTAAAATAATTATACAACAAAAACAAAACAAACAGTGCTAAGCAAAGCATTATCAATACCTACAACAATTAGCAGATTGTACAACAAGAGCACAAAATAAGCCATCTTACCCGATGGTACTTATTTAAATTTTAACTAAACAAAAACAAATTATAGTTTTAAATAACCCGTCTAGCGCAGGATACTGTGATAGAGGCAGACCGAAGTAAAGATGGAGGGACAATCTAGATAGTTACGACTTATGATGGCGGGAGTTCGCGTTTGATGCCCAGCATTAGGACACACAGGCTAACTAAAAAAATGAGCCGTCTAAAAGTATCGATATTTTTAAGTAAGGCTTAGACATTTCACATCCCTATTACGGTAAAGATGTTACCTAAATATAAGTTAATTATTGACGTTTGTTTATATTTTTTTTGTGGTTTTTTATTGAAGTGCTAGAAATTGACTACGTGAATATTAATGACTGTTGACGTAATTTTTTTTAGGGAATGATTCATTACAGCTATCATAAAATATCCGACTAGATGTGTCTCTTGCTTATTTATATAAGGTTAGCTAAATCTGTAACTTTGAAAAACATTTCTTGATTTATCACGTAATCTAAATGAGGCCCTAACCTAAGTGATTACCAGAGCTCGGCGGGGTGAGCTGTTTTCAGAGTTAGCATAATATGGACATGCCTTGTCATTCAATGGTATATGTGGTGTAGTTTAATAAATAAAGAAATTATTTTATTTAGGCTGCCTTTCCGCTACGATCATAAAACAAATGAATTTTATAGTAAGTTTTTTTTAGCAAACGTCTTTAAATAATATGTATATATGATACTATTAAAGTTAATAACGTGATATGATATGATATCAAACCTCTTTAGATAGGCAATAAATCTGTTTAAGGATGCCATATTCAACTGACTGAAATATCATGACAACGTCATTTCATTATTCTATTACCTATTCTGTTGTGTTATTTTATAAGCAGCCTCTTAATTTGAAGTAAGTAAGCGAATAAATAATTAATAATATAATTAATAGAAAGATTATTCTGATTTTAAGTATGCCGAAAATTAAAGCAATAACAGTCCTAAAGTGGAATCTATATTAATATCTACACTTGACATAAAAGTGACGTCAAAATGGCTCACCTCTGCCGAGCTCTGGTGATTACACCCAACGTCCTTTCCTTTAGCATGTCGTCAACATACACGTCGAAACTTGATGATATTCAGACGCTAGGTCGTTTAAAGTGACACTGGTCACTCGATACGCATTCTTCAAGCTTGTTTATATCATTTTATAACGCTTATCGCATATCCGGGGGCTATGCAGACACGCCATTGCAAAAATATGTCTAAGTCATCATCATCTTGGCTACTTTACATTACATTGTTGGGCACCATCGCAGAATGAGAGGGCTGCAGTTCCTGTGCGAATTTGGAGCTTCACGCGCAGTTGCATTGCTTTAGGGTTTACTAATGTTTCGGCGAAATGATTCATTTGGCAAATGTTTCATTTGGCAACTGTTTATTTTTTCTGAAACTGTAAACTATACAGTATTGTTATAAAACAAACCTAATCTAACCTAACGTACAGGATAGTCCTAAAATATATCCTGAATAGTTTACAGTTTCAGAAAAAATAAACAGTTGCCAAATGAATCATTTTGCGAAATAATTTTCGCCGAATCGGCAGTACCTACCCGCTTTGCTAGTATATGCCGTCTACTCATAATGTTTGATAAATTTCAAACGTACCTAATTTTGCACATGCATCCTATGAAACTCAGAGGTGCGAGCCCGGTATTTGAACCCACAATCCTCTGCTCAAGTTCCTAATCCGCAGTGGGAACTACGGCCTAAAGCCCTCTCATACTGTGAGGAGGCCATGTGTCTTGCAGTGGGACGTATATAGGCTGAAATGACAATGATCCTCTGCTTGAAAGTCCAGGTCAAATTAATCAGCAACAACTAGCTGCATAAAACAAAATCAAGGGAACACAACGTTAGCTAGTTCATAGAGGGATAAGCGCCATCTATGGGTAAAATTTATAACTAAATTGCGACAAACATAAACATTAGCATTCAACAGAATTGAAATCAGTTTGCTTGTTTGTTTATGTATGTATTGTATGTATAAAGACACTATTAACAACCATTGAGATACATGTGCAAAGACGAACTTATCCCGGTAAGGAATCGCTATCAGTCAACCTTTGAGTGGATGAGAGGAACATTTAGTAAGGGACCGACAAAGAGTACTTAAGTAAAAAGTCAGAAATACAACGTTACAATACAATTCTTTTATTAATACAATAGATAAACAGTATAATATAATACATAATTATAAACGTATACAAGTATGCTAAGAACTATGGCAGCCTCGTTACATTCGCGCTTCTTTCGCCGATTTGCCTAACGATAACACCAGCTAAGATTATTCTTATTTCCAAACAAACTTTGCCTCTTTCCAGACTCAACTTCAATTTTCCTGTTACCATTTTCACGAAAGTTCACCGACCTCCGTTAACAGCCCCATAAATGTGGCTGATTAAAGATTTAATGACATAGGACATAATTGTCTCGTTTCACCCTATAGCGTAAAATTACGTTTAACGACACATCCGCTTATTTTGATCGGTTAGTTTGTTTCGTCTGCTATTTTATGGTCGTCTGTTTAGTAGAGCGATAACCTGTCGTTAATTGTGCAAAATTTGCACTCTTTATTTCAGTAACGTACTTCGTTTTCTGACGGTTTTCGAGACTTGGCTGTATTTAGTTTTATTCTCATTTCTTTGAACTTAAAATCTTTAAATATAAAAAGAAATGTCCTGACTGTTTGACTGAGTGACTCATGGGCATGGGTGACACTGGGCCTACCAATCGAGCAGAAAAGCGCTCCGGTCGTCGCGCCATCTCCTCTTGGGTCTGCCTCTGCTCCTTTGGCCATCCCTCGTAACCCATTCTGTAACGACTCGTATCCAACAGTCCGGATGCAGTATTTTTATTAATTATGCTCGGTAAACCAGTGTAAGAGTTTTATAACGTAGTCGTCGTCGTTAGCTTATGACGTCGAAGTAAAAATACTGTCACACTTTTTTAACTTTTTGTTACTTTAAAGTACCTTTTACAATGACTGAGAAGTCAATATTTATTTCTTATGTATGAAAAACAACGAGAAAAAGTTAGGTAGTTTCTATCGATGTATAATGGACCAAGTAAGTGCTTTACCATTTTTTTCTGACAGTTTCGTCACTAGAAAACAAACAATAAGGCTTGCTGTCACATTGAGTTGTGAGTGAAAATAGTCTGTGATGCTTGAAACCGTCTTCTGACATAGAACCTACCTAGCTACTTGTTGGTTCTTGTTGGCGTTAATTATATGGAATCTGTCATCGCTTTAAACATAAAACTTCCGTGAGACTCACTCATAGTGAAAGTATACGGATCACTCACGTCTTAAAACGAGTTATTACATATTTCTCTTCACATATTGCCCTTTTTCTTGGAGTCACACGCGCACTACGCGCCACCGCACTGCTCGCGTGGCTGCTCGACGACACTGATACCAGCGCACAACTACCCGCGTTTTCATCGTCATTTTTACTGTCATTCTTAAATGGAGGGTAGCACACAACACTAACAACATCACCCTGTAAAACTCGTTTTAAGACGTGAGTAAAATTAAAAAAAAATTTTGGAAATTTTTCAAAATAGCGTGGCCATGCGGGTTTTAAGGTACGTGGTGAATAAGTGGTGCGAGGATAGACTCGCGACCTCAACTTCTCACAAAGCCTCTATAGCTAGACCGCTTAGATGAGTCCTCGCCTGCGCGGTACAGGGGCTGGGGGACAACAACAAAGGGGCCGAGAGAGGTGCGGGCGGCGAGCGCGCCTCGTGTGCCTGCCGCCCGCACCTCTCCCGCCCCCTTTGTTTTCTTTAACGAACCGTTATTACGACTATTACAGTATATAAATGGTAAGATAATTCATTCCAACCATCCAATAGGGTTAAATCTGTCCCATTCATCCGATAGAGATGTCATTATAAAATTTATTACAACATCATCTTCACTCCTTTAACGCACCATTATGACAAGCATTAATTTTCACATCAAACCCATTCAGAACATTTTCGTTAGGTATTTATAGGTATTAAAATATATTATTGCTTTCTGATTTATGAGTAATCTGTGTGGAGTTTTATTCGCGATAGAACGGTGTTCAAATGTTTCCTTGATTTATTCTGTAATCGTTACAATTTTGTTTATGTAATAAAAAGTTTATGTGATTCTGATTTATAATTTTAAATCTCAATGGACATTTATTTCACTGAACAAAAAAAAAATGGTCAAGTGAGAGTCGGACTCATACATGAAGGGTTTTGAAAAAAATCAGTAGGTAAAGAAGTTATAAAGATTGGGTCAAAAACGCTGAAAAAAAAACAAGTTTCTATTATGGTGATTTTTCGCTTTTAACTTTATCTTATGGCGGCCACAGAAATACACAATCGGTGAAAGTTGCAAGTCTCAAGATAGAGTCCTATAACAGACGGACGGACAGTCATCGGAGTCTCAGTAATAGGCAGGCAGGAGTTTAGACAGGTCATAAAATTAAATATGTCAATTAATTAATGTCAAACGGCTTATTTGACACTTCAATGCAAACGCGTTCGAGAAGTCAAAATCGCGTAAGTGCAGTTCATAAATATGTCAATTATTTGGTGTCAAATAGCCTATTTAACACTAAGGGTTGTTTCACACGTACCACAACTACACGACAACCACAACCACAACACGAGGTCGGGCGCATATTTTGTATTGAAAATGAATAATTCACACGTACCTCATTTTGCCGTCGTTATCGACCGCGTGTGTATTTCCGCGTGTATGCCGACTATTCTAAAAGCCTTCTACTCTCTGAATATATTTCCTCTTTTGACCAATGACTAATGTTATGATGTTATGTTATTTTTCTTTTCTTGCTTTTTAGTATGTAGTAAAATTTTTGCATGCCAGATTTTGGTGAAATACGTGATCTCGATCTCTATACTGTGTTCCATCTTCTGTACCATATTTTAAGCGAAATAAATGATTTGTATTTGTATTTCACACGTAACGACTGCTTGACCGCATTTAACCGCTGCGACGTGGCGTGGTTGTGATACGTGTGAAACAGCCCTAACACAAACGCGTTGGAGAAGTGTGACGCGAAAACTTACACTAGTGAAGTCCCGGTCATGCGTCAATCATGTTCGTATGTAATATTAATTACGTAATCGTGGATCATGGCGTTTACGCCATTAATGACGTTTAGTGTCGCATGTGTTCTAGGTCCGGCTTCCGACGCGAGAGCCCAGATGGAATCATCGGAGGGTTTTGACCGACTGAACTGAACACGTGTTTCTCGAAGGACGCAACTTTTAACGTCATCATCATCATCCCAGCTTATATACGTCCCACTGCAGGGCACAGAACTCCACTCAGAATGAGAGCGCTTAGGTCTTAGTCCCACGCGAGCCCGGTGCGGATTGGGAACTTCACACACACCATTGAATATCTTCGCAGGTGTATGCAGGTTTCCTTCACCGTACTCACTCATGGTAAATTTCAAATGTAAATTCGCACAGAAATTCCGAAAAACTCAGAGGTGCAAGCCGGGATTGAACCCATGACCAGATCCCTTGAGAGGCCATAGGTCAAACCACTAGGCAACAGCTATAGGTAATTCTTATTAAACTAACCTAACCTACTGTATTCTATAAGATGACATTTTAAAAAATCCTGAAAACAGCACTTTTTTATATTAATGGCAAACGTGGCTATGACAAGTGAAATTATAACAAATGACACCTATGACATCGGGGTTTTCAAGAAAAGGGTTTAAGTATACTTCCTTTAAAAACCGGCAAAAGAGTGATTCTCTTTGAGTTGTTGATATTTATGAGCGGTGGTGATCATTTCCCATCAGATGACCCGCTTGCTCTTCTCTCATCATTATCATTTCAGCCATAGGACGTCCATTCACATAGACCTCCCTCATTAACGGCCAGTCATTACGGTTGGAAGCGACTTGCATCCACCCTGAACCTGCGACCTTCACTAAATCGTCCGTCTATCTCGTTGGTGGACGTCCCACGCTGCGCTTGCCAGTCCGCGTTGTTCTGCGTGCTATGTGGCCTGCTTATTGCCATTTCAACGAGCTAATCCGTAACCGTATCATTCTCATAATAAAAAATGGAAACGAAGTGACACCCTTCTTACACAAAACTCGAGCTTCAAAATAAAACGTTGAGGTTTATTCCCCACCAAACAACTGTTTCAGTAAAAACTAAATGTATCAGTTGGCACAGCGCAACGACCATGACCTACCTCGCCTAATTACTATTGGCATCGCTCAGAAATACTCCACATATATTGAATGAAAAGTTTTTGTCGCAACTTTTGGAGCAATCATTTTACTCTCAAAATGTTTATTAAATCAGTCGTTACTTTGCGGAGGTCCATAGATTCAGACCAAGTTAATCTGCAACGATTTTGATAGCACATGCAGTGCAATTGTTATATTTCTATGAAATTATGACGTATAAGTAACGGGATCCCTAGGTTTCGCATAATTTAATAAGTCATAATCATAATGCATCATTCTTCATAATCAACGTTAGTCATACAGTGATTTATTTCTGAAACAGTATTTTTTTCAGGACTTTTTCAAATGCCATCTTATAGAATGCAGTAGGCTAGGTTAGGTTTACCTTATAACAATTCCGAACAAAAAAAACTGTCTCTGAAATAAATCACTTTATGACTAACGTTGATTATGAAGAATGATACATTATAACTTATTAAGTTGTGCTAAACTATAGAGACACATAAATAACACTTGCACTGCGTGTGCTATCAAAATCGTTGCAGACTTATCTTGGTGTGACTCTGTCAATGAACTGAAACAATTACTCGTGGTATTAATTATTCACACTAATTGACCTAGTTCCAAAGTAAGCAAAGTTTGTGTTATGGGTACTAGGCAATGGATAAACATCTAATCTCTAATACATAAAAATCTCGTGTCACGGCGTTTGTTATCGAACTCCTCCGAAACGGCTCGACCGATTGTTATGAAACTTTTTTGTCTATACTCGGTAGGTCTGAGAATAGGTTTTTATACTCCTATTCTTCGCGGACGGATTCGCGGGCAACAGCTAGTACTTATACAAAAAAATAACAATATCCACATTTTGGGTTTTTGTCTGGAAAGTATCGCTTGCCATAATTTTATTGCAATTATAAAAATATAGCCGATTTTTTTTTAACCAATACGTCTACAATTAACAAAAGATAAGAAAATTAAACCTGACACTAAAAGCTTACAAATAAAAAAATATCTTTTAAAAAATTAAAATATCACCCGACGGAATAATCTCTAATAGGCAGCGTTTCCGCGTTGGATATAATTACATGGTAGGTAGGAGCTTAATTGAACCAATTTTTTTTTCTGAATATAATTATGTATTTTTGCGATTTTTGTGGAGCTAAGCTAACCTAATAAGTTTCAACATAAATACATTGTTAAAAAAGATTCTAAACCATTTTATTCTTTATAACTAACGAAATTATCATTAGCAAAATTAGAAACAATACGTTTACGGGTAACTAGGGCACCCCAATATTTAAAAACAGCAGCAGACAGCAGAAGTTAGCAACACAGCTAAAAGACGGAATTTTAAAACAATTACACGATACACGTATTCCACAATTAATTTTAATTTCATATCACCTCAACGTGGTCACACACTACTCAAATCAGAATCTGCAAAAAAGCTCTTCCTGTCTTATCACTTGGTCTTATAAATCGACTCCCACGCATGGGAACAGAACAACAATGGCCGCTAGCCAGTTCACACCAGTTCACGCTAGTTCCCACCGGCACAGCAGCGCTCATTAGCTCATTTAGCATAGCTAAGCGCTTATTTGACACCTGTGTAGAGATATTATGCCGGCCTGTTTTTTGTGGCATCCGAAAACAGACAAACAGATGCTAACTTTTTGTAGTCTTGCTGGCTTTTGCCTGCGACTTTTTCCGCGAAGAGACAAAGTTTATGGAAAACTCCTATCCCCAAAAATTCATGCCCACTGCACCTCTATGATCCTGCAAGTTAAAGGAAATTGGAGTTCTGACTAACTCACAGGTATGCAGGTAAAATTTCAAACCCCATTACTAAGTATTAAAAAGTTACAATCAAATAAACTAAGTCGCGAAATGTGTGCTCGACTTAATGAAATTACTAATAAAATTTTTGAAAAAAAAATTTTTTTGGAAAAGTATGTATTTTTGTTTTTCAAATTGATTTTTTGCATAATTATAGCTATTTCGCATAATGCAAAGCTGGTAAGGTTGTTAACCACTGCGCAGGTGGCATCTGCGCATCTGAAGCCACGCCCACCGCGGTATATAAAACAAACGACCAAGCCTACTAATATTATAAATACGAAAGTTTGGTATGTGTGTGTGTGCGCGCATTTGAATGAAATTAGGTATGTAGAGTAGACGTCTGTAATAAGATGGCATTAGATAATTCCGCGTATCTAACAAAAGTCAATATCCAATTTTACTCCAAATTCGTTGAAATAAAACAAATTTACATTTTAAACCACAAGTTTTACGGTAAAGGACAAACATCGCGAGAAAACCTGCAGCAACATGCTAAGAAATCCAATGGTATTTTTCAGAACTGATTTTCAATAAGACACGTCAAGATCGCTTACCTAACCTTCTTTCTAATGCTAATAAAACGTATGTTTCGCCAATCGCTCAAGAACGTATCTTGATCATCCCGCCATCTTCGCTTTGTATTACTAATAATTATTATGGATTAGTTGTATATTTAGCTGATCTGTCAATTATTACCACTGGCAACTTTTAAACCGCTCCTTGTATCGCCGTTGCGTTTTATTCGCGCTGCAGCTGCGCGCGCATCTGCCGCACGCGCCGGCATTCAACAATTCCAAATTCAAATTTAATTATATTTTAAGGGATCCGCGCCGTAAAATACTACAATTGTAAATGCGGACGTTTGTGAGTGCGTGTGTGTGTATGTTTGTTAATTATTCACACTAAAACGGCTTAACGAAATTGGATGAAATTTGGTACACAGATAGTTGAATTTTTGGAATAAAATATAGGCTACTTTTATCCCGTTTGTCTCACGAGATCGAGATAAAATTATGAAATCTCAACCGCTAGGTTTAGAGACATTAGCAAAGGTGTTTACTATACAGCGTTTATGAAGGCCACGATGTAATTGAGAATTCCCATAGGATTTTTTCCAAATGGGAAGTCAGTGAAATTTTTCCTGAAAAATTTGACCCAAAGAAACTAACAAACATTGCAAAAGTTAGTATTGTAGAACGAGATAGGTATCATGGCTTTCTCAGTCCCTCACGTTGCATAGAACCTATAACTTTGTTTCAAAATCATCATTCTGTTAATATTTTACAGCGTTCTTACAGTTATGTTTCAATTTAAATCAATTTTTTAATTCTCAATCTTTGTAAGATCATTATAATAAATCTTATTATCAATAATTTTCCGACCATGTTTGCGTTACTGTAACAATAATATCTATTTGTATAAATCGAACAAACCTATTTTATTCGTTATCCTGAACCAATAACGTGGCTCGACTCACACTTGACAGCTTTTTTATTTTAATTTGCGTCCTTGTGCGCAAGGTGCACTGGCTGAATAAAAAAAGCGTCCGAGCGGTCAGCTTTCTTTTTAATTATAGACATAATATCGTAGCGTTACCAGTCGTTTGTTTATGGCCAGTACGGTTTCCACGAGTGTCTAGAACGACCTTTTGTGCATCCCTTTCGTACCAGGTTAGAGAAAAAAAAAAACCCAGACAAACAACGATCTGACATTAGATTTCATTCAGCAATTTGCGTGATTTCAGATTGTCACTTGTGACAGTATAACTGACTTTCAAGCTTAGGGTGATGAAGGAATTTCTTAGCCAAGAAGTACCTATTTCAACTGTGAGAGTCTGAAGACACTATCAGCTCACTCTGTGAGTTGCGTCATGATAATATTGTACCTCAAGCCATAGCGGTACGGTTAATATACTACCTGTAGTTGTCGTCGACATTAACGCACGACCTTATAATTGAATCCCTTACGGCAATAACATTACGGTTTAAATTATCAGGTTCTTCAGAATTGCCGTCGAAAAATTCAGGTCGTGTTTTTACTGCACCCTCCACAGCAACCCTGGCAAAACTTTTGACTGACGACTGTCCATAGAGCCTCTCAATTTCAAAACGTTCTATAGGAAGTGCAGGAATGGTAGGAAAAATAGTAAAATCCGGGGTGTGTAGTTGCGAGTCAATAAACTGGGCTGGGCTCGAAATAGCCGGCGGGCGAGACGGCGCGTCGGGTACCGCCAGCAGCTAAAACGGTTCAGGGTACGGTTTTTGAAACATCATTCCAAACTGCCATTCGATTTTTGAAGTGAAACTTCTAATGCGACTTCCAGCAAGGTCGCGTTAAACGTTTAACGCTACCATGGAGGGGGTATGAAAGCATTAGTATATGTACTGCCGAAACAAGTAATCTCGCATTGTATATATACTTACTAACGGATGTTAAAAACTTCGACAGTGCGATGCAGAACTCATACTGCCTGTGCAAATTTGTGTGAGACTTGATGAAATCGCCATCTAGTGAGCAATTTAAACACATAGATGCATAAGTAAATTTAGTTCTTTCAGTTACTGCAATAAGGTTCATATTGATGTATAAGTGCCTTTTTCATTTCCACATTACGAAGTTTCACTTCTTTCGCGCGGAGGAGTTGCAGGCACGATTTTTTTTTATGTAACTGGTTTTGGTTTTTGCACAGGAATCACATGATTTTATCCCCCCATCTCCAGTTTACGAACAGACATCCAGGCGGGGGAGCGTCTTCACCTTTATGTAGTTAGTGTGCCAATGGAATTCGCTACCATCGTCTGTATTACCAGATCAACCTAGGGCTCTTCAGGTTGCGATTTGTAAATCACGTACTAGAAACTACCTATTCGCAATTGTTTCTATCGCCTGCAGGTTTTATATAGGATACGTTACTTAGGCGTGGAGGCAACTGCAGAGATTCCAGAATGCCTTCAAGGCTATCACTGAACCACGCTTACGAGGTATCACAAAATGATTACGAAATATTTCAGCCTGTGATTGGGCAAGTTCAACTGTTGGCAAAACTTTTAGTAGGTACATTCGTTATTCAAAATGTAACGCGTCAAGAACAAACCACCAAAAATTTACCAAAAATTTTGGTGCAAAATCTTTGCAAGGGTGCGTTATTAACCTTAATAGTATAATGTATAACCATGATAGGTAAAGGCCACCGGCCGACTGTTGAGGAACTCTTCGAGGAACTCTGTCCTTGTCTGTCCTGTCTCTGTCTTTTGGCCAATATGATGATGAAAAGGAGGAAAAATAAAGCTAAGATTGGTTTTGAAGCTCATTTTAAGTGGGTTTATACCTGCTGAGCTGGCAACGTTGCATTTTTGTTAGTTTTTCTCGATTATTCCCTAAAAATTGAATGAAAATTAAAAATGTTTTGTATACAAATTGTTCTAATATATATGTTAATGTGTCTGTGTGTGTGTGTGTTCATGATAGACTTTTATTTTCTTTAAAAACGAACAAATTATTACCTAACGGCATCCTAACGGTTTTTATATAAAATAAAAGTCTTATCACGAATTATTTTTGCTGTAGACACATTAACTTATATATTAGAACAATTTGTATACAAAACACTTTTAATTTTCATTCAATTTTTATGGAATAATCGAGAAAAACTAACAAAAATGCAACGTTGCCAGCTCAGCAGGTATAAACCCTCTTAAGAGCTAACGGATTATAAACATTATTGCAATACTTATCGGTTTCTGCTGACTGTACTAAAGTTCTTTCTTTTCCTAAAGCACATTCGAATTGAGACATTACATGCTTTCATACAAATATGAGGCGAGTGTCCCATTTCGTAGCGTTGATAAATATCACTTGTTATGCGTTAGCGCACTCCATTTGGCATTCACATCAATTCACACTTAAGATATCTTCTTCAAGTGCCTCTCCATAATTGTTCCACGATCTTCATGCCGGTCCATTTCCTGATGTTGTGGAGCTATGACATTTTTCTTCTTCCAATATTCGGCTTTTCTGCCACTTTACCTGATGTTGTAGAGCTATGACAATTTCTTCTTCCAATCTTCTGCTACTCTGCCACTTTACACATTAATATGGTGCGTAACAGATGGTATAATGTCAATGCATAACCCAAATATGCGGTTGCCTTGTTGTTGTTCTGTTGCTTAACAATACACATCACCTTTACCTTTTTCGCCATACGTTTAAGGATTATATTTGCGACTCTATCCTTCCAACTGATGCGGCGGACCATCGGGAGCGCCATATTCGATCACTTCAGGCCTCTTCTGCAGGTCTTTTTTTATAGTACAAGGTATAGTAAATAAAAAGATACGATGGCATCTTCATTTTCCAATCGGGTAGGACTGGCGTTTCGACGGTTGTTAGTATTCTGTCGCTTATATTGAAGCTCGAAAGAGCGAATTTTTTTTATAAAACAATATTGTACTTGCGATACAATCTTATCTCTACTCATCTACCCGATAAATCGATAGATTTTCCAGTGAAAAATCTGTTTAGTGCTGTCCTTTCGGACTTACCAAAATACTGGATGACATATTTCTGGACTCGTTTTGTAACATCTTGTATAATTCCCACCTTTTAATATTATGATGGTGTGACGGTATTTTGCAACCGAAATACCGCGGGACGGAAAAAAAGAAGGTATTTCTAAATATAAAGCGGCGTCGCGAAGCGCGGTGCGCGCGCGGCGTTTATGAATGAAATTTATTGATGTTGCATAAGGACTTTTTCTGTGGATGCACTTTTGGTTTATGATTTATGGTTAACTAGCTGTTTCCCGCGACTCCGTCTGCAAAGAATTCATTTATAGTACATTACTGAAGAGACCAGTAAGGAAGCCGTACTGGACAAGTATGATTTGAAATCCGAGCCATAAGCGAGGATTTCTATGTATGAAGCCAGCATGGCACTTATTGGTCAAAGCTTGTATAGCATTTTTTTTTTTAATTTTAGTGGGTATAGTTGGAATTTTATAAGCTGGGGGTTTAGGACTGCAGACCTCATCTGGTAAAGATAACATTGTTCTCGTTTGTTCTGTTATGGACGCACTACAACGCCGACGATCCACCTGAGTACCGCTTACAATGACGAAAGGCCTTTCTTAATGAGTTAAGCTTTTGCAATGTCAACCTTGTAACTTAGAGAAGACGGTAGCTATTTGTTTGCATTTTTTGTTACTTGTTCTGATTTGTTATTAGCGGTAGGCTTCAACAAACGAGAACAATATTATCTTTACCAGATGAGTTCAGCAGTCCTAAACCTCCAGCTTATAAAATTTCAACCAAAAACGAGCAGACGGGTCACCTGATGAAGAGCGATCACCGTCGCCCAGGGACACCCGCAACACGGAAGGGAATCACAGGTGCGTTGCCGACCTTTTAGAAATTGGTAGGCTCGTTTTTTAAAGATCTCTAAGTTGTAACGCTCCGGGAATGTTGCCGCAGTAAGCTGATTCCAGATCTTCGTCGTGCGAGGAAAGAAGTTTCGCTTAAAACGCACGGTACTAGACTGCCAATCATCAAGATGGTGAGGATGGAAAGAAAGACGGTTTCTCGAAGTGCGTTAGTGGAATTTAGCCGCAGGAAGCAATTCCAACAGTTCGTCAGAATACTCCTCATGATTAAATTACATACTACTCCTCATGATTAGGTAAATTTAGTATCTTCTCCTTTACTGCGGCTTGGGTCTAATTTGAACAGTTAGTATTAATAAAATATGCCTTATAAATAAATAAACAAAAATTCAAGGTAGTTTTATAATATGTCAATAAAAGTTAATTTTTGTGGGGTAGTTTGAGAATAAGAAAAATAAAGTGGGTACTTGTGAAGTTACAGTGACAAGTTAAAACATTTGTTTTGGTTGGTTAGTTTAACATTTGGTAGCATAGCATACGGTTGTGGTAACTCCGAAGTTGAGCTCTGGTTGAGTTCGAAACGCGTCAGTGTAGCTTGGTGGTGGTGATAGTTGTGTTTATGTGATTTGTGTGTGTTCGTACAGTGTGGAGGTGGAGGAACTGCATGAACACACATTTCTTGCATAAACGTAACTATTGTAAGGTCGCGGGTGAGCAAAGTAATTGTTTTAGTTCATTAAATTACATTTGTAACAACTTTCATTCTGTTACAATTTAAATATAAAACCAAAACAGAAATGTTAAAAAATATACTTTGCATGTTTAATTTAATATTCTAAAATATAGTCATCGATAGACGATAAAACGCCATGGTCAATCCCTTTTGATGTTTGATTTTTGCTATGAAAATTTTGCCCCTTGCACATGATACATGTACTAACAGTTAGACCTACGTTACGTCATGCGGAATAGTTTTAATGTTTGCTTACTAACACTAGGATTAGTTAATAATGCTTAATATTAAACACTAATTGATTTGTTTTTATTAATAGTAGTATAAAGTAATGTTTAAACTATGATCCATAATAAAAATTCGTAGTTCGGGAATACATACGTGGTTTAGTTAGTTCAGCCACACAGGTGCGTACGAGACGTGCGACTTTTATCTCGTTCGTTAGTGCGCACGCGCAACCGATATAGACGCTGCCTCGCTTGAGCGGTTTTGACACTTGCAGATTTTTTTTTGTAAAAAAATCATTTTCTCAAATTACACTGTCGACTCGGGACCAAGGCCGCTGCTATATGGTCGAAACGTCGAGGTGATTTTAGCAATAAATAGTTCGCGATTTAGTCCCGAGAAATATTAGTTATACGTGAGAATCGCGAAAGTTTAAAACATTATCATTATTTTAATTTAAAGGTCGCGGGTGAGCAAAGTAATTGTTTTAGTTCATCATTATCATTATATTTGACAAACAAAATTCAGTAGGTACAGTCGACAGTTGCCCAGTTTCAAAACAAATTTGCTTGCAGCCGTTGAAGTTCATTGGTATGGATTGGTATGGACAGATGTCTAGCCACTGCAAGCAAAATGGACATTTAAGGTGTCAAGGTGACCTTTTGTTCGACTGAACATGCGGAGGCTGAGACATGGACGCTAACGATTTACCTCAAAGCTTAAAGTCACTCAGAAGGCGATGGAGAGGGCTTTGCTCGGAGTTTCTCTGCGGTATCGCATTAGAAATGATGAAATCCGCGCAAGAACTAAAGTCACTTACATAGCTCGAAGAATCGCCAGACTCGAGTGGCTGCAGTGGGCAGGGCACATCGCTCGTATAATTGACGGACGATGGGGCCGAAAGGTTCTCGAGTGGCGTCCCCGGAAGACGCAGTGTAGGTAGGCCTCCAACAAAACGTAGCGACGACCTGGTTAAGGTTGCGGGAACGCGTTGAATGCGGATGGCGCAGGACCGATTTGTTTGGTGAGCCTTGGGGAAGCCGATGTTCAGCAATGGATGCGCGGTTAAGCTGCGCTTGGGGTCAAACTCAAAAAGCACGTGATAAGATTGTTCTAACGATCAATACCTCTCAATCCTCGTAGAAATAATAGAAAAGTGAGTAAGTGTGTGTATCATATATCAATCGTTCGGACGGCGGCGCTGAAAACCCCTCCCCCCTGTCTACTCCTAAAATAACGGGCCGTGTGTGATCGCATTGTGATTTATGCACCGCACCGTACAGTTCACACCAGCTAACGCACTGGGCTGAACAGGACTGCCTTTTTTGCAAAATAGGTTGACCGTTGACTATGGCGGACTATGGTGATTTCTTTGATATCCGTTCATCAATTCATTCGTTCATCATTGTATCAAGTTGTATTGTAGCTTTGACTACTGACTTTTATAACTTACTAATTGTCGGTCCCTTGCTAAATGCTTCTTTCATTCACTCAAAGGTTGACTGGTAGAGATCCCTTAAAGGGATAAGTTCACCTTTGTACATATTTTTCAACGGTTGTCAATAGTGTTTTGTCCGTTTCTTTTTTTTAACAATAAAGAGTTTACATTCATACATACATCATTTGTATGACTTTTATGAGAAGTGAATATTTGTTCTCGGGTTTCGGGTGCTTAATATGTATTTATGTATGTATCAAATGTATCTATTATACATAAGTATGTTTATCCGTTGCCTAGTACCCATAACACAATTTTTGCTTACTTTAGGACTAGTTCCATAGGGATGTTGACGCATTGAAACATTATTCGAAGACACGACTCCAGTAAAAAACACTTTATTTTAGACCTAAAAAAAATAATTTTCGATTAACTGCAAAATTAGATTTATTGTCGCTTTAAAACAAATAAATAGTTGATTGAGTTGGCGAACAAGGTGACGTCATAAGTTGCTATTGCCATTCAAACTCTATGGGAGAATTGTGTTTTGACAGCTCATAAAAAGTACGTCAGTTGATTGACGGCGTCAACACTGTCAACATCCCTATTGGTGTGAATTGTCCCGTGATATTTATTTATTATCGTGTACTGCCTTTGCGGCGAATTATTTTTCGCAAACTGTTTCATTTGGCAAATGTTTAATTTCCCAAAAGTTATTTTTTTCTGAAACTGTAATCTTTTCAGGATATATTTCAGGTCTATCCTGTAAGTTAGGTTAGGTTAGGTTAGGTTTGTTTTATAACAATCCTGAAAAGTTTACAGTTTCAGAAAAAATAAACATTTGGGAAATGAAACATTTGCCAAATGAATCATTTTGCGAAAAGTTTTTCGCCGAAACATTAGTAAACTATTTATTTTTATCATCATCATCATCATTTCAGCCGAAAGACGTCCACTGCTGAACGTAGGCTCGCTAAACAGATCGATCCTGCGCTACCCGCATCCAACACGTTTCCGCAACCTTATGGCCGGCGCTCACTGACGGCATGGCACGGCATGGCATTTTATTACTATCAAGTTATTTTGAATCTTATTTCAATGAATTTAGAATTTATGTTACTTTATTTCGATTCCACGATGCCGCGACGTGCCGAGGGATGACGCAACGCATAACCATTAAAGTAACATGAATTCTAAACTTATTGAAATAGGATTCAAAATAACTTGATAGTAATGAAATGCTATGCCGTGCCATGCCGTCAGTGAGCGCCGGCGCTTTACTAGGTCGTCACTCCGTCTCGTTGAAGGCCTACCCACACTGTTGCGTCGTTCAGTCCGTGGACGCCACTCGAGAACCTTTTGGCCCCATCGGCCATCAGTTCTACGAGCGATGCGCTGCCCACTGCCGCTTGAGTCTGGAGACTCTTCCAGCTACGTGAGTGACTTTATACTTCAATATCGGACGTCCACCAACGAGATGGCATTAATGTGTGATTTGGTGGATGCAAACCGCTTACAACCTTAATGATTGGGTATCAATGAGAGCCTTCGTCCTGCCCCCTCTTCCCTATAATAATTAATTAACATAATTATATTAATATTAAATAATATTAATATTGAACAATATTAATATTAAATTATATTAATAACATTAATATTATTATTACACGAGCTGCTGCCCGCGACTCCGTCGGCGAAGAATTCGTTTATTGCTATACCGCGGGAACTATGCAATTTTCCGGGATAAAAAGTATCCTATATGTGAATCCGGATTATAAACTATCTGTGTGCCAAATTCCATCAGAATCCGTCAAACCGTTTTAGCGTGAAAGAGTAACAAACATCCATCCATCCATACTTACAAACTTTCGCGTTTATAATATTAGTAGGATTACCGGTGCTACTGCACTAGTATAGCTGCTAAAAATGCAATGGACAGGACGAGGAAAATATGGTTAAATGAAGAGTCGCGTTGTTGGTTTCATGTTAGAGATAATTTATAATTACATCTTAAAGCATTGCAGTCTGAAGGGTGCTTGGTCCGTGAGTCTGAACTTACTTTTAAGAAGGTCGCGAGTGAGCAAAGTAACGCCTGATTCCTTCCTTTGGTCCTTTTTATTTTTTATTATAAGTGAGCTTGCTGTTCTCTTCTACGTAGGTGAGTATAATAAGTCCATTTTGACGACTTTTTACGTAACTGCGCGGAAGCAAAGCGCATAACTTCAAAATAATACGTTCCCGGTTCCCGGGCTGTTGCCAAGTATGAAATTATAATGCGCTGTAATCTAGGAACTATATTATCGTAATGTCATAATCTATTTTCTTCTCCGTGAGATTGTGTCGTTGGCTGAATTAAAAAATTGAGTGCGTTTGTACTGAAAGACAACTTAGTAGGTACGCTGACTGTATGCTTTATTTATTCGCGTTATTAGAAATACTTTTACATGAAATATTTACAATTATTATAGTTTGGCCATTTTTCACCCCCGACACAAAAAGAGGGGTGTTATAAGTTTAACCGTGTGCGCGTCTGTCTGTGGCATCATAGTTCTTAAACGGGTGAACCGATTTGGATGCGGTTTTCTTCATTTGAAAGCGGGTTTTTGGCGATGGTTCTTGGGCATGTCTCATGAAAATTGGTTCAGCCGTTTCAAAGTTATCAGCTCTTTTGTTAGCTGCGGAAGGAATCTTAGACGCATAATGGGCATTTACTTTATTTGCAAATAAATTGTGACCAAATTGCGTGGGGGGGGGGGTTTATAGTACATTGTGCATCACGGGCCGTAAGTAGGGGATTACTAACGAGAGTCTATTAGAAGCCCGACGCTACTTTTAATTACTCGAGTTTGTAATCCCCTTACTGCCCGTGAAACACACAATGATTAACCGCTAAGACTAGAGACATATAATTTCTCACGAGTAATTTTAGACTTCAAGCCCTAAAAACCGACATCGCGATGACCTGTCCACACTGTGGGCCATTCCAAAGCACCGCCGGCACAAAGATTTAACGCAGTTCTACCCTTTACTAGGTACTACTACCTCCCTGTGTAGAAACGGACTTCCCATATAAAAAAAAGCCGTGGTGGGATAGTGGTTTGACGGGTATGTATTACAATACCGAAGTACGAAAGACCGAATGTATTAAAACATCGAATGGGTCAAAAGACTGACACGATTTTTTTCAGAAACCGATACCTTGTTAAGATTGTTATAAAACAAACCTAACCTAACCTAATGGGTTCTGTATGATGCCGTTTTAATAAATTCTGAGAAGTTTACGGTTTCAGAAAAAAATCGTGTCGGTCTTTTGACCCATTCGATGTTTTAATACATTCGGTCTTTCGTACTTCGGTATTGTAATACATACTCGGTTTGACCTCTGGTCACTCAAGCAGTCGTGGGTTCGAGTCCGGGCTCGCGCCTTTGTGTTTTTCGGAATTTATGTGAGAAATTACATTTGTGATTTACCATGAGCTTTACGGTGAAGGAAAAAATCGCGAGGAAACCTGCACACACCTGAGAAGAAATTCAATGGTATACACCATTATGTATTCTTATTAAACTAACAACCTACTGTATTCTACATATAAGATGAAATTTCAAAAAAATCCTGATAACAGCACGCTTTTCATATGTATTTATGGCAAACAAGGCTATGGCAACTGCAAAGAAATTCAATGGTGTATGTGAAGTTCACAATCCGCACTGAGTCCGCGTGGTAACTACGGCCCAAGCCCTCTCACTCTGAGAGGAGGCCTGTGCCCTACAGTGGGACGCATATAGGCTGGGATGGTGATGACGATGATATGTCTTACAACGTAAATAAAACCCACAATGTCATTTTTGGGAAATCCTATGGCAATTTTGTAAAAATCCCGGAATCAATACAACTGCCAGATTTTAAAAATCACGCAAGGGAATCCGCGGCCAAAGGCTAGTATTACTATAGTTATAAATTTCTTACATAGTCCAAAACACCTACGAACAACTCCCTCGGGAGAAGCGTCATAACTGTAAAAATCGCATAATTAAGTTTGGCGCTTTTTTATTTTTCTTCTCATTTTTGGCGCCGCGTTTTTGACAGCGGCATCTTTGGCGATTCCATCGTCCGAATCCAATTACCAGTTTGGGAACAGCCGTGAATTCCTTATTATGATCAGCGTAAGGTTTAATATTGCAGGTTGGGTTAGGTTAGGTACAGATTAGTTTTTGTGCGTCATTCTTTAGTAGCCGTTTTTTAAGCGTTGGGGTCAGTTGGCGCCACGTTTAGATTGATGGCCTGTTTTGTTAGGTTTAGTGTTAAAATTGGGATAATATCCAAGAAGGTTATGGTTCGCGGGATTGTGCTTTGATCAGTTAAAGACTTTTTAAGACAATTCGCATTTACACTTTGGCTTGGGTGTAAAGTATTGAAACTTGTGATGTCATGTCTTATAATATACTACGAATGTTGTACGTGGCATTGGCAGACTCTGTAATCGGTTATGGCCTCTCGAGTTGTGGGAGAACTTATAAGACATATATTCAGAGAATTTATAATATCCAAATAAGATTGTTGAAAGCCATAGTTCCGCTCAAAATTAAACATATATGTGGTAATAACCACATTAAACTATTCCAGTATTGCAGAGTGCTTAACGTGTTTGACAAGGCTAAGTTGGCTGTTGCAGTTGAATATAATTTGAGGAAATTGCACAATATACCTTATTTCCTTGTACCAAGGAGTAACAACCAATATGGTAGAAGAAATTGGTCTAATTACCTGCCGCACGCTCTAAACAGCTTCCCAATAAAAGTCATTGATAATGTTTTGAGTAAGCCAAACTCAGTTAAATATGTATTAAAAAAGGCACTTATTGATTGTACTTAACTTTGAAGACGCACACACGAGTCCTTTACAGGTCCGTTTTTGTATCCGTGTGCACCCCCATTATAGCTTACCACAATCTTAAAATATAAAGATTTTTGTAGCTATTGGTTTTTGTGATGTATTTGTTTTTTATTGATTTAAACAGTTTTAAATTATTTTTTTTATGTTAGCTCAATAATATGGGAAGTATAAGTATCTTATTACTTTTATAAGATGCTTAGAGGGAGGTTATTCGGTACGTTTAGACTTTAAGGAGGTTTTAAGTTTATTATAATCAAGTAAAAGTCATGTTCTTAGCAAGGCCTAGCGGTGAATAGATGCCTAGACTGTGATTTCTAGAATAAATGTGTTAAAATTTTATTGGTACAGTCTTACAATTAAATAAACAATTCATCATCATTATCCCAGCCTATATACTTCCCACTGCAGGGCACAGGCCTCCTCTCAGAATGAGAGGGCTTGGGCCGTAGTTCCCACGCGGATAAACAATTTCCTTAGTCTTATTCATAATTTTGAAATATGTATCGGAACTAGGTCAGTTTGAATAAGTAAATAAAGATATACACAGGGTGAAATTTTGAACGTGATACAAAGTCAATGTTTTTGATACATCTCTCAAGGACTAAAAGGCTCTGATAAGTCTCGAGTTACCAAAGTAATTAATTAGAACTTTATTAACAATTTTAGTTATCCCATTTTTTATTGGCATGTGTGGTTACCCTACCCTTTCGATGATAGATCAAAAAGTTTAAATTTGTTTCATAATAGGCACTCGCCAATTGGTGCTTGGACAAACACTTTGACATAAAAATAAAACAATACTGCCAATTCGTGACGTGAGATGTCATAACAATTATCTCTCGGTTTATTTGTACCTAATTAACTATAAGATACACTCCTACTGTAACTACAGATCCTGTTCTGATTAGGTACTGTTTTTTTTTGGCTAATAAACAAATTTATTATTATTATTATTCAAATTTAACTGAAAAATGCCGTCTGTTTATCCTTATACGCACGTTGAGCATTTAGTTATGGTTATTTTTTATCACATGTCACGTAGTACGGTGCGGACACAAACATTGTTTCACGAAAAGTACTCTCCAATCTCGTCTCGTCGTTTAATAAACCACATGTTTGAATATATTTTGAAAAAAAAACGTCAAATGTTAAAATATTTTCATGCTCATGCTTTTACGACCATTGTCTATGGCTAAATTTTTTTTAACGTTTTAATCGTATGTCTCAATTGAGTCATTTACCAGCGCGTGATGATAATTCGGCTTACAGAGTTATATTTCACTGTGCCTTTGATTAGCAAAAAATACTAACATAGCCTGCGCCTGCGCTTTTGCAAACCCACGTACAATCAGCCACAATGTAAGGTAAAATAGCTATACATATTTAATTTGAACATGAAATTATCGTGAGCTTAACTCATGTGAGTTGGACCTGTTTCGGATTAGTTCAAAACATGTCGAGCTAAACTCGCTTAACGACGTGAGTTATCCGTATATTATACTATAACCATTTAATTATCTCTATCTAAATGATTTGTAAGTTCCCAATCCGCTCTGAGCCCGCATGGGAACTACGGCCCAACCCCTCTCATTCTGAGCAACAAAAAGTAGCCTGGTATGATGATGGAATAATTTGTTGAATCAGGTGTTACTTTGCGGAAGTATATCAATGAACTGAAACAATTAATTTGCTCACCCGCGACCAAAGTAAAGTAAGTCTGCGGGTGAGCAAAGTAATTGTTTCAGATAATATATCTTTATCTAGTTACCTTGACATCGTTCTGGGTGCCACATTTAGACTTTAGCAAAGTACAACACAGTTATGATATTTAATATTTACCTACAGTAAAATCGGAGACGTAATCTGAAACCACTTTTTAATGCTGAATAATTGACAACTATTCCCAAACGACAATTTTAGGCAAGACTTAAACATTTTTTGCGACAATTGTTGTTGTTTTTATCGTCATCTCATCTACACGTAATATTTATTGGTTAACACGAGCAATCAAGTTATTCGAGCGGGTTGGTCTCTTTGGTATAATTGAATTTAGCTCGTTCGGTACGATAAGCCCTATTGGTTTGGTTCACATCCAAGCGTACCCGATTTTTTTCTACATATAATATCCGCATGAAATGTTTTTGAATTTTTCCATCTCCATCTGTAGCTAACCGTAGTTTCTCGTACGCTCGCATGCCCATACGCGGCCGCGCGGCGCCTTAGCGGCACAAAGACGGCATTTATGTAAATGTCCGGATTCCGAAAATGCCCGCAAAAACAATGAGAGAAAAATTTTACTTTTTGGACTTGATGCACTTTCGCACTTGGCCTTATTGATGTGGGGGAACAGTTTTATTATTTTTGTTCAGATAATATGGCGCTGGAATTGCTTTAGTGTTTATTTAGCGATTTATTATAATGGGGCTTTGAAGCGTCTCCATCGCCGTATCTAGTATTACGAAAATCTAAGCCTTTTGGCGACTAAGGTCTAAAAGGAAAAATTACTGAGTATAAAAATGACGACATGAAAAAAAATTACTAAGTTTCTTCCCAACTTTAATCGACACAGAAACAGTGTCGACGGAGCTTCGCTCACGCGGAGCTCCTTCTGCTGTGTGCTATTGGTCCTTTGAGGGGGAGGGGGTACTAAAGGGGGAATGAAAATTTCATTGATTTTGCCGTAGGATGCTCCGTTTTCAAGATATTTGACAAAAAAGCGGTTCTCGTCCGATCACCGATGTAAAGCAACGTCGGGCGCGGTCAGTACTTGGATAGGTGACCGCCCGGTTTCATTTTTGTTTTTGGAATGTTTTGTTATGACGTTGTCACGCTAAACTGTCGTCCGAAAACCGACTTTACAGACAACAGGTTTTTTCATGTCGTCATTTTTATACTTTGTCATTTTTCCTTTTAGACCTTATTCGCCAGACGGAATCTAAGGATGATGTCCACGAACTAAAACCAATTGCAGTTTTGCGACCATAGACTACGCGTGGTGATTTTTGGTGTTTTTAGTCAACGGAAATAATATAAAAAAATCGTGCCAGCCAAAATGGTTAGAGCTATGGCCTCTCAAGCAGAGGGTCGTGGGTTCCCTCTGAATTTTTCGGAATTAACGTACAAAATTACCTAGAGCTTTACGATGAAGGAAAATATCGTTAGAAAACTTACAATAGATGTGTTTTTCTTTCGACACGTCCCTATAGTAACAATGACATTAAACTTCTCATAGAGTCATGAGGCACATGTGCCTCATAGGACAGGGAACCTGTTAAGTTCCCGATCCGCACTGGGCTCGCATGGGAACTGCGGCCCAAGCAATGAAAATTCTGAGAGGAGGCGTCTGCTCTGCAGTGGAACGTATATTATGTAGTGTATGATTTATATTTTACATAAACGTTACAGATATTTTTTAACCTTTTCGAGTGCAAAAAAATTGACAACAAAAGCAAGAATAAACAGAATAAATAAAAAAAATATATATTAGGCCACACGTCTTGACTAAGAGTTTAAAAATTGTATTTGTAAAAACGGCCAATTGCGGTTCACTCATAGGAAGGGTTCCGTTCGCCGTTATTTAAGATCGTGCGAAAATCACCGAAATGATACGTTTCTATGTATTGTACATAATATAATGATCAATATAACATTTTGTATAATACTTCATCTTTAAAAGAGTAACATGTCTAACTGGTGGGTTAACTGACATTGCGCAGCCTATACCGCTGGAGCTAGACTTGTGAGAGAAAGAGAAGGTAGGGGAGAGGAAGGGAGAAACCGAAAGAGAGAGAATGATTTATTAATATGGTAGACATTCCTTAAGGATCGCAGAGTTACACTAAGAGCTTTAGTGAAATTCCCTCGGGCTAGAGAGCCGTTTGTCATCAATCTAGGGAATCCTGTTGCCTTCCCTTGTCATCTTTCGGGAGGGAACTCTAAAAACAAACCATTTATCACAAATTTATTCCAATCACACAGACATAAGCCCGATCCCGCATACCCCGCCAATTCTTCAGCCCTTAACAGTTCTAACTTTCTTTACCTCACTCTTATTCTTATTCTTTTACCTTTTAGTGTGTCTTTTGTTTTGCGAAGCGCCCGTAAGGACTAACGGCTAACTTTTTGTCTAAATAACAGTATCGCAATTTTATTGTAAGCCAAGTTTTATTTTGTCTGTATCGGATTTCTGTTGCCAAATTTAGTTACAGTATTTCGAATTGAATTAGTAGCGTTTTTCGCTTTTTTGGGAGTTATGTGCTTTCCTTTGACGTAGAAGCGGTGAGGTGAAGTTTTAATTATGTGTGCAGGAATTTATCTGATTTCGGTCCATTTTTAGTTGATTAGGTTTTACAACTGACGTCATACATGTAGGTCGATTTACACCGCGTTTTTTAGGATGCATTTCCATTGAAGCTGAGTCTATATCACGGCCTAGACGTTCGACTTATCGCAAATGAAAACCACGTCACATTGTCATGTTACAATTACGAGGAAAGACGTGAATTTTAAATGCCTATCGTGATTTACTTACCTCGTACACCCGTCATATAACCGTTGGGGTAGATGAGTTCTTGAGACCACGGATCGGCAAACGTAGCGTGGGACGTCCTCAGTCTCGGTGGAGCGATGATCTTCGCAAGGCGGCTGGCAAGAGCTGGATGAGAGTGGCCGAGGATCGTGCTCAGTGGCGTGCCATGGGAGAGGCCTAGCCTATGTCCAGCAGTGGACGAACATAGGCTGATGACGATGATGAAATGATATCGGTATTGGTACATTATTATGAGAAAATAAAATTGATACATATTTTTGCACTTGACCGTACAAACCGCTACACAAATCTATGTGAATTTCAGTCTCGTACAAACATCGTCTAGGTTTGGTTTACAGTTCGTTTATTTTCGCGTACGTCCTACACACGCGATTAATTCGTGAATTTGCGAAAAAACAAACACACCTACGGAGACAGTGAACTTAGTCATTGGTATTGTTTACGTTTGGAGCAATTTATAGGTTAACGTTGTTGCCAACTGCCAACTTTGAAAATAGAATGTGCATTGGCCAAATCGCCTGTTACCCGCCAGTTCGAAAGGAATAATTCAATTTGTTTTTAAATGTGCGTGATTACATTGTTTTTTGCCAGCCAGTTAGAAGAACCAAAACTTTTTTTTTTACTTAGAAATGTGTTTGATTATTTTCTTCTGCCAGTACGAAAGTTTTATTGCAATTAGTTTTGATAATAACAATTTTAATCTTGATCTACAAACTGTAGATGTTAGTAGTTAAAGTATACAAAGCTTGGAGAGTTCTCAGACTTAAATACTGGAGTAGTCGTGGAGGATACATTGGTCATAGAACCGACGGCTGATGGGCCAGTAAGGTTCTAGAGTGGTGACTGCGACTTTGAAGACGTGTTGTGGGAAAGGCCCCAACTAGATGGACCGTTTAACAAGTAAAAGTGACGGGAACTTCTTGGATGCGGACAGCGCAGGACTTTTGGGGAGTCCTGCGGCTACCTTTGTCCAGCAGTGAACGTCGTGGATGATATGATGATTAAGCAGTGCCAAGGCCGCCGCCCACTTGTATTACCGTCTGTCTATACTACTCTATCTGGGTTACACGTTGAATGAGATATATATAAAATCCCGCGGTTCCCCACTTTCCGTTGCTCAACTAAATTGTTTATTTACGTCGGATATAAAAACTTGACTATTGTGTTTGAAGCTTTATCTGTTTTTTTTTTACCAGAACACGAAATGGCGCTTTTATGGTGCAATTTTACTTAAGATATATTGTGTTGGAAAGGCGAAATACCGCAAAATAAATATCATAAATCAGGTTGTCCGGAAGTGTCTCAGAGTATGAACTTCTAGTTTTTACTATCATTTACTTACCGGAATATTATTGAGCATGCGAGCGCTGGTAATCGATTCAGAGAATCATGGTAGCCTAGTTGGTTTGACTTATGATCTCTTAAGCAGAGGATCGTGGGTTTGAGCCCAGGCTCGCTACTCTATTTCGGAATCTTTTTCGGAATTTATGGTGAAGGAGTTATCGTGAGGAAATCTATACAAATGATTTCCAATTCCGCACTGGGCCCAGGTGCGAAAAATGCATGAAAAAATATATTTTGAACGCAAACGCAGGACTTTGCGTGACTTAACCTCACTTCTTCGCGGAGGAGCAAACTAAGTACTCCATTTATTTTAACATAGAACACCGCAAAGTAGCGTCACTATACGTCACACAAACTTTTCATACATTCAAAACTTTTCATTCAAACGGATTACTGCTTTAGTATGGAAAATCGAGATTTTTTTTCAATTTTTACAAAGTTGTTAGAATAAAGGCGACTTGTTTTGATGAGTAGATTAAGCCATAGAAATATTTGTACCTAATTTGTTAGCACCCTGTATAAATACTAGCTGTTGCCCACGACTCCGTCCGCGAAGAATAGGAGTATAAAAAATAGCCTACGACCTATTCTCAGACTTACCGAATACAGAGAAAAAAGTTTCTTAAAAATCGGTCGAGCTGTTTCGGAGGAGTTCGGTAACACCGTGCCACGAGATTTTTATATAGTACATTTAGTTGTGTAGTACGCAACTAATCTAAACGAAGCTCGTACATTACTCCGAGTCGATAAAAAATTGGCACGGCCTCACAGGACGCCTGTTGCATCCCACGGCCCTAAATCGATAACAATCGATAATTATCCCGATTAAGACCGATTACGGGAGCAAGAAAACGGTCACCAAACTGTTTAATTAGCTCCCGTTTGTCCAAATGGAATTCCCAATCGAAACGTATCGTGCGAGAGCAGTTTCATAAAGAAGCTAATGTACGTACTTTTTGGTAACCAGGCTTTGAAAACTTTACAAGATGTCTTACAATTAATCCGTTCTAATTATTATATAGTGCCAGTCTGTTACCTCTTCACGCTTAGACCGCTGTTCTGATTCAGATGTTATTTGGTATAGAGATAGTTCGAGTCTCGGAAAATAGTTTAGGATAGTTTCTATCCCAGAAATCATCCTTTAACGGGGTGACAAGAGGGGTGGAAATTAGTATGGGAAATCAATAACCGCTGAACTGATTTAGGTGAAATTTGGTATAGAGATAGTATGATACCCTAGAAGACACATAGGATAGATCTTATCACAGAAGAATGAATAGTATCCGCGGCATACAGCGATAAACGTATTTTTTGCAGACGGAAACGCGGGCAACAGCTAGTTCGGAATATTTCGTCACATGGCTTGAGAAGTCGGAGGTGGTCTAGTGGTTTGACTTATGGCCTTTCAAGCAGAGGGCCGTGGGTTTGGGTTCGAAGCCGGACTCGCACCTCTAAGTTTTTCATAGCTCATTTACATTTGCGAGACGAGCAACGAGACGGGAGTGTGAATAGACGCTCGCGGCTCGCCTCGCGCCTAGTCTCGTACTTCGCAACGCTCGCGACGCCGAGCCGAGACACGAGACGAAGCACGAAGCGAGGTACGAGGCGAGAGTGTAAAACAGGTATCAGATTTGAAGTTTACAGTGAGCTTAACCGTTAAGGAAAACATCGTGAGGAAAGCGCACACCTTTGAACAAATTCAATGGTGTGTGTGGAGTTAATCTCCACTGGACTCGCGTATGAACTACGGAATAAGCCCTCTCATTCTGTGAGGAAGCCTGTGCCTCACAGTGAGACGCTTGGCTGGAGTGAGATTAGCAAGCGATAAAATTAAGAACTAAACTAAAATCTAAAATTGATGCCACCTCGTTCTTTAACAACCATAATTATCTACTTAATGTCAATTATACACGATTAACTTAGTATTTTAATGACGATTAATTACAAGATGGTTAAGAAAGATTTCTTACGCCTTTAAAATACGATGGGGAACTTATTTGTATTCTTAGTTATATATTATTTATTCATCAATAAAGATTACAGCATTACAGTATAACACCAATGCGCTGTAAAATTCAAAAATGCAAATAAAAAGACAAGAAAACTTAAATAATACAACTATTTAGGGATTTTTGAAGGACGTCTTCGTCGCTCCCCTAAAACAATGGACATCACACCCTCCGGCCAGAAGTCGGAACGCAGGAACATCTGCTGGTGCTTGGCAGGCACTTGGAGCCTGAATGAGCTGAAGTTGTTAGCCCTTTGAGACTCGTGCGAGCTATATTATTAATATTAATGTGTCTAGAGCCTTTCGTTACTTTTTAGCAGAAATCGGTCGCTTCCTACCTTTTCAGGACCCTTCATAACAAATTGGCTGATTCCGGTTTGAAACGGAAACACCGTTTAGCCAAATTGCCACCACCTGTGGGTTATGTGTACAGCTGCATTAACACGCGAATTTTATTGTTTATTAATATGTTCGGAATCATCTTGTGGGGTCAACGAACGCTTGTACCTAACAGAAAATGTATTCATCACAGTATGCGCCCGAAAACATCCACTGATGGACATAAGCCTAATCAAGAGATTTTCACAATGATCGAAATGATAAAATTGTATAAAATTTCGAGATATAGGAGGGTGAGCAAATTGGTGTACATGACCAATTATATTGTATTGGTGTTTACTTTTAAGTGATTGTGACATTCAGCTCAACATGCCTGTACAAGCAGCAATTTCTGATGTACCAAGTGTTAACAATTGTTGGAAAACCTTAAAAAAATAAATATGACCAATAAGGACAAATGATATGTCACTGGATAGCTTATATTAAGTTCTAAAACTTTTACTATGGCAGGTACCTAGTCCCAAATCTTTGTGTGAAAAAAGTTATCGCTGCATAAAAGTAGTTTGAGTTGAAACTTTTAAGTATGTACTTAGGTTTTTTCAATACTATGTTCCTGTATTGTATCGCTTTACAGATTATGAGGGTTTTGTAACTGTCGATGATTTTGTGTCATAATTTTGTTTTTTATGTGTTATCATTTATATGCTTTTTTATTTTGCCATACCTTTTTTACACAGCGATTCGAGATCTTCCGCCATAAAAAGAGTTGTAGAATATGAAAAAAACTTTCCAATAATATATTATGAATTGTCGTTATTGTCCCTAGGCCAGAGTCCATACAAATCCTGCCCATTCTCCTTTCTTTTATCATTAAAATTAATAGCGCTTTACATTTTGAGATGAAAATGCCCCTTTGAATGATAGCTTACCAACGGTTGTATGTTCCTAAAAACTCGGCGTACGCAAAGCTTCTGTTGGTAACGTTATAGTGGTTTTGCTATCCATTGTAAATAAACATAATTTACAACGATTTCAAACGGTTCCGTATTATTCCCACTATTGTGAGGCAGACTCACGCAATGCCAGATTTTTTTTGCATTTCTGAGTCACACTTGGCAATACCACAAGAGCTTCTAGACAGAATAATCTTGGATCCACGCTATAGTGAAAGGTATAGACACACTTAATCACTCTGCTTCTTTCACGTGTTATTTATATCTTACCTACAATCTAGCAACTGAATACCTACGATCCTTTTTTTCTCAGATTTCTGTCTGAGTTGAGTACCTTATCAAAAAGTGTCAGTTTAATTTGGGATAGATTAAGATTTCTAGAAAGGTTTCCCGTTTAGACTGCATAGACCAAAGGCTGTAACGCTTTTGACGCTTGCCTTCGCTTTCACCATCTTCTTCTGTCATCATGATGACAGAAAGAAATAGTGATTGCGAAGGCAAGCGTCAGAAGCGTTAGAGAATAAGCCTGCTTGGGTGACCAAATGGCGGACCGCCGTCCGGATACGGACTGCCGACCTATTTGTATTTAAGTAAAAAGTAACTTTTATTCATCGTTCATTCAACCGTAAGAGTTACACTATTGTCGGTGGAGTATCTTCTCACCCCCTCATGAGCCGATGCGTCAGGGTAGTTTGGTGGTGGTGATAGCTGGGTTTGTGTGATTTGAGTGTGTTCGTACAGTATGGAGGTGGAGGAACTGCGTGAACACAACTTATCTTGCATACCTAAACGTAGCTATCATAAGGTCGCGGGTGAGCATAGTAATTGTTTCAGTTCATTCATGGACCTCCGCAACTAACGTCTGTTTCAATAAATTATTCATTCAAATATGTTTACTTAATGGTAGGTACATAAGTATGGTAACTGTCATCTCTGACTAAGTAACTCTTCAGTTTGCATTTCTGCGCTGGCGAAAACGTGGACTTCCTAATATTATAAATGTATTTTTTTAAGTGTTTGCAAGTTTACTTATGTGTTTGTTTGATTCCAATATTCTATCGAGATCTGCATAAAATCTTAAAATCTAAACCGCTAACTTAAGAGACTTGTTTTAATGGAATGTTAATGAAGACTTCGATGTAAGTTTTGCGAAATCCCGGAATGTCCATTCAACCGCCTGTTTTACACGAGAAACGACGCGATTAAAGGCCATTATTCCATAATTTTACTATTAAATTACCTACATGTGATAGACAGAAGCTCCTACAATAGCACGATTCACCGTTATTGATATCATAAGGTGCGAAAGGTCACAGAATCAGCATTTGCACGTCTAATGACGGTAATGTCACCTTTTAACCCACTTGCTCGACTGGAATCCCAACTATTGTCATTGCACTTCATTAATATTCTACTCGTTTCTTCATCAGACACCGCTGTAGTCTCAAGTGTTCCTTGCGCTCGTCCCTTTTCATCTTTCACCTCGCTCGTACCACCATCTCTTTCACAATAATATGCCCAATCCATAGTAGTATCGGTAAACAAACAAACGGTAGTTTTTGCTTTGTACAGCTCAAATACTGATACACTAACATTTGTGATAGGAAGACATGTTTGCGGTTCGAATGTTTCGGCGCCTTTGATTTTTAAACCGCCTACTTATTTTTGTGTTTGTCGACGACATTATTTGAATTTCTCTATTCATTTTATTGGTTCAATTGTTGGGATGGCATTCCTGGGTGTACTTTAATGATGACGTCTGTTTCACGTATTGTTTTTTCTTTGGTGCTTTGCCGAATGATGCCACCCACGCTATAATGTATTCATTTTGAATACCATAACTTTTCACGATTCTCTCTTTTTTCAATTGAAGTGTGCTGGCTTATTTATATTTCATCTTTTTGCGTCTTTCATCGTCATCATCATCAGCATCTTTCCAGTCTATATACGTCCCACTGTAGAGAGGGTTTGGGCGGTAGTTTCTACACGGGTTCAGTGTGGATTGGGAACTTCACACACACCATTGAATTTCTGCTCAGGCGTGTCCAGGTTTCCTCGCGATGCTTTCCTTCACCGTGAAAGCTTATGGTAAATTTTAAATGTAATTTCACACAAGTTCCGAAATATTCAGAAGTGCTGCTTCAGAGACCATTGTACAAGCCACTAGGCCACCACGGCTTCTTTCATCGTATTTGACACTAAAACAACATGTTACCCATTTAAAAAACTACAAATCTAAAAGTCACATTTTGTTAGTATATCTTCATTAACATCATTATAGATAGATTATAATGTCTCGCGTCTTCACCTATTTACATGCGCGTAAGCATTTCGGAGAATAATTTTATGTATCCGTCACAATATGACTAACTCGTGAATTGGAACACGTTTTAAAAACAATTTATTTTTAAAAATCGTGTTTTCAGTGAGCTAATAAGTTATCCGCATTACGTGTTTGTACTTTTACATGAAAACATTCATAATCTTTCATATTTTACTGATGGTTAAGCGTCCGTATCCAAAATGTTTGTTTGTATGTTTGCTAAAGTCCTAGAATAGCAGTAAAAAGGGATTTTTGAATTAGCCACGGGATAGTAATCATAAAGTTGACCATGACTACCACATTTTCCGTACACGGACTGAAAACCAGCAACTTTGCTGAGACCTCGTCTTTTCACAAAATTGTATTTGTACAGTCGGTTCACTAACATAAGTATCCACTTTTCTATGAAGTTAGTATGGAAAAGTGGATACTTAAGTTAGGGAACCGATCCTACCTATTTTGTATCTCATTTTGTTTTCATTCTTTTACTATTATTTTTATAAGTAAGTTTAATTTGTGCGCGGACGAAGTCGCGGGCAAAAGCTAGTATCTCATATTCCAGTAATTTCACCGGCTGTCTGTGCGTTATGGGTTTTTAATACAATATAGGCTTGCGTTGTCCACAATCACGCCCGATGGAATGCGAAGATGAGGCCTACGATGGAGCACGCTTGCCTAGTAAATGCTCATTCCCCCTAGACTTTAATTTAAGCGAATAAGCAGGAAGAAGGCAGTTGAGCGAGGCGTTGCGCGTGCCCCCAAGCACAAGTACAACAAATACGGGGCACTGTAACCGGTACGCGCGCGCTGCACCTGCTCAGACTCTTCTTTCAGAATGGCTTCTAGGTATATGAAACAGGCCGGAACACGATGAGAGTTGCTCGGCGACCTGGCTCAACCTATAGGTTGGTGACCAGCCGCGGCCGAGACCTACCACCGGAAAAAAACCGGTTGTCTGTAAAGTCGGTTTACGGACGATAGTTCAACGTGATAACATCATAACAAAACATTCAAAAAACAAAAATGAAACCAGGCGGTCACCCATCCGCCCGACGTTGCTTAACCTCGGTGATCGGACGAGAACCGGTGTTTTGACAAATATCTTGAAGACGGTGCATCCTACGGCAAAATCAATGAAATTTTCATCCACCCTTTAATACCCCCCCCCCTCAACTCCCCCCCCATTAAAAATTACCCGAGCAGTACTAAGATTGTACATCCTGGCGCGCGCTGCTCTCTTGTACATCCTGGCGTTCACTGCTCTCTCTTGTACGGGGCATGTACGTACATGTACGTTACATTGCGTCATCCTTTTTCGTGCGTGCAGCCGGCGTTCATCGATTTATAAGACGTTGCCACGTCAAAAATCTCCGCTTAGGTACTTCTTATGGCGGCGTATGGCCCGAACATCCCTTAAGAATGCCCTGGCATTATGCTTCGAAATCTAATTTTTGTATCGTGCCATTCCGTTCACGCTAGTGTATTAAACATAAGAGTGAGCGGGACGGCAAGATACGAACTTCGGATTTCGTAATAGCCTGTTCCCTAGAGACACTTCGGCCTCCGATATTCGCACGTGCAGACCAATTACCAGTTAGACGTTTCAGAGAAAGTGAAATTGGGCCCATCCTGCGCGCACGCAGCTAATGCAGAGTCATCGAACCTAAAATATTTCCTAAATCGGGTATCGGCCAAGTTCGTCACGCGACTGTCTAGACACAGTACACCGGTGCGCAGTATACTAACGGACGCGCGCGATAGTTTAAATAATAATATAAAAAAATAATCTATTGTCAGATACTTACATGCAAAGAAATGTTAGTTGTGTTACTTATGACTATGTTGATAACTAAAAACACTAATAATAAAAATCAATTTAATAAATAATAATAATAATTGACTGGACTACTATGCCCCCTCGACAGCCGAGCACTGGGCAGCTACGTGTGTACCACTGTGTGGCAGTTAAATATCACGTTACAATCCACACCAATTGGCCCAGTCCCAAAGTAAGCTAAGCAAAGTTTGTGTTGAAGTTAAAGCAAAGTTAAAGTCTACTTTAATTTAAGTGCGAAATTACATTTGAAATTTACCATTTATTTATTTATTTCAAAAATAGTACATTACTGCAGAGGCCGTGAAGTAAGGGATTGACGGACGAGATTTGGGGTATACGGCCGAGTCGTAGACGAGGCCGGATAAAACGAGTCCAGCAATCCCTCTTCCGGCCGAGGATTGTATAGAGCTTTTCTCAAACATGCATCATCATCCATCCATCCATCCATCCATCCATCCATACATCCATCCATACATCCATCCATAACATGCACCCATACATCCATCCATACATCCATCCATACATCCATCCATCCATACATCCATCCATCCATCCATCCATCCATCCATCCATCCATACATCCATCCATACATCCATCCATACATCCACCCATACATCCATCCATACATCCATCCATACATCCATCCATCCATACATCCATACATCCATCCATCCATCCATCCATCCATACATCCATCCATACATCCATACATCCATCCATCCATACATCCATCCATCCATCCATCCATGCATCCATCCATACATCCATACATCCATCCGTACATCTATACATCCATACATCGATCCATTTATCCATATATCCATACATCCATCCATACATCCATCCATCCATACATCCATACATCCATCCATCCATCACCAGTAGTTTAGGCGGTTTTATAGAAAAAATACAGACGAATTGAGAACCTCCTCTTTTTTTGTGAAGTCGGTTATAAAAGAAGATAGATTTTTTTTAATGTCGTAAGTTGGCTGTATGTAATTTTTCCTTTTTCAGTTTAATGTTAGTAAGCAAATTTAAAAAGTTACAGCAGCGGACAATAATGGTTTTTCATACTTACTTTTATGGCCTAGGCCAAGAAGTAATGTAGGGAGCCATAAACAACAAACTTCATGGCTTCATTTCGTGACATTAACGCATACATTTCAAAGCATGTTTGAGAAAACAATTTTACAGCATAACAGTATTACCCAAAGCGCTATAAAATTTACAAAAAACAAAAGCAAGAGAACAATAAAAAAGAAAACATACAATATATAATAAGATAAATAACATAACCATTAAAATGAGCTTTACGGTGAAGGAAAACATCGTGAGAAATTCAATGGTGTGTGTGAAGTTCCCAATCCGCACTGGGCCCGCGTGGGAACTACAGCCCAAGCCCCTCTCATTCTGAGAGGAGGCCTGTGCCCTGCAATGAGACATATATACTTGTAGGCTGAGATGATGACGTGGTAAATTACAGCTTGAAAAAATGACAATTCAATTCAATTTAAAAAATACAGCTCCATCGATACCTACTAACGGTGAATCCGCCAATGTCGATCTTGAAGAAGGCACTATCGGTTAGCCGTTATTTGGTAGCATAAAAAAATACTCAACCGAAGATTTGACGTTATACCAACTTGTCGTAACTAGCACATGACTCAGAAAGTTAAATAAAAAAAATAACTTAAAAATAGCCCATCTAAATTAAATATACAATTCTCCTAAGTCCTGTCCTTGCGGAAGAGTGCCCATAAGGCTGGCAGCATTTCCGCGCTGTATTGTGATGCCAATACGTTGGGCGAGAAATGCACCAGGTCACGGGTAATTTTTTATTTAATTTCAATTGATTTTTTCTTATTCATTATTTTTATTGTAAAGAATATGTATTGATTAAGTAGTCAGATTTCTCATAAAGTTAAACTACTGTTTGTATAAACGTGTGCTGCGATCTAAGCATTTGCAGGAACCCTTATAAAATTTACACAAAAATCTCGCTACCACGCATGCTCTTATAAATATTTAAATTTAATTTAGAAATGCTCAAAGCTCTTCTTGCCACGAACTTCATAGGCCTTGCCTGTATACTGATTTGACTTAAGTAATGTTCGACACGCGTCAGTGTAGTTTTGTGGTGGTGTTAGTTGGGTTTGTGTGATTTGTGTGTTCGTACATATAGTGTGGCGGTGGAGGCTGCATGAACACACATTTCTTGCATAAACGTAGCTATCGTAAGGTCGCGGGTCTTCTTCTTCGTCTTAAATTTAAGAGCTATGCTCTTGTCGGTGGAGTAACCGCCACTCCGTACGGTCTTCAGCCAGCCGTTTGACTTCCTGATACGACACGACACCCAGTTTCTCCTTCACCTGGTTAAAATAGGTCAATCTTGGCCTTCCTCTGCCTCGTCTTCCTTCTATTTTCCTTCCAGCAGGTTTAAAAAGAAATTGTCGTGTCGTATCAAGTGTCCCATCATATGTCCCCTTCTAACCTATTCTCAGATCTACCGAATATAGAGAAAAAATTTCGTGAAAATCGGTCAACCCGTTTCGAAAGAGTTCGATAACAAACACCGTGACACGAGATTTTTATATATATTAGATTATTAAAGCTAGTCTATGAAATAGGTGACCACGAATTTGTATTCTCCGCGGACGGAGTCGCAGCAAATGCTAGTATGGTATAAATTGTGGAGACAATCTCGGGATTCTCGGGGCAATGGGATCCGGACCCTTATCGCCGCTTTTACCATCTGAGGATGGACAAAAGATGATATTGATTTCGCCGACTACACAGCGTTCGAGTGAAGAATGTGAGCTTTTATCTACTTGCCTCTTCAGATTTTTTTGTAGTGATAATAATAATAATTTGATAATAATTTATTTATTCATCAGCAATAGATCCATATTTTTGTTAGTATACAACTTACAAGCTAAGTTAGTTTCAATAATTTGGCCATTCTACTTTTCGTTGACCAGTAATTTTTTGTACTGTGCTCTTCAAATATTTTTTTTACAAAAACGGTAAAGTGCTCGGTTTAAATCATTTAAGATTTAAATAGGCACATAATTAAGCTTACATTTAAAATTATCACTACGTATAAAAAGTAATCATTATTATCTATAAAGTAGGTAACGCAGTGGACATGCATGTCCCCGCCATTTGTATGGAAATTGATGTATTTTCCGCTGAGTTACCAATTTTTTCCACAAAATTTCTTTGAATTTAAAGTTTTATTGCTTTAAAACATTAAATTTAGGTGTTTCAGTTTGTATATAAGTTATTTACATTTGAAAAAAATCACCAGGTATGCCTTATATTTCACAAAAGATTAATGGTTACTTAAAAGTAGAATGGCCCAATTAACAACGGGTTTACTAATGTTTCGTAAATTATTTTTCCCAAACTGATTCATTTGGCAAATGTTTCATTTCCCAACTGTTTATTTTTTCTGAAACTGTAAAATATTCAGGATATATCTTTCAGGACTATTCTGTCTGTAGGTTAGGTTAGGTTTGTTTTATAACAATCCTGAAAAGTTTACAGTTTCAGAAAAAATAAACAGTTGGGAAATGAAACATTTGCCAAATGAATCAGTTTGGGAAAAATAATTTGCCAAACGGAAGTACACCAAAAAAATCTCATCAGATCCAGTTTCGTGAAAAATATCTCACTAGATCCATAATGGATCTGGTCAATAGATCTACTCAGATTGAAGGGCCAATTTGTGTCAATTGTCTCATGATTTATTTATTATTTAAAACAAAACAAATGTTAAAAGCCGCACCAGCGCCTTGCGCACACGCATACGTCTGCGTCCGTTTAAACAATTCCGTCGGGGTTGCCTGGCTAACTGTTTATGGAGTCTCGCCAAACGCGGCGCGCGAAAAAACCCGAGTCGAGACGAAAGGAAACCCGAATGCGGCAAAAAAGGCGGTCCGTTCGGGACTCGACTGGCGTTTGTTTTGGTTTCGATTTTTATTTTAAAACAAGTCTTTGCCACGGTTTCGCTCAAGATCGTCATCGTTTCAACCGAAACATATCCCCCAACCCAAGGTCAAGGCCAAACACCGGTCCTACGACCAAAACCTAAGGTTGGAAGCGGATTACATCCACGTGATTCTGCAGCTTTTACCAAATCATCCATCCATATCGGGCCCCTTTCAGCCAATATCAACCGCACTTTTCAAGGATTCAAATCAAATCCACTGGTAACATGCATCGGCAAATAGCAAGAATGTTCATCGAGGATACAAATTTTCCAATTCAATTTTCACTCCAAAACCTTTATAATTTAGTTGTTGCGCGCGTGCTTTGGCAATGCGAAATCCCTAGGTACTTGCCTACTCTGCCTAAGCCCGCCCGCGCATTTGGCGGCCAGGTCGCGCTTAGGTCGCGCGACCTGGCGGCCTAATGCGCGGGGACTCTGAGGCCGCGTGCTGAGTCGCGTCGCGATGTTTCTGCTGGCCGCGCGGCCAATACGTGGTCGCTGGCCGCTGGTCGCCTAGTGCACGCACTTGCTATGTCACGGAAGAGTTGGCCGCAGCGACTTGGCCGCGCGACCTGGCCGCCTAATTCACGGGGGCTCTAATGGTCAATCCGGTCATGGTCTCACGCTGCGCTTGCCAGTCCGTCGGTTTCGAATCGAGAAATTTTTGATCCCAACGGCCATCTGTTCTGCGTGCTTCATGGCCTACCTATTGCCATTTCAAACTAAATCCGTTTAGCAATGTCGGCGAACAAGTTTTGATCCCGTAGAGAAACCCCGAGTAGAGAAACCCTCTCCATAGCTCTTTGAGCGACTCTGAACTGAGTATAAACTAGTCTGTATATGTCGCAGGGAAATAGCTAAAACAGAAATTTGAACAAATCTCTAAGGGATGTGATATGATAGAGAAAAAGCTAGTAGTTAATAAAATAGTTGCACGGTAGAGTCGAGCACCGCCCTGCGTTGTATCGTAACCCCTCCCGCGCCGCGCGTGCGTACTACGTACGTTTTTGCCGACTCTGGCGCAGGCTTACACGGCGACGTTTTTATACGCCATTGTTTAGATAAGGAAAATCTATATAGGGTTAGATGCAATTATTAATAGTACGTTGTTACTTTTTAGATAAGCGTGATTGTATTCGAGAGATGAAATGATGCTTATCGAATCATAAATACACTTTTGGCTATGGAAAAGTTATTGTACCTCAACGGAAATAAAGAAAGATGTAATTTTAAACTAAGACTACAGTTCCTTAGCGGTATGTATTACAATACCGAAGTACGAAAGACCGAATGTATTAAAACATCGAAAGGGTCAAAAGACCGACACGATTTTTTTCTGAAACCGTCAACTTTTTAAGATTGTTATAAAACAAACCTAACCTAACCTAATGGGTTCTGTATGATGCCGTTTTAATAAATTCTGAAAAGTTTACGGTTTCAGCAAAAAATCGTGTCGGTCTTTTGACCCATTCGATAATAATAATAATAATAATAATAATAATAATCTTTATTGTATGATTATGGTATACACATAAGTGAAGATTTTACAAGTTTCAGTCTCACATAATCTGCCCATTGGGGCATACAATAGCAAGTACAAAATTAATACATACATCAATAACACATCAATTTCAATGTCAAATAAATCAGTAAGTTCCCATTAAATCATCAGAATTAGGTTGAGATATTGCTTGGTCATGTCAATATGATAATTATAATTACAATTTACTATGTCATGTTATTAAAATTAAATTCAAAATATTCCCTTAAACAATAAAAACATTTTTGAACAAGTACTTTCCTTAATGTAGTCTTAAATTTAGCTCCGGACATCATTTTCATATGTTGGGGAAGGTGGTTGTAAATTTTTATGCTATTATAATACATTCCTTTGCGCACAATAGCCATTTTAGATTCTGGCACCCTTAAATTTAACTGGTACTTGTTTCTTACAGGCCTAGTGGCTTCCCTTACTAGAAATTCAGCAGGGTTGTTTTTGATAAAAAGGCAGCATTGGAGTATGTAAATACATGTCAATGTGAGCAAGCCTTGATCGGAAAATGTAGGGCGACATGATTCATCGCACTTTAGCCCAAAAATAATTCTAACACATCTCTTCTGCAAGATAAAAGTAGAGAGAGAATTGACTGAGTTCCCCCAGAAGATAACTCCGTAACTTAAAATAGAGTATACATATTCATAATAGGCTGATAGCGCTGTCTTAGTATCCGCAACCTTTACTAACATCTGCAAACCATAACAGAAACCTCTCAACCTGCCGTTAATCATCTCTATGTGCTGTTTCCAGTTAAGGGATGAATCAATAACAATTCCTAGAAACTTATACGAATTTACCTCTTCTATAGTTGTCCCTTTGTAATTAATACTAAGCTGAACTGCTTTGGCTTGATGGGGTCTAAATTGGATGTACTTTGTTTTCGACAAATTTATGTTTGATGTTTTAATACATTCGGTCTTTCATACATCGGTATTGTAATACATTCCCGTTCCTTAGACCTGTGAAATGTCAAGCTTCTAAATTCATTAACATATCAAAAGATAGCTACAACCTTTTGATAGTGTATTTTCATAATCCGTGGTTCTCCAAGTGGGCCCAGTGCAGATTGGGAACTTCACACACACCATTGATTTTCTTCGCAGGTGCGTTCAGGTTTTCTTACGATGTTTTCTACGGCCTCACAACATAGAAGAAAAATCGCATCACTGGACCGCTAAAAATAATTTTGTTTCCCGTAGAGTACTATGAAATACAAAATTATTTTTCTAGCGCTAGTTTGGGATCCTCGGTGAGCGAGTCCGACACGAACTTAGCCGCTTTTAGATTGCATTTCCCTTCGAAAAATCTTCCCAACAATTGTATCTGCTCATGAGTCACGATACGCAGAAGTCGTACTTCGAAACATATAAATTTCCCAAAGCGGCCGGTGCCAAGTTTCCCCCGATTTTCCCGGATCACTGCAAGCTTATTTATCACACTCATTAATGGGATTTAAGATTAAAACGTATTTTTAAAAGCCCGATGTATTTTTGTGGTTGAATGCACCTGGTGCAACAGTGTATTGTTTTTTATTTTGGAACGGGAAATAAGAAGTTTTTTATACCTGACTTCCCACTGACATTATAAACGTGAAATGTGTATGGATGGATGTGGTGTAGATTCGATCCTCTACCTCCATCTGTAGCTAACTGTGACTATGTCATGAATGTACATGTATCTTCTTTCCTTTCTAAAGGCAATAACGATGCCTCCATACTTAGTTTAAGTTAAGTCATTTAAGGGCTACACTTTTCTTAATCTTCTATCTTCCCCAGTGCTACCATATGCCCACATTTTTAATGTTATAATTAAGCTGCTTTTATTATAAATAATAAAATTAATAATCGACACGGCGCTGTGGCTTTACTCTATACGTCGGTGGTCGCCGAGAATCGTAAAAATTTAAACACTATCAATAATATTATGATATAAAACAAGATCTTAATCATAATAGTACGTTTTATTTGACTATATAAATTAATACGGTTTGCTTCTGAAGCTACTTTGTTTACATTTGGATTACTTATTAAGAGTTAACGTTTCTTTAGTGTTTTACTAGACGTTGGAAAGCATTCGTTTAGAATGTTCATGAATAATTTATCGTAAATTTTAGGTGCCTAAGTAATTGAATAAGTTTTTGCTAAACAAGTGCGAGTCGGACTCGGGCACCGAGGGTTCCGTACAAATTTGTACCTATAAAAACCTATACTATACCTATAATAGTTATGTCAAACTATAGGTAGGTACGCCGTAAACAGCCGTATGTATTATAATCCAGTGTTAGCAGGTAGAGCCCTACTTTTAAGTAAAATGTACGCAGTGTGGGATCATTTTATATTGGTACGTAGAGAATCCTTACAAAATTACAAATGTCCTAAGTTTCAGATTTTTCCCTATACTATAGTAGTAGTACTAATAGGTATAAGCCGGTAATACTTGCTAAATCGCATAGTTCTAAGTCAACGGAAACTATCCTATAAATTTTGATTCCCTTGAGAGTGTCGAAATATACATTTTTTGTTGCATAAAGAGCCGTATCATTTTTTTACGTTAACTCAGAAGTTTGATTTTTTCATAGCTTCAAGAGACTGTAGACTTGAGTATTTGGTTTTAATTTCAACTCGATACCTCCACGTGTTCCCGAGATAAAGCGTCTTGACAGACGGACGAGAAAGTGATCCTATAAGGGTTCCGTTGTTTCCTTTTGAGGTACGGAATCCTAAAAATGATCCCTAAGCTTATTTTATTCGATGGTGGCAGACTTAAAAGAGTAAGGTACTAATGCACCGCAGTTTTTAATGTACTTTCACGGTCCATTATCTTTATAGGCTACTTAAGCTTCTGACTAATAAGTGATTTTATAATTATATTTTATATCACATAATTATTTTATCATATTAATAGCTTTAAACGGGATGCCGTTAAAATATGAACAGTTTTATGGCGCATTTCTTTCACCATCGCAAATTAGCTCGTAAAGTTTTTTTTTATTAATTTAATGGTTCAATTAAGGTGTGGTTTGACCTATAGCGTGTCAAGCAGGTCGTGAGTTCAAGCCCGAATCGCACTCTGAGTTTTTCGGAATTTATGTGCGGAATTACATTTAAATTTACCATGAGCTTTACGGTGAAGAAAAAGGTCGTGAAGAAACTTGAACCGACCTGCGAAAGAATTTTATGGTCAACATCATCATAATTTCAGCCGAAAGACGTCCACTGCTAAACATAGGACTCCCAAACAGCCCAGATTGGCCCTGCGCCATCCGCATCCAATGCGTTCCCGCTACTTTCACCAGGCCGTCGCCCCATCTTGTTGGAGGCCTACCTACACTGCGTTCACACTGCTTGCGTTTCGCGTTTGTTTATTTGTAATTAACTACTTTGCTCACTGACGACCTTTAAGGTGAGCAAAGTAATTGTGTCAGTTCATTAATATGGACCACCGCAAAGTAACGCCTGATTCAATAAATAATTTACTGGTGTTTGTGGAGTTGCCGATCCGCACTGAGCCCTCTCATTTTAAGTGGAAGCCTGTGCCTGCAGTGGACGTACCTATATAAAGGCTAGGATAGGAATAAATCATTATAAAATCACGTGACCTTTCATAAGCAAGGGATTGAAGGTTATAAACATCCTGCATACAAATTCCAACTGCACTAAAATGGTTATAAAGAAGCTTTGAGCTAATTATAATATTATTGCCGGTAGTCGTATAGATTTTATAAAAAGAAAACTTGTCTAAAACATAATTCGCAAAGGTAGACGCGATTTCTCATACATAATAATGACAGCCTCGAGTCTGTTCCTGACCTAGGTTAGACCAATCATCGTGACTCACTTGTTTTTGCTAACGTTTTGAAGGTCTGCTTTGATAGTTTATTCGCTATCGATATGTGGCAGTCTTGTTCGACAAGTTTCTACTTGTCTACTTGTGAAGAATTGTTATACGGGTATTGTATTTATTTATACGTTATTCCAGACGTTCAACTAGATAAATAGAAGCCGTGGTGTTCTAGTGGTTTGACCTATGGTCTCTCAAGGTGAGGGTCGTGGGTTCAAATCCTTGCTCGCACCTCTGAGTTTTTGGAAATTTACGTGCGAAATTACATTTGTAATTTACCATGAACTTTAACGGTGAAGGAAAACATCGTGAGGAAAGCTGCACACGCCTGAGAAGAAATTCAATGGTGTGTGTGAAGTTCCCAATCCGCACTGGGCTCTTGTGGGAACTACGGCCCAAGCCCTCTCATTCTGAGAGGAGACATGTGCCCTGCAGTGGGACGTATATAGGCTGGGATGATGATGATGATGATGGGATTGGGAGGGGGGCTACTTAAAATTCGAAATTCTAAGTTCGCATCGTGCCATCCCTTTCTACTCTTCGGCTTAATAGTACAAGCGGGAAAGGAACGGTAGTATACGAAGTTCGAAACCCCAAAATTGATCCCATGTTTCTAAAATTGTTTGACAAACACTCGGCAAAGCGCTCGGAACTGTCTCTATTATGACGGAGTAAAAATAAGTGGTTAATTCTGAACCGTCTGTCTGTCTGTCCGCTTTAATTACCACGGCGGATATTTATATCACAACGCCATGCCTCCCTTGTACAGTCGGTGTAAAAAGTAGCAAATATTTTTTGAATGAGAGTTCCCCGTGACGGGCTAGGTGTAAGTTGCCAGATGATAATGTTATAAAGGAGGGCAGATGGGTCTAAAAAGGAGGACATTTACAATTATACGAGTTTTTATATATTACTAGCTGTTGCCCGCGACTCCGTCTGCGAACATAAAAAATAGCCTACGACCTATTCTCAGACCTACCGAGCACAGAGAAAAAAGTTTCATGAGAATCAGTCAAGCGTCTCGGAGGAGTTCGTTAACAAACACCGTGACACGAGATTTTTATATATTAGATTTAATTTACTTTCATCATATTTAGCTGAGCTGTCAATTTTTTCAAGATGTTCTTGGTTTTTCAACAAATAATTATGAAATTTTTCACGTCATGTTATGTTTTTGAAGTTGTTTGTATTGTGGATGAACCAAAGATTTAACTGACTGGACACACTTACATCTGTTCCCTTCTTTGCTCCACTGAGTATTATTCAGTGAATACACTCTTTCCACGATGATTTATAGCAAAAAGGAGGACTTACAGTAGGTATGGGAGGACGGGTCGACAAAATATGGAAAAGGAGGACATGTCCTCCTTTTGGATACTATCTGCCAATCCTAGCTAGGTGGCGCTAGTATCGCGAGGTCCGTTTGACATGACATGACATTTTAGTCACGCTTGGGATTGGTTTGTAACTAAATGAGCCAATCGCAAGCAAGATGTAACTTCCAACGGATCGCGATTCTAACACCATCTAGCGATACCACTTGTCAGAAAACCCTCTTTAATTGATTAGCGTCATTAGCGTTACTTTGCGAAAGTCGATTTTAATGAACTAGCTACAAAATAATCTGTGCGACACATGTGTTTTCGCATGAAAATGGATAATATAATAATATTTATAATAAAAATCCTTCTTTGCTTCCACATAGATCAATATGGTAACGCTTTTCAAACTCTTTACGAGTTTATTTTCTAAGCTGCAGTGAGCACAGCCGTTCCCAACCAATACGAATGATACACCTACTAACTCATAGTGAAAATAAACGGATCACTCACATCTTAAAACGAGTTTAACTCGACATGCTTCGGGCTAATCCGTAGCGCTTCTTCTTGGACTCCAGATAAATGGGCGGTGGTTATCATTTTCCATTAGATGACCCGTTTGCTCTCACAATAAAAAAAAAACAAATAGTACAGCTGATGATCCGAAATAAAAAAGTAGCTTAACTTTAGCAAGTCTAAGTTAAGACCCTTACTTAGCGCCCTCTAGTATCGAGTAGCGGCACTTTGTAAAAGCCTTTTCTGGCTACGCAGAAGTTCATTGCTCAGCTCAAAATCTTGAGTAAAAAGTTTAAGATTTAAACAGTATGGTTCTATCCCGTAAGAATTTTCATCAAATCCATCCGTACTGCCGACATCATAAAGGCAACCGATACCTATGCAAAATTTTAGACTTCTAAGGCCAAGAGTTTATAGTATATAGGCTGAGCGTTAATAAGCGAGTCAAAACTTTTCTCTGTACATAATTTTTTGTATCAGGTGTTAGGTACTTTACGGATATCAATGAATTTAAACAATTACTTTGCTCATCCGCGACCTTATGATAGCTACGTTTATGCAAGAAATGTGTGTTCTTGCAGTTCCTCCACCTCCACACTGTACGAACACACACAAATCACACAAAACCAACTATCACCACCACCAAACTACACTGACGCGTTTCGAACTCAACCAGAGCTCATCTTCGGAGAATCGCAACCATTTACCATGCAACCACAAGTAGGTACACACAATTAACATTTTACATTACATTTTTGAGCTCTGGTTGAGTTCGAAATGCGTCAGTGTAGTTTAGAGGTGGTGATAGTTGGGTTTGTGTGATTTGTGTGTGTTCGTACAGTGTAGAGGTGGAGGAACTGCATGGACACACATTTCTATCATAAACGTAACTATCATAAGGTCGCAGGTGAGCAAAGTAATTGTTCCAGTTTAACGACCGCTTTAGCCTAGTTGGTAGTGACCCTGCCTACGAAGCAAGAGGTCCTGGGTTCAAATCCCGGTAAGGGCATTTATTTGTGTGATGAGCACGAATATTTGTTCCTGAGTTATGGATGTTTTCTATGTATTTAAGTATTTATTTATCTATATAAGTATGTCTATAGTCGTCTAGTACCCATAGTACAAGCTTTGTTTAGTTTGGAACTAGGTTGATTTGTGTGAGATTGTCCCCCCTAATATTATTATAATATTAGTTAACTATATTTTTTTCTGTACTTTTTTTTGGTGATCAATAAAGAATATTTGTATTGTATTGTATTTATAGATAATAAACCTCGCTAAACTTACTTATTAAACTACGTCAATATTAACGTAATAGTGCGTGCGACAAAACGAGCTGTTCGCCAAGCCTGCTAATGAAGCGCTGTCAATTAAAATATCACAGCGTTACACTTGACGATTTTCCTTCAACGCAAGTAATAGTACAATTTCCGTAGTAAGTGTTCCTTTGGCCCGCCCGGAGCTTTTCGCTTCATCTTTCCTAATACGAACTGCTAAGCAAGGCCGGATTAACCATTAAGCAGAGTAGGCCCAGGGACCCCGCATCGCCAAAGGGTCCCGCGCGCGCAACAAAGAAGAATGGTTTCAGAACGAAAATTGAATTGGAAAATTTGTATCCTCGATGACAATAAGTATTCTTGCTATTTTTCGATGCATGTTATAGCTTGTCTGATTTAAAATGACGCGCGCCCAACCACCGCCATTTACGCACATCTGCCAAGAGAAATATTTCTCTATTGTAGCTTAAATTGAGTTTCAAATCCTGTGCGTAAATGCGTAAGTGGATTTGATTTGAGTTCTTGAAAAGTGCGGTTGATATTTGGCTGAAAGGGGGCCCCGAAAATATCATTGCCTGGGGGCTCCAACATTGTTAATCTGGCCTTACTACTGAGGAATGGGATTTGCTCCTATCATCTGTATTCTTAGGTAGATGCAACTTAGGACTGTGAAATAGGCTGTTACTGAACCTCTGAAATAGTTGTAGGTACGATCGGCCCAAGCGCCGGCTTGCCAGTTTCAAAACAAATTTTCTTGCAGCCGTTGAAGTTCATTGGTATGGATTGGTATGGACAGATGTCTAGCCACTGCACGCAAACTGGGTCTTTAAGGTGTCAAGCTGGCGTCTGGGCCGATTGTACTTCCGATTTAGTTTCTCCTAATGCTCTAAGGACCCATACCTTGAAAGGACTTATCTTCTGGCTGTTAGCATTGGCATGATTACCATTCATCATTTTCATTCTCAATGCCAAGTAAGTACACGTCACATCGCTCTTTTAGGCTTTGGCAGCTTAGCGATATTGTGTCTAGACTTTCTAGTCTATTCGTTTCAATGAATAAAAAAACGTAGACAAGAAACGCCGCCAAAAACACACAGGAAATTCATTTTTCAACAACTTAGGATTAACGACCGTACGTTTCCTTCTAGAAAACAATGCATCTTTTAATTTTTATTCTAGGTACGGTCAACAACTTTAATTGTTGCCACTGTTCTTTTTTATTTAGCCGTGTAATGCAAATCGGGTTTTAAGCCCAGTTTGCATCTGCAAGAAATATCGAGCAAGTTGCATTACATTTCGAGGCCGTAAAGCGGAACGACGTTGAAGTGGTCAATCGATACCGCAATCTAATCCAACTTGCGCGATTTTTCTTGTCGGTCTAAACTGGGCTTAGCCGCTTATACTCTTATATCCTGCCTGACTTGCATTACACGACTAAAATTAAAATGCGAAGAGTGTCAAGTAGCTTAACAATTAAAATGCGAAGAGTGGCAAGTAGCTTAACAATTAAAATGCGAAGAGTGGCAAGTAGCTTAACAATTAAAATTGTTGACCGTACTACAGAACGTCCCCTGGCACATTGAATCCCATACTTTTTTAAATACATTTCAAGTGATGTCAAAGAACTGCTATGCGTTAAAGCCTTATACTCCGAAATTCGATTTTAGAACTTTGTATCGGTCCACTGCTGTTTGGACAGACCTCTCCCAAGATCCGCCAAACAGATCGTTCTTGCGCTATCCGCTTCCATGCGTTCCGCAACCTTTACCAAGCCGTCATTCCATCTTGTTGGAGGCCTACCAACACTGCGTCTTCCGGTTCGTGGACGCCATCCAAGCACCTTTTGACATCATCAGCCATCAGTTCTATGTGTGAATAGCCAGCGATTAACTATTAATATATGAATCTCTTTTACTCACACGGGATCTCTATAGAGCGTTTCTTGATCGAGAAAATAGTCGATAGCTAAACGCTTTCTTGACAGCGACGGAACAAGTGCCTCATCCAAACAAGAAAGAAATACCTACATTTAGAACAATACAAGGCACATCATTATTATTACAAATAGACAATACGAAAGATAAAGATGTTAGTGCGGTTGCAAATCGGACACTGGCTCAGCATAACGCTGAGACGTTAACACTCCCTGATTTTCAGCCAGCACCATCGGTGACATCGCAACATATCATTGGGGATGTGTAACAGAAAAAGTATATGTGTTTGATTCATCGCGCTAAGGACCATGTCATTGACTGATCGTATCGCCTCCGTGTCGTCCGTCTGAGTCAGTTGGCGATCCGCCAGCGGATCACCTGCGGTGCTCCCATTCGGCTTCCGTCGAGGATGCGACCCGACGACTATTTTTAATAGCCTGACGAATACATTGATTAACATGGTGAAGCGCAGCGAGGACAGGTATCGCGAGATGCTAAAGAAAACAGTTTGGTGTCAAGAGGTAGTCACAACTTCTCTTCAAGGCTAGAATGTGGACTTTTACTGAACCAGTGACTACACCATTTGATTGGCGTCATCTGCACTTTTCTGCAGGTGAGATAGAGGTCAATCACGGGTCAGTTTTATGCAGGGGGGGGAAAGTCTCCTGAATTTGACAGTTAAAGTTTTTAGCTACGCCACCTTTTACTCGTGATAGCTAATTTTTAGCATTTAGTGCGTTACGCGTTGCCGTTTTGTTAAAATTATCGATTCAATGAAAAAAAATTTACGATCAAATAAAAAAAAATCAAGTTGGGTTTTTAATAACGATAAAAAATATATATTTTTAAGGTAGTAATAACATTCTTTCATTTTAATTATATCGCCTAAAACCGATTCGTTTTTTATAACATTAACCACATCCCTACAAAACTTCGTTCAAATCAAAGTTGCCAGATCTAATGATTTAGCTGTAGATTTAGTAAATTTTATAAGGTTTCTAGTGATTCACTTATTTCTATCTGATAATTTACGAAATCTATCTGATTTTTACCCTAAGTTATCTTATACATGTATAGTGAATATTTGAAAGAAGACAACTAAAAAAAAATATTGAACTTTTGAGTTTTGCTAAATTTAGTGCACACATTTTAAAAAGTCTAAGAGTAACTTTTTGAAAAATTGATTTTTTGAGGATCAATCAGTATTTTTTTTTAATTTAAATAAGATGTTAGTAGTAATAACCATTTATTGGAGAAGAATTGATGAGTAAGATCACCACTACCGCCACCACCGGAACTTCTCAATAACAAATACTTCACTGGATTTATGATTCGATTATTTTTATCGATTGCTATGCAATATCTAAGCTAAGCAAGGTATTATGAGGAAGTGGAACGGATAGTGAAGCACCACGAGGACTCTTTAGTGTCCATATTTATCGCCCATGTGAATGGACCTATATCCTACCTATCGAGCTTGGCATCGCCTTTAAATTGATCAGCAAAACTGAGTAAGTATACTTACATAAATATAATAATTGGCATTTTTTTATGATAATTAGTTTCATTTATTATTCATATTATTTTTTTTAGTTATTTGTACTTTTTGGACCCAGTTCAATAAAAAAAGTATTTTAGCATCCATTAAGCTTTAAGCTCTAGAAAAGACAGATACTAAGACTTTTATCGTTCACTTAAGCCCTCTACAAACCGCAGCGCAGGGCGTGCGTGCGACTGTGACTGAGCGTGCCCAGCGCGTTGCATAACACTGGATCATATATACGGTGACACACACCAGCAGTGCGGCACAGCGTATATGATTCAGTGTTATGCAGCGCGCTGGACACGCTCCGTTGCCGTCGCGGTTTGTGGAGGGCTTGAGTATACGATTCGAATTTTTAGGGTTCCGTACCCAAAGGGTAAAAACGAGAACGCTATTACTGAGGCTCCGCTGCCCGTCCGTCTGTCTGTCTGTCTGTCCGTCTGTCACCAGGCTGTATCTCGGGAACCGTGATAACTAGAGAGTTGAAATTTTCACAGATGATGTATTTCAGTTGCCGCTATAAGAACAAATACTAAAAATTGGAATAAAATAAATATTTTAGGGGGCTCCCATACAACAAACGTGATTTTTTTGCTCGTTTTAGCTCGATATTGATAACGGCAACAGGTAGACGCTTGAAATATTCACAGAACATTTAATTATATATTGACTTTAAAAATAAATCATTAAATTAAAATAAAAAATATTTAAAGGGGGCTCCCATACAAAAAACGCGATTTTTATAGATAATTGTACGGAACCCTTCGTGCGCGAGTCCGACTTGCACTTGGCCGGTTTTGTTGATGATACGTCTGACAATACGCGACACATTCTTCTTGGCAAACATTGTCTTTCTGAGGTTTTTCCTAAAGCGCTGCGCTGGTAGGCTTAAAAAGTCGTGTAAAAGATAGCTTAACAGCCTACTTACAGAAATATATATATTGATTTTGAGTTTGTATAAATGCGAAAGTTTGTGAAAAAACAAGAAACGCTCGTTTAAAGCTTAAATCAGATTTTCTAATTTATTATTATATTACTTTAATTTTATTATTATTATTCTCAAGTAGTTTTAATCTCGACATAAAGTCGGTTTTATTATTATTATTATTATTATTTATATTATCAGGCTGGCAGTTGAGGGCAATTTGGGATTATTTGTTTTTTTAAAGATCCTTATGGCAACATTGATCAATTTCTAACCGATGTCAGATTTCTAAATTAAAAGCGCAGAATTTTGTAAAGAAAAACATGAAGTGCATGTTTACTTTTTGTCTGCTGAGCTGATCTGCTCCAATTAATCCGTCGAGTCGAGCTCCTCCGGTTTTTGGTCCCAGTTCGCGCTTATATTTAGCGTTGAGTTTCTTCGCTAAGTCTGGTATCTAGTAGCTACGCGCCTGTTCCAGCGAAAATTTGGACGTTTTTGTTATTCGGAAGTTTCTTGTGTTGTTATATTTATTTGCCGCGATAATAGACGCTTGTGATTCGTGAAAAAGACTTAGTGTGATTAGTTTTAGTTAGGTACTCGCTTTCAGATGCTATTCACGATGTCTGATTTCAGTTTGAGACGTTTTTTGAATGCTACACCAAAGGTTTGTACCTTACATTTACTTATCTTCTTCCACTGACTTCTTCTTAATATCTTCCACTGACTTAGCGTCTTACTTAATTTCAGATGTGTCCATGCACGACTTCTCCAATCCTAGCAAATTTCCAGAGGAATTCAAACGCTGGGTAGAAATTGTTGGTGAATCATTTATGAATTTGGCACCGCAAGCAATATACAGGAACAAAAAAGTTTGCCATATTCATTTTACTGAAAAGGATTGAAACCGCAACAATCAATTGAATGCATTGGCCATACCTTATCTGCATATACCAGGTATATTACCAATTATACTACAATTTAACAAATAAGCGATTATCTTTGTTTATGGTAGTCTGGTTGAATGTGGCCCTGTGCCCGGAGTATTTTCCACTAGGTGAATCGCCACATTTCATTGAATTGATAAAAGAGTTTGCTACTGCTCCATTTAGTCAGCGCATGTCTCCCTAAGGTTTGGGACACTTGTAATGTTCCTGTGAGTGGGAATGTCATACTCAAATAAAAATAGCTAAGTACACAACATCTTTTTGTAAGTTAAAATACAATGGCAAATGTGCATCATACAACCACTCAAATGGAGGTGCCACAGGTGTCGCACTAAAAGTTCATTGTGCAACCCTCTAGCCACTCAACTATGCATTAGCATACAAGGTTTTATAAAAGTGATAATTATCATTATCAATGTTTAATTACTGAAACTTACTTTTTTGTACAGCATTGGACTCTTATCTCATTTGGTAATTCATGTACTATACTCAAAAACCGGCAAAGTGCGAGTCGGGCTCGCGCACAAAGGATTCTGTACCATTATCTATATAAACAGCAAAAAAATTACGTTTTTTTGTATGGGAGCCCCCCTTAAATATTTGTTTTAATTATTTATTTTTAAAGTGAATATATAGCTAAATCTTCTGTGAATATTAAAGCGTCTACCTGTTGCCGTTATCAATATCGAGCAAAAACGAGCAAAAAAATCACGTTTGTTGTATGGGAACCCCCTTAAATATTTATTTTTATTATATGTTATAGCGGCAACCGAAATTCATCATATGTGAAAATTACAACTCTCTAGCTATCACGGTTCCCGCGATACAGCCTGGTGACAGACTGACAGATGGACGGACAGCGGAGCCTCAGTAATAGGGTCCCGTTTTTACCCTTTGGGTATGGAACCCTAAAAATGGTAAAGAAAGCACTTACTTGGTCGACTATATTTTGATAATATTGCAAATTTCGATGAAGATGTAATCAGGCGGTTCATTTAGGTTTCATTCCGGAAAGGTCCAATCTAAACCCCAGCACTCAATTGTCCATCTGTATGTCTGTCCATCTGTCGTCTGGCACACAAGTTTTATAACCCCACCATTGGAGTTAGTCTTAAAATTTTCACTTCAATCTTGTTGACTCAAAAGTCATACATTGGTCAAAAAATATTTTTACATGTTATATTGCATGTAATTTGGACCTAAGTGTGTTTTGTTCTTAAATAAATGAATTATTATTATTATGAAGTGGGCCTCATATATAGCAAAGGGTGTTTCATCATCAACCCAGCCTATATACGTCCCACTGCAGGGCACAGGCCTCCTCTCATAAATGAGAAGGCTTGGGCCATAGTTCCCACGCGGGCCCAGTGCAGATTGGGAACTTCACACACACCATTGAATTCCTTCGCAGGTGTAGCAGGTTTTCTCACAATGTTTTTCTTCACCGTAAAGCTCATGGTAAATTTCAAATGTAATTCCGCACATTAATTCCGAAAAACTCAGAGGTGCGAGCCCACACTTGAACCACGACCCTCTGCTTAAGAGACCATAGGCAGGCACGCGGCGGACACGACGTACAAATACGCGTTCTTGAATCTACATAAGCACGACGACGTCTGTACACGCGTACGCCTACATACATCGCGCGCGCACTCTTCTGGTTTCTGGCGGTTTCCGGCTATCTGCGCCTTGAGGGGTGGGGTAATTCGAATCGGTGCGGGGCGGACCGTTTCCATTCTGTACGTCAGTACTATTATATATTCTGTGCCATAGGTCAAACCACTAGGCCACCACGGCTTCACCCTAAGTAGCTGGTTTAGATTGCCCTTAAAACAATATACCTATACAATCATAGACATACATGTACAGTCATCGTCATCATCATCATCATCCCAGCCTTTACACGTCCCACTGCAGGCACAGGCCTCCTCTCCGAATGAGAGGGCTTGAGACATGTACAGTACTGATATTAAATTAAAAAAAGGTTTTGTATTTTATATTTCAAGTTTTAAGTGTAACCTACACTATAAAAGTTTTATTGCATAAAATGTAATGGATTTTTTGTAACTGTCAAAGCTCTTCCTATAATAAACAAACTACAACACTGGATTTTTATAGGTACAACCGTTCAAAGCGTATACTTTGATATATCAAAAATAATACCTTAAAATCGTCCTTTTGTATGTTGGTCAATAATAGGTTGCAGGATAAATTTCATAGGACATCACATCACAGCCAGAGTTAATTAAATGATACAATGTAACATCTATTACAGCTGTAACATCATTACATAAGACAGTACAGGAAGATCACAAGTACTGTAAATCGTATCAAGGGTCCAATATGGTACAAGACATATGTGACACATTAACTGCAGCAACCTCCACCAACCTCAACCAACTTGCTGTCTTCTTCACACACAATACTGGAAGCAGGTAATTTATTTCTTTCTATTGACTTAAAAAAAATAAAGTTTTGTTACAATTATTAAATTGATTAGTACCTAGGCAACCGAGCTCCGCTCGTGCTGAAACTCTGTACCAGGCGATTTCCCAGAGATAAGACCAAGCTAGATCAATTTTTCATCCCCGAGAACATACCAAATTTCATCGAAATCGTTGGAGCCGTTCCTGAGATTCTGATTATATATTATTTATTTATTTATTTATTTATTTAAGGTTTACTAACAATTGTTAACACTAGATACATCAGAAATCGCTGCTTATATAAACATGTTGAGCTGAGTGTCACAATCACTTATAAGTAAACACCGCATGCAAAACAAAAAGTGAAGCATAAACATTAAATTTACATAACAGTAAATTTTGCTCTCAAGAATTACAATCCAATATTTTTTTATTAATTATGAATTATTATTAAAAATAAATTATTAATTATTATTATTAAATTAGACAGAAAACAAACTTGGGCAGGAGGTTTAAATTATTTTACTATATTTCTAATTATTTTACTGGGTGGGTCATAGTGAATATCCGTCATGTCACTGCAATCATTGGCTATTCTAGTCAGCCTGCATATGGGAGAGTTTCTACCAGACACCGAGCTTCGTGGCGGTGGACATAAAGGAGTAATGTGATAACGGGGGAAACGGGAAGGTGCACGAAAGCGCAGGAGCGCTAGTAGCTGTGGACAGTCAATTCTGTGCCGGATCAACTTATGCAAGAACAATGCATCTAAAATGCATATATAGATACAAGAATTGCTCGTTTAAGGGTATTAGTATCAATGTGGTATAGATCTATTTGAATACACTTCACACAAATATGAAAATGTCATGCATCAGTCATTTTCCTACAAAAATATCAAAGTGACATTGCTTTTGTTCAATCCTTTCGTGCCAGCTCGTGTGACTCGACCTGTATATGTAGCGACTAGCCTTCCGTCCGCAGCTTCGCCAGCGATAAATTAATTTTCCCGTAGGAATAGGTATTTCCCGCGGTAAAAAGTAGCCAATGTCACTCAGTGATAATGTAGCTTTCTAACAGCAAAAGAATTTTTGAAATCGGTCCAGTAGTTTCGGAGCCTATTCAATGCAAACAAACAAACAATCAAATCTTTCCTCTTTATAATATTATTATGTAGCGATACTTAATAAAATATTTTTTTTTCCCAGGACTTCTTGAAAGTAAATACCAGCCAGACTACTCAACCACTGAATTCTATGAAACGCAAGTGTCTAGCACCAGCTGCTGAAGAAAAACTTGGAAATTACTTTGAAGACCAAGTAATCAATGTAGAGATAAACTTCGATAACATGGCCCACCCCTCCACAATCCAAAAAGTCTTCAATGTCTGATTTTGATTACGGTGAATAAAAATAGGTACCTAAGTCAAAATAACTAGTCGCCAATCCACATTGTGCGGGCTATACTGAAATGTTCACACAAATGAAAATAGTAGCGCCCTCTTGACAATGATCATATATTTCTGGTCAGGCTTTATAGTAAATCGAAAACCATTTCGAGATAAATGCTTTTTAAATCATTTTCTGTAGTTATTTCATTTTCAAATAAGCAATGACCTTCATTTGACATTGAAGTAAATTTCGTAGATGATCCAAGTTGTATTTTAATCGGTGTGGAATAGCATTATTTAGAATTCTTCATAATTTACGCATGGATTAACACTACAGAGTTTGATTTGGACCCGCTGTCTGACATCTAGCACTCGGAGGACAGCGCCAGTAAAGTGGCTCTAGTTACAGTGTACCACTACACATTAAAAGGGTGGCCTTACCGTACGAATTTAAATAAATTTATAAATTTGGCCATGCGAGAGCCCTCAATTATAATCTGCCGTCATCAACCAAAACAGTTTCAATAATTTATTTTGAAAAAAATAGTAATCTAAATTAAAAAAAACTGAAATCAGTTTCTTATATTATAATTGACTTTTCAATATAATATATATATATATATATATATAAAACCGGCTGTTGAATGGAATGCTTGTCAATTTACGCATGTGTGAGTGCAACTATAAACTGGTGTTCAATATTAAGTTAAAACAGTAGCAAATAAAACTTGAAGTGATAACTACATCTTTCTGTGTCTCCATTCCTTCAAACCAAAGTGAACCTTATCATCCTAACATATGGTCGAACATCGAACCGGATAGTAAAGTGAGTTACGACATTACGAACCGAGATCTAAACAAAGGACGGTCCGAGCGCCCGGCACGAGAACAATAGCGAAGCGGCGCAGGTACAAAAAAAGGGTCGTTTGGACGTCGATGTTTACAACTTTAATGCACATTGTAATTGATTTAAATAAACTGCATAATTACGCTATCGAAGAAAAAAGGAACGTGATCGTAAATTAAGCAACGGAGTGCAAGAATAAGATTTAAAATGAGTACACCGGATCAATTGTTAACTGTATTGGAGAATACCGCATTATTGTTAACAAAAGCACAAGCAAATCTAAAAAAATGTCCTAAACAACGTATGACTCGAGGATATTTGGAAACAAGATTACAATCAGTGGAAGACTATTGGAATACGTTCAAAAATATACATTTGGAACTTGTGAAATGTGTACCGAAAGAGAAAAAACCCGATTATTCGTACTTCGTCAATGAAGATTTCTTTGTATATGAAGATTTATACACATGCGTAAAGGCTGATTTAAAGGATTTGATAACGGGTTTAACTAAGTGCGCGCCTTCACATGGACAATCTATGAGTGCAATTAATAACAATAGTGATGGACTACTAAAGTTGCCCCGAATTCAGTTACCATCATTTTCTGGACTTTATGAAGAATGGCCGGCTTATCAAGATTTGTTCATATCTTTGGTGCACAATAATCAATCACTTAGCAAGGTACAAAAATTACACTATTTAAAAAGTACGTTGTCGGGAGAGGCTGAATCTTTATTAAGACATGTTCAAGTTACGGAAAGCAATTATGATCAATCATGGACGACGCTCAAGAAACGATATGGAAATAAAAGGATTATAGTTAATACTGTTTTGAAAAGATTATTTATGCAAAGGAAAGTACCTTCACAAACTGCGAATAATATTAAATCATTGTTAGACACTACCACCGAATGCATTAATAGCTTAAATAATCTTCAAATTTCTACTGTCTCTTGGGATCCGTTAATTATATTTTTAATTGTGCAAAAATTAGACCCGGAGACGCACCGAGAATGGGAACAATTTTCTTGTCAAGATGATGCTGAAGAACTACCCACTTATGATGATTTAAACAAATTTCTTCAATCTAAATTCAGAACACTTGAACTCTTAGCCCCACCATCGAAAGATAAAGCCTTTAAATCAAGAGAATATTCCGTACACGTTGCTACGACGTCCAACACCAAAACGAGAACATGTTCTATGTGCAATGAAGATCACACATTATGCCATTGTAAGGAATTTACGAAAATGCAACCCACAGAAAGATGCGATTATGTCAAGACTCATAACCTGTGTTTCAATTGCCTGGCTCCAGGACACTCAGCGAAGAAATGTCATCTCAACATGTCCTGTCGCATATGTCACAAACGTCATCACACCCTGGTGCACCAATCTACACCGGTGATATCGTCAAATCGAGCCGACAATATTCAAGCCCATCACAGCCGAGTGGAAGAAGACTCGAAATCAGAAGACACTACTGCAACTAAAATGGAGCTGTCTTCTCACTTTACGACTTGTAAGTCTACAGCATTACTGGCCACCGCTCTTGTGCCAGTAAAAGATGATGTAGGAAATATAACCGTGCTTCGTGCATTAGTGGATCATGGCTCCCAAGCCACGTTCATAAGTGAAAGAGCCGCTCAGACACTACGACTAACAAGAACGCTTGTCACTGGCACTATCACCGGGATTGGGTCTACAACCGCCACTGTTAAGCACAGCGCAGAAGTGGAACTCCTATCTAGACATGACGCAAGTTTTCAAGTGAAGATCAAACTGTATATTATGTCGACGAGACTTACCGCCCAATTACCGTCAAGTACTATATCTTCAAACACCTGGCCACATTTACAAGGACTCGTTCTGGCAGACCCAAGCTTCAACCAAACAGGACGAGTAGATATGCTGCTCGGTGTTGACGTATGTGCCCAAATTATGAAGAGTGAAGTTATCAAAGGTCCCCCAGGCACTCCATGTGCACAAAATACCAGCCTGGGTTGGATTTTATTTGGGAACGTACAACACGATGAACAAAAGGATGAAATACGAGTTATGCATTTGAATCTGGATCTGGACGATATGCTAAAACGAATGTGGGAAGACGACAAAGATGAAAGAAGAAAACCAACTGCAGACGAAAGAAAATGTGAAGAAATCTACCAAACTACCACAGCCAGAACTGACGAGGGACGGTACATTGTCAAGTTACCAACGAAAACCAACATGCTTCTATCAACACGAGGAGAAACACGAGACATAGCGCTAAGAAGATTATACCAATTAGAAAGAAAATTTAAGCAAGACCCAAACCTAAAAATCGAATATGTCAAAGTAATGGAAGAATATGAAGAATTGAATCATATGCAAGAAGTACCTAAAGACCAAAGAAACAACCCAGCCGTTTATTTATCGCATCATGCCGTGGTAAGAGAAGAAAAGGAAACATCAAAAGTAAGACCTGTCTTCAATGCTTCACAAAAGGGGATCAACGGTGTTTCTCTTAATGACGAGCTTCTGGTTGGACCACAGCTGCAAGATGATATGAGAAGTCTAATAATGAGATGGCGTATGAGAAAAATATGTTTTGTAGCTGACATTCAAAAAATGTATCGCCAGATTCTCGTGACTGAAGAAGACAGAGACTTACAGAGAATACTATGGCGCGCGACTCCCGATGAACCTGTAAAAGACTATCAACTACTAACTGTCACGTTCGGAACGGCATCTGCTCCATATCTTGCTGTGAGAACTTTAAGTCAAGTAGCTGATGATGAAGGCTGTCTCAACCCCGACGCTGCAAAGACCATTAAACAAGACTGCTACATGGATGACCTTATGTCGGGAAATGACACGCTAGAGCAAGCAATCAAGCAAGCTAAAGATATAGCGACTATTTTAGAAAAAGGTGGATTCATGCTACAAAAGTGGTGCTCAAACAATGCCGAATTCCTGAAACATTTCAAGCCCTCTCAACGAAGTACCCATGTAAATCTTGATATTAGAATAGATGGAACTATACGAGCCTTAGGATTACACTGGGATATGGGACGAGATATTTTTCTGTATAGTCTAAATTTACCTTCAAGCTCCTCTAAGATCACCAAGAGAACCATCTTAGCTGACATCCAGAAATTATTCGATCCACTCGGATGGTTAGCACCTGCTATACTGCTGGCAAAACTATTAATCCAAAGGTTATGGTTGCAAGGTATAACCTGGGATGAAGAAGTAGAACAAGAAATTGCAGATGAATGGTGCGATTTAAAAGAAAGTTTTCAACACTTACCTGAAATTGAAATTGCCAGATGGCTACACACGACTGAAAATGTAAGGGAAAATATCTCTGTTCACGGCTTCTGCGACGCTTCAAATCGAGCCTACGCAGCTGTTGCATACCTAAGGGTTCGAACTACAGACGGAAATGTGAAGACGGAAATCATAGCCGCAAAAACACGTGTAGCCTCCACAAAAGCTAAATCACTCCCGCGATTGGAACTGTGCGGTGCAGTGTTGCTCGCTGGTTTACTAAAACAAATTAAGGATGCAATGAACATACCTACACGACAGATATTTGCGTGGACTGATTCGACGATAGTGCTATCCTGGCTATTTGGAGATCCGGCTAGATGGAATACTTACGTGAGGAACAGAGTGGTTGAAATATTAGACGATATTGGCAATCACAACTGGTATCACGTTCAATCACAAGAAAATCCGGCTGACGTAGCCTCGAGAGGCCAACACCTGCTTGACCTGAAAACCAATGCTATGTGGTGGAAGGGCCCGAAGTGGCTGGCTGAAGGAGAAATCACATATAGCAGACCGAACAACGTAATGACGAACCTGGAAAGAAAAGAGATACAAATTAACCTGAAAGTAAAAACCAAAGACGATAATTTTTCTACGAAGTTTGAAATATTTGATGATTTAAAAGAATTAACAAAAGGTATAGTCTACTGTAAAAGATTTTTAAATGGAAGAAAGCTACAAGATAAAGAAACATCTATGACTACTAAGGAACTAGATGAAGCTTTGAAAACATGCATACGGATTGTACAAAGGGAAAAGTTTTTGGAAGATATAGAAAACATAAAAGCACATAAAAAAGTGAACAAAAAAAGTAAATTGCTTTCACTGCAACCTTACCTGGATGAAGAGGGTATCCTCAGGGTGGGCGGCAGGCTACGCCACGCTAATCTGAAAGAAACGGAAAAACATCCTATCATATTGGAAAATGATACCTACCTTACAACACTGATAGTACGTGAAGCTCACCTAAAGACTTTGCACGGCGGACACCAACTAATGCTCTGCTACTTGCGCTCGAAGTACTGGATCCTGAAAGCAAAGAATGCAGTGAAATTAATAATTAGGAAATGTTTGATATGTGCCAAGCAAAATGCTGTTGTAAAATCACAACTAATGGGGGACTTACCTTCGGTAAGAGTTAATCCAGCAAAACCTTTTTTGCATAGTGGAGTGGATTTTGCTGGCCCATACCAAGTTTTGATGTCTAAAGGTAGAGGTGCCAAGACCAACAAAGCATACATTGCAATTTTCATTTGTATGTGCACCAAAGCCATACACCTGGAATTGGTGGGAGATCTCACCTCTGAAGCATTTATTGGAGCCTTCAGAAGATTTGTTGCCAGACGCGGCAGATGTTCACACATCTGGAGCGATCAAGGACGCAATTTTGTCGGTGCCAACAAGGAATTGGCTGCTTCTTTCTCAGAAGCCAAGTTGGAATTTGAGGGACCGATCACTGACTCTTTAGCTATGGATGGCACTCAATGGCACTTCCTACCGGCGTATAGCCCACACATGGGCGGATTGTGGGAATCAGGAGTTAAGTCCATGAAATACCACTTAAAACGTATCCTTTCATCACACCTGACTTACGAGGAAATGACCACTCTCTTGCACCAAATAGAGGCGTGCCTTAATTCGAGGCCTTTAAGTCCTATAGACGACGCTGACATTGATAATACGGAGCCTTTAACTGCTGGCCATTTCTTGATTGGCGAAGCTCCTATCACAGTACCATCGCCTGATATGCAAAATATCCCCACGAGCCACCTGTCTCGATGGCAACACATGCAGAAACTGCTTACAGACTTCTGGCGCAAATGGCAGCTAGAATACCTCTCGAGACTGCAACAGAGGCCTAAATGGCAGCAGAATCAAAAAGAATTTGAGGTCGGACAAATTGTGCTGGTAAAGCAGGATAATCTGCCACCTGGAAAATGGATGCTAGGTCGTATCCTGGACAAGCATCCAGGCTCTGACGGAGTGACTCGAGTCTACACTATAAAATACGGAGAAAGCATTACAAAGCGTTCTGTAACAAAATTATGTCATCTTCCAATAGACAGTTCTTAATGTATTTGTAATTTAGCATATTCAATTAAGATTATTTTTTTTGTCATTTTCTATTGCCTCAAACTAAAAACTTTGAAAGTTGTTACACCTAAGTAACTTTTTGCATGCTTGAAAGAGTTTAGTAATCTTTGCACTCACTGTATTGTATTGCAGTCTATTCATGTATTTGCACGTTTTATGGCAATGTAATTATGGTTTATATAAGAATTGAAGTATTATGTTTATCTTATCCAGCCATTATTGTTGCGAGCATTTCCCTAACTTATTTTGTAAGTTTTGTGTAAATGTTTAAGTTTGTGTAAATAAAAAAGGACTGTTAGAGTCCTTTGGTGGGCGGTATGTTGAATGGAATGCTTGTCAATTTACGCATGTGTGAGTGCAACTATAAACTGGTGTTCAATATTAAGTTAAAACAGTAGCAAATAAAACTTGAAGTGATAACTACATCTTTCTGTGTCTCCATTCCTTCAAACCAAAGTGAACCTTATCATCCTAACACCGGCCAAGTGCGAGTCGGACTCGCGCACGAAGGGTTCCGTATAATCTAATATATAAAAATCTCGTGTCACGGTGTTTGTTTCGTGAACGGCTTGGCCGATTTTTATGAAACTCACACCTCTTCTCACCTCTTTTTTCTCTACACTCGGTAGGTCTGAGAATAGGTCGTAGGCTATTTTTTATCCCCCCCCCCCATTCATCGTGGACGGAGTCGCGGGCAACAGCTAGTTATCTATAAAAATCACGTTTGTTGTATGGGATTAAATAATTAAAAAAATAAATAATTAAATAAATATATATTTTTTTTATTTTAATGATTTATTTTTAAAGTCAATATATAATTAAATATTCTGTGATTATTTCAAGCGTCTACCTGTTGCCGTTATCAATATCGAGCAAAAACGAGCAAAAAAATCACGTTTGTTGTATGGGAGCCCCCTTAAATATTTATTTTATTCCATTTGTTAGTACCTATTTGTTGTTATAGCGGCAACCGCAATACATCATCTGTGAAAATTTCAACTCTCTAGCTATCACGGTTCCCGAAATACAGCCTGGTGACAGACGGACGGACGGACAGCGGAGCCTCAGTAATAGGGTTCCCGTTTTTACCCTTTGGGTACGGAACACTAAAACCATTGGTATTGTTTTTTACATTCCCAATTAGGTACGCTAGTCTCGTTTTGTTGTTGTCTTGTATAGGACGCTGTTAGGTCTAATGCAATTTTGTAGCGCGTCAAAGTTGCTCGCAGAGGCGCGTACTGGCTGTTCTTCTCGGCGAGCGTGACACGCACACGACGCGTCAGGGCAGTACTATGGACAATATGGTCCATAGTACTAAACTGAACTGCCTCACTGAGAAAGTCTTACTACTTCTTACCTACATAAGTTTTTAAACGAAAAATAGAGTAATAAATATCTAAATAATGAGTTTTATTCTCGTTTTTTGTTAAAACTTGCCTGTTTATTTTTAAATGTATTCATAGAAATTTTGTAAAGATAATATTATTTTTTAATGTCAATTTTACTTATTTTCATCTCTCCTTTACAACATTTTTACATTGTTAATATTTTAAGGCTTAATTTAAAGAACATAATTATTATGTGGCTGTCATTAATCTAGATTTTATGTTCACAATAAGGTAAATGTAATCTAACGTTTATGGACAAAGTCTCAATTAAATGTTTTGAATTAAAATTGAATTTTACTAAGTAGGTACACGTTTTATTTGAAACATAATTATATTTGGCACTTAAAATTAATCATTTTTCTGCCTAGAATTGTATTGTCGGTAGGTTTGTTGCTTTGTTTGTTTGTTTGTTGGTCATGACTTATTTTTTTTATTGAAAAATAGTTGCATAAAATGGATGGATGGTATGGAAAGTCCAGATTATTCACCTATTTTCTAATGCCTAAAGTGAAATCAAGAATTTATGCAACAAACCTATATAACTATACAAATCGCCTATTTGCGCGTACATGCATGAATACCTATACGTATATATATCTATAGCGCATCGCATACCCATACCTATAGCTACGTACCTACTTACAACCCCCCCCTCTCCCCCCACCGGCCCTGTTGTCTATCACGATTAATAGGTGGAGCCGCTGTGCAGACTGACTTGATGGTGACAATAATTTCCGCTGAGAGGGCGCTCTATTTCCCGTATATAATATTACTCTATGGTTTTATGTAAAAAATAAAGTTCTTTGATCAAATTGCTAGGAAGGACGGATACAATCTTGAACTGTTGGTGGCTACTGGTAGGACTCAAGACAAACGTTCTAAGAGGTCTTAGTATGTACATAATATTTAATGTACCTACCTGAAAGTATATCTCTTTATTGCAATAAAACAAAATAATCAAAGTGATTAAACTTTCCTCCTTGTTTAATTTCAAAAAATTAGCAAGCACTGTAGAAACTGCTATTACTTAGCTGATGTTTCCGGCTTCCATCAGGCAATCTCCCTCCATGGAGTCGTTTAGAGAAGACTTGAAGAGTTGCTTACACCATTTACTTGACTTTTGAGAACACTCCTTTCTTTATATGCATATTATGTAACTAGTTTTCTAGAGTTTATGTATTCTATTAGTTATTGCATTGTATTGTAGCTTTCACTGCTTCTGACTTTTAAACTCGCTCTTTGTTGGTCCCTAACTAAATGCTCTCATCCATTCAAAGTTTTCCTGGCAGAGATCAAGGGATATCTCAACGTTTGTCAGTTGTGTTTTTTCTTTATTTTTGTACACTAAAAGGTTTACTAAGCTATTGCTCTCAACGTAACTGGTGTCGATATTTTCGTAACGCACACCCAGGGCTGGGCAAAATACATGCTTTGCTTTAATTAAAATACAAATTACAAAATACTATCTCGCATGTATTTAAAATACGAAATACAAAATACTTTTAAGTCGAGTATTTGAAATATAAAATACAAAATACAGTATTTCAGGTATTTTTATTTAAAATACAAAATACAAATTACAAAATACTAAGTAGAATTAAAACGAATCCAACCCGGCATGGACAAGCAGAGTAAAAGAAAATTACTCTCTTTAAACATGAAACTACCGTGAGGTCGTGAGACTCACTCATAGTGAAACAATACAGATTATGGTCCGAGAGCTGGCACCAATTTTTGGGTAGGTGTTTGAGGCAAGCTGAAAACTTGTCACATACTTCTCCTATTATACCCCAACACAAAACTGCAGACCTGGCTGGTGAGTGGTGAGTAGCGGGGCTAAATGAAACCATGACTTTTTAATTTTTTTTTTTGGCTCCAAAAATATTATTTAGGCAATATGCAATTTATATATGTGGTAGTTTAATGTTTAAAGAATAAAAAAATAATAAGCCAGATGATTTAGTCGGGGCTTTAATATTGCCAGGCGCGTGCAAACATATTTTTCGAAAAAATATAAAAAATGTATTTGATGCAACTTGAAATTTTAATAGAGTATATTATTTATAACTAAAAAATAAGATTCTCAAAAAGACAGGTCATTTTGGTGGGACTTTCTACCTGCCAGGTGATTTAACAAATATACTCACTCGCACGGAAATATGACACCTGGATCACCTAGATCACCTGGCAGGTAGAAAGTCCCACCAAAATGACCTGTCTCTTTGAGAATCTTATTTTATAGTTATAAATAATACCCTAATAAAATTTCAAGTTGCCTCAAATAAATTTTTTATATTTTTTTGTAAAACCAAAATATGTTTGCACGCCCCAGGCAATATTAAAGCCCCGACTAAATCGTCTGGCTTATTTTTTTTTATTCTTTATACATTAAACTACAACATATAAAAATTGCATATTGCCTCAAATATATTTTTGGAACCAAAAAAAATTAAAATTAAAAATTCATAGGTTCATTTAGCCCCGCTACTCACCAGCCAGGTCTGTAGTCTTGTGTTGGGGTATAATAGGAGAAGTATGTGACAAGTTTTCAGCTTGCCTCAAACACCTACCCAAAAATTGGTGCCAGCTCTCCTACTCACGTTTCAAAACGAGTCGAGTTTAACTCGACAGTTTCGGGCTAATCCGTAACCCTTCCTCTCGGAAGAGCACGCTACGGCTGTGCCAAACGTGCACTCAAGTACGCTACGGCCTGAAATACCTATGTCGACTTAAACTAGTTTTGAGACGTGGGTAATCAGTATTAATTTACTAAAAATTACTCTCATTAAAGGAAACTAGGTACTTTTACTGATTAAAAGCAGAGTTTCCTTTCCTAAACACCAGACTTAATTGTTATCTGCCTCTCATAGGGGAATGAATAAAGTCATGTCTACACCGGTGCGTTTTCATGTTCCACTTAAGATCGCTAAATGAAATCTAAATGTATTTTGTTAAAATGTATTTTGAAGTCATAAGTATTTGAAATACTAACTACAAAATACCTTAGCGTCAAGTATTTGAAATACGAATTACAAATTACATTTTCAGCGAGTAATTGAAATACAAATACCAAATACGTATTTGTATTTCAATTACGTATTTCAATTACAAGTAATTCAAATACTGCCCAGCCCTGCGCACACCTTACGCGCTGGATTTTCATGATAGGAGTTTAGTGTTTTCAGTACTCTTATAAAGACGGATTTACAATAATGGGATTTTTCATCACTTCTTAAATATCATTTAGCGAACTCGTCACTTAATTAATAAGTGTAATCAAGATTTGCCAAGTGGAGAGTTTGCGAAATGACGCATTTGTCTAACGTTGTTCAGTGAAATGAATGGAACTCTAGTAATGAGGATGCTGACGCCATTGAAGGTCAAGCTACTTATGAAGTCGTTCATCCCCCATCAATCACGCCTCCATTCACCCAATAAGGTCGTTATCCCATGTCTAGCGTGGGCCCGGTTTGGCAAATGTCGTTCATTCATGAATAGTTGGGAATGTTTCGTGACGTCGACTAGTTCCATTTTGAGGTTATTAGAGCGTCATGTTACGTGATACGTACGTAAGACTTTTCCATTGATAAACATTGTACTTACGATTAATGCTTTCCTTTCAAAGATTCCGAAGTTTGCTGCTTAACAATTTATAGGAGCATCGTTTAGTAGGTATCACAGCCAGGTTAACTATTCGTATTATTGGCGGCGAGCATTTTCCCTATTCATTGCGCGATTGAGACGATCTCTGCGCAGTGGTTCTCTGGTATTACACGCAATAAACAGAGAAAACGCTTGCCACGCCGGGGACCATGCGTAGTCGTTCACATTGTCTAAAACACATCTATCTATTGACATCTGCTAATGACAATAGTAAATGGTTATTGCGATTGCGACTGTGAGCACGTCAGACAACCACCTACCGTTTAGCAGAAGGAATCAGTGAAACAGCTAATACCCAATTTTTTGCTAAAATATTTTATCGCTGCTGCGTGATTTTAACAAACTTCAAAATACTCGTATACAATGATGGAATGAAGATCGAATTACTATAGTATAGGTAGACCATTACAATGCAAATAGTAGTGTAACTATGTAATGTTGGATTGATAATTAGATAGGTACGTAAATTTAGTAGGTAGTTTTCCTGACCTACTTAGTAGATAAGGCGTTTATGAATGACTGCATCAAAACAGTGGTCGTTGTGAATGGGTAAGTTATGGATGTAATTACATGACAAAGGTCAAAACATCATCATGAGAAACGTGGGAGTAAGAGGCAGTCTTTTATTCTTAATCACTTTTCAACCCCTAAAAGACATAGAGGGAAGTTTTACAATATTTAAGTTCTTGTATATTCTAGTAAACATGCCATAGGGACCAATGTGTTCTACAGTGACCATCACGTGCAGGATAAGGCAAGGTGGGAAGACCTTCCATAAGGCGGCTTGATGACCTAGTGACAACAAGAGTCCGATGTCGTTGTGCCGTTCTTTGGAGGAGGCCTTCGTCCAACAGTGAACGTCTTTCATTCAACTAACGACGGTGATAATAACAAGCAGATTTTTTGAATGCTGGCACGCTTAGACAGGCTTTCAGTCACTATATTTGATTATGAAAGAAATAAAATTTTAAAATAACTATAGTTTTAGAGATATTTCTAACTGTTTCACAAATACAACATCCCGATTCATAACACTTTCGCTATTGTGAAGCGCGCTGAACTCGAAGTTGAAAATATATTTTACTATTCCCTTGACCGATTTAATAGATATACTACGAGTTATGCGTTGACTACTTTTAAAATGGGTACATTGATCTTTCGCACAACGCCGTATTATTTTCCGCTGTCTGATAATTGCCTCCTCCATGTCGCTACACTCCTGAAAGCACGGTTGTGGTCAACGGATGAGGATAGGTATTTTATTCTGAACCTTCTTAATGCTTCCCTTTGATAAATAACGTGATGGTTTCGCTTGTCTTCCACAGCACAGCTGACCACTCTCTTGGCAGATCCTTTGATACTTTTTACAATACCAACTGGAAGAGATGTGTCCGTTTTAGTCTACAGAGACACATAATTGCTTATTTCTTTTCTATTTTTCTAGACGATGATTGATAATCATTCCAAAATACATGTTGTTCCTAAATTGAATCAGCAATACACATTGCCAATATGCTTAACGCCAATCTGTTCAAAATCTTCAACAACACTTTGGCTGTATCCACAAATATACTAAAGTCCCACCCAATCCATTTCACATACATTAGCATGACATATCTTAAGGAGATAGTAAATGATTTACATTCACTTTTCCTGAAAGCAAGCCAATTTTTTTGTGCCGGCGTCAGTCCAAACGTGTGGTAACGTAGCAACTTCAGTATCTCTCCCTTTCGTACGAATGTGTTGTGACAGAGACACGACATCGCCGAATACTACGATACCCTTAGATAATACAGGTTATTTCGGATGTTACATATGTAACTCGTCAGCCGAAATAATAGGGCCATCGGCCTAAAGACAGCGAGCGGCCTATATTTAGCAACGGTTGCGGCGACGACCAGTTTTTGAGTGCTTGAGGTGAAACGCGTGTTAACAATGCAACCGCTGAGGAAAACGAGAATGGTGATTTGTTGGATGTATTTAAATAAACTGTAACTATGGAAAAGTTCAAGAGCATAGTAGGTAAGTTAAGATAGAATAATAGGATAAAATGTTCACTTAGCTAGATAATTAACGATGTTTCTACGCTGGCGTTTAAAATAATAAAGAGGTATTAAACTAAAGCTGAGAATATTAAAGACCATTTTACTTACTTAATCTAATCACTAACAAAGAGTTGACGGCAGGGGCGGAATGAGCTTTTGGGGCCCTGGTCTAATACTACTCGGGTTATCTAATTGCCATTTTATCAAAAAACTGTGTTCGATCATGATTTACTAAGTCTCCAATGAGGGATGGCGGTCCTTTATAGCACACGTGGGCTGCAGCCCAAAAAGCTCTTAAATAGTGGTTGACGAAGCTCTCGGACTGTGTGCAGTTAGGCCTTTTCGCGAGTTGCTACAATTTATAGGAAACCTAACCTATTTAAGTATGATCCTGTGATATTTAAGTAACATCCAAGTCCAAGACATGACCATAAATAGTTGTAAGTACCTATTTTTCATACAAATATCTGCCGCGACCAGCGATCGAATTCGGGACTGATTCAGCTGTCCGGTCGTCAGTTACACCAGCAACTGTGTGTTTAGTTAAACCAGCCTTTAACTAAACACAGTCCGCAATTTTTCTATGACGATCCGTAGGGTGTTTTTTTTAATTACAGCCTTTGTACCATGATTCGAGCAATTAAAACTTTAACTTTGGTTTTTAACGCTAACAGCCATACTAATCACCTTTTAGACGACCGGAGGGCCTAGTGTTTAAAGAACCTGACTATGAAGCTTGAGGTCCCGGTTCGATTCCCGGTCGGGGCAGATATTTGTGTAAAAAATACGAATGTTTCAAAGTCAAAGTCAAAATTCTTTATTCAATTTAGGCATCAATTGATGTTCCTATGAACGTCGAAGAATCTACCACCGGTTCGGAAAAACCCTGTTGAGAAGAAACCGGCAAGAAACTCAATTTTTAGTTTCTTCGAGTCTTGGATTTTTAATTATCTATTTCTTCTTCTTGAGGTGCCAGTTCCTATCGGAGGTCGGCTATCATTAGTGCTATCTTTATCTTTGACACAGCAGCTCGGAACAAGGATCTCGTGCTAAGGTTGAACCACGTCCGGTGATTCTTAAGCCACGAAGTACGCCTTTCGCTCGGTCGCTTTCCCTGGATTTTCCCTTGCATAATGAGTTGGAGCAGGTCATATTTATCATTGCGTATTATGTGACCAAAGTAGCAGTACTTACAGTTACAGCTTGCGTTTCTTGATCTATTTATGTATGTTTATCCGTTGTCTTGTACAGTCAACATCAAAAGTAGCTGGTCATTTTTGTACCTTGTCGCTCTATAGTTAGGTGCAAAACGTCATACTTGATTGACAATTGTGTTATTACGACAAAGTACAAAAGTGACCAGCTACTTTTGATGCTGACCGTACCCATAAGCATTGCTTAGTTTGGGGCTAGTTCTATTGGTGTGAATTGTCCCGTGATATTTATCTCTTTGTTTGCAGGCAGTCCAGCCCGAGTGGAACCAATGCAGTCCGTGCGTACGACGCGCGGCAGCCGCGTGCGGCTCGAATGCCGCGCGAGTGCACGCCCGCCCCCGCGCATCGCGTGGTACAAAGATGGCCGACCAGTCGCAGACATCGCGCTTAGGAGATTCCGGGTGCAGAATTTTAGGTACGCCGTTTAGTTGTGCATGCGAAAGCAGGCTGTAATTTTTTCAGTACTAAATCGCTGAAACATCCTTAAGAGGACCCTGCCTTTTCGCCGTAAATATTTTTGCCTACTGATTCATTTCCGTACTGTTTTAATCTGAAACTGTAAACTTTTCAGGATATATTTCAGGATATATTTCAGGACTATCCTGTAAAACCCCATAGCTTAGGTTAAATTCCAAAAATCCTGGAGTATTACAGTTTCAGAAAAAAAGACTGCTGGAAAATGAATCAGTTGGCAAAAATATTTTGGGGGAAAAATTAGAGAACCAACTATAAGAGATAAGCATTAGGTAGGTCCTACTAACCCGCAGGTACCTACCCATGGGCTTTGATTCATCAAAGCGCATGGCCATGCCATGGCACTTCCACGTGTTTTTATATTCTATGACTTCAGCAGTTACAGCTTTTGCAAGTGCAATTTGTTTATACGACACATACCATACCAGACTCGATAGTAGTAAATACGTCAGCAGCGCTTAATACTAAATAGGAAGCGAAGGGAGTTCCCTATCAATCACTCAAGACGGTTCTCTTTGACCAACCACTCAATTCAACTAGGTAATTTATTGTGTAAATAAATCCCTATACGGCATGCCACCCATCCATATTAAGCCATATTTAAGCTTCGGATAAAAAACATTGCAGTTTTTTTAAAACTAAATAGAAATATCGGAGACAAAGGAAACCAAAAATAAGAAGAGTCAAAAGTTTGAAAATAATAGAAATATAATAAGACAATAATTTAATGAATTTACAACGAACACAACAAGACGGATGGCGCAGGGCCGATCTGTTTGGCGAGCTTTGGGGGAGGCCTATGTTCAGCAGTCTTTCGGCTGAAATGATGATGATGATGAAAATGAATTTTAATAAATATATTCAAGTCACTCTTCGTCGAGACCTAACGCATCCTCTCCACCACCCAAACGTTGACTGGTAGAGATCCCTGAAAGAGATTAGTTTTTTTTTCTGTTTTTGTACCTAAAAACAAACACTGGACCCTGTGTACCTACTGTGGGACACATATAGGCTGTGATGATGTGATCCTAAATTTTACCCAAGTAGTTCCTTCGCTGCCATTCTTTGTTATTTATTTTCCACGTGACAAAGTTGCCATGTTGATCTTGATTCGACGCTCAACCAAACAAACACAAAGAGTCATTGACGGCAAACTTCTATAGCAGTCATATGGAGCGCACATCGGGTTCATAATCATAAGTAGGTATGTGACTAAACATCTTAATCAGTTTAATCACTAATGCAGGCTGTCAATGAACCAACGGATGTTGTCCAATCAAGCAAAAGCGCTCCTTAACTGTTACGGTTTATGAAATTAATGAACTGAAGACTTGAGGTACTGCTGCAAGGAGCAATTGTTAGTGATGCGTAGAGCAATTTCACGGGCCGTTTAATGGTGTTATATTTTTGCAGTTTGTCCGCCATTAGTCGTAAAGCATACAAAATTAGTGCCTGACCTGTTTAGAGTGCAGTTAACACTGTTTGGTTTAGCGCAGCTCCCAGTACTGTGAATCTGTTTTACCATGGAACGTTCGAGCGAGAGCAACTTCGTTTGCCATAATTTCATTTGCAATACCATTGTCATTGTAGCCAGTTGTTTTCGCATGTAGACTCTCAAGCAATGACATAAGTTTGAGCCTGGACTAGCACTTCTGATTTATTCGGAATTTATGTGCGAAATTACATTTGTTTACCATAAGCTTTACGGTGAAGGAAAACATCGTCCAGGAATCCTGCACACGCTTTCGAACAAATGCAATGGTGTGTGTGAAGTTCCCAACCCGCGCTGGGCTGCGTGGCAACTACGGAGAAGAGGCCTTTGCCTTGCAGTGGGACGAATATATGCCGAAATGACGATGATACCAACGTTTGCCATAAAATAAAGGGGGCGGGATATGTGCGGGCGGCAGGCACTCTAGGCGCGCTCGCCGCCCGCACCTCTCTCGGCCCCTTTGTCGTCATACCTCCCAGCCCCTGTACCGCTCGGTCTAGCTATAGTACCACGAGCCTTTTCCTCAATTTTTCCTCGTAAGATTTTCACGCTCATTCTCGCATTAATAATTTACTGGAATCTATCTACCTTTCAGGAGGCGCTCAGTGCTAGTGATAAGGCATGCGCGGCGGGAGGACACCGCCTCGTACGAATGCCGGGCGCAAGGCGCGATCGGCCCACCGGCGGTAGCTGCCGCGAACGTCAGTGTGATGCTGCCTATGCCAGCGGCGACGGACAGCAGTAAGTATTACAAATTAAAAATCAAAAGAATATTTCTGTAATAACTTTAATTTCAATACTAGATGGAAAAAATCCGCCTGTATAATTCCCGTTCCCATGGGAATACCGGGAAAATATATACTCTATGTAACTCTCGGGACTGAGACGAATCTAGTGACACCTCACACTTCAAAATCCATCGAGCCGTTTAGGCTGCAGGGCGTGCCAAAAAATTATACATACATAAATATATACGCTCGAAAAACATAACCCTCCTTCGACAGTCTGATGAATAGGCATTATATACAAAGAAAACTCGCTAAACAACTACAAGACAGAATTTTACGAACAAGTGTAAGCACAGCAAAACAAGAACCACCCCACTGGCACGATTTTGACCGAGAGATGGTTAGGACTTGGGTAAAAGCTTTATCATCATTACCATCATCATATCAGCCAAAAGATACTCCTGGACAAAGGTCTCCCTCAATGAGTTCCACAACAATCGGTCCTGCGCTACCCGCATCATGGTTCCTGCGACTTTTGCCAGATTGTCGTCGTTTCAACTTGTTGGGGCTTACCTACGCCACCTCTACCGGTTTTCTTATACCTGGTTTACACTCGCGTACGAGTGGCAAGACGAACTGCGAGACGAGGCACGAGACGAGAGTGTGAATAGGCTCGCGTCCGGAGCGAGACGAAGAGACGAAGCACGAGGCGAGGTAACGAGGCGAGAGTGTAAATCAGGTATTATTAAGCTTTTCAAAAATCGGTTTGCAAATCCATAAACGTACATCCTAACACCTAACCCTAACAAATCTTGTAGTTACTACGCTTGTCTCCCGTAGATCACTTAAAAGTTCAATGTTGCTAATTACAAAGTCTAGACTTGGATAGAGGAAGCGTTATACCGTTTATGCCATGTAAAGTGATCTAGGCCTTCGACGCATTGTTTACGCCGATACCGCGAAGCTTGAGAGAGTTCCGTGAATATGCTAACAATGCCTTTATGAAGGCTAGTGGAATGATCAGTTATTGAAGAATGAGGTTCCATGGAAGTGGGAGAAGTTAGCTTGTTTCGTTATAGTTGTGTCACACAGCTTTAATAGTTGGTTTCAGGAGTATTTTACGTTTATTACTATTGTTCAGGCAGTCTCAAACAGTCTTTGCTATTTATAGATAGTAATAGCTAATGTCACTCAAAGAGCGATGGAGCGAGCTATTCTCGGAGTTTCCCTACGTGATCTGATCATATCAGAAATGAGATCAGCAGGAGAACAAAAGTTACTGACATACATAGCTCGGTGAATCGTCAGACTTAAGTGGCAGTGGGAAGGGTACATTACTCTTCGAACCGACGGCCGATGGGGCAGTAAGGTTCTAGATTGCACAATGCTTACCAGAAGACAGATGAGTGGACCAACCATCTGGTAAAGATCGCAGAAACATCTTCGTTGTGAAACTCTTTGAGGGAGGCCTTTGTCCAGCAGCAGAGAAGTGGACGTCTTTTGGCTGATATGATGAAATAGCTAATGAAACGAAGCAACTGAAACAGTGAAAGTAGTGCTTGAACCAAAATTGCTGTTACCAGAGATTTTAGGTGTAGTGTGACGGTCAACAAACTAGACTAGCCTGTAGGTAGACGGATTTATGTAGCAAATCATTTTACAGATCTAACGCTCAACTGAGTAAGTTTCTGCGGCAGCGAACTCAAGAGTAAAATTTGTTTACTAGAGATAGGTATAATGTTGTAGGTATCAAACACGCCCGATATGTTTCGGATTCACCTAGATCTAATAAAATCCTTGCGCCCAATACTCCATATGGGTTTGTAGGGCAAGCAATCAGGGCGCTACAGAAATTGTCCACATTTATCCAGATGTTAGTACTTACTTATTGGTAGTACCTACAGTCTAAATAAATATACCAGGTCATGTATATGTATACACCGAACTTCTTGTTAGTGACAAAGGTGTATAGATACTTTTGACATTGTAACGTAGGTAGGTACTTTATGTTTATAACACCTTTGTCACTAACAATATTTTGTTACCTTGGTTTTTTTTGTATTGCATTGCTAGTATTATTATTAAGTAGTCTCTTAAGTATAAAATTGTATGTGTGACCACAATACATTGCATTGATTTTCGCTTGGCCTTTGTCGAGCCACTTTCCACTGTTCGCAATTTACACGGCCATATAATAAAGGAAACGTAATAAGTAAAATTTTAGCCTCCTAGAGCCAAGCATTTGAGCTGGGCGTCGATGAGCAGTGAATGAATGAGCAATTGAGAGAGCCAGTCAATCAGCCAGCACTTTTTTAGGGTTCCGTACCTCATTTTATTAATGTATAGATAAGACTGGCTGCAAGTATTAACCGAATTTGTGATTATCAAATTGAAGTGTTTTAATGGTTTTCTTTTTAATTTTCAGCAACATTGGGCGCTCCGTGCCCGATGCCAGACCCGTCTTCTTATTGTCTCAACGGAGGCACTTGCCTTTACTTTGAGCTAGTCCAAGAGCAAGCTTGCAAGTAAGTGATTAATTGACCTTCTCACTCTAAATTTCAAAAGCATTATATATCTTATCTTGAGTGTTTAGCCTCGAACTTTTTTAATACGCCTAATTTTAAAAGCCGTGGTGCCTAGTGGTTTCACCTACGACCTATCAAGCAGAGGACCACGGGTTCAAGCTCGGGGTCATACCTCTAACTTTTCGAAAGTTATGTGCGACGAAACCTGAACAAACACTAGACCCGCGTGGAAACTACGGCCCAAGCCCTCTCATTCTGAGACGAGGCTGTGCCCTGCAGTAAGACGTATATAGGCTGGGATGATCATGAAGATGAGATGGATCACACTTAACCTATGAATTGGCATTAATCCTAGATTTAGAGACTCTTTAGTTTTGTGACACCTACGGCGTTATTTATGTTTTGAATATCCCTTTTCAGATGTCCGGAAGGCTTCAACGGCCAACGCTGCGAGAACAAGGATATTTCGAATAGCAGCAGTATGTATCATTCCTTTAGTTGCAAACTGGGGCTTTCCACGTCCTACTACTGTTAGCTGCCGTTGCGGCGCGACACCACAAAATACATCTGAAGTAGCTCGTTAAATAGAGGAACTCATTTTGATCTGTTAGCCGCTTACTAGAACTAACTGATCGAGTATTTAGTGATACAGAACTTCCTATCATGCAGTGTCGTTCAAGCTAATTGTATGAAACAGAAGAGCGAAAGGGATGACACGATACGAACTTCGAATTTCGTAGTAGCCGCCCAGGGCCGGATTTAGAGTATGCGCGCACGAGCAACTTTGTCCCCGCGACTATTTTATCGAGTCTATGGGTTAGTATGGAAGTGCGCACACGTAGCGCCGCGACTCAGAGGGTAGGTATAAATACACAGACTTGATAAAATAGTCGCGGAGATAAAGTTGCTCGTGCGCGCATACCCTTAGGGGACGATATGGGAGGCTACCACAAGAGAGATTAAAAAAAATAAGCAAATTTTGACGGGTCAGCAACTTTTTCAAACCGTCTTTCGCCTTAGAGGCCTCCACTACAGATCTTTAGATCTGGCCCTGGTTTTCAGAGCCTTCAGTATAAGATCGTAACGTCTCGAACGTAAAAGAGCGGCGCGTAAGCGACCAAGTGATCTTTGATACTTTAATGAAAAATCAAAACCAAGGGTTTTATGACTTAGTTTCTTTCTTGTTCCTTTAGTTAGATTAGAACTAATGGCTTTAGGAGATATCATGTAAGATTCACAAAAAAAGTTACGTGATAAAGCGAAACTTGTTGCTGCTTCTCAATGGCCGTTAGGTACTCGTTACGGTAAATCGCATAGAATTTGCGGAAAATAAAGAATGAAACGCAGTTTTATTTGATTTAGAAAAAAATTTGCTCAGTACAAACTTTTTATATTAGGGGGTTTATACCTAAACCAATCACGAATGGAGAGATGTGACTGTCCGGTGAAAATGCGTCACTTATTTCCTTAGTTTAAAGTTTTAGTAAGCGGCTCGTTAGCCAATGTAGTTAGCAACGTAGAAAAATATGGGTTTCCTCTCTTTGAGACTTACTTCGTTAATATTACCAATTATTACTCGACATGTAATTTCGCTTACTTATCACATCCTCTGTAAGAGCGCTAAATTTCATTGCTCGAGTTAGTACTGAAGTCTTGATCGCATTACGAAATTGAAACTGGTAATTTATATAATCGCAAGATAGAAAGGTATTATCGGTCTCGAAAAAAGCAACGTGATCCGAGTCTACTTTTTGTCACAATAAAACGTCTTAAACGTGTTCGCGTTAAAATTAACAGCGTCTCTAGCGGCGTATCGCAACAAATTGTTGTCATTGTATTGGACACTTTAACGCAAACGCGTTCGAGACGAGTGTGCGAAAAAATTCGCCATATGCTATGGCCTTAGTATACCCTGCGTAATAGGCGTGTACTTCAGTACTTTTTAATTTTGTGGCACAACCCACCTTGTTCCAATTTTTATTATAATTGCTTGAGACGTTACGTTGGCTTAGGCTCGTAAATCCAACTTTCCTAAAATGTGTAGTTTCCCTGGCACATTTTCTGCAATATGTACACTCCCTAACCGTACTTTCTCAATTAAGGCATTTTCCCGAAACGCACAATTCGCTCGTTTAGAATGAAAGCGACTCAATCCGAAATAAGTACGTATTCTCATTTCAAAAATAAACTGCGTAAAAAAATCAGTTTTGGTTTTGAAATGACGACTATTCGGGATGAGTCAGTTTCATTCTAAACGTGCGAATAGGTACGGCTCTTCGGAAAAAGTGTAGGTACCTTCTGGGAAAATGTGACATCAGAGAAAGTGCACTTTTTGAGATAGTCCACCTTCCATGATAGTGATCCTTCTAAAGAAGTGCATCTTTAGATAAAGTGCATTTAACGAGCCTGAGCTGTAATTCGTTCGATGCATTCAAATGTTGGACTGTAAATTAGTTTTTGACAATCGAATCACGATTTGTCTATGGTTAGTTTATTTTTTATAGATTTACGCACATTATTTTCTCATTTGAGTTCACTAATGCACTTTTGTAGATATTTTTTCTTATTTCGAATATTATAAAAATAAATAATAGGCATATAAAAATTTTAATGAGATGCGCTTTTGGTAAATCAATTCGCTGATGATTGATTTGTGAGTTCGAAACATTTGATATGAAAGAGAGTGGCTAAAAATATAACATACCTACATTTTTAATGCTGTAAGTATAAGGGGCCAGCTGTTAGCGTGGTTATTTAAATCGTAAACATCTAATTTTAGCTTCTACCTGGTGAAATACTCGGGAAACTCTTGATTCTCTCATTATTGTGGAGAAAACATGATGTTCCTGTTTGGGTTGTATGCCCAATTACCGCATTTAGCTGTTATTTTCGTCTTTTAGCTTTAATTTGGCGAACGGCTGGCCCAGTGAGATTGTTATAGTAAGTTTTTACAAACTCTTAATGCAGTTTTTGAATGATTAGACGCTTATACGTTTAGATTTAACTAAATATAGGTTACGATTTTTTGTCCATTTACCCTTTGTTCAAAATTATATCCTAATTCACCGATGTTGTAAATATTTTACATTATTATGTATACATAATTATTCCTATTTGTATTTTTTTTGCAATTTATTATTAACGATTAAGGTTTGATAGTCTGTAATTTTCTGAGACTTTCAAATTGTGTACATATCTAATAGGATAAGGGTTTTTACTTAAAAAATATAACTAAAATTACATAGTAACACTTTATTTCCTATGCGAATATTGCAATCACAACTGAGACATTACAAAACTAAAAAATAATAGACATTTTTTACACTTAATCTTTTACGAATTTTGAGAAAAACTTTCGTGGCTTTAAATGAAGAATTTTAATCGGAACGTAACAAAGTCGCATAGCAAGTAAAGCGATTTCCTAAAATTATGAAAATAAGGTCTGACAATATTCCGTTACAAAGTATTGGTCCTTTAATCCACCTAGTCAAAATGCAGTTTAACTATGTAGCTAGGTAGACCTGACTTAATTTTATCAGTTATTATGTATGTACCTACTGCTAATTCGAATGATGGCCGAGTTTACGATGATTTTTTTCAAAGCAATTATTCAACACTATAATATGGGACCGAACTTTACATAGTTTTGTTATTGTTTGATAATTCATTTTGTATAAAGTACTTCTATTAATTATTAAGTTCATTATTTATGTGTAATTAAAGTAGAAATGGACTATTTATTTTTATGCGATTGAGGATTTTTGGGCATTAAGCCGAAGGTAGAGTGAGGTCACATCACAAAAATAAGCGCGGGAAATATGAATCATAGACAAGGTCATTTGACAGTTGGGTTTTTGTGACTTCACATCACCTTACACCCGAGTGTTGTCTCACAACAAATATAAAGATGCGTTCTATTTGATTAAGGCTATGTAACGGGTCAACCAAAATCACAATAAAAGAATGAGTGTTGGAATTAACAGAGAGGCGATATTTTGTTTTTCTTTTAAGTTTTCCTTTACCTGTATCATTTTTTTCCTGTGGGCACACTTAGTATAACCATTTTGTGATGTTATTTTAGCGCCCTAATATAAAAAAAAATGTTGCTAGTATTTTTCCTAAAATAGACTGAGAGCACAATTCGAAATATAAATGGTATGTATTCTAAATTAAGTTTTTTTTTGCACCAATATAACACTCCGCACTCATTTTTGTACAAGTATAAAAATGTAACTTGAAACCTTAAAATAATTTAGTACCTAGTAAAGATCTAACATACCTACTTATATGTAAAGATTTTGAAACACTGTCATAAGTGGCGCCATTTTAAAATGACGTCAATTATTTTATTATATATTTACAAAAAAATATATACAGTTTAGTTGAATATTAAAGGTTAAAGTTACATTTAAAATGAAGTATGACACTACTTAGAGAAATCACTAAAAAACAAGTTGCCAAGTAAAAGGGACGTTTAAGACTACTAAGGCAGTTTGACCACCGCTATCGTCACTTTGCCGTTACCCAAAGTACGATATACATTTACTATGACCACCTTATCACTGGAATTCTGCATGTACCTACCTGGTGACGTCAGTGATGGACAAACTGCCTTTAGATTAAAAATTTAAATACTTTTGTTTCTAAACTAATACTTAGCTGAAAAGCGATCTAAGTTGTGTTAAACTATACAATAATGTAGTGTATACTTAGAACTAATCAAATGCTTTATGCAGTACTAATAAAGCATGAATTAACGGGGCTGCAATCTCTCTCTTCTCAGTAACGAACTTTTTATTTGTTGTGAGATAACAAGGTATAAAATCAATATAAATGTCGCATGCGCCTAAAAACGAATGACACTCAATCTTTTTTTTTTCTACAGGCATGAACGAACCAGTGTGGAGGTGAATGGACCACACAACGAAACGATTGAAACTGATTTGAATACTATACGGGATACTTATGATATGAAGAATTATTCACGATGACAATGTTTAGCAGAAGCTTCAGCATTTTAAGAACAAGGACGCCAATACTTAAATTAAACTCAAAGATGAGCGTCATCTAGCGTCTAACACCCGTAACCACATTTCCAGATTCTAGCAATAGATGACGCCCTTACGGCTATTATAAAGAAGATCATAGTAAGAGCAATCTAAGTGGACCAATGTTATGAAAGCCACTTCCCAGCACCCAATCAGTCCATTCTTCAGTTTTGAACATGTAACAGTTCATCATAATATTGATAAGTTATCCAATATAGTATACCGTCAGTCCCTACTGCGAAAAGGATTGTATATTGTCAAGACAGCATTCCAGGATGGCTAGCCACATTAGCCGCTTCGCAATGGGTTTCTTTTACACAAAACCAATAAAAAAAGGGCGCCACTTGCAGCTTATGTGAAACGGCATGCTGTATTTATCGTACTAGGTGACTTTAGGACTGTTTGAAAGGTTTTCGAATAAATTATGTTCTTATTAACCACTGCCTACTACTTTTATAGCGCAAATTTCTCTGTCTTTGTGCAGTTATAGGACTTTTCTGTAACAGAACGGCTAGCATTCATGACTTTTACTACAGGACCAGTCAGAAAAGGATACAGCGACAAACGCGCTAGGTTACCACGTGGTAGCAAGATAGACAGCCACATAATCGCATCAACTTCTGCTAGCTACTCTGATACAGCAATTTAAAATTCATAGTTTTCCTTGAACCGTTTAAACGATCTTGGATTCACCCGCTTACATTTTATGACGAAGTTTTTAAAGATATGTGTTTTTTGATCCAGTTTAAGTAAATGTAAAGTATACAAGGGCCTCGAAACATGCAAACTTATATTGACGCAGCTATTCGATCGATTTTTTGAGACGAATATTCAATAACGAGCGAAAGTGGTATTTATTTAACGATTTTCCGATAGACAATTCGCGACTTAATAGGTTTAACAATTGACCATAAAGATCCAAAAATAATTAACCATCGAAAATATTCCCAGATACATGTGACATATCGTCCTGACTGACCCATCGAGTGGTCAAAACGGTAGCGGCATCTAGTTAATAATACATTAAAAACAAATACTGAATCTCAGTTCACCAGTGAATTTATATTATGTAAACTAGCTAATAAACTCGAATATTCTGTCGTTTTAAAAATGACATTATAAAATAAAATGATTATTACGACTGATACGCTGATGCGTAGGGTGAATTTTTATTTTTATTTTATGTCAAACCGCCTACGCAAGAGACACTCGAATAAAAGAAATCAACTCTATACCTCACGGCGAAAGATGATATGTCTTTACATTTAAAATTGTGCAACATAAGAACTTACAATCTACTTTATAAAACACTCGTACAAACTTTTGTGTAGGTAGGTACTGTTCTAACCTATCACAGTTGCTCATGAAACGTGGCGTGGTAAACGCCGCATGACTTTGTGGCATTGTGAATAGGTCTGTAGGTATGTGGCACGATATAAAGACTCAGAGTTAGGTTTAAAACCATTCAATTTAACAGCAATTCTAATTATTCTACTTAATGAAAAGGGCACAATATTGCTATACTTGTTGGCTGCGAACGCCATCTACTTAGTATAATTTCCAAGTAAGTTGGCTCTACGCTTGCGTTTAGCGCCATCTCTGTTCCGATACTGCCCGATGAAATGTTAAGTTGTATTAACAATTTTTGTACAGTATTATTTGCTGAATAGATGTTATTTATTGTAACTTTAAATTGCTATTTTGTAAGTGCTTAGTTTGTTATATAATAAAATGAGTTATTAAAGTGTAAATGTGTTTTTTTTTATCTTTTATAACCACTAAATATTTTTAAAAATATCTGATAGAAGTAATAACAAGCAAAACAGGAAATTAAAAATAAATGAATTGGTTTTAAGTAAGTACATTTTATTTTAATGTAACTTATAAGTTCAAATACTTTATATACATAATTTCTACTGCCATTTAAAAGCCAATTTTGTGAAACGAGCTGTATGTTGCATGCAACAAGATTTAAAATTACATAACAAAATGTCTGGACATTGGCTGTTAAAATAGTGACAATAGTACAAAATGTAAACGTTATAAAAAAGTAAATTAGTAGACTAAAATTATATACAACATAAAAAGCATACAGTAAAATCGTGTTCTACTCCAAAAATACAGAGTAATTACAGGATTTATAAAACCTAATAGCCAATTCAAAGCATTTTTGGGTATTGATTTGTATTGGCATTGATTTTTTTGGTGACAAACGAGGTATTTTTTTTCACGGAAATCATCATCAGGCTGACTCATATTCTTGAGAAAATCGCGGATCATGAAGTTACATCAGATTAATCGCATTTGGGCAGAAACTTAATTCACCTGGTTCAGATTTGACCTGAAAAGCGTTTTACCTGATTCGCACTTAGCCAGAACGCATTACGACAAAAACTCATCACTCCTAACACGCAGTTGACCATAAACGCAGTACACCATAAACTCAATTGGTCATATAAGAATTTGGCCAGAACGCATTACGACAGAAACTCATCACTCCTAAAACGCAGTTGACCATAAACGCTGTACACCATAAACTCAATTGGTCATATAAGAATTTAGCCAGAACGCATTACGACAGAAACAGAGCTCGTCAGACCTTAGGTAGGTTAGGTTAGGTTAAGAGGCTGACAACACCTAATTTTGTTGAAATTGATGTCATTTAAACAGTTTTTTAGGAAAAACTGTTTGTTCTAGCACATCAAAAAAATTATATGTTAATATTCATCATATTTCAAAGACCGTGGACGGACTCGATACATAATTGGACGAAATCGGCTCGATAGAAAATAATTGCGAAGATAGGTCTTAAAATCATCATTAAACGGTTCTATGTCTTTATTTTTTTGGCGTATGCGTCTGCAATTAAAAACATGAAGTCAACATATTCATACCTAAACCGCTAACGAGTCATATTTCACAAATAATCCACAGTTTTTTTTTAATTCAATATTTGCCCGATTAATTTCAATATACCCAGCTGCCCAGTAATAGCGGCATCTCGTTTACTCCGATACAAATAGACAGTGTGCGCCGACGTTGGTGTTGACAGCGTCTTAAAACTGTGACCCCTTAGAAGATAAACGGCTGACAGAACAGTAGGTTAGGTTAGGTTAGAACTGCGACCCCTTAGAAGATAAACGGCTGACAGAACAGTAGGTTAGGTTAGAGCTGCGACCCTGCGTCCTTTTACTTTTCTTTACAAGTGCGTTACAGGCAATGTGCGATTCTGGCCACATGAGAGCTGTCCAATTGCGATAATGGCCAGATGCGAGTCTGTCCTTTTACTTTTCTTTACAAGTGCGTTACAGGCAATGTGCGATTCTGGCCACATGAGAGCTGTCCAATTGCGATAATGGCCAGATGCGAGTCTGTCCTTTTACTTTTCTTTACAAGTGCGTTACAGGCAATGTGCTATTCTGGCCACATGAGAGCTGTCCAAAAGCGATAGTGGCCAAATGCGAATCAGGTGAATTACGTTTCTGCCCAAATACGATTAATCCGTTACATCCTGTAGTGTACTAAAAGAACTAGAAGAATTAACTATTTTTACCAGACTGCCAAAGGAAAGGAGGGTTATATTTATGTATGTATGTATCTTGGCACGCTCTGCAACTTAAAAGGCTCAATGGACTTAAAGTAAGAGATCTCATTAGATTCGTCACAGTCACAGTTCCGCAGTTCGTTGACATAGAAAATATACATTTTTCTGAAATTTCCATGGGCACGGGAATCACACAGGAAACACGATTCCCGATACGATTTCAAAACTTCGGTGGTGCTAAGCGTAGGAGACGTGGACCACCGCCTACAGCCTCGCGGCCGGAGGGGCCTCGCGCTTCGAAAGTTACTCGTTAAGAGGATACGATGCGCACCATTTCTCCATACAAACGTAGTCCCCTGTTTCCTCCCTGGATTTAGAGCCAAATTTTTTTTACAGTGTAATCTGTATCTACCACAGCTATGCCCCTATGTTTCGTTTTTTTTTTCCATATTTCAATTAATATAAGAAATATGAGCTTTCAAAAGCTGAAAAAAATTGCCCAATTTCAACGTCATTTTCAGACACTCATCAGAAAAGAACCCCTCATATAAACAAAAAAAGGAAAACATAGGGGCATAGCTAAATCTGTCCTCTAATTATTTTAGAAAAAAATAATTTTATTGGTCAGGTTTTCGAGAAGAAAACAGGGGACTGGGCCAATCAACTTTTAAACCGACGTTTTTGGCGTCTCCTGCGTTACCAAAATTGTCTCTGGCGTTACCAAAAAATCGTACTTCCAACAAGATATTTCACGGTTTAATAGGTTAAACTTACGTAGGATGGCATGTATTCATGCTATTCATCTATTAAATTACAGAAAAAACATGTTTACTTACAAAAATCTGCAATTGTTTGAAAAATGTCGCGGACAGATTATAGTCGGTTTAAAAGTTGATTGGCCCGACTACGAAATTCTGTTTTGATCAATTTTACGCGCCTATTAACGGTCTGAGCTGCAGTTGTCCTGCTCTCGCTGTACTGACACGGAGGGGTTCGGGCGAGACAGCGACATTTCATTAAAATACCTATTTCTCAAAAGTCTCTCAGCCATCGTATCCTCATAAGCTGCAAACGCACAGACAGCGGAGGCGTGGTGGCGGTGACGGTTGTAATATTCTAACTTGTATGAACGAGTTCGAGGTACGGTACCGCCACACGGCGGCCACGACGTACAAAATACGCGTTCTTGAATCGACATAAGCACGACGACGTCTGTACACGCGTCAATGTGTGCGTAAAATACACAGGGCTGACCATCGCAAAAACCTAGTACTAGGTATACCTAGTAGGGTCAACGTCATAAATAAGTGATCACTTTTGTACCTTGTCACTTTAACGTCATGTTTGAAAAGCCATACGAAATTACGTAACGACTGAAAGCGACAAGGTACAAAAGTGATCACTTATTTATGACGTTGATCCTACAAATGTGTGCAGTTAGTCTACGACCCCACATTTATTTGCCCAAAATGAACGACAATAAATACAATAATGTAAGACCTGATAAGTCAAACCCTTAGGCGCAAGCCACACAGAAAAAAATGGCCACACACATACTACTGAAACTGGGACACCGAGGTCGCTCCGTGGAACTCCTATAGTTCCTGAAGTCGCCGGCAACGTAAAGGGTCTGTAAAGGCTTTCTACAGGAGCTAATCTGGCACGAATAGTGCTACAGCCAATTACGCATAACTATAAATTAAAACTATTAAAAACCCCCAACACAATTTGGTTGCACATATGTATTTTAGACGACCAGTTGGCCTAGTGGTTAGAGAACCTGACTACGAAGCTTGAGGTCCCGGGTTCGATTCCCATGTCGGGGCAGATATTTGTATGAAAAATACGAATATTTGTTCTTGGGTCTTGGGTGTTTAATATGTATTTAAGTATGTATCTATCTATATAAGTATGTTAATCCGTTGCTTAGTATCCATAACACAAGCTTTGTTTAGCTTACTTTGGGACTAGGTCAATTAGTGTGAATTGTCCCTTGATATTTATTTTATTTTTTAACCGACTTCAAAAAAAGAAGGAGGAAGGAAGAAGGAAGAGGAATTCGGTTGTATGTTCTTTTTTTTTTTTTTTTTTTTTTTTAACGTGTGTTACCTCAGTACTCCGTCATTTATGAACCGATTTGGAAAATTTTTTCGTTGTTTGAAAGCACATGCTTCAAGGTTGGTCCCGTTGTTCTCAGAATCCAGTTCTGATGATGGGATCCATGAGGAATTGACGAAACTCCTCAAAAAATTCAAGAGAAATGTATAGCGATTTTAGTATTTTCGGTGACAAGTCGAACATTTGCATTCAAAAAGTATCATAGAACTCTGTAATAAAATGACACAACCCCGTCGAGCATTAAAAATAGAATTTTCAACATAAACTTATTTCGAAGTCAAACTGATGATTTTATCCTACGCATCTATTTTATACAGAAACAACTAAAAAGCAAAAAATAAAAATTTTAAATAAAAAATAAAACCTCCTTCAAAATACATCCAAAAAACTATGAAATAATAATTGAACCAAACCGACCACAATAAGCATGAAAATATCTTTGTTCTAATCTGTTTGAAGTTGGTGCCTCAGCACGAGCCAGCAGGGGTGTAGAAGCCCAATAGATAGTAGGTATGTAGGTAAGTGGTGCTGCATCTGCCTCTTTCGGCAAACTTAGAACTAAGGTCTTCCGCTCACATAATCTAAAACTGACTACAAAAATTGCCTTATACAGAGCCATTGTCCTACCAAGTCTGCTGTATGGCTCAGAGACTTGGTGCCTTTATCGAAAACACATAAAGACATTAGATCAATTCCATCTCCGATGTCTGCGGGATATCATGGGCATCCACTGGAAGGACCGCATCAGAAACACTGAAGTTCTTCGACGCGCTAAGATCTGCGGCATTGAAGCATATCTGATGCGGCGTCAGTTACGCTGGTGTGGTCATGTGTTCCGCATGCCAAATGAAAGGATCGCAAAGTGCATCTTTTACAGTGAGCTTCAAGAAGGCAAGCGCAAGCACGGCGGACAGCTCTTGCGATACAAAGATGTGCTCAAAAGGCATATGAAAAGCTGCAGTTTTGACCCCTTAACATGGGAGTCATCTGCTGCAAATCGCCCGGAATGGAGACGTCTTTTAAGGCAGAACATCGAAGCCTTTGAAAAGCTACGAAAAGACGAGCTCGACGCAAAAAGAGACGAGCTAAAAGCCAGACCACCAACGGCGTTAACTTACAATTATAGTGGCGGCGTTCTCACCTGTCCGATATGCTCAAGAACATTTAAGGCCAAAATTGGCTACAACAGTCACATGCGAGCACACCAACGCGCGGACCAATGAGGCGCCAGCTGCTGAGCCTGTCCAGCAGTCGCTGTAGCCGAAATCGGCTCGGACAGTATTATTATTATTATGTAGGTAAGTTAGATTACTAGGTCTACTCCTGCTGGCTCGAGCTGAGGCACCAACTTCAAACAGATTAGAAGAAAGATATTTTCATGCTTATTGTGGTCGGTTTGGTTCAATTATTATTTCACTAGCGACTCGCCCCGGCTTCGCACGGGTGCAATTATGCATATATTCTAACCCCGCGGGAATTTTGCATTTATCTCGAGAAAAAGACGTTAGTGTAGCATTCTATTACTGAATGAATTTTTGAAATCATTTTCGTTGTTAAATTCACTTTTTTCTATCCCGCGGGATTTCTGCATTTTCCCTGATAAAAAGTACCCTATGTCAATTAGGGATAGAGTAACTTTTTACTGGCGAAAGATTTTTTAAATGAGCTCAGTAGTTTCAGAGATAACTCTACCTACAAACAAAGTATGAATATTATTTCTCTATCCCATGGGAATTTCCAAAAAACCTGAAATTAATTTTTTGCTGTTATGATCACTTAAGCTGCGTAAAGCTGCGTACGGACTGCGCGCCGGGTACGCGTGTCCTGGAATGCTATGTCCGTACTTGCAGCTACGCGTACACCCTAGGGGAATGCGCCCGGGTACGCTGTATTTAGACGGTCTGTTTCGCTTCATGGCGAATGACTGAGGCTCGGCTCGCAGTGGATCGATCGACCTCGCGTTCAGATTCGCGGCGGTCCGTACAGGAGCTGTACGCGTATCCAATGTACGCGTGGACTACGTATCCCGACAACGCGTACCCGGGTACGCGTACAGTGCGCGCAGTCCGTACGCAGCTTTACATTTATACCGAATTCGAAGAGTCTAGTAATTATAGTTACGGACTACGGAGACATGGTCCAGTTTGAATTGAATATGGAAATCCTGATTTATCGTTATCCCGTGGGAAACTCCTAAATTCTTGAAATTAGTTTTTTACTCTTATACCTTGTTACCTACTTGCATGCTAAATTTGGAAATTTGTTTATTCCCTATCCCTTGGGAATTTCAAAAAATTCTTTCTTATTTCGCGTACACGTTATATAAGAAACCTTCTTGCAAAATTTCAGCTTTCTAGGTTCAAGGGTTTGAGCTGGGCGTTGATGAGTCAGTGATGAATGAGTCAGGACTTTAATTTTTATACATATAAAGATTTTAATTTTCGTAATATCTTTTGAATGGAAAGTCCGATTTCAATAATTCAAAAACTAATCAACAGGTTTCGAAACAGTCTTGAATACGAAATAATTTATTTGGATAAGAATCAATACAAAGGTATGGATAACATGGTCTGATTTTAATAATAATTTCTATCAACTTTTAAAATGTAAAAAAGTAGTTACGTTGACATAACTGCAATAGTTGGACATATGGTCTCGCGAAGTTTTTTGTAGCTATTGATACGTTCTATAATATTGTAGAACATTTTTTTGTTCTATCATCAATACTTTCCGCAGCGTACCTATGCGATGGAAGACATTTTATGGTCAATTTTTTTACACCTTGGGTTGGTTTTAGTAAGAATTTCTGAGGATCTCTAATTTTTTCCAGTATTAAATATAGCCTATGTTACTCAGCGATAATGTAGCTTTCTAACGGCAAAAGAAGTTTTGAAGTTACATACAAAAATACAAACATACAATAATACAAATCTTTCCTCTTTATAATATTAGTGTAGATAGTTTTATGGATGTATTTTGAAGGAGGTTTTATTTTTTATTTAATATATGTTTGAAGATAAAGTATGCGCCTAAGATCCCTTCCGCAGCTGACAAAAGAGCTAATAACTTTGAAACGTCTGAACCAATTTTGATGAAACATGTCTAAGAACCATCGCCAATCGACACTCTTTAAACTAGGACAAATCCAAAGAAACCCGGACAGATGGCAATCTTAGCCTTAAGGCAATTACATGAGAATTTGAATTATCAGGTCACACATTGTCATTATTTCCGGTTTGATCATTATAGGTTGTATTTTAACCATATCTCAAGACACTTTATGCTTAATTTAAGGCAGCTGTGCTCATCTAAACATCTACAATCATGCAAGCACAAATGAGGTAGTTAAAACATGTTTTTGTAAATTAATTAGTTTAAATAATTAGCAGTATGATATGAGAGAAGCCTTTGCTGGCAGTGGGATACTAGCATAATTATGCTAACAATAAAAATATGGATAGCATTAATTTGGTAATATTATGTAGTAAGACCCACATCAAATTTCAATCAGACTTTGAAACATAGTCAGTTAAGAAAAGCTGAAATTAGGTCTGAATTGTGTTTGCGCTCAGAATTTTAGGATGATGGGCCTTATGAGGTCATGAAAACAAAAAAGTTAAAAAAAGGTAGAATTACCATTGACTCAATTGATTTTATATTATACATACACACAAATCTAGAATCAAAAACTCACACACACACACATGCTGCACTTAAATTAAGTGACATTCCAATTACAACAATGATTAAACGAGACAGCTGCCTACTAAAACTAAAGCAAAACTATACTAATCAATTAACTTATAACTAACTACGGTTTCTACTTTATTGAGACCAGTGGAGAATGCTTTAAACTGAACATTCTGCGCATTCTGTATAGCTACTGGTTCTGCCTCCGCCCACTTTTCAGGTACATCACAATCAGTTTTAGCATGTACTAGTACATCAAATGAACATCGACAATCGAGGAAGGGTAAGTAAGATATTGTAGCAGCTACTTGTAACATGACATCTCTAATTTCCTGCTGTATCTTTTTCAATTCTTTACTGCTTACGATTTCATTCTTTTCCTTTGACAATGCGGCGTCTCCATCTTCGTACTGAACATTGAAGTCCCAACATTCAAGGACTTCTTTGTTAGCTACGTTGAGGATTACGAGAGACAGTTTGCTGACTTTTTTCTTAACTATCCACTCTGGAATGAAGAAGTATGGTTATTTTAGGAGGGTTTGTTATAGAAAGAAGCTAAAGCTTGTCCAGGCTGATATGATGTATACCCAAAGAAATAATACCTTCGCTTTGTGTAAGGAGATTGGTCAGGAAGCTCTTTATCTGAGCATCTTCTGAAATGAGCAGTGTTATTCCATATTGCTGCTCCGCCTTGAAAGTTTCAGGGGGATATAGACCTCTTTGGAACAGAACTGAGTTGATCGCGTATTCTGAAACGGTATAGATTTCATAACAAAAGAACTAAAACAACTAAACATAATGGTTCACAAAGATTAATGATAACTTCAACTTACTTAGATATTCACAGATAATTTGCGCAGAACCGCGTAGAGTAATACTGTTTTTAGTTTGTTGTTGTGACATTTTAAAATAATATTTAGAAAATAATAAAAGAAACAACGAATAAATTGCTCAAAAGATAGAGTAACACACAAAGTCCGTTGGAGTTTTGAAGTTTCTCTGGCCTGCCTGACAATTCAGTTTGTTCGACACACGTGTGGCGGCTTAGATTATTTATGCACTAGATGGAGCATAGGCGGCATGAAAACGTCCCATAAAAATATAAGCCAACTTGGCTTATATGTCAATTGCGTCATTCCGAATGACAGGGTTGCCAATAGTAATATGCTAAAATCCCCAAACGCTTTGTCGAAATTCCCCACGGGTGGGGAATAAAAAATTATGTGGGCCGAGTGACTTAGTTTCGAGCTGTTGCGAATAGTGAATTGTAGGAAATTAATCAAGACTAGCAGAAATTTTATGTCAAATGTCGCGTATTTGTGTTCATACTTAAAATCCCCTCATTTTCCCAGAATTGAAGCTCTCCCCACACATAAATAAATAAAAAAATAAAAAACCATTTATTGCCCACAAAAAAAGAAGAATAAGAAAAAATACACAAAATTGTGGCAAAAGGCTCAGGCTCAGCATGTGCGGTGAGGATTACTCATCACCGCGCTGGTTTTCAGCCTGCGCCCTTATAGCGTGCTGACATTGCAAAAACAACAGGCGGGTAGGACTATAAAAAAAAAAAAACGTACAGCGGTATAGTCAACCAAGAAATCCCTTCACCATCCAAGGTTCAATGACAGTTGCATGGCTCAAAACATCAAAAGCTATTTCACTCACACACAAGTCAGTGCGACAACCAGGTCCTATACTACGAAGCGCGAAACCCGAAACCCCGTTTCATGCCGTTCCGCTCACGCTCATGGTATTTATTACGAGAGTGAGAGGGACCGCACGATCCCCAATCAGCTTCGCTTTCCCCGCAGTTTTGCCGCACACATTGGCAACACTCATTTGTCATTTTCCCTTCAGTCTGCATTGTGTCAGCGCGAGAAACGTTATAAAAATGACTAAATGTGTAATAAATAAATGTAATGTAACCGTGTTTCATTATTATTTTTGGAAATAAATTCTTTTTCACCACTCAAGCTCTGAAAGTAGGTTGCATTCAGCTTGAAATCCGGGATGTAAATTCGATTTACATCCTTAGGGATGTAAGTAAATTTGAAAATCGAATGGTGCTCCTTTGTATTCACGAATCCCGTGGCCGCGTGCTGCGCCACGCCGCGCGCGCGCCGCCCGTGCGCTGCTGCACGTGCAGCTGCAGCGCCTCGCCGCCTGCGCACCGAGCTCAGCAAGGTGTGCAGGCGGCCGCGGCGACGTGACGCCGGTGCCGGCCGCAAGGGCGGCGCGACGCGCTCTCTTACAAATGGCGTATATATTTTTAACATAACGGTTTTTCTTTATTTCCTCGCATTTATGATAAAAAGTAGTGTTCAACTCGAGTGTAAATGATCAATTACAACTTACAACTAGAGATGCGCCGAGTACAACTTTTACCGAGTAACCGATTACAGAGTATACTCGGTTCAAAGTTTCTCAAACCGAGTACTCGGCTGAGTTACTCGGTTCTGTTTTGAGGCGCGAAAACGGGTTTAGACAGGTTCGCGCGGTGCTACCAGGCCCTATACTACGAAGCGCGGAATTCGAACTTCGTTTCACGCCGTTCCGCTCACGCTAATGGTATTTATTACGAGAGTGAGAGGGACCACACGATCCGAACTTCGAACTTCGAATTTCGTAGTAACCCCCCAGCCACCGCGAGCGAACGTCGCGGGGATCCCCGCCTTCTCCCCGCAAATTAGTCGGTTTTTGTTTAACGAGTAATACGCATTTGGTCCGCACATTAATTGCTTAAATATTTTAAAAACATTGGAAATAGATGATTGTGTACAGTGACTATTGACACAATGAGTATACGCAAAAGATTGCGAATCTAGTTGTTTTACAAGCCCGTTTTATTTTAATACGCATGAATAATAATAATTTTATTTAGACCGAGTATACTCGGCATTTGAACCGAGTTATTCGGCCGAGTACGAGTATCAAAAAAACTGCCGAGTACACCGAGTACCGAGTAGTAAACGAGTACTCAGCCCATCTCTACTTACAACCCTTATTTATCAATCTACTATCTATTTGTATTGTAGTTATGAAGGGGTCAAAAGTGGCTCCAATTGGTTCGTGTAATATTCACACAGCGCTGCTTTGCCAGTTTCATTTCCTTGAACTTAGCTTGACACACTACCGCGTGTTTAGATTTCCCCGCGGCCGCTCAAATTTCGATTTTGCCACAGGAAAAAATATATATAATCAGTTTTTAGTTTTATTTATTCATACTTTATTTAATTACCATTTACAGTCACTTTTACTCGCGTCTATCGGCCTCTAATATTTTTTCCCCACATTTTGGGGAATGTGAAATTAACTGGTATCATTAAGCACAACCGGAATGACGTAACGCGATCGTAATATGAAGCTGTCAAATGGATGGTGGACGTTTTGTATCGCGATGTTTGCTCCTGACGCTCCATCTAGTGCATAAATAATCTAAGTGTGGCGGGAACAGATAGAACAAAGTTCTTTGATTTTAATTTTATTGTTTATCCAAGCAAAATACTTGAGATACATTTAAAATTTTTATTTTTCTTTTGAAACGAGCTTAATTAGCTTACTATACTTAATTGCATTCGGTAACATCATAAAAACAGTCAGTCGATTAAAACGTATACTCCAAAGCACTTGGGCCCATACTACACGGGCGGTTTCCCGCCGCGGTTTCCCGCTCGACGGAGCTGCGCAGTGTAGTTTGCACCATACAACTTCCATATAAATTGTGTCTAGTGGCGGTTCAGAAGCGGTTTCCCGCGGCGGGAGAACCGCCCGTGTAGTATGGGCCTTGTATTGATTTCACGTTTTGACACTGCAAAATGATGTTACACTCACTGAAAGTCTAAAATTAAATATTCACTCGGAAATATTAAAAAAAAATAGATGAACATGACTTTATTGCAAAAAATATAAAAATAAATTATATTTAATAAAACATTGTAGACTGAGCTCTCTTACTACGTATAAAGTAAGTTGCATTGAAGCGCTAATAATAAAACGAAATGTCAATTTGTTGCCTCCACCACTGCAAGTAATCAATCAACACAAATCGTAGTTACCAAGCACTAATAAATTAACTTATTTTAATCATGTTCAAATGGAAACAAGCTCCTTTGGAACATTTTATAGCATTTAAGAAGTTTGATACTTAAAAAAATTGAGACTGTGCTTGAATATGGGTAGGACTCGACGTATACGAAGCCAAAAAGCGCGTAGTTTTAGGACCTGCGGTGCTGAAAGTGAATTAATACAATTAAGCTCGTGGCTCGCTAAAGAGGGCATGTTTTACAACAACAAACTAGTGCTAGCCGTGTTCGACGACACTGGTCGCGGCGTTCTCACGAAAAAGAAGATAACACCAGGAGAAGAACTTATGAATTTGCCTCTTAACTTAACTATCAATGTAACCAGTATTTTGATGGATTCCACGTTTTGTAATATTTTCTTGGAAAACAAGAAACTTAGTCTGTCAGAATATAAGCATTCAGTGTCATTTCAGGCGTTAATGGCATTTTACTTAACATTTTTACAATCACAGGGTAAAAAATCAAAGTGGTTTGTATATTTAGAGAGCTTACCTAAAGAGTATACTGTACCATATTTTTTGCCAAATGAAACTAAATTATTTGTAGATACAGATATATTAGCTGTAATAACTAAACAAAAGTATATAATAGACACATCATTCCATATTTTCAAAGATGTTTTGAATCACAGTACAAGCAAAGAAAGCAATGTAATTAAATTAAAACAAAATTTTACACTGTCTATTTATGAATGGGCGTATTTTACTGTCAATACTAGGTGTGTTTACATGGATTTAAGTAATATTTTGGATCTGAAAAATGTTGAAAACTCCATACTGAATCTTATTACCGATAATACCAAGATATCATTATGTCCTTTCTTAGACATGATCAATCATAGTCCCAATGCCAAAAACGAGACTAAACTTATGATCAGTAAGAACATAGAAAACATATGTGTGACAAACCTTAACCAAAACCTATTTTCCGACGTAAGATTTTCCATATACACCAAAAACAATTTTGATCCCTATACAGAAGTATTTATATGTTATGGCGACAGTCACAATTTAAAACTAATCACTGAATACGGATTCTTCTTGCCTGCTAACGAATTGGACTATGTAACGTTCAATTTTGAAGACGTTGTTTTATTTTTAAAGAGCAAAGGTATAAAGCTATCGCAGGAACAAATTTCGTTTGTAAACAGCCATAGCTTAAGTAAGGACTTGTACATTGATTTGAAAGGCCTCAGTTTTAACTTTTATGCGCTTCTTATGGTTGTGAAGTATTACTATGACCGAGAAAAGGATGTTAGCAGACTGATCTATTCTGCGGCGATTTGCTCGAATGATGGAGCTCTCAATGAACTCATAACACCAATGGTAGAGAAAAAACTTAGCAAAATCAAAGTATCAATTAGTAAATTAGATTCTTATGAAAATTGTGTCATTTTAAATAATTGTGTGTCACTTATGTGTCAATATGTTAATATATTAGAGAAATTTATTAAATGTTAGAATTTACTATGGTTGTTTTATTGCATGAACTTTCGAAATTTCTTGACATCTTTAATGAATCTAAAACTTGGCGGATTGTAAGAAAAATAAAATGTTTGTTTGTTCACCTTGAAGTTCTTTAGGCACTCTGATTTTTTTCTAGTTTAAAAAAAATAATGAGTGTAGTTTCATAAAATTATGATCTTATCAGATCTGAGTCTACACTACATATGATTAGAAAACGAAGGTATGAAATGCTACACATGTCATGACTGGGAGGCTCATATGAAATTCGAAATTCATATTGTGCCATCCCTTTCACTCTTGTTTAATACTACAAGTGTGAACGGAACAGCATGATGCGAAGTTCGAAAATCGAATTACGTAGATTGATCTACTCGCTCGTTTTTAAATCTCTTTCATAAAAAAATGTAAATGATAAACAAGTGCTAAAGTGAAGAACAAAGTGCAATGGAAGTAGAAAAGAAGATATAAACCTGCAGTACGCTTATTGTCTAACGTGCGGGCGCTAGCTATCGCTTTCACTATTTCTTTCTAATAAACGGTATGATGAATGCGATAGCAAGCGCCCGTGCGTTAGACAATATATGTAATAAGCACTGTCGAAACAATCGGGGAACAAGAGTAAAAAAAAAAACAAGGAAATTGTTGGCTTAATAAACAGAGATCCAGAGCAAAAAAAAAGAATAAAATGTCACATATATGTCACTGCACTGCTCCTCCCTCTCCTCTCCTGCCTGTGATGTCTGTCACTTGTCAGGATATCAGTCAGTCTTTAATCAATCATGGCGGCTACGCTGCTGTCAAATACAAAATTCCATTCTTATATTATTAAAAACCACAATAAATTTACTAATTCATTCCCTAGTAATAAATCGAGAATAGTGAATAAGCCGCAATTAAATATTACATGCAAACAATGTGCAGTAACCAGTCACTACAGAGTAAGTTCGTCATCACAACACAAGTTGCAACTTAAGTGTTTTTAAATTATTTTGAAGTTGTTCTCGAGTATTTTCTAAGAGTACTCAAATTTATTGTTTATGTAGTATTACAGCAGTCAACCTCCAAGCAATGTCGGTGGCGGCGATACAGCGAAAAATGTACTGGCAGCGGTTTTGGCAAACAAACCTAAGACTGGGAAAATCCCTGTTGGTAAGTGATTAAGGAAGAATACCAAGTTTCCTCGTATAAACTGACGTTTCTGAATATGAAGAAGTGTTCAATTCATTATCTTGCTGTGTTATGTAGCTTATATAACCTAATAAACTTGACCTTGTAATCAATGCCGCCAAAATTCGTAATGCAAATACGGAACAAAACACGCGGACTTACGTCAAAGTTTCACTTTTTAAATTTAATTTTCAATACATCCAAAATCTAACTTTAAACTGCTGTTTATTTTTATCAACTAGACGAGCAACCAGTAAAATAACAAGTTTTGTTTTACAAGTAAAATTTTAAAGATATGACATCATGATCAAAAGAGATGTCTCAATACTATGTTTAAGACATTATGGCCAGCTATAATCATCATATTTATAGATTTAAATAGTTTTGTTTTATCTTGAACTGAAGATGATTCTGTCTTTCACATGACATATTTATGCCCGGGAGCCTGGAAAGTCGATCAGGCTACATATTACAAAAATAATTAGTTTTGTTTGTCAATGACATGCACTTTAATACTTCCCAATGGGACCCCATATTTTTTGGTGCGCAAGTGCCCTGGCATACTCTAAACCTGATCCTTCTGGTTCCTTGAGATAATTTCTGTTTGTAATGTTGTCTCATCCTACTAGTTCTTTTGCTATTTGTACCTTCATACCTACAATCCATTCAGACATTAAATTTAAAACTTTATGTTTTTTAATTTCCAGAGGAAAGTAATGTTATAGACAGTTTTACATTTTTCAAAATTTTTTAGCAGGAATATCCATGCACATAATTTACATTTTTTTTTACAGTTTCATATGATTTTTTTTTTGTTGAATCCTTGTAGCATATTTAATGTTACTAATACTTGGTTGATCGCAGCTCTTTTTCCCCGCATGCTTCCTTGCCCCATTAATTTCCTAATTTGCCCCTTTAGCTAACCAATTACAATTCCACCTACATGAATTAAAGTCTGACCTTCCTCCTTAATGTCCCTTACTTTCCTAGTAACCCTCTTTCCCCCGCAAGTAACCTGCCTTGCCCCTCAACTTACTACACTTTCCCCTCCATTTAGCCTTCCATTCGCCGCACCGTTTGTGTTTGCTAAATCCCTGCATTGTTATGCTACCTTTAGTATCCCATCAATTGTCAGTCCTTCTCATATTCTATTAAACAATGAGGAATATATGGTCGTGTTGAATTTGTGACTAAAACAATCTTAATTTTGGTTAAGAAATATATCATACTAGCCAACTGTGTTTGAGTCAATGCAATTAAAATTAAAAGCATACTTTATTTATTTTGGGGATAAAATTTTATGTTTGTTGGGCGCAAATAATTATATAGTTTTAGCACTAGCAAAGCTTAGATTGCCCGGGCCGCCAATAAACTAGCAACACTGGTTTTTTTCCCATTGTTGATGTAGTACACATTTAAAAGACTACATATTAATATATGGACACAAGCTTCCCATTTCCAAACCTTAACCCGCTCCTTATATATTTTCCCCGCCCTAGGTATCCAAAAGAGAGACTGCTTTCACCCAGGTGCCTCTGTTTTGTCCCGTGAAGATATAAACCTGGGGGATGCAAAGCCGGTCTCTGGGGCAGACATGATCCGGGGCATGATGGAGTACGTGTGGCCCAAGGTAAGATTTTGCAATTGGTTTTTATACTGTAAAGGTGCTATAGGGTAGATGAATGATGAAACTATAAATAAATAATTCCATGACGCAACTCTTGTAAAAAACACTATTTTAGACCTGCAAACCAGATAAATTTTATAAGTCCAGATTAACAGTATAATGAGCATTTACTAGGCAAGCATGCTCCCATCGCAGACCTCATCTTTTCTGTCAATTGTGGCAACTAGTCAATAGATATTTTTTTTTAATAGCCTATGTTTGTGTCCCACTGCCGGGCAGCTTTCCCTTTGCCCAGCAGTGGGACACAAACAATAGATATTATCAAATATAATAGATATAGTCAAATAGATATGTATTAGTAGTCTAGGTCTGTCTAACTGGTTTCAAACCAATCCATGCTTCTTTCTCAAGGTTGGCGCTTACTAGGCCATCTGGTCTGGTTGATTTAGTTGCGAAATAAAGCTCATTACAGGGTACCCAATGCAAAAAAATTAAACAAATAAATAAAACAAAAATAAAATAAATTGAACATTGACATGTACTGTATAATTTCAGGATAACGAAATGATCCGTAACCGCGTCATGCTGTCACTCTCACTCCTGTTCGGAGCGAAAGTGATGAACGTGTCAGTCCCCTTTATCTTCAAATACGCCATCGACGAGGTGAACCAGGTGGCTGTGACGAATACGGGAGACGCGCTCCTGGGGATGGCGACCGTGCCCCAGGCATTGGGCACGACGGCTTTCAGCCTGCTGATTGGATGTAAGTTGGTCATCATGGCCTACAGGGTAATTTTTTACATTTGGGTTGTAGTAATTCATCCAATAAATTGGTCGAGTTACTATGAAAAATAAAAAAAGTAAGTGATAAATATTATAACGAAAAATACTGTTATTTTAACGACACTAAATCACTTATTAAAATTTGTGCACTTATTAAAAAATTACCCTGTATATACGTACCACTGCAGGGCACAAGCCTCACAGAATGAGTGGGGTTGGGCTGTAGTTCCCACGCAAGCCCAGAAGAGAATGTAGAATAAGCTGGAAATTACTCCACCGACGTGAGCCTAGCTCTTAAATATATGACGATGATGATGATGAATTAAAAAAAAGATATACCTATGTCTAATTCTAGACGGCATAGCCCGAGCGACGGCGGCGGGTTTCAACGAGCTGAGGAACGCTGTGTTCGCCAAAGTGGCCCAGCACTCTATACGAAGACTCGCCTGCAATGTCTTCACGCATATACACAACTTGGATCTTAGCTTCCATCTGGGACGGCAGACTGGGGCCTTGTCTAAGGTAAGTTATACTTCATTTAATTTAGAATTAGAAACCACAACAACATTATACTGCGGCTCGTGAACTGTAATCTCTTTACAATTTGTACTAGAGTAACAATTGACGACACGCAAATAAAGTGGCATTAAAACAATTTTATTTTGCGGCTCCCAGACTATTGTACTGTACTATTTGCTAGGTAAGAAATAGCTGACCGGACGCAATATAATGTTATTGAGGTTTCAAATTCTAAATTAAATGAAGTATAGTAGTTTGCATGTTTGCATATGCAAATGCATATAATTCTATTTTTATAGCGTTATTGCATATTTTGGTACTTTTTCACTGACAGTGCTTATTTCAGTAGTTATTCGTGTTAGGCGTGTTGTATTATGCCGTAAATTGATACATTTATCAACGGCACCGAATAAACTCTGCCTGAAGAAGTCTCTGCAGAAATGGCACCAAACTTCAAGTTCTGCCTGGTAACGTCAGTTGACGTCGAAAGGTCATTTTCAGCCTATAAATTAATATATTAAGTGACTGACAGACGTCGCAAGTTTGCTGCAGAAAATATGGAAAAATATTGTTATTGTGAAAATAATCGTAAGTTCTAATAATAAATGGTTTTTTAATTTTAATAGCGTATCTACTGTGTTAAAAAATTTAATTGTATTAAATACTTTAGATGTATGTCATTTAATAACAATGTAGATCTGATTGAAAAAAATATACCTTGTTGAGTTTCTTGCCGGTTTCTTCTCAACAGGGTTTTTTCCGAACCGGTGGTAGATTTTTCGACGTTCATAGGAGCATCAATTGATGCCTAAATTGAATAAAGAATTTTGACTTTGACTTTGATTGTGCATATTTCGTGCATATTTCGTCCTTTTTTAGTGCATATTTTGGCATTTTGATAGTGCATATAATCCGATGTCTAATCATCACCAACCTAGACCTATGACCTCTCAAGCAGAGGGTCGTGGTTTCGAATCCGGGTTCGCACCTCGTGACTTTTTGGAATTCATGTGCGAAAGCGTATTTGAAATTTACCATCAGCTTTGCGGTGAAGGAAAACAAACCTGCATACACCTGAGAAGAAATTCAGTGGTGTGTGTGAAGTTCCCAATCCTCACTGGGCCCGCGTGGGAACTACGGCCCAAGCCCTCTGATGAATCTATAATTTTACCGTTTTCTGTTTCAACAGACGATAGACCGCGGCTCACGAGCCATCAACTTCGTGCTATCCGCGATGGTGTTCAACGTCGTACCGACCATTTTCGAGTTGACCCTAGTTTCTTCCATACTGGGGATGAAAGGAGGCATCGCTTTTGCTGGTAATGACATAAGTGTCTCATATTTTATGTGGCAGATAATATTATGTGCTGACTAGTGATCGTTATCAACGTGCACTTTTCATAGCAAAGTATGTGGTTGGAAGAAACATCAATACACGCAAATATTCAATATTATTCTTTACTATAAAATACTAGCTGTTGCCCGCGACTCTCCGCGAAGAATAGTAGCCTACGACCTATTCTCAGACCTACCGAATGTAGACAAAAAGTTTCATATAAATCGGTCAAGCCGTTTCGGAGGAGTTCGTTAACAAACACCGTGACACGAGATTTTTATATATTAGATACGAGATTTTTATAGATTAAGGGGGGTATCTTACTAACCAATATAAAATGATCTCACAATGCGTACATTTTACTTAGTAGTTCTACTAACACTGGATTATTATAGTTACGGCTGTTTACGGCGTATATTTTGACATACCAAAAATATTGTACGGAACCCTCGGTGCGCGAGTCCGACTCGCACTTGGCCGGTTTTTAATAAGCGTTTTTCAATAAAAAGACTCTTACCCCCTGTTTCACCATCCATTGATCAAATCAAACTGTTTTGTAGTTTGGCGAAGTTTTTGCCATAAATTTAATGTATTTTTTTTGTTGAGATAAATAAATAAAAAAAAATTTGACGGATAAATGTGATGCCGTCTCTGTTTGCTTTGTTCGAATAGACGGAGACGGCATCACATTTATCCGTCATTTAAAATTATTCAATGGGTGGTGAAACAGCCCCTTAGCCTTTTTGTAATGCTTAGACAAACGAAGTATAATTCCACAGACGACCAGATGGCCTAGTAGGTAGAGAACCTGACTACGAAGCTTAAGGTCCCGGGTTCGATTCCCGCGTCGGGGCAGATATTTGTATGAATAATACGAATATTTGTTCTCGGGTCTTGGGTGTTTAATATGTATTTAAGTATGTATCTATCTATATAAGTATGTTTATCCGTTACCTTGTACCCTTAACACAAGCTATGCTTAGCTTACTTTGGGACTAGGTCAATTGGTGTGAATTGTCCCGTGATATTTATTTATTATTTTATTATTTATTACAGGTCTTGCCTTCGGTTGCGTGGGAGTGTACGCGGCGTTCACGCTCGCCATTACGCAGTGGCGCACGAAATTCCGTGTGTATATGAACCGGGCGGAAAACGAGGCCGGGAACAAGGCCGTCGACTCGCTTATCAACTACGAAACCGTTAAGGTGAGTCGATTCCATCCGCCAATAACTATCCCACTGTATTGTAGCCGTCAATGAAACCGTGGTATCGCTTATAATATAAATTTTCCAGAGCAGAATCCCAGAGTCGCAGAATACCAGATTCGCAGAATACCAGATTCGCAGAATACCAGATTCGCAGAATACCAGATTCGCAGAATACCAGATTCGCAGAATATCAGACTCGCGTGATACCAGAGCACAATATGGGATATGAGTGATATGACCTTTTTTTCGGATGTGGTCGTTTTATTTCAAAATTGGCTGGTATTTGATATTAACCCTTTCAGCGCGAGCGCCTTCTAGCGCGCTGCAATGGTCCTGCGCGCAGGCCCGACGAAGCGATGCAATGCGCCCGCGCGCAGTACATTTTTTCCCGTACTAAATACCCATGATGCACCCTGTGCATCATTGCGCGCGGTGGGACCGCACGCACTTTCACGCCTCGAACGGCAAGGGAATGGATGGCGTAATGCGCTATTTATAATAACCAAACACCAAATGTTTATTTGCGGGTGAAATAAAAAACTATATTTTAACATACTTCAATATAAGTATATTGAACTCCTCTGAAACGGCTTGACCAATTTTAAATATTTTTTTTCTCTATATTCGGTAGGTCTGAGAATAGGTCGTAGGCTATTTTTTATACCCCTATTCTTCGCAGACAGAGTCGCGGGTAACAACTAGTTTAAATATAAAATTGTACAGATTAGAATACCTACATAACATATATAAGTACAAAAAAAGTAAGTAGTATAATCCGGTAAATATGTACCCGAGTATGATTTTTGGCGAAAGACTGGGCGTTTACCAAGTGCAGTATTCGATTCCATAAAGATAGCCGGGTCAGTAAAGATTCATGATTACAACGCTACGCAACGAGACAAAACGCTCAGTCACAGGCACAAACTAAGACTGTAACGAGGAACAAAATAAATGTAATGACACTAAGATAACCCGCCCTTTATCTATCAGGCTCAGGTCAGCGATGCTCGTGATTAGTCGATTTTCGTCTGAAAGCCTTTAACAATAATTATGGCATTTGTGCAACTATTGTAAGTAGCCACAGGGGCATAAAACTTTTACTCGGACCTCTCGCTCGCACTTAGGGAGTCATATGGATGAGCGTAGTGTCACAAGACACACAGACATCAGCCGAGTGGGTCAGTGGGTAAAACCCTTTTATTGGACCTCTCGCTCGCACTTAGGAGTCTAACGGTATACCAGGGTCACGGGACACGGTAAAGCCAGGTAGCCGAATAGGTTTAACACGGACTTGAATAATAATACGCAACATGATGAGATTGAAAACTAGTAAAATTTATACTGCACCGCATAATATCCCTACTTAGTGTACCGCTACTACTTTAAAAAAATCTTTATTTGGTTAATCTTACTAATATTATAAACGTGAAAGTTTGCATGGATGGATGTGTACCTAGATGTTTGAAACTCTTTCACGGATTATGATGAAACTTGGCACATAAATAGTTTATACTTTTTTTATCCCGGAAAAATGCGTAGTTTAGGCGGGATAGCGATGAACGAATTATTCGCAGACGGAGTCGCGGCCAACAGCTAGTCAACAATCCTATTTCATTTTGCTATTTATCTACACTTTTCGCTAAAATACATATTCAATGCTTATACCTACGAATTATTTTAAAAATATAAAAACAGATGGTTCTATGCTGTAGAATACCATCCACTGTGATTGGCAGTACGCTACGGCGCAATGATGCACCGTGTTATCATGGCATTTTCAAAGTTAAAATATGAATATAAAGTTAATTTTTTTAACTGAATATGGATATCAAAGTCCAAATTTCTGGTTTATCAAATAATGATGAAAACTTTTTAACCAAATACAGATAATAAATGACAGTCGAATTTCAAAGTATTTTTTCTCTGCAAATACCGTAGAACATTAATAAAAAAAAATGACACTAAATGAATTATAGATCCAGTAATCCTGATCAACCAAAAACTACATAAATTTTGGACAAAATAGTATGTTTAGATCAAGATTTGTAATGATGCTCATGCGCATCATGCGCGCACAAGAGACTGCAATCCCATGATGCGCATGGTCATCATGCGCGCGCGAGAGCCTGCAATCTCATGATGCACATGGGCATCATGCGCGCCGAAAGGGTTAAAAGGTAGACTAGAACTCCCGTGTGACATTTTTGTATATTTTCGAAGTAATAAACTTTTGTAAAATTCTCTTTTTCTTTGGTCGAAAAGCTTTGATCAATTATAACTGTAGATACACATTGCCGAACAAAATCCCCTTCAAAGAATGTCCAAACTTTTTTATTTGGTTGCGTAACAAATAAAATCATCACCTACACAGAAATTTGAACCTAGTCTTTACTTCATTACAGTCGAATTTCGGTAGCGGCAAAACTCCACTTGACAGCTAAACTTGACAATTTCACGCAACGTTCTGAGAAAAAAGAAGGCCACTTTTATCAAAGTGGCGCTCATTTGGCTCGGACATTTTCGGGCGCGCGACTGTGGAGCTACAGTTATAATTGATCAAAGTCGAAAAGTGAAAAAATAAAATATTGCTCGGAAATTATGGGATTGAATAATTTAATAATAATAATAATTAAATGATGAAAACTGTGCAGAGTTGCAAAACTTTAGACTCGCCGGGGTCTTATAATGATAATGTTGCAGGATACTGTAGTACCCTGTGAATCCAATACACTGTAACTCCCTTAGACAGTGTACTGAAGATACATTGTATTGGATTCACAGGGTACTACAGTCAAAAGTCAAAGTTAAAAAATATGGACGTTGTCTGAATTAAATTATTATTATTGAAAATTCTTTATTCAATTTAGGCTTCAATTGAAGCTCCTATGAATAAGTCCTAAGTCACAAAAGTGTCTTGCGTCAATAGTATCTATCTGGGATTTTGCGACTGGTATTTTGCGATTTTTGTATAAAGCGAGTCTGATATTTTGCAATTCTGGTCTCCCGCGAGTCTAGTATTTTGCGCGATTCTGATATTCTGTGAGTCTGATATTTTGTGACAATGGGATTCTAGTAACTATGAAACCGGTCCTCTGAGCCGATAGCCACCGTCTGTCTATACTATAGACTCTATAGCTACCCCATTGTATTGTAGCCAACTTGGCACTCAACAAAGCCGTCGACTCTCTTATAAATTATGAAACCGTTTTAAGGTCTTCTGCCATGCACCTTCTTGCATGAGTCAACAGAGGCAAGCTACTAGATGCGTCGAAATATCGGAAGCTCATTAACCCTTTCAACGCCAACGACACATATAGGTGTCACATAGTACAATATCAAAGTGATCTTGACACAATGACATAAGATTCAAAACAGGTTTACGTTTTGTCGAGGCGTGGCGTTAAAAAGGTTAAAGATAATCGTGGTCTCATTTCGCGGAAAAATGTCATTAAGTCGATTGTAAAGGTGACCAAAGAAGCACTGGCTCATTTAACTCCCTTGTTTTATGAAATGTCTTTTTGTATACTTTGATTCGAAATGAGGTCAAAAAACTACTAACCTTTTTTTTTTAATACAGTACTTCAACAACGAAAAATACGAGCTAGAGAAATACGACCAGAGCCTGAAGAAGTACGAGGCCGCGTCTCTTAAGACCGCGTCCAGCCTCGCGCTACTCAACTTCGGCCAACACGCTATATTCAGTGGAGGACTCAGCATCATCATGGTCATGGCTGCCAATGAGATTGCCAAAGGTAAGGTGACTACTAGTGGTGGTTACGCTATTAGTGGTGGCTATGGTAACCAGTAGTGGCTACGTCTACTAGTGGTGGTTGGGTCTATAGTGGTGGTTATGGATACTAGTGGTGGCAACGGCTACTATTTTAGATGCGGTTTTTTTATTTGAAAGCTGGTTTCTTGGCGATGGTTCTTAGATATGTTTCATTAAAATCGGTTCTGCACTTTCAAAGTTATAAGCTCTTTTGTCAGCTGCAGAAGGGATCTTAGGCGCATAATGGGCATTTACTTTTCTTTTCAAACATATGCGACCAAATTGCGCTGAGGGTTTTTAAATTTTTAAATGGTAAATGTGTGTTCCAGGCAACATGACTGTGGGCGACTTGGTGATGGTGAACGGACTACTGTTCCAGCTGTCCATCCCCCTGGGCTTCCTGGGCTCCGTGTACCGCGAGGTGCGCCAGGCGCTCATCGACATGCAGACTATGTTCACCCTCATGACGGTGCAGTCCAAGATCAAGGTACGGTGTAGTCTGCTCAGTAGCACCAGTGGTGTGGTCCAGACAACTTGACAGTTGGCGACTGTTAACGGATTTTTCCAGCTGTCTATCGGTGGAGTTCAAGGTCAAGGTACAGAAAAGTAGATCCCAGTGTCTTAGCGTATATGTCATCGTCACTTGTCAGCCGAAAGACTAAGCTGGACCTAGTCTTTTCCGAAAAACGCCACAATGAACGGTTCTCGGTCTCCTGCGATCTTTACCAGGTATTTAGTTCACCTAGTGGGGGACGTACCCATACCATAGATTTGCAATCAATCAGTTTTCAATAGAAGTCAAAGTTATTATGACATTTGTTAATTTTAGGAATGGAACAATTTTGATATTTTGGTATTATGGGCCCATGGCAATTTGAAATTTAGTCAATTTAGTGCCCAATTGGGCATTATGCAAATTAGGTGGAATAAGCCCTACTCAGATATTGTACATATTGTAGATATTGTTTTTAACGACCGCTTTAGCCTAGTTGGTAGTGACCCTGCCTACGAAGCAAGAGGTCCTGGGTTCGAATCCCGGTAAGGGCATTTATTTGTGTGATGAGCACGAATATTTGTTCCTGAGTTATGGATGTTTTCTATGTATTTATATTTTATTTATCTATATAAGTATGTTTATCGTCGTCTAGTACCCATAGTACAAGCTTTGCTTAGTTTGGGACTAGGTCGATTTGTGTAAGATTGTCCCCTAATATTTATTTATTTTATTTTTATTTTATTTTTGTCTATTAATTTTAGGAGAAGATCGAAGCCCCGGCGTTGAAAGTTGAGCAAAACACGGCGACCATAGAGTTCAAGGACGTCAGCTTCAAATATATAAACGGCAAGCCGATTTTCAACAACCTCAGCTTCACTATACCGGCGGGAAAGAAGATCGGCATCGTCGGCGGTTCGGGGAGCGGGTGAGTGTTTCGTTGTACAGTCAAGGATTTTACAATACGTTTACTTTTAGTTTACCACTGACAGATGGCTTGCCTTCATTTCATTTCCAACTTTAACACCATACACATAAAGTAGCTATTACAAAATCTGCAAACGTGGGTAACAGTATTCTAAAATTGGCTTTATTTGTAGGTCGTTAAAGTTGAATATGAAATGAAGGCAAACCATCTGTCAGTGGTAAGCTTTATGTAATTTTACTGTAATTGTTATACCACTTGCCCCTGTTGGTTTTTTAGTCGTGTAAAATGCAAATCGGGTGAAGCCGCTTATACTCGTATATGCTGATTTGCATTACACGGCTAAAATACGAACAGTGGCAAGTGGCCTAACAATTAAAATCCCTGACTGTACAGTCAATCAATTTGATTCCTTGGTTACTATAAAACTTTGTCGCGACTGGTTAGATCTATTTACCAAAATCGTTATTTCGTAATAGCAAAATTTCCATTCGTTTTTTTCTCACTATAACTTTTTACTGAATGTTATTTTCACAGTAGCGGTTTTTTCCCATTTTGAATTGACACAGAAATAATAACAAGATAAGCAATAAACAATAACATTAACAAGATAAGAAATCTATACAGGGTAATTTTTTAGTCAGTGCACAAATTTTGATATTTGATTCAGTATCGTTGATAGATTCAGTATTTTGAAATTTGGGTTGGATATAGTAATTCATCCAATAATTGTTCGAGTTACTATGAAAAACAAAAAAAAATAAGTAATAAATAAATATTATAATGAAAAATTCTGAAATTTGTAATTTTAACGATACTGAATGACATATTAAAATTTGTCCACTTATTAAATAATTACCCTGTATAAGTATGTTTATCCGTTGCCTAGTACCCATAACACAAGCTTTGCCTAGCTTACTTTGGGACTAGGTCAAATGGTATGAATTGTCCCGTTATATCGACTATATCCCGTCGAGCGTCCTGTGCGCACACGTGTGCGCACAACAGTTTAGAATTGTTACTACAAAAAAAAAGCGGGACGCTCGACGTGATATAAAAATAAGTCGGGTTTTCCTTCCTGACGCTATAACTCCAGAACGCACGAACCGATTTCCACGGTTTTGCATTCGTTGGAAAGGTCTCGGGCTCAGTGAGGTTTATAGCAAAGAAAATTCAGGAAAAATTTCAACAGAAAAGCGGGAAAATCTTTTTTCACATACAGCGCCATCTCTGATACATAGCATGTACTACAAACCAATACTATTCTCCGCGGACGGAGTCGCGGGCAACAGCTAGTTTATTTATATTTTTATATTAATAGTGCCCAGGTCTGACCTATTGTCTATCGCTTTAGTGAGACAGGGTCCAGAATAATAGAATGTAATGTTTGTCGTTGCAGCAAATCAACCATGGTGCGTCTCCTGTACCGTTTCTTCGAACCTCAGTCCGGCCAGATCCTGGTCGCCGGACAGAACATAAAAGACGTTGACCTGGCGAGCTTACGGAAAGCCGTCGCTATCGTGCCACAGGTAAATACTGTTGTTATCTTGGGCTACAGACGTCCCCAAAAGTTTCTCGAGTGTCCACGGATCGGAAGACGCAGTGCAGGTCGGCCTCCAAGAAGATGGAGGGACGACCTGGTTAAGGTTGCGGGAAATCGTTGGATGTCCATCTTAATGATTGGCAGTCTAGTACCGTGCGTTTTAAGCGAAACTTCTTTCCTCGCACGACGAAGATCTGGAATCAGCTTACTGCGGCAACATTCCCGGAGCGTTGCGACTTAGGGATCTTTAAAAAACGAGTCTACCGATTCCTAAAAGGGTCGGCAACGCACCTGTGATTCCCCTCGTGTTGCGGGTGTCCATGGGCGACGGTGATCGTCCTCCATTAGGTGACCAAATGTGAAACGGGTGAAAAAATGTGGATGCAGGACCGATTTTTTTTGGCGAACCTTGGGACAGACCTATGTTCAGCAGTGGACTCTTCGTCTCTTCTTCTTTTAAAGGCCGGCAACAGATTAGTAACTCTCTTTGAGTTGTTGATATAAATAGCACGGGACAATTCACACCAATTGACCTAGTCCCAAACTAAGCAAAGCTTGTACTATGGGTACTAGACAACGGATAAACATACTTATACAGATAAATATATACTTAAATACATATTAAACACCCAAGACTCGAGCACAAACATTCGTATTTTTCACACAAATATCCACCGGGACCGGGAATCGAACCCAGGACCTCAAACACAAACAACTAGGCTATCCGGCCGTCTAAAATAATTTATGGGCGGTGGTGATCATTTTCCATCAAATGACCCGCTAACTCGTTTTCCTCCCTGTGATAATAAAAAAATAACCCTCTCCTTCTGGGTCTAGGCCTGTGCCGCATTGGCTTGCAGGTGTGAGCAGCTAGACTTAATAATATACCTCATTCTACGTTCACTTCACTCCGTTACAGGATTGCGTGCTGTTTCACGACACGATCCTCCACAACTTGCATTATGGCGACCTGTCGCGGCCGCAGGAGGACGTCTACAAAGCCAGCCAGCTCGCAGAACTGCACGACTCCGTCAAAACGTGGCCGAAGGTACGGCACTGTGCCATTTGTACACGAAAAAAAAGGTCGCCTTGACACTTTAAATGTCCATTTTGCTTGCAGTGGCTAGACATCTGTCCATACTAATCCATACCAATGAACTTCAACGGCTGCAAGCAAATTTGTTTTGAAACTGGGCAGGCCTCGCTTTTGTCGAAAGTACAATAAAAAAAAATTAAGGTCACACTGACTTTATTAAGTATCACCAAAATTAAAGGTCATATACAGGGTTATTTGTAATTCACTAGCATCCTTTTAACCCTAAACTCCTGCTACTTAAAAAAATGTTTTTTGTTTTACGGCTTTTGTCATAACTTAATATTTTTGGTGTAATAACGTTTTGAAAATTTGAGATTTCCTCTTATTTTTACGATACTCTGTGTATTTGTATGGGAAAAAAAGTGCTTCATTTTAAAAAGTCGTAAAACAAAAAAGTGTCAGTGAATTAAAAATAACCCTGTAGATTCAATTAGCACCAATATTACAGATCACGCAGACTCAATTCAATTCAATTTTTGGGATAATAATGGCCGCATCGAACGGTGCGATTATTCCGCCAATGTCGATGTTGGATAAGACACTGCCAGACGACCTTTGGTCAAGTACGGTAGAGCTGTCCGTGTTCGGTAGAATACCAGCCACAACCAATCTAGAACAAAAAAGATAAAAACTGCCAATCACATCACACAGACTCAATTATCACGAAAATTAAATGCCACACTGATTCAATTATCACCACAATTAAAGGTAGTACAAGTTCAATTGTCACCAAAATTAAAGGTCACACCAGTTTATCACCAAAATTACTGGTCACACAGACTCAATTATCAACAAAATTACAGGCCGTACACGTTAATTTATCACCAAACCAACATTAAAGATCTCACAGACTCAATTATCAACAAAATTAAAGGTCTTATAGACTCAATTATCACCAGAATTGAAGGTCACATGGGTGAAACAACTTATTCTTTCATCCGTTGCTATGGTTGGTTATAGAAATGTTGTCTCCTGGACAACCTAAGCATTTTTCTATGAAACAATATGAAGTGTCACTTGGACAATTAGGGACAGAGTAAACAACACAAAAAAGTTGATTCACACACATAGACTCAAATATCAATCGCCAATCAACTGACGTACTTTTTATGAGCTGTCAAAACACAATTCTCCCATAGAGTTTGAATGGCAATAGCATTTTATGACGTCACTTGTTCGCCAACTCAATCAACTAACTATTTATTTGTTTTAAAACAACAAAAAATCTAATTTTGCAGTCAATCGATAATTAATCTCACTCAGACTCAGACTCATTTATCCGTTTAGGTTCATTTCGTCCACATTCCCACTTCGTCCACATTCCCATGTCGTCCTTTTCTCACTTCGTTCACATTCCCACTTAGTCAACATTCCCATTTCGTCCACATTCCCGCTTAGTCATCATTCCTAGCCGATTTTAATGCGGTTTTCGCTATCAATTAGCTTAATTCTCAAGGAAGATTTTATTTATTTTTGTGATTAAGGTATTCATGGTAAGGAAAATACTTGCTAAGCGCGGTGCGGGTCAGTACTAATCAGATACACTACCGATTTCGTTACTATTTTGTTACGAAGTGAGAATGTGGACGAAATCGGAATGTGGACGAGATGGGAGTGTTGACGAAGTGGGAATGTGGACGAAATGGGAATGTGGACGAAATGAACCTAAACGCATTTATCATTCCAGGGTTACGAGACCCAAGTAGGCGAGCGCGGTCTGAAGCTGTCCGGCGGCGAGAAGCAACGTGTGGCCATCGCGCGCGCCATACTCAAGAACTCGCCCATCATCGTGTTCGACGAGGCCACGTCTAGTCTGGACTCGCTCACTGAACATGTAAGTGCGATGTATAATACAACCAAGTTTAACCTTTTCGACGCTCTGTCAAATACAACAGCTCTCAGTCATACGCCATGATGACATCGGAATGTCAAACGCGAAGTTGAACCCTACAGAAATGCATGTAAGTAGATATCGCTCTGCACGCTGTGACTGATATATCAGTCGTTGGCGTAGAACCTACGGTGCTTATACAAGTGTCGTTGGCGTCGAAAAGGTTAACCTCCTATATAGCTAGACCGTTTACATGAATCCTCGCTCGCGCGGTACCATCGGTCAAAAATATGGTCTACCACCCTACGGTTGAAGTTCATTTGCACGTCATAATACAACGAGGTCGATTTTCACTTTCAATAATATGAGGGATGACAGTGACTAAAGACTTCAGTCTGTTTGGAAAGTCAACCTTAATGATATACGACCGCTTTAGCGTAGTTGGTAGTGACCCTGCCTACGAAGCAAGAGGTCCTGGGTTCGAATCCCGGTACGGGCATTCATTTGTGTGATGAGCACGAATATTTGTTCCTGAGTCATGGATGTTTTCTATAAGTATGTTTAGCGTCGTCCAGTACCCATAGTACAAGCTTTGCTTAGTTTGGGACTGGGTCGATTTGTGCAAGATTGTCCCCTAATATTTATTTATTTATTTAGACCTCACATTTTTTTTTTTTTTTTTTTTTATGATAGATAGGCCAGACAAACGAACTAGTGGGTCACCTGACGTTAAATGAACACCACTGTCCATAGACACCCGCAGCGCTTTACACGATGCCAGTGCGTTGTCGGCCCTAAAGGAGAGGGAATAGGGGAAGGGGGAGAGGGAAGGGGTGTGGTATTGGGCCCCCGGCACTCTCACTGACCGTACGAAACGCAAGCAGGATTACTGCTGCTTCACGCCGGTGTTCTGTGAGAGGGTGGTACTGCCCCGGACGAGCCGGCCCATTCGTGATGCAGCGGCTAGCTACAACATGGCTCTACCACTACAAACACATAAACTTTTCTCAAAACTGGTAGACCACTTTCTTAGCCGACCGTACAGAGGCTGGGGGGTATGGCTACAAAGGGGCCGAGAGACCGGCACCTGCTCGGCCCCTGCCTTCCCTTCCCTTCAATAAAGTTATTGTATTCTTGAAGTCAACCAGAGCTCATCCTACCATTGCTCTAACATCTAATAGCATAGTGAACGGTTGTGATACTCTGAGGATGAGCTCTGGTTGAGTTCGAAAACCGTTTGTGTGATTCGTGTGTGTTCGTACAGTGTGGATGTGGAGGAACATTTACACCCAGGATGATATAAACTGGATTAGCAATCGCCATAGTACAGACCGACCGAGGAAAAATAGTTCGATTATTAAATCTAGATGGCGCTGACATTATAGCCCGAGGCCTTGAAAGCAAAACAATAAGACTACAGATGTTTCATATTACTACAAATGTATTATTTTTCAAAAATATTGCATAATAATACATTTGCAGTAAAGGGAACACTTTATGAAAATGCTCCGACTACACGCAAAAAAAATGGGAGTCAAATTCTAACATTCTGTTCCAGGCGATCCTCCAAGCACTGAAAGCGGCTACGGTCGGCCGGACGTCCATTTGCATCGCCCACCGGCTGTCGACCGTCGCAGACGCCGACGAAATATTAGTACTAGAGAACGGAAACATCACCGATCGAGGCAAGCACCAAGAACTCATCAGCAAGTCCGGCTCTTTGTATTCGAGGCTATGGGAGAAACAGAATAAGGATGCCAGCTCCGTACCCCCGGTACCTATGTGAAGGGACAATGGCGGATGGCGGTGTATTCTGATGGAAGCGTTTGGTGAAACGTTGCACGCTTGTAGAGTTATGAGGTGACTGTGAAATTGTGCTATTTTGAACTGATTGAAGGTTAGCAAAAACCGGTTGTCTGTAAAGTCGGTTTACGGACGATAGTTTAACGTGACAACGTCATAACAAAACATCCAATAAAAAATACCCGAGCGCTAGTACTAAGATTGTATTACGTAATATTGCAACTGGCCTTCGCCGCTCTATTGCAACTGGCCCTCGCCGCTTTGTAAGTACATGTAACGTTACATGTAACCGTTACGTAACGTTACAATGCGTCATCCTTTTTCGTGTTTGCACCCAGCGGCCGGCGTTCATCGACGTTGTCACGTCAAAAGAGCTACTAGGGAATAGAAGAGGTTGAAAAAACTTAGGGGCGCTAACATACTAGGATGATAGGCAATTCATGTGACCTTAGGGGCTCGTTAATTTACGTGATGCTATATAGGTCATTTTTATCTCCCAACCCTGGTGAGATGTCGTGAGATCGTGATCGACCTCGTAAAAAATGCGCAATCGCATTTTTAGTGCAATTACATTCATTATCATTTCAGCCGTAGGACGTCCACTGCTGGGCATAGGCTTCCCTCATTGACGCCCAATCATTACGGACATAAGGACGATTTTGGTAGTTTTTGATCCCCCCATACAAAGAGTTAGAAATTTAAAAATACGTACGATTTCTCGGACTCCCACGCTTCTACGTAAGATTTTATCTCGTTTTTCTCTCAAATATCAATCACTCTGTTTGAAATCGCTCATGTCGACATATACTCATAATATCATAACCATAACAATGGCTTTTGCCCTCTGAGATTTTGAAACGGGGGCCCCTGTTCTTAATAAATGGCCCCTCTGTGCATGCATTAAGAATTTAGCCGTATTTTAGTAGACCAAACATGTTTTATTTACCCTAACCCAGTTTTCACCTAAGTATTGTTAAAATAATTACGTAATATTTACAGAAACCCCCTCTTCCACCCCCTCTTCTTCATTTACAGAATCTCACGTGAGATTGAGCGAGATTTAACTCAAACGGGTGCCCCTTTTCTCCCATAATCTTTTTTATCCGAATTTTGAAAGTCATAAATTGATGTCCATAATATTCTTGCTCATAAATATCGATGGTCATAATTTTTGTAAAGCATAATATCGCTTAATAGTTATAACTGCAATGAGCCATAATCCAATTGATCATAACTTTAAAAAGTCATAATATTGATATCAATAATATTTAAGGGAATATCGTTGATTATTCAGAAACGTTATAGGGCATATATCTTAAATTAATAATTGTTTTTAGTCATAATTTTTCATTACCTAAAATGCAATAACCATCTACATTGAATTCTATAACATCCAAAGGAACATTGATAATTATTCAGAAACATTGTAAGACATATCGCTGGCAGCGAGCGAGCGAAGCGAGCGAGCAAGACTTTCAGGGCAGAAGCGACTCGGACAGGTTGGGTTCAGAACCTTAGCCTTCGATGTTAGGTATTTTTTTTATGACAGCACAGAAAAGGATTATTACCTTTAATATTATGAAATGTCATACAACCATGACATTGAATGTTATTACAAAGTAATATTGTGCCTTAAAATAATTATGACCTGCGAAAAAAGACCTTGCAATAATTATTATGAGTGACTTTAGTACCTTTAATATTATGAAGTGTGATGCTTCTTGACACTGAATGATATGAGTTTACTTATTAGTCCTTACAATAATTATGACTTAAGAAAATCGTAGCTCCAATTTATGTTGTTTAATATTATGACTTCTGAAAATATGACAAAGAAAAATTATGACAGAAAACGTTATGGTCTTGAAAATTCGGAACAAAAATTTTATGGGAGTCATTATAGACCCAACTCGAACTCGTTTATTTACGCCTCACGTTATTTATGCGCATCCCCTAGTATGCTGTAAAGTTGGAAACGGACTCCATTTTTCACCTCACGTAATTCATTCTGCTTCAAAAAATGTGAGTGTCGTTTTCTGTTTGTTCTATCTAGACATATTTTTAAACGTCAAGGGAAATAAGGAATCGTTTACAATGAAGCCAATTACCTCAGTTTAGTAAACTTTCTTTATTTAATTTTGTATTTTATGTTCTTTTTAAGTTTATTTGATGGTGTTTCTTTAATCGTCAGAACCAATTTGTACAGTCAATCGATTTGATTTCAACGTGAAATGGAATTGGTGGACTGTAACTATTGATCGAAGAAATTTATTAATAGTTAGAATACATGGGTTAGATAATCTGATTTGAATGTGTACTGTGTACCGTTCGATACAATTGTTGCAATACTATAAGCACAGATATAGATACACATAGATAGCGCAATGCTCACGATTTGTATTGAAACCAAGCGTGTCGACTTTTTAACACTACTGTGACGTCACAGCCGAAATTTAGTGATGGGAAATTCAAACCACAGACATAATTACACTTAATTACAACGCAACGAGGCATTTTCTTAGTTTTCGCGGACGTCCGGCTGCAACAACTGACGCACCCGAACTGTCAGTAGTGGCGGCCAACCCGACGCTTTGTCGGGGTTCGGACACGCGAAGTAGATGCATTTGCGTTATCTATATCTGTGACTATAAGTATGTTTAAGTTTGCTATGAAATTTAAAGTTGAACAATTACAACCAACCTAGCTTTAACTTGAGGCTTTGCTCATGTTAGAAATACCTTAACGAGTAACATTTACAACGATGCAATTAAGCCTGAAAAATGGTTACGGTAACATTTTTAACCCTTTATAAGGCCATATTTATTGGAGCATACCACCACAGAATCAAAAGCAGCTATCGAATGCGTACCTGACAGGATATTTTTAAAGCTAGTCATATTTTCAATAATTACAATGGAAATTGTGACGTATAGTGAAAACAATAAGGTTGGAATTCCAACTCAATGCATGCGGTCGCTAAATCGCCTCTGCCTTATAAATACACATCGGTAACTCGTGGCATTTAGGTAGCATTTGACGTTTCTGACAGACTAGTGAAGTGACTATGTTTCTCTGTACGACTCGAGCAAAGAAACCAATTACAAGAAATCTTTTCAACCATTTAATATTTGACTTTCGTGATAGACAATAAATATTTTTTCAAAAGTTTTAGAAGTTATCCTACGTCTCCTATTTGAGTGTGTTGGTTAAAAAAAAGTTTTTGTTAAAAAAATCATTTTTATTGCATTATTTTTTGTTAACTGTACTTGCATTGTCATCCAACCTACATAAGTATACCAATTTCAAGCCAATCCGACCACTGGAAGTGGGTCAAAATCGACTTCCAAAATTTGACCCGTACACACCTACATACATACATACATTGCAAGTTAAATAAAAGCTTGTAAAAAGCATTTAGACGACCAGATGGCCTAGTGGTTAGAGTACCTGACTACGAAGCTTGAGGTCCCGGGTTCGATTCCCGTGTCGGGGCAGATATTTGTATGAAAAATACGAATGTTTGTTCTCGGGTCTTGGGTGTTTAATATCTATTTAAGTATGTATCTATCTATATAAGTATGTTTATCCGTTGCCTAGTACCCATAACACAAGCTTTGCTTAGCTTACTTTGGGACTAGGTTAATTGGTGTGAGTTTTCCCGTGATATTTATTTATTTATTTATTTATTTATTTATTCTTGCGTAAGTATGTTGGTGTTCTCTTTGATTTCAACTTCTTTATTTTGTAATAAGCTATTAAAAATTACTATTGTAAGATATCCTGGATTTTTTGATAATGCTATTTTTAGCTTTTGATAAACAAGTTTACCTTTTGGATGTTGTTTCGGTAATAAATGTGACCTTTCAATTTTAAAGAATTATTTTATCTTATCTGAAAAGACACTTGAAAAACATGCCTCATCGTCATCACTAGTGCTACCTAATTGCCACGAGTTACCGATGTCTACTTATAAAGGGTTTAAGCACAACATTCGCTAGGACAGCACCATCTATTGATTGCAGGTGAAGTTAATACGCCCTATAGCTAGACCGTTTAGCTGAGTCATCGCGCGCGCGGGGGTAGACGCCAAAGGGGCCGGGAGAGGTGCGGGCGGCAGGCACACGAGGCTTGCTTGCCGCCCGCACCTCTCCCGGCCCCTTTGGCGTCTACCCCCGCGCGCGCGAGGACTCATTTAAACATTTAGCTATAAAACTCGAGGTGCATGAGCTTTTTTTTACAGAGCCCTCTATGCTCTATTGCGGTATAAAATACGATATAAAGTCATGGAAAATGCATGAAAAGGAACTAAAGTTTTACATCACAAATGTTTGCCGTGTTCAAACATTTTATGTCAAAATGTAGTATAAAATATACATAAAGCTACAACAGAGAAATATTTCTCTTGGCAGATGTTATGCCATAAAATGTGTGATGATAGTGACGAAGATAGTGGCGCTCTTAATTTCTGGCTTTTTTTTATGGTGTTATTGCACTCTGTGTTACTACCAAGTTTTATCAATTCAGCCGTTTTGGCTGTGATAACTATAAATTAAAAAATTTAAAACCCACAATGCAATTAAGTCACCTATATGTGTCCATTATGCGTCTAAGATCCCTTCCGCAGCTAACAAACGAGCTGATAACTTTGAAACGTCTGAACCAATTTTGATGAAACATGTCTAAGAAAACAAAACCGCACACACATAAAGCGGTCAAACTTGTAACACCCCTCTTTTTGTGTCGGGGGTTAAAAAGGTACCTAACAAATGAAGGTATACAGCTGTACATGTAACTCCTCAATTTTGTCATTTATTATGGAGTAAAGCATGACATAAAGTAAAAGGAAATGGATAAAAATTAACTATTTTTTTATACGAATAGGCTAGTTTCCTAAAAAAATCTAATTAGTTCGTCATTTAAATTATCAAAAAATATTGGACACGTATTTTTTCTTTTGTCAATTGAACAAAAAATGACGGAGATATAGTATGTTGAAGTTCCGCGTGACGTCACGATTCGCTACACTTTTTAGCGAACCGTGACGTCACGAGCCCCCACTCCCGAACTTTGTCGCGCTTTATCTTTGTCGTTTTTTGTTCAATTGACAAAAGAAAAAAAACGTGTTCAATATTTTTTGATAATTTAAATGTCGGACTAATTGTAATAGTGTTTTTTTTACCCAGGACACTATCCTATTGTTGCAATGTTCAACTATTTAACGTCAAATATGTGACAATTACGAAAAAGCTAGTTCCCTCGTTTCATTTCTATTATTTATGTCGTACTAAGTATACGATCGGAAGATCTTTTGCATTCGAAACAAACTTATTTCCGATTGTCTGCTCTATAACCTCGACTAAAATTAAAAATAGGATAAGGACGCTTTAAACATTAAACTACCGTGCGACTCGCTCATGGTGAAAATAAACGGATCACTCACTACCTTACATTTTACAATGACAATAAAAGTTGATGAGAACGAGGGTAGTTGTGTGTCGCTGTCAGTTGCGTCGAGTAGCCGCGCGACCAGGGCGGTAGCACGCAGTGCGCGTTTGGCAGCCGCAGTGACGTGCGACTCCAGAGGAAGGGCTACGGATTAGCCCGAAACACGTCGAGTTAAACTCGTTTTAAGACGTGAGTGATCCGTTTATTTTCACTATAAGATAAGCACGCCTTTGTTATTGGTTGATCATGATTACCACGGATCTATAATGGTGTGGATGACAAAAATACGATGTAATGTATGAGGATCGAGTTTTTTTTTAATACCGCAAAGTCGGGTAGTTTGGCCCTGAACGTTGATTTTGATGATTAGGAATAACTCGATCTGGATTTTATTTTTACACTAGCTGTTGCCCGTGACTCTGTCTGCAAAGAATTCGTTTATCGCCATGCCGTGGGAATTATGAAATTTTTCGGGATAAAAAATTTCCTATATCCTTCCCAGGGTCTCCATCTCCATACCAAATTTCATTTAAATCGGTTCAGCGGTTTAAGCGTGAGGAGTTAACAGACAGACAAGACACACTTTCACTTGCCACTACTTTGAAAAAATCTCGTATCTCAAATCAATATGTAAACCAAACTGAACTTTATTGCACACTCAGTAAAGTTCAATTAGCCAGATTATTGATTTTGAGATACGAGCTTTTTTCAAAGTAATGACGATATGTTTGGTTCTAGTTATAAGACCCCTCTGTATGTGTTTTCTAGTGGGCTAAAGTTAACTCGCATTGGGTCAACTTTGACTTTACGGTACTCGAAAATATCAACAATCTGTCGTTCGTCTGTAGCGGATTACTTATTCGCATAAGTCATCGTGATAGCGTGCATTGACCACGTATATTACGTAGATCTACACAAAAAAATACCTTGCTCCCTTGGCAATATGGTACAAAATGTCAGGTGATATCCATTTAAATACAGGTCCATGATGACCCTAATAAAATTGTTATTTAAATACTGTAAATTCTAGATCGTATTGTGAATCGTTGATACTTTGTACAGTCGAATAAGTATATTATTTTGTTAACGACTTGGTGTTTTATTTACTTAAAATTTGTTAACTGAGGAATCCTTTACGTTGAATTGGCAGAGCTCGAGTATGGGTAAGGGGGGAGGGGAGATCAATGAGATATTGGTGAAGCTCTGAATGTTTTCTAGTCGTCGTCGTAGTCGTGTTTGGTCGTTTCCGACGTATGTAAAGTAAGTTTGTGAGTTGTGGTTCAAACATTCGAACACTTCCTGTTATCCGACTGAGCTGAAATTTGAATACCTCTTTGAACGCCAGAGTCAACCAGTCGTGACAGCCAATAAAATGCCTGACACGCCAGAGTCATCTATAGATGACCAACATTCAACTCGAAAAAAATCCTTCTGCAATGGTAACAAAGCCCTATTTATCGACTAGGTTTGTTCCGTACTTTGATCAATTATAACTGTAGATCCACAGTCGCGCGCCCGAAAATGTCCGAGCCAAATGAGCGCCACTTTGATAAAAGTGGCCTTCTTTTTTCTCAGAACGTTGCGTGAAATTGTCAAGTTTAGCTGTCAAGTGGAGTTTTGCCGCTACCGAAATTCGACTGTAATGAAGTAAAGACTAGGTTCAAATTTCTGTGTAGGTGATGATTTTATTTGTTTCAACCAAATAAAAAAGTTCGGACATTCTTTGAAGGGGATTTTGTTCGGCAATGTGTATCTACAGTTATAATTGATCAAAGGTTCCGTAACGTACAGAGCATGTCACTTCGTTTGTTTTGTGGCGGTCAAAGGGTTTAATTATGTAAGTTCGGTGACAATATACCTACATAATAACGGCTTCGGCTGATAATGTACAACATGCAAAATGCTAACTGCACGCATAATGTGCAAACAATGAAAATGTACATACGCAAAATCTACATCATGATAAATGTACAGTACGGCGATTTTTTCTTTTTCTTTTTTTTTTTTTACTTCCATATCTTCGCGGGGCGGAACTCTTCAACGGTTGAACAGGTCAACTTGAAACTTGGTAAGCACACAGTTATGATTATGAGTCATAACTTATGACAAAAGCAATTTTGTCATAAGTTATGACAAAATTATCTTATCTTATCATACAAGAACAAAAGCAATTTTGCGAGAACTAAAGTCACCGACATAGCTCGAAGAATCGCCGGACTCAAGTGGCAGTGGGCAGGGCACATCGCTCGTAGAACGGCCGATGGGACAAAAAGGTTCTCGGGTGGCGTCCACGGACTGGAAAACGCAGTGTAGGTAGGCCTCCAACTAGACGGAGCGACGACCTGGTTAAGGTTGCGGGATCGCGTTGGATGCGGATGGCACGGGACCGATCTGTTTGGCGAGCCTTTGGGGAGGCCTATGTTCAGCTCTGCAGTGGACGTCTTTCGACTGAAAATATGATATTCAACACTAGCTGTTGCCCACGAGTCCATCTGCAAATATTTAACTTATTGCTACTCCGCGGGAATTAAATACCTATGCAACTTTCCGAGACAAAAACTATCCTATGTTTTTCCCAGTGTTTCGAACTATCTCCATAATTACCCGTCTAAATCGGTTCAGCGGTTTAAGCGTGAAGAGGTAGTAGGTAAAAGACAAAGACACACTCACATTTATAATATTAGTACCTAATAAATGGTACGGATGGATGTATGATAAAAACATCGGTTAGCACAAAAGTTAATTACCGGGTTATTTCTATTGATGTACAGTCAGTAGCAGAAGTGAATGAGCGGCTATGTTGCTCAAAATGTTCTAAACACTCTCTTAACTATCACTTTGCAAATAGAATCGCCAGAACCGCTCATCCACTTTTGCTGCTGACTGTACCGTCAACGTCATAAATAAGTGATCACTTTTTTTGTAGGTACCTTGTCGCTTTCAGTCGTTACAAATTTCGTATAGCTTTTCAAAAATTACCTTAAAATGAGAACGTGCAAAAGTGATCACTTATTTATGACGTCGGCCCTACCACCATTTGTAGAAGTTACCGGAAAAAACACGATGTATAATGCTAAATCTATGTTCCTATCTATTTAATTATTATCTATGACGCTACCAACCTCCTTAGTCACAATCAGCCAGAACTATTCGATAACAATTCGAAATCTATTGATTGACGTTTATCAGTTACCATAGCAACAGGGTCACAACACTAAACGTCTCCGATTTCGATATATTTTTCAAAACACGCTCTGTTTTGAGCGTTTTTATATATTGTGTTGACCATGGACATGTGAAGGAGATGTCTTGTTTAAGTTTGATACCAGAAGACAAACGCAAGGAATTTCAAAGGTTAGTTTTGTAGGGCAACGGGGCACTGTTTTAGCTCCACACCTAGATTATTGAATATATCTGCTACCTAGTTAATCGTTGACCATTTTATGTGAAGGGATCAATTTTATTATAATATCGCACTCCCAAAACAACGTACCAACTCAAAATAATCATTGGAAGTCGAAATTAAAATGGCACAGTTGGAAGTCACGAAGGCATGTGGATTTTACTTGTGGTAAACACGTATTGTAAGTGTCAAAGTGTGCGTCAGAGCGTAAAGAATTCATTATAGGTACCCACCTATCGCTATCCCAATATAACAATAATACAATTGTATGGGTCATTTTCGTGACACAACGGAACTTTATCTAGTCAGTCGATTTGTATAGTTGACAACAATTAATGTGGTCCAACTTTTTGGTCTGCACTACTATTTTCTGGGATAATTATGAATTCAAAATTTTAAAAACCCTCAACGCAATTGTTTGAAAATAAAGTAAATGCCCATTATGCATCTAAGGTTTCTTCTACAGCTAACAAAAGAGCTGATAACTTTGAAATGGTTGAACCAATTTTGATGAAACATGTCTAAAAACCATCGCCAAGAAACCTGCTTTCGAAAAAAAAACCACATCCAAATTGGTTCACCCAGACAGACACAGACACACACAAACATAGCGGTCAAACTTATAACACCCCTCTTTTTGCTTGGGGGTTAAAAATAATCCTGTCCTTTTAGAATTTATTCAATGAAAGCTTCATCTTTCCGACAAATTTGATTTCTGCAGGACGGCTTCATTTCACAAGTGAGAGCTTGAGTGTGCGATGTACGATTTAGTGCGACATTCCTATTGAACGATGATGCAATTCTGTGTTGGGCGTAATTAATTACTTTTGTAATTAAAATACTATTTACTGCTAGTAATTCAAATTAGGTACATGTAGTTCCGAATTACTTGTCATTGTAATTACATAAGTAATTAAGTAAGTATGTACATGGTTAGGTATAATTAAGACTTAAATGGCAGTTGGCAGGGCATATCGCTCGTAGAACTGATGGCCGATGGGGCAAGAAGGTTCTCGAGTGGCGTCCACGGACCGGAAGACGCAGTGTAGGTAGGCCTCCAACAAGATGGAGCTACGATCTGGTTAAGATTGCGGGATCGCGTTGGGTGCGGATGGTACAGCACCCATCTGTTTGGCGAGCCTTGGGGGAGGCCTATGTTCAGGAGTGAACCCTTTTGTCGACTAAGGTCTAAAAGGAAAAATGACTTAGTAATTTTTTTTCTAACTTTAATCGACACAGAAGCTCCGCTCACGCGGTGCTCCTTCTTCTGTGTGCTTTTGGCCCTTCGGGCCGACGCAAACTTAACATAACCTAAACCTAGTAATTTACTATTTAGTAATTTTTCATGTCGTCATTTTTATAAGACATTAGTCGCCCAACTCCAGTGGAAGTCTTCCGGCTGTAATGATGATGATGATGAATGAGTAATTAATTACATTTTGCCCCACACTGGAAAGTGATAATGTCCAACATAATTAATCACTGTTCGACAATACAAATATACGATTTTTCAATCTGCATATGTCACACCAATGGCCTTTCTCTTATATCTACGTAAACCTGAAATATTCAAGCGTATTTTTATCGTCATGTTTCGGTAACTGTTGGTGCAATAGCCTCGGATCGGCACCATTTCATTCGTTTCATTGGCGTGTCTATCAGCGCCAAGCGACCTAAATATGTCTTCCAAAAGCGCCGCGAAAAGTTCTAATTTTCTATCACATCAAGTTCATAAAGAGCTTACGTCGCGAACTTTTGCGTGTCGCTCAGCATGACACTTGAATGCTAATGAGGGGACCTTTACGCTCAAGCATCTATCAGTAAGCCATGTTTAAATTTATTATTTGACGAGTATTTGGCCGAGGCTTCATCCTCGTTAAAGAATAAAAAGCCTCGTGAAGGAAATGTTGCAGAACTGATGATTTACTGTCATTAAACAACTGGGATATCGTCCACTTGAATTTACCATTTTCAATTTTGACCACCGTTCGAAATGAATTTTGACGAAACTTAATTGCGCTGAAAAAATATTAATCAAGTTAATTCAATTCAATTCAATTCAATCATTTATTGCAACCATGGTGTTTGTACAGGTCTTAAAATATAATTGTGTCACATGGACCCTGGTAGGGTATAGCAAGAAACATTTAATACCTTATTATATACACATGCAGTTCAATAGTTCCATAATTTAAAGCATAATAAACATTATATTAGAGCACAACAAAACAAGAGGCATAATCAAATAAATAATCATAGCAAATTGAATCCAAACCATACAAAGATAACAAAAATGAATGTCAATTTTAAACAGTAAGCACCCAATAAATAAATACATCATGTCCAATACCTGAAATTAAATAATTCTAAAATAAAATAAAATAATATAAATGAGTATTATTCAAATTAAATTCCAGAAATGTCAACATTTATTATAATCAAAAAAGTCTTTTAGGCTGTAAAAACTATTTGCTAACAAGAACTCTTTTAACTTACTATAAAACACTGAGTCTTTTCCTACCTCCTTTATATTATTAGGTACCCCATTGTATATCTTCACCGCCATGTGGTGCGTGCCCGAGCCAACAATTTTCAGATTAGTAAATGTGCTCATCAATTTGTTCCTTCGTCTCAAAGTATGTGCTAGACAATAGTTATCTCGTGTCTGTTCAAATAATTGAGTATTTTTCCTTACAAATTTACATAATTCAAAAATGTAAATACATGTAAGTGTCAAGATCTTCAAGTGTACAAAATGCGGCCTACAACTCTCAGTTTGGGTTATGTTAACTAAAATTCTAACACACCTTTTCTGAAGAATAAACAAGTCGTTAGCATGTGGGCTGCTACCCCACAGAATAATGCCATTGCTTAACCAAGAATGCGCGTAAGCATAATATGCACTAGTTCCAGTCTTCAAATTAGTACTTTTTTTTAGTTCGTAGATAGCATACGTAAACTGGGACAATTTTCCTGATAGTTTTCCAATATGAGTTTTCCAATTTAATTCTGAATCGATTTCAATTCCCAATAAGCTACAAGTATCGACTGCTACGATTTTATCGATTTTTTTAATGGAGCTATGGAGAGGGCTATGTTCGGAGTTTCTCTATGGGATCGAATCAGGGGTCACCGACATAGCCAAACAGATTAGCTCGTTGAAATGGCAATGGCAATATAGCACGCAGAACAGATGGCCGTTGGGGCACAAAAGTTCTCGAATGGAGACCACGGACTGGCAAGCGCAGTGTGGGACGTCCACCAACGAGATGGATGGATGATTTGGTGAAGGCAGAATGTTCAGGGTGGATGCAAGTCGCTTCCAACCGTAATGATTGGGCGTCAATGAGGGAGGCCTATGTCAAGCAGTGGACGTCCTACAGCTGAAATGATGATGATGATGAAGTTTATTTTCGGCATAAATTAATTAAGCCTGAATTGAATTAATGATTAATTGAATCGGTCATTTTTTTGAGAATTTTGCTATGGATCATGATTCATGATTCTATTTTCGACAATCTAAGTCGGACAACTTACTTTCCTTATTTATGTACCTACTTTGATCAATTATAACTGAAGATACACATTGCCGAACAAAATCCCCTTCAAAGAATGTCCGAACTTTTTTATTTGTTTGCATAACAATTAAAATCATCACCTACACAGAAATTTGAACCTAGTCTTTACAGTCGAATTTCAGTTGACACTTGACAGCTAAACTTGACAATTTCACGCAACGTACTGAGAAAAAAGAAGGCCCCACTTTTATCAAAGTGGCGCTCATTTGGCTCGGACATTTTCGGGCGCGCGACTGTGGATCTACAGTTAAAATTGATCAAAGTGTACCTATTTCAAATTGGCACTTTTCAGATTTAACGTTATAATTTCGAATGGATGATTTTCTATAATATCTCACGCGAGCGGGATCGCACGGGACCGATCTGTTTGGCGAGCCTTGGGGGGAGGCCTATGTTCAGCAGTGGACGTCTTTCGGCTGAAATGATGATGACTTTCCATATCTACTTAATGACAGTAAATCGAATTGAAAAGTCCATGTTACCTAATCTATTGATTGATTCTTGTAAGCCTGCACCAGGAACCTAATATAGCTCTAGCGAACAATAACGACATCACTCATAAACTATGGCAGTTTAGCCTATCGGCTTATAGTTTCACATTAGTTGGAGAGTTGGAGGACAATAGTGTTTCAGTTCACACTTCCTCGAGTAAGATTAACGACCTCTGGATACTAATGTACAAGGTTGTTGATATGGGAGTTCGATGTTATGTGGATATTAAATTGTTTCACTTGTTCGCGGTTGTAACTGCCAAGCAAGTCTATCAAGCAAGTGCTTTGCCATTTTTTATGACAGTTACTACATTTAGAATAAAAACAATAGGGCTTATTGTCATATTGACTTGCAAGTTATAATAGCTTTCGATGTTTGAAGACATACAACTGATTCCCGCTCACGGAAACTATGTAAATAAAAAGTATTTTCACTTCTCATGCTCTTAAAATGATACTTTAGTCTCTGCATATCGGGACTAAAGCTCTTTTTTGATCTCAAGGGATTTAAGTAAAATTTTTTTAATTGACTATGGAAACCCCTAAACTGCCAATCACGGTGTTTGTGAATGGAGGATTATCGCCATTTTCAGTAACTGGGTATAGACAATTTTAAAGCTTTCCACAGACCGAAGCGCGCTACGGACGCACTGTAGCGCCCTGCGCTTCGGTCTGTGGAAGCCTTTAGGGCGTGGAAATAACCTCAAAATGACAACTGTATAAAAAATATTTAAAAAATAATAATTTCGTGAAACACATTGAATAATTATGAATATTAATCTATTTAATTATAAAATATTAAAGATGAATTCATTTTATTTTGCACGTAAAGAAAGATTTCCTTTAGCTTAGGTGTTTTTAATTTGTTTTTTTTTTTAAAAACGCTGTCGGCAAAGCAGTTCCCTGCTCTGTCGATAAAATAGCAATCCGCACTGTCGGCAAAGCAGTGCTGGAGTGTACGGTAGATAGAGCAGTTACATTTGAATGTTAATATGGCGTGACTTCAAAATAATGCGATGTCAGTTGCATTTAATAGTAAATAGAAAGTATAATTAGATATAATTTAACAAAGAATTGGCATATAGAAAATAAACTTAAAAAGTCGTTTCTTTATTCACGGGTAAGTGTTTCAGTTAACTTTATATTTTGTGTGTGAACTTAGATCAATCAGGTTAATTTATTTGCCGATTCTAATGAATGAATAATTATCATTCTTACATGCATAGTCCAATTAGTTTTAACATAGTCTTTAAGTTAGAATCTGTTGGCTAATTATGCAAGCATTTAAAGCGTCACTTTACAAAAAAATATAAAAAAAAAGAAAAGACAGCGGTATTTTTTTTGCTATTTGAATTTTGAACAGATGTCCATTGCTCGTATTGAGCATACGTTGTAAAAAAGTAATTTTGTACGTCGTTTTTTTCCTCGCATTCAAAGTGAAAAGTAGAGTGTTTAACACGGGACTAAACTACCATAATGACAACTCGAATTATAGCCTCCCTCGCTATCGCTCGGGTGGCTAAATATCTCGTGTCATTATGGCTTGTTTTAGTCCCTTGTTGAACAATCTACTATTATAAACCATGTGTGTACCAAATTTCATCTGAATCCGTCAAACTGTTTAAGCTCTCAGATGCCGGCCGGGTTGCAGATCTGTGCCAAATGTAAGGCCATCTTTTTGTATTTTTATTTTAATCTGTAACATTGGTAGGTACTATTTGGGAAAAACGAGACTGGAGCGCAGTTTTTTTTAATTCACGGCGTCCGAGGGGTTAAGCAATAAAGTGTAACAAACATCCAAGCATCCTTCCATCCGACTATTCAAAATTTCACATTTATAATACCCGTTAAGTGGGCTGTCTTCAGATTTCTACAGAACTCTGTTTGTGCGAGTGCGACACGATCTTAGCCAGATTTTTCACGTCAAATCTCCTCTCCTTCAGAAAAGAGTCAGTAGCGACAGTCTACAGCAGCAACTCCCGTCTCAATCTGCTGACTAAGCGTAAGCGGCTCAACCCCCTCACTGCCGACATGTCGAGCCAGTCTGTCAAGACGGATCGCTACGTCACGCAACGAGTGCTCTCCGCCAAGACGCATCGCGTCAAACAGCTGCAGAATCAGCTGGCTGACGCGCATTATCACCTGCAGGTACAGTACAAAATAGAATATAAGTAGCTTTTGTCCGATGATACACAGCATGGTCATTGATAAAGGAGGGGAAGCAGATGGTTGAATGAAGAAAAATATCTCGTCTCAACCCCCTCACGACACCATATAAGTCAGTCTGTCAAGACAGACTGCTAACGAGTGCTCTCCGCTAAGACGCATCGCGTCAAACAGATGCAGAATAGGGAACGTGCAGAAACTATAGGCGGCAGCACTATTACGACAGAAGGAAGAGACACTATGCGGACAGTAAAAGAAACTTATCAGGGTAAAACAGTCAAATTGATGCCACCAGTTGGCAGCACCGTCTATGTGCACGTTCTCTATAGGGATGTTGGCGTCATTAAGAGACGACTCCAGTAAAAAAACGCTTTCTAAACAGCGATCCGGGTGTCACCAACGGTACTGGCTGAAAATCAGCGCTGGGGTGTTTTAAATGCCTCAGCATTATGCTGAGCCAGTGTCCGATTTGCAACCGCAATGACACATTTTATCTTTAGCTTTAGTGTTGCCTTTTGTTTTGTAAAATATTGATGATGTGTCTTGTGATGTTGTAAATAAATGTATTTTCTTTCTTTTTTCTTTCTTTCTTTCTTTATTTAGCTCTGAAAACCAGATTATTTTTCGATTAACTGCAAAATTAGATTTTTTGTTACTTTAAAACAAAAATAGTTAGTTGATTGAGTTGGCAAACAAATGACGTCATAAGTTGTTATTGCCATTCAAACTCTATGAGAGAATTTTGTTTTGAAAGCTCATAAAAAGTATATCAGTTGATTGGTGGTGTCAACATCCCTATTAACTGGCTGACGCGCATTACCACTTGCAGGTAAAGTACAATGACTATATTGAACATAGCTCTAGTGTATGCACCATTATGATAGAGGTAATTATGGGCAGAGGTGAAGCAGAAAGTCGAAAGAACAAAAATGTCTCGTCTCAAGTTCCTGACTGACTGGCTCAACCTATTAAAGAAAGAAAAAGAAAGACAACACCGTTTAGGAATGCTATAAAAAAAGAAAGAACCGTAAACCAGACACCTAATTGTAATCAAATCAGTAAAATCTGAAAAACAGCGTTTCGGCTTGCCGCAACATTATGCTGAGTGGGGCCCAATTTATACTATTCGATGATTTATATTTGTATTGGAAAAGTCCTGTCAACTGTATTTCCTGTGTATCAAATATGTGTAAATAAACATCTCTCTCTCTCTCTCTCTCTCTCTCTCTCTCTCTCTCTCTCTCTAAAATTATTATTTAAATTAAATTTAACATATCTGATTCCTGATTGCAGGAGCTGAGCAATGAGAACAGAGTTCTACGAGCTATGCAGAAAAAACAAGAAATCGCGTTGCAAAGGTAATTTTATCCAAAACTTTCTCCATTTTTATTCTCTTTTTCTTTCACTTAGTTTATACAAGATGTTTTAGAAAACGTTCGATATGATTCTACCATCTTATTTTTGGCCTGCCCCTGCTCTGGCCTCCATTACATGGAAGCCTATCAGAGGCGACAGACATGTCGCACCAAGTCCCACTTGATGTTGGTGGTTTTCGTCTCAACATCGACGCAGATCTGAATCCCTATCTTCCTGTTTTCTGAGTATAAAAGTTTACATGTAAGTACTTTAGAATCTGCTTCACACATAGAACTGATTTCACTCTACAGATACGAAAACTCCAACGCAGAACTGCCCCAGGTTCTGCATTCGCACTCCGAAGACATGAGGATCCAGCAGATGAAGTACAAGCAGCTGAAGCAGCAGTGCAAGGAAGCGCTGCAAAAGTTAAAGGAACGAGAGATGCAGTTGCAGCAGCTGAGAGATGAGCATCAACATCTGTTGGATTTGAGCAAGGACAGGTCACTTCACATACCTTATTATGTTTCATTAGTCATTAGTGATAAATAAGTAAGCAAGAAAAACTGCATTCATAGATTTAAAAAAAAATCATAGTTGGTTCCGAAGCCGCTCCATTTACTGACACAATACTTTGTTTGTTTGTTTTTTCCTTCAACATGACCGGGTTTAATTCCCAAACTGTTTTTTTGTCCATGGTTCTTAAGAACAGACGTTGCTATGTTTTATAGCTTCAGAGGTACCCGTTACCGACCTATCTAATTGGCCTAGCTGCCACTGCCACTCCCCTGCCAATTTTCCTAGCAGCTATGGAAGTGAGCTGAAAGTAATCACGGTATACCCCTTCAGGAACCTACTCGAGCGTGAGAAACTTCAAGCCCAGATGTCGGAACTGTCAATCAAAGTACAGCAACAGAACGAGACAATCAGTATGCTGCAACGCAAGATAGCCCTAGAAGCGAAGAATTTCCGTCACCAGCTACAAGCTGAGATCAACAAGCATAAAGACACGAGGCACGATCTCGACCTGGCCATCAACAATGCTGACAAGCTGTCAACTATCATTGAGGTATATACATATAGTTTTAACTTTCGTGCTTTTCACCTAATAGTCACTACGAATCCCAGGACTTTATCAGTTATATTGTCTATGGCTTTGCACCCATTGTAGAATAAAAAATTGATTCCATGAGAATTATCTGCATCACGTCTGTCAAATTGGTGACGTTTAAGTAAATAATGAAAATGACCTAACCTCTTGTAAAACGGCAGAAAAAGTTACTGAGGCTGTTAGAGAAACTACGACACCAAAAAAATAAACTCTTAACGAAGACGAAGTAAATTATGAAGATGTACTGCTTGTTCTAGATGAAAGAGAAGATGCTGAGCACAGCTGCGAGTAGAAACCTGAAGTCGCCGAACAAATCGACCTCGCTGCAGATGTTGCCGCGGCCAACGAGCAAGCACGCGCGTTCCAGCGGGGAGAGCGCAAGAGACAGCGACGATAGGGGCAGTGTGAGTTAGCAATTTTAAATTAGGTTTTGGTTTAGATAAGGTTCTGTTTCATAGAGAAAATTGCTTAACGCATTCGCTGCCGGTTCTCAGAGAGGTTTAAGGTGCCCTAAATGCACATGAACATTCGAATGACAGCTTAATTATGATAATAACACAAGGTGAACAGTTCTCAGTAGGTAATGTGTTAAGAAACATCTTATTTAAAGCAATTTGAATATGCTCCTGGCATAAACTCACCAATTTAAAAGGTACTGGGTACAGTCAAGGGCAAAGATATATTATTATATACACCACAAAATCTCAAAAATGGCGTCATCATTAAGATCATAAATTATGGAACATCGAAAGGTGCATAAATATGTATACGTTGTGTGAAAGATAAGTATATAAGCAGCAGGTGCAATATTATGTCCTCATCAATCAACGCATAAATTTAGACACACCATAATATTCATTAATATAGGTACATACTTTATGGCAAAATATGTAGCCGTACATAGTTTCAAAAAATGTATACAACTTTATTAACTTAACATTTAGGTTGTGTATACATATTTTCGAAACTTTGAACGGCTACATGTTTTTGCCCTTGACTGTACGTACGGCAATCCTTCATTTCTAAGTGGCCGGCCACTTAATTGTGAAGAGTCTTCTTTTACGTAAGTAAGTAAGACAAGACAATCATTGATAATATGGATCTGTTGTGGATTAGTGGGTTGGTGGGTATCAGAATGCACTTTGGTTAAACTAAATAAATTAAAAAAAAAAACTAAATTTCGCGTAATTTTTTCATAGTACCCCATAATTTTTAGATAGAATCTGAGGCCACTAAGGCAGGCTTGCGCGGAAATGGGTTAGCCACTTAACTCCGAGTTAACTGCTAACCCAGGGCTAACAAGTATCAAAGTGTATGGAACTGTCATTCTTAACCCCCCTGGGTTACCGATTTAATTTTTTAACCCTGAACTGTGCAAGTGGTGCTAATGAATGAATGAATGAAATTTTATTTTTCAATATAACATAGATCTCATCATTGTTAGCACACTTACAATCTTAAAATCTTAAAATAATGTTAGGATATGGTTATAAAATGGAATTAATAATTAAAAATTTAAATCAATATTTCAATTAAAAATCAGAATCAAAGTAAAATAAAACATGAAAGAAATAATAATAGAAGAAATAATAATTTTAGCATGCAAAAATGAAAACTAACTGACAAAGGGTAATGATTAAATTTGAATGATAGTAGTCCCATGGAAAAGTGATACTGACTTCGCGAGCCGATAACCATTGTCAATGAAAATGATAAGTTTAATAAAAGTTTATTTTTCAGGGTGACCAGAACATAATGTTAGCAAAACTATGTGAAAACTCTCGGAGTCTCAGCAGTGCTTTATCCCACGACGAAGAGACCAGCTCCTCAGTAGAACCACGCTCCAGATATGCGCGCAGCCGCATCAGCACCACCAGCACTAGATCTACACCCAACCAGACCAGGAAGAGCTCCAAAGGATCAGATGACATCATCGAAGTAGCGAAAACGGTACAAGATGGAATGGCCGACCTCGCGATCTACGATGACGATTTAGACTTCAAGAACTCTTCACCTGACGAAATGCAAAAGAAACTGGATGCTATGAAAGCCGAATTAGTAAGCAAGATAAAAAATAATGAAGATCCTCTTTCAAGAAAGTCAAGTGCCATCAGAAAAAGATCTACCGATGAATCGATTGAGGAAAACATTGATGAGGGCGAAGAAATGGAACGGCCGAAGTCTCGTGGAAGGAGGCATTCGAATGTTTCGTTTTATACTGACGTCACTGTTGATGATAACTCTTCTACGATCATAAGAAGTGAAGTTAAGGCAGTAGAATTTACTGAACCTGCTCCTGCTGCTAGAACCAAAAGAGAAAACAGCGCGCTGGAAAGAAAAACATCAGGGAAACCCATAGAAAAATATTGTAGTGAAATAATTCATGATATAGAAAGAAGCAGCAAAGTAATAGACAAACACATGAAAGAGTTTAGCCAGTCGAAGTTTGATAACGAACAGATAGTTCAGCAATTGCAAGCAGTCGACAAAATAAATGACATAGTAAACGCGAAAGGCGAAATACCACCGGAAGCTTTTTCAGAGTTGAATAATAATTTCAATTTGCTGACAGAACAAGTTTTGTCTGAAGTCCCAGTAGCCAGAAAGCGGTCTGTGTCTAGTCGAAAAAATTCTAGGATTGAATCAAGGACGAACCTATTTGGGGATTCTAGTCTAAGCAATCAGGATTTGTTGAATGATTTGCTGGGAAAGAAATGATATGAGGTAGCGAAACCAGTCGCTTTTTAATTTTTTTAAGAAAGAAGGAATGATCTGAATCAGGGCTACTAAAACTATTAGAAATTGGTAACAATGCCAGTCGCTCTAAAATGCTTTAAGTGCGTATCATTTGTGAGGAATAGTAGCATGTCTTAATGATGTTAGTGGGAAAATGGTCTAAGCATGCTACAGGTAATAATGTGATTAAACTTGGCCGTTCTTGTGAATGATTCTTGTCTGTAGGCTCTGAGTGTTTTAATAGCCGTATCCCGCGTGTTATAAAAATCGACTTATAAAATTTCCGTCAGCTAGAAATGCTAATAACTACCATGCGTGGTGTAGGGGTCACAGACTTGCAATTAATTACTTTTAGTTCACGAACATTACAAGCATTGCTTACTTTGGGACTTAGTCAATTGGTGTGAATTGTCCTGTGATCTTTAATATTATTATCTTTAGATTTTCGTAACTTGGGATACGGCAGTTGAAGCGCTTCAGAGGACCTCCCAGCTACAATCAAGTAAAGTTACGATTGGTCATTTTTAAGTTAAAAACCATGATCATCATTCTCATCGTCTCCAATCGAATAATATCCACTGCTGAACATAGGTCTCCCCCGAAGAACGAAATACCGGTTCTACGCCGCCCGCATCCAACGGAGCATCTTGTGGAGTAAGGCCTAGCCTTGCTTCTGGTATGTGATCGCCACTCAACACATTGACACCAACGGCCTTAGTCCTTCGAGCAACGTGCTCCGAATGCTGCTTAAGTTAGGGAATCCTTCGGCCTATGTCGTTTACTTTACTTATTCGGCAGATTGCCTAATGTGTGATTCGAACTCTCTGAAGATTTTAGGGCACAATACTTGTCATTCTTTTTTGTGAACTCAACATATAACCCTGAATGCCGATTAAGTTTGACGTTTCTTCGGGCTATGTCGCTTACTTTGTTTCTTCTGCAAATTTTCTCTTTTTATTTGATCTCTCAGATGAATTAAGAGCATAGTCCTAGTCATTACTTTTTGTGATCTCAACATCTAGTCTAAAAACTAAGAACCTACTACATTATCAACGAAATCAATTTAATTTTGGCAGTTATTTCCACTGCTTTTGTAGCACATAATATTATTTTGTTCACAATGAACTTGCGAGTACGAAAAATTACCTATATTGTGATAAATCGATTTTGAAAGCCTACAAAACAATTTTCTCTCACAAAGGATTACCAATTGCCAATTTTATCGCTCCTCTTACGAGAATAGGCATGAGCTAAAATCAATTACCTGAGAGTTCACGACAGCTACGTAACACAGTTACATCAATACGACACTTATATTTTCACCCTCTAACACTTTCCACAGATGTGCAGGATTGCTATGCAGCTATATTACTTAAATAAAAACTTACATAGACTGCTAATATTTACTTCCTTCTGGTTTTGCCGTAGTCGTGTAAAAAACAGCTTAGTTGAACCCGCAGGCTAATTGTCTAACTCCCTCGCAATCGCCGTCGCGTTAATTTTGACAATTCTGTTCTTGTATGGGATTACATTGGTATCGGAAACAGCCAGTTGTCTTCAAACCTGTCATCGTAACTGACAATGGCCCAAGCCTTAAGGCCGCCATTAAGGCAAATAATAATAATAACAGCCAGCTGTCACAGCCATCCAAAAACTGTCGTTTCAATCCGATGCAGATTGTCAAAAAAGTAACACAATGAATTTATGTTTTTTTTTTATGTTAGAAAGACCAGACAAACGAACTAGTGGGTCACCTGATGTTAAATGATCACCACTGTCCATAGACACCTGCAGCGCTTTACGCGATGCCAGTGCGTTGTCGGCCCTTAAGGAGAGGGAATAGGGGAAGGGGGAGAGGGAGGGGGAGAGGGAAGGGGTCAGGTATTGGGCCCCCGGCACTCTCACTGACCGTACGAAACGCAAGCAGGATTACTGCTGCTTCACGCCGGTTTTCTGTGAATTATGATTGGTGGATATCAAACGCATCCATAGCATGTAGCATAGCACATATCTGGTGGAAAAACACCCTTGTTGTCGTGGCAGCGTTGACATTTTGTTTATTTATTTCAAGTTCCACATTTGAATACTTATAAAACAAAAGTGTAATCATCAGTGTTGCTATAAAATTAAATTACCCTTGCTTTTCGGGGTTTCAAAGTAATGATATTACTTTATCCAATTTACTTAGATCTTTGACGTGTACAAATAACTTTCAACTTTGATATGTAAAATGCTCTTGTAATCGTCGGAGTTTCTGAAATTACATTTGAGGTTTGCAAAGTTTTTAATTTTATTTGTCCGCTCTGACTTTTTGATATTGAAAGGGTGAAAATAGATAATTATTTGAACATTCAACTTGGATGTGTGCCTTATGTAGTACAATGTCGTGTTCCATATATGGAACGCGCGCGTGTAGATCATTTTATCTGTGACATAAACGGTGGTAACTACAGCCCAAGCCCTTTAATTCTGAGAGGAGGCCTGTGCCCTGCAGTGATACGTATACAGGCTGTGATGATGATGATGACTATTAGTTCAAAACTTTGCTAGAATATGGCTATCACCCTAATTCATACCATAAATTTATATGCATAAGAATTTGTTTCCGATGAATCAATTATAAAATATTTATTAATGAAGAGTGATCGTGTGATTGTGTGTCAAGTATTTTTCTAGCGTCTGTACATTGCGGAGCTCTTTATATGAATTGTTATTTAATATAGTAATATCATGTGAATGAATGAAATTAAATATATTTTGTGAAATAAAATTGATTTTTATTCAAGTACGGCTGCCATCTATACCTATAAAACAGTACCGTGACTGACTAACTGACTGAATGACTGACTGACTGACTGACTGACTGACTGACTGACAGACAACGCACAGCCTAAACTACTGGGGCTAGAGACTTGAAATTTGGCACACATGTACCTTGAGTATTGTAGAGGTGCACTAAGGAAGGATTTTTCGAAATTCCCACGGGATAAGGAAATATCTAAACTTTCTTTGTTTATTTGTTTGTAGCGGAATCTCTGAAACTATTGAGCCGATTTTAAAAATTCTTTTAGAATTATCTACATTATCCTTGATTGACATAGGTTACTTCTTATCCGGGAAAATGCAAAATTCCCACGGGATGCCTTTAGAAGCATAAGACCACAAACGCGAAATACCAACTCTACGCAAAAAACCACTTTTGCAAAATACCAACTACGCAAAACACCAACTACGCATAACGCCAACATGAATTTAAGCAAAATACCAATCACGCTAAATACCATATTCGCGAGATACCAACTATAGCATTAGCGAAATACCAACCTACCATAACGCTCCACCTGATCGATGATGATTGAGTTAATTTGGTGAAAAGAAAAGATTGTGCAATGTGAAACATATTATTATTTTAATTATTATGAATTTTCCAATATATTAAGATTTATATAATAAAGGATGAAACCGCAAAATGAATTAACTCAAGGACTTGTTTCATTAAGTCAACTATGTCTTGCACGTGTTCTTGATTAAAATCATGCAAATGTTCTATGTTATCCACCAACTCTCTCCAGGCATTCGTGTTCGTGACACACAAAACTCCATTGAGGAATATAAAAGTTATATTCACAGAGCACTTTTGCTCTTCTCATATTTGGTATCGGCACCAATGTAGTATTGAGACATCCGATATGCAAGCAGCAGCAGCAGCAGCTTTCTGCTGATCTAGTTAGCGGCGTAGTATTGTTCATTTTATTTCTTTAATCGATAATCTGTTGTTGTTGTTGTACACCACATCGATTGCAAACATTTTACAAGTTGGTGTCTTCGCGTTTGTGGTATTGTGCGTGTTTGGTATTTTGCGTAATTAATAAAGCCACAAACACCACAAAACGTCCGGATGGTGTTTTGCGTTTGTGGCAATTTACGTAGATGGTATTTAGCGTTATCATTTTTATAAATCCGCAAAACACCAAAAAAACCTAGGGTTGGTATTTCGCGTTTGTGGTCTTATGCGTCTAAAGGTCCCTTTTACACGCGTGACAGTACAGTTACCCAGCTGAGTTGTATGTATACGTGTAGGAGAACTTACGTACATAAGCGGATTGGCAATCCACGACGACATGTAAAGAATTTTTATTAATTTCTAAAATAAATATTGCCTTGTTAGCTAAATGAGCATCTCGATAGCGGTGTTATATTATTATACGAAGTGCTCATACGTGGGAACATAATGAATGCACGAACTTTCCGATCTTCTGAACAACAGTGATTCTTTGTAACTTTGCTTTCTAGAACTTGGCTCGTTCTGCTTATTTGTCAAATTATCTGACGCTACGTTTGGCATCTTCGAGAAGGGAGTCTAAAATTAGATTATTAAGCCAAGTATAATTCCTCCCGGGCCTTTATAAAGGTATCCGCCCACTACAGTTAACTTTAAGGTAAATTCTGACACAGGCTATAAACGGAACTTTTTCCCACGCACGACGAAGTTATGGAACCAGCTTCCTAGGACAAAATATCCACAACAAAATATAGAAGTTCGATCATTAGTTCGATGAAGAAATTAAAAAGGAATAACAAATGCTAACAAAAATGCGCGATTTGGTCGGCAAACTACTTTTTAAAGACACCCCGAAGTTTCAAAGTCACCCCGGTTTACGGTATTGGTCTTTCGGGGGGCTCCTGAGGAGGGGGGGTGGCATTGAGTCACGGTATGGTACGGTGTAGAGCAGGGTTTCTCAAAGTGGGGTACGCGAACCCCTAGGGGTTCGCCATTTGACGGTAGGGGGTTCGCGACTAGATTTACGTAATGGTGGCTTGATGACTGGCTAGACAAGAAGAGTATCCCGAACTCTCACGCAAAGCGGTGCATTTCCTTTTACCCTTTGCAACAACATACTTATGTGAGAGTGGGTTTTCACATCTGGTCATGATAAAAACGAAATACCGAAATCGAATTGATACTGAGTCAGAATTATGGTTAAAATTGTCCAAAATTATCCCGAAAATTGTCTCAATTTGCGACAAGAAACAAGCCCACCCGTCACATTAATATTATTAATATTAAAAAGTTATTTCTTTTGGCACTGTAGGTAAATATTTGTTACCTTTTACTGAAATTATTTTCTTGGGGGGGGGGGGAGAGTTAATTAGTTATTTTTTTTTTATTTTAATTTTATTTGTAAAGGGAAACACACAGCGTATTACAATCCAAGTAGTTAGCTTACAAAGTTAACACTTAAGCCACAATAGTTTCCACCAATAGTTCGAACAGTTTTGCTTGCTCGGGAAGAACAACATCCGATCATTAGTCGGTTATCAAATTACAATCGAGATGGACATAAAAACCATCATACAATAATAAAAATAAAGCCAAGAACATAAAAAAAAAAAACTATTGAATTTAGAAGATCTAGACTAAACACAAAGCAGAACTAACAAAACTAATAAAACACGGCAAGTACCTTAAATCTATAATTAATGTAACCATCGTGAGTATTATAATATCTAAGAATTTCTATTTTTAAAGAAAAAACAATGGGTACTTATGGGGTGGGTGAAGTCACCTGGGAACTTTAACAGGGGTTCACGGAGCCAAAAGTTTGAGAAATCCTGGTGTAGAGCTCGTAAACCTTACGAGGATCTTCCTAAGGGTCAGGGCATTTTCAATCGACCTTCTCACATATTCATGTAAGAACATTTATAAAAGGAAAGTGAAACGGCCGGTAAAAATCTTACTAATAATTCAAGATCGCATTACGCTAGCGGGCCCGCTCGAAACTAAGAGGTAACTGGGGGAAGTAATTTGTTCCGTGTGTACGTCAACGCTGTCGGACCCTTGTAATTTACATCATCATCAAAAATGAAGTTGAAAAATAAAAATAAAAAATACAAAAAGATACTTCATATCAAACTTGTTAAAGTTTGGCTTAGTAGCGACATCTCTTGTCCGGGTGAGCGGATAGTTCCGAAAGAGTGTTGAAGTCTCTCGATGAGGGTATAACATAGATGGCGCTGTATCACTGCTATATAATTAAGTGATTATCTAACAGATTGAGATATGGAGGCATGGGAAAAATTCGTGTCTAAACTCCTGACCAGTGGTGGTGTAGGGGAATGGCACGCGGCACGGATTGCTGAGGACCTGGGTTCGATTCCCAGCGCTGGTCTTTTTTCTGGGGTTTTTTCTGTGCATCCATATTTCAGTTTGTATTTAGTATGAAATATATCATCATCATTACAGCCGAAAGACGTCCAGTGCTGAACATAGGCTTCCCCAAAGGTTTGCCAAATGGCAAATAGACCGGTCTGTGCCATCCGCATTCAACGGGTTTCCGTTCCAACAGGTCGTCGTTCAATCTTGTTGGGAGGCCTACCTATTTGCGTCTTTCAGTCCGGTCCTTTTGGCTCCTTTCATTTCCTTATTTTTGAGTCAGTTCTGTGACTTTTTCATACAATTAATATACTTGACTTAAGGTCCTATGTCCCCTAGATGGGGCAGAGGGCGTCTACAGTGCATCGCCATCCCGTTCTGTCTTGAGCGTCTCGCTTGATTTCGCTCCAGGTTTTGCCAATGGCCTTCGCTTCGCCAATGATTGTCCGCCGCCAGGTTTGTTTTGGACGACCACGTTTGCGTTTTCCTTGGGGATTCCAGTCTAGGGCTTGCCTCGGGATGTGGTTGGGATCCCTTCGGAGGGTGTGGCCTATCCAGTTCCATTTGCGTCGTTTGATCTGCTGATCGATTGGGACTTCATCGCAGCGATCCCACAGGTGAGCGTTAGATAACAATTAATATAGCTCGTCACAAAATTTCTTCAAAAATATGTATAGAAAATTAAGGACATAATTTTTAATCATCAAATATCACCATAACAATAATATCATCATCCAGCGCTCTTGAGTCTGAGTGAAGAAAACCCAAAACTACACTAATGTTAAAAAAAAGTTACAGGTAAAGTAAATTTGATTTCCGACCCATCGCAGAACCTTTTTTACAGTAAGCGTCATAATGTTTTTCCTTGTCAAGCAATGCGATATCACTGCGACATTTTCCGTAAAAAAGTTCAACAGCGGTTCACGCTTCTGTTGCTTCGACTGTACTTATAGTTAAGGAGTTTAATTCCCTATCCAGTCGTAAAAAACGTACATTAGCCGCGTACTGACTGGGCGAGCAGCCTCGTGTTGTAAAAAAAGCATAAGATTTGCCGCGCGAGGAAAGGCCGAGCCAGGTTTTCTCAAGATCGCCACGAGGCCGCACGTTCGGAAAGATATCGCAATCACTGCCTTTCTAATAATTCTTGTTAAAAAAAGAAAACGGAAACGGTTTTACTTCATAGTTGTATTAATTTAAGACACTTTTCTTTATCCATGACCGCTAATACGCGACGAACAAGCGAGGCAAAACACAACCGTCTTGAGTGAGCGCGGCAAACGTACCGAGGCGCCTTTGAGCGTGGACATAAACCGACAACGCTCGGCTCGGGCCGCGGCACGCTCGCCCGAGGCCGGACATGCATTTGCTTCGGGCAAGGCACGTCCTGACTGCCCGAGGTCTTGCCTCGCGAGGCTGCTCACTCAGTCTGCAAGTACGCGGCTATTCGCTATGCATTGAGGTCAAAATGTCAAATGCAACACGTCAAAGCAACAGGCTCTATATCTAAATCCCTAATGATTATTTGTCCTAATGATAGTTTGTCCTAACTCTTTTTATTTAAAATCTATTAATTGTTCTGGATTTATATAAAACAAACCTAACCTAACCTATAGAGTTCTAGAGGATAATCACAAAAAAGTTCCTGAAAAATTCACGGTTTCCGAGAAAAAAAGTGTTAGGACAAACGATCATTAGGACAAACATTACATTAGGACAAACGATGTTAGGGATTTAGAATGAGACCCTTATGGTGACAGTTGCTGTACGATATATCGTTGAAGGATTCGATTTGTAGCATTCGAACATGGCGGATGTAGACAGTATCTAATATTGGTATTTCTGTTTCTTTGGCTAGTTGAAGTATAATTTTGATAGTGTTTTATGCGGCGATTAACAGTGATCACAAAATTCTATATTGCTCTCGTGTCTGGCATTTTTTAATGCGCAAGTCGTCTCCTCCTGTTGGTTTCTGGAATTTTACTATCAAGTTGCAGAAACTACAATCACCGTACAACGTCGCTCCTAAAGAGAGCTTGGTATTCCCTTGACTTGTCTAAACTTTTATTGCCTAATTTCACTTTGTCTAACAACTTTTACTATAATGAATAGTTTGTCTAAAGTCAATTTGTATAATTTCATTATATATAATTTTTATTTTGTCGAATTTTCATTTTTACTAAATGATCATTTGCATAACTCTTGTTTTGTCGAATATTATTTTATCGAAAACTCATATTGTCGATTCTTATTTTAACTAATCATCATATAGCCGAATAACGTTTTAACTAACATCATTTGCATATGTTTTGTTTTGTCTAATATTATTTTATCGAAAACTCACTTTGTCAATTCTTATTTTAACTAATCATCTTATAGCCGAATAACGTAAATAAAGATGTAATATCATGTTTAGTTCGAGTTTTTTAACCAATTGTAAGTGAAAGGGGGGTTCGGGGGGCGAAGCCCCCCGCAGAAAAAGAACTAAATATTCCTTACTCCTGTAGTACTAGTAGGTTAGGTTAGGGTTATCTTCTGTCCCTTAGAGCGGAAAAAGGCACCCCGCGAAGCGGGTTGACGTCGACACGCTGGCGATCAGGTTGGTTGGTTATGCAATATGTACGTTAGGCAAAATATAATTATGTCAGTCAAACATTATATGAAATAAGTTTATACAAAATGAAAATTATGCAACATGTACGTTAGGCAAAATATAATTATGTTAGTGAAACATTATACGAAATAAGTTTATACAAAATGAATATTAGGTCATTTTAAATTAGGCAAACTGATAATAGGCAAACTGATAATAGGCAAACAGTTGTTAGGAAAAACAAGGTACAACCAGAGAGCTTACTTTGACACTGGCGAAATTGTCCTAAAATAGGACAGAAGCCATATTTTAAATGAATAAATATATAGTTGAATATATTCAAACTTAGGTGGGTTGGAAATTAAACTCCTTGACTTTATATTTTGCTGCTGGACACCTCAACGCGCAGTAGATGACACCCATCAGTCAACTCTCTTACTATGACATAAGATTGAAGGTGCCATGTATTGGGTCAGTGTCGAGCACAGGGTCGTTTACCTTAACAATTTAAGGTGCGACCAAACCGCCGCTTAAAATACGGTGACGTTACGGAATCGCAGTGACGCACCGTAAACGTCACAACTTTACTATGGAGAGCATGCGGTAAATTCTGTTGTTTACGGTGCGTCACTGCGATTCCGTTCCTACCGTCACCGTTTTTTAAGCGGCGGTTTGGTCGCACCCTTATAAGGCAGAAAGCCCTGCTGCACTAACGCACGCTCGCCTACGGTACTGAACGATCTCGTTACATTCGGACTTAGCGCTGTAATACGTACTTAAGAGAAAGTTATTTTCGGCCGCAGTAAATAAATGGATAGCATCGTCATCAGTATCATCCCAAGCAGTGATGGTCAAGTGGTTTGAACGATGTTTACCTTCACCATAACATTTTCGTATAGATTGTTTTTATTGTATTTATGTATTGTTTAGGAAAAATTTCAGTATAAATTCAACATTTATGTAAATTGTAACGTAATTTTATACCAAATACTTTTTAGGATTCCGTACCTCAAAAGGAAAAAACGGAACCCTTATAGGATCACTTCGTTGTCCGTCCGTCCGTCTGTCAAGACCGTTTTTTCTCAGGAACGCGTGTAAGTATCAAGCTGAAATTTATATCAAATACTCAGGTCTACTGTCCTTTGGAGCTGTGAAAAAATCAAACTTCTAAGCCAACGCAATCAAAAGATACAGCCATTTATGCCGCAAATTTTCGACACTCGCAAGGGAATCAAAACCTACAAGGTACTTCCCGTGACGGAATCTTGAAATTTGGTACGAAGCAAGGTCTTATAGCAAAGATAAAGGAAAAATTGCGAAAAGCATATTTTTTTTGTCTGTCTGTCTATTCTATATCAATATCCAATCTACAATGATCCCACACTGCGCACAATTTGCTTAGGAGCAGGGGTCTGCTAAGACTGGATGTTCATAGATACATATAAATTTGTACGGAACCTTCGGTGCCTGAGTCCGACTCGCACTTGGCCGGTTTTTTTGTTGTAAGTAGTACTTAGGTTATTTTTAAGTGTATATAAATTTTCTTAGTGCCATATTGTTAATATTTTAAGACTAATTATTAAAATTTTATGTGGTTACTACTATTATTATGTATATTGCTGCACCCTTACAGGGTAAATGTTGAAGCTGTATGTACTTTTAAGATCTTTATCACAATATTTGATTAAAAAAAGAGTTTGAGTTTAAAAATAAACTTAACTAAGTACCTAAACTTTATGGCAATAAGCACAAAGCCGCACCTTACTGTTTGTTATTTACTGTGGCAAAGTTCCTGACCGATAATAACCTTAGCAATATTTCTTTAGGAACTGCTACAAGTTACTAATTACATGTAATTGAGACGTGTTTCGTTAATGAAAATGTATTATCGGCAATATAAAGGAGTGTTTATGAAAGAAATGTAAAATAAATAATGATCTTCTAATATTATAAAAATCTCTTGTCACGGGGTGTTTGTTATCGACCGATTTTTATGAAATTTTTTATCTTTATTTCGTAAGTCTCAGAATAGGTCGTATGCATTTTTGTAGCCCTATTCTTTGCAAACGGAGTCGCGAGCAACAGCTAGTAAATAATAATAATAAATCAAATAGTTCATTAAAAGAAGATATCTTTTACAAAAATGTTTCCCGTAGACCCCACTCTAGGCAATGATTGTCACGGGGTGACCAGGATTCGGGGCATTAAATCTATACTCAACAATAAGCTTACAATTAGAAGCAGAACAAAAACTTAGGTAGAGTTACATAATATAACAAATGCGAAAAAACAAACACAACACTTTAATTTACTAAATTCTGCTATAAAATGTTATCTGGTTCTCCGCGATACAGGCGAAGCCTAGTGCGGGGACCCCTGGTAATTTTTGTCAGACATTATGTTTTTCAAATAAACGAATTTTATTATTATTATTTATTATTAGGCCCATACTACACGGGCGGTTTCCCGCCGCGGGAAACCGCTCGACGGAGCTGCGCAGTGTAGTTTGCACCATACAACTTCCATATAAAATTGTGTCTAGTGGCGGTTCAGAAGCGGTTTCCCGCGGCGGTTGAACCGCCGTGTAGTATGGGCCTTAGTGACAACTAGCGACCCGCCCTGGCTTCGCACGGGTGCAATTATGCATGTATTATACATAATTACAAACCTTCCTCATGAATCACTCAATCTATTAAAAAAAACCACATCAAAATCCTTTGCGTAGTTTTAAAGATCTAAGCATACACATAGGGACAGACTTTGCTTTTGCTTTTACTTTTGCAGGAAGCGTTTTTGTTTTATACTAGGTACCTATGTAGTGATGCGAAAAAATAATACACAATTTAGTGACAATAAGGAAGGGGGGTTGATTAGAGCAAAATAGAGATGGTGCGTGTGTGCGCACGTGCGCGTGCGTGTATGTGAGGTGTTGGTGTGTGTGAGTGTGTGCAGCCACCTAGGCAACAACCCTGAGCAAGCAGACTCTCAGTTTCATTATAATTGAGTTTGCTTAGCCAATTATAAACCATGATCTTGGCTTCGTGCGGGGAGGCTCTTGTTATAGTGCAAGATTTCAAGGCCACCGACGTACGAACTGAAAGTTGAATCAAGAAGGTTGTTCATCATAACTGCCTGCCCCATCTTTGTACAGATGTACTATATTTCACACTAAATACAAACTGAAACATGGATGCACAGAAAAAACCCCAGAAAAAGTACCAGCGCCTGGAATCGAACCCAGGTCCTCAGCGTTCCGTGCCGCGTGCCATTCCTCTACACCACCACTGGTCAGGAGTTTAGACACGATTTTTTTCCAGTCTGTTAGATAATCACATTTCTGCAGTGATACAGCGCCATCTATGTTATACCCTCATCGAGAGACTTCAACATTCTAGGAAAATTAAACCATACATATAAATATGTATTACGTATAGTAAGCATCTTCTGTCTCACTTGTTAACTTTTTTACATGGAGATAGTACAACTTTTTATTAATTTCTTTTAAAATAAATTTATAATTTTTTTTACTTTTCCGCGAAGTAAGTAGTGAGGCTAAGTCATACAAAATGAAAAAATTTACAAACCCCCGACGCAATTTGGTCACACATATTTTGAAATAAAGTAAATGCCCATTCTGCGTCTAAGATCCCTTCCGCAGCTAACTGAAACGGCTGAACCAATTTTGATGAAACATGTCTAAGAACCATACACACACACACACACACACACACACACACACACACACACACACACATAGCGGTCAAACTTATAAATAATGTCGGTGGTTAAAAATAGCGGTTGTCGAAAGACCGTATTACTTAAGATCATCAATTCATCAATCGCTGACGATGCCTCAGACAGAAGCGAAACACGTTTCTAGATTTTTGTTTATATCGGTGGCGGTTCTCTTGGTTGTTTCAGTTAGTTACTGCGATGGTTAAATTTATTTTCTGTGCGGAGATAGGGCATGCATAAATAAATGCATATTTATATTATCTCTCTATCTCTTTCTTTTGAACAAACCCTGTCCTCACACACATCACGTTCATACTTAAAATATTAGATGGGTTATTACAGAGATCGGAAAAGTTAGCGTCATTGCTCGCAATAATGTGGAAATGCCTCTAAAATTAATTAATAAAAAATTTATTTCTTGATATTACATTTGAATTCTCAGAGATAACAATTTACGCGAGCATACAATTATAAGTAAAATGTGAATAAAAGTGGCAGTAGTTGTAGTTTTCGTATTTTTTTTTTATTGAAGAAGTTTTCTTGTTAATATATTACGATTTATAAACATAAAACATCTTTCGTAAAAAAAATATTGACATTGATATTAATTTGGAAAAAAATACTGATTATTTTCTTTTGATAAATCTATACATATTATAAGAAATCTTTGTGTTATTTATTAATTAGGAATTAAAACTAAATCTCAGGTAAGAAATTAATTAAAATGATCAATTATTTAATTAATTTTAGAGTCATGTCCACATTATTGCGAACAATGACGCCAATCCATCCGATCTCTGGACTTATTTATGAGATGTTTTATTCAAATATCATTTCCTATACGTTGTGATCTACGTTTTAGGGTATTTGACTTTTTGTAAATTTTACCGGATGTAAAATATAATAAAAAACTAACTGATTGTGATAATTTACGGTTTTGTTTGGACATGGTTTACATACATCCCATAACAAAGTATCTAATGAATATCGACGGTGGAAAGGTAAAATGTAATGATACATGGCGCTTTAGCGATATTAACCACCACCACCACCTATGTTGACAAATAAAGACACTTTGACTTTTTAAATCTTTTATCACTAAGGTAAAATCGCTAAAGCGCGACATATCATAAATGGCGCTTTGACGATTTTACCTTTCCTGACTGACTTTTCACTAAGCTTAGCTTGCTCTTTAGGAATTAAAACACCGTAAGAAAAATTACTCAGATGTTTAAAAAACTATATTTTAAATACCTATAAGATAAATAAGTAAATATCACGGGATAATTCACACCAATTGGCTTCCCAAAGCAAGCAAAGATTATGTGTTATGCGTACTAGGAAACGGATAAACATACTTGAATAGAAAGATACTTGACGCCCACAAACTGTTCCACAGTTTGGCGTACTTAAATATATTGTTATGTATGTGCTAATATTAAAAAAAAAATAAAAAATAAAAACTTAAATACATAAGACTCGAGCACGAATATTCTTATTTTTCGTACAAATATCTGCCTCGGGACCTCAAGCTTCGTAGTCAGGTTTTCTAATCATTAGTGCTATCCTGTTGTCCATCCACTTCAAGTGATTGGGTTGACTTGAGGCATGGATATGTAGGTAGGGTGACAACACAAGTAAAGCTAACAAAAATCATCATCATAATTATCATTGCAGCCGTAGGACAACTGTTGCTGAATATATGTAGGCCTCACATTATTGCTGAATACCAGACTCAAACACCAACAAGAGTGGATAACACTGGTAGGTCTAAAGTATTCAAAACGATTCATTGAAAATATCAGCGCAAGCTGGACTAAAAAAATCTGGACACTACAACTCCGACACATTTTCGGGGCATTTATAGGTCGCTTCGATACTAAACGCATACTAGTAAATATGGGACTACAGGACAATGAAGATTGTAGAATATGTGGTGAGGAAGACGAAACAATGGAGCACATTATGAGTGAATGTGACGCCCTCGCCAGACTCTTTGGCGACGGATACCCCGCAAGGCAAGACTTTAAGGCACTACCGCAACGACAAATCATCCAATTTATGGACGAGGTGATAAAAGCAATGGAGTAAGTGCGAAGGAGGGGTAATTATACAAAAGATCCCTACGGGTCGAAGTGTATCCCTTATAATAAGATACGATAAGATAGGCCTCCTTCATTGACATCTAATTATTATCATGAACCTGCAGTTTTTACTAAACCATCCGTCCATCTTGTAGACGCTCCACGGTGCGTTTGCTCGTCTGTGGTCTCCATTTGAGAACTTTTCGGTACCAACGGCCATCTAGACGACCAGATGGCCTAGTGGTTAGAGACCCTGACTATGAAGCTTGAAGTCCCGGGTTCGATTCCCGTGTCGGGGCAGATATTTGTATGAAAAATACGAATGTCTGTTCTTGAGTCCTGGATGTTCAATATGTATTTAAGTATGTATCAATCTATATAAGTATGTTTATCCGTTGTCTAGTACCCATAGTACAAGCTTTGCTTAGTTTGGGACTAGGTCAATTGGTGTGAATTGTCCCGTGATATTTATTTATTTATTATTATTTATTTATCTATTCTGCGTGCTATATGGCTTGCCCATTGCCATTTCAACGAGCTCATCCATTTGGCTGTCACAGAAAGCATAGTCAGCAAAGCAAAACAAATATCATTTATTTTATTAAAGAGCCAGACCTATGGTCGCAAAAAAGACTAGATTATTTTTTTTTAACTAAAACCTATTAAACTTGTACCTGTTCTGATTTATGACAAATACCTCGACTGAAAGACGAAGCATTTGCGTCAATCCAGTGCGACCCGTTCATCAAATAATTCCTTGAAAGATCATAATTCGGTAGCGAAATTGCTTTTTTTTCATAACCAACACGTATTTATTTTACGACATGTCATAAAAAGCTGTGATATTGAGTATCGGGAATTTTGGTGGAAAAATAAAATAATGTATGTTATGTTGGCAGTGTCTTCTATTTATATACTAGTTTTTATCGCGGTGTCTTCCGCCTATGCGAAGAGAATAGTGTATATTAATAGTAGATTGTTCAACAAGGGACTAAAACAAGTCATAATGACACAAGATATTTAGCCACCCGAGCAGAGCGAGGGTGGCTATAATTCGCGTGTCATTATGGCAGTTTAGTCTCGCGTTAAACACTCTACTTTTCACTTTGAATGCGAGGAAAAAAACGATGTTTTAGTTATACTAATCTACAATATTACTTTTATACAACGTACGCTCAATACGAGCAATGGACGTCTGTTCAGAATTCAAATAGCAATTTAAATTTGTTCCGCGGTTTTTTTTTGTTGAGTGACGCTTTAAATGTTTGCAAGAGCTTTAGTCCCGATATGCAGAGACTAAAGTAACATTTTAAGAGCATGATAAGTGAAAAAGCTTTTATTTTACTTGCTAGGTAAAACTTTGTATGTATGATCGGGTCAAATCTTAAAAGTTAAATTTGACCCACTTCCCGCTGTCCCATTGAGCTGAAATTTTGCACGCATGTAACAATATTATATTATGACATGGACTGATCTGATGATGGAGCTGGAAGGTGGTCATAGGAATTCTGTAATAAAACGACACGACTGCATCGATTTTGAGGTCGTTTGGTTTGTCTCGACTAATTCTTTAATCCTAGATGGTAACTAGGTTCTGACGATGGATGATTCATCTTGACGAGTACTTTGGTAACTAGGAGCAAGAAGTACACAGTTAGCAAAAAACTAGTATTAAAATAGAGTTTTTAATAAAAACTTATTTGTATATTACATAATTTCTGCTATGTTAGCGCAAGTTAACTTTATAAAGGGAAGTCTTTGTGTTTAGACTGTGCTGTAGGCCTAATGTTAAAAATTAGAAAGTTTGAGAATATGTTTGGATAGTTGGATGTTTAGATAAAACGTGCAATATAATTTGTTGGAATGTTTGTTAGTCAATCACACAGTAACGGCCCAACGGATTTAGATGAAACTAGGCATCATCATCATCATCATCGGCCTGTGCTCGTCCACTGCTGGACATAGGCCTCTCCCATGGCACGCCACTCTTGCCTGCCGCCTTGCAAAGATCATCGCTCCACCGAGTCTGAGGACGTCCTACGCTACGTTTGCCGATCCGTGGTCTCCACTCAAGAACTCGTTTACCCCAACAGTTATCGGTTCTTCGGGTTATATGGCCGGCCACTTTAGCGTGTTAATGCGGAAACTTGGCATAGGTACAGATAGACAAAGATCTGGGTTTCAACATAGGGTATTTAATATCCCCGTAGGGTACTTAATATTACTTTTAACTAGAATAGGGGTTGCTAAATCTCAGACCGTTGAAGTACCTCGGTTCGGTAAAAACCTTAAAAAGGCTGTTGACGTCATTAGTTATATAAGTCAGATCTTAATGCTTTCAGTCATTATCAAGAAAAGTTATCCCGAGTGCAATTTTGATGAATTTTTGATGACCTATCGAGTTTTAATTACCGCCATGAGTAAATGTTAGTTGCGCTAATGTGAAATTAATTGTGTTTTAAGTACTTAGTTATGTACTTGTTTATCTGGATTGAGGGCGATAGAGGGGCAGAAGTGAGGTGAGGGGTAGGAGCCTCTGGTAATTTTGATTTTTGTCAGTATCGTTGCAACCTTTTGTCCGTTCACTTGATTGTAAAGTTTTGTGGTGAAATTGCAATATTATTAATTATGTCGTATCAATCAAACTTGTACGCCAGTGACAGTGATTCTGACACGGATACAGAAATGGACGTTCAAATTGTGGATGATGAAGTAAGTTCTTATTCCCACTTCCATGTATTGTGTAACTAGCTTTTGCCCGCGACTTTGTACGTGTAGACAATAACTTTAGTTCTTTGGATGAAATTTGGCACACACGTAGTTTGTTACATAGATTAACACGTAGGATAATTCCAGGAAAATGCATAGTTCCCTCAGGATTGGACTAAGTATGTTCTATAGAAAGTTACGCTGTTTCTTATTTAAACAGGATTATTTTACTACGGAAAGTACCTACAAAGTTACCGCGGGATAGAAGAAAGCAAATTCAACGTCGACGCTGGATTTAAAAATCTTTCCTGGAATCGTGGAGAAAAAAATAAATAAATAAATATTAGGGGACAATCTTACACAAATCGATCTAGTCCCAAACTAAGCAAAGCTTGTACTATGGGTATTAGACGACGATAAACATACGTATATAGATAAATAAATACTTAAATACATAGAAAACATCCATAACTCAGGAACAAATATTCGTGCTCATCACACAAATAAATGCCCTTACCGGGATTTGAACCCAGGGCCTCTTGCTTCGTAGGCAGGGTCACTACCAACTAGGCTAAGCGGTCGTTAAATAAATGAACAATGTAAATTCTTTAAAAATCGGCTTAATAGTTTGAGGTTATCCAAATGTACATAGATATAATCACCCCTCCTTCCTAGTAAAGGGACGACTAGTCTAGGGAAGACTATTTTGTTTCCACCTGCTACGATCCTGCCATACATCTTTCGCATCTCCAACACTCATTAGTCTAATCCAAATGTATGAATATTAATTGGTTGTTCTTTCGTTTTATCAGAATTCGGTGGTTCAGCCGCAAGACGTCATAGAAATCACACAAACTATGATGGACGAGGACAGGATGGACATAATATCCATATCCGTAAGTTATCTATTCTGAAATCTGTTTTATTTTGCTATCATTAGGTAATTTGCACATATTATTTGTAACCAACTTAGAATTGTATATCAAAATAAAAATACCACAGTCAAATATTAACGCTTCTACATGTGCGTTCAAATGAATACGAAACTGTCAGCGGTACTAGGAGAAAGTCACGAAAACTCATGTTCTGCGTTCGCGGCAGTGAATACGTTAACACCGACTATCCTTTCTTGTAGCACTAACTAAATCTACTTTCTTTCTTTTTTCAAGGATGAAGACGAGACTGAGTCCGACGAAGATGAGGACTCTGTGATAGCCCCTGAATCTTCTCTTGCGGAAGAAATGTTCGACATGAAGATGGAACATTGGGGGGATTACGAGGATGCGCCTAGTGAGACTGACTCGGAGTCGGAGGAGGAGCGGTTTCAGAATTTAAATTTTAGTTACATTTAGTTTAGTTGATTTTATTTTATTGTTCACTGTAATTTTAATTTAGTTTAAGAAAGTATGATTAAATATATTTTATACTTAGTAATAAGATAACAAATGTATAGTCGACGAAGACGCCATTTCGCCTGGATCTTAAGGTGTTCAGTATCCAGTATCAGTCGCATGGCGTGAAACGTCAAAGGCTATTTTCAATTACAATTCAATATAACAATCAGCTTTATCATTGTGTTTTGTCGCAAAAATTGGTACAGCTCTTACTTGGTCAATTGTATAATTATGATTAATAATATTGTATTCTATTTTACATAATATGTTCTTAAATACTGACACTAGATGAAAATTAAAATGTCACTTGTTTGTTTTTTTACTCTCTCTATATGGATAAGCTGTTTGTCCGAAATAAAAAATTGAATTTAATTGATTATTATGTAATTGCTTTTAAGTTACGGACTACTAAAACATATTAAATTAAAAATGATAACAACAATGAACAAAAAAAAAACTAAAAAAAATCAGAAAAAGTAAAAAAAAAAACAGAAAAAAAAACAAAAAAAATACAATTAAAAAACAGTTTTAGTAGTCAATTTGTAATACAAATAAAAGTAAATTTTATGCAAATGTATAGTTAAGGTAAAAATGAAGATTTTACTCTGTTAAATTGTGATATGTTAACTGTAAATAATTGCGTAAATTATCAAGTGAATTGCAATCAATTGCAAATAAAATATTTTTTAAGAGTTTACGTAGGTACACCTAGTTTATGATAATAAAATTAGATTTTGTTTATATTAATAGGTATAATTTTGTTATTAGGTAGCTACTTAGTTTAGATAGTTAGCTAAGATACTTATATATTTAAGAGCTGTGGGTCGATTGGCATTATAACAATTTTAATGATTGAAATTGGTAATGCGATCTACCAAAACAGCAATGGGCTCGAACTGAAATCCTTACTAATATTATAAATGCGAAAGTAACTCTGTCTGTCTGTCGCGCTTTCACGCCAAAACTACTGAACCGATTTAAATGAAATTTGGTACACAGGTAGTCTAGAGCCTGAGAAAGGACATAGGCTACTTTTTAACCTTCCCACCCAAAGTCACTATTCCACGCGGACGAAGTCGCGGGCACAGCTAGTGTTTTTATATATTTTTGTAGTATTTAATTATTTTTATTTTACAATGTACATAAATAAATACGGACCGGAAGACGCAGGCCTCCAACAAGATGGAGCGACGACCTGGTTAAGGTTGGGGGAACGCGTTGGTTGCGGACGGCGCAGGCCGTTCTTTTTGGGGTGCGGTGTCGGAAACCTCCTCGAGTGCTCGGTCGTTACCACTCCCTTCTATCCGAGGCGTAAGACCTCATGGGGTGGGGAAGGGTAACGCCTGGGACGGTGCACCCTGGGCAACAACGGTTAATTAATTCCTTGGGAGGAATTAGTTAACCGTTGGCTAATATCCGACTGGGGGGAGGGGGTCAGCAATCTCCACATGAGCCCAGGCGGTAGTACCCGCTATCGTCTCGGCTGCACGACCGTTACGGTTCCCCCCTGTTATCCCTGGTGGTTAAGGAGGGGAAGAGTAGCGGCGGCAACGAGGGAACCCGTGCGGTTTTTAGTGGGTATGTCCCTCGTGGGAGAGCCCCACATACTCTTTGTTTCCCCGAACAGAGACGATATGCATAAGGCGCATTTTCCACACCATATAAAAAACCGGCCAAGAGCGTGTCGGACACGCCCAAGATAGGGTTCCGTAGCAGGTACAAAAAAATCTTTGCATACTTTATTACTGTGGTACTAACAGTCTCTGAGCATAGCCGCGGACGGACAGACAGACCGACGGACAGACATGGCGAATCTATAAGGGTTCCTAGTTGACTACGGAACCCTAAATAGATTTGTCCTATGTTCAGCAGTGGACGTCTTTCGGCTGAAATGATGATGATGATGATAAATAAATATAAAATGTAATGTTAAATAAATATTTTTCATAATAAAATTATTATAATAATTATAGTAGTTATTATAATAATTAGTTATAATTTCATAATTATTATTGTAGAGTTATTTTATTTATGAAATGTAGCGATCAATCCATAAGCTAGCTAGTACTGACATAGAAATAAGATTTTGTAACTAACAAACTATGGATTTTTAATCTGTAATAAATGATTTTATTATTATTATTTTGTTTTTAACTCCTTTGAAGGGTACTTCTACGAGCGTTTAAACCGCTACCAGTTTCCTATTAATTTTAACAAATTGAAGTTGTACCGCAAGTACACTGTATCTATCTATACCTATAAAATAGTACCGTGACTGCCTGACTGACTGACAGACAACGCACAGTCTACACTGCTGCAGCTGGTTTTATACCTTAAGTATTGTAGTGAAGGAATGATTTTTCGAAATTCGAAATTCCCGCGGGGTACAAGTAAGTGAGGCCGTATTGTCTAACGCTTTTCTGACGCTTGCCTTCGATTTCACCATCTCTTTCTGTCATCATCTTATACCGTCTTTCATAAAGAAATAGTGAATGCGAAGGCAAGCGTCAGAAGCGTTAGACAATACGCATGCTGTAGGCTCATTGTCTAACGCGTTGACGCTTGCCTTCGCAATCACTATTTCTTTTTGTCAAACGGTATAAGATGATGACCGAATGTAAGAGTAGATTGACGATTATTCGAGAGGCATTTCTCTGCACATCTCGAATAATCGTCAATCTACTCTTATACTTGAAGTTAGGTACAATGTTTATTTAGATGAGCAATATAAATACAAAAAGATGCATCAATGCAGCTGGATTCGAACTGGCGTCATCGGTACTCTAGTCATGTCACAAACCACTGGGCCACCGCTGAGTTAAGAGATGCGTTGAAATTAGCGTTCGGTTGCATCTTAGGTCATTACGTCATGTGCATTAACTTAATGTTTACCATAACAAGCGTAGGCAAGTGCCTGCGGGTTAGATAATACGGCCTCACATTTTCAACCCTTGGGAATAAAATAATGGTATTATGCTGGCAGCGATAAAAACTAGTGCATAAATAGAACACAGCCGTTCTATTTATGTACTATATGTTATAGTTTTATATTTCGCCTACACGAAGAGAAGACGGTATATTTGTATGTTAATTTCTGCTATGTTAGCGCGAGTGAACTTTGGAATGGAATAGAAGGTCTTTGTGTTTAATAGTAGATTGTTCAACAAGGGACTAAAACAAGCCATAATGACACGAGATATTTAGCCACCCGAGCGATAGCGAGGGAGGCTATAATTCGAGTTGTCATTATGGTAGTTTAGTCCCGCGTTAAACACTCTACTTTTCACTTTGAATGCGAGGAAAAAAACGACGTACAAAATTACTTTTGTACAACGTATGCTCAATACGAGCAATGGACATCTGTTCAAAATTCAAATAGCAAAAAAAAATACCGCTGTCTTTTCTTTTCTTTTATATTTTTTTGTAAAGTGACGCTTTAAATGCTTGCATAATTAGCCAACAGATTCTAACTTAAAGACTAAGATGTTAAAACTAATTGGACTATGCATGTAAGAATGATAATTGTTCATTCATTAAAATCGGCAAATAAATTAACCTAATTGATCTAAGTTCACACACAAAGTATATTGTTAACTGAAACACTTAGGTACCCGTGAATAAAGAAACGACTTTTTAAGTTTATTTTCTATATGCCAATTCTTTGTTAAATTATATCTAATTATATTTTCTATTTACTATTAAATGCAACTGACATCGCATTATTTTGAAGTCACGCCTATAATATTAACTTTCAAACGTAACTGCTCTATCTACCGTAGACTCCAGCACTGCTTTGCCGACAGTGCGGATTGCTATTTTATCGACAGAGCAGGGAACTGCTTTGCCGACAGCGTTTTTAAAAAAAAAAAAACAAATTAAAAATACCTAAGCTAAAGGAAATTTTTCTTTACATGCAAAATAAAATGAATTCATCTTTAATATTTTATAATTAAATAGATTAATATCGTAATTATTCAATGTGTTTCACGAAATTATTATTTTTTAAATATTTTTTATACAGTTGTCATTTTGAGGTTATTTCCACGCCCTAAACGCTTCCACAGACCGAAGCGCAGGGCGCTACAGTGCGTCCGCAGCGCGCTTCGGTCTGTGGAAAGCTTTAAAATTGTCTATACCTAGTTACTGAAAATGGCGATAATCCTCCATTCACAAACACCGTGATTGGCAGTATAGGGGTTTCCATAGTCAATTAAAAAAAATTTACTTTAATCCCAAGAGATCAAAAAAGAGCTTTAGTCCCGATATGCAGAGACTAAAGTAACATTTTAAGAGCATGAGGTGAAAACTATGTTGTAGGCAAAAACATACATCCTGCCACATACAGTGAAACGGTAGAACGGTAACGTAACGTAGAAAGAAATTTGAAGAGTCTGGTTATTATAGCTACTGAGATAGGGTCACTCGGAATTGAATATATAAATCCCGTTTTTTCCCGTTCCCGTAAGAATTTCGGGAAATGCTTCCTTAATGCTCCCCTACACTCCCCATGCAACCTACATGCCGAATTTCAGCTTTCTACGACCAGTAAAACGAAAAATCCCGTTTTTTCCCGTTCCCGTGGAAATTTCAGAAAGTCCTCTCTCAATGCTCCTCTACACTACCCTAGCAACCTACATACCGAATTTCATCTTTCTACAACCACTAAAACGAAAAATCCCGTTTTTTCCTTATCCCGTGGGATTTTTCAAAAATCCTTAAAACTGTTTTTTTACTTTTAGTCTAGTAATTATAGTTCATAGGATTCCGTTGTACTGAATTATATAAAAAAAAAATTAAAACTGTTTATTTCAGAAAAAAAAATACACTTTATAAAGCATTAACTTTAATCCTTAAATCCTGTTTTTTCCTTATCCCGTGAGAATTTTGAAAAATCCTGAAATTAATGTTATAACCAATGTAATACCTACTAGTGTATCAAATTTGAAGAGTCTGGTTATTATAGTTACTGAGATAGGGTCACTCGGAATCGAATATATAAATCCCGTTTTTTTCCCGTTCTCGTGAGAATTCCCAAAAGTTCTTCCTTAATGGATGCCTACATTGTATGAGGTATCTATGTGCAAAATTTCAAGTCTTTAGGTCCAGTGGTTTGGGCTGTGCGTTGACATATCAACAGTCAATCAGTCAGTCAGTCAGTTTAGAATTTTATATATATATATATATATAAGATGACTAGCTGACCCCGCAAACGTTGTTTTGCCATAAGTTATAGCCTACGACTTATTCTCAGACCTACCGAATGTGGAGAAAATTGTTTCATAAAAATCGGTCAAGCCGTTTCGGAGGAGTTCGATAACAAACACCGTGACACGAGATTTTTATATATTAGATTTGACCGCGCAAGTTTCGCCGTACAATGTTCCTTTACTCCAACATTTGAGGGTCAAGATGCAATAAAATAGCTATAAGTGGAAACTGTTTTTTTCTAAGGTATTAACTGACATGTTTTTTTTTATATATTTTTGTAGTATTTTTCCAATATACATAAATAAATATAATTTTTCATCTTTAAATAGTTGTTTTATTTTTGTTTTTAACTCCTTAGACAGGTAGTTCTACGAACGTTACAGCAAGAAAGCAGCGACAGAGTACATAGTTTACCTAAATTGGAAAATATAAATAACACAAACGAAACGCGAACCCGGGACCTCAAGCTTCGTAGTCAGGTTTTCTAACAAATAACACAAATAAGTAGAAGTTTAAGATTAAATATTAGGGCTCACCTTGAGTTTGGCGAATTGAAGATAATTAATTTTATAATTAAAAATATACTTAGTACTTAATCGTTTGTTTTCCAATATACTATATTTTTTCATTTATAAATAGACGTTTTATTTTTATCTTCTTACATGGGCCATCAGTTTACCGTCGCATTATGTCTAAGAAATAATCTAAAGTAAGCATGAAATAACAAATTCAAATTGACATTGTACCGCAAGCCCTTTGTTACGTTTTATAAAACCCTCCCGCTCAGTGTGGCTCATTTCTTTAATATAATGCGAAAGGGTACTGATAGTAATTGAAACTTTAGGGTTTATTCCTACCAGAGATGTACTATGCAGCTATGCTGCGTGGATGTGCAAGCTACGCTACGAAACCATGTGATTGTGACCGTTTCCACCAAGACTAAGCTATGTAGCCGTTTGAGGAAGACCAGAGCGAATCGGGAACTTCACACACACCATTGGATTTCTTCGTAGGTGTTCTGGCCGTATGTCTAACGCTTTTTACGCTTGCCTTCGCTTTCACCATCTCTTTCTGTCATCATCTTATACCGTTTGACAGAAAGAAACAGTGATTGCGTAGGCAAGCGTCAGAAGCGTTAGACAATAATCCTGCTGGTTTCTTCACGTTTTTCTTCACCGTAAACGTCATGGTAAATTACAACTGTGATTTCGCATGTAAGTTCTGAAAACTCAGATGTGCGAGCTTGGGTTTGAATCCATGACCCTCTGCTTCAGAGGCCATAGCTCAAACCACTAGGTTTACTACGGCTTGTTTTGTAATGCCCGTTTCTTTATAATCATCATCATGGCATGTTTGCGAAGAACATTTTTTATCTATCTATCTAAAGTAACTGTCTGTCTATCACCTTTTCATACTTTAAATCATAGAACAGATTTAAATGAAATTTGCTATCGTAATGTCGGGTTACTTTGGCCCTATAGGATAAGTGTGGGCTTTGGAATTGTAGCGGCCAGATAGAACTAAAATAATTACCCCCGTCGCCGCAGTCGGTTCCGCGCGTCGGCAAAAGCGACGAAACAACTGCACACCGGCGCGTGGAATTGCGCGGTTGATTTTAAATGGAAGACCGGTCGGTCATCAAGCGACGTTTCATTCCTTGCAGCGGCTCGGACTGAAGCAGAGCTCTCCAAGTGTCTCTTGAATACCTATAACTCTAACTAAAATCCTAACCCTACTATACCCTACCCTACCCTGGCCAACACCCTACCCTACCCTACCCTACTGTATCCGTGTGTACTTACTTGTATAACAAACATTTAATTTTTACTATTGTGTTTTTATTTCCTGTTTTGTGTTTTTTGTATTTTTACTGTGGCAAATAAATATTTTTTTATTTTTTTCTTTCTTTCTAAATTCTTAAGTCCATTTACTGTAAATACTTTTGATATATCTTTTCATTATACGTTCGTGTGCCTTTTGATACCGTTTATTTATTAGAATCCTTAAGAAGCCTCAAGAGAATCTACAATTACACTGAAATTATGGCACATCGTCACAGTTGTTTTTACCTGACCGCCCACGTTTAGACGTTCTTTATTAGACTTTTCTAAACGTGATTTTTATAAGGACCAATGTTTCAAATTTTGGGAGGATTATCACGAATTTTTCGCAGTATTTCCAGACAAATATAACCCAGAGCTTTTAAGGCGAGAGTGAATGGGCTGTTACAGAACCAGTGAGATTCATCTTAGGCCTCATCTTCACTTTTCATCAGGTGATATAGTCGGTCGCGGATTATTTTTATGTAAAAAATGTCGCAGGCTAGTCGAATAAAAAGTGTATGAGAGTTACTTAAGAAGTCTGAAACATAATTTATTCACAATAAATTAATGTAGAGTATCGTTGGGGCCTCTGGAAGTTAAGTATTGATTAATACGCGCTTGATAAGCAATATCTGTATAATAAAAAACCGGCTAAGTGCGAGCCGGACTCGCGCACGAAGGGTTCCGTAACATTATCTATAAAAAATTGCGGTTTACGATTTATGACGTATTAAAAAAAACTATTTACTAGATCTCGTTCAAACCAATTTTCGGTGGAAGTTTTTATGGTAATGCAAATCATATACACACATATAGGGGGGGGGGGGGGGGGGCACACATTTTACCACTTTGGAAGTGTCTCTCGCGCAAACTATTCAGTTTAGAAAAAAATTATATTAGGAAACTCAATATCATTTTTGAAGACCTATCCTTAGATACCCCACCCCACATGTATGGGTTTGATGAAAAAAAAAATATTTGAGTTTCAGTTCTAAGTATGGGGAACCCCCAAAATATATATTTTTTTTTCTATTTTTGTGTGAAAATCTTAATCCGGTTCACAGAATACATCTACTTACCAACTTTCAACAGCATAGTTCTTATAGTTTCGGAAAAAAGTGGCTGTGACATACGGACGGACAGACAGACAGACATGACGAATCCATAAGGGTTCCGTTTTTTGCCATTTGGCTACGGGACCCTAAAAACCTTTCAAATCTCATGCCATGGCGTTGTGCAGTGAAATTCTACGCTTTTGGTCCACGCCTCTGGTGACTTTAAAACAGGTAGATACTTTCCGCAGCTTCTGAGCCTCGCTGTGCAATATGGCAACGAGGCCAGTGTCCTGGGTTTCATGCCCCGTGGTTACGACGGGTTTTCTATGTAGTTCTTGTTTTGCTAGCCTATGTTTTTCTGTACTGTGTTTGTATTAGTGGTAGTTTTTTATTCAAAGAGTAATTCTTGTATAGGTATTTAATTGCTAGTTTTAAACCGCGGCTACGTCCGTGTATTAAATACATACACAAGAAATATTTACAATGATAAGTTTGGCCTGAAACATATTAAGGTAATACTTTTATGGCACAACTTTCGTTTGGATAACGCCATCTTTTGATTGCAGACGAAGGACCGTGTTGTCTTCTTGCAAGCCGTGGTACCGTAAACCGGGGTGACTTTAAAGTGTGGGGCGATTTTAAAAAGTACAGTTTGCCTACCAACTCAGGCATATTTCTTAGCATTTTCTATTCCTGTCGATATCTTTATCGATCTCGTTTTAGTCTACATGTCAACCATTTACCACATATGAACAATGTCAACTTTATAGCGATTTTAAAAATCGTGCGTGCAGCTCCTCCGCGCGGAAGAAGTGAAACTTCGTAATGTGCAAATGAAAAAGGCACTTATACATCAATATGAACCTTATTGCAATAACTTAAAGAACTAAATTTACTTATGCATCTATGTGCTTAAATTACTCACTAGATGGCGCTTTTATCAAGTCTCATACAAATTTGCACAGACAGTATGAGTTCTTCATCGCACTGTCGAAGTTTTTAACATCCCTTAGTATATATACAATGCGAGATTACTTGCTTCGGCAGTACATATAGTAATGCTTTCATACCCCCTCCATGGTAGCGTTAAACGTTTAATGCGACCTTGTTGGAAGTCGCATTAGAAGTTTCACTTCAAAAGTATCAAAGTTGCCCCACATTGATCAAAGGCACCCCGATACTATTCATAGGTGAAAAACTTAATGTAGTATTTACCGCCACGCGTTCCTGAGTAAAAGGTCTTTACAAACTGACGGACAGACACAGGCAGACAACAAAGTGATCAAAGAGGCTAGAGGCGCGAAACCCCGAAAAATAATAGGTAATTTATTATCAGGCGTTACATTGCGGAGGTCTATATTAATGAACTGAAACAATTACTTTGCTTACCCGCGATCTTAAGGCGGAGGTAATTGTTTCAGTTCCTAAAAAAGAACCCCGAACTAAGCAAGTTAGCTATGAAGTATCTTTTTGTATTTATTTTTTCAACTTCATTTTTTATTACTTTTACGGTCATCCCGTGAAATCATATATTTTATACTAAATACAAACTGAAATATAGATGCACAGAAAAAACCCCAGAAAAAAGACCAATGCTGGGAATCGAACCCAGGTCCTCAGCATTCCGTGCTGCGTGCTAAACCCCTACACCACCACTGGTCTAGAGATTAGACACGAATCTTTCCTATACATCATATATTTCAGTCTGCTAAATCATCACCTTATGCAGTGACAAGCGCACATCTATGTTACACCCTCTATCGAGAGATTTCAACACTCCTTCGGAACTAACCGCTCACCTGGACAAGAGATGGCGCTACTGTGCAACTTTAAACAAGTTAGCTATGAAGTATCTTTTTGTATTTTTTTTCAACTTCATTTTTTATTACTTTTACGGTCATCCCGTGAAATCATATATTTCATACTAAATACAAACTGAAATATAGATGCACAGAAAAAACCCCAGAAAAAAGACCAATGCTGGGAATCGAACCCAGGTCCTCAGTATTCCGTGCTGCGTGCTAAACCCCTACATCACCACTGGTCTAGAGATGAGACACGAATTTTTCCTATACATCATACATTTCAGTCTGCTAAATCATCACCTTATGCAGTGACAAGCGCACATCTATGTTACACCCTCTATCGAGAGATTTCAACACTCCTTCGGAACTAACCACTCACCTGGACAACAAACAAAGCTTCGGCGCCCGTATAGGGACAGAAGGATCCCTAAAATGTAATTACTTAGGAACTAATTAACAGGATGTCCTCTGATCTTTCTGATAAAATGTCACTGTCAATTCTCTGGTACTAATAATTATTAATTAATTGAGAATTAAATAAACCAATAACATTTTAACAAAGTACTTTAGAAGCTTTAATTAAAATATTTAATAAACTAGAAGCTATATTATATACTTGTCGAGTTTAGTAATGGCCGAATTTGGTATTTTTTTACGTTTTCAACCCCCATGAAAGAAAGATAATATAATTTTCACTTCTCATGCTCTTAAAATGTTACTTTAGTCTCTGCATATCGGGACTAAAGCTCGTTTTTGATCTCAAGGGATTAAAGTAAATTTTTTTTAATTGACTAAGGAAACCCCTAAACTGCCAATCACGGTTTGTGTGAATGGAGGATTATCGCCATTTTCAGTGACAGGGTATAGACAATTTTAAAGCTTTCCACAGACCGAAGCGCGCTGCGGACGCTCCGTAGCGCCCTGCGTTTCGGTCTGTGGAAGCCTTTAGGGCGTGGAAATAACCTCAAAATGACAACTGTATAAAAAATATTTAAAAAATAATAATTTCGTGAAACACAATGAATAATTACGAATATTAATTTATTTAATTATAAAATATTAAAGATGAATTCATTTTATTCTGCATGTAAAGAAAGATTTCCTTTAGCTTAGGTGTTTTTTAATTTGTTTTTTTTTTTTTTAAAGCGCTGTCGGCAAAGCAGTTCCCTGCTCTGTCGATAAAATAGCAATCCGCACTGTCGGCAAAGCAGTGCTGGAGTGTACGGTAGATAGAGCAGTTACGTTTGAAAGTTAATATGACGTGACTTCAAAATAATGCGATGTCAATTGCATTTAAAAGTAAATAGAAAGTATAATTAGATATAATTTAACAAAGAATTGGCATATAGAAAATAAACATAAAATGTCGTTTCTTTATTCACGGGTAAGTGTTTCAGTTAACAATATATTTTGTGTATGAACTTAGTTAGATCAATTAGATTAATTTATTTGCCGATTTTAATGAATGAACAATTATCATTCTTAGATGCATATATAGACCAATTATTTTTAACATAGTCTTTAAGTTAGAATCTGTTGGCTAATTATGCAAGCATTTAAAGCGTCACTTTACAAAAAAATATAAAAGAAAAGAAAAGACAGCGGATTTTTTTTTGCTATTTGAATTTTGAACATATGTCCATTGCTCGTTGAGCATACGTTGTAAAAAAGTAATTTTATACGTCGTTTTTTTCCTCGCATTCAAAGTGAAAAGTAGAGTGTTTAACGCGGGACTAAACTACCATAATGACAACTCGAATTATAGCCTCCCTCGCTGCCGCTCGGGTGGCTAAATATCTCGTGTCATTATGGCTTGTTTTAGTCCCTTGTTGAACAATCTACTATTATTAGTAACAGCAAAATTAAATTAGGGCAAAAAAAAACCATGAGTATGAGTACTATTAATATACTAGTTTTTTTCCCAATTTGTCTGCGCAGAAATAGTTGCGGTTCAGCTTTTTCATCTCTTTCATTAAATAGAGCAAAAATGCCAAAGCAACATCCATAAATTAATCGTCATCGTCTTCGGTATCAGTTAGTAAATAAATATATATAAATCCCGGTTTTTTCTTTATGCCATGAGAAATCCTACAAATCTTAACATTCGTTTTTACTGTTATAAACTACATGTATGCCAATGAAGAGTCGAATTATCATAATTGTGGAGATAGAGTCACTCTGACTGAACCGAACACACAAATCCCGTTTACGGGTATGAATTACAATACCGAAGTACGAAAGACCGAATGTATTAAAACATCGAATGGGTCAAAAGACCGACACGTTTTTTTCTGAAACCGTTAACTTTTTATGATTGTTATAAAACAAACCTAACCTAACCTAATGGATTCTGTATGACGCCGTTTTAATAAATTTTGAAAAGTTTACGGTTTCAGAAAAAAATCGTGTCGGTCTTTTGACCCATTCGATGTTTTAATACATTCGGTCTTTCGTACTTCGGTATTGTAATACATACCCCCCGTTTACACCCTTCCCGTTGGAATTTATAAATCTGTCCTTGTTCCGTGTCTACATTATAAAACCGGTTGTCTGTAAAGTCGGTTTACGGACGATAGTTTAATGTGACAACGTCATAACAAAATATTCAAATCTCCCCCGCACACCGCATTGTACATCCTGGCGTTCGCCGCTCTCTTGCAACTGGCCTTCGCCGCTCTCTTGCAACTGGCCTTCACCGCTCTCCTGCAACTGGCCTTCGCCGCTCTCTTGCAACTGGCCTGCTTCGCTGCTTTGTAGAATGTTACGTTACGTAACGTTACATGTACTTACGTTACAATGAGTCATGTTTTTCGTGTATGCAGCCGGCGTTCATCGATTTATTTGACGTTGTCACGTCAAAAAAAGAACCTCTTTGCAAATTTTTATCTGTGGTTTTTATTGAGTCAGCCAGTATCATATGGAACCCTTTCCACGTGTGTTCGCCTCGCATTTGTATTTTTTTATACGGTTGAATATTGCATGTATGCCAAAGGTCACACGAATAAATCATTTCCTTCACCGGAATCTAACAAAACTTATTACGCAGTACCTCGTAGCTTATTTGTAGATAATAAACCGTAGACACGTTCGTAGCCGCGGGCGTAGCAGTCAATATGCTACGACGTGACCGACTAACTTAATAAACAGGTTTCCTAGGAAAAAAAGCACGACAATAATCATGGTTTGGTTACGCTGAGATTTAGTGTAAGTGGGAATTTTAACTAACAATCTAATACAAATAAATCTCCTGTCACGGTGTTTGTTATCGAACTCCTCCGAAACGGCTTGACCGATTCTTATGAAACCTTTTTGTCTATATTCGGTAGGTCTGAGAATAGGTCGTAGGCTATTTTTATACCTACCTCTATTCTTCGCGGACGGAGTCGCGGGCAACAGCTAGTAAGTATATAAAACTCATGAAGCTCCCGTTTGATATATTTTATACTAAATACAAACTGAAATATGGATGCACAGAAAAAACCCCAGAAAAAAGACCCGTTTGAGTCGGGCCTAAAAATAGCTGATTTGATTAATACGTAATTAGTAACGCAAAAGTTATCATTGCAAATTAAAATTCGGGTTTCAACTAATTGATATTATAATTTTGGGAAAAGTTAACGATGGAAACAATTTTTAATGAAACGATTAGAACATTTAAGCGTCGGTATCTTTTCAGTTAGCGTTGGATTTTAGTCTTCGAATTGGTCTGTCATCTCATCATCATCATCATTTCAGCTGTAAGATGTCCACTGCTGGACATAGACCTCCCTCATTGACGCCCAATAATTACGGTTGGACGGACTTGCATCCACCTTGCTTGCACCTGAGCACACGGCGGACACGACGCACAAAATACGCGTTCTTGAACCTACATAAGCACGACGACGTATATACACGCGTCAATGTGTGCGTAAGATACACAGGGCTGCGCACGTGACTGTATAGCAGCGTAGAAAGAGATAGATAGCTGCGGAAAGTGAATCCGTTCGTTGAGCGCGAGCAACGTTTTAATGTAAAATAAAATGAGTAGGTAATCTAATTATCGTATGTACTTATAATTAAACTTATCATTTGTCTAAATTAAGTGTTTAAAAATAAGTGAATGAGTGTATACCTCATTTATTTTGTAAAGATAATTAGAGAATGTAATTGTAGAGATATTGATCTATTGATAAGAAATAATTAATAAATCAATTTTACAAATACCTACTAATATAAGACGTCTATTTATACATTATAGGTAACAAACTTTTAAACCTAGTGGTTCTTTCCCTAGTTACCTACACTGTACATGTTGCTAATTAAAGTTGGTTATCTACCTTCTTTCGTCCTTCGAAAATCGAAAAAAACTCCTTTCCTTATCTCTGGTTGATGCCAAACACCCATACAATGCACAATATATTCCCATTTCGCAAAAGTTTAGTGCCGTGTGGCCGACATGCATCGCGTTGCGCACCCGACTGGTGAACAGCGGCGTCAAGCAATCTGCGCCTTGAGGGGTGGGGGTAACTCGAATCGGTGCGGGGCGGAGCGTGGCGATTCTGTAGGTTAGTACTATTATATATTCTGTGACCTGAGGACGCCCGCTAGTGACGCGTGGTAAGGACACCTGCGATTGGCTGTGACGTACAGCCACCACCACTCACCAGACACCCACGTTTGAAATACGCCAAAGATAGTTGCGGCTAACATAAATATTTTGTGACTGATAATACCTAGTATATGTTACGACGCTCACAGGTGTCGTACGACAACGACACCTGCGACTGACACCCACTGCTTGCGACTAATATATTATGTTAAGGATGCTCGAAATTGACATATGCTAAAGAGGTTCGCGACTGACGTACGACTATAATGCTTGTAACTGACATACGGCGAAGACGACCACGACTGACATTATGGCTGGGACGTCTGCGACTGACAGACACTGGGGACGCTTGTTATTGACACTATTATCAGATGCCCACGACACCGAGGACGGTCGTGGACCGATAGACCAGCAGACGCGTGCGACTGCCACATGACAAGAACGACTACCATTACGCTCTGCATCGGATGGTTGTGACTGCCATAGGTATATAATCAAAGTGATGCCCACTGCTAGATCCCCTCTCCCCAGACTGACAAGAACCTAGAATTATCATTTGATGCCCGCACCTTACACCCGACATCGAATGCCCATAACTGACGATGGCCGTTAACATTTCCAAAAACAAGTTTATGTTGTTTATGTTCTATTGGTTTGTGTTTACTTTTGATTTCGGCTCTTTTTACTCTGCATTGTATACCTACTCTTGTCTCTGATGTCCTGTCGATCGTTCAAAGGTTAACTGGATGAGATCCCTTGAAGAGATAAGTTCGCCTTTGTACATCTGTTTCTCTTGTTAACTGTTAATTTTCATGTTTTATGTACAATAATAAAGAGTTTTACATACATACATGTAGCTATACTTTCCTTCTAATCTCAATGTGACACCGACTAAAAACCACATTTTACATCGATTTCAAGTTTTGTATGAGAAACTTTTTCTGAAAATACACGTAGGTATAAATTTTTGTATTCCGGTCCAAAACTTTCCTATATTGGCGTAGTAAAAACAAAGCAATTTGTACCCCAAAGGGTTACAAGTTTTCCATAAATAGTGGCGTCCACTGTCGCAATGTTGTACGTTGTTTCGTAACATGAATATTTATAGTTCACTGGAATCTGTCCGCAAAAATATTAAGGCAAAAATATCCTATTTTCACGGTTGGATGGGCGGCAGTTCGCCCTTGGATTTTTGTTGATAGACTAACGAACGGTACAATATTGTCGCGATCGACGCTTATACCTTGACAAGCTCGAACGCGGCGCTCGGCGGAACCCTGTCGCAGGGAGCCTCTGCTGTCCTTAACAAGATTGTTTTTAACTTAGATTATTTATGCACTAGATGGAGCGTCAGTAGCAAACATTGCGATACAAAACGTCCACAAATCCATTTGACAGCTTCATATTACGATCGCGTTACGTCATTCCGGTTGTCACTGTGTGCGTGCTTAATGATACCAGTTAATTTCACATTCCCCAAAATGTGGGGAAAGTGAAGCTGATTGGGGAATGTGTGGGGAGAGCTTCAATTCGAGGAAAATGAGGGAATTTTAAGTATGACCACAAATACGCGACATTTGACATCAAATTTCTGCTAGTCTTGATTAATTTCCTACAATTCATTATTCGCAACAGCTCTAAACTAAGTCACTCGGCCCACATAATTTTTCATTCCCCACACGTGGGGAATTTCGACAATGCGTTTGGGGATTTTAGCATATTACTACTGGCAACCCTGCAAATGACGCAAATGACATATAAGCCAACTGTTGGCTTATATTTTTACGGGACGTTTCCATGCCACCAAAGCTCTATCTAGTGCATAAATAATCTAAGGTTTTTAATAAGTGCGGCAAATACTCACTGCGACAGGGTTCCGCGGAGGGTCGCGCACGATCTTGTCGGACTATAGATGTTCGAAGATATTTTTTAGCAAGTTTATTTTACTTGCAAAGA